>CM063284.1:132990124-134327624 GCA_032173965.1 Sitta carolinensis
CAGGGAGACTTTAGAACACCTTCCAGTGTCTAAAAGGGCTTATAAGAAAGATGGGAACAAATTTTTAGCAGGGCCTCTTGTGATAGGACAAGGGCTATTGGTTTTGAAGTAAAAGAGAATAGATTCAGACTATAAATAAAGAAGAAATTTTTTATGATCAGGGTGGTGAGGTACTGGAACAGGTTGCTCAGGGAGGTGGTAGATGCCTCATCCCAGGAAACATTCAAGGTAGGTTGGACCAGGCTCTTACCAACCCGAACTAGTTGAAGATGACCATGCCTATGGCAACATGGTTGGACTAAATGATGTTTAGAGGCCTCTTCCAACCCAAAACCATCCTATGATTCTGTGATCTGAAGAGGCAGAGGCCATGCTGACCTAGAGGCCAGACTCCAGACTTGCTCCCCTGCAGCTGTGGAGCACAGAAGCATTGAGGTTTTTTGTCTCAGGGCAGGCTGCATGCCCTAGTGCCTCAGAAACCTGCTTGGAGACTTTGAAACCTCATTGCAGGGAACGTGGTAGGCAAGTGCACGTGCATTGTTCTGGTCCCAAGGTATGGAGCCTGAAAACACAGCTAACTGCCAGGGAAGTAGGTCAGGAAAGATGTATTGTCTTATCAAACTGCTCATCTTAACTCAGGCAAAGCTCTCCCAGAACTTGTCTTAATTTTATTTGGTATTTCTCAAACCAAAGGTACTATGAGTGACCTAATTTGGAATGAATACAAAATGCTAGTAAATATGCTGCAAAGGGAAAAGTAGATGTGGCAGAGGTAGAAGAACATTTAGATACTGCTAGGCAGCAGTTTCCAAGGAAGATCTGATACCTGAGGTGAGGTCCATACCATGTGCTTGCACAAAAGGCCTGTCATAGTCCTGCAGAGGAAGTTTCCATATGATCTCTGTATATGTATAAATACATATATAGGTCCAAAATCATGCTGGATTTCTCTCAGCATCAGTTTGCAGACTCCTGTTGCCCTGCAAGGAGGTGTTTGGTAAATGACCCATTTCTAAGTTTTCTACTTCTCCTGAATAAACATTTCAAACTGCTTTCCCAAGGAGCCAGTTTAATGCTTTCAGACATGAATCCCATTTAATTTTTGATCCAACTTTACATCTTTTTTAGTATTCTTTTAGTAGGGGAATGCAATAGCTACTGGTTATTGTGTGGAAATTTGACTTTACAATCCTTGAAATGTTTGGTTTTAATTATGATTAAAGATGCAGTTGTAGATGAAACTCCAGTCCCTTTGGCCAGTCCTTGTGGCTTATTTCACTGCTGCTAATCACTACACATTGTTTACAATTTCTCAGCCAATTTTCAATCAACAAGAAACTGCAAACTGCTCACATAAAAGCCAGTCTGAATTACTTCTGCAAGTGAGATTTCCTCAGATGCCCAGCCAAGCTCAGCTCTTACATAACCCAGCTGAGACTGGTGGATTTATCCTAAGGATGAATTTAAACAAGTTAATCAAATTCCAGAGACTCTGACAAATCCTGGCAATCTGGCATCACTGGGTACAGGATGGGCTGCCAAGCCTTGGCAGCTCAAACACACGTGCAGGCAACTGTGGTTTGCTAACAGGGCTGCAGCCATGGCTGGCAGTGACAAACATGGCACCTCATCTCCCTTTGGTCACTCTCAGTCTGATGGGACAACTGCCTTGGGCACTGCTGGCCCTGCTACCCCGAGCACAGCTGGCCACTGCTGCCCCGTGCAGAGCTGGCACTGCTGCCCCACACTTTCACAGAGCCTGGATGATTGTGCTGCTGTCAGTGGGAGAGAAGGGCAATACCTGCTACATGGCATGCCCAAGGGCTGGTTGTCTTCCTCGCTCTGCTAAAAGAGCCCCACACCCAGATGCTTGCCTGTGGTAGAACCTGCTTTGATAATTCTAGCCTGGACTCTGTTGCTGCTCACAATATGGCTCTGTACTCTCCCCATTGCCTCTCCCAGTATTCGGCTTGCAATGTAAAGTAGGGCTATCATATAAACATAACTTCAAGATAATTCCTCTGCATCTTGGTAAATGGAGTTCCATGGAAGCATGGTAGATCCAACATTGCTTACGAGGCTATATTTATAGCACTATTGTTTCCATGGGGGGCATGCTGCCAGACATATTTTCAGGGCTTCCTTTTCCAGGACTGGTTTTGAGGAGTTTTAACTAATTTTACAGTGTCTTTGTTCTACCCCAGTCTTCTTCTTCCTCCAAAAAATCATGCACCTACTTTAAGCCCACATTTTCATACCTGCTCATGAAGAGGCCAACTGGACCGGTACCTCCCAGCCCACTCCAAGGCAGACCTCAAGGAAGGTATCCAGCTTCTTGGGGTTGGTGCTATTCCTTTTCTCCTGGGGTCCTTATGCAGCAAGCTTCTTTCCAAAACTCTTCAAATATTTCTTGTCTTCTGTTGATCTCTCTCATCCTTCTTCCTCATCATTTTTGGCTGACCTTTTTGTGAGCACATTTGGGAAGGTCTAGGTAGGATGATGGTTTAACATCTGGAAGGTATCCAAATGTTCCTCTACCTCTGCCACAACTGCTTTCCCCCTTGCAGCATATTTACTAGTATGTTTTTTGCTTTGTGTAGATGTGATAAATTTATCACAATGAATTCATATAGTTTCTTTTTGCCATTATCCTTTCTTTTGTCTTGAGGCATTTTCTGAAGTGGATTTAAAGGTGGGAATCAGATAACAACTTCATAGTGTGTGTAACAATATTTAGGAGACACTCTCGAATTAAGACTAAGGATTGAAAGTGCCCAGCTCAATGTTCCCTAGCAAAAAACTTCTTCAATTGTGAAGTCCTAAGATCTCATAAAATCAATAGTGAGATTGCCAGAACTGATCATAATCCATCTTCCTCAATAGTTTTAAATCTTTTTACAAAACAGTTAATCCAGTTCTAAAGCATTTCTTCAAAACAAATATTATCACTATCATAAATTGATAAACATATTATAAATTTTTAATGAAATCTCTCTTGAGCCTGAAGGAAATATATGGGACACAGAAAGATTAATTAACCTCAGATCATGAAACTCACTGGGACTCAACCTCAAACCCCTTCTTTCCTATTAATAAATAATTAAGTCTAATGTGGATGGACTATTGATTTTGTTAATTAAAAATATCTCCTAGTAAGTCACAGAATCTTTCATCACCCCTCTTCCTGTTTTAGGGGGCTTATTTATTTATTTTGTATTTTTATATTGTGCCAAAGTATTATGGCACTACCCTACTTCTAATTTCTCTCTAATTTTATTTGGAAAATAATTGTTATGGTTCTTTGCTTCTGCTTGATGGACTTTCACATTAATCCTTCACCTGACTTTTTCCCTCCTTACCTGTTAAAGACAGAGACCAAAGCATAGTTTTAAAAACTCAGATTTAAATATAATTTAAGCAACATATATACAGAGTAACTACACAGCTGGTCTTAAGCAAGAACAAAATCTGCCCAGTTTTAGGAATTCCAGTTGTTTTGTCCTCTGTGATCAGTAAAAAAAGAGAAACAAAGGTACCTTTGTCATATGGTATCAGTAACACTTCACTATTTGGGCGCTCAAAAGACTAATGTAATATAGTACAGTTAGAGCACGTAGAAAAGTTTCAATAAATACAGCTGTAAAGAGAATTAAGGGTAGGAGAGACAAAATCCCCCAAGAATCAGTTACCCCAAGAGACTGAGCAACAGAACATTTAATTTCAGCATTTTCAGGATGTAATGTCTCATTTTGTGAATTATAAAGTTAACCCAACTTCATTCAAAATGGCAATTTTCACTTAAAATTTTACTTCTAAATTATGGCATGGAAAAAGAATTTACTTCTAAATTATGGCAGGGAAACTATATCATACTCATTGATATAGTTCAAACCAGTCCAAGGTGATCTTTCAGGTTTCCCTTCTCCTACAAAACTAGGGAGAAGAATTTCTCTCTAAATTGGAAAGGAATTACATTTTCCAGCTGGTAGACTTTTGGGTTTTTTGGGGGTGAAGTGGAAGGCAGCAGCTCCAAAACAATAAATCCATCATTTAACAAAATGCTCAGGTCCTGAAACAACTTGCACCTCTTTCTTTTGTTTCAGGAAGGCCCTCTGTGTGCCTGAAAAGAGATTATTCATTTCTAACTTACCCTTTTACAAAGATTGGTCCTCTCTGCCCATCTGCAGTGACAGCCCTGCGTGGGGCAGCCATATGTCTGGACAGCACCACCCCTGCACAGGCAGCCCACGAGGCCATCAAATCTGCAGTTCATGTCCTCCAGAAGCCTGTGGCATCACACTGTCACACAGGTCTGGCATCCAGCCACGAATCACTTTTGCTTCTGTTTGAATTGCTTCACCCCTTCATGCGAAGGGACAAGACCCACCTGGACCTGCCCTGGATGCACCATCCTTCCCCAGCTCAGTTTCCCAGGAGCTTCAGGTAAATCCTCCAAGAACTCACTGCCTTTTTTCCTGGCAGCCGGTTTAGTTACACTTTCCTGCCCATGGCTTTTCTTCCTTTTTTTCTCCCATTCAAGCCAAATATTTCCCTCCCATGAAATCCAGCTACCTCTGTACCTATCCCTGATCTCTTTCTTCCAGCCGGGTACCCACCAGATGTCTGTCCCCGAATCTCAGATTTTATTTAAGCTTTGTTTTTTCAGCTTGTGTATGGCAAAAGATATCTCTTTTCTCAGAGGGGAGATGGATGGTCAGCTTTCACTCAAGCAGAGCATGAGAGTTTCAAAGTCCTATGGGTGCAGGAGTGTCTGCTGACACCACATCCTGGATTCAGCTCTTCCATAAGCAAAACCAGAGACAGGGCTCTGCAGCCATGTCCATTGCCCAAAATCAGCCTGTGCTCATGACAGCTCTGATGTGGTGCATCTGTAACCAGGGATCAGCTCTGGGGAAAGAGGTGCATGACAAGGGGCTGAATGACACCCTTGCCAATTCCTCTCCTTTGCCTGGGAGCTGCACAGGCACTCAGCATCCCATCTGCTCTGGGCCCAGCCAAGCCCTTTGTGTCCAGACAAGCCTCTATAAAATCTTGAAATTCATATACCAATCACACCAAATTAAAACACATAGACAAGTTTCCGTGGTAACTGTATACAAAACAATTCCTAGAGATATCTCTACCCAGGCTTCTATACTAGCAGCAGCAGATTGTTTCCCTCAGGTTTGCTTAAACCAATCACTAGCATATTATAATAAGCAAAATAAAGAAAATAAAAGTAACTGGGAAAATGGTAGAAGCAAACATTCTTCAGAAAAAAAACTGCATGTGGGAAGTGATCACATCAACAGAGAGTCTTCTATTAGAAAAATATGTAAGATTGTAACAAGTCTTAAACCCCATGCATTTCTTAAAATTATGAACTCATAACATGTCATTACAATTAGAAAAATAAATGTTTCCAAAGTCTAATTCCTTCCTTGCATAAGTGACCTACTTCAATCAGTTTATTTACTTGTTGAAAAAGTACCTGTCATCTTAACATATTTCTTATTGCTCTCTTCTTATGGGAGGATCACTCTAAGGATGACAAGTGTTTTTCTAAACTAACATACTGTAATCTGCTAGCTTTTTTAAATTCATATACTACATTAGGCCTTATTAGATAAGAAATCTCTCTTCCTCCCACCATGTTCATCCTGCCAATGAGTATCGTTCCTGACACTTTATGATAAATCAGGGTTAGACATAAGGAAAGCAGTATTCCATTGAAACTGCATCAGGAAGTTTAGCCCAGAAGCATCTAATTACTCAGATCAAATGGGATAGAACATCCTGGTTAAAGATAACCTGGGACCTCACTACCAATTTCTTTTTAATGGTATCCAGTAACAAGACCCATGAGAAAGAAACTCTACATAACAAGAGACAAATAATCTTCCTGTAGGCTGGAGCAATTGGTTTGAGTTGGTAATTAAATTATTTCCTACTTATTGTTTGGCAGAGTGTTTGGGGATATTTGAACAGCAAATAACTCCACTGTTACTGCTTTCATTGTTAACAAGGCATTTTTCTCATAAGCATTGGGAAGCAGCAAACAAAATAAAGCTGCAACAGAAACCTAAAGCAGGCTGTGGTACCAGGGAGGCAGCTGAAGTGCAGAAAAAATTATTATTGTTTCTGATAGCATTGTGGGTTTCTATATGTGGGGCATTTTATATATAATATATTTTTATTTAAAAGGCATCAATTCCAGGAATCAATCTTAAAAGACTGATATTAACCTCCAAGGCTGTGAAACCCATTCACAATTCTTCAGCTGGATTTCAGTTTCCGTGGACACTCCAGATTTAGTGGCTGTTCTTGACACTACAAATCACAAGCAGAGAGGACATGCATTTCTGAAAAAATAGATCATGTTTTCTGGCATCCAGCAGCTGAAATTTCAGGGGTAATTTTGAAAATAAGTCAACCTAGTCGACCCGCAAAAAAGTTCATGCAGATGGAGGGATGGAGGGGCTGGGGCCCAGGGTGGCAGGCCCTGCTCCCAGGACACTGTCCAAGGCACACAATGGGCCCCCGAGGACACGATGGGAATAGACCGTACAGGGTCTTCCACTCAAACACTCAGTGTGTCTTTCCACTTACCCACAGATGCCTTTTTAAATCGTTCTCCTGATGAAGTCAAAGATTTGGGAACATGCAGTGATGCTTTAACAGACTGCTTTTGGTACATTTGCAAATATGCATTCATGCTGGGAAAATGCCTTGTTTACATTATAAAGAGTACTCCCTTAATGAAGCACTTTCTTAAAATATCTCCTTGTACTGACATGTTACTTTAAGCTCTCTCATTTCCTCATTTAATTATTTTGTCTTAAGGAGCTTTGCTTGCAGGAATTATATTGGAGCCCTTGACTACAATATTACCAAACTCAATGTCTGTGCTTCATAGCCATGCTTTCTTTGGGCACTGAAGCAGCATCACTGCAATTTGCAGCAACAGACACATGCCATGACTTCTACAGCATAACGAGTATTTTTCTGTCCCTTCTTAGCTCCTCTTTTCCATTCTATTCCCCTCTGCCCTCCCCTTCACCTCATTGCTATACTACTTGGCTGCTTCCTTGCTGAAGCATCTCTCTACAGATCTTTCCTTTTCATTAAAAAAATTCTGGTAGCATATTAAAGTCTGTCTTTATGTCAGGCACCTCCATGGAGTGTGATGTAAGATGTAGTGACTAAAAGCAGCAAGATAAATAATTAGAAACGTTATGAGGAACAGCTGAGGGAGCTGAGTTTGTTTAGTCTTGAGAAGAGGAGGCTCAGGGGGATTTCATCACTCTCCACATCACCCTGAAAAGAGGTTGTAGTGAGGTGGGGGTCAGGCCTTTCTACTGTGCCTGCATTGAGAGGATGAGAGAAAATGGCTTTAAGATGAGACAGGGGAGATGCAGATTAGATATTAGAAAAAAAATTTTTTTACTGTTAAGGTGGTCAGGCATTGGAATGGGTTGCCCAGGGAGATGGTGGGGTCACCATCCCTGGAGGTGTTCAAGACGTGTCTGGATCTGTTTGTGGATGATGGGGTTTAGGGGTTACAGTGACAGTGCTGGACTGACAGTCAGACTGGATGATCCCAAAGGTCTCTCCCAACATTGGTGATTCTGTGATTCACTGCTAGCATCAGTAGGAACACTCTACTGTAGTATTATGCACTTGCATTTCTGAAAACTCAGCTGTGCAACCTAACCTCTACCCATCCTCCTCCTCATCTCTTGGAGTGGGAATTAATGACAGAGCTTATGAGAGGAACCATGGCAAAACTTAAGAGTCTGTGGAGATGTGATACCAAACTGCACAGATCTTGCTCTGCCGATGCTCCTGCAGTATCAGTGAGGGCAGCCCAATGCCTGCCCCTCTGCAGCGTCTCCTCCCTTCCTGCCCAACAAGCACAGCCTCATTTCTGGAGGCAGTGGGGAAAGAGAAGACTCGGACATTCTGCTGTCCTGGCCCTGCAGTGCAAGCTGTGTTGTCCCCAGCAGCTGCTGGGCAGGCAGGACAGGAGCTCTGGGGGTCCCAGAAGGACAGTGGGTGAGTGATGCTGAGGCTGTGATCCTCCTGATTTTGGGTAAGGGGTGATAGAGAGAAGCAGTATTAACACCTCCAAATCTTGCACT
Source organism: Sitta carolinensis (assembly GCA_032173965.1). NCBI lineage: Eukaryota > Metazoa > Chordata > Aves > Passeriformes > Sittidae > Sitta > Sitta carolinensis. The sequence continues at coordinate 132,998,266 of CM063284.1, forward strand.
GTGCCTTCCATCATATAGGCAGAAGCACATAACAGAAACAGCATGTAACAAGAAACAGGCTGGAAGTGGGGCAAGAAAGGAGAACAGAAAAGACCCCCCTTGTTTTTCCACACATGCTGCCACCACACTAATCCTTCTCATCCAAATGCTTTTGCCTAACTGAGGAACTTGCTGGTATAAGCATAAGTTTCTCTTTTTCTCCGGGTTCTTTTTTTCCTTTGTCCTCACATCATTATCATGAAGGATCTGGAGGCTTTCTAACTCTTGTGGGTACAAATCCCACCACTTGGTACAACAATAGACTATCCCTAGCTAAGGAACTCCAGCTGCTGCATTTTTACACAAAGATATCCTTCCTGGAATGTGTTTCACAAACACATCATCTTATTGTTCTGTAAATACCACTGTGTTAGCCTTTTAAAAAGAAAAATGAGAGAGAAAATCAGCAGCATAATTACTGAGAGGTATCATCAACCAAGGAGCACAGATAATAGAGATGAGGGGGCGTATCAGACTCAAATAACTACCCTCACTTCATTGGAGAGTTGAGTTTTTCTGTTTGACATATTTCAACAAGTTAAAGGTTTTTTCAGTACAGAGAAAAGTATTCTAAATAATATGATCCTCTCAGCAAAATAAAAAAAAGAAAAGAAAATTAAGGAAGAAAGGTCCTCATCAAAGTGTCATTGATGTGGCAAAACTATTTTTTTTTTAAATAAATAAAACTAGCAATTCAGTGGAGAATTATTTATTATCTCTAGCATTCACACTCCCACTGGTGCTATCACCAAGTGCACATACAGGTGGAATAATAAATATATAAGTAGATATAATAAAAATATATTCAAAACATTTTAATATTATAATAAATAATTATTATATATATATAAAGAAAATGAAGTCACGTTTTATGATGGAACAACAGCAGTTAGAGTTTTCTGGTCATATTTCAATGTAGAAAATGCACGGACTTCTGCTTCACCAGTTACAATGCCACAAGGCTGTAATTAATATATTCCAACTGTATATCTGCAAAAGTACAGCTAAGGCAGAAAAATGTATTAAACTCATACAAAATCTGGACAGAATGCATTCATTTTTATCAGTATTTTATTAATGATAAAACAGGTCATTAAAACAACTGGCAACCCATTCTGTCCTGGCATTGTTCTGTTCATTTTAAATATTTAAAAAGCAACATACTCCTTAAAAGATGTATTTCTTTTCTTTAGAAATAAAAGCCAAATTCTAATTTCTTAGCCATCTTGACATGGCAATGACAGCCCTATAAACTGGTGTAATTACAGAAAACAGAGTTCTGATGTTCGATTTTGAACATACCATTGCAAAGAAATATTATAGAGCAATATTTTGAAAGCTCACTTGCCGTGACTGAGGGCTGTGTGCTTGTCATGCTGTTGCCCCACAAGCCACCAAAGCTCAAATCCAGGGATGATCCTGGAGCTGTCACTGGGAGGGATCCTTTGGGCTGCGCACCCAGAGATGCCATTGGTGGGGACCCACCCGGGCCGGGCTGGGCGTGCAGCCCACGCCCCTCCGTGGCTGGCAGCACACAGGTGAGTGCTGCCACACGTGCAGCTGGCTGGAGAAGTAATGCTCAGTTTGGGCAGAGAACACCATCTGATGCATCCCAGCAAACACAGGAGAGTGCATAACACGACAGCTGTTGTTCAACTTGGGCAAAGTCTGTTTTGATCAAAATTAAATTCATATGAATAATTTACTACTCCAGAAATATATAAAATGATAGGGTTTTTTTCCCATAGTGTTTAAGAAAATCTAATTTCTTTTAACACAAGAAATCAGGGAGTTAATTAAACCCATCCTTCACTCCACAGTGAAAGTTAAAACAGACCCTAATACTAAATAAATGTACTGAGAATTGCCAGTCTTTGATTTTGGACAGCATTGCTCTTGTAATTAAATTATGTACTAACATAATCAGGTTACTTTTTGCCTCTTACTGAGATTTTAGGAACATCAAACACCCTTTCAGTAATAGGGTTGCAGTGCTGGATCCATTTCACCCACCAAATTAGGCAAAATTGTGTTTGGGCTGACAGTGATGGGGTGCTTAATCTTCCTCCTCCTTCTCTGCATGTTGAGAGCACTGCCAGGGCAGTACCAGCACTGCCTGCACCACTTCTGAGGTCAGTGGTGTTTCTGGGACTGGCTTCAGAGGCTGGAGAAAGTCAGTGAGTACCACATGACTCCTTCAGAAGCATCTTCTGAAGAGTAAGTGCACAGTGTGTGGTGTTGAGGATGTGGAGGAGAGTCATTACAGTGCCAAAATATTACAGACTGCCCTGCTAAGTGGATGTGAAAGTTCCCTGCCAGGAGATTTAAATCTTCAGAGACTGCCCTAAAATGAACTTGAGAGAGTACTTTCTGCAGTAATTTAATACTAACAGGATTTATACATTTATTTTTAAAAATCCTTCTGCATGAAAAAATCTCCAGTGCCTTAGCGACGGCATGTCAAGAAACCATCCTCCAGCTCCCAGGTCTCAGCCTCACTGCTGAGAAAGGAGTTTTGCACGAATCCAGAGTCAATAATCCCAGCACAAAATGAGGTTGTTTGGGGTTTTTTTTCTATAGGAACAACAGGAGAGAAAGAGGAAGAATTTGAGAAGAGGAATATGGGAAAGTAAAAATAGGTGCCATTTAAAGCAGAATTCAAAGTAATAAATAACACAAACACAAAGCTGAATACCTGCCTTGGGGTAGGTAAATATGTTTGTAGGAATGCAGAAAGTGGAATATGCCGTCATACATAATAGCATATTGAAAGCATAAATGCTTTTTCCTCGCATGTTAAAAATAGTGAACATAAATACAGTGTCTTTATGGCAAGAGGAACTGTATATCCTCAGCACTTCTCACAATCCAACAGACATACAGATTCCTGAACCAGCAGAGACCTTTTTTTCATTATGCTTTTCCACTTCATTTGCCCTTCATTACCCCTCCCATGGATTTGTGTTGAGCTACAGTGTGGTGCAGAAAATAGCCCAAACTTCCCCTAGAAGAGACCAGGCTTTCTGAACAAGCCTGTTCTTTGTTCCCTTTGCCAGTACTGCCAGCTCCTGCACCGTTACCACAGCTTGCAAAGGGAGGATGGGGGCAGAGGCCATACCCACCACAGTCATTTTATATAAATCCTAAAGGTGTTGTCAGAGCATCCCTCAAGCCTGATAATTGCTCTCCTACAGAATGCAATGTCTTTTAAATTTTTCAGTGGCTGCCAGGGTAAATTCCTTCACCCTGGGTTGCAGAAGCACTGCCACACACCATGCTCATTTTCACAGCAGTGCTGGGGTGAGAGACAAGGCTCCTCATTGACAGTGTCTTGACACACACAGCTCCTCCAAAACACCACTGATCAAGCAAGGATGTTCTTATTATTTTAACTAAAAGATACATACAATCTTTGCTCCTCTGATTATGGCTTTTCCTATTTCTCAGCTAGGCATCATGTCTTCATCATGAGCTTGACCCAATTCAATTTCCTTTTGTCAGCCACTGCTGAAGTTGTTCTTATGTCATGGCCAGCCTAGGCTTGGGACCAAGCGTACACTTCTCTACAGACCCAGTTCACATGAATTCTATTTTTAAAATCATCAGGGATTCCCAAGAAACCAACAAACTCTGCTTAAATGCAGATTTCTTGTTTCAATAGAGATTGAACCTTCTTCTGTCAGAGACCAGTGGTAGACACAACAGTGAAAATATATGCCTTTGGCAAGGAGAGAAAGGTCAGCAGTCCAGACCTCCATCCCTGAAAGTGGTGCCAGGCACAAAGACCAACGGCCATACAATTGGGAAAAACCACCATGTCTCCTTCAAAGTGTGTTTTACATGGACAGGTAAAAGAAATGCAATATACTTAGGGAGGAAGGGATAGGGCACAGAAAAAGCAACTGGTTAGAAAAGGTTTTAGAACAGAGAAGAAGGTGTCAGCTTCTTATGTAAAAGGCATTTGCAAAGAGTTCAAAAATTTCCACAAAGATCCCTACAAATTTAATTCTTGCCTAGGTGCAGAAGCAGTTTAAAGCTTCTTTCAGTCTATTCATTTCTTGAAGCAGATCCAGATTGAAAACAATCCCTCCAAAGAAAAAAGAAAATTCGAGCACCTATTAAATCTATTCCCTCCAATAAATCTGTTTCTGTATCAGGTGTCCTTGGTTCCCATAATCCCCATACTTCAGCCTGCCATTCAATAATTTTATTAAACGGTAACTTCCTAAGAGATTAAATGAAGATTTATTCTTTGACCTACATTCCTCTTTGCAGAAATTATAAGTTTCTGATGCTCTCAAGGCTGAATGGAGGTCAAAGCAATTGTAACTGATCCTGTACATATTTAAGTCATACAAAGGCTCTTCTCTAACATTAGGTAACTGTTTGCACTGACACCCTGTGTGAGTAACCTGAAGGAAAGCTACCCAAGGCTTTAAATCTTTTGAATGGTGCAGCCTTGTCTCCCTGCACAAGACAGTTTCCAGTGATGTTCAGTGCCACAGCTGCAGGGAGCCCAGCAGCATCCCCTGCCTGGGGGCCACCCAGGCAAGGCTGCTGCCTTTCCACTTGCTTAGCACCTAGCACTAATCCATCTTGCTATAAACCCCCTCAGTTCATTCTGCAGAGGCACTTTTACCTAGTCTGCTGGCTAATATTCAAAAAATATGGCCATGGTGGAGTTGGTAATAACTTGGAACAGCTTTTTAGTGGCAAATGGCACTGTAGAAATGAAATTATTTACATCCCTTTAAAAAAAAATTTATTGTTCCATGCTAAATATCCTTATATTCATTATTCTAATATTTGAACGTGACAGCTCACTTTTTGAAATTACTTGTACAAAGCTAAGGTCAAAATAGTTCAGGTCAATTCTCTTTACTCCCAAATAAATATTTAGATATTTGCCATCTCATTCACCCTGAGAATTCAGGGGACTGCAAACAGCAAATTATTTTACAACAGGCACAATTGCTATTATTTTGTCTCATCAGTCTTCATACCAATTAAATTGACCTTATCCTGAGCAGCAAGCTCTGAAAACTTGGGCTGCTGTATACTCAGAAATACAGAGAATTTTAATTAGCCATGACATACCCAGCAGTATCTGTCTGCTGGCATGGAGGAAGCTGCCTAGCAACAATGCAAAGAAATCCTCCAATAACCCTGGTGGATCACAAAGAGTCTGTTAAAAATGGTAATCTCTCTCACAGACAAATAGAGATGGTTTCAATTAAGGACAGCAATTCTCAACTTGTTATTTATACACGTGAACTAAAATAACATTCACATAATATCAATACAATATGAAAAGGCTATGCAAAATTACTTAGAGATTTAATTTGCAGTATTTAATTTGATATTCACATCTGTAAGCCTTTTGTTTTGCTTAACAGCAAAAACATTCCTGCAAGGTCAGACCTACACTGAAGCTTATACAAGACAGAAATCTCAGCAAATAGGGCTGGAATGGGCTCAAGGACTTGTTAAGACCATCCAAAGCACCAAGTCAGGATAAATTATATATAAACCATTAATATCAATAATACTTTACTTGTTTCCCAAAACCTGCAAACCTAAGCAGTAGACAACTTCCTTAGGCACTCTGCTCAGTTGTCTGATTCTCCCAAAATTAGAAAACTTTGGGAAATCTCTAACTGGAATAGAATAGAATAGAATAGAATAGAATAGAATAGAATAGAATAGAATAGAATAGAATAGAACAGAATACATTGGAAAGTATCTTAAATATCATCTAGTTACAGCCTCCCCTGGCTGAGGAAAGGACACCTTCCACTGGACCAAGTTGCTCAAAGCCCATCCAGCCTGACCTTGAACACTTCCTCGAATGGGGCATCCACAACTTCTCTGGGCTATTTGTTCTGTGCCTCACCATCCTTACAATAAAAACTTTCTTCTCAAGGAAACTTCCCTTGCTCCAATCCTGCTGGCTGTAGTGGAGCTGACATAAAGAACAATACACATTGTTTTAGGAATTTCTGGTGTACTTGGAAAAGGCTATCATGTATCAATCTTCTCAGATAAACAACTCTAGCATTGCTCAGGTTTTCATTACATACCTCATACATCTTTACTGATCTGCTTCCTATTTCTTTTGGATTCTTTCTCCAGTGCTTTATACTCCTTCTTGCCTTGTGTGTTAGGTAAAAGCACCCTCCCAATCCGAGGTGGCAAAGATAGCTCTAGGCTTGTGGCCATCACTTCTCCAAGCATCACAGGTCACAGAGGACCTTTACTCTTTCTCTTTCTCTTTCTTTCTCTTTCTCTTTCTCTTTCTCTTTCTCTTTCTCTTTCTCTTTCTCTTTCTCTTTCTCTTTCTCTTTCTCTTTCTCTTTCTCTCTTTTTCTCTTTCTTTCCTTTCCTCCTAGGAGTTCACATCCCTTTTTTGGCTGATGCTGTTCTTGTCACTGATCAATCATCACCTCTGGCCTTTCTACAGAAAACTACACCAGCAGAAAACAGGAGCTAGCTAAGGCTGGAGTTGGAGGGTGGACCCTTCCCTTGTGTGAGATCCCATTTCTCCCCAGCAAAGGGCAAATGTGGGGCTGGAGGCAACAAGACCCTGCTTGGGCTTTTGCCTCCAGCCCTGCAGTCCCACCTGGTCAGGCAATGGAATGTGCCCAAACCAATAGCATTGTGGCCAGATTTGCATCTGCTCCAGTCAGTTTATCCTTTGGATAACAGGCACTGCTTCTTTGCAGAGGGACTCTGGGGTCCCAGTGGGATGTGTCCTTCCTGCCTCAGTGCAACTAAGCACCAGGACACCATTGCAGCCCTCAGCTGTCCTGGGCAGTGAAGGCTGCAGGCAGAAGCACCCATACAAAGATTTCAGTTTCCCCAAAAGACTAACTCATTAAAGAACTAAAATTGAATGCCTTTAGAGATTGCATCCTGGCAAAACAAAATCCCTAGTCCCTCCTCAGGAACAATGAATCACTTTTTTCTTGATGAAACAGTAAAAGGACTCAGAGTCTTCCGGTGGATTAGCATAAACCTTTATCCTAACTTGGCAGAGCTGGAAGTAACAAGGAGAAGAGTCCAAGAAAGGAATAAATAATAGAGAACCTCAGTACCAGGGGTTAAAACACTGGAAGCCTGATTTTGCTGCTCAACACAAGCTGTCAATGCCAGTCTTTAGAAACACACTTTTCGAATTCAGAACAAAATGCCAAAGAAACCGCTTTAATGTTGTTGACCAGATGTTTACATTTTGGTGATATTTTTAACAGTCACCTGACTGTTAATAATTAATTCAGTGCTTTGAAGAGGGGTGTCACTATGTAAAGTCGTGCTATTGGGGTAATCATGAATGGACTTCACTGTTGAGTTCAGTAGATTAGGACTCTTCTAGATCCTACAGAGAATATGCATACTTACTGTGCAGCTGTAATGTCTGCATTAGTATGAAAAATTAACTTTCAAATATATATGTGTGTATGTAATTATAAATATATATATAAATATATACTATATACTATCATATATATTACATAAATATAAACATAAATTAATACTTAATACAATACATACATAATAATATAACATATCATATATATAATATAATATATTTGTTAGAGATTCTTCCAAAACATACCAAATACATGAACACATGAATATACACATATAAATGCATTTATCTATTTTGGTCACATTAGATAGTCAATTTTTACCAAAACAGAAGCCTGTTTTCCTTTTTACTTATTAATGTGCCTAATTTCTTAGCTCATTAGTTTTTATTCCTCTGTTCTTGCTGGGAGTGGAGTTTTGATTGTGTCACACTCTAGAAGCAATGAGAAAATATGATCATTCTCAAAGGTCTCAATCAAATGCTCTGTATGTCACACTTATCAATCAAGTCTAAACCTTCAATTTGACTACAAAAAGCAAAACTTTCCTACCTGTCACTCTCATTTCTCCTCTTCAGGAAGCTATGCCTTGGTGTGCTAACTCTCAGCCTTTGTACTAACCAAGGTGGGTATTTTGGGATTTTAATACTGCTTAAGCAATGGGTTGCTTGCATACAATTTCTTGTATTTGCATATATATTCCAGCAAGGGGAAGCTTTATACTCTGGGGCATTCCTTTTGTTGCTGGCAACATAATAACATTTGCTTAATTGTGTTTTATTAATGTTAATATACCCACAGGCTCAGACTCTGCCCGCACACTTTTGTAAATTGAATTAAAGGAAAAATGAATCAGAGTTAAAAGACAGCTGATTAATTTTATTCCCTTGCTTAAGGGGGTTTAAGCCAAACGGTCTGCACATCTATTTTTCTTTAGAGAACAGACTTTGTAGCCACAGGGCTAAGAGAAACATGTCTGTAAACCATTTTCATTGCCATGTGTCAAGAAGAGCTATTTAAAGCACTAAAAGGAGGGGACATTAGGGAGAGGTGCTTACCCCCTGCTCTGTACAAATGGCAAGGTTATACAGCCGTGGTCTCTCCCGCCTGCTGCTGAGATCAGAGGGCTTTCATAAAGCATTTTTTAATGAAGCTCTCAGAACAGCCCCCAGAGCCCACTGCTTTGAGACAGGCAAGGACACAGGCACAGCACAAGCCCACTAAAAATGGATGTTTCAGTCCACACAAAATCCAACTTATTAACAGGTCTGCCTCAATACATAGTGTAACTTAGAGACTACTGCACTGTTTAATTGGCTTTCAGTAGAAATCAGTTCTTGAGACAGATTTCTCATTTGGAAAAAAATATAATTCATTAGAGACACCTCCATTGGATGTATATTTATACAAAGCCTGGGCAGAAATATCAGTGTGGATGTGGGGCTGTTCAGTAGGAACCCTACTCTATTTGCCAGCTATTCAGAAGGATCTGGCCTGAAGACACCCTGTGCAAAAAATATGTTGGGCATTTCTGATAGCCCTCCTTTTAATGATTCCTTCACAAGTTCCTATTCAAAACCAGTAAGTCAGAAAAGATAGCAAGGTAAAGATCTCAAAGGAAAAAGGACAGTTAAAATATATGCAAAAGTGAATGGTTTGAGCCCCTCTGTGTCCAGAGAAGCTACAGCAGATGTCCCTTATCATAATTGGGACATCGTGCCAGGATCAGGCTCTGAATATTTTTCTATCTGTTTTGTCAACAAGGGAGTTGGAAACAAAAACTCTAATCCATATGGGAAGGATTTCCACTCTTCCAGGTCCTGTGATGGTGTGATGGGCTGGAGAATGGTCCCAGGCAGCAGTAACCCATCTTCATCACATGGAAATGGCCAACCCTCTGTGTAAGTACTCAGGCCACCTTACACTTTACCTCCTGGTTAATCCTGATGTCTCAAGTGGTTCCCGCCTCCTCTTGCCACAGCTAATGACATATGAATAATGAAAATGACCCAGGAGGATTAAATGCAAAATTTCTGTGAGTAGAGGAAGTTATTAATAACCAAACAACCTGTAAAGGGTTTTTGCAGGCTTTTTCACATTCTGTGTTCCAGACAAATGGTATATATATTCCAACAGGTCTTGCATGCTGCATGCACTTGGCAAATAGTCTTCTACATCCCAGCCCATGAGGTACCTACATGTGCCACCATGCATAGAGAGCAAAGTGATCCACAAGTCAAAAGCCACATTGAAATGTGGGAAATTTGGGGCACAGCTTTACAGCTAAAGGTGGCAAGTTGTTCCCTTTGGCCTCTGTTCGTATGTCACCGGCACAATATCCTGAGGAATTTTTCACACCACTTGGATAATCACAGTGTCTACCAAGCCCTCAAATAAGGTCTCTGGCGCTAGCAGACATGAGTACAGATGTCACCCTGGACATCCACACCACACCATGGACACCTCACACATCCAGAGGAACATGAGGTTAGCTGAACTGCAGCCCAGAGCCCTTCATTTTGCACCCCTACTCCCACACCCTGCATTGCCTCTTCTCTTTCACTGTTCTATCTCTGTTGCAAAGACAATGTTCAGCCCCGTGCTGGTGAATGAGAGGGACCCCCACCAGCACAAGGAGGGTCATGGCTATCTGACAGAGCTGTTGTGCTTGCAGGGCTGCCATGACATTGGTCGGAGCTTTGCTTCCCCTTCGTTGTGAAGGAAACAAATTTTGCTTCTGTATACAGAGATGTTCTCCCAGACTTGTAGTATTTCGGCTTGGCTTCTTCTGCTCAAATAATCATAGGACAGCTAAGGATTTGGAACTCTTTGCCTTCAGAAATGGAAAAAAAAAATACAAATCATGCACATGGCTTTGGTTTCTCTAACTTAGCATAGTGTCTATTTTAGTCTCTGAGTATCTATTCTGTAAATAGGGAAAGATGGACTTGGTTAGAGGTCAGTCACTTCAGAAGTGCTCATTTTCTATTAAAATATCCAGCTAGGCACTTTTAAAGAGTGAATAGACCAGATAAAAGGTTTTTATTCTTCAGCACAGAGCTGCGTACTATGGAGAAGGCTGAAAGCTATGAATTTGCATGTTTGGATTGGTGTTTATGGTGGTGACTTTAAACAGTTTTGTAACATTTGAGTGCTTTACTGATTTGAATATTTCTGATAACAATGCTTGCACATCAGAGAAATCCGCTGGGGGTGAGGGAGCATGCAGCTTGATGGCAAATTCAAGATAATTAACAATGACACAGATAATAAAACATATTCAAAACATTGCTAATACTTAAGCTTTCAAAATACTTCATAATTAAAGAAACTTCTGGGGATTTCTTATGAAAAGTATCAATAAATTAAAGATTAAAAAAATTAACTATTACGTATTCTCTAACTGTTAAATTTGGAGTAATTTTTGTGTAAAGGGAGTTAGATGTTTAAGGTTCCCTGCCTCACTTTTTTTCCCCATCGAAAATATCTGAAGTGGTGTAAGATGTAAAATACATATCCCATACTTCAGCATTTTATTTACTCAGGATAGGATGCACAATAGAACTTCGACACTCATAAAAATGATAGCATGAAATATTCCATGATTCTATGAAATTAAAATGAGGGACTATCAGGCTCTGAATGAAAGAAAAATGCAGATGTCATTCACGTTACTGTCCTGGCAGGATGGAAAACCTTTGGAGCCTGTCACAGCTGGATGGAGAGCTAACCTTCTCCTTCCTGCCATTCAGCCTGCTGCAGGCAGCAGCACAGAGACCTCCCAGAGACGTGCAGGGCTCTCAACACCCACACAGAGAAATGTGGGGGGTTTCAGCATGGCTAGTGCATCCCTGTGCTTCTCCCTGGAGACACGGATGTTTTTTAGTATTCTTCTGTGCTCCAGGCTGGGGGAGGCAGGGATGGAACAGGAGAAAGAGCACTCTGCAAAGGGCTCCTCCTTTGAGCCCTTTACATCCTTTAGCACTAATGTAGTTGTTTTTCTCCATAATATACAGTGCAGAATAAAGATTTATGATGACAAAAATCCTATTTTTAAAACTGCAGCAGAAGCAGCCACTTTTCAGAGAACTCTGGGCAAGCACAGCTGCTCTCTGGGGCTTGTGGCTGGTGGGCCAGGTGGAGACAGGCTGTAAGCAGACACTGCTCCTTTGATCTCAGCTAGTGATGCTCTTCCTTGTACTCCTGCTGAGCTTGGCCTGGAGTGCCCAAAGCCCTATAGGAGCCCATCAGCAGCCTGAGAACTTCCCAGGCCCTGCTGGAGACCCCTGAGGATGTGTTCACAGGAGGAACCTCACTTCTGAACTTGCCCTGTCAGAAGGAGAGAAATGGCTGTCATTTAAAAATAGAAATAAATCTTCTACTCATCCCAGGAACACAACTCCCATTTGCTTGCTTAAATTACTTCCAGCTGAAGAGGCAGTGCCCCCAAGAGCTCCTGACTGGTAGGAACTTTGTGCTGAGAAGGCCATGCAAGCTTTGGTAATGTTTAGAAAAATGCTTTAAAACTAGCAGAGATTTGCTGTCTCATAGAAGACCCCAAGGTGCTCCCTTTGCAAAGGGAATAATGTGTCATGACAGGACCGCTGTGCACACTTACAATACAAATGCTGGCCAAAGGAAGCACAAAGCATCTACATGGGTATGAGGAACACAACTCATCTGCAAAGCACTGCCACACTCTTCACTGGATCACACTACAGCAGCCAGTCATGGTCTTTGGAAGGGTCTGCCCCATGCAGGAGAGATGCTGCTTACAGCAAAGGCTTTAAATAAAAACAATCAGCAAGTGTCCCGGAATTTACGTTATCTGAACTGCAATCTTGGGGTGTTACCCAGTCGCACAAGACCACGCAGTTTGCTGTTGTATGCTGGGCAGCTCAGATCCAGAGATACCTCGCTCCTCCTGTACCTTCAATCCACTGCATTGCACCATGGAAGAACATAAGAAACAGTGAGAGATCCAGCTTTAGATGTGCATGTCTGCATAACACACTAGCAGTGTCTCTAAAAAAATGTCAAGAAAGAGTCTCTGAGTACAACAACGACTACAAATGGAGTACAAGCTTCCTTCGGCTAATTTACCAAGGTCTATATTATATGATTTGGGAGATTATTTATACTGTAATCTTCATCTGCACATAACATTATTAATACACTGTAACATGTGATCTCATAAATTCCCTGGGAAAAAACTCTGGTCTACTCTGCAAAGCACATCATCTGCTTTTGATATTGTAAAATGTATTTCACACAGTTATTTTTAAGACTAAGTCTCAAGAATTAGATTTTACTTGAATCAACAAACCCTAGGCTCTAGTAACATATTATTAACCTTATGAAGTAACTGTGTCTGTACATATTTAATGGGCCAGATATGCCAATTACTTAAAAGAAATATGACTGTAATTTCTGAAAAAACACATTTAGGTTTTCAAAATGTTGCAGGCTCACAAGAATGTCTTAATGTTGTTATGAATAATCTGTTTATTTTATTGACTATAGTACATTTTGTTGACTTTCAACCACAAACTGGTAAAAAGGAGTTTCACAGGTCAGGAGCAGTTGTCACTGTTTTGCTAAATGTCAGAGAAAGTCTAGTTCATGCTTGTCACTGGAAAGTAGTTCTTCTGGTGATTAGCTTCCACACTGACCTGTGCTGGTTGTTGGAGGAAAACCTCACTGTGAAATATACCCTTGACCTTGTACAAGAAAGGCAGGCAACAAGAAACTGGACTAGTTCTACCTATGTTTCACCTCTCCTTGCACACAAAATCCTAGGTTGCCACCTTTTCTGAAAATCCCTCTTAGCAGAGGATTAATGTTATGGAGAAGTAAAGAATTAAATTACCTACTTCAATCTGAAGACTGACAAAATATTTTCTCAAAACATGTATTCAGCTCCAGGATTTCCACCTTGTTTTCCTCCACCTTGCACAGCTTTCAGTCTTTAGACGAGACCTTCATCTTAGAGTGAGCATGGGTTTAGGACACATCCTCACACACCAATTTTCTCCCTGGGTGTTTTGCCAGGTACAAGCCTTTCCCACTTCCCTGAGAATTTCTTGTGATGCAACAACAACTCAATGAACTGTTATAATTACCTAGTTTGAATTTTTCCAGGGTTATTGGCAGCTTCCATCTATCTTCAGGTAGTACTCTCCCTTGGGCATGCCAAAATGGAGCCACTGTCTGGCCAGAAAGTAAACATTTCAAATAATTGATCTGATCATTTTACACAACTCGACCAACCACTGCAATGAAACACTCTCTGCCTTTTGTCACAGCCAAGTTCAAAATCATGCCTGTGCTGTTTTAGCCCTGCTGCATTGCATGCAGCCATAAGCATGGTCAGTCACAGTTCACACTAAAACATGCAAATGGTTTGCTATCAGCAATGGATCAAGCCCAGGCTGCTGGCAAAAGAGCATGGAGCAGGAGAGACAGCCCCTGCTCCTACTGCTGGAGGGCTGCACAAACAAACCCATCATCTTTCCCTCATGTCAGCAGACACAAAGATTGTTACTGCAAATGGCACAGCTAAGGCAAGGTACTGCTAGGAACAGAGGCTGGACTTCTCAGCAAAGCCCATTCTATGCTACCAACCTCTTCCACATCACAGATTAGCCAAATACTTGTTGCTTGCTGCACTTCTGGCTCGTTGTATGCTTTGGCACTCAAAAAGAGAGCAGCAACCAACAGTGTGAAGACAAAACTGCAGTATGTATCTGCCAGATATGAAGCTCAGTCTTGTGAAATGTTGAGTATCTGTAATTTGTGCTATAGCCAGCTGGATTCATGGAAGCTCAGCATCTCCTTTTAAGGATGCAATAAACCACAAAATAAGTACTTAACTAGATAAATCAAATGTGTTAGCTGGTATCCCAGCTGGTGGTATCCCATTTACCTTAAACGATATCCTGAATATATTGCCCTGCTCTAGCACGGTAACATTAATGTGATGCAGAAAACTCCATGTGGGAATTCTGGTCTTTAATCAAACTAGAGTACTTTTCCCAAACATTGTCTGAAAAAATCTGATTCCAGGAGTAGGGACAGGAAGCACAGGAAGAAAGCATTTTTGTCAACAACCTGTTTACACACAGGATTCTCCATGAGTCGTACTCAAGTAAAAAATTCTGTGCTCCATGTAATAATAATGTGAAAAAGATACTGATTCTTGAAGAGAGGTGTAAAAACCCAGAAGGAGCTACTAACTAACTAACACCAGAGCTCTGTGATGAAATGGAGCCATTCAGCCCAGCAGGACATTGAAGGCTGCCAAGAGTCATCGCAATTAACTATTTCATTAGCAGCCAGCAGATGAAACACAAAGGGAGTGAGGTATAATTTGCTAACAAAAACAGATGATGTCTCAGAGAGAGAAGCACAGAGTGTTAGCAGAGGATTGGAGCTGAAATTCCAGAAACGATACACAGATGTGATGTCTGAGTCAGAGAAAGGATAATGCTTTCCACCACCTCCAGTCTGTCCCACAGTAGTTGTCAGCAGAGATTTGGCCTGTCCCACCAGCACATAGTTACCCAAGATAGGGTTCTCAAATATATTATATCAGAGAAAACAAAATCCCAACCTACAAAAGGGTTTGAGGTCCATAAGAACAGCTTAAATCACCTCTGCATGGTACAGGTATGTAACCATGTGCCACTTTAGACAGGGTAAAAGCCTGGCCTAGTAAAGAGAAAGTCTTTATTTCTCACCACACACTAAATTTCTGTGGTTAAAAGCTTATGAGAATATTTACAGGTCTTTGGCTCCAAAATAGCTGTAGATTTGACATACACAAACTCTTCCTTTCTGTAGCACTCTGATTCCTTTGAACTAGCGCCTGTCACTGAGGAACAAAAAGCCCCCAGACTACAGTTTTCATAATTCTTTGTTGATTTAATAAAGAAATAAAAGAGTTTGGTAGCTGTCTTAGGAAGCAGAGCTGAATGATAGAGTGACACTTATGTGGGTTAACAAGAATGTCACCCAAAGGAGAAGTGCAATAAGCTGTGGAATACACTGCCATTCACTCCTTCCCATCACCTTTCATTTCTGATCAAGTGTCACACAGAAAGAGCATCCCTAATATTCATAATCTAAACCTGATTGTTCAGGCCATGCATCAAATTGATTCTGCTGTACAGAAGAGACAGGGATGGCTGTCAGGCAGGCTTCCTGCTGGGATATCAGCAGAGCTCATCTCCAGCCTGGTTTGTCTCGGTGTCACAGGGCAAGCACAGCAGTGGCACGTGGCGCCTCCATACTGAGATTCTGCCAACCCCGCTCTGAGAGACCTGGCAGATGCTCTGCTCTTCCCAAAAACACTGCATATTTCTTCCCAGCTGGACAACATGCCATATGAAGTGACCATAGAGAATGAACCTGTAGAGGTTTCTGCTGCTTAAAAATAGTGCAAAGTCAGGCAGAATATTCTCTGCTGATTAGCTTCCTGGTATGTAATTTTCTTTTGCTTGAACTGTGGATTCAGACAGATTTGGTCTGATCAGATTCTCAATTTTGAGTAAGCTGTTCCTCAGTCTCCTCTAATTTATTTCCTTATGCTTAAGTGAGGAACTGTAATTTGAGTTTTTCCCATGTTAGATCTATTAATAATATTTTCTTCTCAACCTCTCTGACCCCTGATCACACACCTATGCTTTGCAAAAGCCTGATAACATCTTTATCCTTTGCCATGGAAGCATGCTACCAAACAGCAAAAGGAAGCTTTCCCTTGCATTTTCTCTTACACACTAAAATCCTTCAAAAAAAATTTCCAGAAATAATAATTTTACTTTTTTCCTTTATGTTCGGTAGTGTCAAAACAATAACTATGTACCTGTGGGACAGTGGAGCTCTGTGACAGAAAATAGGCAGAAAATGTTATTTGGGACCCTTTAAATTGAAATCCCCAATCCCCAGCAGTACTGAAGGTTAAGCTGCTTTGAGAGTCACTTGGCAGATACAGTAGCTTAAAATACTCTATATAGGAAGATGTTAATTAACTTTTAAAAAAATATATAACTTGGCAGGCACTGCTTTGTCATTGCCAGCTAAGGACAGTTCTCTGCCTGGCTCTGGGGACCAAGCTGCAGGGAAACAAGCTGCCTGTGAGAGGGAGGAGAGTGAGAGGGAAGACAAGGAGCCAGGCAAAGGCTCCTTGCAGCTCCCCACAGCCAGAGCACACCTCACCCTGTGGCTCCATGCTGCTCTGCGATGCTGGGAGGCACCTGGGCAGATACCGAACCAGTGTGTGCTTCTCAGTCCATCGGTCTTGTCATGGGGAAAAGCAGAAGGGAGTGGGTGGTCAGGAAAAGACAGGAAAGAGGAGAGAGAGGCACTGATGGCTTAATTTCTGGCACTGCTGGCATGGGGAAGGGAAAGTGAGATGGGAGCGAACATCTTATAGACCTCAGTGCTGGGTGAAGTTGATGATCAAGAAATAAGGCAGGGGGTCACCAATTTTTAAGAAATATATCTCTCAGGCCCAGGAAAACTAAGAATTTGTCAGAGCTCTGGGTCAGTAAGGGAGTAGCTGCCCTTTGCTGCTAGCTCTGATTTTGCATTCCTGCCCACGACTGTTAATACCTCACTGCTTTTACATTATTCATGCAGTGACAGATGTGGAGGCTGAACATGGAAATGTAGAAGTTAGGAAACAATTTTTTTTAAAACTGGCTTTTAAAAAAATTATTTATCATTTTTGTACTTCCTCATTATATGAAAGAAAGAAAGAATTACACTTTAGAAAACAGTAGGTTACAGTTCAGAGACCCATACACAGAAACTGATATAATATACAACATACATAATTTTAGAATCCAGCCAGTACCAACTCCAGGAAGAAACGGAAAACAAACTCAAGTGTGACTGTATACAACCACTACCTGTAGGCAGCCATTGATATTTTTAGTAGTAACTAATGAAAGTCTACCCTTGATGCCATTGCACAGAACAGGCTTCTTACCTAGCCTCAGAGGCACAAGGACCACAGCTGTCAGGATGCTGCCAAGGCAATTTGCTTGATGCAGAGTGAATGTTACATTCCTGCGTGCACAAGCACACACACTCTCAGAGAGCTCATCAGGCTTAGCTGCAATCAGGAACAGGGGCGAACTTGCTTGAAATATATTTATTTTGATCAAAGGGTTTCATTTTGCAATACCCCCACTTCTCTTTTTATCATACCCTCACACAGACCCTGCTACTTGTCCATTTAATCCAATAACCTTTCTCCTGCATAAGACACGATCTCTCAAATGGACAGGTAGGGATCCCTGCCAGGAGGGGCGCTTCCAGTGCTGCAGCAGCTGATGTGGGGACAAGATATGCCAGGGCTCACAGTGAATTGCATGTACAGGCATGCACACATTTGTCAAAACAAGAAAACAAAATAAAAATTAAATAAAATATTCAAAGTTTCATTTAGAAGGAAAATGAGAGTAAAGGGATGCACTGGGGCTTGGCTTCTCCTTCCCACTTTCCTTCTGCTCTATTGCCCATACACTGTGAACAGTCTTAAGCTACACAAACTAAATACAGATACTTTTCATCAATAGCACAATGCTACAAACACACAGTCAGATTTGATTCTGTATTTCTTATCACTTTTTTTGAAATATAATACCTTGTCATGCTCCATTTCATGAAGGTTGGATGTAGTTTGCCTCTCCTTGTGACCTGTTCTTCTGTGCATCCTTACTAAGTCCTTCTTTGTGCAATTCACATTTGAAAAGTCCAATTTGGTTCCACAGAAATTTCTCAAGCCTTTTAAATAATTTTCACCACCTCCATTCCAAATGTCCCGAAGGGTTTGGCATGTTTTTTCTTGAGGACTACCAGAACTGAAACGAGTATTCTAGATGAAGGTGTCCCATATATTTATGGGTTGGCATGATGATCTGGATATTTTTTTAAACTGTCTTGAATCTAGAATTTTGCTTACTTTTCTAATCTTTCTATGTTCATCCAAAGAGCTAGATCAAATCCAGTCCTACTAGTGGCAGTATTTATAAATTATATAATCCTTACTGATGTGCAGCCCTACATATTTTCATGCCCACCTCATGGTTAGTAACTTCTGGGAGAGTGGTATTTCCCCTACCCAAAGCCTTTTGGTGCACTCAGACTGTCAGACTGTCCTTCCCCCCAAGGAGGATACAAACCCAGTAAACTTTTAGGTAGGTTTTAGAACCTACCTATACTAACAAAGGCTTTTGGGCAAAAGGGAGGATACATGAAAAGTCCATCATAACCCTGCTTTATAGAGATTTAAAGGATATTGTTTTCTTTTCTCAAAATGTTACCAGAATTTTAAAATCAAAATAACCTTAAAATGCTTAATGTTTCAGTTTGCCAGATTTTAGAATACAAAATATCACAATCACATGATGACCCTTGCAGATATGGGCGAGTTTACATTAAAGCATCAAAATTAATATATATTTCTCTTTAAGAACATTTTTGCTTAATTGGTATTTCGATAGGACTTGCAGATAATTCTTTGTGCTGTAAAATGCCCACTAACTACCATGTGCCTAAGCCAGCTTCAGAATAATTGGTGAGATTCGGAGATCAGCAAGATGAAAACTTGGTGTCGATTTGCGCCTATGTCAGAAACTAATCTCATGTGTCTGGACATTTAGTAATGTGTATTCTCACAACACGCTTCTGTGGAGAGAGGAGGGTGACTCTCTTTATAGAGACCCTGCAGTGCTTCACCTTTCTTGGGAGACTGTACTTGGAAGCTCCAAGCTGTCACAATAAAATCTGAAACACTTCCTACATTTAAATAGCGGAAGACAGTAGCTAACAGCATCAGGAATATTGAAATGTTGGGATTTGAGCACAAATATATAAACTCTGTGGTGTTTTCATTTGGTAGGAATCATTGCAGTTTTATGAAATTTTTTACTAAGACCGTAAATGTTTCTTATGTTATTTACTAATTTTGGTGATGAATGCCATGAAATCTTATTAAAATGATGGCAGTTTAGACTTCCTAGAATGACTCAGGCTCATGTCATACTTTGGACTGGAAACACAAAACATTTTTCATAAAAACAGCTGGACCAATCCCAAAGAGAGTTTCTGTTTATAATAGCAGGAGTTCAGTCAGATATTTAGTGAAAAACAGTGGAAACAGGTAAAATCTCATATTCAAGTCCACCAGTTGTTTTTTCAGAACAAACAGACTTAAAAGCTTGATATCAGGTAGCAGATAGCTATAATCAGAAAAAATATCTGAAAACCATTTTGCCTCTGCTAAAATGTAAAAAACCCAGATGCATACCTCAGTTTGAATCTGCCACTCTTTGTGACTAGGTTGAAATACTAATGATGGCAACCCCTCCTGGTTTAGATTCAGGTGACCATTTCAAGTTCAATCCCATTCTTTACACAGGTTTTAGTCAGAGTTGTTACTATACACCAAAAATACCTGCTTTCCTGTCTTTACCATTACCAGTCACCTTCACTGTAGTGCAGTAACAAGAACCCCCCTGTTTCAGGAACAGAAAAATAAGACTGAAATCTTCCAGTATATTCTGCTTCTAGATTTGACCTGAAGCAAATGAACATTTTCTATCCACACCTCAATTCTATTGAAATTCCTGTCAAGTCTTTATGTCCACTCCATCTGAAACAGCAACCAGAAGGCAAAGGACCACAAGGCACCTGCACAGGCTTACGTGAAACAGCATTTAATCTTTAGCAATCAGGATAAGGTGTGACCAAGAGCTGCAAAGGGTAGAGGTGATGACAGGTAGGGAAAAAGTCAAGAAAATGAGCAACAGAAGGGAAAAACTACTCTGCACAGCAGGCACACTAGTTTGCAGGTCTGTTCCTTAGGGGAACACGTCTCTTCTGGCAAACTGTATGAGCTCCTACCATGCTGCTTAATATTTTTGCACATCCCCAACAGAAACACCTTACTACCCGACTTCCCACTCCAACATGTATCCAACATACTGTCTAGTAAAACTCTGCCTTGCTGGTTTTTTCTATAAATATGATCAGAGTTATCCTGTTATTTTTCTGTTTTCCTGAAATAAGTCTCCAGAGCAACCTGGTCCTGCAGGCAGGACCCTCACAAGCTGTTCTCTACCTTCCCCCTGTATCCTCCACCCACCACCTCTTCTCTCCCCTCAGTCTGTCTCTTGGCAATAAATCATTCACTGTGTCAGCCTGTGAAACAGCTTTGCAAAGGGTGAACAGAGCTAGCAGCACCACCACCTCCTACAGACAGCAGGAATTATGCTGGAAGAATTGGTGCTGCCATGCAGTGGTATTGCTCACAGAGCTCTCTACTCCCCCCCATTTCTGGCTTTCTGATGTTGTGCCCTGAGCAGCCCCTGCAGGGGAGGGGGAATGCCTGATAATGCAGAAAGCCAGAGCTTTTGCTGTGTTGGAACAGAAGGTTTCTACAAAATCAGTGGTCAATGACCAGTTCTGTAAAAAGCATGCAAGAAGATGCTCATGGGAACTGGTAAGTGAGCATGGAAGAGCAGCCAGCAGCAGATCCCTCAATGTGTGAAAAACTACAGCCAAAAAAAAAAAAAAAAAAAAAAAAAAAAAGAACATAAAGGAAAGAGGAGAACACCAAGAAATTATGTGCAATGAAAGACACCAAGGCAAACAAAACTAATGTTAATTTACTTGAGGAAAGCAAGAAGAAAAAGAAGAATTAATACATACTTGGAAGAGGAGGTTGACAGCACAAATTGCCAGAGACACAGAGAAAAGTGTGGAAAGATACAGCACATGAAGACAAGGAGCAAGGAGGAAAGTAGGAAAAAGTAATGAATGGGCAAGTGTGTGGTGTGGTGCAAAGGGAAAACATCTTGAACACAGTAAACAAGGACCAGAACAATTTAAGAAATGGTGCTCAAACTGGGATAATCTCAGCTCTCCCAGAGACCAAATAAGCTGTCATGTGGTAGAGAGGGAGAGTGGGACGAAAAGTTGTGTAAGCGGGACAAGTCAGCCTTACTCTAGCTCATGGCGTTGAAGCCTTGAGAACCATTTCCAAGAAAAATTGTGCAGAGTACAGGAGTAGAATAACTTACATTTACGAACTCTCAACAAAACGCTGTGAGCCAGGCAGCACAATAAGCAGCTTATCAGAGTAGACATCAGCCTGTTTAATATCTGTGCTTCTCTGGTACGTCAGATCCCAATGAGAGTGGGGACTTAGTCCATACTGCATAGTGCAGTGGAAAATACTGACTTCATCTGCCACTGTTTTTCCAATTACCCAGCAGCACTGTGTCTCTAGCAAACACAATTTTTTCCACAGAGAGGGTTGGGGAAATGCACCAACTGAACAGACATTAATCCTAGTTCCCCTGAATCTGGGGACTGATCCAGCAGTTAAATTGCAATGTTTGGCAGCTTCTCAAAACAGTGTTTAGTGTCTTTTCCACAGTGTGAAAATCTCTCACAGTAGCTTTCTGGGCACAAGGAAACCTTGAAAAATATTGGCAGCAAATATTAGAGCACCAAGCACAGTCTTGCATCCCAAGATGGCAACTGAGCACCAGGAAGCCAACCAGGCCCTTGGCCTATTCCAAGTGCAACATGTCACCAGTGGTCTTTGCATCACTCTCCACCTTGGTCTATATCCCTCTTGTTCACAACTTCAAACCTGTCTTCCATGCAGTGGCTAGAAAGGGTCCACAGCTGCATCACCAAGTGTTAGGTATGAAGCTGAGGCTCAGTGGCAAGAACAGGCAGCTGGACATGGAGCAGCAAGGCCAAGCAGCAGGAAAGGACATGTTGGAGCATAGGATGTAGGGCAGTGGTGATCATCTGGCCATAGTGCTGTACCTTCAGAGCTCAGTACATGAAATGCTTTCTGGAAATATGTACCTATGGCACAGGATGGTTTGGTCTTGCTGGAACTTTGCAGCTCTTCCTTTGAATCAGGAAACAGTGAGCCACTGTACAAGGGACAGTGGCAGAGCCAAAGTCCGTTGACAGAACTTCTGGTGTTTGCAGTGGCGTCAGTGGGAAACAAGTCTGGATTGCTCCAGGACATATCTCTGCTTTACCAATTATTGGCCTAAGAAGGCTGTCTCATGTTCCTGACCCCCACAGAGGAAGATTTGCTGGAGCTGCCTTGTCTTAAGAGCTTGATTTTCAGACCTCTGGGTCTTCCAGTCAGATGAGTCAGGCCTGCATATCTTGTTTGTTTACCAAACACATTACACAAGGGTTGATCATTAGGGTTCAAATTTCAGATAATTTTTTTGCAAGATCCAATGGCTCCAAGACATTTCTGTGAAGATCTGCTTGTGTCAGCTGTATTATATTAATTTTTCTTCTTTCCCTTATCCAATACCTGGATGGATTTATCTTCCTTAGAGCAGTGAGTGGGGTTGTTTGTTCCCACAGAACTCTTGTTGTTACTTGCACAACAGGGTTCTAAATGAATAGACAGCTCTAGCAGACAGATCTTAAATCAAGCACTCCTCAATCTACAGCAGCTCAGATAGTAAACTGCTACTGATCATTCCAATCAGCCATATCCAAGAAGAGTTCAAACAGGAAGAGGTGCAGGAAAAAAGCTACCAGAATTGTCAGGGGAGATTAAGAAAGCTGTCCTTGCTCAGCCTTTAAGTAAGTAAAAGCTGAAAGGTGATAGGAGAGTCTTTTTATAAATATCCCTCGAGGAAGGGAATACCAGGGAGTGAAAAGACCTGGAAGACAGCCTTGGAACAAGAACAAATGGTTATAAATGGGCCTCAAATAGTTCTCAGATGGAAACTGAATTTTTAACCATTGCAGTCATGAGGACCTGGCACTAACAAGACTGTGAACTGAGGCAAAGTACAGTGTACTGAGGCAAAGTACCTAATCTCACAGCCTAAATGTTTAGGAATATGCCTTCTGTATTTAATTCATTCCAACAATTTAAACTCAAGGAAATCAAGAGGAGGAAGATGAGCCATCATATGCAGACATTTCCCCAGTGGACACTACCGTACAAAAAAAGCTCAATCTAAGCCACATGGGATGGCCAAGCACTTTCCACTCACATTCAAAGCAGAAGAGAAACAGCTGTGAAAAATCTACATGTGAGGTGGGAAGCAGATAACTCTCACTCCCTTTATTCATGGTGCAAAGTCTTTGAAAGAGAACACAGCTGCAAGACACCCACAGTAAGACTGGCAGACAGGGAGCCTGGTTTGCCCAGTTGCACACACGGTAGCAGAGCATGGCCAAAACACCACAATGAGCCCTTGTGCTGGTCAGAGCCTCAGGGCAGACCTGGCTTACCTGTGCTTTCAAACAGGCACACTGAAATGCCTCTGACATCTGCAGGAATGACTCATCACAACGCAAAATCATGAACTAGAGCCAGGCAAACAGTTGCTGTCTGTAAACAAAAACAAGAAGCAAATAACCAGAACTGCTAAGTAAAATGCTGAATAAGTAAGACCAGAAAACAAATTTCCGCCAGTCTATTATGGCTTTATGAAGAAAGTGTCCTGTTCTCTGCCTATCAGCAGTTTAGTCTGCATGGTCCCCTAAGAAGGCTCCCTCCTTTACATCATCACAGAGGCCAAGATATGGTTCTCTCTTCCCGAGGTCCCTTGGTCCTTCCACACACTGTGAGTTCCCCGTTTGCTCAATCTCTCCACCCCTCTCTGCCCTGTCCTAAATTACCACACTTCTCCCAGCTGAGGCATGTCCTTCCATCCCGAGGCATGCAAACTCCACCTGTTTAGTCAGGCTGAGGTAAATAGACATTCCTCTCTTTTTACCTGACATGCCTTTTTAAATAAAATGTGTAGCACACATTGTCCTTGTTCACAGATAGGTGTGAATACACCTTCTTAACCTCTTTGTAACTCCCATTTGCTAACACAAGAACTTACTCCCTCAGGAACATAATCTTCCTTAATCAAAGAAACTGAACGGGTAATATCAAGTAATGTCACTACAGATCCAGAAATTGTTTGGCATTGGTTTTATTTAATTTTTTTTTTTCCATAGTTACATTCATAATTTCAGGCTTAACTATTCTTGCAAAGTCTAAGTGTTTTTTCACCCCAAGAATAATAAACTTGCATGAAGATCCTCAATACTGCTTCCAGTCCTTCTGCCAACTGCTCTTGAATTTGCCTTAATTCTTTGTAAATATTTGAAGGGCAGCTATTTCTTTGTAAACAAAGCACTAGGCTTTCCCTGTTTGCCTTGGCTAGGATACTTGTGTTTATGAATGTAGCTAAGCTTCTTCTTTATGACTATAAAATACCCTCAATATTCATCTTTCTGCTGATAAGTTTTTATACTGGGAAGCACATCAGAAAGACAATATCAAACCCCCAATCCAAAGTAGCATCTTTTCACAGTACCATAGAATGACTTAGATTGGAAAAGACCTTTAAGATCATCAAGTACAACTGCTAATCCAACACTGACAAATCTACCAATAGATCATGTCCCCAAATGCCATATCCACACATTTTTTGGATGCCTCAAGGAATGGTGACTCAAGCACTTCCCTGAACAGGCTGTTCCAGTGGCTGGCAATATTTTCCATAAAGAAATTTTTCCCTAAACCTTCCCTGGTGCAACTTGAGGCCACTTCCTCCTGCCCTACGGCCTGTTATCTGGGAGAAGAGACTGATCCCCACCTGGCTACAGCTTCCTTTCAGGTAGTTGTAGACAGCAATAAAGTCAGTCCAAGCTTCTTTTTCTCCAGGCTAAACACCACCAGCTCCCTCTACCACTCCTCATGGGACTTGTGCTCCAGACCCTTCCCCAGCTCCACCACCCTCCTCCGGACTCACTTCAGCACCTCAATGTCTTTCTTGTAGCGAGAGGCCCATAAGCGGGCCGGGATTCCAGGGCTCTCTGTGTACGTGCAACAACCTGTCCCTGTTCAGCCTTGACTGGCCAATTTTTAATATTATCACATGATTAAACTAAGGAAAAGGGTGCGTATGCCTTCACGAATACACATTTGAAGACGAGAATTTCGGGCATCTTTCCTTCTGCTCTCCAGTTTTGGAGAGGTAAGAGGCATGGCGGGAGCAATCGGCTCCGCGGGGCTGCCTGGGCCCAGCCCCATCCCTTGGCATCGCCGAGTTAGATACTAACCCTTGCAGTGCACAGAAGAGACCGGCGGGCTGCAATCCTCTCATGAGAGAGAGGAAAGGACAGAGTGAAGACACGTAAAGAGACCACGTGAAGGCATCAAAGTCAGTGAAGAAGAAGTAAAATTCCAGATGGGAGGAGTATGGGGAGCTGCCTTCTTTTTTAGACTGAAATTCTCTTGTAAGCTATGGTGAGGGACTGTAATATATTTCGATATTACCTTTAAACCATAGAGAAGTATGGGGAGATGGAAAGTTCAAATTGTAGACCTGAGCAAAAGAATTCAGTGTTAAAGTGATTATGATCACATGAGAAATTCGAGCAGAGAAGATGAGTGATGAGGACCTCTTTTGCCCTAAGAGAAGATGAAGAGAACCTTTGCTTTTGAACAGCTTATCCTTAAAATAAAAACTCCATACATCAACATGGCCCAGTGGCACAGCTGTGAAAGGGCTGTGAACATGGGAGGAGCTTCATGAATGCAGATTTTCTGGTTGTTCCAGCTGCTGTTCCAGGAGATTGAAGCCCCGAGAGAATTGTTTTCTTGTGGGGAAATTTTCCATAGCAACGAGAGATGCTTCTCTCCCTAAGGGAACTGAAGAAAGACTGTTCTAAAGATGGAAAACTGATGGAGAATTCTGAGTGTTGTTTCTTTACATTGTCAGTGGGAAAGAAAGAAAGAAGGAAGGGAGGAGGAGTATTCTGAAAGTTTTATTCTGATTTTTATTATTCTTCTTTTAGTTCTGTTAATAAATTTTCTTTATAATTTTCAAAGTTTAAGCCTGCTTTGTTTTTGGTTGAGAAATTTCAGAAAATACTGAATGGAAAATGTCCTTGTAAATATTTTAAAAGGGGAAAAGTGAAGTCTGTGCAAAAAGAGATGTGGTGCAATAATGTTTTTTGTTGTTTTGGTTTAGTTTGGTTTGTTTCTTAAATGCTACAGTTATAATTACTTTGTGAGGGCACAGAATAGTCAACATTAGGAGCTACTTTTGTATGGAAAGACCTTTAATCAACAGTTCTGGATTTATATTTTTACTGAATGCTTATGAGCTAAAGGAAAAACCTCACAAACAGGACAGCAGACATTAAATTTTATTATAGTAGCTTTGACTCATTACCATCTAGGGAAGGGGAGATGCATAATCTAAGAACTGAAATTAATTTGTTTTATATTATCGCTCAAACTGGAAAACTACTTTGGAGTACCAAGATTATTATCACATTCCCAGAGCGCATATAAACGTCACTTTCTGAAAGTCAGAGTTGAAACTGCAAACCACAAAAAGCTAATATTGTTACCACAACATTTATTACAGTCACATCTTTATATTCTAGCTCTTGCCGTTACATTATAAGTTTGCTACTTCCTAAACATCTGCTGTGTGTTCAAGGTACAAAAGAAGATGAGTTGTCTGCCTTGGGGGGAAGCTGTACATTTAGGCATATAATAAATCACATTTGGAATAGAAAGGGAGCATATTTAAGTCTTGTCATGAGGGGAAAGAACACCCTTTTATTTAGCTGTTTGGTTATAGTCCACTGGTATAAACACTATTTTGGAATAGAAGTTAACACAGGAAGTTATTCCAGAATGGTTTTAAGAAATGGGTATTCATAAACAGGTAGCATGTCAGTTCACTTCTGCATGCTGCTTTTCAGTGTTTGTGTGTATTTATGTGCATATCAAAGGAAAATGAGATTGTTTTTGATACAGGCCATCTAGAGAGAATAGGAACTCAGAATGGGAGCCAAAACCTGAACTCAAAAGGCCATTAATACTCTGTATGTTCTTACACTGGAAGCTGATACATATATATTTTAATTCTTGTACCAAATATAAAGGCTCCTATGTGTTGACAGGAGATTTATATTAAAATTCTGAGCTTGAAGCATGGAAATGTCACAAGGGCTTTAAAAACACTGCTCCTCATTGCGAGACAGGTAACAGTTAAATACTTTTTTCATGTAGTGATGAAGAGCTCTCCCTGTCACCCATCTTTATGTAATCCTACCAATACACAGTGGTGGGCTGCTAGCACAGAAGCACATAAATCACTGCTACAATGCTGGGAGTGCAAATCTGAAGTGTGTGGGAAGAAGTGCTATGGAAAGTATATCCCACAGACAAGCAGAAGGCAGCGTGAGGAGGGAGAGACGGCTACTGTTACCAGTGCCCAGAATCCCAAAACATGCTGTTGAAATCCCATCCAGCTTCCACAGCATGGGAAGGGGTAGACAATAGTGCAAAGGGCATTTCTTCGTGGTTGAGATCTGCTTTTAGTAACAGCTACTTTGTCAAGCCAAGAAGAAAGTAGATGGCAAGCAATTTGCTTGAGGCTAGGGTTAAGAGAAAACTTTCACCTACCCAGATGGAGTTATATAAGGCTTCATGTTTTTTCAGATCACTTGTCAGTTTCAGACAACAAATATTACTGAGAAACATCCTACTTGCCCTCGCTATTAAGTTCAGGGCCTCAGATTCTGGAACCACAGTGCCACACAGCCCGTGCCTCTCCTTGGGTGATGCCCAAGCACTCATCCCCCAAATTAGTGGAAAGAGGTGGGAATGGATGACTGTTTCATGCACTTTGGGTGGCACATTCTTCAGTTGTGCCAAAGCCTCCATGCAGGTCCCCTACCAGTTTCACTGCTCTCACTAAGTAGCAAGGGGTCTGATCTGCCTTTTGGCAAGGGCCCCCTCCAATGTCTCACCTGCTATTTGCAGCTCCTGGAATGCACCACTGTGCACCCTCGTAAAGTTTCAACACATCCACCAGGGAGGTTTGCAGTATGACATTTTCTGTGAGAAGGAAGGAGGTACTCCTGCCCAAGCCCATGTCCAGGCCTACATCTTTCCTCCCTTTCCCCAGCCCAGCTGCACAGTTGCTTCAGGCTCCATCAGGGAAAGGCTTCACTCATAAGGGTGTTGTTATCATCACACTGAAACATTTTTGAGCTTGCAGAGCAGCTGTATGGTAGTCCTCACTTCCCACTTTTCAAAGCATTCTCTCTCACTTCTTTCTACATTAGAGACAAAGTGTGGCATGTTTCTCAAGGAGATCCTGTGAGGAGGGAAGCCACTGCCAAGGCAAGAAGGTCTGCTTCTTTTGTGACATGAGTTTTGGCGAGGTGGGGACACTCCCATAGTCCATGTGTTCATCCCAACACTCCATGCATGGAGATTCTCTCTTTCTACCATATTTTGCAATAGGAGGAGCTACTGCTTGGCTTCTGCATGTAACCCATATCAGGCTGCTTTCCAGTGGGGCTAGGAGACCAGACAGCAGCACTGCAGAGAGCTGTGTAAACAAGGGACACTTCAGACCTGGAGACAAAGCTGGCTTCTAAAGGCTTCTGTTCAGAAAATACTATAAATTCAAGGAAGGCAATTTGCATTTCTTAAAATGCAAATTCTTTTATGCTATGGCATAAAATGTAAATACTATTAACATTTCACATATTAAACTATAGTTTTTGCCTGAGTATCTTAACATTTGGAGATCTGGCTCTGACCAATGTCATGAAGTTCCTACTGTGGAAATTGCTTGGCTTGGAAACACCTGTCTGTGGTTTACATGGGATGTCTCTGCCAGGAACAACAGCAGGTTCTTGAGCTCAGCAGCTGTTTACTGAAGGTAGATCACCTTGGGAAAATCAAGCTGAAAAAGGGAAAGGACAGAAGGAAAGCAGAAAAACTTCCAAGAGCAAAATTAAGAGATTCAAAGATAGGGTGAGAGTAGGAAGTAGGAAGACTGGGTAAGAGGCTGTTAGCACAGAAAAGAGCATAGAATGCAAATCACAATCTGCTTGTGTATCTAGCCAGAGACCGAGGAAATTCCAAGGGAAGGGCAGCTCTACCTACAGGACACTGCACTGGGGAGGGTGTCTTGCCCTGAGTGCTCAACCTGCCCTGTCTGCTCAGAAAAGCAATCTCCAGAGGTTGAGAAGCTCTGCACAAAGCTGCTTCATCTGCTCTCAAATCACAGTCTGACAGCAAAATCTGTTTGAGTGGGGATTTGTCTTCCTTTGATAATCTTTCATCACCTTTAGGACTGAATTTCCAGAGGGAGAGGACACCAGGCCGACAATAAAGGGTTGTTCATTTTGATGATGACTTCATCAAGGGGAAGAGAGATTGTCATCATGGAGTAGTGTGGCTCTTCACAGGTAGAAATTCCTCAGTTGAAGCTGATTTATGTTCCTGGGTCTGAGGCATGGAATTCTTTTCTTTGCACTTTGTTACACTCTAAAAAAACCCTCCAAACTAGTATTTATGATGTTTGATGTGAAAAACATCTTTCATCTGTAAAGCTGTAACCCAAGAGTTCATGCCTAAGTATGACTTTGTGAGAAAACTCTTGCTTAGGTCTGTTAAATGGGTTAATTATAACTGGAACCTATTTCTCTGCTAAGCTTGAAGTTACATTTCAAGAAATAAAGGTTTGTAGGTAAGTAGAGAAAACCATTAACAGAGGCAGCAACAATGAATATGCAGCTTCTTTATATGTAAGGAGTGACCCATGCATGGGCAAGTCAGATAGCTGTAGCATTAGCAGCCAAACTCTGTATAAAAAGGAAAAATAGCAGGTTTACTGAGAAAAGGAGAGAGAAAAAGAGGCCTGTAGTTTTGGAATGGAGCTCTGTTCTTGTTTCTGCTCCCCTTGTCCTGGATGTCCTGTCTTGGGTGGAAGGATGGAGGAGTCAGTGGCACAGCACAACTTTCCCTGTCCCCACTACAAGCCTGTCAGTCCCTAAAAAAGTCATGGGAGGAGGATGCTGGAAAGCAGAGTGAGTCTGAGGACACAGAGAACTAATAGTACAGAATGCTTCCTGGAAAGCATGAAGTAAACACTTGAAGAAAAGCACAGGGCTGCCTCCCACTCTCAGCAACTGTATCTCATACTGCATTGTCTTTAATCATTACTCAGGAACTATGACATGCAGTAATCTACTTCCTCAGCTTCATTTAGCATTTGCATGACAGAGCCTTATCAAAATAGAACTACTGGGACTGCAAAACAAACACTTAATTAAATCTGAATGTTTCTAATTAAATCCAGTAGGATGAACACATTACAATGAATGTCATTTCCAATAGTATCCCTAGAATGACAAAACAAAGCAGCTGTGAGTGGCACACCCCACAGAGCAGCACCATGCGTGTTCACATGGTGCTTTCCCTGAGAGCCCTCTCCAAAAGCTGCTGGCAACCCACATGCAGCATGGCCTCCCTCCCTGGAGCAGCATTCTCGAGCCACCACAGCAGTTCGGTGGCAGAGGTCACAGATGGCACTGTGCCATCTGTGCAGAACAAAACTGCATGAAGCAAAGAGGAAGAGCAGGGAAGTAATGCAAAGATGCCTTGCAGCTCCAACTGAATTCAGCAAGGATACCTGCTTCTCAGTGGGAACCCAGCCTGACTCCACTAATCATGGTGCTCTGGTAAAAGTGGCAGGGGACAGCAGTTAAGGCTACCTGAGTGTCCTAGTGCAAGGTGCAGAGATGGGAACGGAGAAAGGCCTTTGGGGAGTTTCCTTCTGAAATCCTTCCAGAAAAATACCTGAAATTAAGTTTTTCACACAACCAATCGTGTTCTGTTTGTGAGGTCCCAATGGCTTGAGTGAGCTTTAGGAGACGTGAGTTAGTGGTGAGCAGCCAATAACAGGACAGTAATTTCTGTCTTAAACAGCCTAAATGCCCTCGATTCCCAAATAGTTTCTCAACAGAGGGCACTTGAAGCTGACTCCTTTCCTCAGAAAATTACATATTTTCAAGAAAACCAGCACAAGGTGATAGGTGCTCCCCCAAGACCAGTATGAGGCCACTTGTAATTATGGAGGAACTCACTCTGGGCAGACTAAATTTGAGATGCTTTGTCTTCTCTGTCCCTGTTGATTTTTTGTCTTTTTCTTATCCTTTTCTCCCGTATGAAGGCTTCTGGTAATAGACAACAGAAACTGGGTCCCAACCACCATGACCAGAGCATGTGATGCAGAGCACTATTGGTGCTGATGAGAAAAGCCAGATGTCTTGAGCAATGCCATCTGTGACATTTATCCTTCAGACTCATGGTTTGTGATGTACCAAATACTGGCAGGCATGGCCAGGGGACTAGGAAGGACTGCTGAGGCTGCTGAGACATTCACCATAACCCATGGGGAAAGGCAAGAAAGACAAGGCTGGACAGCTTCTTCAGAATGCTGTTTGAACACAAAACACAGTGGCAACAAGTTTACTTCTTGCTTTTGGGGGTTTGTTTTGCATTCCTGGTGAATTTTAAAATGTTCTGAAGGAAGGCTTGTATAAGACTGGTTAAGGTGAGGCACTGGATTTCACTGCCTGGGATGATGGTAGGATCTAGCACTGGAGCCTGGATTCTCCTGTCAATTACATACTTGGCTATATCTTAAAAGGATTGACAGAAGTGTGATTCATGCTGCCTTAGCCAACAGGAATGACTGGGGTGCTCTCTTGAAGACCCTACAGTCCTACTCTTCCATGCCTCACAATTGTTTTTCTGTCCCTTTTGCCCAGTCACAGTCATGACTATCCTACTCTTGGCTGTTGACCTTAAGCTGCCCTGTTTTTCTGTGCTGTGTCTGAACTGCATTAAAATCAAGCCTCTGCTGATCACAGACTGGCCAGCATACCAGTGGAACTATGCTGTATTTGTGCTGCAGCAAGGTATTCATAGGAAGTTAGTATGTAGAAGAATATTGTTATGCACTGGAAACAGATTGCAGACCAGAGCAAAACAAAACATGGGAAAATAGTCATTATTTACACAATCACACACACACATATATATATATATATATATATATATATATATATATATAGCATAATCACCCACACTGTCAAATGAGGCCAAACCCTGCTGCATTTTTGGCAATCAGTAGGCAGTGAAGCCGTGTCCCTACCAGGAAGACAGGATTTGACCCACAACAGCACTTGGGGTCAGCATAGGGTAAGCCTGGTGGGAACTGGGCTACTTTCAACTCTTTCCAAGATCATTTCCCCAG
Source organism: Sitta carolinensis (assembly GCA_032173965.1). NCBI lineage: Eukaryota > Metazoa > Chordata > Aves > Passeriformes > Sittidae > Sitta > Sitta carolinensis. The sequence goes on from CM063284.1 coordinate 133,030,826, forward strand.
GACATGTTGCTCCATTACCTTAATCAGCCATGGCAAATATGGGGAAACTATAATGAAATTTAATCCCCACACACATGCCCTCAGAGACTCACAGAATGGCTGAGGTGGGAAGGGACCTCTGGAAGTCACCTGGTCCAAGACCCTGCTTGGACCACCCAGAGAAGACTGCCCTGCACCATGTCCAGCTGAGCTATTCTTTCTCATATCTTAATTAACAATTTTTTTTTTCTTAAGTTTAATTAATGTGCTAAACCAATCAAAACATCTGGGGAATATGTGCAGTGATGAAGACTCAACAAGATTAAAGAAAAAATGCCATAAATATGTCTTTTTTTTTTAATCTGGTCACATAGAAGACATCAGAAAGCATCTAAGAGGCAGCAAATCAAACAAAAAAGGCACAAACATATATGCAAATACACAAATACATAAAACATGAGGGGTGGGAGGAATGCCTTAAATACCATACAAAACTGACTTTCAAGAAGCAGCAACTGAGAACATCATTGATACAACACTGCAAGAGTTGGGCCCCATTTCTCCTCAGATGGGTTTGACCATTCTTTGATCTTTACCTTGTTCCAGACAACTCTCTTTCAGACTGACAGGCTGCTGCTTTATTTGGAAATAGAAAGAATGTCAAGACACTTTCATGAGGGATGCCTTATGAACACTATATGGGATGTTCAACTATTTTAGGAGTCCCTGGCAGGGTCTTGGCCCACACTATGCCATACTCTCCCGAATAAGCCCCAAAGGTGGGAGTTAGTGCTGTCCCAGCAGGTGCTGTGGATGCAGCCCCACTCCAAGAGTGACATGATAACAGTGCAAGACCAGGCTCCCCCATTCAACTTGATATTAGAACAGCTAAAAACCATGGGCACATTTAATTTAGTACTGTAGGTGTGGCCTGGAAGTCTAAGATGGAATGGATGAGCTTCACAAAACCAAAATATTTATACAGCAACACAGTGAAAAATGTCCACCACAGGATCAAAAAAAGTGAGAATTTCTGTGTTCATTTATCCAAAGCAGTTAAACATAAAGTATCTAGAAAATCAAATAAGGCTTTCAAGACAAATGAGATCATGCAGCAAGCAAGTTTTGCTGGACTTCATATGAAGCAAACCCTAAAGGCTTCAAAACACACATTCTTTATGCCACAAGGACCAGTTTTTTGTTTATTTACCATGTGCTGATGCATTTGAAGAGCTTTCCAGTGGCTGCTGAGGGGCTGTTACCCTACTCCATGTGGCACCACTGTACCCTGGCTCTCAGCTGAACATCCTCTCCACACCACCACCAGACTGACCCATACTGCATGTGCACAGACTGCCTGCGTAGCCAAAGCTGAAATTTGACTTACTTTATAATTTCTTCTAGGAGGTACAAACCTGCTTGTAATGAAAATTTAATGTTCTGTGACTCACGCTCCATTGAAGTTTATAGAAGTCTTCATGGTCATGACGTTTATTAGCAAAGTAACTGGTACATCCCTGGTAATTTACAGCCAGCTAGAATTATCTTGATGAGTTTTCTTGGCTATTTTGAGTCAGTTAGAATTATCTTAATGAGTCTTCTTGTTAGGAGTTCTCAAATAATCTTATCTTCTCTATACAACAAGAGCAGTTCACACTTACAGACCAAAATAGATCTCAATCAACCCAGAAATTCCAGTTACAGACTTTATAGGTTTGGACATTGCCTTTAGACTAAGCTGAATAATATATTACAAAATTGAAGTGATAACCCTACAAATGTGTTCAAAATTATTTTCTTTTATGTATTTCTTTTCCCCCACGTTATTTCCTTCAAAATACAAGGTCTAAATTTTTTCTCCTTTTTCACAGTATTTTATTGCAGTCCAAGACTGTTTATCTTTCCTGTCATCTATTTGCACCTCAGAACATTGCTGAGAACAAAATACTTTTGTTTCTTAAGATAGCAATTGACAGATAAGAGCTTTAATATAATACAACCACAGAATTATTAGTTTTGGGCACAACAGCATCAGCAATGACACATTCTTATCCAGTAGGGTTGTTACAGACCCACTGGAAACTTGACAAAACTGGGGAAACCTAGATTTAACCCTTTGAAATTGTATCTAAGACCTTCTTTCCTGAACCTCTCTAAATTTCCTGAAGGCAACTAAAGCTCATACCAACACAAAACTGAATTACATTTGTGGAGAATTCCAATATTTTTGCAATACTTTACTGATGAAGTACATTTCAACTAACACAGTTTTACTTTAAAACACCATTTTTTAGCCTGTTCGTAAGATATTTCAAAACAACTTAGGTAAAAGGGATAATAAATATAAACATTTTTGTTCAGGTTAACCAAAAGATTTTCCTTTAGGCATATGCTTGTTCACAAACAAGTCAAAATTCTATGGCTTTTTAAGAAAGACCCTGAAGAAAATTAATTCATACTTTGCTTGTCCTGTGGTCTGTGCAATACATTTTTACACTAACCTCAAATGGATGGAACTCTTGGAAGATGAACCATAACAACTTTGAAATTTGCTTCACGTGAGCAGAAAATTCTTTTGAAGTCTGATGAGAATCGAATTATGGATGTTAATACAATTCTATCCTGTTATCCAGTACACACAGTTCTTCAAAACTTAATCAAGAACAGACATTGAATTTTTAAAAATGGATGTTATTTATTAAAAATTAAATGGATATTATGCTCTAAGTTACAGTGGTTTTGCTACCTTAAAACCCACCATGAAAAGAACTATAGATTTTTGATACACTTTAATTTTACCTAATATATTTTTCACAGAGCTTGTTCTATGTGAACAGTGACAAGGATGACCCTAAAAGCAAAACTAAACTGCCTTGTCCCAGCCTGCAGGAAGTGAGGAAACAACCAGATAAGGCAGTCAATTCCTCACTGTTAGAGACAACTTTCACTTACCTGGGACTCTTTTCAATTTACTAAAGTAAATTTACTCCTGCAAACAGCCCAACAACATCAGAGTATCTGAGCCTGCCCATGGTGTCTTCCTAGTGCTTACTATATCAGGCAGCAATGTCAGGAGCAAGGAGTGGAGCTGGGAAGGAAAAGGAACACGCAGAGATAGGAAAGACATTGTTTGCAAAAAGGATACTTTAGAGGAAAAGAAGGTTCACCAAGACTGTAATAACAAACATCTGAGAATTCAAATACATTGCTAAAGTTGCATTTTCATGATACGACTGTAGTAATGTAAGAGGTTTTTAAAAATGCTGGGATTGATTTTTTTTTATATGAATGGAAGTTCCACATGGAAGAAATCAATCCCTTCCAGTAACATCTCCAGCATCCATCACTTTCTCCCCCAGCTTACACTGGTGTAACGAGAGGTTGCCAGGTCCCAGATGATGTCTCTTACATGCATTTATTTTCTCCTGCTATGGTACGTAGTACACTAACATCTCCACCTTCCAAGAAGGTGAGAGGATTTGGAGCTTTTTTCCTTAGATGGATGTGACAATATGAAATAGGGATAGCTAACTCATCACTTGCAGATGATGTGCTGTTGGGTTTTTTCTTTGCTGTTTTGAACCCAAATTTTCTAAAAGTCTCTTGTTTTCCCAGCCCAGCATCAGAAGATGAGTCCGAGATCTTTCTGTTCTCATTTTTCAAGGTTGTTTATTTTTCTGTTATCTTGTACATTCGTGCTCTGGCCTGCTGAGGTCTTTCTTGCAGGTCAGGTTGAGACAGACTGACCACCCTTAGGGTAGTGTTATCTTTTATACTAAAAGCTATGTATACTTTATTTACAAGAATTCTCCAATACCTATCAGCTATGTTGGACAGTGTGTCTCTACTCTAAACCAATGAAAAAGTGTAACCATCACAGCAGAAGATGGACGGCAAAAGACGAAGAAGAAGGACAGGGACATGCCCCGATTCCTCCATCTTCGTCCCTTGAACTCTATTCTAAAATCCCCAAATTCTACTTTTTCACCCTGTGATAAATTAACTATCAATCTACTTAAATTCTTGTGACTTTAAGTTTTCCAGGACAGTCAGAGGAATGTCCTGGGTTCCCACAATGTACCACTTCCCCTCTCCCAGCCCCAGAGGAGCAAACCAGAACACGGGAGCCACGGAAGAAACTGTGCTAAAATGTAGGGAGAAAGATCAAGATCACTAAGAGCTGTTCCTAACACCACAGTGTGAGACACACTTGGCAAATGAAAAGATCAGATACTTCAGGCTTCTTGGCACTGAAGACCATGTGAGCTAAAAAAAAATTCCCTGAGCACTTTCCACCAAGCAGAGGCAAATCTGTCATCCCAAGAGGCTGGTTTGACAGACCAGATAAGGCACATATGACAGAGCTAATGAACCAAGATGTGAAACTGGTAACTGGAGAGTGAGGCCTGTCCCTGAGTGGGCCTAGCTTGGAAAACCAAAAAGAGGTTTCATGCTGCTTTGGTTTTCTTCTTCCTCAAAAAGTATCCTTTGCTTTGCAGGGCAGAGAGGACATACCCATCTCCAGAACAACAATCTACCTCCCAAGCAAAGCCATGAGATAAGTATGGTAGAATGTGGCTTCCTCCAGGTACTACTCCCTGAGAGACATGAGAGTGCACTCAAGATTTGGTGCTCCTTAGAAGGGACCTGCAGCTGGGGATCTACTGTGAGAAATGCTCACTCACCTGTAAAGTTGAAAAAAGACCAAGTCATCAAAGCAAGACTATTTATTAAAACAAACGAGTCAGGTGCATCTCACTGAGGAGGCTCAGCTCCCCTTAAAACTTTTGTGCTTTTCACTGGCCCATGGGGGGGTCCCTGTCACTTTTTCCCTTGGGCTGGGTACTCAGCACTTCACATTTTTTCCATCCGCCTACTGTGCTCAAACCAACACCTCCTTCCTGTTCCCCCTTCTCTCCCCAGCAACCAGCTTTCCCTTCACTCCCCTTTTCCTCCCCTCACACTCCCAAGGCCTGGCCTTGTGCTACTTACACCTTTGCCTAGGTGACAGGAGCACACGTTCTTACAGCTAGTTACAATGGCTGAAGCAAAACATTATTTTATCCCTCACATCTACCAAGTGTTTTCTCAGCTGTGACAGCCTTGGAATCATCATCATGAACCATTTCTGCTTCTTGAGGTTCTTCATCATAAACTGATAAATTCAATGACAGACATTCATCATCTGCTCCAATTTCCAGTATGACTGGCCAAAACCACTCCCAGGAGGTCCCAAGTCAGGTCCAGTACCTTGTGGTTTAACCCAAATTGTTCCTCAGGAAGCCACTTTCACAGGTTGAAAGGCCAGATTTGGAGCTGAGCCAATGCCAGACATATGGGTCATATGTCCCTATGTGTACAGGGTATGAAACAACTTCAAGCACTACCCTGCATCCATGTGCAGAGTTTAACCATCCAGCATGGATCCAGTTCCTGTTGGCCACACCAGCACCTTTCTAGCTGCTGCTCTGGACCAGAGACTGCTGGGTAGAGACAGACAAACCACCATGGTTTGTGGGCATGCAGGGGAGAAGGCCATAGCACATGGGCACAAGCCAGGCTGTCCCATGACCTCAGAAAAAGATGAAGATAATGCACATGCTAAACAAATGATGGCAAGGCATTGGCTACAAAGCAGCCATGACTGTAGTTACCTATTGCACTTAATACTTGCTGTTCCTACCTAGCAGTGTGCTTGGGAAACCTTTCATGATTCACCTCTAGAGCTTTTAACACAGAAAGTGTGACTGAACTGCTCCCTCAGGCCACTTTCAGGAATGGCAAAGTTTATCCAGGGGACCTCAAGGACTCTGAAAACTCTACAGCTTCTCCTTTCTTCTGACTTTAGTGTTGTACAACACAGGTCCCAGGAAATTTATAGGGTCAAACTTGCTGTGTATCCACCAATGTCCTGGTCTCCATGACATTTTTCTTAGCTTGTAGCTAGAGTCCTGTGCAATGAACATCATCTGGAACTGCAGTCTGGGTGTTACCAGAAGTCCAGAAGAATATTGTGTATCCCAAGGGAACACACTTAATTAAGCACAATCTTCCGCTGATTTCTTCACATAACAGATTCCATGAATTTTCTTAATCAGCAGCCTAGACTCGTACGGCTGACACTCTGCAGGTTTGGAAGAGAGCTGCGAGGATGTGAGGAAGGTGTAAATTAAACTAGGTCACATCAAGATTATTCTAATTTACTTCTTCCGGTGCTTGCAGAGTTGGCTTCCACTTCAGCTTCTGCCTCAAGCACCCCAGCTCATTACTTACACTAATTAGACTCCTAAAGCAAGATTCATGCTAATGTGTGGGTAGAAATACAAATACAATTTTAGTGCATTACAATATAATCGCCCAGCAGAGATGCTCCATTCTACCTTATAGCCCAGTGCTCCTGCAAAACCAAAAGTGGTGCGTAAAACATCCCAGTGCTATGGCACCAACACCCATCTGCTTCCTCAGGGAGCTTCTCTGGGCAAAAAGCAAGTGCTTCAGTGGTACAAAAGCAGGAAGGAATGGTCAGCACCCACCCTGGGGGCCATCAGGATGAGGGGTTGGTTTTCATCCAGGACAGGAGCAGAAAGCCCTGCTCAAGGGGATGAAGGGAAGGAAGGAGATGCCAGGTTTCTTGGTGGTATTTCCCTCCCATGGGCACTGGCCATGCCAGCCCTTGAGCAGGAGGAGCCACTGACACCCTGGAGCAGCTGGCATCCACTTCCACGTGAGAGGATGCCACATCATGCAGGCCAGTGGCCCTGGGAAAAATAACTCGTCAATCACTAATGGAGAGACACAGGAGATGTTCCTATTATGTAGGAGTAGGTGCTGAAGAACAGCTGAACAGGAGGCTGTGGTTTATTTTTAATTTTGTAAAGTATATTTTCCTTCCACATGATCTTCTCATTCTTCCTCTCCCAGCACATGTAAATAGAGAGACAGTAAATGGCATATTCAGGTCCCAACAGACTGAGCCACAGCACGGAGCTGCTGCAGATCTCAGTGTTTGCTATAGCTGCCTCAGAGACCCACCTGCATTTCACAGAGACATCTTCCTTTTCCTCACACCCCAGGGCAAGGTCAAGAGAGTCTGCGGGGCAACCCCACAGGCACTTTTCAGCCCGTGCTGCTTGTCTTGGCTGACAGATCCACGCACAGCACGGTCCCAGACCACCACACATTTGGCCACTGAGGAAAACCTCTGGATGCAAAACCCTTTCCTGGGTAGAATTATGTTTCACTCCTGGAAAGTTTATTGGCTAATCTACAAGGGCTCCCAAATAGAGTTTATGAGCCTGTAAATATTCCCTGCCACAAAATAGTCCCAGGAGCCAAGGATAACCTGTGTGAGCTCTACCACAGCCTTTTAACAAGAGCAGTGCTGGGATGTGGTACAGGCTGCTCCAAGGGTAGCTGTGAAACAGGGAGACTGAGCTCCTCACTACACACATCTCCAGCTGCCTTCAGCCCACGACTGCCGTGGTGGCACTTGGGCCAGCATGGATGCCACATGGATGGGCAGTGCCCTGGAGGTATTTGTTGCCCCGACACAAAATCTACCATCCTCTCATGATCTTATGTTCTAGCCTTTCATTGCAAATCCAGGCAATTGTCATAAAATTAGGACAGCTGCTGCTGAAAATTAATTAGCTTCAGATAAGGTCTTCAGGGTGACCATTGGGAAATAAATGAATGCTGTTTATGACAGCACTCTAAAGGCCCCTGGCAATCTCTGCCAGACCTCAACCTCCCAGCAGGCACCAGGCAGTCAAGCAAGGGGCCCCAACAACTTCTGGTTGCTTGTTGGTGTCCTCACCAGCAGAGCACAGCAAAGCTCTGCACAGCACTGCACTGCAAAAGGGCTGGCACGCTTTGTAGGTTTCTAGGGGTTTTCTAAATGGATGTTTTTTTCTAGTGTAGTCTAAAACACTGCTGGCCCTCAGGGAGGGTGAATACCTGCCCAGCATGGCACAAACTCCACCTCCGTTCTGACTTACCCTCCACCTCACCTGTATGTAATATTACTTTATGTAAAAAGAGCAGAGAATGGGACTTTATAGGTGCTTAGCACACCAAAGCCAAACTTGCAGAGTCACATCAGGCACTGACCAGGTCCAAAGATTCCAGTGACTCTCCATGATACTGAAAGAGGGTAGTCTTCAATTGGATATTAGGAAGAAATTGTTTACTGTGAGGGTGGTGAGGCACTGGAACAGGTTGCCAAGAGAAGCAACCTGGAAGTGTTCAAGGCCAGGCTGGATGAGGCTTTCAGCCATATAGTTTAGTGGAAAGTGTCCCAGCCCATAGCAGGGGAATTAGAGCTAGATTATCTTTAAGATCCCTTCCAACCCAAACTGTTCTGTGCTTCTGTACTCACCAGTAACATGTGTAAGGATCTGCCTTCCCATCTTTGAGGTCTATGGAAAATGCTTCTCACTCCAGCCACAGCCATCCATCTGCACAAGCAGTATTTGTGTTGAACATCACTGATGCATGTGCAATTGTGGTAAATTTTTCAGCCTCACAAGCAAAAGTACCTGTTTGAAGCAAAAAAATTGCCTTTCCTACTTCTGACCAAAAAATTGACTTTTTGTGTGGTTGATGTGAGACTAACCAGACCCTGTTAATTTGTACCTACACTCAGAAGTAACAGGGAAATGAATTAGCATGACACAAATGAAACAGAAGTGGCAGTAATTGGTCTCTGCTTTATGGGCTTTGGGTAACACCATTTGAGCTTAAAATACAGTCAGCATGTGCCACTGCTGCTACTTTCATCTAATGGATCATCTAATTCATCTAATTTCTCTTCTCTAGTGGAAGAGAAAGATTTGCTTATGCAGTTATTATACCACAAAGTATTGCAGCACCAAGAGTGAATGTAGGTTAACATTCTAAGTAACAGAAGAGCACTAACACGCCTCTCAAGAACCTCATGTTTTTAAAGTATGCAAATCTAATTGGCCCAAGGTGAATAAAATCAGCTGGGGGGGGAGGGGTGGGAAGAAAAAGAAAAAATCAAGATGGCTAAAAATACAATCTTTTTTTTAATTACACAGAGGGATTCTTATCCAGTAACTAGTGTTGCAAACAGGCACTGCAGTAGGCCAGTATCCTACTGTGAGAATCCCTGCATTTATCCCAGCAACACACAATGTTTATCAAAAGCCATAATTGCCTGCACGAGATGCAGGATGTGCATCCCATGGCTGTGGCCACCGCCTGACAGCCTTATAGCTCAAGAGGACTGGGAGCTACAAGGAGGAAGACTCATCACCTTGTCCCTCTGCCTGGGTGTAGGGCTTGTGGCATTGACCAGCTGCTATCCTTTCAAAGGAGCTCCAAAGGCAGGTGACATCCTCACTCTGCCCTCAAACCCTGCTCAGCGCAGGAGAAGCTGGGAAAATATTTTTTGGCTTTACATCCTGCTCTGCTAACAAGGAATTAAGTGAACTGGACTGACTTCATGGAAGTGGCTTCTAACAACAGGAATCTTGGAGAAATGAACCAAGCAGTGTTTTCCATGATGATGTTAATCCAAAAATGAGGGACATATGGTAGGACTATGGACCCCTCCAGACAGCATCCCATTAGCCCACAGGGGAATGACTAAGCAGGAGACACAGGGATGACTGAGCAAGGAGCAAGGCAGCTCTGTCAAGGCTTATCATAACACCCATCTCTGAAGCCAGCAATTTCACACACTGTGAATGAAGTAATTTAATAAAAACATTCAATTCTCTTGTCAGCCTAATAAGCTGTAATCTAACTCTACTTCCCTTCAAAGTGAAACAAAAAGAAATCAATAACTGATAGGGAAGCTTCTTCTCATGGAGCAGAAATGCTTGCTATAACAACTCTAAACTGGTCCTCCTCTGCACCATGGGTTTTATCACTGCCCTAGACCCTGAAACCAAGATTGGAACAACCTTTATTCACTAATCTAGATTAAATTCATTAATGGAAACTCTTCTCCATAGTTACCTAGCCAAGAGGAACTCAACAGCTGAGGTGAATTTTAAAGACACTTCCCTGTTTCCTGGAGCCTCATTTAATTCCCATTCTCCCCTATAGTCCCAGCAACCAGATTTCCTTCTACCTGGAGAGCTGAGATGTCTGAGAGAGAAGCAGGTATTGGGGAGTTCCTGTGCATCTAAAGATGATGTAGATGTACCCAGATTCAGGTCTGGTCTGGAGGAGTTGCTCCACAGCTGCCACCTTCCCAAAGGACACCCCAAATCCCACTTCATACTATGAGGATCAAAGCAAGCCTGAGCTCAGAAAAAGTTAACTCAATAGCAAATAAACCAGTAAAGACCCACAGAAATGTTTTCAAATGCTAGAGACCTAATTCAATTCATAAAATTGAATGAATAAACATTCAATTCAGTAGAGAATCATACTTGTTCCAAAGGTGTAAATTACCTCTTCAAAGATATCTAAAGCTTCCTGTGCCCTGTGTCTTCCAGGGCTTACCCACATACACAGGCTCTGCTTTGGGGAATGAGGATCTCTCCACTGAGGGGCTGTGGCTCAGAGCAGAGGCACCTCAGTCTTTAGCACTGCTGCTGCCAAGGTCAGAATGGCAACAGCCATGGTGGGGCTGAAACTTTCAGGGCTCAGGCCTCCCCAGTCTGCTCTGGGCTCCCCATGTTTAACACTGTCAGCAAATATTCCCAGTACTTGTGACTTTCTAGGCCCCCAAAGCTACTTCTGCAATGACTTCCAAGTGAGCAGATGGTAGCACCAGTGTTGTTATTCAGTAATATTATTAGATACATATTAGTTATTATTTGTGCTGCTCACCATTGGGTTCATTTCCCCAGAGCTGGGGTGATAAAGCCCTCAGGGAAGATTTTGCAGGACATGAGTGACCACATGAGTCTGTGTACGATGATCACTCTTGTGGCACCACTGCTGTCATCTACACAATGAGGAGTGAATGGGCTGTCACTCCCACTGCCACCAGCACAGTTTTTGCTTGCCATATTTTTCCTATCCAAGGCATGTCACTGCCTCCAGGATTTCCCAGCTCTTCCCTGAGTTGTCTCAATCTCTCAGAGGGTGGCTGATGTGCCACTGCAGCCTTCAATTAATCTCTCAAAACTGTCTGTGAGGCAGCAAACAGCCCATCCCATTCTGAAGACCCCCCCCCCCCATGGCAGAGATCAGCAGTGGTGACCAACATTGGCACACAATGGGCCCTGGACAGGCTGCTTGGTAACAGACCAGCACACTTAACACTGGTGCAGAGCCTGGACAACCTCCTGCATGATAAGGCCACCAGCTGTGAAAAAGATTCTTGCATTTCCTTTTATTATACCCAAGTATAATATGTTAAGAACCATGTCTGTGGGCTAAAGAAGAGTGATGGGGAGGCAGACTTTCCCTGAACTTCTCAAGTTCAGCTTAGGCTGTGCTGCCAAAGGCTTTTGTCAGATCAGTAAGAAGTATTTGGATGTTGAGACTTGTTTTTAACATTTCTCTTGGATCTGCCAATTGACAAGGAAAAAAAAAAAAAATCCCACCAACTCCTCTTAGTATCCACCCAGAGCCTCCAGTGTGATTTTGGGAGCCTCATCACTAAAAGAAGTAACTAATGGATGACCTAAAAGAGAACCTTTTTTGAAAGACTTATAAAAACCACACCAGTCTCATGAGCGTGCAGCCCCTGCTGAGCCCAGGCTGGGGCAAGCAAAGATGGCTGTGGTCAGCATGAGCCAGTCTGACAGACCAGTGCTTCACTGCAGGCCTTTCCCCTGACACTTGCACTGCACACCAGCATCAGCAAGAGCCAAGCCAGGCAGGACCTCAGCCTGAGCTGCAGCTGAAAGGGCAGAGAAGCATCCTGCCAGCCATCACACAGAGTGGGCACAGCAGCGACCAGCAGAGCTGCTTACAGCATCCCAGTGGCCTAATTTCGGTAGGAGCAGGAGTAGAATACAACATTTAGGAGAGACTTTCAAGATAGCCTTTGAGCAGATCACAGTCAGCTGTCACTGTGCCAGCACAGATTTTTTTCTGATGTTCACTGGGCACCAGAGGGACAGAATCCAAAGTCAGTCCCTGCTGGTGAAGTCACAGAAGAATCCAAATTAACTTTCCATCAGTCTGTTGATAATTTTTCATTATCTGCTGGCGAGGACCTCCCCCTGACTCTGCAGCAAGAGGCATTTCCTAAAGGAGCAGGCAAGGCAAGGCCTTGGAACAAGCCCCAAAGATGGCCTGTCCCCATAGGAGGGACAACACCTCATCCTTAATGCCAGGCTGGTCCATGCGGTTTTCTGTGCCAGCTCTCCTACTTCCACAAGCTCACGAGAGACGCTGCAGCAGATATGGCAGGCCATTCTCAGAGTAACAGTAACCAAACAGTGGACTACAGCACAAGAAGGGATTGATGATGCAGATTTGTTCCTGTGAACCCATCAGCAGCCACACTAGAGCCAATGCAGTGATGAATGGTGCTGGCCAAAGCAATAGAAGGAGATTTCCCAAGTAAGCCCCTCAAGCATGTTTGTAAAAACAGATCTGCACGGCACAGGTCGCTGCTCAGCAGCACTCCACAAGATGCTGCGATATTGGCAGCACTGCTGCCTGCCATGGAAATTTCATGTCTGTCACGAATCCTTTTATTTCATTCAAAGAGTCAAAATTCAACAGGGAATTCCCCAACCTGCCCATGTGAGTACACTCAAACAGCCAAATATCAGTTACTGTTCAAAGCAGGAATGTGTGTTCCACACTGGCCAAAACCAGCCATTCCTGAGATTTACCTGCATGTCAAGCTGAAAAACTTTAGCTAAAGTTAACAGAGCACAGTTCTATCCTCAGGGCAGCCCTGTTTCGTAGAGCCAGATTATGTACAATGGGATGGGACCACTGCCCACCTGTGCCCAGGCAGCACTGCTGCTGTCATCTGTGTCCAGGCTGTGGGAAGCAGGGCAAGGCAGCAGCTGCTGCCTGCTAAGGAACGCTAAGGAATAGCATCCCTTAACAGCAATATTACAGCGCCCACCTTGCCCTTCTGCTCCAGGGAGAGGGTTTGCTAAAACCTGACATTCAACAGCTTCTCCCCTGAGCTCTGCAGGTGTGTGCATGTGATGTGAATGCACATCCCTGTGAGCCAGATACGCACGAACACGGAGTCTGCACGCGCACGTGAGCACTCCTGCGGCGTGCAGCGCGGACAGTGGGGCCCAGGCACACAAGCATCCTCCTGGCAAACACCAACTCAGCCCCATGGAATATTAACGCATTAGCATCAACAGTGACTGACTCCCAGAAGGAACTCTAGATAATAGTGACAGAAACATTAATATTTTCTGACTCAAGGGCTCCACCAGGAGGAAAAACAAGCCCAGATCATCCCCTTAGGAAAGCTAGAAGGAAGATGCTCCTCTGGCAGGCTGGGTGAGTGGCAGGGAGGCCACCCTTGCTCTTTCAAAGCTTTCATCATTCAAAAACAAGGACAAGAAACGTGGTGGAAGTGAATCAGCACAGTGTCAGCCAGCCAGAGGCTGGCCACAGTTCTGAGGGTGCTGTCACACACAGCATCCTGATCTGCTGCAAAAATCTTACCAGTCCAGAAACACTAAGAAAGAGGCTGCTAACTGCCCTGCCTTCACCCACTTTCTTTGTTTCCCATCAAGGGCTGTGAATACTCACTGACCTACTGCACTCGCAGTGATTTCACAGCCAGAGCACAGCGCTGGGAGCAGGATGTCTGCCCGTGGCTACTGATAACCAGCTCCCGGGATTTACTGGGAGGCACGTCTGCTTCAGTGGGAACAATGGGAACTACAGAGGCCACTTTTTGGGAATTTAAAAGGGGGATTCCTCCTGTGAGTCTCAGCTCCTATTGCAGCCCCCAGAGAGAGGTCGCTACTCTTGCAGACATGTTCTTCACCATGAGACAAACACCTCCAGGAAGCACCTTCTCTGTCACACTGGCTGTAGCAAGTCACACACCAGCCTTTGTCCAACTCAGAGCACACAGACCACATAAGCTGAAGGGATGCTTTGCACCTTTTCTCCCACACACACACCCATCAGACCTTCTTAAGCTTGATGGCCACAGCATGAGACACAGAGAGCCCTCAGAGGCCATTTGGGTTTCTGCCCAGTGCCCAGCACCGGTGAAAGAAGGCACCTTCTGCCCTTCATGCCTTTCTCAAGGAGGCACAAAGAGGCTGCGGGGACAGGACTTTTGAAATGATGGCCCTGAGAGCACGTACACAAGCAGGTGTGAAGCTGTCCCAGCTCAGACCCAGGTGCCCAGTGCTTGGCTTCAGCCCCAGCTAAGGCCCTGAACCCGATGATGCTGTGCCCAGGCAGTCAGCCTGCCTGCCCCAAGGAGGGCATGATGCCCTTGATGTATCAGGTACCACCCACTGACAATACAGTTTTGGAGTGTTTCTTCATTGAATTGTACAGACTCCCAAAAGATTTCTCCTTGTGCCAGAATATCCCAACTAAAAACAAAACAAAACAAGCAATCAACCAACCACCAAATGCGCTTGTTTTCTCACTAGACTGCAAAACCTATTTCCATGAACAAGAAAGAGCAAGTCAAGAGCTCCAGAAAGAGCAAGACAATATATGGAGCACTCATAACTTTCCCCCACAGCCCAAAAGCTGTGAATACTCTGTCACATCCCAATTTTATCACTTTGGATTTCACAAGGAAGCATGTAACTTGTAAATGAAGGCAGGGCTTCCCCACACTCAAACTTTATTGAATCTGCACCCATATTTTACACACAAATTGAGTGGGAGCTGTTGTACCAGACTTTGGTATCTCATATATTTACAGAACCTGAGCACATTGCAATTTCCCATTAGAATACTCTCTATATTCTCATCATAATTCACAAGACTCAAAATAAATACATTTAAGTAATTTCAGCAACATAATAGGTTCCATTACTCCAACTATAGACCAATTTACAATATCTTCTCTTTCTCCCCTATCAACTTAGTATTTCCAAAAGGTGCTGGGTTTTCCCTCTGAAAGCACCATTGTCTTACAGTTCTCGGATGTTAGTGAGGGCCACCAGTTCCAGCTTTTCTCTGTACTCTCAATGTTCCTCTCTGCCATCTTCCAAGTACCTATGTCAAAAGATGCAGGCTATTCTCTAGGAAAAAAACCCAGCTCTTCCATTTCCATGCTCCGTACATACTCCTGATCTTTTACAGAGACTAAAACAACAGAGCAAATTTTGCTGCTTATTTTTACAGCAGGGACAGTTGTCCACTAGGAACTCTGCTAAGGCAGTGGACCTGTTTCATGGAACTCAGGTACCC
Organism: Sitta carolinensis; assembly: GCA_032173965.1. Classification (NCBI taxonomy): domain Eukaryota; kingdom Metazoa; phylum Chordata; class Aves; order Passeriformes; family Sittidae; genus Sitta; species Sitta carolinensis. The sequence continues at coordinate 133,046,108 of CM063284.1, forward strand.
AGGACTATGGCTGATCTGGGCTGGCAGGGAAAAAACACTTATACCACCCCATCACTGATAACCCTGGGCTGTCAGTTCAGCACATGCCAGGTCTATCAAAGGCAGCACAAGATGTGTGCAACAGTAAGACTTACAAAAGCTCTTTCACTAAATGCTGAACATTATTAAAAATACTTGGGTTTAATAAAGCAGAACCCTTTGTCCAGCTCTTGTACACTCACTTCATCTTGGAAAAAAAAAAAAGAGCCTATCTATTTGCAGATAAACCAGGTACAGCTGAATAGCATCCCTTCCACCCCAGGTACCACTGCAGCACGTTAGCCACGCTTCAATCACTCCATTCTCTGTGTGTGGTATCAAAAAATTAAAAACAATTTTCAGGCACACAATCAAAACTCAAACAACAGTCCTTTGTTAGATGCTGCTACTCCATACTACTTCTGGGTTTGTTTTAGAAATGTTTCATATCTTCTTTCAGAAGCTCTTCTATGACAACGGTTCCAATGGTTCACATCAAGCATACAACTTGACACGTTATTGGGTGCTCCCTTATAGCCCGAGTAGTATAGCACGTCAAGGGAATAATCCCTTGGAATGAGAGGTCTTCTCACCCTTTCAATGCACAAGAAGGGGAGAATATCAAACCACCCAGCACAATAGGGGGAGATGGACAACATCCAGAGCTGGCTGATTCAGTGTCAGATGATTACAAACACAACTACAGACTGCTTAATAAGGCACTTGATCAGTGAAGCAAGGAAAAACAGACATCACAAGCCAAAGAACTACAGGATGTGATTTTTCTCCACTGTTAACAGGTATGCCTTTTCAAGGACCATTCAAAGTCCACTGACCTGTTCAGTAACAGCTGTAAGACAAGAATCACACGTATCTGAATTAAATACCTACCCAGACCAATCAGTTTTCCAACCAGAGTAAAATTTCTTCAGACGGAACCCAGGTTACTGGGGAGATTACATTTAATTCCTGGGTTTAATACTATTCTATATTTCAGACCTCATCAAGGTCTTCCCACATTCAATTATTACTGTATCTGCAAGAGGATGAAACAAAAGAGATTTTACTCTACACCATATCTATAAACATGAAAACAGAAAACAGGAAAATAATTTATAGCAACATTTTTACATGGGAGTGATAACATCAGTGAAAAACCTCATCTGGTTTTCAGATTAAAATACCATAACATGAGGCAAATATGCAGTTTGCTCTCTTAAAACACTACTGCTTAAAAAAGTAGTAGCATTCGTGTCATTTTTTAAAGACAGCATTGACAGCAGATGACTCAAGGGAATCTTAAAAAGGACATCCTTTTACAAAGCCATATAAATTTTTTATAAATGATCCCCCTTTTTTTTTTCAAATGACACAGAGAGAAATATATTTACTCCTCTGACAAACAACATGAAATCCCAGGAAAAATATCCCAGTAGGCTCGGATTTCCATGAGAGGAAATTAAGTCAACTTCACAGCATAAAGGGAGATGAGGAGAGGGAAACAGTCACCATTCATTTGCCATTTGTCAAAAATCTGCATCCAGAGTAAAGACATTGTCCATTGTTTCTGCCATAACAGCAAAACGTTGATATTCTGAAACCCGCTTCTCAAAAAAATTTGTTTTTCCTTCCAGAGAAATATTCTCCATGAAATCAAAAGGATTTTCTGCATGAAAGACCTGGGGAAAGAAAACACACTGGTGATTCTGACAGGGAAATAATGTTTTAAAAACTCTACAACAAACAAAACTGTCAAACTGTTTCAAACTAGACCACCCCTGGCTGCAATATCCTGTAGGATTTATGGACACTTATCTAAGCAAATTCAGTACTGCCACTCCCAGGAGTTTGGTCTGAGGTGAAGTTCACTTGTGGAAAGTGCTTGTTATTTTTCAAGCACTGTGGCATCTGAGCACAGCTTACTGTTTCCCATTACAAACCTGCTGAGCAGCTGAAGAGAAACAAAGGCCTAAATTGTTCTTGCTCTTTTACAGTGAAGCACAGGTAAGAATGCTGTGGTTTCAGCTGTCACTCCCAGGAAATCATGTGCTAAATATGACCTTCTCCCCAGCACGACAAGGGAGTGCGTTGTGCTGACAGTTCTTCTGGGCTGCACTGGCAGGCCAGCATTTGGGGCAATTGCATCTCTTACCTTTGAGAATCCAAGCTCCATTAGTAACCGGTCTGCAACAAATTCAATGTATTGTTTCATCAAGGTGCAATTCATTCCAATCAAACCCACAGGTAATGCCTCAGTTAGAAACTCCTAGAAATTAAAATAAAGATGACATTTAGAGAATTAAAATTTAAGAAGAAAAAGGAGAGAAGACACCTGTGTTTCACTGTAACATACTTTGTGATGTTCCAGGCTCCCCAGGAAGTTGTCTGAATAAATACCTTGCATCACTAAAATCAACAAGTATCTTCTGTTTTAAGGAACTGTTTGTATCTTCCTTTATTTTTAGCCTGTTACTCTGGAAAAGGCACAAGATTTTTATCACTGCCCCTCTAATCTGCCTTTCTCCAATGCCCCAGCATAAAATTCAGTGTAAGCTTAAGCTCCAATTTCAATAAACCTAAAGACCATACTACTGGGAGCAGGGATAGATCAAGAAATCACCAGTTGTCCTGGCTTCCAGCCACTATATAATGACAGATCAGAGGGCAGTGATGTATATGAGTACTGAACCAAATCATGTATATGTTTAGGCACTGATGCATACCTGTCAGTGTTGTGAGACAAAGCAGGAGCATTTATCATCACAGTCATTAGATGACAACAGGAAAGAAAACTAAACTCAAATCGTGACAAATATTCAGCCATGCAGAAACTTGTGCCTGCAGAAGGGCAGCACTTCACATGAAAGAACCTGACATCAACCACAGGAAAAGCCAGAACACAGCATGACACACATGGCCAGACAGACTCTGCCTTCTCCTGAGGACAAGCAGAGATGTGAATAAAATAGGGAGAGACAAAGATCCTGAAAAGACAGATGTAAACAAACTCCTCTCTAAGAGACAGCTGCAATTGGACTAGATGATTATTGTAGGTCCCTTCCAACTGTAACTATTCTATCCAATATCAAATAAGACAGCTTTTCTTCCTTTCTGTCATTAAGGAGAAAACCAGCTGCCAGCTTTGGCTCCCCCCACTTGCTTGACAAGAGAATCAGAAAGTCTCTGACACTTATTGTCACCATTAAGGAAGTGGGAAAGAATGGTATAATACATCAGGGATCAAGCTTGAGCCAAGTATCAAACATGGTATCCCAAAAGTTAGAAGTTAATTTGTATATTTTCACACCTCAGACTGGGCCTGTGCTGCCCACAGTGTTGTCACAGCCAGGATTACCTGCTCAATTTCTACAGCATTAACGATGATCTCACGGACTCGCTCTTCTGATGGTCTGTTCACTAAATAATGGAACATTAGACAAGCAAAATCACAGTGTAGACCCTGAAATAAGAGAACAATGAAAAAAATAGTAAGTTTTCCCCTTTCCCACATAGTTCACTCTTAGTTTCAGGCAGTCTCATTTGGTTGAAGTTTCCCAGCCTCCTGCTTTTATGAAAGTCTTAATGTTATCACATGTAGTGTGGACTTGTAATTTACACCCAGTAACATCTCAAATATAACACATGCCATCTATACCAAAATAATGTTCAGCATACTTTCTTCTTAGGTAAAATTTTTCTGAGGGCTGCTCTACTGTGAGTGATCCTACACAGAGCCTTGCTGGTCTCTGCCTCCTGTCAGGGATGATTTTGCTGAAAGACTTCTACATCAAGACCTGCAAAACTACTTGTGAGTTAAAACAGGCTGTTTACCTGCTCTTTGCTTTGAGATATTTGATTTAAATTATTTCAGTAGCATTTTTCCCTTGCTTCTCCCAAGAATATTTTCAGAAAGGCAGATTCAGATTAAAGTCACTAAACCCAAGATTAACAATCTCGGATCTCTGCCCTAACTAAACTCCCCTTCTCATTTCACTCAGCTGTCCTACAGAGAGCCTAGTAAACTGTGCTTCTTTCCAGGATTTCCAGAGAAGTCTCCTGCCAAGATAAGAAAACATCAGGAGACAAGTAACCTCAGACAGCCGCTCCAAGAGGCACTTCAGCTTCTCTTTTTTTTGCCTGGGTACAGCTTGACGGTCTGGCTTCAGCCACACCCACCACTGCAGACTAAATGAATATTGTGCTACCATCCCTCCCCTCGACTGCAAGGTGGTGATTAAGCCAATAAACACAAAGAGTGAAATCCAGAGTGAAAACCAATCACAAAGAGTTTGGCAAACTATGGGCTACAAGACAATGCAATATTAACAAGGGTCAAAACAAAATCTGTGGGCTGACGTACTAGAGAGCAAAAGACCTGGGGTCTCAGTGGGTAACAAGCTGACTGAGCCAGCAGTGCCTCTGTGAGCAGAAGGGCCAAGGGTATCTTGGGGTGCATTGGGAAGAGCATGGCCAGCAGGTCAAGGGAGGTGATCCTCTCCCTCTGCCCATCCCTGGTGAAGTCACCATCTGGACTACTTGTGTCCAGTTCTGGGATCTCAGTATGAAAGAGACCAGGAGCTACCAGAGAGGGTAGCAGAGGTCACAAAATGATGAGGGGTCTGGAGCATCTTTTTTATGAGGAGAGACTGCAGGAGCTGGGTCTGTTTAGTCTGGAGGAGAGATCGCTGAGAGGGGATCTCACTAATGCATATAATTATCTCAAAGGTGGTGTTGTGGTTTAGGAATGGTACTCCCCAGTTCAGTGCCCCCACCAAGACTCTCACAAACCAGATGCCACTTGCTTGCTCCCTGCCCCCACCAAGACACACCTGGCTTCCCCTTGCCCTTTTCTGCTCGATGATGGAGATACAAAGGGTGACAATCACGGATGGGTAAGACCAATTTACTGGAAACAACAGTGACATAACAAAAAGAACAGTAGTAACAATATGAACAACAAAATGTGCAAGACAAAGAAGCTATTTACATGGAAAACCCACAACAAATACCCACCTCCTCTTCCCAATTACATTTTTTCCCACTGGAAGGACCACCCTTCTCAAAAGCAGGAGAGGGAATCCCTTTTCCCCACTCCTGTCAATGACCTGAGATGGTACCCAGTAACATTAGGGTCTTAGCCATGCCCACACAGCTGCAGGCTCTACCCCCTCACAGCTATTGTAAAAAATTAACCCTGTCTTTGGCTGAAGCCAGGGCGGGTAGGTGCCAAGAGGATAGTGCCAAACTCTTTTCAGTGGTGCCCAGCAACAGGATGAGGAGCAATGGCTGTAATCTAAACCACAAGAAGTTTCACCTTAAAAGAGGAAGAACTTTACATCAAGTGTGACAGAGCACTGGCACAGGCTACCCAGGGTGATTGAAGAGTCTCCATCTCTGGGGACATTCCAAACCCACCTGGACACCTGTGTAACCTGCTTCAGGTGACCCTGCGTGGCAGAGTGGTTGGACTGGATGATTTACCAGAGGACCTTTCCCACCCTAACAATTCTGTGATTCTGTGGAAACCTTTTTGGAAAGGCTATAAAGTCCTTGTGATTAAGGTCATGAAACAGCCCTGAAATAACATAATTTGAGAAATATCCCCCACCCTCTAGTGACCACATTAGCTGCCTGCTGCAAGGCTTCCCATGGTCTTATCCAGGGCAACATCACCAGCAGGATGCAGGATATGCCTGGCTTCTCCTGTGACTGGTGTGCTCTGCTGACTGCTTGTGACTCCCACCAGCTTTGCACTTCTAAGTATCAGAGAAACACCAGCTCAGTCTGGGAACAGAGCCAGCAGCTCAAAAAACACATGAGCGTTAAACATTTATCTGTCCAGGTGCATCAAAAAACAGTTTGTAGTTTTCCACTGTGGACTCTTTTTCCTGCCACTGGGTATCAATGCAGGTGCTCTGTGCACCCAACTTTAACCTTCATAACAGCACTGCAGTTGGAATTATGCCAGCAGAGCTCAAGAAAATGTTAGTCTTTTCTCGACTCTGCAGAGAAGTAGCTACATTCACTTACTGCAAGTGTGATCCTTGTAACAAACAAATCCTGCCTCACTCAAATGGATCAGTTCATCATGACTCACAGAAGACACAAGGAAGGTGAAGGCTGAAGAACTACTTGTTTTTCCTTACTCATCATATCACTTTCTTCAAAAGTGTCTTTAAAAGACATATCATAAGATGTCTCATTTCAAAGCAATTTATCTAACCCATGAAAATTACTTCCATTATAAAAACGCTCTTTACAACTCTGCTCAAAATTACAAGCACTAGCATGTTTATAAAGCATACAAAACTGGTCTTTCTACTTTTTCAGTGCTGACAGCGACGTAAGTAGTGCAGTGCACGGTCCCCAGCCATCAACAACAGCTGCCAACTTACAGGGAGAAAGGAAAAAGAAAGGAAGGAATCAGTGAAAAGAAGGGGCACTTATGAGCATGTGGTCTGTCATATTTGGTGTGCTGACTAGCAGCCACTCAGACACCTCACATCATAAGTTAAGGAGCACTCTCCTCAGAGGCAGATCTGTAGTTGCCCCCTCCCAGGAGACTCTACTGTTGTGCAGCATCACGGGGCGACGGAGAGGAGTATTGTTTGCTGCTTCTGCAGCAACCTGCTACAGCTGCCTCAGTGATGGATGCAGGTGGCTGTCTGCAAGCTCTGGGACCCACAGCCAGGGGCAGGGGGGGAGTGGTACTTGGAGCCCACCTGAACCTGCCTGAAGCAGCTGAGGCACAGCAAGTCTCAGAGTCACACACTATCCAGGTCCTTGCTCCAGCCAGGCTCCCCCTGCAGCTGAGGACCATGCAATTCCACTCCTTGAACAGCAGGGCCTTTGCCTCCCTTCACAGCACAGGAAAACAAACATCCCCTTCAAGCTAAAAAATCCATCTTTTTGGTAATACTGTATACATCGGTGGGCTGGTTTTGACTGGTGTGCTATTAGGGGTAAGGTTGGTTTTCTTCAAGTACAGTATGGGCCAGTGTTTAGGATTTGTGCTGAACACAGGGTTGATCATATAGAGATGTTTTTGCTATTGCTGAGCAGGGCTTACACAGAGCCAAGGCCTTTTCTGCTTCTCGTATTGCCACCCTGGTGAGGAAGTTGGGGGTGCATGGGAGGCTGGGAGGAGACACAGCAGCTGTCCTGAGCTGGGACAGGTGACCCAAACTGACCAAAGGGATACTCCAGACCACGTGACATTCAGTATGTGATATATGTTATGGCATATTTTGTGCTTATGTAAAATATACATGAAATAAGTTGTGCTTGTAAGAAAAAGTCTTAAAGTTTTAAAACCACAAGCGGAGAAAGATTGCTTCATAAATTGCGAAACCACAGATGGCAGTGGAGAGAAAGACATAATTAATAAACAAAAAGACATGGCTCAGTGCTGAGGCCCTTTCCTGGGACAGTCCAGGAAACACCCAAGCGATGAACACTCGATAAGTATCTACAGATCAAGATAGTCAGAGTCGTCAGGAATGTGCTTTCCAATACCAGGTTCTCCTAATTCAACCATCACGTAGAGAAAAGGAGACTACATGAATATGTGAAACCATGAAAAGAATAGGAGAAACTCTGCCCCAGGCAAAAAAAACTGTATAAAAACTACCCCAGCAGAGACAACATTTGTGAACAGAGGGGATCCGAAGCGATAGAGTTCGGATCAGGGTTCACCCAGCGCCGACTCCTGGCTCGGTGCTGTTCCTTTGATTGTGGCTATCAATGACCGAACCTCGGTTGCAAAATACAAACCTATTTTTTGATTATTAATTCGGCTTTACCATTTATTTCCCATAACAAGTATATAAAGTGGGGGTAAGAAGGAAGAAGGGAGAGGTGTTTGGACTAATTCCATTTTTGCCTTCTGAAGTCACTGCTGCACCTGATGGGGCCCTGCTCTCCTGGAGATGGCTGAACACCTGCCTGTCTATGGAAAAGTGAATTAATTCCTTGTTTTGATTTGCTTGTGTGTGTGACTTTTGGTTTCCCTATTAAACTGTCTTCATATCAACCCATGAGTTTTCTAGTTTTTACTCTTCTGATTCTCTCCCTGATCCTATTGGTGGGGGAGTGAGAGAGTGGTTTCACGGGGCTTGATTGCTGGCTGGGGTTAAACCACAATTGGGACACCAGTATTTATGGTTACTCCCTTTAAAAACAGGTATTCCTGCTGAGGGACCCAGCAGCACCCAGGCTTTAAGTTCATCAATGCTGTTTGCTGCGTACAGAACTGGCTGGATGGCCAGGCCAAAAAAAGTGGTGACAGTTAAATCCAGTTAGTGGTTGGCTACAGGTGGTGGTCTTGACAGCTCAGTTATGTCATATTATGTGTGAGATATATATATATATATATATGTTACTGGCCCCAGTGGACAGTCCTGTTTAATATCTTTTATCAGTGGTAAAGTGCATTGAGTGCACCCTCAGTCACTTTGCAGAAGACATCAAGTTTGGTAGGAATTTTGATCTGCTGGAGGCTAGGAAGGCAGAGGGATCTGGACAGGCTGGATCAGTGGACTGAAGACAATGGTATGAGGTTTCACAAGGCCAAATGCCAGGTCCTGCACTTGTGCAACAACAACGCCACTCAGCACTACAGACTTGGACAGAGTAGCTGGAAAGCAGCCCAGCAGAAAAGGACCTGAGTGTGCTGGTTGAAAGAGGCTGATCATGAGCCAGCATGTGCCCAGGTGGCCAAGAAGGCAAATGACATCCTGGCATGTGTCAGGAATAGCATGGCAAAAGGATGAGGACAGTGATTGTCCCCCTGTACTCAGCACTAGTGAGGTCATATCTTGAATCCTGTCTTCAGTTTTGGGCCCCTCACTACAATAAGGACGTTGAGGTGCTGTAGCATGTCCAGGGAAGGGAAACTGAGCTAGTGAAGGATCTGGAGCACCAGTCTTATGAGGACTGGCTGAGGGAGATGGGGGTGTTTAGACTGGAAAAAAGGAGGCTCAGGGGAGACCTGAGCTCTCTACAACGACCTGAGAGAAGGCTGTAGTGAGGTGTGGGTCAGTCTCTTCTCCCAAGCAACAGGACAAGAGGAAATAGCCTCAAACTGCATCAAGCAGGGGAATAGATTGGATATTACAAAAAACTTCATGGAAGTTGCTGTCAAGCATTAGAATAGACTGTCCAGGGAAGTGGCTGAGTCACCTTCCCTGAAGGTATTTAAAAGACATGGGAATGTAGCACTTAGGGGCATGCTTTATGGGAGGACTTGGCAGTGGCAGGTTAAGAGTTTGAATCAGTGATCTTAAAGGTCTTTTCCAATCTAAATGATTCTATAATTATTGGTAAAAGTCTGCTTCTTTCCCCTTCCTCTGTCAAGACTATGTTCTTCGTGAATATAATTTTACTCTTCACCTGGAAACTCACTTTTCTTCCCAAACAGTGTATAGGACATGCCACATTACCTCATCTCTGCTAATAAGTTCATTGGAGAAAGTCAATCCAGGCATCAGGCCCCTCTTCTTCAGCCAAAATATAGCAGCAAAGGAACCCGAAAAGAAGATGCCTTCCACTGCAGCAAAGGCAACCACTCTCTCACCTGTTAAACATAATACATTTTTCATTAGACACAAATTGCTGTACTGCTCATCAGCAAGAAAGAACCATTTGCATCAGACGGGGTGATGCTGGAGAGGAGCAATCCTCTTTGCAGTACCAGATGCTGTCTTTGACCACATCCATCATCAGATCTTGATGCATAGAGGGTCTATACACCCCACAGCACTTAGCTGTCAGCAACCCCAGCAGAACTGAAGAACCAGGGCGCCCAGTGAAACTGCCACAGGTCAGAAGCAAAAGAATGTAATTGTCCAAATCGGCCAAGACATTAGTACTCCATTATCTCTTTCTCCTGAAAGGCAGGAAAGCAGCTGTGTAACTGACTGCCAAAACTGAGAAAAGGGTCAATCTCATGAATGAAACAAAAAACCCTACAACACAATTTCTTCTTGTTGGGAATCTACACAAAACCATATTCTTACAAGAGTGAAAGACTACAGAACAAAAGTCAAGACACAAATAACTATTTGTGTTATCCCACCTTTAGTCCGAGGAAAGGAAGGCATAACTGGTTCCAGTTCTCTACATGAATGTATTTCTTCACACTACAAGACCATCTGACTGTTTAGTGAAGCCACATCACTCCATGTACACTACTTCAAACAATTTCACAGGCTCATTGTGTATGTTCTAACACGAAGAGCTTTGGCACGAAGTTCTGGAGTCTTTTCCCAATAAGAACTGCACAGAATTTTGTTTAAAAAATAACCCAAAGTAGCCAGATGTCCCACATCCTCTATGAGATACAAATGCCAACTGCTGGCTCACCTGAAGAAATTTGAGTTAGGAAAAAAGCACAGAGAGCAATACCAACTTACAAGTATCACAGAAGTTATTAGGTAAAGAATTTTTCTGGCAACACTAAAAATCTGATAGGTTACTTCTATAGAGGAATGGAGAAAGGCTGCTTATAAAATATAGGTTTAATGAAGCAGAAGACTGATTATATATTTGGATAAAAACACATGAAGTTTGGGGACAGAGAGAGGGGGTACACTACTTTCTGAGTTAGGGAACCTTCTGATTCCTGGCATACCCCACACTGCTGGGAGCCAAACAAAGGAACTCCACAAACAGCAAGCAAAGCCAGACCAGGGAGGCAGTGGGAGCTCCAGGACAGAACAATGTACAGCTACAAAAAAGAACCTCTCTCAAATAAGAGCTGTGAACAGATGCCGCAAAAGAATGTTGTTCAGATTTGTTTTGTTCACCAGGCTGAATCTCTCCATCTCCTACACTTTCTCAAAATATACAGAATGTTTGCTTTAAAAAAATGCACCAGAGTGCACCCATTATGCATTTCAGCTACAGCAAATCCTTCAAAGTCAACACTGTAAGAATGCAGAACACTGCTAAGGATGCCCTGCACCATGCTGATGGAAGCTGATCCACTGTCCCAGCTCTGAAATGAGATAGAGAAACTAGAAACCTGGTCCCAAAAGCAAACCAGAAACACCAGAAATAGATGGTTCTTGAATTTTTTTTTGTCCAGGCTCAGTCATGCCTCAGTTGAAAAAAAACCCCATGGATTTCTCAATAGGAACATGAATACAGAAAATACCTGGACTTGCAAGACTTCAGCTGCCCAGTTCTGAACACTGAGTACAAAATAAGAACCAACTAGAAGAAATAATCAAATGAATATAATGTCTAGAATATACAAAATATATAGAATAATATAAAGACTTTAATGTCTAAAAGCAAAAACTGAGGAAACCAGGGCTATTCAGTATAAAGACAAAAAATAGACAGCATTTTTCACAATGTGACTTCAGGGGGCACTGTCATTACTTTATTTCTCTAGCTGAAAATAAAAACATACAAGCTCACCAGAAGTTACTTCAAGTTCCTTAGTTAACCAAGAGACTCAGCAGTCACTACATCTGTGAAGAATTTCATTTCATGCCCCAGGGGTGCAGCTTACTCACAGAGGGTTGGTTTGTGATATACAATAGAAACAAGTTTTTAAAAAGCTACACACCAAAAGTGGATTCTCGGTCTTCAATCCATTCAGAGCCCAGTCTGCTTTCTTCTTAACACAAGGCATTGTTTCAATAGCATTAAATAAGAAATCCCTATAGAAGAAAACAGAGACAACATCAAAATAGTGATTTATCTAATCTGGCCTGGTGGTCCCTTCCAGCTCCACCAGACAGAGGATCCCATTATGCAAGGCTCTGAAGTAACCCAAGTAAGAGTGTTCATTCCCACCCCAAAGAGGTGATGATCTGTCCTGCTTTTGTTTGGGATAGTTAATTTTCTTCCTAGTTGCTTGTACAGTGCTGTATTTTATATTTAGAATGAGAATTATGTTGATAACATACTGATGTTTTAGTTGTTCCTAAGCAATGTTTACACGAAGTCCAAGACCCTTCAGCTTCTAACCCCACCAGCAAGGAGGTTTCGGGGAACAGGAAGCTGGAAGGGGACACAGCCAGGACAGCAGATCCCAAGTGGCCAAAGGGACATTGGCCCATGTCATGCTCAGAATATAAACTAGGGGAAAGCTGGCCAGGGGCTGCTTCTTGGGAACTCTCTGGGTATCCGTCACTAGGCAGTGGGCAAAATTGCGTTTTGTATATTATTATTTATTATTTTCCTTTTCTGTCCTATCCAACTGCCTTTACCTCAAACTACCAGTTTACTTTTGTCCCCCATTCTCTCCCACCCCACTGGGTTGGGCAGGCAGTGATTGAGCTGCTGTGTAATGTTAGCTCCTGCCAGGTTAAGTCACAGTGGGACCTGTGATGAAAAGGGCAGAGAGAGGCAAATGTGCAGAAAGCAATATCCCCACGGACTCAGGGGAGGCAAGCTGTGAACTCAAGTACCCCATCCCAGGAGTGCTCACCCACCAGATCACAGTCTCTCTCAGTCTTGAAGCCCGCTGCTTCAGTCTATCCACAGAGCCAAACCTCATCTTGCCCAACTCCACAAAAGGAACTGGACAAGTCTCACGTGCACAGACTCTGTTCCTATGCTGAACACCTGAAAGGAAACCTCACAGTCCTCCCACCATCACCAACACAGACTCCACTACGGGAAAGCAAGCTCTGCCTCACCATCACCATGGTGGAGTCTCTGAGGGAAAATGCTGCTTTTCAAATGTTTTAGCATTCGGACTAGGAAGATCTTCAGACAAAAAAGGTGAACTCAATCATTCAAAAATAAGCAGTTCAGTTGTATTAAAAAGCACTGACAACAAAAAGGCTGAAGGATACAATACATTGATTGCTGTATATTAGAAACACCACTTTGATCATGAGCACTCAATTTCTTCAGGCTGATCCTTTGCTGATGTAAGAGCAAGCATTGCAGGAGCACAATAACCTCAAGGAGCTCATCTAACATTTAACATTCCACATACTCCACGCTTCCAGCAATGAAAAAGGTTTATATAAATATTAACTAACCTTCTGAACTCCACAATAAGCCTTGGTCAGTAATACTCCTCTCCATTTTGGGGGTCAGACATGCAGGCCTGAAAGTTTTAAGGAATCTTCCCCAACTCCCCCAGAAAGTCAGTATGAAACAGGAGACAGCTGCCATGCTACCCTACAACAGTGGCACTGACTTCAGCAACAGATTTCCCACATGCTTGTAACACATCCAGAGGTTTACCTTTTCTTGGGATCTTTGATGTAGGTGTCTATAAGCAAGCTGTACATCTCTGAGTGAACATTCTCAATGAGAATCTGAAAGCCATAGAAACAACGAGCTTCTGGGATCTGCACCTCCTGACTAAAACGTGCCACCTACCAAAACCAGAAAGCATGGCAATAAGTACAATAAAACAGTCCTGCATGACACTACTCTGAGCTCAACAGGAGAGACAACAGATCTCTGCTGCAGAAACAGGAGGGGAGCAGTTTGATCCTACTTTGTTCACAGACATGTCAATAGGACAGCTGTGGTGCAGAGGAAAATAAAGCAAGCTAGCCAAAAGTAAATACATCTAAGAGCTGAAGCATGAGGGCACACGTACACAGAAGAACAGCAAAATAATGCAATACTAAACACTTAGTATTGCACAAAGCCTCAGACTTTCTGTTTATCATTGAAAATATAAACAGCATGACATAAGGCATGTTCATGCAATACATGCACATATATACTACATGTTATAAACATTCAAACATTTGAGATTAAAACTGGGCATTTGCAGACAGATACCACTGCTAACCTGTGATGATATATTCTCCAGCCCAGAACGGTATAAACAGGAAGAATTCCCCACCTTTTTAGCAGCACCCACCTGCAGCCCTAAGAGATTCTAGGATGTCATTCAGTGAGAACAAAACAGATTTTACCAAAATGAGGAATACATGGCACATCCATGGTCTGTAGTCCCTACTTTTCAATTAACATGAGTACAGGAAAAACATGGGGTTATATTAATTCATTCAGAAATACACATCCCCCAGCCAAGCAGAAGCTGAACTTAAAAATGGTATCCCAGAGTGATGTGATTTGGAGCCCTGATGACCACAGCTGACCCAATTTAACTCAAACACTTTTGTTCCCAGACAAACAAGCTGCTTGTTCCACTTGATAAAGGTGACATGGAAAGAAAAAAAAAGTACACATTTAATAAACCTCTGAATTAATGTGAAAAAGCAAAAATGGAAAGTTAATAAGACAATAACATGACTAAGCATTCAAGCTCTCTGTAAGTCTTTCTCACCAGGTTTTCATTTACAATTCCATCACTGGCTGCAAAAAATGCCAGAACATGAGAGATAAAGTATTTTTCATCTGCCTTCAGCTTGTTCCAGTGAGGAAGGTCCTTTGACAAATCAACCTAATGAAAAGAAAAAGGAAAACATTATTGCCCTTCTGCATTTGTCATTCTGTGAAAACAAGCAGTCCAGTCAAGTGACTGAGGCAGAATTTTGGCATTTGCCTTCAAATGTTTACTTACAGAGAATTTAAATACTTGTGACCGTAGATACAGAGACACTGCAGTACTGTTGTCTTTCTCTGCAACACTAACATCATGTACTTATTTCACAGTTTACACTTTTGTAATTTGGAATAAAAATTGGTGTCTATTGAATAAAAAAATAAGATTTTGAAAAGCCTTAGTGTCTTTCTGTCACAAGTATGACCATGCACCAGTAACCAGAGCTCATTCTAAAACACTTAAACTTTACTTGAAATTAATGCTGGGACTCCAAGAAAGCTACACCAAGCATGTCAAAAGATGGACTGAGGGGATTTCTGCCTTTGGCAGGTGTTCAGCCTCCATGCTGTCAAAGAATGGTAAGGAACAAATGCGGTGCAACTGCTCTTGTCCATCAGACCAAACCCCAGTCATGAGAGAAAACCACAGCTTCCTTCACTGGGCCTTTTCTGTTTGTTTGTAGGATTTCTGAACCAAAAGAGCATTACAGTCAGATGTGAAAAATGCAGAGGACCAACGGATGGTAGGACAGTGTAAGAATGAACAAGTAACACAGTAAAAGGGAAATGCTGGTAAGGCAGGAGTTCAAATGCTTTTTCTTTAATGGTTTAAATGAAGATCTACTGCAACAGGGCAGCAAGCTGCCCAGGCAGGCAATGAAATACCTCCTCCACAAACAGCTGCTCCTCATCATCCCTTGATGCCTTCTGGTCTATTTAGAGCCTGCCAGTGCTTTCATCTCACTCCTCTGCAGTTGCAGATCACTGCCCACAAATAAGCAATAAGCTTTAAGTTATAACAAGCAGTGTTCAGAGGCCAGCACTGCTGCAAGCATAGCAAGCACTGCTCAGGTCTAGCTAACTAGCAACCTTGGGGAAGAACTTACAGTTTGCACTTTAACATGGGGCAAGCACCTCACCAAGGCAATCAGGAGTCAGCTAAATGCATTTTTAGCAAGTGTTCTTGATTAACACTGTCTGTCTGGAAATTGAGGTACCTAATATTAAGGAACAGCATGAAATTTCCCAGAGCATCTTCCATGGGCAAGGAGTTAGTTGCAGGTTCAGAGACCACAGCATGGTAGGAGCTATCTGACCACAAATCAGAGCAATCTGACTTAGGATTTCTCTACAACCAGAGAAGCACCCCAGGACATAATTCCATCTCATCCTAAACTAAGCACCTAAAATAGCTTTCCTGAATCACCCTGTGGATGCAGCTTGCTTTCCTCTGCTGATGAAGGGAGTTCTGATTTGGTGCTGGCACCTGATGTTTGATGAAATTAACTCCAACCTTTGCAAAACAGAAGCCAGCAGCAGAGACAGGAAAGATCTGCCAGGACCCTGGTGGCCTGACTGCCTTTTGCCAACCCACTGGCCCAGGGCTCACCTCTTCTGCTGTCCAAAAGGAGGCCTGAGCTTGCTTATACATCTTCCATATGTCCGGGTACTGGATGGGGAAGATGACAAACCGGCGGTTATTTTTTCTGAGTAGAGGCTCTTCATCAAGGATGGAGCCATTTTCAGCAGCACTTGATGAGCTCTGAAAATAAAGCACAGTTCTGGTTAACTGGTTCTGGTTACCACTACTTATTCCTCCTCCTCACACTATCCCAAAGGTGTGGTTCAAAGTTCTCCCGTGTGACACAGACACTCGCCTGGCCCGCTGGTGTACGCGTCCCCTCCATGCCCTCCATCCGTGCTCCTGGCAGCGCTGCCTGTCTGCCTGGCTCACACCAACCACCGCCTGCCAGCCCTGCCTGCGCCAGGAAGCGCCCCACACCTGTGTGCCAAAGACAAAGCCCTCTGCAGCACGGGTGAAATCTGCCCCGGGAGACATCAGCCACTGTGGTACCACACACAGGGAGGTATGTCAGGAGGTCACGGCACGGTACTGCAGCCTGCAACCAGCACAGCTCCACCAGGCTCACTGCCCAGGTACCTCCCAGCCATTTGCTTCACATTCAGCCATTAGGACCTGGATGGACTGCCTTAAGAAAGCCATGAGATCACAGCACCTAATCCCAATTGTCAGAGGACAGCCCTGTGCCACAGCGAGTCTCAGCACGGAGGTTTGTGTATGCAATCTGTGAGGGCAGCCCACACAATGCGAGTCTGAAGGCTGCTCTGGAGGCTCTCCCTCGAGTGCTGATATGAAGGTAACGTGCCTCTTCCCAGCACGTTTCCTGGCAGCAGGAAATCCTCTGCAGTGGATCCTTCCATGTGGGCTAATCCTTGCTGATCTCCAGCCCAGCCTAGCTACGGAGGTGGGGACAGGTGATATTTAGGAACAGGCCAGTGCAAAGTAGCAGAGAAGGCCCTCTGAGCAAGGCTCTCGTCTCACCTGGGGCTGGGGATATCTCCCAGGATCAATCCCTGAATCCCTGCAGACATGTCACCAAGCACCTACTAGAAACAACTGCTGTGAAGAGCTGTCAGGACAGCACACTACAATCTCTGCAGGACTGGTGACTCACACTGATCAGAAGCTCAGCCAGCAGGACACCTTTCCGTGTTGGTTCCAAGATCTCACTGACACTGCTGTAGAGCATAACTAACCACAGGCAGTATACAAGGTGTTATATACAGCAGAGAAGAGGAGCTGAAGATTTTGAACACCATTTTTTCTACCTTCCTGTAGGTACCAAAGTCCTTTCCTACATGGTCTGCTTGTAACTACTCACATAATAAAAAGTATTCCTGTACTTCAATTTGGAAAATATTCTGAAACAAATAATGCCATTCACATTTTAAAGAAACAACAAAATCCAAACATAGATGCACACTGCATAGCTGGTATAGATACCCCAGATGTCCAGTGAATACAACACTGAAGCACATTCTGGGTTACAATTCTAACACTTTATTCTACTTTTAAGTATTACTCAATTACATAGGACAGATTTCCCAGCATCATCTTGCAGAGTCTCTGCTGAAGGCCATGAGAGTTGACTCTTCCCAGAAGTTTCACTTCCCAGGACAGAGACATGGTTACAATAACTCACTAGAATTGGGAGAATTTGGGGCTGGCAGGTTTGGCACCTTGTCTTACAACACAGCTTCTCAGGGCCCTGGCATCCAGCCAACACCATCTGCTTCTGCACTGACTGACATCCTTGAAAGCAGAAACACTGCAAAAGTCTTTCCTATTAGCTCAGCCACTGCTGGCGCATGGACAGCTTGTTATCCTCCAGGATGCCCAGATCCTTCTCCACATAGCTGCTTTCCAACAGGTCACTCCCATCCTTTACTGGTCCCTGGGGTTCTTCCTCCCCAGGTGCAGGAGCTGCATTTGCCTTTTCTGAATTTCAGACAATTCTTCTGCCCATCTCTCCAGCCTGCTGAGGGCCTTCTGAAGGGCTGCACAGCCCTCTGGGGTATTGGCTGCTCCTCCCAGCTTTGCGCCATCAACTTGCTGAGGAGGCATCTGCCCCTCCACTCAAGTCAGAGACAGCCAAGTTAAACAATACTGGGCTCAGCATTGAACCATGGGGGGGACAACCAGTGAAAGGCCTGAAACTAGACCCTATGATGCTGATCACAATCCTTCAAGCTCTGCCATTCAGCCAGTGCTCAATCCACCTTACCATGCACTCATTCAGCTCACACTTTCTGAGCTTTCCTATGAGGGTACCATTGGCAAAAGCCTGGCTAAAGCCCATGCAGACAAAATCCACTGCTCTCCCTTGTCTATTCAGCCAATTGTCCCGTGACAGAAGGTAATCAGATTGGTTAAGCATGAGTTCCCCCTGGTGAATCCATGATGACTACTCCTGATGACTGTCTTGTCTTCCATGCGCTTAGAGATGGACTGCAGGATCATCTTTCCAGGGATTCAGGTGAGGCTAACTGGCCTGTAGTTTTAAAACTGTACCAATATCTTGTTATATAGATGGTTTTGGTTGTTTGGGTTTGTTTGGTTTTTTTAATTTTAAAATAGAAAAAGGTCAGTCACAGAGACTACACTACACTGGAACCTCCTGCTCAAGCTATATCCTACCTCCCTTATCGCCTTCAGGAGTGCAGAGGAGTTTCACAAGCAGGCTGCTGTGAAATTGGCAGGCAGGCAGGCAGCTAGTGGCTATGAGACAATCCTACCTTCTCTAACTCACTTTCGAGTGTGTGGTATATTTTGATCACTGCTGAGGCTTCTGAGCAGTGACCACCTTATTCTGAAGGAGCAGAAAGCATTCCCTGCTTTACCTACCTGGATCCAGAGGCAATAGCAAGAGTGTGAGGGGAAGAAGATAGAAGGCACTAGGTCAACACTACCTTCAATCTGCACCCCAGATCTTTTTCTTAATGCTGTGATGGTGCATAAAACAGTCAACACTCATCATAACGACAAAGGGAACCCAGTTTATAATGTGTACGTGCTTCATTCTGTTCAGACAACATGATCCAAATGCAGAAAAGGGCACCGGCCAACCCTTGCTCCAGCAGGGTCAACCAGAGAGACTACCCAGGGTCGCATCCAGATGAGGCTTCAGTATCTTCAAGGACAGAGGCCACACAACCTCCGTGAGCAACCTGTGCCAGAATTTGACCACCTTCAGAAAACACAAGTGTTTTCTTACATGTAAATGCAACCTCCTGTACTTCAGTGTGTGACCAATGCCCCTAGTCCCACCATGGGGCATCACTGAGAAAAGCCTGGCTCTGTCTCCTTTATTCCCTCTACTAGGTCTTTTCACACACTCAAAAAAACCCCTGGAGTCTTCTCCAGGCTGGTCAGTCCCAGCACTCACAGCCTCTCTTTGTATGACATCTTCTGCAGTCTCTTAATCATCAGCCCTTTGCTGGACACACTCCAGTACATCATATCCCAGTTATTCTGCAGCTGCAAGAGACAAGCTCTTCTGGTGATGACAATAAACCAAATGGACAACAAAAACTGCTTAGGGGTACTGAAACACCTTCTATTAATTTCAAATCCACCGAACTAGGAAATAATTAACATATATACACATACAACCATCACCCCACAGCTACAGCTGCCAGGCTACATGTGCAAATATCAGAGTTGCATACCCTACATCAGCTATAGCCAGGGAAAAAGCTAAAGGTGCTGGCAGAGCCAGCACTGTGATGTGGAACATCCACTCGGTGGTATGTGACTATGAACGCCTCACACACCCTAGTAAGAGGCTGCACGTGCATCCCACAAGCTCCCAAAGCATTCAGGACAGCCCTGGGCAGCACAGGTCATGTCAGCAGTGAGACTGGGAAGACCTTCACCATTCTTGGGAGAGACGGCTTGCACAGCACAGCGTCTGAACAGCATAACACCTGCTGGCTCCACACGCCTGAGTGGATCACAGGACTACCATGCGCTTCACTATGGGTATGTCATTGTTGGGGAGAAACAGGAAGGGGTTTCTTACACTTGTATTTAACATGACACACCTGTTTTTTGGATATTTGAGTACTGATGAGAAACAAGGGTTCAGGAAGATCACGTGGGTTTCCCTACCATGACGATCCTTTCTCCTCGAACACCTCAGCCTGGCTTACTTAGCACAGTGATACTGGGAGGACACGAGAATGTAGCTCGGAGGCCTCACAGGGGCAGACTCTCCTGGTCCACAGAGCCTGGGAAGCCAGGAGCATCACCAACACCCACACCTGCCTGCACGGCAGCTCGGGAGCCAGCTCTGCCCTCGCGGCCCCGGCAGGCGCCGAACGCCCAGGGCGGCAGGGGAGGCGCTGCCCGGAGCCCGTGCCAAGCAGCCCGCGGCCTCCGGTCCGCGGCCCGCATCCCCCGCAGGTGCTGCCAGCGCTCCCCGCGGCCGCGGTGCCCTAGGGTCCGGCCTCGTCGAGCCCGGGCGGCACAAGGGAGCGGGGGGACGGGCCCGTGCCCTTTCCACGGCTGTCCGAAGCAGCAGGTCTCCAGTGTCCCCCGGGGCGGCCTGGCCCGGCGGGGCGGGGAGGCCGCGGGGCCCGGCCGGGCAGGGCTGCGCTGCCGCCACCGCTCCGCTCCCGGAGCCCCCGCCCGGCCCAGCCCCGCTCCCCGGCCCGCCCCGCTCCGCCTTACCCGCTCCGGGCCCGCCGCCTCCTGCGGCGCCGCCGGCCCCCGGCGCTCGCCCATGGCCGGCGGGACTGCACGGCGAGGGGCGGCGGCGGAGAAAGGGGGAACGGTCACGGCCAAGGCCGCTCCGCCCCCGGGGAGGACTCAGTAACTGCACAACAGACGCAGAGCTGCGGCGCTTGGAAACGCTCGCCAAGGGCCTGTCCGTGAAAGTACGATTGATATTTGTTTCTTTCCCTTCTTGCAAGCAGAGAGAGCTTCAAAAGATTCGAGTGTCCCCTTTCCAGAGAGGTAACTTTCGGTACTGCTTTAAGAATTCGTGTGCCCATATGAATTTTGGGTATTTTTTTTAAAGGCACCTGGCTGCCACAGTGACTGAGACCTCTCTCCGTTCCCAAGCATGGGAAGGGGCAGTCACGCCAGCTGGGCTCCGCCGGGCTGCATCTTCTTTCTGCGGCTTTTTTCGGCCTTGTGAGAGACGCTCAAGCCTCACCAGGGCAGGGGATAAGAAAAGTTCCGTGGTGAGATCTGTTACTAAGCACAAGAACAGCTCTGGTTTTCTTACATGGGGTTTTCTGAGGAGCAGAAACACCTGCCTGAGAAGCAAGTGACAGAAAAGCACAGCAGGAACACACAAAAAATGAGAAAAGGTGGATTCACATTACCAGTATCTGCTGTTACGTGAGGACTGTTATTTCTGAGACATCATTGAAGTTTTATTTGCCAGAGACAGCTATACAAGCTGCTTAATCTTTACATCTAATAGCTCCACTCATATCAAACATACAGACTACCAGGGATTCCAGCTTTTTGTCCAGAGCAATTAAAGGAACACTGACTGATGTAGTGTTGAAAACCCAATTGACCCATTTGCAAATAAATTCTCTTAGTGTGTGTAACACAGAGTCTGCTGGAGGTTTAAGGGGAGATGCTCGAGTTTCTGGACCAAAACCAACAAGCAGCGCACTATTCATATTAAATGACATTGACTTGCCTACGAGTTGTCTTAGTCCCCAAATCTGATTGTCCTGGCTAGTGTTTCAGAGTCCCCTAAACAAGGAAATGCCCTGTCCTGACAGGGATTAAGATCTACCATAAATTAATGTAATTAGCAATAGAAAATTGTTCAAGTATTTGGAGATAGCCTGCCCTTATTATGCACAGCAAACATCTACTTACATGGTGCCTTAAAGATGCACAGAAAAGGAAAAATACTGGAAAGTATTAACCAAACAGCATGTGGCTGTTCTCGCACCTCCACAAAAATCTGCCAACTTTTGTTTATATAGAAAGTAATCATGTACACAATACTGAAATACAGACAAGCACATACAAATGAAATACAGCATTACGTACATTTTTTCAAGATTTCAGATTACTCAGCTGTACCTACAATGTCCTACTTAGAACAAGCTCTGTGACAGGTGGTGGAAGCTGTGTTCCTCCCTTAGTTCCTCACTGCTGTGGCAGCTGTCTAGCTCTGGCAAATGTAGCCATCACTGCTTTAACCGCAATATCTCTTTCTTCCCTTCCCAAAAGGTGTTACTTCCTGGGGGAATACTGAGCTGCCTTTTAAAATGGGTTATATGTTTAATTTTTTATATGAAAATGCCATTTCAGGTAAATTGTAGAATTTTCATTTATAAATTAAAGAGAAATCTACTTTTCAGCTTAGCACTGTTCACGCTCAAAAAATTAATTTGTGAATAATTTCAGTATGTCTAAAACACAAAATTTCCTGTAGTCTCCTTGCAGAAAAACCTTACCATAGGTTGTGGCAACAAACTATTTTCCAATAGATTTACATAACTACAGTATTCAAGCATACTCATTTGGTTAGCTGCCATTGCCACTGGACAAAGGGATACTGAAGTTTCACTATTATGGAAGAGTCCTGAAACACCTGGGAGCAACCAACTGCCTCTTGTTATACTAAACAGTCTATTACTATAGTAGTAGTTTGTGGTGATAATTGACAAAAAATACTTTTATATTAAGCCATTGACAAAGGGGGAAAATAGCGGCTCACAGGATAGTGTTTCAAGTAAGACATGAAGTTATCCTCTTAGACAAGTCCACAAAAATACATTAAAAATATATAAAAAATTTAAACCCCTCCATGCTTCTCAATTCAGCAAATCTGAAATTGCGACAAATGAAAGTGACAACAGCAATTTCCAACTAGCAAAGGATCCATCAGAGCTCCTGACGCCGAAGTCCTGATGGGCAATGACTGCACTGGGATGGAGGCCACATTCCAGTTGTGAAGCCTGTTCATGTCCTTGCCTCACCACACAGATCACGTGGAAACTTCTAGCACTGAGTTCCAGGTAGTCACTGAAGCTTTCACACGACCATTCACCTACACATTTTCGTGTACGGACATACATTCTACCTCAGAATAAGCCCATGCCACACATGCTGAAATCCAGTTAATCTGGACGTGCAGAATTTTCTATTTGATTTTAGCAGACCCGTTACTAAACAGGAAAACTGAAGAGTTCAGAAAAAAGGTCAAATCTTACAAAGCTTGAAAAGAGGAAAGGAATCAGAGCTACTGAATGAGGTATCCACAGTTTGCCTTATAAAGAAGAAGCCAGAAAAATCCAAGTGCCAGTGAAGCAAGGAGCGTGCACACAGAAGCAGCTCAGAATGGCCTTTACAGATGCATGCAGAGACATGATCCACAGGCTCTGGGACCCTATAAAGAGGGAGTTAAGGCACAGCAGTAAGCATACAAAGGGAGGAGGTTAATACAAACTTAGTGAACAATCTTTCATGTGGTATTAGGGGTGACCAGGAGCTGTGCTGAATTCCAGCTCTCCCTGAGAAGCAGCCACACAGAAGGTGGGTGGTGGTGACTGGGGAACTCCTCCCACCTGCACACCAGCTACCATGGTGCAGCCCTGCTCCCTACACACTTCTCTTCTGATGCACAAAGTAAACTTGAAAACAGCAGGTCTATAAGACTTGCACAATTGCATACAAAGATAAACATTGTTTAAGAGTTGAGGAAAATTTCCTTTCCTCTGCCTCCCTGAATGCTGCTCTGCAAGGGTATTGGTTTGGATTCACAAGTTTGCCAGTTTACAGCTTTATCACTGCTTGTTACCTAGTGACCAAAAGACTAACTTGCAGGAAAGAAAAGTCACTTCCAAACCACACAGGTGGGAAAGACCACTTGATGACAAGTCCATACAATTTTTCATTCTTGGAAAATTATGCTGGAGCAAGTGATTTACCTTGTGTTGGATACAGCTAGTTAAGCAACAAAAAACAAAGCCAGAAATTAGTCATGAAAATTAGCACTCAAATATCAGTTTTCCCTAGATTCAGATTAGGACCTACTCTAGTAGTTGGTCATAACATTTTATTAGCAGCTACGTTTATCTCCTCTTTCAGCAATGGTGAACAGCTAAGGATTTAGACTATTAAAAAAGTGTAAACATTACAGAATTTAACTAGTTTCTCTACCACATTTTAAGTGAACTAACAGAAGGGCTTAAGTCAAAGGGAGAGGAGATGTATGATTTTAATAAACATTTTTCTTATTAAAACCTTGATATAGTTTAAATATACCATACAGAGGAAAAAAAGCTATTTATAAAGCTACATACATATTTCAAGTCAATGATGACAGCATATATCACTCTAAAGTCCCTCTGCTTATCAGAATGCCTTGTGTGTATATATGGTGAGCTACTGTGCTATCTCTGCATAACTTCCGTCTAGCTATACATTACAGGACTTAAAAAATGTTTAAGCTATATACAGAAATATATATACATATAACATATATTTATATGTTATACATACACATACACTTATATACATATACACACAATACATATATATATACACAGTACTTTACAGGTATATATGGCCTTTCATCCAAGGGCCTTGGATACTTCTTAGTACATCAAGCCTCACAAACTTTGTGAGGGAGGGAGCTTTATTTTACAGACTGGAGCTTTGATGCCTGTTTTTAACAGTTTCTTTTGTTGCTTTCTACTAACTTTACACAGTTCAGTTAGAGGCAGTTTTGGTAGAGGAAATAATCACAGCAGTTTGATAGCCAGGCATAAGGTAGATGTTGCTTTGTACCTTTGTAAGGTAGATATTGCTTTTTACCTTGCCCTCCTTAGTATAAGAGAACAGCCATACCAGCATGAATTTTCTCTATACTAAAGTGCCTCTACCTAGATTTATGAGGCTGTACTGCTTTTTATTTTTAAGCACAGTAAAATCTAATTCAGTTTTGAACTTAAGATATTCTGGAAGTCACAAGAAGAAATCTAGAACAGACTCCAATCCTCATACATTGAAACTATGCTTTTCTAGGATGATCAATTTAGAGGAAATATTAGTACCTGCAGAAATAATTCTACATCTATTTATCTGCAGTTCAACTACACAAGCCTGAAACAGTCCACCTTATTTAGAAAACAGGATTTTCAGCATTAATTTGGCAACTGGTGATCAGAATTTGTGGTATCAGCTGTACTCCATACCTTTAGCTAACTAAATAAATGATGAAAACAGAGGCTTTTTTGAAAATCAGATGTAGGTAACTTTTAGTCATCCTAAAATTAGCTGACAGAAAGGAAAACCCAAAAGAGCTCTGGCAAAGGTGAGTTCCACTGGGATTTGAATGGAACACTACTTCAGCTCTTCCCAACAAAAGGGAGGAAAAAAAATCATTAATGTGGACTAATGGTGTTGGAGAAGCAAGAAAGAACATCACTACCACAAAAGCTCTTATCCCTCAATACTTCAGTCTGCTAAGCTTTCATAAATTTATTCTGACACAGAAAAAGTAGCTCCTTTCTTCATTAACCAATTTCTAACTCTCAAATATCTCTGAAGTCTTAGGAAAAAGAAGTCCTAGATTGTGGTCAAAGACTGCCCTCCCCAAAAGCAACCAACCACTTCAAAAGTGAACATATAGTAGAACTCACTACAATGAAGTTCAAGAATTTTATTCTAACCTAATTGCCTTGAGCTTTTTAAGAAGAAGCCACTTTTCCTTCAAACCAATTCTGTTAAAAGGAGGGGTTGCCTGGCCCATTTCTTTCAGGATTCTCTGCTAACTGTAAAATGTGGGCTAAATGTCTTCTGCATGTCATTTTTCAGCTACAAAATTCATATTTTTAATGAACAACTATGTTTAGTGTATGCTGTTAGCTAAAGTATAAATGGCTTAATAAATAAAAACTATTGTTTCTTCAGTATGACTTGGTATTTTGTCTGTAATTTCTTTATTAAAAAACTGTAACAAGATACTTAAAAAAAGGCTAGATACAAAAGAAGTTAAGCAGCTCACGAACATTAAAGTTTTCCAAAAAATGTATCTTCAATAATCATGATCTTATAAACATTTTACAGTTACCAGAAAGTGCCCAGGCTGAGTTTACATAGTTAGATAATGTAGTACAAGTGTTGGGTTAGAACTGGTAGTGGAACAATCTCCTGACTGCCTTTTCACTGTAACAAGGATACAAAATGTTGATTGTGAACTATGAAATACTGTGCATTGGCCTCATCAAATATGTACAGGAAAAAAAAACCACTAAAGGTACAGATTACATGCAAAATATTAGTGATGGTATCTGATGTGCCAGAGTTCAATGCAATAGAACAAAAATTGCAATGGAAGTGGTTTCATAAAAGTGAACAATCCCAACTCTGGGATCTGAGCTGTCAGGAACTTTTTACAAGTTCAATATACATGCTACACAACTGCAGCCAACCACAAATTAAACACCATAAAAAAAAAGTTAAAAACACAGAACATACTTAATTTTTTATTTTGAAATTCCCTACTCCCTCTATACAAGAACCTTTGCTGAAACACTTTCCACAAAGGCAGCAGTGAATTTTCAGAACATTTTACATATCTCCCTCAGCAAAAAGATAAATCACAGTGTAAATTATATTGTTCTGCTGTCATCTTTGGCTGGGGTTAGGCAAAGGAGTTACTGACTAGCAAACTGTTGCAATCACATATTGCTAGTGCTCCTTATGCCTTTATGTTACAAATTTAGTACAGGAATGTTTGCATTTAAATCTTTGAAGTACCACCAGGGGTATGACAGCATTAACTTTTCATAAACTTTTATAGACAAATGGAAAAATCTACAAAACTTAGCTAGTAATATTACACAGCAATACACACTTTTTATACTCTACACAAAACCAAAATTCTTGGTCTTAATGGCGAGTAACAATTTTTGTTTCAAAATTTGCTTAGAGGAATAGAGTGGGACATAAAGGCGAGAAATGCAAGTGTTTGCTGTTGGAAGATGTTGGTCATCTGGTGGCCTTATTGTGATGGATGGCATAGGCTGGAATCCCTCCTCACTAGCGGGCAATGATGGACTTGAGGTCCAAAAGTAAACCTGAAAAAAGAAGACAGCATTTAAAATTATGATTTACAAGGCTGATATTCATACTGCCTACAAATTTTGTAGGGATAGGTTAAAAAAAGAACTGCACACTCACAGCAAGTTTGATCATACTATGTTCTCTTTAATATGCTAAACTCCACATTCACGCTACTTGCTTCTGTAGTAGCTTCCTTCACTTCCCTTCCTCAACTGCTCATTCATAAAACTGATAAAAGCAGCACTCAAAATTATCCTGTATCAACAAATCCACGGTAAATGGCATGTCCCGAAATCCATCTGGGAAGGTGGTGACTGCCACCAATACAAATTGAATCAGGAATCTCTCACAAACCAGTCAGAGACTACACAATGTAGTACTGGTACAGACAAAAGGCAGGAACAGAGAATAATTGGTTTATTATCTCAAGTGTGAAATACTGAGTCACTACCAAGGCGTAACCATAGACACTCCCTGAAAAATGTGCTCTGAGAGTGTGCTTCAAGAGTAGGAAGTTAAAAACAGTTTTAAGAAGTGTACAACAAATACAATTTACAGACAAGTTCTTTAAAAATTAAGTCCCCTGAACAGTATCTTGTTCTTTCATGCTTCTCATCAGTTACTCCTACAGGGCTTTCAGAAGGACATAATATAATTACTGACATCTTATGGAGAGGACACATATTGCCCTCAGGATACACATAAGTCAGGTAAGTAGATGATCCATGAAGAGAACTCAACCTCAAAACCCAACCAGCCCACAACACAGTTGAGTAACTGCAGTTAATCATCTTAAGACAAACAGCGCAGAGTGAAACTGTGCTTCTGTAAGAGACCTATGAACAGGGAGAACACACACTACACTTACTTTCAGTTACAAGAAGGTCTAGGATTCACAGCTGTTTTTCCAGAACCAACAGTTTTACCCAACCCTACTACCCTGCTCTGCTCCTGTAACTCTTCATAAAGTCTCTGCAGGTAGACACAGTTAAGAAGAGTACTGACACCAGTTACTCAAACTCTTCTGCATGTTTCCAGTGGGAATGGACAACTTACCAGATCTTGTCTTTCCGTCATACTCATCTTCTCAACTATGGACCAAAACCAACGCTTGAATTGCAAAAGCTTCTCAGCATTTTCTCCTGTGTGAAATAAAAAGGTATACAATTCAGCTGCTACACTGAACAATAACACTAAAAGATGTGTTTTACATGTGTTGCAAGTTGGATCTCAGCTACAATCACATTCATATAGCCCTGATAACGAAGAGAAGTAATTTCAAAACTAATAGCTTTGAATGCAAGGCTAACACTGACATAACTAAGTACCACTCCCACTCCTCCCTCCTTACCAGAATGCCCAGCTGCAGCTAAAAGCAGTTTGAAAACTTTGCAAGTATTAAACTTGTATTTATCACATTTATAGAACTAAAGAACTTTTACAAGAAAGATATATTACCCGTAATACAATCCTTATGTTTAACATCTAGTGACAGCAAAGTTGGAAAATATGCTTTCTACACCATTCCTTAACACAAGGTAAATATTTTCAAAGGAATGTAAAAAAAAAAAATCCCAAGTAACAACTTTATTACAGATTTCAGTGGCTTATTAACTAATGCCAGATTTGAAGACATAGTTCAGTTTAATGCTGGTATCTACTCCACACAGAAAAAACAGTGTTAAGTTATCCCTGCAACTCTGTTTATGAGTAAGTTATTTCATACCTGATTCATCATTGAAAGAGGTAAAGCTGATTAGCATTTGCACATTCACTTCACCACAGCCATTTACCAAGAGTCTGAAATCTTCTGCTGTCAAATCTTCTAATGAATTCTTTGGAAGTACATCCAGGAGTCCCTTTCTCATTGCCTTAAATGAAAACCACAAAATGCACATTGGAACCCTGTAACTTTTAAGATTGACTTTAAATGCATTACTGAAAAGTTTCATGTGAAATCCCTTTTAACTCAAGATTCATTATTCCCTGAGCTGTTCTTTTAAAGCTTTATTATCTGAGATGCAAATCTTCCAAAACAAAGAACTGCACCAATTTTTAAACCCTACCTACTAGAGCAAAAGAAAGCAGTAATGGTTTGAGTTAGTATTTCACCAGGAGCAGAAACACATTCACAATCTCTTAATTCTAAAATGTTCAGGTATTTTGCTAAGCTGTGCTGAATCTGAGGAGAATTTAAAAAAAAAAACCACATCCAGCAAGTTACTTTTATTTTGCTTCCTCAGACACATTCCAACTCTGCTTCAATAATATTACACCCACAGACATACACACAAACACACAAGCACAAGCACATATATTCCATCTTTTCAATATCCTGAAAAGATAGGAAATTCCATATTCAAAATGAAATACTATGAATCAATTTGCTTTAGAAAATTCCAAAATGAATACAAGTCTGAGGATTTTCAACTCTTAAAACAAACAAGAGCCAAACTATTAACATATGCAGACATGGAGATCAAGTATCTGAATTCCAGGAACATGTTCTTTTTGTGAGAATTTGGACCTCAGCTGCACAGAGGTAATCTGGCAGCCAGCTCCCCTATCTCAGATGTGCAGCAGGAAACCACAAGCAGCAGGAAACCACAGCAGGAGCACATGCAACAAAGTTTAGATGTAGCATCATATAACAGACTTGCCGTCATTAACTGTCTACAAAAATATATTATTCTTTAAGTGTTATTTGACAAAGAATTAAAAAAAGCAAATAATTCTTAATATGGTTTCGAGTCAATTTTTACATTTCTTGCCAGGCTAGCAGAAGTGGGTTTATAAATTATTTTTCCTTAGAACAAGGATACAAACAAATTAAAAGTAATAAATTAGTAGAAAAAAAGTAGCTGCCAAATACAAAGCCAAAGTTCTAAGAGGATTTGTGCCATTTGAGCTCAAGCAATGAACAGATATATTTAACCAATAAGACCCACTATAAAAGAAATTATCCTTCATTCTATAAAATAAATTATTCAGTCTTCACAGTGCTGCATAAATAACTATACAATTACAAAAAAAATGAAATACTTTTAATCAAGCTGTCGAGACTTTAAAGAAACCTCATTAGCAACACACAATGAGGCAAATAATTAACTCACTGAAATATTACAGGTTTTTTTTTTCTTCTTTTTAAAAAACCTCCACTAAAGACTTACATGTAGAGGCTGCTCTGCTACTACCAACATTCGGTGTTCTGCATATTTCCGGACGTACTCATATACATTCTGAGGAGTGACTGGTATATTTACACCGTTGGAAATAAGTTCAACCTGTGGCAAAGAAATAAGGAACATTTAAAAAGGGGAAGAAGAAAAGGGATATGAAGAAAATGAGATTTTACAACCACCACAGTATGCTACAGAGTGATTTATTGTTTAATAAACCTCCAAACCCAAGCAAAATTTACTACTACAACTTAGTTTTAAAGATTCCCTAGGATTGACTACAGTTACCGTGACCTATGGTAGGCTCCATATCATTTTCAAATAAAAAAAATCCAGGCTTCAATGTCTAAGAACACTGCACTGAACCCAGGAAGAGTAAAATGTTTTATCTGCCATCTGAGAAGGGTATGGATTTATGTGCATACTACAACCTGAATCAGCTGTTGAACTCTGAAACTACAGGGCCACAGATTTACGGGTGCTTACCTGCCCTCCACCCTCCTCCTTACACAGGTCTATTGCAAAGGCTAAATCCATTGCTGCAAACACTGCATCGGCATCTGTACTCTGGGAAGCAAGGATGAGTTGCCGAAGGCTTTCATACATAACTGGGTCGAAAAAAGCAAAGTCGTGCCAGTTCACCTATAAAAAAAAGGATGGAAGTTTGAAACATAACAGGTGTTTAAGAATGTATTCAAAATTATGTGATCTGTGCCAGAGCTATGCACTAGCAACAAAGGATACAAACACATAGAAATAAATACACTTAAACTCCTACTTTCAGTCTGCTTTAGAAGGTACATTAGAATACTGGAAGGAATACATATTCAACAGGAAAATCCTGTAGAGAAGAATTAGAAAGCAATCACTCTTGGAAGACACTAGGGGTATTTAAAGGTAATTTCTGCCATTAACTCTTTTTCATTAAAGATTATATTATATTGGATAACTGATTCTGTGATCAAAACTGAATTTAAGGAAAGACCAGCAGTAACAAACCTTGGTTTAAATTTGTTGGACCAGACAGAACTTACAATGCCATTGACTAATGCATCAAAAGTGCCATACATTATTAGTTTTTACTGGGCCAGGACAGAAGTTTTGGTCAAAAGTTTATGTAATTATTGCTCTGAATTAAATCATACCTACACCTGAGACAATTTTAATTATAAAATAATTTCATGAGCTCTCTCAAATATCCAGAAAAATGCTTTTCTGTAAGCTATTCTCAAGCATTGTCTAACTCTATCATTTCTGAGTCTCAGGAAGGAAAAAAAGCAGAGACAGTATGTAGCTTCTCAAGAGAGTTGAAGGCTAACCTATTACAAATCATTACATCTCAGTCAAATACCAGACTTCTAGTACAGCTCTCTGTTCAAAATCTAGGAAACAAAAATATTAGCAGTCCTCAAATTAAAGACCTCCATACAGCTCCTGTATCAACTCAGCTAGTTAATATATATATATATATATATAAAAAATAATATATATATTATATATATATATTATATATATATATATATATGGTATGGGGAAAAAGCCTAGTTTTATAGATGAGGTTTTAAGTAATTACAGGGAATTAAAATTTTTATGTTCAACTCACCTTTCTGCCAAGTAGAACTTTGATTACGTGTCTATTTAATGTGATGGGACATAGTTCATTCTGCAACAAGCACAATCCTAGGATTCTGAAAAAATATGTTTGGAGTTTGTTTTGGTACAGCAGAAATTACACTAGAGATCTTTCATCAAACTCACATTTAAGAGTTTCAATACTCTAAGAATTAAGCTGGAGCTAGCTTTTCAAACTTATCAGTCACAAATAAAAACCATGGACATACATAATTTTTAAAAAAAAGAAGGATAAAAAATTAAAATTTAACAGGAAAAGAAACCTTAATTCCTCAAGGTTTAGGCTCTGCGTGAGAAATAGAGACCATTAAAAAAAAAAGGTTTTTCCAGCATGGATCATCAATACTTTCCCTGGTGTTGTGTATGATTGTCTTTTACATTTTTTCAGACTAAAAAGTTAATGGTAGCATACCTGCCAATGTTTCGGAAACAATTCAGCCTTGCTTCTGTGTTTTTACCAGGTCTTGGTGTATAAAAACCTCGTTTTTCCAGGTTGGTAGAAAAGTGGTGCATTATCATCCCATCGTCTGTATCATCTAATTCCATATCTACTACACTGCGGCTGGATCCATGTCGCTTTCTATTCTCCTGTTTTTGAAGTCAAAACAGCAATTAACACATTTAATTCTAGTTACTGACACATATCAAGCTATTTGCTACTAGACCCAAAGATTCAGGTTCCATTGGTTAAGAATTCCTGCAATATTTCCTAATGATGACATTTTATATTTCTGACTAATTACTGTTATCCTTTCAAAAGAAAATAATTAAACAGAACGGTGTCTTGCATGATAAAGAAATCTTCCAATTGCTTCTGGTTTTAAAATTAACTGATAAAACCGAATCTTACATAAATTTTGTGCAACAGGTCATTACCTGCACTTTATCTGAAGAGTCTAGCAATCCAAGATCCAATATACTGTCAGCACCATTCTCCCTTGAGAAGGGAATAAAAAGACAGATTTAATTTCACCACTACAGACTCAAAGAATGATAGAAAGGGACATTGAAGATCATCTAGTTCCAAACCCCTTGCTGTGGACAGGGACACTTTCCTCTTTACCAAGTTGCTCAGAGCCCCATCCAACCTGGCCTTGAACACCTCCAGGGATTTACAGTTTATCTGGGTAACCTGTTCCAGTGCTTCACTATCCTCACAGTAAAGAATTTCTTCTTGTTATCTAATCTAAACGTATTCTCTTTCAGTTTGAATCCACTCCCCTTGAATTGTCACTACATGCTCTTGTATAAAGTCCCTCTCCATCTTTGTGTTAGCTCCCTTCAGGGACTGGAACGTCACAATTAGGTCTCCCATAAGCTTTCTCTCTTTCATACTGAACAACCCCAGTTGTCTCAGCCTTTCTTCATAAGACAGGTACTCCGTTCCTCTGATCATCTTGGTGACCTCCTCTGGACTCGGTCCAACAGGTCCATGTCCTTCCTGTGCTGGGGACCCCAGAGCTGGATGCAGCACTCTGGGTGGGGTCTCACCAGAGGGGCAGAATCCTCTCTTTCACCCTGCTGGCCACGCTGGTTTTGATGCAGCCCAGGACACATCTGGCACATTGCCAGCTCATGTCGTTTCTGATCCACCCACACCCATAAAGCCCTCAGAAGGGCTGGTCTCAATAAGGAACTGCAATATTCTGAAACCAGTCAGAACAGATTAAACCAAAGCCAAAAAGTCACTTGTCCAAAGAAAAATATCTAGACTATCAAGGAATAAGCTGCATGTATCGGAGTTAGATGTAGAACAGTACAAGTGCTGTGGCCACATAATCAATTCTCACTTTTGATACTTTACCTGCCATGTGCAATAATGAGTTCCATTGCTTCATCAACTCTTGCTCTAAGGGAATCTTCACTAGCTAGTAACAGAAGCAGCTGAGCAGGAGACAATTCCAACAACATTCCTGTGATTTTACTTGCAAATGCCTGGGGATAAAGGAATAGATAGGTCTTACTATTCTCCTCCAGTCCTCTCACTTTCAAATATGATCTTACAAAAATTTTGGTATTTTAAATAGTGAATGCATTAAAAGATGCCTCCTAAGCTAAGCAACATATTAGAGAAACAAAATCTTAACAAAATGAAAAAGAAAATAAAATCAGTCTTACATGTTGAATCATGTTTCAGTTATTTCGATCATGGATAAGGACATAAATTTTTACATTACAAGATGGCAAGAACAATCATTAAGTGTATTAGGGAAGTCTTACTGGTTGCATTGCTTGCACTCGAGGGTAGAGCCGTTCTCCAAGGGCTTGTCTGTGTGCTGGGAGAGGGTCAGGATCATCACTAGGATTTCCTTCTGATGCTGGTCTAAAAGGCCGTGTGTCAATGGACAGTTGTCTTCTGAAGTCCCTTAAGATAATCAGAGCAGTTTGTACTCATTTCAGAGGAAAAATGCAAAAATCCTCTGGAACAATATTTGCACACAGATTCATATTAGCATTAGCTTTACTGCTGGAATAGTAGTGTTGCTCATAGCTGCTTGGAGAGAATGAATCAGAAAGAGAGAATCAAAATGAACCAGAGATTTTAGTATTACTCGTGTTTTGGATACAGCAGTCAGACATACCACCAATGGCATTGCTGTTTCTAAACCACCTCGCAATTTTATTCTAGTACACAAGTTTTTGTTACTGTTTAAGCAGAAAAGACTGATGGCCTGTGGTGGAGACACAACCTATTTTATGCTGAAGTAAGCATAATAATTCTTTAAATAATTAAAACTAGAGATTGAGTTCCAAGAATTACCCTGCAAATTGCTCCTGAAAAACACTCCTTTATCTGGAGGAAGTAAAAGTATCGCTCCTGACAATATCCAAGGCAATTACTTTATTTGACAAAGTATCTTCATCAAGTTAAAGATTTAACACTTACCTATCCCTATCTCTCCGAGAACCAGTTCGCAAGCCACTGCTTCTCCGCATTTCTCTCTCTCGCTCCCTTTCCCGGTCTCTCTCTCCCCTATTTCGCAATCTCTGCATCAGGCCTGAAGGGCAAAAAACCTCATAAACTTAAACATCTTTAAATTTCTCTCTCGTACCTAAGTTAGACTGTAAGACTAAGTTTTGGAAGAGCTTGAAAGACATCAATGAGACAGAACCACTGCACTTTGAAGCAGTGATTGGGTTCAGATGAATTTAAGAAAGGACCTGAAGTATTTGTACCAACTTAAAAATGACAAAATACTTTAAGACTTTATATACACTTTCAAAAACATTAAAATGTGTTTGTGGCAAGCCAGATGGAGCAGCCATATTAAAATGTTTAAGCTCTTAATAGCTAAAATCTTGACAATTATTACCTGCTGTAGAGAAGGACACTCAAAAAATCTGAGTGCATCTAGAGCAGACTCTTGTTGCAAGAACAAGAGGTTCCTGTTTCTGAAAGCAGGGGGTGGCATTTCCTTGCTCCAGAGGACTAACATATAATTTTTATGGAGTTTGGGGCTGAGCTAACAAGAGATGTCTCTTGCACAAGGCCAAATATTTCTGTGTAGAAAAAGCACCCGAGGTTTTTATGAATATTTTCTGTAGATGAACTGCTGTGCATCACTTACTTGTATGAGTACCCTTGTTGGCATTCTGAATGCAATCTAGATTTGGCAGTTTCTCATTTGACAGAAAAGCCTGTGCAATAGCAGTATAAAAGCTCCGTGCTACACCGCTGCCTTCTCCAGGCTCATCCTTAAAAGTAACTTTCACTCTGTGTACAGCCATCGGAGTGGTAGCACACCTGCGACCAAAATGATTGTTGAGCTGCCTCATAGTCTGCTGAATTAGAAGATCTCTGTCTCGATCAACCTAGTAAAAAATACAAAAATATTTCGTTCTTTACCAATTATCACACTAAGAAACTTTCAACTTCACAACAGACTTCTGGACACTGCTGCACAGATTCAAAAAATATCAATCAGACTAGGAGAAACTACAGAGTAATTGCAACATAACTCACAAAGTATGATTTAAGACACCTGCTTGCAGACTCTGAAATACAATTTCTATCAAGTTACTGTAATAATTCAACTTTTAATGGAAGTTTATTCAAAGATAAACTAACATTTTTTACCTCCAATGTTAAATCCCTTGATTGCTGGTTTCTAAGTTTTTCCATCTCCCTGCGGAATTTTGATTCCTTTACTTCAAAGCCACCTAATTCAGTCAAGATCTAAAAATAATAAAAAAAAGAAAACACAAACCCCAAAAATCAGAATAATCTGGAAGAGTCACAATTTAGCTGTAAGAGAAACTGTCCTTACACTGAGCAATACATACCGATCCCGGCTCTGCTCCAACATCTTCCATGAATACTCTACCGAACAACTCCAAAGAAAGGCGCCAACGTCCCAGCAACATGTCATGAGAAATAACCATGCCCATGAAGCTACACTGTGGCCTAACAGAAAGAAATAAAAATGACAGATATGTGGAATCAAGTTAAATTTCAGACACATTTTGTGTACCTCGGCTTTTTCTTACCCTCCGCCTTCAACTAAGTTTTTTATTCCTGATAAACAATGACAAGTACGCTAAGTCTGTGGACAAAAGCTCATAAAGCTGCTTAGTTTCAGCAGAAAAACAAGTCTTGCTCCAAAGGGTAATTAATTAGTCCAAAAGCATGTAACTTTTGCTGCTACATGGAATTCACTGTTACTGGTCTCACATCAACCAAGACCTTAATTTGTTTTAAAACATCTGTAATTTTAAGTGAGGGCAGTTCAATCCCTAACTGCATTAAGTGTGGGCAGCACAACCAGACACAGATGGCAAGCTGTAAATTACAACTGCTCAGCTTGGCTGCCCAGGACATCACAATAGGTCTGCAGCAGGAAGTAAGGGAATAAAGGAATTTGTCTACAATTTGCACGGACCTCTTTGAAGACTGTTCAACAGTCTTCAAACACTTTAGAAGCTACTAATCACAAACTACAAATGCAAACTAAATTAAGCTGCCCATTTTAATTTTAAAAAGACATTCCAGAGTCCCAAACAGTCATTTATCAGAGCAGCAATATTTCAGAGTAATTTTTAACTCAGCTACCTGAAAGATGTGAGGGGTGGCCCTTCACTTTCTGTCAATCCTATCTCTGCCAACAAGCTGCTTTTCAGCTGTGCTGCAAGATCGTGAGCTGAAGGCCCCGGTTTTGAACTCTCAGATTCTTCTGTAGGCACATTTTGTTCTTCCCCTTCCTTCTTTTGCCGATTCTGCATGCTCATAACATTTTTTAAGTTGGCTGCATAAGACATTTTAGTTGGAAGAACCTAAAGGAGAAGCAAAATTTAATTACACTTTCAAAGAAGCCTAGAAGGCTTTTTCAGCACATATATTCATAGATGTATATTTTAAATCACACAAAAATGAACACTGTAATTGACCTGTTAAAACACAGTGACCTCAATTATTTTAATACAGAAAAAAAAAAATTTCCCCACTGTATATTTGTATTTCATATGCTTGCCAATTAATGTTCAGTCTGAAGGCAAGTCAAATCTACTGGACTATAGGAAGATTTAAATCTTTTTATCAAAAATAATTATATCATTAGCATTCCAAAATTAACTCAGAATTGTACTGCTGCATTTAAAAATATTACCTGAAAGCTGCTATAAATCAATAATCATCCAGTTTCTACATTAAGCATACTTTTCATAAACATTTCAAGTTTTCACAGGCACTGGGCTTTTAAATTATCATTTTAGAAACTATGTAAGGTTCTCTCTGAAAACATTAAAGTGTCTTTTTAAGGAATGAAGGTTTTCATTTAAATTACCATATTGTTTAAAATAATAAAGCTTTATGTTTACCTCGAGGCAGTTTCTATCCACTGTAACTTCCATTAAGCACTTGCCACTGTTGGCAGAAGATGAGTACAGGCCCTGACTGGGCCGGCCGAACAGATCCTCTTTGCGAGCATTTGGCTGAAAAGCAACAAAAGTGTTCTGGGTCAATAATA
The DNA here is from genome assembly GCA_032173965.1 of Sitta carolinensis. Lineage (NCBI taxonomy): Eukaryota > Metazoa > Chordata > Aves > Passeriformes > Sittidae > Sitta > Sitta carolinensis. Next base: position 133,083,805 of record CM063284.1, read on the forward strand.
AACTTCGGTGAGGAATGAAAAAGCAAACTGCAGTTTTCTTCCAAAACACCATCTCTGATGTCACCTGTAATAGATGTGGCTGGTCTGCCAGGGGGATGGCCTCTGCCAGAGGAACCTCGAAAGGATTGGGTGGAATGCAGCCAAGGAACGTCATGGAGTCTGACCGTCTGAAAAATGGATGGTTTTGGCCAGTTTCTGCTGGAAGGGTGTCATCATCTTTGTCGTTGAGTGTAGCACCTAAATATCAGAGATTTCAAATCAGTTTTCACAGTTATAAAAGCAAAGGATATAAAATGCCAAAAATTAATATATTTCCCTTTTAGCTACCTGACTAGAGGGGAATCTCTGCAAATTTAATACTTCTACAGGATGCTTCTGCAAATGCTGTATCTTTATTAATTTGCTTAATTATCACTTTTATTCTTTTTACTATACCTAGCTTTACTGAAGAGGCACGCCTACGCTGTATGTAGGAGAATACATTCTACCATTTTCAGCACAGTTGCATCAAATTAAAAAAAATCAATTTAACTATGATTCAAATTTTAATGTAAAATGGTAAGTAATTGCAGAAATGCTGCAGTTTTCTGAGAGAGAAGATAAAAAGATGTCCGTGAAATGAGAGGCAATGAAATAGGCAATGGAGAAGAAACTTGGTAAAGTTACAATGTTAAGAAAATCTTAATAAAACCCAACTTTACGTATACAAACAGCAAAATCTATTCAAAGCCTCAGCTAGCTAAAGGGAAAAAGCACCGAGGAAGTATGGAATTTTGGTATGCTATGTCAATTTTTGTATACTAACTTTGATTGGTATCATCATCATTTTCATGTTCTGAATCTTCATTGTCAAGACCCAATTCCAAAAGCTCTCGAGTTCTTAATAAAAAGAACACCAAAAACAACGACAAAACAAAAAGAAGAAAAAAAAAAAAAAGTCAGTAAGCTTGAAGAAATTGTTAGGCAAAACATTTATATCTGTAGCATAATCAGTGTACTTAAGAGTTATACATAACAAAAACAAAACTAAAACTGAAGCACCGGAGAGAACTCCTCATTACATCACTCACACAGTTATCCTTAGGGCCATTTGGCCACCTACCAATTTTGATCTTAAAAGTTACAGCTTTGGGCAGTGATGCTTGGTTTTAAACACTTTATAAATATAAGATATAAAATCCTAGGAACCCTGCATTAGTGGAAGAAATATGCAAGTGAATACTATTCCAAAATTTTAAAATAATTTCGCTGATGTAATTTCAGAAGTTAAGTCTACAAGCTCCACATAAAAAACCTGATTTCACTGTATTACACTACTGTTCTGTCAAAAACTTTGGTAAGTATTCGTTTCTGGCAGTTTATGCATTGTGAAATGTGTTCTGAAACTAGATGAAGACTTATATAAGTTTACTTCACTCATACTACTAATATGTCATCTAACAGAAGCAACTGTTTGAGTCACTTTTAACTGAAAAGGCCTAGGCCGTCATAGTTTTAAACACATTTCATGCAAATGTCACGATTCTTTAATGAACAGTTATTTAACAGATTTCAGTATGTGAATTTTTTTTTTGGAAAAGCAGCTTCTGGAAGTATGTTATTGCCTGGAAAAGGGTTAAAGCCGTGGCTATAACTACTCAAGTCAGACAGTACAAAAAGTTGATTGCTGTACTATATCATTCTTACTTGTGATGAATCTACTGTTGATAACAGCCCCCTCTGGTACACCTTTGAGGTCATAACAAAACTTACATTACCAAGATAAACATAGATAGAACATAGTATTGCAACTGAAGTACCAGTCCAATATGTATCTAAAATATCAGTCTCTCATACTTTAAAGTTACTAAATTCGTAGAGAAAATGCAAAGTTAAGCTGGACCTGCAGTACTGAAAATTAGGAGCAGAAAGGGGCAAAGATCTGTACTTAACTCTTGACTACAACTGCTTGGGTACATTACCAAAAAACCTAGTAAGAAATGAGAACAGATGGTGTAGACTACCAACATGTGGACATTTCTATTAGCATTAATTGTCCTTTGAAATGAAAAAAAAAATACAAAAAGCAATCTTAAAACATCTTAAAAATTAATAAATGCACCTTGTAAAATGCCATAGTTGAAATAGCAGTTTTTCGACTCAAGGACATTTTCAGCTATTGATTTCCCTACTGTACTTTAAATATCAGGTGAGTCTCAAATGCACACAACCAAATGGAAAACAAAACCACAAAGCTCATTATATGAGACAATGATATTTTCTCCAATGTCATCTCTAACATGTTTGACAGATATATCTAAGTAAGTTGTTATGTCAAACACATGTCTCCCGTCATTAACTGAGAAACTGTATGTCTTCCAGAGGCACTGCTACGGAGTTAAAAACACAAGTTTCAACAGTAAGAAAACATTTTACAGTGAACAAAGTACTGCAACAGGCTTATCAAACACAAGTACATTATATAATATGTATGTTATCACACACACCCACAGAGACATACAGACTAATGCATATATTTATATAAGTTACTGAGGAACAATACCAGTGACTGAAACAAAAGGGCTTACACCACTTTTACTTAGTTTGGTTTCTAAGAGTTAACCTCAATACCTTTTCCTTTCCAGCTGAGGAGTATCCAGCGTTGTCTGTTGATTCATTGCTTTAATCCAATAAATAAGGGCTTGAAAAACATATGCTACGTGCTTTAGTGAGCAGACATCTAGAACAGGAAGAACATCCGAGTGCTCATCGTTGTGAGAACGCATCAAGGACAGAGCGTAGTTCAGGAAATCACCGCGTGCTGACATCATTCCCTGACGGGCACTGAGTAAAGTAGCACGTCTAGTGAAGAAAAAGGATTGAATACAGAGACATCAGGCATCACAGGAGAACATATACTTTATTTATAAGCCTCATATTTGAAATCTAGATGTAAAATCTCAATGAACTCCACACAAAAATAGTGATAACAAGCTACAAGCAGTTCAGATGCAGTACATTTTAAACAGTTAATGCTGAAGATGAATCTAGTATGTCAGAATAAACCAAATAGTAGCGACAGAGGAAGTCAACTTAAATCAAAACAGTAACTACATTCCAGTACTGCAAAATTAGATTCCTAAGATGTCTGTGAATAAGATTTGACTATAAAAGTGGGAATTCATATTGCATGCAGTAATCAAACAATTTTCATACCTTCTTCCCTCAAGTGTTCTCAAGCTGGCTTCCTCACGGGCTGTCATCCTTTCCCTTCTAGCTGAGTTCTGAGAAGCATGGAGAGGATGATTTGGATGCCCAGGATCACCAGCAGATGATAATGCCGAACCATAACGCAGTTGAGCTTCAGTAGAGTCCATGATACTAACCATCCAATTCCAAGTAGGAATAAGCTTTTCTTCCACATAATTCTATAGAAAATGAGATTTAATTGGTTTTGCAAATAACAGAACTAGATGAAGAGAATGAAATCTTCCTGATTCCCTACGAAGAAGCTGTAAAACCATGCTCAAGAATTACCCATGATGAGTTTCTGAAAGCTGTGTTGAGACTGCTGATTTACTGTGGTGGTATGCAGCTCTCATCACTTAATACTTTGGTATGTATATAGCATTCTCGCCATCTCTCTCTCTTTTGGACATCTCTTCTACTTCTCCCCTTATGACCACTCAGCATCTCTCAAGGGCACACAACATGCCAATTTTACCTTAATTCCTGACTTTCTATTAGCTTTAACAGCTCTCATCCTGCTGTGGAATTCATCAGCCAGATCTTCACCATTTGCAAATTACTCACTGAAGACAACAAAGCTAAGATGTGCACAGAGAACTATACCTGCATACAAATCTCACGTCCTGGTCTCATCTTTGCTTTACCTGTTCCCACTACTGGCTCTGCAGCCTGCTTTTCTTACCATCTGCTAACTCCACTGATCTGGATTTTTTGATCCAACATCAGTCTGCTTTCTTCATTCCTCTGCATTCTGGTCTTAAAAAACATCGCTCACACTTCTAATGCACTAAACCAACAAAATGCTGTCTCAACCCCATTTCTGTGTCCAAATGAAACCTTTCACTGTTCAGCTTTCCTGTGCTAATACAAATCTCTTGTTGCATCGGCAGGACAGATCTGTTCACTTTTCCCATTAGGAAACTCCTGAACAGAAAATTATTTTAGCCTCCTCCATAATAAAACTACATTCTCTTATTTTTTTCCCTGTTTGTTTACCCAAGTGTTTGATCCCAGAATATTTTTCTAACCTTCCTCTCCCAAATCAGAAGTCTTTTCCTTCATCACACTGTGAAAACAGAGCCATACAAATACCATGTGGCTCAATTATACATAAATATATTGTCAGCAGGTTTCCACATCCCTACACAGCACTACTAACAGAAAACAGCATCCCTTGATTTCCTGTCCCCACACAGCAGCTGTGTTATTCTGACAGCTGACTTCTACATAAATTCAGTACATATAATTTTACCCTATACACTATGCCCAGGTACAAGTTGATACATACTTTCTGAACACTCTGGAGTCCCTCCTGCTTTGTCGGTTTCTGAAACTACTGTCTGTATATGAAGGGGAGGACTGCTGTCTGACATGTATTTTCTCTACAGATGCATTTTACATAAACTTTCAAAAACAGACAGTCAGAAGCACTGTATAAAAAATATGTGCATAATGTGGAAAGGATGACCCTGTCCCTGAAGGAAGGGACAGTGAACAGTACATTTACCTGTACAAATCTTTTATCTCAATTAATTATTCAGCCCTTACTAACTTTCTTCTTATATAGACTCAGCAGTTCATGTCAAACAGAATATAGCAATAGATGTCTAGCAGAAATCCCTAGTCAATTCCGATTTAATTATTAATTACATACCAGTCAGACATTGTTTAAACAAAATCAACCTAAGTTTCTTTTTTTGAAAGAATATTTGTATATGAAATACTACCGATTTAATGAAATAAGTAACCGTAGTTACTTTAGCCCACACCACACTCTCTCTTAACATAAGAAGAGGCTGAGAATGCTGGCACACTTTAGACTGAAGAAACAAACTCAGGAGGATCTTACCAGTGTGTACAAATACCTGATAAAAAGGTATGAAGTATACAAAGCCAGACTCTTCTTAGCGATACCCAGTGAATGGACAAGTGGCAACAGGTACAAATGCAAATACTTGGTAAATCCCTTTAAACTCAAGAAAAACCATCTTTTCACTGTGAGAGCTGTGAAATTTAACAGGTTGTTCAGAGCATCTATGGAATCTCCATCCCTGATGATATTCAAAACCTAACCAGACAGTACTAAGCAGCTTGTTCCTGTTGACCCTCAAAGAAATTTAGACTAGCCAATATGGAGAGGTCACTTTCAATCTCAACAATTCTATCATTTTACCTAAAAAACCCCAACTGTATTGAAATTATGTTTTTTCTACAAAAATTTCCATGTTCTTACCTGCAAGTTAACTGCATCTTGATAAGTCAGCTTCACTGCAGCTGGAATCTGTGAGTATACTAAGTGATTGTATTTGGGAATCAGACCCATCAGATCAGATATCTGCCTTATCACAATACTGTATGCTCTTGCTAAGCTGCTTGCAGATGTTAAATAGCTGCTTGCATTGCTGGCTTCAAGTGCTGCAGCAGCTGCTGCAGCACTTGTACTGATGGTACCGCTCCGACGAAGGTTTGAGGGATCAATATAAATCAAGCCTGCTGAACTTGCTAAACAGAAAAGAAGAGATGACATTAATGAACTCATTTAATCTTTTCTATGTTGTCTGTGTATTGACAGATTTCATGAAGATTTAGAAAAATAAACTTGCAAATATTACTGACATTACAACTGTAACTAGCAAATAATTACTAACTACAGTAACGATACTCAGATCTTAACTGCAACAGATATTTTTCTTTTTTTAAATTCAAAACTAGAACTGGAATATTCAAGGTGGGTCAGCAGTATGACAAAGAGATAATTTCATCCTTAAGAGAATAAACAAAAGCAAAGGAAGGAACAAAGCCAGAGCTAGCTGGCATTCATGCATGCAATTCACTCAGACTTGCCTGCTGGGGTTGATGTACTAGAAGGAGCTGTGCTGGTAGTCCTCTGGTTTTGGGTATTCCGTACAGCCCACTGCATGGATCGGGGAGCCTGGGCAGCACCGTTGGCATGGGAGCTATTTGTGGTTCGCTCCAGAGGCTCATCAAGCATGAAGGTCTCCTGCTCTATGTCATCACTCTGACTGCTGCTGCTATCAGAGTCACTGGAATCGTTTGACTGAGAGTCATCTTCAGAAAAAAATGCTGGAACACTGCTAGCTCCTGTTGAGAAAAATAAGCAGTAACTGACAGCTCCACAACTGTGCATGCATATATGTATCATGTCAGCATTGTAGACTTCTTCCATTAGAAACTACTCCATACTAAAAAGGTTCAAGTACCACTATTGAAAATGTTCAAAGAATTACCCTTATAACATACTACTAATTCTCCACAGGTGCAATAAAAAAGCAGTATGATTACTTACACTTCAAAATATAACTTCAAAAGTAATTTAAAAATTATTTACTGATCCTACCCCTAGGAAAAGAATTCTAAAAATTATGCTTTCAAATTGGACAGTAAGGCAGTTGCTCTCAAAACCCTGTACAATGAGTGAATGCTCAGGTTTTGTGTATTGATTAAAACCATAAACCATTGTTTTAAATTTCTACACTTAAAAATAAGTGACAACATTTCATTTCATTACACAAGAGCACAGGGTAATTTCTAATACATGCAGATGCTCTGTAAGAGCAAAAAAGTAGGTCACGTCTTAATGCATTTTGTTGTCCAAAAAGTCTGCACAGTGCCTTACTATTAGAGCAAAGGAAAAACAGGAAATCTGGGGAAGGAGGAGTGTACTTACTATTAGTATCTAAATTTAATCAGCTAGATTAGACCCAAAAAGATGTGGTGTACCTGCTTCTGACCCAGCAGTAGCTGCAGTGACAACACTTCTGCGTCCACTGGCATTGTCCTGGTTACTGTGGTTACTCTCACTGTCACTTTCTGTTTCAGCAGCAGCTAGCAAATCCAACTCCATATCACTGCCTATAAAAACAATGCACAAAACATCTCATGTTTAGAAGACAAAATTGTAATCACTGCAGTGACTACTCATGTAAGATAGAAACAAACCCCAGACACTTTCTATTGCTGAAGTTAATGGATATGCGGGGGGGGGGGGGGGGGGGGTGTGTCATTAAAGCAGTGCAGACACCCAACAACACCCGAAGCATGTTTTCGTATTTTCCAGCAATTAGCCACCCACTCTCACTCTCCACTGTACATGTAGATAAACACACAATGAAAATAAGGCCTTTAGGATTCAAAGTAAGTCACTCCAGCCAAAAGACTCCACAAATCTTCACACGTATGTACTAGGACAATTTACTGTATGATGTTTCAACTAACATTGAAGGAATACCTGAAAACTTAAAAAAACCCTGATTAAATATAGAGGTTCTACTCCATGTTTAAACTTTAAGAATGAAATGTTTGAATATTCAGCAAATCAATAAACAGATTTACTGTACTGTAAATGGATTCACTGAAAACACAAAGGACAGTCAGAAACAGAAGAAGATAACTTCTTAAAAAAATCATAGCTTTGGGTCATCTAATCCCAAACTAAGTAATATATAACAAGTAATATTAATTTCAAACATTATCATACAGGATTTGATTAATTATGTCTAAAAAATATTGAATCTAATTTAGTACTCTGTGATTCGTTTGAGAACTAGCTTGCCAGGATTCAAACCCCTTTTGAGAGCACCTCTACCACTGTTGTGGTTTGGCACTGGCCCAACCGTCAACCTTTTACAGTAGCAAACACAAAAGGTAAAATACATTGTTGACCAAGAATTTAACAACATCTGATACCTTCGAGAACTTAGTATTTTCTCCTCAACTAGAAAAAGTTCATGTACTTGTCTACTACATTATCTCTAATTTTACACATCTCCTCTGTAAGATGAGCAGTCAAGAACGTCTCTAGATTCTCTCTACTCATGCAAATCTCCCAAATCATTATCATTGGTGACTCCAAAGATGCTTTTATTTTTGATGCATAGTTTTCTCACTCAAGCAGTAAATGTGCAGGATGTACATTAGACATACCATCCTCATCATGCTCATCATGCTGTCCTTCTGCTTCAGCATTTTCTTCACCATGTTCTTCCTGTTCATCATGATGGTCTTCTTCACCAGCCACCCCCTCAACCACCTCAACCTGGAAAGAGATTGTAACTTTATGCCACACTATCTTCAATATCAGAGAACCTATGCATTTTCCAAAACAGAATGCAAAGTTTGATTAAAAAAACCCATATCTTAGAAAGATGACCTCAAAACTGTACTGACGTGAACAAAAAATGAACTTACAGCAACACTGTAATGAACTTAAAGTAGTTGTACATGGCTGTACAGTTTATAGTGTTGTGGGGAAAAAAATCACATACACAAATAAAACAGCTTTGGACATGTGGGTTTAATGCTATAAGGATAAAACTGACTACGAAAGAGATAATTAGCTTCTAAATACTTAAGAGGTATCATCTGCTGAAAAACCCTCTAGCTCTCTAACAGAACCTACGTAATAGCTGCCATATGCTGAAAGACTCCAAAACTTTTGTAACAGGAAGAATTAAAACAGAAAACAACAATTACAAAGTTCTGTTAAAAATGCTTACAGCACTGTAAGATTTCATAGAGTACTAAATACCTTTTTTAAAACCAGATGCATGAATTTCTGGTTCAGATGTTAAAGTATGGGCTAATGCGTTAGGTGTGCCATACTGAGAAGATAAAACAAGTACAAAAAAGAAAACTGACCTCTTCTACATCAGCTGAAACAATATCATCTTGTTCTTCATCCCTGCCACGAACTGGTTGTGACTGGCTGATTCGTCTTTGCTGAGGATTCCTTATGATGTAGGATGACTGAGATTGACTAGAACTTAGAAGAAAATTAAATAAAAATAAATCCCCCCAAAAAAGTAGATTTGGACCTCTGGATATTACTTATTGGAAAGCTAACAAAAACTCCAAAATAAAATCACCTTTAAGAAGTCTTTGAAAAGAACAGATAGTAAGCTTTAACAAGTTTTACCTGCTAGACTGGTCAGATGATGGTCTGGGTGGCAGAGGCTCCACAGAAAACAGTTCCTCACTTCCCTGCATGGCATCTATACTAGTGCTAGCAAGGGTAAAGGGTGCTGTAGGACGTGCAATTCCCATCCTGACGGGAATAATTAGAGATTCTGCTACATTGCACAACTCTTCAACAGCATAGGGCAATAATGCCTGGAATACACGTTTACATTTTCCAATTGGCTGTGGAATAAAATTGCTGGGGGAAAAATATGGAAAGGTAAATGTCAAATACATCGTTTTTCCCAAAAAACTTCATGGCAATATTAATTGTCCTAAATTTTTTCTCAAAAAATCATCTTTAAGAGACACATGCATTTTCATGTATAGAAACAAGATGCACCTATTCAAGTCAGTGAAAAACTTTTATCATTCAATAATTCAAGACTAAGGCTTGATATCTAAACCTACTACTGACAACCAACCGTACAATGTAACTTTAATATGTTTATAAAACCTATTTCAAAAAACCCTAACACTGTAAACAAAATGTTTGGTATGAACATGCAAGGTTAACAAGCACTGCATTAAGAATTTACAGGACATACCAGCAGTTACTGTGCATCTTTTCAAATCTGTCTACAGAATAGAGAATAATTCAGATGTTGCTGCCTATTGTTCATTTTTATCAACTCATTTCATAAGGAAAAAAAAGTAAATAAAGGAAAAAATCACATCAACACACATCTTCACAACTTACTTTTTCTTTTTGGAGGAAGCCATCTCCACACTAAGAATGACAAACACTCTTGCCACAGAACGCAGGAATCTCATTGTAACAGCAATAGCTTCTTCTCTGCGTCCTGGTGTGTATTTGTTTTGTAATTCCTTTACCAGAGTACCCAGCAAAGTATCTAATAGCTGAAGAAAGAGGTCATTACAACTCATTAGTTGCACGCAATTTTGAAGCACGAAACTAGAGATTAAGACTCAAAGGGAGATCACAGTCATAACAGTATAAATTCACAAAACCAAGATTAACTTCAATTTACTTTCAAATTAGTTTCCAAGCACACGACCTGAGGTACCTTATAATATCATATTATTCAGAAAACCTATGTAAAACATGGGTAAGAGTGCTTACCAAAATGTCTGCTGTACATTTGACAATAAGGCAGTGTGTAAAACAGTCCAAGCGAATAGTTCCACTTTGCTGATTAAGGTAAACTTGCTCTTCAGGCAGAAGATGACCTATCCTACTGCTTGCACTAAGACTTGGAAAAAACAAAAAGAAAGGAAATAAATTTATGTAAGTCAGCAGGTGTCAAATATGAGACCAAACTTTACATCAACAACTATGTGTAGATACACACGGGTCTTTATTTTCCTGGGAGCCAAACATGATCATGGACTTCAGTGCATTCCAGTCTTGTAAAACACGCTCCAGCGCTAGCTGGGCAAAACGAGGAGGTTCTAAATCATGATCAGGCATATCAGAATCTAGAAAGAAAAAAACAAAACAAAATAGCATAAGGAAGAGGTACTGAAAAATGGAATTTGCCATTTATTTCACTGAAACAGCTCCTACCTTCAGGATTTGCAGTTTTACGATTACGATCTTCCCTGATTCTAGGTGGTCTGTACTGACAGTGTTCTACAGTTTGCCTGGCAACTGTCTGTACTAAAAACAACAGCAGATGTTCTCCCCTGAAATGAAAAAGTTGGTAGCAGAAATATGATATACCACATATATTTACAAAATATTTTTTAAAATTCTGCCCTAGTCAATGCTAATATGAACTTGCCTGCTATTTGGCATGGTAACAAGATTTGTGGTGGTAAGCAGGCGGTAAAGAAGATCAAGACGAGCAGACTTTTGTCCAGCAATTAGTGTTTTACACTTGCACTTTTCCCAGCAATCACAGTAGGCTGTTGGAGATGTTCGTTTGAGCCTACAAGAAACAGAAAAAGTGAACACTGTTCAGTAACATACCAAATCTTTTCTACACAAGCTGAGGGTGGCTAGTGTATACACTTCTGGAGTTTTTTGTTTCTGATAGTAGCAAAATGACAAAATCTAGTTTAAAAAAGAGAACTACAGATTTGATATGTGGCAGCACTTGATGCTTGTCATCCATGTTTCCTACACTCAAGGGGGCAGTTTCACACAGAGCTTTTCATACAGTCTTAGTAAAACTCATCCAAGATCATTTATTCTTCCCTAAAACAGCCTCCATCCAAGAAAGTCAAGCTGAAAATACTTATGATGTGCAGTAAAATCTCAGTAACTGTTACTGTGCTGAGAATATCTTTATAATTGCATTTGTAAGCTTGTTATAGCTCCGATATTAATTGAAAATTTTACACCCTGAAACAGCAGCACAGAACACATGCAGCTCCAAAGCTTTGGGCCAGGTTGATCAGAGATTTCTTGATTGTTTGCTCACGTTTGCCTTTGTTACAGTTGATTTTTAGAAGATGAATATCCTACATTTCTTTCCAAAAATTCACGAGAATGATCTGTCATCAGGATTCACAAAACTCTGAGGGGCACCCGAAATATAAACACAGTATTATTTAGATAGAATGTTCTCCCAATATTATGTACTTTGGGAATTACTCATTTACACTAAATACTACAAAGTGTAAAGTACAAAACAGCTTCAGGTTACTCTTTCAATTCTGAGCTATTAAATAAATCTTATAGAGTAGAAGCAAAACTATTTCATTAATCTTCTGTTCTCTAAGTCTGAAACATTTCAAACAATGAAAAAGTATATTATCAGTAAACAAAGGCAACCACAAAATATTGATTTAATTACGAGAAATGAAACACAATACTTACTTGCAGTCATGTCCTTTGTGACAGACCCTTGCACATTCTGTGCAACAACAAAGCGATTCCAACAGACCACATGTTCGGCATTCAAATATATCCTAAAAAGAATGGGAAAAATATTATGCATAGTGTTTTTCTTTCAGTGCTTGCAATCTCACAATATTTCAGGTTCCAATAAAACTGCACTTGTTTAAATTTATGCCTAATCTTAGAAGTAGGTCAGTTCTAGAAAGTGAAACTTAGTTGTTAATTCAGAATATTCAGTATTTTCAAAGAGCCATGTCCATCAAAATTCTTGCCAAAGTTAGCCAGAGGGGAAAAGCCACACCCAGTAACAACCACGTTGTGAGGAAGTCACAACACTCAGCTTTTAGACTACATAGCAGTTTGGGGAGGCAGTAACTACACCAGACTTAAAAGTCACATTAATTTAAACAATGCAATTATTAATTTAAAAATCAGATTAGTAGACTAACACAATACATTACTGAAACACATTCTTATTTTCTTTAAAAAAAGCTTACTTGGTTAATATGTTCTGCACCAGTCCAGGTAAAACTGCATGTATCATTACAACACAAAACATACAAAGGAGAGTCATCTGGATTTGTGCCAGAAGGACAAACCATCCCCATAAACACATCATCTTCTTTTTCACTGGAAGTTGCTTCAGCTAAAATAATAGAATAACAGTGTTAAAAACAACCTCTCCAAAAAAAACCAAACCAAACAAACGAAAAAAAAAACCCACCAAAAGAAACCATTCTTGGCAGACACTTGCCATTACAAAATCTTATACAGCATTAGAAGTTTGAATAAAAGCTGTTAGAGCTTTTTGAGAAAACGTTCTGCTTGTCACATTACTTCTTATAGAAGCCACTGCAAATTCCTGACTGAAAAAGACAACCATTATCTCTTCCCCAGTTGTAAATTCACTAATATTTTAATCAAGTCAATGAATCACCATTTTGAAGGATTATGGACCATATTCTTAAAAGCAGTGCTCTTGTCCCACACAAAGTCCTACAGAACTGTGGTGTGACAAGGTCTAATGTGCTTAAGTTTACTCTAAATTCAATTTCATGTATTTCGCCTAAAAAATTAAATACCGACAATTAAAAGAGAGTCACAAAATATTTGTCTGTATATATAAGTCTTTTCAGGAACAGGATCTAGCTTGGCATATCACTGTATCATATCACATCTTTTCAATTTCAAGAAAGAAGTTTCATGTGATACATTTGTGCTACCAAAAAACAGTACCTTAATCCACCGGTTTATAAAGCAATGAAATGCCAAAAAGTCTATAAAGAACATAAAAGCAGTAATATTCATAGCAATCTATTGCAATACACAAACTGAAAAAGAGAAAGGTACTCCATAATAGCAAAATTTCTAAAACATGTAGCAATCTACAGTGTTAGTAACGACTCCGCACACATGCCAAAGTTTAGAAGGAAACCGTACACTGACAATTACTAAAACTGCTGTACCTTTAGCAATTTTCTGGGCAGTTTCTAGAATTGTAATTGCAGCAGGATATGCCCGGCCACTAACTGCTGACATAAATGGTGTCATGCCTCTCGCATCCCTAGGCAAAAAAAAATCCAAACAGACAAGTTAAAACACTGAATTTTTTTATTATATCAGAAGATGTAGGATGCAAATATATGAAAACTTAGCACTGCTGATCTTGTGCAAACAGCAAAACCAAAGAGTGAATAAGCACTAGGGTTTATTTTACTTCTCTGAAACAGACATGCTTTTAAAGGACAGCAGGACACAATACAGCTGTATTCTAACATTCTCAATTTTAACTAACAGGCCTTTATGTAACCTTTTTACAAAGGCTTCTATCTAATTGATTTAAGATAATATCACAAAGGACATTGAGAACTCCTGTGAAAATCCTTACTTAGCTGACAGCAGTTCTCGAAGGTAAGGCTGTAGAACAACACTATCACACAGCAATTTCAGTATGAAATGAGCATTTGCCTTCCGATCTTTCGATTCCACTACAGACGGTTCTGTAGAAGGACCTGCAGCAAGAAAAAAAAAATTGCAGACACACAGTTTTTCCTCAAAAAATGACAACCTGGTAAAAGGAAGTAATTCACTGGGGTGAATAATTGGCAACTTGACTACTCATTGGTTTCAGCAATACTTCACTGAAATACTGGAAATTTCAGTTCCAAATTATATTGGAAATACAGAGGGTAATCCCAATTTCATGCTGATTTTCATAGTTTTACATATTTGTCACTCTCCATGTATATTTTTACATAAAACATAGTACAGTGCTTCATTTACTTTCTGCACACTTGAGAAATTCGGCTTCAATCCAATCTTCATCTGCTAAGAGGCACTTTCCTATGCAGAAAGTCTGTGTAAGCAAAGACAGCTTTTGAGACAATTCTCATTCTAAAGCATAATCAGATAAGCAGTATGTCCTCACCTGGTATTGTGGAGGTGCTGGGTCCTTGGCCGGTGCCAGTCGCTGCTGTGGTAAGAGATCCCACAGCGGGGGCCAGGATAAAATCAATGTCACCATCTTTCAGTAAACAGAACAGCAGGATGTATATCAATACATAAAAACATCCCTAACAACATGCTCTTGCTGCAATGTCTAACACACTGCAGGTTTTCTGTATTTAACTGGTAATCTTTCCCACAAACGGCCACATTCCTAGGTCGGTAATGTAACTCAGCATTACAAAACAGACTTCCCAGCAGTTTGACACCAGCATTAAAAAGACACATACTGGATTTAAAACAGCTGTTAAGTCTTCTGTAAACTCTTGGAGTTATCTCAATGAACACTTGCTACCTCAATGACATTAGATAGATTGCAGTGTGAGACTAAAACAAGTTATTATTCACCTTAAAAGCCACTGGTTCCTTATCAAATCTCTACTTCTACTATCTAATGTGATATGTGAGCAGACTTACCTGGATCCATTGCAGGAGGATCTGGAACCCAGCTGGGAGGAGCTATTGGTGGAGAAACTGGGTCCTGGTGATCACTTGATGAAGCACCAGCTTCATGTCGGCCCAATCCAGCAGCTCTCAAGGATCTTCTCATCATTTCCCTTAATCTCAAACTAAATACAAAACCAAGGCAGAAATACTCTCATGTTCATTCATAATAAGAACACATTTAAGAAAAAATTTACACTGAAAAAGGAAACCAAACTCCTCTTATTACAATTTTATTTCAGCATAAGTAAGGATGAGCCAAGAGGCATTTTTCATTACATTTTGTTGCACCAAAATGTTTTAGCCTTGAAAGAGGAGTCACTCAGCAGTGCTTCGAGTCAGACCTGAGCCCAGAACACATCCCTAAGCACCACAGCACTGCCTCTTGCAGGCAGCAGCTGATGGGCATTCTTACTGCTATATGACATTCCTTTCAGCCCAATGTCATTGCTGGGAGTGTTAAGCTTTTGCAAGGATTTTCTCTTGTTGCTATTGCTTTTTAAAATCTAACTACAAGAAGAGGTTAATGAAAGGATAAAAAATGGGTCTTGATAGAATTTCTTTTTAACGACTGCTCAGAATAAAATGAATCAACTTAAATTCTTCCCCGGTGGTGTTAAGTTGGTCTCAGTATTACTCATCTGCTTAAGTGATCATCTCCCTCAGAAGTTCTCCTAAAACAAACCTGGACACCATCACAGTAGTTCCGTGATACTTAATACTTCTTGGTAAAGAATGCTAGAGCTTATCCTCAAATTCCCTTTCCCAACAAGGAGGAACATTTCCACTCCACAACTGACAGACAAAGCATCAACCCCAGAAAACAGGATAAGTTCAGAAATATCCCACCATTAGTTCTCACACAAAAAAGCGTTCAAAAAACCACTAGAACTCTAGTTTGGTGCTTAAAGAATGAAATCCAATTTTAAGCTAGCAACAGAGGCCCATTCTTAAACTAGACCAAAAGAAAGAATTAATAACAGATTGGTAGTTAATAGAGAAATTAGCATACAGAAAACAAGAAGAAAGCATTACTCAGTTTACCTCCTGCTGCTTGATGATCCTGCCCTATTTCCTGGACCATTACTTGACACAACAGAGATTGCATTTGCAATAGCTTCCACAGCCGAGAGCCGTTCGGCAAACGTGTTCCTTTCTGAGCGCTCTGCTTCTGAAAAATTAGAAAAAGCGTCAGTGCTAAAATTTTACTTTGGAAAATTTTAAGAAAGGAGTATAAAATACAGAATGTTGCTAATTTAATTTTTTTTTTTTTTTTTTTTTACATTTAGAGACAGACTAGGTTAATATACTAACTTATATTGGATGAGCTTAACAATGGTTCTGTATAAGCTTTCAGTATCAGCAACAGACAAGGTCCTATCATGTAACCAACTCCAGATGACTGCTGAGTCAAGGCCTCAAAAAAGCCTTGATAAAAAATGATAAAAACCAAAACAAACAAAACCCAACAATTAAAAACCCACACAAAAAACAAATAAACAAACAAAACCACCAAAACAACCCACACCAAAACACCAGACCGGAAGAACAAGAAAACAAACAAACCACATTTCACAGTGATCATCTATGAACAATGCAAATGTGTGGGCTTATATTATACACAATCTAGGTAGGAACATGCTTAGGAGAACTGTGTCTTGAGTATAAGAAGGCAGTACAATCAGTTTACATCAGAAAGAACTAGCATTTCTTCTAACATCTACAACCCTAGGGACCCTAACACCTATAGGTTCTACTCATACTGAGGACTGAATTTTGTCAAGTGAGGTACAGAACATTATTTTTTTTAAAAAAACGGTTTTGCTACAAACTAGATGGAAAAGGTATATTTCTGAATAAAGAAAAGTATTTCCTTAAGGTGACTGATCATTCTTTCAGGACATGTCTCAAAGTTGCAAGGGCTACTGCTCACTTTCCATTCAAAGGCTTTTCAAACTGAGAGGCACCATTCTCTGCACCATTCACTTATTTTCACCAATGACAGTATTAAGGCCTGGATAGCTCCCTTTTTTCCCCACCTCCTTTTTTTTATTTTTTTTTTTTTTTAACAGGAAAGTATTATTTATACCTTTCATTCAAAGTATGAAAGAATAAGGTGATCTGACAGTGCGTGTCAGCTGTTACGGTAAGTTTATTCTTTAAATATTTCTACTCATCGTGACCCTAAGTAAAAGAGACCCTAGGTTTTGCTTGTTCACAAGCATGTGCAGGCTTCTTAGACAAAGATCACCTGCTACCCAAAGCAGACAACTATTAAACAGTTAGCAGTGAGAGAATACTACTCTTGTGTCCCTAGCTACAAGTTGATTCATAGTTGTAAATGAACTGCCATTGTATTTGTGATGTACTCCTTTCTCAGACCCACTAGCTCTCATAACTCATAACCCATCACTTCTGGACCCCTCACAAAAGGGGTCACAAATCTTGAGAGTGATCCCTCAAGCAATACAACCATTCTCTGCAGCACAGGTTTCACCTGTTCTGGAGAAAGTAACCTGCAACTGAATTTTCACTGTTCCACTTACAAAGTTAGCATTTGGTTTTGGAGAACCATCAATGGCAAATGCTTTGGCTCTAATGGGTGTTTTGCTGTTCTATTGTCTAATGAAATCTGTCCCAGTTCTCCAGGCAAAAATCCTCAGTTTTTATATGTTCAGTGACAGCTAGCCGAAATTTAGTATCACAACTTTTTAATGATTTTACATGCTTCGGACATTTCTTTTAGACATGCTCTCCCAAGATTCCCTCTATTGGCAAGGCTGAGGAGATCTCAATTCACAGAAACAGAGCAGCCTTTTCCCAGCTTTACAGGTCTGAGGCCACTTTTCTTGAAATTCATTTATCACTTATCAAACACTGCAGGAGCTATAGCAAAACTAGGCACAGTACGCGAGAGAAGAAAAGAAAAGCTTATCCCTGCCCTCAATATTTCCTTTCTGGCACTTAAGAAGAAATCTGTATGAACAAGAGAGAAGAATCTCAAGCAGGTACTAGCTGGGAAGTGGCACTACATTCTGAAATTGTTAAAGAACATCATATGTGTATGTCTGGAATTGAAGCCTTTACTTCTAAGTCAAACTTCTTTTAAAGTTTAAGAGACAACCATGTAACTCACAGACAGTAACACAAGTAACTCCAGATCATAAACAGAAAATAAGCTTGTCCTAATATCCATCACTAACAGTTACAGTGGAAGCTAAATGTGACCTGAATCTAAATATATGAATCTCTTTCAAAGATAAGTTTAATGAGGGAAAAAGAGAGAGGCAGAGGAGTGTTACAAGTCTATCAGGTTCATGTTTTTCATTTTTCAGAAAGTTAAATTACACCCAAATGAAGTTACTGAAAAAAAGGTCAAGGTTGCAGAGACAAGCACTCAAATTAGGAAAAGTTGGATTAAATTTTCCCATACATCCTTATTCCAATTTCCTTGCGTGCTTATACTAACACAATCTTCAGTTACACAGTTATGCTTTGTTTGTTTATTTTGGTTTGGGTTTTTTGTTTCAGATTGTTTTGTCACCCCTCCCACCCTGCGCCCAGCAACAAGACCCCTGCCTCAATCAGTGCACAGGATGGACGACACACTAAAGATGAAGGGCTGTACAGAGAGAAGGCCGTTTATGCCTTGTTTGCAGCAACAGTAGGGAGGGGTGAAATAAGGCAGCAACAGCTTGGGAAGGAGAGGTGAAAACACTGTGTTGTGCTTAATGCCACTGAACATCGCTTTAGTAAACTGGAACCTGTTTTGCCACATCTACCAGTACACAGAACTTTGTGAAACAAGTTTTTACAGATGATCATGATACATTTTATTCATTTCTGGACACCTAAAAGGTGCCTGACTCACAGAAATAATTAACATTCACAACACAACTAAAACTACGATTAATCCAGTTCTAGGAATCAGTATTTTGAAGTAACACCTACTCAAAATCAGGCCCTACGCTTCTCGAACAGAACACTCAAAACTTGTTAATAGCTTTGACTGCAGAAATACTTCAAGCTATAATAAAACTCCAAGCAAGAGATGAGAAAGCTGAACATTACCCCCATTTTATAAACAGGGATATGAGGAACAATTAAGGTCTATAAATGACTAAAATTCAATGACAGCACCATACAAAAATCCCACAAGGAACTTCATTCATTATTCAGTGCAGGGTTTGTATGGTGTGCAAGAGTAAGGAATGGGGCCACACACTGAATGATGAGGATAAAAAGAAATATTGAATAGCTACCCATTCGGTGAGCACCGTCCATCTTGTGCACTGAATGAGGTAGTCCTGTGGAAAAAATAGTATGACGGTGTAATTAAAGACCATTTCACAATGCATACCCATGGTACAGCACAGGGGTAAACTTAATTTTGCCATTCCCTAATTTTTGAGTGCTTGACTTAGCAACCTTGCTCTGTTAACATGCTTTTTACATAACAGTATTTAATAGACATTTTTAAATGGTGTCAGTAACTGGCATTAATAGGTCATTCTTCCACATTTTGTAATACAAATCAATGATAAGTAGCATTTCTAATTGAAGGTATTAACAAATACTAGAACACTTCAAAATTATTAAATACCATTTCTTATAAATTTTACTAGTGATATAAAGGGGATACTAGTGATACAAAGGTAGAAGAATATTTTTTTCATCTACAATTAACATGTGAATGTTGAAAGTTTTTACAATCAATTAAAACAGCTCTTAACTACTGAATTCTTATAAAACTCTCATAAAACCTCATTATAGTAATAAAAATGTTGCCCCAGCACCTTTGAAAGGCCAGGGCACATTTTAGGTGCTAAATTTTAATATACCCATCTATGGAGAATGAAGCCTTTATTTTATATTTTCTTGAAAATGCAAGAAAATATTATTTTCAAATCATTTTCATTATATTGTTGAGCTCACCCTCTTCCTCTTTTGTTTCCTTGTTGCTGGTGGGAAAGCATACAGACACACAAGCATGCAGAATGTTACGGTTTCCATCACATCTATGGCCAAGGAACGTCTGCAGCATTTGTGGATTCTGATCCAAGACAACTGCTTGTTCAAGATTCATCAGGTATTGTCTGCAAGCCTCATAGTCACATCGAAGAATGTGCTGCATCAGTGTTTGTTTCTGCACTCAAAAGAATAAAATATTTTAGAAATATAAAGCACAAAAGGTAGACAAGCTCCATAAATACTTCTTATTTACTTCTAATTTTGAAATTAATAGGAAAGCCTTCATCTACTACACTGCATGGAAGTTAGTGCAGGAGCTGTTCAGAATATGCACCATCTCAGTTATAGCACTGTTAAAACCAGAGCTGTGTGCATTTGGGCACAGACAAGCAAAAGGAACAGAGCAGCAGAAGCCATTAGGCTCGCAAAAACATTCCTTTGGCTTCAAAGTTGGATTCTTAAGATAGATTACTTCCATTTCATAGCTCCATGTAATGTGGGAAAAGTGATACAACTGAAAAAGCCTAAGGATCTATGTGAATGAGTTCTAACCGAGTTCTTTTTAAACAAGCAATATATGTGCTGAGAAGTGAATGGTCAGAAGCTGTTGAAGGTCTGGGAGGTTCATCCCATATATATAACCAGTTTTTCCATAATGATGGAATACTACTTCACTGTGAAATCAATCTCAGTCTAACAGGTACACAGTACCTCCAGGTGGCAGCAGAACACACAGCAGAGCTAACAAATTACTGACAAGATTTTACAAGTATGACATAAATTCACAGCAGAACTACTCATACAACATCACTAATGAGGATAGAACTCTACAGGTGATTCAAGTGAAAAAACCTTCACTTTCCTCTCCTAGTTTCCTAGTGCATGCTCCAAATAGATAATTAAAAAAAATAAAAATAAAATTAAAAAATTATTGCATTCTCAGGGTTCCAACCAAAAGAAGTTGTTGGATCTCTGAGAAAAACTGCACACCCATGAGACAAATAAAATTGCATGGTGTTAGTAGATATAAAAAGGTAACCATTTTAAAATCAATGCCCCAAAACCCCTTACTGATTAAAAGCCTGATAGATGTCATGCACCCCCAAAAGGTGTTTCACTTTACACAGAAAATTTGTTGATGTTTTCGTGTTTCCAAGAGAATCTTCAGTTGAAATTAGCTTCTTTCACATAGTGAAAATCAAAATTAGTATCTAAACATGAAGCTGCTTTAAGCCTCACTTTATAAAAGCAAGAGGAAAAAAAAAAAAGGTACATAATTTGGTAGCACAAAAAATATTTTACCTCAACAGCCATAATGATAATAGCAGCTTTCTTTTTGATGGTCGAGTTAGCAGGAAGATTAGTTAAGGAATGAACACCCATTCCAAGGCTACTAATAGGTGGAAGATCAAGCCAGTCAGGGTCCCGTATCCCACCCATACAATCTTTTGCCATTGGATAGATTGTACCATTTCCATCTCTAAGAATAATAGGAGATTCCTATATTTGGGGAAAAAAATAATGTTTCATTATTAAGTCTCTATGGTTTATAAATATTATCCTTCCCAAAAGGTCCAGTGCTTCTTGACTGCCAAAAATTACAAGAGTTTACCCAAGAGTCTCATTTATGTCACTGACTCCTATCATTACAAGTGGTGCAACATAAGATAGGAGATTCCCTTTTGCAATGCCTGAAATGTGCCTAACATAACAAATTATTCAAGTATCTTCCTTATGATATTAATTAACATTACAAGGGAAACAAATAGTACCTGTACTTTTAGCTTACTTATATGCTGGAAGTAAATGAATATATTGAAATGAAACATTCAAATTCAATTACTTTACAATAAAATGTTTCCTACAATTATCCTAAACAAAATATACCACAATTGTGGAAGAGTTCCACAAAACCTCAATCATTTTTAGTGAATTGGTATTTTTAGTCAAATACAGATGAATTTTTTTTTGTTAATATTTCCATTTATTCTCAAGAGTGGATTTCTATCTGACCCAGTTCCAAAATATAGCTAAGATCACATTCCAAAATGCACCTAGGTAAACAAGTTGATATTAATCTAAGAACCAGTCTGTCACCTTTTTTCCTTCCTTTTTTATATTCAAGGTAGACTTAAAGTAAGATGTGCTTAGGTAAGTTGATTGCTATTCCCCTTGTGCCATCAAAATATTAAAGGTAGCAGCAAGATTTTCATTACCTGTTTGAAAAACTATTTCTTTGCCAGATTTTGGAAAAATCTTAAGGCTGTACCATCTCATTCAAAGATGACTAAGTGAAGTGCAGTGAGGTTAAATGATTGAGACACAAAACCACAAACCTGTCCAGCTGTAAAAATAGCAACACTTCTCTCATTCTGGCCCAGAAATGCAATGCTGCTAGTAGGGAAATTATTTTCCTGTTCAGCCTTTCCTGTGGCAAGGTCAAATATGCAGTATCGAACCCAGTTCCCAGTTTTCAGAACAGCATGCACTCCTTCAAAGACACACGAAGAAAGAAGTTAATGTATTTTATGGATGGCATCTAGTAAAAGAACTCCTAACTAAAGGACTTTCAAGAAATTACTGGTATCAATGGAAGCACCTGTTTATGTCATTTTGAACGTTAAGTGCTTTTCACCTGGATTAGAGACAAGGTAATAAAGGAATCAAAAGATTTGGACTCACGGGGTAAGTCCTCCTTACCTTTTGAATCTACATTTACTGCCAGGATCTCTGTTTTTTCAGGAATACACAGCTTTTTCGGTGTTCTTTGAAAACAGTCAGGAACTTTCGGAGTTCCGCCAGTTTTTACAACCTGAAAACAGATGTAAAATTTTAAGCTGCAATTAAGCACACATAGCACTGAGAGTTCAAAATAGTGATGTTTTCCTCCATGTTTCACAAACACATACCTGCAGTTCATCTATTCTGAGCAGCCTACAGTCTTGAAGGAGAGAAGAAGGATCAGGATCGGAATTAGAACTGCTCTGACAGTTTGCATTATTGGAGGTGCCTGGAAATTTCACAGCAACATACGCACCATCCACTTTTAGCACCTACAGGCAGAACACATTAGAGTTTTACCAAAAGGCTGAACAGAATCTGATTACTTTCAAAATAAACCTTACCTTT
This sequence comes from Sitta carolinensis, assembly GCA_032173965.1. Classification (NCBI taxonomy): domain Eukaryota; kingdom Metazoa; phylum Chordata; class Aves; order Passeriformes; family Sittidae; genus Sitta; species Sitta carolinensis. The sequence continues at coordinate 133,106,864 of CM063284.1, forward strand.
TTCAGAGAGAGGAAAAAATGTACAATATCCAGTGATGAAATTGTAGAGCTCTTGGTCATTAGCCTTGTCATTTTGCTAAAGTTACTGAAATTTGAAAAACCTGGATTTCCTAATGACTTCATAAGCATCCTAAATAATATCAAAGATCCCTCCATTTCAACATCCTACATCCAACAGGAGGCAACATCAACTGACCAGAGAAGCTCCTACTGGTACTCCCTGGTCTCTTTTCCAACTTCCACCTCCTGGAAATAGCAGGACAGCTTCATGTTTAATAGCCTGGGTAGACCTTTCTTTTATTAATTTGTGCAATCACTTTTGGAAATAAACACTATTCTTGTGGCAATGAATTCCAAACATTAACCAACAATTCAACAACAACAAAATCTACACTGAATCTCCCTCTTTAAGTGCCCATTAGCTCTTACACTATAAGATAAAGGAAAAAACTTTTTGGCCCCATCTGAAAATTTTTAGCACTCTTTCCTCAACAGGACTGTACACGGTGGAAAAAAGACCTGTTAGTTTACGGTCTAGTACCCATTCTGTACACTCAGTGATCAAGTTCTCCACTCAGTCCCTTGGGACTGAAGGATACAGACAAGTGTATCCAGACATTCTTCTTGCATGTGTCTGTCCTTTTCTGGCCCTCCAAGGAAACAGAAGCTAATCAACCCTACACAGACCAGGCATTTCTAAGACTGTAAGCCTCTCTAAAGAGTTGCTGCCATGCATATCTAATCAGAACTGTCAAAACAGGCTTCCGTTGATACAGGAACTTCTCGTACTATCACAAACAGCAAGGCCCTTTGAATTTCCAGCTGAGACCATAGTTTTTCTCAAAACAAAAACAAAGTTAATGCAGAAGGTGGTGGGGAAAGAACAGACAACAGTTTAATTATGAGCATAAATAAGAACTCTGTATGCTCTCAGTCGATCAAAATTAGATATAAGCAACCATCAGTCTTCAATAAGCCCTAATTTCTCAATAGTTTCTACACAGAAAGTGCTCAACAAACAAAGGTCTAGATGGAACCAACGTAATCTAAAATGTCTCCAACAATAAAAAAGGTGTCTCAAATTTTCAAGATACTGTTTGTAAGAAAAATCCAGGCATTTCCATGTTTTCTCCCAATTTCTCTAACTAAGTGCAGCCTATCAAGTGCACTAGAGAAAATGATATATTGACAAACCTTAAAGAATTTACAGATTTTTTTGTAACAAAGATTACTGTGGATAGAGTAACAGCAGTTACTCCCTATATGCTGAAACGTCACTCTAGAAACAGAATTACAAGTTCTAGTAGTAGAGCATCACTGATAGCTGTAAGAATACTACCAAAAAATTTCAAAATTCAGATCTAATCAAAAGCCTCACAAACATTAACCATCATGTGGACTATACCAAGACAGTTTTCTGTTGAGATTGGCAAGGCAACTCTCTAGATGAAAACTGTGGTTTAATTAAAAAAAAAATTATTCCATGTACATTTAGATGTTTCTAAAATAATCAGACTAACTTATAAGCCTGTAATCACAGGCCAGTGGTTCAATCAGAGCTTCTAGTCCAACACATAGAATCTTTTTCTTTTTTCTTAAACGACTAAATGCTGCTACAAGAGCCTTATAAACTTGGGCTGCTTTCTGATGGAAACATACCTAAAGAAAAGGTACAGTTCCCCAATCTTTAACATATCCTATCTCCATAATTAAAAGGCTTTTACTGCATGCTTTCTGGCTGCTCTTAGTGTTATCAACTACATCATTTCTCACTTATATAATTTTGATGTGTTCACAGAAATTATGAGAGTTTTTAAGTGCTGGAACTCTTATGGCATCAGCATGACAAATATTTTTTCTATCCCTTTCTCAAGGAAAATCACGTAACTTTAAAAACTGAAAAATATGCTTATTAAGATTTTGCTAAGAAGATAATCACCTCTTCAAACTAAAATAAGTTCTTTAGTTAGTTACTACTACAGCTGTTGGTTGTTATACAGAAAGAAAATAAAAATATCACTTGATGTAGTGAGCAACTAGCTTGAGTGAAGCATTTGATAGCAACTGTACACAGAAAGCTCCAAAGCAAAGACGTGGCATAATGAGCCAGCACCAAACAAGATAAATATGCAACATAAACATTCCTCTTTAATGGAATTTATGTAAGTCTGAGATAATTGAAAAACTCATTACAAAAATTAATTGCAAAAACTTAAAGGATTGACATGCTTTAGCTTATACAACTAATGTACTGCTGATACTGCAACACAAAAGTTTTACCAATTAGAAACAAGCATTTTACATAACTACATATACAATATGTGTTTAACTAGGACTTAATTAAGAGAATGAATCGAATGAAAAGAGCAAGCAACAAAACGGAAAATTAAAGTATTTTTTCTGAAAAGCAGAATACCTTTTTTAGTGCATTTTCAACTACAAGATAATGACACCTGGTGTTTTTTATGGAATAAAAAAAATTATTTGAGAAACTAAAAGATGAACAGAGTTTTTAACTCCTTTAACCTCACTATCAACCCACTTCCACAGTCCCTAACACCAGAATGCCACTGGAAATCATTGAATCTTTCCCTCTCCAGAATCACCACATTCTTCCTCAAAGCACAGCAGCAGAAGACGAGGGAAAATACATTTTTTACTTCACATCCAATCTTCTTTTTGAAATGGAAGCAATTATAACACCACAGAAAAGGCTTCTGTCTCTATCCCAAAGGTGGAATGAACACCTTCAAAGAAATACTGACACAATATTAAAAAATACTCAACTTTGAAGGATTACAGATTCCTAATAGGGAGTGGGTAACCCCTCTAGGGCAAGATCCAGTCTGAGCTCTTTCAATTTATCCTTCTCATTAGAAGGCTTCAATTTCAGACAGGAATCACAGAAAAAAAACAAGTTCAGTGACTGAAATAATGCAATACACAGTAAGAACAAACTACTCAATCCAAATTTATGTTTTACAAAATTCCTAGGAGCTGACAGGCTTTCTGGGTGTAGGAACTGCAAAATTGGTAATACACAGGACTCTCACCTGGTTGAGGACAAGTTTGATGACCAGAAGCAGTTAGGGGAGGCCTTGGACACTGCCAATGGAAAGCCTCAGACCAAAACGAACCGCAGCTGCCAAAGAAGAAAAAAGCAGCTCCAACCCAGGTTCCCCATCCCTCTGGTCTAGCAGTGGTTTCAGACACCATTTAAGCCATTTCAGAAGAAGAGATCCAGAAGCTAATGTGGTTAAGCAGAATATCCCAAAGCGCATGGGATCAACAGAAAAAAAGCTTTTATCCCTCTGATACCAGTGAGCATTAACAAAGGCTTAATTCAGCCCGTATCTTCTCTCAACAACACTAAAAGAACACTCTATCAGACTTCTCACCAACGCAGACAAGAGATGGGACAAGTGCCAGGCTATTTCATTCCATCACTCTTCCATTAGGTAGATAATCCTGGAATGATTACCTCTTCCATCGAGTGACAGACTTGGAGGAATAAAGGCTTAATTTTGTTCCAAGCCATGAAAGATTTAAATTGAAATGAGATTGGAAGGTAATAAATTCCAAGGAACAAGGAGATGACTAGCTACGAGTGTGTATCTAGCAGACATGCATTCTTAATTTCTTTCAAGACCACCCTGGTGTAAGAACTCTTGCACTCTTGTCACACTCTCTGGACATTCACTGCTTTGTCATCATATGAAATCCACACATACAAAGCAGTGTGTAAAATGAAGGTTGCACAATCTACCAGTATCAGAATGATCACAAACACTGATCTTGGATCTTAGCGCTCAGGAGAGAGCTGTTACATTATCAATAAAGTGCCCAGAGAGACATGGGCACTTTAGAAGTCAACACCTTCTACCTGCCCACCATTCTACAGAACACAGAAGCGATAGTGGAAGGATTTTAAACCTTTTCAGAGACATCATATAGCGGCTGCATACATCCAAAAGCATAGGGACATAAAATTTCTAGAAATAAAACCATTTCAGGAACAAAGTAAATCTGAATCCCCTCCTTTCCTATCTCTAAATTCCACCTCCTGAAGTGGTTAAGTTAAAATGTTTCTTTTTGTGTAAAACAAAGAATTATATGAATAATTTTAAAAGGTGACAAACCTTTTGCCAGAAGCTCAGTGACTACCACACCTTATTAATTTTATTTTAAAGAATATAAATGTTCAAACTTTCAGATGCTCTTGGCAGGCAAAAGGACAAAAATAATTGCTTTATTCCTCTTACTCCTTCAAATCTGAATCATTACATAAAGCAAGATTTTTTGCCTCAGAAATCAATTAGTTTAGTGCAATTGACTTCATATTGTGCTCAAAAAATATCCACCAAATTACTAGTGTGTATTTCTCAAAGATGCCCAAGTATTCACATGCTCCATGACCATGGATTTTACTGGATGACAGCACTTTGAGAGAAGCTAAGTGTTGCTCCATTGACACTGCTTTGTAACGTCAAGTTCCTAAAATTCAAAGAAGTTTCCATGCCTTTCCAATTTTCTGAAACACCAAGGCTAACTTGTTCCCAGGTTACAATAGAATGCAATTCTCATGCAAGATGCTCGTGCCACTGAAGCCATCCATAACAAAACATCAAAGACTTGACTTTTCAGGTTGTCAGTCAGTAAACAGAAGACCAAAGAAGACCACATTAATATATATCTGGGTGGACTGCAAAAGGGTAGAACTTCTTAAATTATTTAGTCTTAAGAGCCCAATCTAATAATGTTTTTGCAGTCTGAACCTCTGTCACACACATTCAAAAATTACTTATGGATAAAAGTCCGATTACTGAGAATTCAAACCCTCTTTGTGCTTAATTCAGCTCACAACAAGCTCAATTACAAACATTACTGTTCCAGAATGAGCGATGTTACTCTGGAGTCTGTAGGAGAAAACTGCCAAGGGTAACTATTCTGCAGACTAAGGTGCCTCTGGTTTTTCTTCGTACAATCATACAACTGATCCAAATTACAAACAGAACATATAACAAGGCTTAAACTTGTTTATTGCCTTGTAATAAAACGTATTTCTGACTTTAATCCGGACACCACCAGGCAAAAAGCAGTTATGATTTTGTGTGCTGGATTCTACCTAAGCTCTAAAGATAAGGAATTGCAAAACTGTAAAAAGAAAAACATGAATGGCAGTATACATCACTGGAAAAGGACAGCATGCTTTATGAAGGAAAACAAGCATTTCTGCCATAAATGACTGATCTTGAGAAGATTAAGCACCAGTAACTCTGTTTAGAAAACATGCCACTTTACTGATTTTAGCACTCCAGTGAAAATATAAACGTAAAAATTCAAGCTCTTTTATATTGATTATAGTAGTTCTTGATGCATTGCACAGACACCTTTGCAACTGTATCTAGAAATAGTAGAACAGTCTCTGTACTGAAAATCTTAGGATCTAAAACAAGAAGGACAGATAAGGACGAGGGACTTTCCAAAGATATCAGAGGAAAACAATGATTTCAACAACTTCAACTAGATCTCATAATCTTATTTACAGAAATTTAAGCGTTACAATGAACTAAGTTCCTCCATATTCCCTTCTGCAGAAATGACCTAAACTTGATAAAGAAAATTCATTGTGAGCCTACTCCTTTCAAAGATACTGCTCAAAGCAAATGTTACACTGCCACAAGTAAATCCACTAAGGATGCAAATAAAATAACTCTTACTAACTTCAGCTGCCTTCTGTTGGACCACTATTGATCCTCTTCTGATAACATTTTTAAAAAAATCTATGAATCAAGTAGAAAGGAACCCAATCTTTCCCTTTTGAGGAAAACTTTACTGGTTTTCTCAATGCTTTTATTTTTGAAAAGCATACCAGAGAACTGTCTAGAGGACCTAATCCCTCCTAACATCACACAACAATGCCAAAGTAAAAAAGGGAGTATTTTCCTCTATATGGCTTCTGAGTCAGAGCAAAGGTTTATTAGAGAAAAAACAGAAACATTACAAGGATTAAACAAAGGGATTTTCTGGAGTAATAAATCATATAACTTTATAATCCTATTAATGAAACGTGTGATTTCTAACAAAAATATTTTTTCTTTGGCTGTCAGAACATGTGATTCACCCAAATACTCTACCTATGTGTATGTAAAAGTCAGTCATAATCTCATTGGACATGTGGGAGTTATTGCTCAAGACAACAAAGTAGTATTTTGGATAAAACCGCATCTTAATATTATTTTATTAATATTGTGGGTTTCTTAATATTTTTATTGTGCTTTTCTTAATATTGTGGTTCAACTTAAAATACCAGAATTTTTTTAGATTTATCACATTTTACTCACAACGCACCTCCTCTATTATCATTATGTTATATTATCCATATAAACACAGCTAGAGTCAGAAACACTCTTAAGCAACCCCAAAAGAAAGATTTTTTTTTTTAAGTTAGCTTATCTAAAAGAAAAACCCTTTCCCCCTTCCCTCCCCAAAAACAGGGGGACAGTGTATTCTAGATTTTAGACAAACCTTGCCAACAGGAACATTCTTAACATCTTCCACAAACACAACTTCCCTCAGAGACCACTGTTCCTCATTCACTTTCTCCTCCTCTTTCGGGGCAGGAGTAGATCGTCGTCGCTCTGAGACAAAGAAGTTATTACCAAAAAGGAAGCTTGACATACTCAATCAAAGCATCAAAATGCAATGTTCAGTAAATACCAAACCTTACACCCAAAATAGATTATCATCAGTCAAATGTAGAAATCAACAGAAGGTTAACAAGAATACAACTTTAATAGTCAGAACTACCTAACGCGTGTCATGTCACTTTCATACTTTTCCATGGATTTGGAATTAATAAAAACCCTATATGATAAGCAAAGCAATTTTAAAATATATTTAAGAAAAGTAATTAGAATACAATTTTTTTCTTAATTTTATCTAATACAGTAACTAGAATAAAAAAATTTAAATTCAAGAAACAAGCCCTGTTCTGGCAGTGCTAACATACTCATGCTATAATTAAAATGGCTGACAATTTGAGACCATTCAGTCACCCCTGATACAGTGCTTTATATCAACCTTAAAAAAAGTCTGCTTGCCTACCACACATGGATTACTTAGTAAACTTCTAGAAGAGTAGCAAATGAGGCAGAAAATAGCCATTTGGGCTAATGGCAATTGCAATACAGTTAGACTTGCTGCAGACTTTATCAGAACAGCAACTGTGATACACTCAGAATCAAATCTAAATATAATACATGGTTAAATTAACACTGACAAGAACCTATAATCCTCCAAGTTGAGTATATAGTGTAATTAATACTATCAACATATTTAAAGTAAGAAGCAGAGAACTATTGCACAGTTAACTTCAAACACTAGTTCAAAAGCCCAAGCCAAGTTGTAGTCAGTGGAAAATTACAGCTGAATGAACTACAAAAGAAATCAATAGTAAAAGACTCCTAGTAAAATTAGTGAGTACTGCAGATCTGAGCAGATGAGATTCTCAGTCACTTGCACAAGGCTTTTAAGTCATTAGGTCAATGCTTCTTAAAAGTGCAGTTTGTGAACAATTAGAACAAAAAGCTGCAGAGAGAAATGATGGTGTTGTAATTACATTTTACAAATTTACATGTTTAAATTGAGAGAAAAAAATGCCTAAGGAGTACAGCTACACAAATTTAGATGTAGCCTTTCAGGTTTTCAAGCACAACTTGTACTCTAAAACTTCCCTGACTGCTTTTGTATGTTAGTAAAGAATGTCTCATTTTAGATATTTTCTGTAATAGATACAGACTACTGCTTTCTGCATTGACTTTCAACTACAAGACAAGCTGTTCAACAGCAGCTTAATCTTTAAAGAAGTTCTCCAAAACAAGTTCAACTTCTGGGCTGTAGAGAAAATCAGTATCACATTGCAATTAAAAATAAATTTATCGTCAGAATTTCCTCTTGATCACCTCCTGAAAGATACCTTTGATTCTGAGAATTGCTATGCTTGTGCAGATACACTTTACATCAAGGAGTCACTGCTTATACATTTATTTACCACTGACAATTCAGAGATTTTTCAGTCTCTTACAAAAGCCTTTATCTATACTGCAGTACAGACTGAAAGACCAAAGGATTCTGAAATTAGTACAGGAACACCACAGAACTGCCTTTTATGGAAATTTTATATCTATACAATTATTTAAGTTTACGCGGAGCTACACATTACTTACTATATGGCATTGATGCACTGCTTGCTATTGAAGATGCATCACTACAAGTAGAAGCTGGGGATGGTGGAGGACCCATCTCAGTTTTCACTGGTTCCTGTTTGCTTTCAGGCCTAGAATAAAAGTTAGTACTTAGAATGATGAAAGAAAAAAGTGAAATATTTTTGTGACAATGGACAAAGCACCAGTGTATCCCACCATTGTTCCTTTAATAATACCTTAAAAAGAAGTAACTTCACACTTGCAAACGACCATCCTAAGTGACTAGGCTATAAATCTTGAGGTTGGGGATGGTGCAATGCTGCTTAATCAGGGATTAGCTTTTTAACATCAACTAAGCATAGATACACTGTTACAGAAAATAAACAAGATGAGCTTTATTTGAGGAAAGAATTAATAGCTTTATACAGTAACCTGAAACTCTGCAAACGCTAAACATTTTCAGCCTTTACGTGAAATTGTTTAAATCTGTTTTTAAGAAACATTTAAATGGCAACTGTCAACCCCAAAAAAATTTTTATTAACAATGGAAGGGCGAAAACAGATCTGTTTAATCTCATGAAGAGCCAGGAAACAGCTGGTTCCATTTTCAGCTATTAAAATATAAAATCTTGAATCTTTATGAAACACTGTAGGCAAGCCTTCATTTAATACTCCTCCTGCATTTCACATGTATGTAGTGCTTTCACACAAGTGAGACACGCTTCCTGCAGTGAGCATTTCTGCACATCTAGCCAAGTTTACAAGTAACCTAGTACCTTATAAAGACGGCAAAATTTCCAAAATTATAAAAATGTGACCTTCCTTTTCCATTATTACTCCCCAGTTCAAGAGAGTATCTCAGAAATGATCTGTGTGTACGTGCCCACATTGTCCACACTTACTTTGTCTCAGTAGTTTTGCTGGCTTTCTCCATGCTTTTCAAGCTCTCAGGGGACCGAAGCTGAAATCGACAGCTGTCATTCATGTTCCAAACAGATTCCATTAGCACACCAACTTTAGGAATTCCAGCACTGATTGAAAAAGCAACTGCTCCAGCATGATAGAGGGGGTTATTTCTTAAACACACCTACAGGTAGAAATATTTATTTCTATGAGAAAAATGAATTCTATTGAGGGAAATCATATGTACATTATTTTCTTGGGGCATATGTAGTAGTCAAAATAGAAAACTTATGGAATCAGGTGACGAGGAAAGTCAGCATTATGTATGGAAAAAGAAGCTATTGTGCAATTCACAGCTGAAACAAGCAGCTTTAGGAGCGAAACTTTTTAACATATAATATTCAGATGCTCAACCACAAAAGGAACAATTAATCCAGTAACAGATATCATCACAGAGTCAATTAGATTTTTCTGGAATCAAAAGAATCATGCTCCCTGGGAAAGAATTGCTTTGTCTCATATTAGCTCTAGTACTAATAAAAAAAAATCCTCTGTACCAGTTATTAGCCTTTTTGGTAAAGGCTTCAAACCAAAGGTCTATCACACTGCACAAATACATCAAACCCAGACATTAATACTGCAAGCATTTAAATGCCTAATCATTTACAAGGCAATTTGTTTTATTGGGAATTGTATTTCTATACTTACTTTCTCTCAAAATACAGAATCAGTAGGTAAGGTAACACAGAAGTACTTTGCATGAGTACAGCGTGTTCTGTGCAGCAAGAGTCATATTGGTAGAACAGTAACAGTACTAACAGGACACAGCCATTTACAGCCATATAATTCAAACATACGGTTTTAATTTCACACTATTGCTATCACTTTTGTGCATAATTCTTTGTGCTAATTAATTTTGTGGTGTTTTTTTTAAGAGCACATTGTAAGCTCATCATATAGTATGGTAAAAGTGCCCCTGGTGACAGGTGTACTTGCCTGGGTTCCAACAGTTATGTTTGGCATAGAGGAGATACCAGCACTAGACTTTGGCTTTTTATTTTTTGCTCTGGCCTTTTCTAGCATTTTCTTCCTTTGGCTGAAAGGAACTACGCCCCTGTGGAAAAAAAATGCATGTTATTTTAAAAAGGCTGTGAAAGAAAAGCTTTGTTCAGAACTTTCAACAGTTTGCTCCTTCTGCTTAATGCAATCATGAGCAAACACTGAAGTGTGTGCACCACCTTCTCCAAAATCTCAAAGCACTGTAGAGATGTCACATCTTTGTCCCTGTGTACCCACACTTTCCATATTCATCTCAACTACCACAATTTATATGGAGGGGGAGGAAGAGGCAGAGCACGACTTATTTCATTGCCAAATGGCTTTCCTTCCAGTCTGAAGTGCTACAAAACCTCTGTCAACAGTGGTATACTCCAGTCACAGCTTTCAAGATGCAGCCTGTCTCGCTGAACTTGAGGATCTCTCTCCCACAACTAGTGATAATTTCCAGAATTTGCAACCTATGGGGAACATGATTTTTGTTTCTAAATTCTAGAAGCCTCACTTTCTCTCTGGGTACATGGCTGAAGGAGTCTGGGGCTCTTACATCAGACTTCCACTGCAAGAGGGGGAAAAACCCCACTTCTTTTGTAATTGGATCCACTCCGTTTAGTTGAAAATCATGCCTGCATACACAGTTAAGCATGTTTATTATTTTGATACTTCCTATTTTAGTCAGTGGCTTGTACAGTTAGAAGCTCTGATTCAAGAAGCTCCTTCATGTTAAGTAAAACATAAAAAGCATCAGTTCTTTGAAACACTGGAAATTGAAATCCTGTCTCATGTAATACAGATCGCTATAACTAAGGGTATCAAAAGTAACAGAGGCTGTCTGCATCAATCTGGTAACATAAAATCACCACAACTGACATTGAACCAGAAAAAGACATGTTACATCATAAACTGCTTCCAAAGACTACATGTAAATGCTAATAAGTATTTTTGTATTTTGCACCGATTATTCCAGTAAATATGGAAGGTTCTAATAGCCAAGTACCTCCAATGCTATGGCTTAGCAGTTTCTGTACAAAGAGTAATTAAACTGTGCCATGTCAGCCATGACATAATGAGAGAGCCAATTTACAGAAATTTACAAGCGTAGCTACAAGTCTACTTAAATATTTTCCAGAGTTAATAGAATTTAATGAGAAAACTGTTTCACATAATAATTTTCAATGCTCTGATTTCCAGCTCATCATCAAGTATCTAACTCATCCATGCCTCAAAGCCACTTGAACTTTAGGCATGATGCATAATGCAATGACTCCTGACACACTGAAAAATAATGCATGCTGACAATGCATTAGTATTACTCAATGAATTCACTTAAATTAGAAACTCATTTCAGAGCCCTTCTGGAAGTATTTCTGAGGGTTTGGGGTTTTTCTGGGGTTTTTTTGGCGTAGGATTCTTAATCATAAGCATTAGTTAGCTTTAACTAACATTTCATATTTTATGTTTGAAAGGCTTCTATTTTAACAACAAACTCCAGAGGGAGATTTTGATGTTATTAACCCTTCTTTAAGATTTAGACCACAAACTAACAGACCAAATCTTCTAACAGAGCCAGACAGAGGAACATGAACCTCATATGTGGGCAAGTTTGTTCCATATTTATAATCTGAAAACGACCCAAAAGGCACAGAGGAGATTATTCTCTGATCCTGTGTAGTACTGATACATCTGAATACTAAAGCATTTACATGCACCTCCTAAAAGGATGACCTTATTCTGTTAAAGATGTTACAACTGGATCCAAAAGCTTTAGGCATTAAAAAAGGGAATAACTATAATTTATATAGGGAACCTATGACCAAGTGCAGATTTACCAAACTCAGAACAACAGTGGTTCAGTAATTCTACAACGCTTCTCAGAGTCAGAGACATGAAGACATCCAGAGCATCCACACTGTCGTACACAAGCACAATATTTACTTACCACCAATACAAGTTGTTCTCCAGCTGAGCACACGTGTAAAGAGCACAACAATGTAAAGAAACAATTCGTTCTCCCTGAAGCTCTGAGTATGTCTGTGCAGTGTGTTCTAATTTAGAGGCTACAGAGCTTAGAGTTTCATCTACCCATGTAGCAACCTAAGGGAGAAGGAAAGAAAGGAACAGAGAAGGCAGAGGGGAAAAAAAAGAAAAAGTTGCACATCAGTTGCATCTTTTATGCAATATTCACTGGTTTTGAAAAGAGGGGGACACATCACAAAACAAATAAATAATTAGAATCTTTGGAAATTTACCCCCTACCATCTTTTTTTTTTACCCAAAAGAGAGCTTCTCAGAATTGTTTTCCCCTCTATTTCCAGTCCTCAACCTTAACAAAAAAGGTTGGAGAAAAAAAACAGGAGAAACCTGTCATAAAATATATAGGCATGTTGGTGTCTTTACCAAATCAGTTTCAAGTTCACTCTAACTGGGCTGAAAATCATATTTAGCTAACTTTACATCACTGATAGCTTTAATATCCTTAGTTTTTCTACTAAATCTCTATAGAACATTAACAAGCTTCTCTATTCTCAAACTAGAGTCAGTTTCTACTGTAACAGCAACAAGTCAAATGTTTCAGATAATCAGGTAAACCAGGTATCTTTTCACTGTTTCAGCTCTAAATCTGACAGATAACTTTTCTAAAAACTTCTTGCATTTCTACAAAACACCAGATGGGGAGGAAAAGAAAGTAATGAGCAAATTAATTACATTCTAGTGCTGATGAAGGTGAAGAAACAACTTCCCTATAATATACTGCAAGCAATTGAAGAAACCCAGCTTTGTCAAGTTCAGCAACCAGCAAACTTTTCATACCTTGTTATTTTCTGTGGCAACTGTTGCTCTAATACTATTTGCAGAAAGGAGCACAATCTTTTCATTGGTTAAACCCAAGAACATGGCTCGTGGATGATGCAGCGAAGGATTCTTTAGAAACAAGAAAGTATTTTAGATATGCAAAGCATATAAATAATTGTGAAGGGGAACATTTAAAGCTCTACAGTACCTGTGCATTTCTGTAAGGCTCTGATTCACTCCACTTCCACTGATAGAGTTCTCCTTTACTGCTAACAGCCACAAGCTCAGAATAAAGAGCTCCAATAGAAATAAACTTTGTTCCATCCTACAAACACAGAAATACGAAGTCTAAGACAATGATACTATAAATGCATCTATAAAAACAAATAAATGCCAAAAATTGAACTTGGAACTGTTTTTTTCCAGCGCACCCATGAATGTTGAACCTGCAAATAAAGATGTATCCAGATTGTCTCAAGATCAGCATTCCCCCATACAGAAAACATCATTGTTTCTGACAAAGTGAGGGAAGAAAGATGTTATTTCCCTGAACTTAAGCAATAGCATATACATGACAATTAACTTGGACAGTTTATTAAGAGCTTACACAGTGTTTTAAGAACTCAACACTGCTCATAAAATTAAGGATGAGAAGATCTCTTTACTTGCGATATTGAAAAAAAAAGTTTCTGTTTGAAATTCTGGCTGTTTGAAATTAATAAAAAAGCAACATAATTCCACTGTTCCACTGCTAAGTAGTCAGGAAGGTATCTTCCAAACTACCCAAGAAATCAATTAACAAATTCACTGTTTCATCAATCAGTATGCTATGTCTCAATAATGCATCATTATAACCTGACATGCTGGAAAAGTTTCTAATTATTGGCTATTCCTCTTGCCCTTTTTTCCTTTTTAACATTTTATCAAAACTCATCTGGTATCTTTCTACTACTTACATAGCATCACTTCATTCATTTGCTTCATCCTGTACCTACACGGACCTCACAGGTCTGATTTCTCCCCTCTTAGATTAGGTTTTGTATCAATGTTGCTGCAACTATGCAATGTTACAACCTCACTTTTGCAAATTCCTGTTCCTCCTTGCACTGACACAGATCTCAAACTACAGAGAATTTGAGTGATTTCACAAAACATTAAATTCTGTTCACTGAGAAACATTTGTAATGTTTTATTGCTCCTCAGCAAGTGCAGCTACAGGACAAACTCAACTTAAACTAGTATAAAATCAAATGCTCTCTTCCACAGCTACAGATCTGACAGAGAGGTACGTGACATCTACTCTTCTCTGCAGTGGTTATCTCCAAGATTAGTATCTTGAACTGACCCTCAGATTACGATACACCACGTTTAAGTACTTCAGCCATCTGAGGGGAAACCAAAGTTAGTCAACCATTAAAAATGACCCACTATCCAGTCATTTAACTGTCCTCTAAATTAGGAGACTTTTCACCACAGAAGTTTAAAAGTGGAAACATTTTTAGCTTCATAAGTCTGGATTTACACTATTTTTTGCTGTTTTCATGCCCAGAAGTGTTCCAAAAGGCGTGAGTGTGTCCTTGAGTGACAGAGGATTCATGCAGTACAGCTCTTACCAAATACTCACCAGTATTTTGGGAAAAAGAAAAGCAGCAGGAGGAAAGGACAGAAGCAATCACAAGCAATTCTCTTTTATACCCTGATAAAAGTCTCTAGAATTAGTTAAATCATTAGAGAACCATTTTGTTCTGGGGGCATCTACCAACACAGCACAGAAGTAACACAAATACTAATCCTGTATTAATACATGCCATGGCAAAAACATAGCACATTCTGAGAAAGAACTGTCACCAGAACCTAATGAAGTCTAATGAGATACATCTCTACTTCATCAGCATAGATGAATCTTCAGAAGTTAGCTGGCCTAATGCTTCAGAGTTAAGTAGGGAAAGCAATTAATTTTTGCTCCAAGACACTCTCATTTTGACTTTTCATCTTGCTAATATATCTTTTAAAAACAGATTGCTTTGTACCAGAAGCTGTGTATTAGAGAGACCTGCCAATCAAATATTTTCTCTCCCTTCCATCAAAACATTAGCAGTTGTGACATAAGTGCTTCAGGATCATTGCTACATTCTCCTCCAGAGGGCCATTCAACCAACTGCCCCAAAGATGCATGAACAACACAACAGCTCTACTTTTGTAAACCCAAGACTTGTGTTCAACTACAAATTCTGATTTCAGACCAGAGAAATTAACACACTGAAGATGATTCAGATTACTGACAAAAACTTAGTACCTCAAAAGCTAAGCAGAACATACCTACTTGAAAAAACTAAAGGCTTGGTTTGCACCTAAATTACAGCCAAGCAGGGAAAAACCAGCCATACCTGCCATTACTACACTACAGATACACGTGGCTCTGATACACACTGCACAAGGCTGATAGAGTGCAAGTGCAGACTGCCAGTACTACAGTGCAACAAGATTTGAAATATCAGAAGAATTAAATGTACTCATTGATTTGGATTCCTGAGAAGTTGTTGACATTTATTTGGTGAAGAAAACTCAGTACCTGAGCAACACGTCTATACACTGTCAGTCTCAGATTGTTGGTGAAACTGATGCATTTGGAAGTGCTACTAACTTTCCAAAAGTTTCACCCATGCCTTTCAGGTTGATACTACACCTCCCACAAGAAGTTAACCACCCTCATCACAGCCTTCTATGGAGTTCTGTCCCAAATGCTAAAGATCAAAATAACGAAAAATGAAAGGAAAATATTTGCAAACATGACTGCTTGTTTTGTCATGGTTTCTTGTGTGCTTTAACTTGCCCCCTAGCTTACTTTCCATTAACTTTTCAAGACCTCATTCCTGTTTTCCAAAATGGAAGAAACATCTGAACTGACCTCTCTGCTAAACCATCTCCCTCAGGATTTTCACCTTGAAGAATTTCTGTTGGAAAATACTACAAAAAAAATTCACACTGGATTTACAGCAGGAAAGACACAGAATCATTTTTTATAAATGTTCACCTAAAGGAAATTATGTAAAGTTTAATTACTTTTGAATTAAAATGGAAGGCCTTTCCAGTAAGACACCTTCATTTTACTGGAAGCCCAGAAGCTGGGGTTTATATAAGTGCATATGCAAACAGGTAAGTGGAAAGCAGTTCACTATATATAAACTGCACAGGCATACAGTTAGATACCACAGCAAAACAAACAAAAAACCCCCATACCAGTAATTAATGGCCATAGTAATGTTACCAAAACACAGATGATGAATAAGCATTCCAAATCTAAACTACATTTATTCTTCGATGTTAAATTCTTGAAATATCTCTCTACCCAAGCTAGATTTTCTCATTCTAAACCAGGGGGACAAAAGCCACCAACTCTCACTGACAGAAAAGTTCAATGTTACTAGATGAGAAAAAACAAAACAAAAACAACAAACCCAAAACAAAGAAAAACCACTTTAGACATAAAAGATCTGGAAGAGAGCAACTACTAGACAAACATTCTTCTTAAGTTTCTTAACTTCTCAGTTTAAATGTCCAAAAGAAGACAATAGCATATAAAGTCATGCTGCTGTTAGCAGAAATAAGCCTTTATATTCACCTCTGTTCTCAAGCTTTCTATCTAGATTTAGTCTGAAATGAACACAAATACAGAAAAAGAAAGTGTGACAGACCAAAAAAGCAACCTCATAGATCCTGTGGACAGACAGGAATAGGAACACTAGACCAACTCAATAAAATTTGGTCTACTAAACGTGATCACTTCCATTCTTAGGAAGCTTTTTGGTTTGGTTTGGTTGGTTGGTTTTGGTTTTATTTTATTTAGGTTTTTAAAAACTCATCTCCCCAAACATCCAGGTAATCCATAAAGACAATGACCACAGATACTCCATTACCAACATATAGCTGGAGTTCCCACTACTTTTATCTCCTGCAGTAATTGCTTCTTGCCTTGAAAATGGAATTAAGGTTACAAAGAAAAACAGCTAATCAAAGCCAAAGGATTTTGAAGAAGCAACCAAGTTACTGATCAACCCAAAACATAACTGCAAATAAATGCAAATTTTTACCACTGTAGTTTAAAAGCCCAATCTACTCAAACTGAAAGTATCTCTAGGAATAATAATGCTTATCAAAAAATGTTTCCTTGAAGAAGCATAGTTTAGATTGTTTCATGAATTTCCTACTGCCAAGTAAATGCTTTGAGCACCCAAGTAAATAAAAGAAATACCCTAAGCCTTATGATCTAAAGCAGTATCTTGAAAATACATGAAGAAAATTAAAACAGTAGTAACAGAAATGCAGCTATAAGGGTGTCATTAATTATGTGTAATTTAACTAAGTGCATAATAAGGAATATGCTTTGTTACATAATCTCACAAAACTAAGACGCAATAGTCGAAAAGGCAACTCACAGTATTTATTCAGAAAAAAATAAATGGAACTATTGCACAGCATGCAAATAATAAAATTTTGAAAATTCCGTACCTTATCTGGCCACCACTGCAAGTCTTCTCCTAAAGAAACAGGACTTTGAACAGGTGTGTTCTTCTTGTCGAGGCTTGGTTCCCCTTCCTTACTTGTTGAGCCTCTTTCATTATCAAATGAGGCTCCATCAAGCCACCTTCGTTCACGCAAACGTAAAACGGACTCACGTTCACGCAACAGCTCAGAGTCTCTCTCTAAGGGAAGAAGGAGAACTGGTATGCAATTGGGTCACACCAGTGGGATAAAAGTAAGCCACTCTCTAGTAAAGACCCTTCAGGATGCAACTAACAGCAGTTAATCTACTCACACAGATTAAAAATATAGTCCTGACATGCAACATTCAATACATTAACTCTTTCAAAAATACGTACTTTAGAATTACCGAACATAAAATAAGCTAGACATAAGGGTTGCAGTTTTGTCCACTATGAAAAAATGCTTGAGAAATTTCCCTTATATCAAAAGAGGCCAAATACATTTAACATTTCTATTCGGTGTCTTCTAGTTACAATATGCAATTTTGTAGTTTTATAAATGCAGTTACAACAATAAAAGAATCTTAAGTCTATACAGTCTGTCAGATAGCTTTATGCAAACCAAAAAAGAGTATTTATTAGAGAGTTCCACAGCAACTTTCCCAGAAAAATAGTAATTTGAAAAGGTTAAAGAAAGCAAGCATTAAAAAAAGCTCTCATACATGTTTGATAATCCAGCCCCTTTTATTTAAAGCAATATTCTAAATGACTGGATTTAATAAGTTAAAATGGATCTGCTTTGAGAAGAGCAAATGAAAACTTTTGAAGAGTCAGACAAGTTTTTGAAAGGATCCTCACAGGAAAATGTTCCTTACCAAAATGCTTCCCCTCCAACTGGCCTATAAACTGTCTAAAGCCAGCACTCTGCAGTTCGCTCATGCAGAAAAATGTTTTAAATCAATTAATCGAACTAACTTTCCGTAAGTTAACAATGCATGGAAAATAAGGACTATAAAATTCATGGTAACGTCTTATATAAAATAACCTCTTATATAGAATAACCTTAGAAAAGGAAAAAAAAAAAGAAGGAATTTAGAAGGAGTTATGTCAGATGCTGAATATTCGCATATGCACATAAATGCATTTAACCTATGAAGTACCTCACTTATGCTCACAAAAATCAACTGGAATTACATATATCAGATGACTGCATTATTTTATCATAGTTTCAATGGATTACGCCAAGTCTCGGGTCTTTTGCTGTTAGACAAATGGGAAAGTTTTTACATGAGCCAAATACGACAGCCTGTCTTACAGATGTATTTCATATAAGTACTGTACTTACTTTCCTAGCAAACATCACACTGACCCCTGAGTAATAATTCTGTAACAGGAACTTACATGTTCAGCAATTAATATATTAAAACATCTTCATGAAAAGCAACAAAACTGTACTAAATAAATAATCACACCAGAAGCTGGATTAACAGTTTGGAAATACTCTAGGTATTTGTGGCAACAGCCTCAAAAAGACAGTGAATTGCTGCACGGTCTGTTATAAATCTTTTGAATTTATAATGCTTAAAAGAAAAAAATGCCCTAACAGTGCTCAAGGAGCTTTTTGTAATCACCTACCAATAGTTCTCCTTATCCAACTATAAAAATGCTTCTAAAAAGTAAAACTCAGATTTTTTTTTTCTCCCTCCTTATCTAAAGTTCCTCATTCCATAAAGGTAACTTCTGTCATGGAACAACTAAGGAAATGTGAAGAAGAGTGTACAAAGAGCAATCCAAAAGAAAGAAAGAAGAAGAAAAGAAAAAAGAAAGCATTAAGAATGCTGCATATCATCAATTATTACTAATTTTTGAGCCAAACTGTATATTTGTAATGCAATCTATGTATTAGTAGGTACATACACTACAGTTTAAAATAAACTTAACATGAAATAATTTTATAACACCTTGCAATGTCAATGACCAACAATTATATTTAAAATATATAACTACCAATGTTCTTGCAGAACTTACCTGCCAACAGTCAGAATTCATTAATAATTTTGATGAGCAGCAGTCTACTTGTCTACTCTGTATCTGACAACATATCACAGTCTACTTTCACATTAAATCAGCATCTAAACCACCAGTGTGTACTATCACTAGCTTTTTCCACAGCAAACTACTTATTACAAAGAAAAAAGGTGCAAAATTACCTCTGGATGAGCCTAGCCTGGAAAGTGATGAGCGCCGAAAGGATGGATAACCAAAGTAACTAATATCTTCTGAAAACATAGCATCAGCATCAATAATGACACTTGGGTGAGCAGAATGTATGTCAGCATCCAGAAGAGACATAAGATCCTCTATAAGAGGAGACAAGGGTCTTAAGTGAATAATCAGCTACTTAAAACATCAGCTAGAGAGACCATCAACTAAACAAATATCAAAACAAAAAAAAGTCCTATCTAATAATTGAATTTCTGCTCTTCAGATTCACCAGTGCAAACTCATGTGCCTCCTATGCAACCACATTTACAATCAAGCTTGGTGAACTAGTGAACAAAACCAGCTTCTCTGCAAGAACTGCTCTGTCACTTACCTAACTACATTTCCCAAAACATATTGTTCTGTATCCCAGAAATTCAAACTTTTGACTGTCACTTGAAAGATCAAAGCACTAAAATAAGATAGAGACATATACACACATGTGCACACACACTCATGCACTTGATGCAGAACTCCCAAGGTGACCTAGAATGAAGGAAGGACAGAGCTGATGGAGAAAGGCAGCCTTCACACAGCCACATCTTTGATGCCAAAGACTGCACGTTTCTCCATGGAACGTTTCTTTCCGAGAATGACGTACTCATTTAATTCACAAGCGAGCAACTTGCAGCTCTCAATACAAAGCTTTAAATGACAGCTACATGAACAACAACAGTTATCTGGAAAAAGCATAATGTTTTAATACTGTGCAGTTTTAAAAAAAGACCCAACCAAACCAAAAGATTTAAATTAAATGCTATGACTGCCCTAGCTTCTATGTTAGAAAACTTGAGTTTCTCTGATGTAATGATCATCATTAAAATATAAAACAATCTTCTTCCGTTAACTAAACCAAAGCTTCTATCCACACACAAAAGAGGCTACTGGAAATTCATGTGACCCACTGAAGGCCAGCAATATGGACTGGCAAAACAACTGAACCTGAACACTATCTTGCTGCAAAAGGGCAGTCCTACTTCCCTCCTTTATCCCTGTGGCAGGCACCTTCTTTGGACAAGGGGGGACTTCTAAATCTACAACTAGTGTATTTATCTGGCTTGAAACTGAAGTTCACTGGGTACAGAAGTAAGGTGGGAATGTATCTTCAAGACTGACTTAATGGAGTAATCAGAGCCCCAAAGGTGGAGCTTCACCACATGCTGCAAAGCTGACCAGACCCTACTGCTTGCTGCCAGAACAAATAGTTCTGCCCTTCCCAAACCTTCAAACAATTCTGACTTTAAAAAAAAAAAAAAAAAGAAAAAAAAAAAAACAAAAAAAGAAAAACCAGGCTCCCCAAATTAGGTTTCCTAGCCCACACAGGCCCAAAAATCTTACCCCCATGCAAAGGAATGTCAGGATAGTGCCTTCTGGCAGCAGGACAACCTCATCTGCTCAAACCACCCCTGAAGCTCATGTGAGGCTATACACTGACTCCCTTCAGGAAACTTGGAAGGTGAACGCAGAATTTCTGCACATCCAGTTCTCAGCCTCTATCTCATAGGCATAAAATGAAGAAAGTGGCTACAAAGCAAGCAATCTTAACAGCAGAATCAGATAGTTATGGTCCTTTTCTCAGTGAATGAAATGGAGGGAACACAAAGTAAAGGGTATCCAAAACCAAAAAGGAGACAGAAGTCTGCTCTTAGAGCTGGTATTAACTCACTTAAGACTTCCACATCCCTGAACATCAGAATACTCATCCTTCTACTTCTAAACTCTCATCTACAGGAAATGTAACACATACCACTGACTGTCCCGAGAAAAACAGCACTATAAACCAGTGAGCACAGTGGATTCAAGGCAAGACCTACATAAATGCTTTTTCCATTAATTAAGTAATCCACTCAAGTGAAGTCTGTGCTTCTAAAAGCTCACCATTTGGGACCCCATAGTCCACACAGTACACTGTAGAAAGTCATCCATGACTGACTGCTTGGAAATCTTAGAAAGAAAATTCACATTGGGCAAACAGGTTCTATCTAAAACAATTCAGATCACTCAGAGTACCCTTACCCTGCCTGTTATTGGCTTTTCACAATGATAAAGCTGCAGCGTACCTCACCTTCAGGGTCAACTTGTAAGCAACAGGCTTTCAGAGCTGGGAACACAGATGTGATTCTGTTTTATTTCCCAATATTGACATACTGGTCCCTCCTCCCACAACCATCTTTACCTAGGTAAGCTCCAACCTCTCCATAGTCTAGCAATTAGTTCTGATATCTTTTGGTCAGTGTCCAGGAAAAAAAACTGCAAAGAACTCTCATCTCTTTCTAGGAACCAAACTGGGCAGTACAGAAAAGAACTTTCCACCCTCATTCAAAATGGACAATACTGGATTCTTTTTAAGCTAAGCTATGTGAGAAATCCTCTTGACAGAAAACACACACTAACTTGTGACACACACACACACACCTTCCACCAGGTCAGGCATCTTGAGTTTAGCTGCGTTTCAAAAACAAAGTAAAAATTCAAGCTATCAAACTTAAGAACCAAACTATGTGGATTTGGGCTAAATACGCATTAAGATGAGTAACGAAACGAAGCCTTTTCTTACCCTCTTATTTCAGCTTCAAATCAGATTTTAATTTTCTTCCAGTATTTCTGAAAGAGATCCCCCTTCTTCCATTTTCTATATCAGCAAAGAAAGGTGCTAAAACCAGTAGGGATAGGAGCCAAATCCACTCCCCTTCAAACATCACTGGAATTTTTTTAGCGCTGTGAAAACACAGATACTGCAAGGCTACATCCAGTTTAAGAATCCAGAGTTAAAAAAAAAAAAAAAAAAAAAAACCACAAACAAACAAAAAAAAAAAAAACCAAAAAACAAAAAACAAAAAACATTCTCCATATCTTTATGTTCCTGCTCTTCAGACAAATCCTATGGGATTACATAATTTATCTCTTGTGCTGTGTTAGACCAGAATCAGACTACTCCCTTCACATCTAGGTGTGATAATTCTGATTAACCTATTTTTGTAAGAAAGTATCTATGATTCACTACTAAATACTGTAGAAAATTGGAAGGAAAAGGACATCCAGTTCAGAGGAAAAAAAACAAAACAAAACAAAAAAAAAAAAAAGAAAAAAAAATATACATCAATAACCCCCCCTAGTTTTCGCTAGTTTTCTTATGCACATAAGCAACAATTCAAATAGCTTCATTAACTGAAGGCACAGCTTAGATCAATTCTGATCTCAAGTACAGCTCACTTTAAACCTTTTCCCTTAAGGGGGCAATCATACATTCTCTCCCCTCTTCTCAGCAGCACACTTTTATGAAATACTCAAGTATTCAATGTGTTCAGTACCTCCTCCTCTTTCAAGTTTGGATTAAATTGGTAAAACTGTGACAGTGAAGGAAGAGAAACATTTGTTTTTGTTTCCTAGGAAACCAGGCTAAAACAGAAATCCAGAATTCATTCTTGATAATACTTATTCAAACTGTTACCCAACTTGAAGTTCACAAAAACAGAGAAGAAAAAACCAACCCAACAACAAAGAAAACCAAACCACAACAACAAAACCACAAAAAAAATCCCAAGCCCATTATCTAATTTTCCCCAAAGGCAAACCACTGAGCTGATCCTACACTAGACTCCAGTTCCCATCTCCCCTCACTGGAAGCCAGCACAGTCTGTCCTGCTGTGATATCAGCCCATCCCTTTTCTCTGCAAAGCAGTCTGGATGTTGTCAAACCCACATTTCACAAGTCCCACTAGTGAGAACCCACTGTACCATGCAGAAGTTATTGAGCAAATATGCATTCCTCTCAACTACATAAACAACAACACATTTTAACAACTACAGCATCTTATTCAGAATATTAACAGAACATAAGGTCCACAAGAGCCCTCTAATACAACTTGGTATGAGACTCATAGAGGCTGTCACGTCTTTCCTATGCTAAATGATCTTGTTCTATATATTTTTACCTTGATTATTCTCCCTATGTATTTGTTATGAAATAAATGAACCCACAGCCCTCTCTGCTAACTATCTTAAAACAGAAGAAACAAGACAAGATTAGAGAAGCCAAAAATCAAAGTACACTGGGATCCAAAATTAAATACTTAAGAGACACTCATTGATCTATACAGAAAAGTAACATTCTGCTCTTCACTTAAGAAATTTTGAAGAATTCAGAAATGACTGAAACATGCTTTTTGCCACCTCAAAAAATGTCAGATGCATAATGTTTACAATACTAACTGGAAACATCACAACTGACATATTAAGAAATTATGATCCATTAAACAAAATTTATTAATTTCACAGTACTTGGAAAGTATCTCAGCTTATTAATAATTTTATTTTTATTTTTTAAATCATATGTAAAGTGCTCTTAAAAAAGTTTCTCTATATTGGAAAGCTTAGAGAAATAACCCCTAAATTTAAGTGTCACAATGCATCAGACATGCAGAAGACAGAAAGACAAAATTAACATACGCTTTTAATTGAAATGCAAGAGCCTCAAAAGTCCAGAGGCAAATTCTGTCTTGTCACTTGGTTTTTTTTGTGTTTGAAATGAAAAATCAAAAAGCTTCAAAGCATAATTTGACATAATTTTTAAAAAGGTTCTTTATCTTTCTGAACAGTAAAAAAGCCTAACAACTGAATGCATATAGCATCAGTTACCCAGTTTTCTCTTATGATGTTATAGCTCCAACGGGGCATCCAGACGTGAGATAAGTGAAAACAAGAAGACTGCAAAGTTTCTAGAGCAAAGTACTTTTAAAAAGAGCTACAGGCAGCTTTCTCTGGCCAATTGGTTTTCCTGAAAACTAGTCTGCATGGTCACATGACACAAGCAAAGCTGGTAATTTTTACTATTCAATGTTTCAACAGTAGAGTCATGACAGCACTGCCCAGACTGACTTTTCAGCGAGATTTCTGATTAGTTTCAGATACCAAACTGATTCATTTCTGTGCAACAAACTGATTTTCACCTGTAAAATTTAGAACAGAGAAGGCATGCACATTCTACAAATCAGAAATTACATCTTTGAAGACTGGCATTAAGAGAGATCAAGTGTCATTTCAGTCATCATTTCCTATCTTTTCCCATAAAAACTGTGAAAAAAATTAGCCGAATTTCTCTGTGGGGTAAAATAGAGGAAAAATCTAATTTTAGGACATTGCAATCCCTTACAGGAAATTTACTCTGAACAGGGAAGATATAAAGATTAAGCCAAGAAGAAAATTTTTTTCTGGACATCCAGTGAGGACAGCGAAACACCGCATACTACTTTAACCCATGTCAAATAGATGAGACCCATAGTCTGTAGTGGAGGCACCTTCAAATAAATGTTACCAGTCACGGACTGTCAGACAGTCCCTGTTAATTGATCCTTAGGATCACAAGAAGTACTCAGAGAACAGTTAATGCTGTAGAAGGCTGATTAGTATGGTTAAAAGCAGTCATTTACAGTAGAAGTTCCTAACTGTGATTTATCTTCCAAAGGCCAGCTCTGAAGGAATGCATTTGGGTATGCTTAAGACTAAAAAGTGCTTTGAACACTTGGAAACTTAGGAGAATTTACTTCCTCCAGTACATCTAATGCTTAATAGTAAGCTGATAACTAAAAAATATGACTGACACTAAAGATTTTTCACCCCTTTCACCAAAAGATTCTTGATTCTACAGCAAAATAAAGATGCTTGACAGATGCAACTAAAACTAGAAGAAGCAAAATGAAATGCTAAGTTTTTGTTGCAGAAATTAAAAAAAAAACAAAAAAACATTCTCTAATCACATGACCAACAAGATAAAGATGGACGAAGCCCATGAACCTTCCTGGTGAACCAGATGAGCAGAAAAAAAAAACAACAACCACTTATTAGAAAAATATCAAAGCATCATTTTGACATACAGAAGAAAAGCTACTATGCAGTCAGAGCTGAGACGTGTTCTTTTCATGCAGTGCAACTAACACAACACTGGATTTGTCTGCTATGTTTTCAAATCTATTCACTCAGCAAGAAAAGACTGCCTAAATTATTTAGCCAATGCAAAAGAAGATTCAAAGTCTTTCATAAAAAGTAATTTTATGGGACAGACAGTATTTCAAAAATAGCTGCATTTTTATTACAGGATTTTGCCATTATAGCCAGAGCTTTTATAAGGGGAACTTGAGATGAAGACTAAACACTCAATCTAACCACTGTAAACTGCTTTGCCCTCTATTAAGGCATTTTGATTTCAAAAAAAGCATGTAATTTTTGCTCTAAAAAACTTGTATAAATATTAAGAATATATGTTAGTAGAAAAAACATGCAAGTCACTAGAAAGCTTCAGAATTAGCTTTTATGAGCAAGCCACATAGCAGTCTCAGCATCTCACTGAGCAGAAAAATAGATGAAAGTAATGCTAGTGTTACAAAGCCGGGGATGCTAAAAGAAAATGTAACTTTCATGCCCCCCACGAAGAGTATCAACAGTAATTCTTCAGTGGCTATCCTAAATCCCTCAAGACATCCCAGTCCAACTTTTGTTTTGTACATCTTTAGACTTTGCTCCTATAAGCAAGAATTGTCTTCACTGCGCCCCTTGCACAGCACAGAGCTCGCTGTCAGTACTTAAATACAGAAAAATAAGAACACACTGGCATTTTTTATCAAAAGTTGCAAGATACAAACCTCCAGGAAGATATGATTCACTGGCTGTGTCATCCCCATCATCTCCATCTTCATCATCACGACTCAACAAATTATTTACAGCAAGGTTTACATCAAGATTTGTTCGCTGGAGTTCTCGAATAATAATACTTCTGGACTTCCCTTGTAAAACAACTTGTGCCTGTAAGAGCAGAGTGAATTGGTTACTGGTCATTCTCAGCTCCCAACCACTATTCATAAGAAAATACTTAATTCTGAAAGAATTCTAATAAGACCCAAAAATCAATAACAGTACATACAGACACAGGTTCCTATCAATTTTTCACAGTATCCTGTACTTAATATCCAGCCTTCTTTCAGTTCCAGTTAGGCCACTGAACACCAACTTTGGCACCAAATTTCCTAATGGAATCTTAGAATCTACTTCTTAGAATTTTTAATGCTGTAGTTAAATAATAAAGTTTCGAGAGCGTTCTGTATGTTTCTATAGAAGGGTTTAAACTTAGTATGTCAATCAATACAGTTTGCAATCAATTGCTGTGCCAAAACTACACCTCAATCCCTTTCTTTTACACTGGTTTCTCTTTCCACTGCCCTTCAAACAAAACCACCCTAACGACTCTCTTTTTCTCATCATTCTGTTTCTAAAGGTTTATCATCAGCAGTTTCTGCAACATTGAAGTTTTTATTAACAAAGTGCAAATGCAGATAAATCTTCCAAACATCAGATGCAATGAATTCACAAAAAAAACAGAGAAACTCTGATTTATTCCACTAAGCCTAGGACACAAGAGCATTTTGTTTTTCCAGATTAGCCTCTACTGAATGTCAGAATTTATGAGAGTTTTGAAAGACCACAAAGAAAAAAAAAGTAAAAAACAAGTACTGAGTATTTTCACAACAGATTATAAGTAAGACACCAAGTAAAATGGTCTGTTAACAAGCAAAACAAAACAAAACAAAACAAACAAACACAAACAACACCAAAAAAAAAAAAAAAAGGGACATTCTAACAGCACACAAAGGTAAAATTTTTGTCATAACATTCCATAACAGAAGTTTACAGTTTTTGAGACCTCCTAGAATCTACAGGCCATCTGCAAAGATCTTTCCCATTGCTCTGCTTTGAAGTTACCTCAAAAATGGTTTAGACACCTTCTGTTTTAAAGGTAAACAAAGTATGCTATTTCAAAAATAAAAGAAGACAAAATATCACAGCAAGGGAAGTAAAGCAAATTATCTTTGGCCTAGCAACTAACATCTGTATTTCAAATGTCAATCAGCAACTAATTCTATGCTAATAGTTAAAACGCATTTACTAGTCACATATTTTGAATGTATTCTTTTCTTCAAATATGGAGGAAAATGTTTTAACAAACTTAACAGCTTCTTCGGACCTTAGTGCATTAAAAGGCAAAAGCAGAGCAATTTATATCCAACATTCGTAAAAGTCACATTTATTAAAAATTAAGCAGAGGTGTCCACGAAGAAAAATTTCAGTATTTTAAAGAGAATAAATAAACATTATGTCTTTCATTTACATCTGAAATGGATCATTCCTTCTATCAAACATGGAAAAAAAGTCAAATCTGCCCTCCTTTGTTACATTCCTTCAAGAAACTTAACAGTTCATACTATTCTCAAATACTTGATTTTCTCACTAAATCTTCCCTCTGCAACCAAACATGGCCTTCCTCATCTACATTAAACATATACCTTGTCTTGAAGGATGTTTGGGAAATGAAACTTCTAGAATCCAGAAGTCTATTACTTCCACTATGTATTTAAGAATAAAACCAAGTCAGCTAAGGAAAGTCAATTTCTTCCACTGCATGCCATTACTCCTTGGAGAATAGGTAATAATATGACACATTCTGGTACACATGTTCTGAGAAGCTCTCCAAGTTTTTGGCAACAAGCAGTTTCTAGTTCACACACCTGTGAAATTAGTTCCTCTGGAATGACTGATGCTGGAATCACTGGTTGTGGTTGACTCCCCAGCAGTCCGGATCCTCTATCACGTCCTGTGCGTATAACTCTGGTCTGTCTTCGAGAGTCTCGAGCTCCAGCAGATGATCTTCCAGAAGATCCTCCTCCACTTCCACCAACCCCTGAACTCCAGCGACTTCTAGAAGATTTAGATTATTTATTTTTTTAATATAGCAGCATACTTTGGGGATCACTTGAAGAGTCTTTAGTTTTATTAGAAATAACTTATAAACAGCCTCTGAAAAATACTGCAGCTTGACTTCACAGACAAACACTGTAAAAGTAACTCGCAAAACTAGAAAGAACAAGAACACCGAGAAACTGGTAAAGTTCTGAAATATGCAGAAGAAATAAAAAAAACAGGACTCCAACTGGAACTTGAACTCTTTTCTACTCATATAGTTGTGTGGATGTATACATACATAAAGAGATAAAAGGATCAATTCCCAGATTTTCTAAAAGCAGTAGCAGCAGCATAACATTTAACACTCATCTGTCAATTTCCTGCTATAAAAGCACACATGCATCAACTTCACTGTCAGTGGCTCTGACAGAAGATCACTATACTTAGATGGATCTTCTAAAGTTTCTGATACTTGACTTACATTAAGAAATTGTTAAAGATTACACTGGAAAAATCAAGTAATGTCTACTGCAAAAGAAATTTTACACTAGATAGTTCTCTGATCCTCAGGTATAGTTTTCAAGAGATACTCTACTTTTTACCTATTCCTGTTGCAGAAATCAACATCAACTGTACATATTGCAAAAACATGCCTGAACTGACTGAACTGTTTCTTCATTTGTATGAATCAGCATCAAAATAAGGCAACAAAAAGACAGTGATGTGCAAAACCAGACACCTCACCCTCATTACAACTATCCACTAATAATTATCACCACAGAACTCTGTCAATTGAATCTGCTCTGAATTTAAGACAAGATTATCTGCTGCCATAAATGAGACTCTATCTAGTTTGTTCTTTGAGGTTAACTAGGCTTTATCTTGTAATACACCTTTAGAGGATATTGGATATGGTATTACTGCTACTTAATAATCTGTATCAGCAGAACCTTCCTGCTATCAACCACTTCAAGTCTCAAACTCCTCACAAGAAAAACATTTAAAATCAGACATGAAAACAAATATAATTCCCTGAAAGAGTATCTAATAAATTTACATTAAAAGTCTATCATACGTAGCTATTAAAAGCTAATTAAGAATACTTGTCTTGCACTGTATGCCTTCAGTTGATTATTAGCACTCTTTTTTAACTGGGATTTCTTTTTTCTCCTGACAAGACCCTGCAACAACAGAGTAACTCAAGTGTCAGCTTAAGACAAGGCCCTGTCAGACACATCTACATTTTCAGAATTCTAGCTAGTGACCAGACAATGACAAGACAAGACTAAAAGCAGTTCAATTATGTCTTTAGGAAAAATCTTGTTGTGAGTTAGAAAGATAATTCTAAAAAAAAGGATACTACTGAAAACAGAAAAAAACCCAAAAAAATAAAATGAGACACAAACTGTTATAAAGGTGGGGAGGTGGCTGAGAGGAAAAGAACAGGGCTGAGGGGACATCAAATTCTATCTACAGAGCAACTCTCAATTCAACCCTCTGCAGGGAGGCATGGGGTTAAAAAAAAAGTTCTGTATTAAATATTAATACTTACTACAGATGCGTTTTATACTTTGAGCTATAAACTATCAATGGCATCATTCAGACATCTAACAGTTAAAACCATTTCTATTTGTGTAATAATACAGATATTCCCTGTGTGTCCTAATCTGGTCCTATGAAGGAGAATAAGGACACAGCCATTGCTATTAAAGCCATCTAAACCTAAAATAAATATTGACATAGAATTGAAATATTTCATCTCATTTCTGTTCACCTACTAGTTGACCACATCTCTCTACTGTGCTGCAGTATGCCAACAGTTTTCCAAATCCAGTTATCTACTCTAAGGGCTCCACAGTTCGAATGGTTTTAGATTTAATTTATTAAGATTATTAGTCCCTCCATTTAACAAACTAGTTACAGGGCACACTGCTATTCTGCTAGTTCAGTGACTTTCGACTACTAGTTCCAAGACATTCAAGAGAAGACAGTAGGAACACTGCAGGGTTGGTCTCTAAGATTCAAACGATTTTAACACATGTTTATGCCTAGCTAAGAATAATAAGGAAAAAAGATGTGTTATACGTCCCACAGCAAGTTCTTAAACGTAAAAATACGAGTTTGTCTTTGATGTTTAACACACAGATTTTTAGGTTCAGATGCATAATGATTTCAGAAAAAATTTGGGAAGGTTATGAAGATGGTCATTCTTCATGTAACTAAGGCCCAAATGAAATTAGTTTATTTGGTAATAAAAAACCAACAAATTTTCAGAAATTCATGGAAATTATGTAGTTCCTTTCTCTTAATAATTCATTCACATGCAGAAACCAGTTTTTCTTACTGCAGTTAGGAAGCTTAGGAAGCAGCACAGTTAGACATGTCTGACTAAAACATACAACAAAGAGATCACTGCCATTATGGAATGAAAATAATCTTTCTATAAAAAGGGACACCATCAATTTTAAAGCTAATGACAAGAAATCTGGATCTACACAGTACATTTTGCATATAGTACAATTTTAAAGGTTCTGAGAAACAACCTTTTCCAAATGTTCCTTTTCGATTACTATGTATAGGACTCCGGCTATCAAAACACCACTCATGACTTAGGGCAAGGGAGAAGAAGGCACAAAACAATGGAGCACATAATGAAGGCTCTTCCTGAATAAATGCACTCATTCCACTTTATGCTTCTAGCATATCATGGTTTTAATTGATAGTGTCCCTCTAAAAGACTGCTTTTCAAAAATCAAGGAACTAGAAAACATTCAAAAGAAGACAACAGAGCCTAGACCAAGTTATTCTTCACACATATAAGAACTCTCTGTATCCTCTGTGCTGAAGGGTCACTTAAATGTCTGTTATTTTAACAAAGTCAATCAAGTTGGTTTTTTTGTTATACCCTACCTACACAACTGCTGTGATTATACGTTCCCTTAGACATACTGCATACAATTTATATATGTGTATACACATATACTCAAATATGGAACAAACAGATTGCAGCCTCAATCCTATCAAAACTTACCCAAGGGTGTTGCCTGCCAGTCTGCCCAGAGTTTCAGAACCAGACAGAAACCATGGGGAGTCACTAGTCCTGCCTGGCCTGGATGTCCTTCCTGCCCCTGAGCCACTGCTCAACTTTGAACTGAAAGTAAAAGATGGTAAATCAGTCACAAAACAATCCCAAATGGGTTAAGAACAAAACCTGGAATCCCAGGTTGAAATTCTCAGGGACTTAGTCTGGTAACATACCAGCTTAAGCAACACCCTTGGGGAATATTCCAAACTAATCTAACTACATATTAAGAGGTACACTGGAAAAAGAAAGTGGAAAGCATGCCTAACAGACCTTACGTACATTGGCAATCCATAATAGCACAGTTGCAAATACATATTAAGTCAATTAGTGATTGGAGATAGCCACTGAGCCACTGTACTAAGTTTTCCATTAGTGTATATGTACAAATTGTAATCAGCAGGTGTTCTATATGTAAACCTGAGCCTAAGTATGCTACTTTAATATTAAGTGGTTTAAATTCAAACATGAACCATTAAGTAGTCCAATTAAGGGGGACTTACCTGGACTGAGAACCACAGGTCTAGAGAGTGAGCCTGGCCACACAGGACCACTTTCAAAGTAGATTTTACATTAAGCTTAACTGTTTAACACAGCTTCTTTCTTAAGGATTATTTTTGGAGTAGTTTGTTTCCTGAAGTTAGAGAGAGCCTGTCTCACTTCTTTAAGAACCACATGTACTATTTCTTCCTACATCAGTTTGTCAAGCTAGGCTGTTTGGCTGCATCACCATAACCATTGTGTCTCTACTCAAAGTATCCATTCCAAAATCTACTTTGAAAACAAACAAATAAAAACAAAACCAGAAAAGCAGCTGAGCTGCTTATCAAGTTAAAAAAAATTCTTAGGAAAAAAAGCATTTCTTACCCATCACTACTCTCAGGTTTACCCAATTCCAATCTGTCTGGCTGAACTGAAAAACCAATCCTGCAGACTCTACCATCCTGTATTTAGAACAAGAAAAGCAAGTGTTCAAAACTGAAATGTAAGTCACACGTACCAAAAAAAAACCTGAAACAAGTCTTCAGTTACTGAACAGTGTTAATCAATTTAATGTTAGAATAACTAATTTTAAATGTATGGTTTCAAGTTTGCTCTCTGAGAAGACTTCAACAACTTACCTCCAGAAGAAACGCAGCGTGATTTGGTCCCACCACACACTGTTTAATAGTGGCCTGTTCCAATACATTCAAAGGCGGGTGGCTGAAAATAAAAAATGAGAAGTGGTGGCATTTTAGAACTTTTAAAGTATTTTAAAAACAATTAAAATCAAGTTGTGCATAGAAGGAAAGATGTGCAGTACTGGTTACCAATACAAATAACTTCAAAAATAAATGAACATGCATTAATTGAAGCATACAGCACCTAAAATGCAAAAAAAAAAGACCTTAAAAGGAGATAGTTTTCACTTAATCTGATCAGTAATAAACTACAGGGTTTATACCTCACATTAAGAAGTCATTTCATAATGAAGATTTTAATAATATAATTTATCTTGAGAACCTCCCATTTTCTTCCCATGTTATGTGAACTGTGTTATCTGAAGCATTTCTGGACTTCAGTATCAGTAGCATTGAGGATTTCTAAGGTTCTATCATCTACAGTACAAACATCTGCTTCTTGTTACTGTTAGAAATTGTACCTTCCTAAATGATATACAGCAGTATGTGTGTGATATGCCTTACCTGTTTAAATTATATTTGTTCAGCTTCTCTGAAACTTCCCTTAATCTGAAACAGAAAGAAACGAAGCTGTTATTTGATGACATACTCCACAGTCCACAACATCTACTCACACAGCATATTTATGATGTTATGGGAACAACTTACCACCACATTTATTGAAGTTTAATATAAATACTACTTGGTGCTGGGAGTCTGTTTAAGAACTGGATAGTGTTCAGCTTCAAATCAGCTTTTTGTTTTGGAGATTTTTTTCTCTGGAGTTTTACCCTTGCCACAGAACTAACGTTTGCTTCCATTTCCCTGTGTTTTGTAAACCACTATCAAAAAACACTATTCTTGCATTGTTACAACCATTTACAACTTCATGCACAAACTAAACATATAAAGAAATGACCACGAACTGAAATATACTATCATTTCCCTGTATAAGCTTGAATACAGTATCCCAGAGGAGAAACGATCAATCTTCTAGGAAATCCAAGTATGTGGCATGTGAGAGCCAAAAATATGACAGTAAATTCCCCAACAGAGAAAACACAAGGAAACAGATGAACAAAGGCCAACGGCAAAACAGACAAAACCAAATTCTGATTAACAGAGGAAACAAGACAGAGAAACATCACTATCTTTAGGGTTATGTAATACATTACCTTTACTAAAGGTAAACAATGTTTCTAAAAGCTCAAAATATCAGAGCAGAAGAAAGGGCCAACCCACATACCTACCACTTCAGCTTACTGGATACTGTGAGCAAAAGTAGAAAGCAACAGAGTAATTTCTAAGGTAATTTCTAATCCAGTTAAGAAAGATCCTCTATGGGCAGCAAAGACATTGGGAGTACTATCAGGTAGGCATTCCAATTAAAGCTTGGGTTCCTTTCTTCCCAAAGGACAAGCAATCTGAAAAAGCCCCTAAAGAGCTTCCAATTATAGTCAGAGTGTTTGCATTGTATCAAGACATAAAACCAAGACTAATTCTGTAGAAATTGTGCAAGGTCTTCTTAACTAAGATTTAAAAATCTCAGTTTTGGTACCATGTTCATCCTAGCCTAAATCAACGCCACCTTTCCAAACCTAATAAAAACACAGGCACACCAGCACTGGCTTTTTCCTCTGTTTGAATCCATGTCTTTAAATCCTTCATTTTCACTTGCTTCCTTTCAGTTTCTACACACAGACTATGGACAACAGATTTCAGCTACTGGCACACCCTTAGCATGAGAAGGAAAACAGACTGGGGGTCCAAACAGTGCAATCTTAACATTATCAACAGTGTTTAACAGTATTTGTCCTGAGAGAAAAAATAATGAAAAAATCTTTAAGTCTGCTCAAGAAACAAGGTATTTTATACTGACAGAAGTAACTTCCAAGTCCAAGAAGAAAGGAAAAGTGAAAAGAAGACAGCAGGAAGGAACTGAATGTGTTTAGAATTGCCTTTTGCTATCCAAGCCAAGCTGCTGGTTTGTAAGTAGGCGATTTCACACTCCCAATTTCCAGCCACGACTACTTCACACAGGCCAAAAGTACATACACAGATAAGGTTTCTGCAAAGACAACCCACAAAAGCAAGAGAAAACATGAACTTCCCAAGCCATCTGTGTGAAAGGTACCCCACAAGAGTGAACTACTGTGGGAGACTGTGGAATGACCCCCAAGCTGAGCAGCGTACACACCACACCTTATCATATGGTTTTATACAGCAAGCAGGGATTGCTGCCTAATATCTGAGAAGCTGAACATCCCTGAAGTTTCATGTCTTGACTTTATCACCTAACAGTTTGCCATAGGAATCCTGAGCAGTTTCACATTAACATTTCTCTCCAGACAAGAATGAGTAATAATTACAGAATAGGAAAACCCACCTTTAAATTCATTGCACTGTCTTTAAGAAAAGCTGATGGCAAAAGAAGTAGCACTTTATTGGAGATGGTTACTAGACTAGTCTATAAGCAACATTTAAAGCTTCCTTGGTCCACTATCAAAGAAATAGATATATTTAAATTTGAAAAAAATCATCATACTCCCTTATATAACTTCTATAAAAAATGAAGTAATAGGAAAGAAATATGCTCAGAAAGCTAAGACTTGAATAGTCAATGAATCCATGAGTAACACCAATGTCAAGAGAGTAGGTCTATCTGTGACAAGCTCAGGCCAAAAGAGATCTAACATTGCTAAAAAGAGGATGCTGTTCATCTTTAACAGGAGGGAACAGAGAAAGCTATAAGCAACAATAGCAGAGAAAGCTATAAGTACTAAACTCTTCTCTAGAAAGAAAAACAGTAAAAACTACCTCATGCCTCAACCATCCCATATGCCACTGCTGTAACAGCAAAATTAACAAGTACTGCTCATAAGCTCCTATAAGCCCACGAGGACTTGAATTTGATGCAGAACACCACTGGAGCTGTTCCTGTTCTGCTGCTGGTTCCACCCTCCTTCTTCCCCTTTCTTGGGCTGGCACCAGCATTCACATCAAAACCAGTCAGAAAACCAAACCAGCAGGAAAACAAGAACAAAGCAGAAAGATGTGTTTGTATACTCTGCATGGAGAGTCTCTCTGTCCAAATAAAAATTTGAAATAATTTCCTGCAGCAATCTAAGCCTTTCTACCTGCCCAGTTGCAGGGTATTGTACCACTGATGGTCTGAAGGGAAAAGCTTATTTAAAACGGGGTTAATTTTAATAATACAGTGCAATAATTTCAATTGATGGCGCTCTGAAGCAAGAGGTACAGGCAGAGATGATTCAGTCAATTCTCACATCAAGGTCAATTTTTCACTAACACCTTTCTGTGGTAAATGAAATCTCCAACATAAATGCCTTGACACACTATGCTTCAAAAAGTTCTCAAAGGCAATTAAACTATTTCAAAGGACAAAGTTAGAAGCAAAAAGTATTTTCATCACAAACATTTCTGAAAAAATGCACTAGCTTGGCAACACTTTTAGACAAAAAGTGATGATAGCTCCTGTATGAAGACACACATTCTTTAAATATTACTACTGAAATTAATCCAAAAACAGTTGTGAGGAAAACAAAGTCAGTCGTCCAAGCCAAGTGAGGATTTCTTTAATTTCAAGTTTTGCAGCTCCAATTTCTAGCCTCTAGAAACTGATCAGAATAAAAGGGATCTGTGCTCACAGTAAGCAACAAAAAAGGCTCTAGGTCAGGACTACCACAGCTCCGACTCAGATACAACACTTTTATTTATCACAACACATTACTCTTGTCAAAGAAGATTTCTATTTCCAGACAAATTTATCTCAGGACCTATCCTTCCACCACATCTTGCTTTATAAAAGCAGGTTAGGCTCAAAAATGCAAAAGGGTTACAGAGAAACTCCATTTCAAAATACTGAATGTAAGAGTTGCAGAGGAAGAAAAAGTACTTTTTTAAAAAAAAAACAACCAAATAAACAAAACATAAACCAGCCAAACAAAAAACCACACAGGTAACACACAAAAAACCCCAAACAAACAAAAAACCCCACACCCTGAATCTCTAAAATCCCCCAAACCAGCTTGGTAGGATGAAAAACTTCATGAAGGGAAATAAGAAATAATGCTACTTCAGGCCTGGTAGATTTTTCTAAGTGATCAGGTCTCTTTGAGACAACTTGATACGTCAATGAAGTCTGTAAGCCAACAAAACATGAGTCTCCCACACCAGAGCAGACAGAAGTGCACGAGTACCACTACGATGCTTTTCCGACGGAAGGCTAATACGAATACTAGTAATAATAACAAGCAGACGCCCAAGGGGACGCACGCATATGACACAACCCATTTGAGCACTGGAAAACTGTATTATATACCTGTCAATAGTTAAAAGGCAAATACAACCTTCAGCCCTGTCTCTCAGTTGAGATCCTGAAGTGCTGTGAGCACAGCAAGCCAGACCCAAGGAAGCAGCTATGCGGCCAGTTTACAGATTTTGGCTCAGCAGAGCAGCACAGCCTCCAGATAAAAGACCTCTCACACCTGCCTGTCTTGAATCACATGGAAATGAGCCCTTGTGCCTGTCTGTCAGTGTCATGAAAACAGAGTCTCAGAAGTGCAGAAAATGGACACCAATGGAAAGCTTAAGCAAATACATTATCTTTGTTTCCTAATCCCAGGATAATTTCTATGTTAGATGCTGTCATTGATGTAAAGTCACACCCAGCTATCTTCCATGCCACAATACAGCACACAAAAGGATCCTGCCCCCACACTTGCCATCTCAAACATCAGAGAGCAGCTTCCAAGGAGGCAGCCTTCCACAGCTACACCTTTCTCCTACTGGACTAAATGAAGATTTAGAGTATGCTTTAAGTCATTCTGGGTAGAAAGGGGGAGAATCCATAAAATCAAATGCTAAAGTATAACACAAAGGCTGGCAATAAATTTATCTCTAGAAAATAAAGTAATGCACATAAGAAAAAAAGAAAACAAAAGAAATCCCAAGTACAAGTACAAAATGACAGGCTCCACGGTAACCAATACTACTCAGCAGGGTTAGTGGGATATTGTGTTTAAACTATAATACACAGATCACTGAAATTAACTAGATGACAAAGAAACCCACTGCTCTACTCAGTCAGTAATCAGGGGAACCATGGCTTACTGTGTCCCCGCCACATTTCAAGAATTATAAATTAGGACTATTTGGTTATTACATACTAAATCAACACTTACTGCTCAGGAAATCCCCAAGCTTCAAATTCTTAGAAGTTGGAAAAGCATCACTGTATGTATGTCCTATTCTAACACTGTTCTTCTGTTATACTAGAACTGGTCTCTGCCACAAACAGGAGGAAAATAAGATGGACTTCTTGTCTGACTTGAACAGCTGTTCTTGTATTTCATAGTACCAGGCAACAAAGGCCTACAGAACATGGCTCCCAAACTTTATTTCCTATTTTGCAGGATTGTCGGTTTGGTTGATAAAGGTAGTTCTGATCACTTAATAGCTCTCTCTGGAACTATGGTAAACACACTGTGCTGAATCTGAAATCTGCCATAGAATGCTAACATGGTAAATATCAAACAAATTAATGTTCTGAAAACAGCTTTCTGTCACTGAAAAGTCTTCAGGCAATACAGAGATTGCAGAATGAAAATTCTCTAACAGTAAACCATTAGTATTTAATGATATAACAACACTGATGTAGATAATGACCTAAGCTGGGTATAAGATAGCCCACAAGAAGGTTAAAGCATGAAAAGAAAAATTAGCAAAAATAGGACATGCATTTTAGTTCTAGTTTTAAGAAAAAAAAAGGCAGATTTCATATCACTGTATAGAAGAACAAAGGAAGAACAGTGTATACTGCCTAGTAAGGCTTACGGTGCTATGTTCCACAAAATCCTCACACAGAAGCTGTTGATGTTCAGGCTGGATGAGCAGACAGTGAGGTGAACCAAAAACTGCCAGAATATCTGGGTCCAGAGGGTGGTAATTAGTGTCACAAGGTCTGGCTGGAGGCCAGTAACAAGCTGTGTGCCCCACGGGTCAATACTGGGTCCAGTCCTGCTCAACATCCTCATTAACAATCCAGATCATGGGGTTGTGGGTACCCTCAGCAAGTTTGCTGATGACACTCAACTGCAAGGACTGCTGTATATGCCAGATGTTGCAGAGCACAGCAACCTCATGACAATCAAGGGGAGGCAAGGCACAAATCCCTGCACCTCAGCAGGAACTACCCCATGCACAAGAAGATTGTCCAGCTGGAGAACAGTGTGGCAGAAAAGGACCTGCAAGTCCTGGTAGCCACCAGGTTGAACATGAGCCAACATGCCTTGCAGCAAAGAAGGCAAACTGCATTCTGGCTGCAGTAGAGAAAGTACTGCCAGCAGGCTAAGGCAGAAAATCCTTCTTTTTATTCAGCACTCAGGAGGCCACATCTGGAGATCTGGGCTCCCCACTACAAGAGAGACATGAGCATACTGGACAGAGCCTAGCAAATGGACACAAAAATGATTAAGAGACTAGAGCATCTCTCACAAGAGGAAAGGCTGATAGAGTTTGGCCTTCAGCTTCGGGAAGAAAAAGCTCTGGGGGGATCTCACCAACATATAAGAACACCTAAAGAAAGGGTAGTAAAGGGGACAGAGCCAGGCTCTTTCTAGTGGCACCCAGTGAAAGGACCAGAAGCAGCATACACGCACCGAAATACAGGAGGCTCTATCTGAACATCAGGAAACACTTTCTTTGCTGAGAGGGTGACCAATCACACAGTGTGCTCAGGAAGATGGTAGAGTATCAACCCCTGAGAGGTATTGAAAAGCCACCTGAACACAGTCCTGAGCAACCAGCTGTAGATGGCCCTGCCTGGAAGTGGGACCAGATGATATCCAGAGGTCACTTCAACCTCAGCCATTCTGAAATTGATATTGAGAACTTAATGCTTTCAGGATGTGACCTCCACACATTTGACTTGAAGGCACAGCAGCAAAAGGAGGGGATTTGCCACTGAAAAGCTAGGAGCTCATGTTTTGCTCTACAGAATCCCTCTGAGGTCAGTGGCACAGGAAAAAAGTTACACCAATGAGTCAGGAAAGTGTCAAAGAGTTACACATTCAGTAAAAAAATTTCATAGGCACTTAAATGTACAGCTGGAAGTACTTCATCTCTTTAGCAGGAACAGCAAGATCAGGGGCAGACACCTGTAGAATTTGTGAAATGCCTCTAACTAGCAATGAATTCTTAAGCTGGGTGACTGGTTCCTCTAGCTCAGAATCTACTTAGACCCTTTCTTTCAATTTAAGTGACACTGACAACATCCCCCTCTGAGTAAAAAAAAAAGCCCCAGAACCATAACTCCATACCACAGTGCAGAGGATGGCCACAGCCTAGCTCAAGAGGAATACAAAGTCAATCATGCTTTTTAAATACGCAAACACCCATGAGCTATGAAACATCATGGCCCCTTTTCTTAAAAAAAGAAAGTAGTTAACAGTCTGAATACAAACAGGAAGAAATCACAAACAGTATGATCCTGACAGGACTGCCATAGAGGAGTTACAGAATGACTAGTGTTATTTAGTACATTATCTAGATGATTTGGTAGTGAAGTAGATCTACGGCTACAAGTTGCCTAAACATCCAGTGTTGCTTCTGGGGGGAAAAAAAAGTAAAATGTACCACAGGAGAACTAGTCAGACTCAATCTGAGGCCCTTCTATGGCAGTAGATTTCCAGAAGTATAGTTTGCAAATCCAGACAAATCTTTCTCTGGTGCAGAATGCAACAAAACATCCATTTCATGGTCCCACATTCTGTTCAACTGCAGAAAATCCTTGCAGCTGTTTTGCTCAACATTTAGCAGAAGGCTATTTCTTTAGCCAGAACACCGCAACAGCTAAACAACTGGATCGACCAACTCGGTCGGTATGAATCTTAAAACAATTGAAGTTGTAAGCTATTTAACTATCCATCACTTTAGGAAGTGATGGATAGTTAAATATCCTTTATCCTCTTGTGATAATAAAACATAAATAATGGGAATTTAGAACCCTACTGCTCTAAATTCAAGGATACTTGAAAAATACACACGTGATAACAGCATGAGCAGTGTTACTACAATGAACAACAAACAAATGCTAGTTATCCAAATACAGCTAGGAAGCTGCATACTTGTTTAACTAGAATGAATGAAAATTAAAAGACCCCATTAATGCAAAGAAAGGGAAAAATCCCATTTTTACAGTCAGAACATTGCTGTAGTAATTCCATTTTAAAAATACTATCAAAATAAAAATCCAGTCACTGAAAATCATAGAACCTTTTTGTGTCCCATTGTGATAAGATTGTTAATGCTCCTTCAGAAGTCCATTATGAGCCACCAGGGAGGCTGTGAATTTACCAGCATACTAGCATAAAGCCTGGAGAGCCAGGTTTGGTCCCAGCTAAGGCTACTGCAGGAACCCAAATCATCTTCTCATCATTCTCCTTTGCCCTAAGCTTTTGGGAGCTATGATCACTTTGTGCAAAGTTGGAAAATGGCCTTTGATTAGAGCATTCAAATGCTAGCTCTAAAAATATTTTTAAAAGTAAGAATTGTCACATTATTAAATACTTTCCTGTCTTGACTAGAGAAAAGTGACTGTATGTTTTGTACAAGTGATTTTATTAAAAACAAAGCACAAACAAGAACTGAATTCTAATTGCTTTGCTATAAAGTCCAAAGACCTTATTCTCATTCTGAATTAGTTTTAGCAACAGGGAAAGATCACTTAGCATGTCCAGTCCTTTTGCTGCCAATTCCTCCAATTCCAAGTCTTGAAGTATTCAACAAAAACTGACATTACAATGCTATTTGCATGTCACTTTTTCAAACTTGCTTAAAAGTGCCTTTTAAATACCAGACCTCCCCCTCACACTGCTGTCTTCCACTAAAAACACATCTTCAAAACCTTTCTCTCAGATACTGCATCTTTGATTTAGATAGGAATGGACTGAGGCCTGGCATAAAGAGTAGAGAGCAAGCACCACGCCAGAAAAACTAGCAGCCAAATTGCTTTGTCTGACGCACAGTACAGGCAAAATCACTCAAAAGAAACCCCAGCTTCTGAGGTGCACAGCTAAACCAAATACTTTTTTGCACTGCCAGGAAAAAAATTCTTTTTTCCATCTGCCTGCACCCTGGCCATTGAACTCCAGGCGCTTCCCTCAGCGTAACCAGTGTTTTGGTTCCCCTGGAAGAACTCATGAAGCAGCACATCTCCTGCATCATATTTTGCCTAGGGCCATATTATTTCAGGCAACAATCTAGCTAGATACAGATTCTGCACTGCAAGAGAAAAAAACAAACGTAGGCCATTCCAGCAAAACAGCCTGTAAGTTCCCAGCCTTCCCACGAGGAGCAGGGCACTCCTTGCCAGATTACCTTCTGCCCACCCAATCTGCCCCACAATGACAAGATGTTATGATCCGCACCATTTGAAGTTTTAATTAAGTACCTTTAAATTACTGCTCTAGCAGACACATTTTGTCAAAGTCATTGAATTGTGTATACAATGACTTAAAAAAAATGGAAAATGAGAAAAGAAAAACGGCTGTTAATACACTGTGGCCAGAGCCAAAGAAACAACAACCTAAGAAATATCTTCATTTATGATCAGACAACAATAACTCACTGATACTAAAAAACATGAAATGGATTAAAAGCCATAAATTCTCTTCAGAAGAACATATCTTGGTACTTACTAGGGAAAGAGAAAAAAAAACAGCTCTGATCATTTTCAGACTGGATACAGAATAGCAAAAATTTCACACCATGTATGAAAGAATAAATACAGAGACACATTTAAGAAAAATAATTTTGCAAGATGAACAAGAAATTAAAATTATATCACCCTTACTGAAGGAAATTACAAACTCCAATGGTTTGAAACAACAACAGAGTAAGGTGTACTTTCAACTTTATTCCCATAGGCAAAAACCTATTCTACAGTTAAGTTTTTTGAAAAATGCTGCAGCACAAATGTTTGTTTATATTAAGTCAATGTCAGACTCCACACTGACACCTACGTAGTGAAATTACAATTTTCAGTAGAATCCAGAGATCCCAATCAAGATTCATTTCATTGTATCAGAACTTCCTACATACAGAGATAATCCATCCCAAAGGTGAAAAAGGTGAGAGGCTGAGGAAACGCAACAGATAATAGAGAATGAAGCATAATGAAAGACAGTAAGCAAATTTAAAAATGCTGTTT
Source organism: Sitta carolinensis (assembly GCA_032173965.1). Lineage (NCBI taxonomy): Eukaryota > Metazoa > Chordata > Aves > Passeriformes > Sittidae > Sitta > Sitta carolinensis. The sequence continues at coordinate 133,149,771 of CM063284.1, forward strand.
TATCACAGGTTTGGATTAAAGTAATCAAGTACTACTTTTATAGCACATAGAAAAAAAAAAAAAAAGACAAAATTATGAACCTCTAGCTTAACTAGAGGTGATGGCAAATATGCTGCAGAAAGTAACAGCAGCAAGACCTGGGTAGAGAGCAGTTTCTTTCTGAGCTGTCTTCTAATGAATAGACAAACTACAGCTGCATGGGTATAATCACCCTCGGCTATTCGAGGTATTTTGAACTGATTCATTTGACAAACAAAAATCACACTCTCTCAAATGTGGATTATTTTTTGGAGTTTTTTTTGCTGAAGAAAAATTTCATAAAAGTACCAAAGTCTCCAGCAGCCTTGGTACCTTCATCTGCTGCATTACACTACTGTTGTCAAAAATTAAACTGGCAGACCTCATGGCTGGCAATAAAACAACAATGATAGCAAGAAATCTCAACTGTTAATGTCCAAAATAGTACTAATCATGGAAATGTTTTCAAAGTATTTTATTCTGCACTGTTTAACAAAACACCATAATGTAAAAACTAAATCAGAAAGATGACACCAAAATATCTTCAGGAATCTTTTCTGATAAAAGGCAGTAACCAGTTTAAATACAAAAAGCTGTCCAAAACAACATTACAGAAAACACACATTTCATTTCCACTGTGGATGTATACAATCTGAGAAATCATCACAACAACAACTGTATTGGGATTACAAAAACTAGCCAATAAGACAAACTGTCAGATGCTACGCTAAATATAATTTTTAGAACTGCCTAAAAATAATCAAGTTGGGATGTTAAATATTCACTGTACCAAGCTGGATTGCTGCTGTAAAACACATTGCACTTGCAAGCGCAGCAGCTAGGATTTGCTGAAAGTCTCGGTGAAGCATATTTACTATGAGAAATTCCCCTGACAAATGCTGGGTGTAGCAGTGACACTTGTGAGCAGACAGCAAATTTTAATAGTTACATCACTCCTTACCTGGAACCAAACTGGCAGTTTTATGTAAATGCAGATGACCAGCACTCCCACTTTAAACCTTTCTATTTAGGTTTACAGTCTGTTTCAACTGTTTAGAATTGTCACACTTCATACCTTTGTATCAGTGAGTATAGGTTCTCTCTCATATAAAACAAAAAAACTTTTTAAAATTAATGCAAAATACTAATTTCCCTAGAGGGGAAGGGAAAGAGAAAAGAAAGCGGTCTCAGTGAACTGTATTTTTTTAAGTTCAGAAAGACTTTTAGAAATAGAGCACAGAGTTTATTGTCAAAATAGTTCTAGGCCAGAAAGAGCAAATAAGATCTGAAGTTCAGATAATTATTCCTGTAATGGAGTAACTAATGCTTGTCATCTTCACTTAAACTGTCAGGCTTAAGGTTTTGGACATAATACATGTGTGCACCGTGAAAATTAGATTTGTGTATTTATTTCAACATCTTTTTTCTCCGAATTTTTCCTCTCAATTAAAAAACCTCTAACTACTGCAACAAGGCCTCGTCTTCATGTTTTCTCTGGGGCACATACAGATGCCAACTACTGCAGTCTCCTATGTGGAGCTGTTTCTAAGAGCCAAATCCTTAGTGGACTTCAGTGAATCCAAGGTTAAAAAAAGTACCTGTACAACTGAAAAACAATACTATTTTTTGTATATTTTTTTTTCCTGCATAAATGGCTATTAATGCAGACAAAAAGAAAACAGCAGCTTTTACAGTAAGCATCTTGCAAAATTATCTGTAAATTAGATTGCTGCTAGTGTAATCACTAAAATAAAATACCTTGTCTTCTTTGTAAGTTTCAAATACATACTACCACCTATTTAAGTCACAAATTATTAACTGCGCCAGAACTGTGAAAAGGCAGCTACAACAAACTGCAGTTTCCCAAGCTTAGGTATATCCTTGGTTGTTTCTCCTCAAATGTCCAGTCATTTTTCATGTAAATATAATTGCATACTGAACAGTAATCTACTTTAGTTTAAGAAAGAGTCACAGCCTTCATGTCTATTTTTGATTGAATCACAAATTTGACAAACATCCTACATGGCAATCAGAACATTTCATAAATACATACTATACCAAAAATCACCTCAAATGTACGTGGTTTATAGTTTCTAACTTTTACAAATATTTAGCGCATAAATGTTGTTGACTGATACCTTACTGTTCTTAGAATTAAAAACGTTGTTCTCTGATGGCTTTGACTTGCAATTCCAATCTTAAAATACACCTACTAACAGCTTAGTCCATTAGTCTTACTTGAACATTAGTTCAACAAATATGCTCCAACCTTATATATGATTTGAGAAGGAAAAAGGAAGCAACATTTGTGCCCCAATTACTATTTTACTAAATTGCTTGTGACAGGTCACAACTACTCTCAGCCCAGATCACATTCACAGTACAGTATCACATTACAGTAGCCAAAATAAACTCGCTGCTTTCAAAATGGAAGGAACTCAACCCTGCTTCCTCCTCCCCGTTCTTCACCACCAACTCTTCCCTCCTGCAGCATTTTTCAAAATATTCTGATGCACACCCAATAAGGAGCTAAACCAGTTCAATTTCCTAATGCACTAAATTATATTTACTTCACTTTACCAGGGCTATCTTTTTATCATTTTAGCAAATTAAGTCAGTTTCCAATGGGATCAGAAACTTACAGCTAGTGCAACATAAGAGGCGGGGAAACCAAACCTCCGCCTTCAGAAGAGAGCAATTACTTTGACTTACAACATCTCAGAAAAGTTTCAGCAAGAACATTCACAGACAATTACATATGTACTCTCTAAAAAGCAGTATCTGGGGTGTAGCAAGCAATCGTAATCAGAAGAGGACCCTGGCAGAGCAAAGTCCAGAAAGGTCTAGAATACCGGCCTGTGTAGAAGTAACCTTCCACATTCAACCAGACATGAAATAACACCGTAAATTCTGATGCTTAAGTTCCTAAATTATTGTTCTTAAGTAACAATACTCAATAAGATCAAATCTTAATGCACTGCTGCATGTATGAATCCTGTAAGTCTAACAATAATAGTAACGTCATGACAGTCACACCACTCCCTCCTCTTCTGAAAGAGGACAATCTAAATTTGGCTATGCTTTCAAGAAATTAATCCTAAAACCAAGTTCAACACTTTGCCCATTACTAAAGTTTAGTAAGCAGCTGTAACTCAGGGAATTCAAATACTACATCAGTTATAGCTTCCCAGTAATTAAACCACCTATTCCTGTTTGAGGCAGGTTACCTGCACTTTCGCTAAAGCAGATTAGGAAGTGTTTAAAGCACACCAAAATAAATCACTTAAGCTGAAAGAAGTACTGTATTATCTGCACAAAACTTGCAGATTCTCTAAGAACGCATCGGTCAATCCCTTCTTTTCCCCAGCTTGGGACAGCAGCGCAGATCACACATGAGAGACAGCAGAGAAGTTCGTGCTCGGGCTGTCTTCCTCTACACGAGAGGACAGGTACTCTCCCAGCAAGCCTGTGGACGTAGCAGAAGAGCAGCAGAGGGGTTGAGGTCGTGCATTATCACTTTAACATGAACACTTTCATTATCAGGAACTCTCTCTCCCTCCCTGTGCACGGCTGCTGCAGACGTGTGGGGCCAAGACACCAGCTCCACATCCCTGCTGGCTCCCTGCACAGCCATACCACACCCTACGCCAGCTCCTTCCAGCAACATCTGCTTGAGATTTTTAACAGATTTGCTCATCAGTAAATGCAAGGGGGGGTGGCGTTTGCCAGAGCAGCAGCAACATATCTACCGATCACTTGCACAGTTCCTTAAACTGATGTGCAGATTAAAAGGTATGTTCTTGCTAGATATTTTTTCCCACATAAATTGATTATTAGAGATAATAAACAATACAAGCAATGCAAAACACACAAATTTTCAGGCACGGCCTGTAGTAAGCAACATTCAAATAACAGAGGCACTGAATGGATTATTAAGGGAAAACAAAGTCATGTAAAGAACAAGATCATCTTTTCTTCCCCCAAAGCTGACTCTACATACAGACTCACTGAAGCTTCAAATTAACTTTTCTCAGGTGTGCTACTGGTTACAAAGATGTTACTGCCAGAAAACTTACTACATGACACTTCTAAACACTCATATTCAGAATACCCTCTATTTCACCAAATTCGTTATATCTCATCTTCAGGAGGAGAGAAAAGACCACATTAACACTGTGTCAATGACCACTTCAAAAATTACATCTTACTCTATGCTAGGACTTAAATGGTTTAGCTGACAAAATTTTCTTAGTACAAGGTAAAAACAAAGTCAAAGCTTTGAGATGAATCCTGTCCCTGAAGGTTAGTTCATATACAGAAAGTCATTTAAGTAAAGGTGAAAGACTCCCCTTCTCCTTCCCAGAGCAGCAAGTTAAACTGCTCCTGTGAGGTTTCATAACAGCCAAGAAAAGGCTATTTGTCATGGTTACACCCACTTCCTAACCCAATATAAAATTAAGAAATATACTAAGAATTTACTAAGATTAACTTATTTATGAAACTGTGTCAAACTTCCTTCACAAAGTACAAACTCTCCAACCCTGAAAGAGGTGGATAATCAACAAAATATACCTAATACCCATTGCAACAGAAGCTGGACACATCTTTTTCAAATATTAAAGCCATTAATTATTTACATCCAAACACTCTATGGAGTTGCTTCTCAAACTGCAGGCCATACTGAATTCTTCTCCCATTAAATGCCTTATATTCAGTTTGCAGACAACAAATTGCTTGGGGAAAAAATTCCAAGTTATCTATCTTCCTTAATAAACTTACCAGAAAATCCTTAATTACCTCCATTCATCCTAAACAAAAGCTTAGCCTAGTATCGGTTTCAAAAGATGAATCCTAATACAACTACAAAATTAGGTATGACCTTCTCCTCTGTGAACTCTCTTCAGTGTCACCACCTCTCAGACATCTGAGTGAAGAAGCCAACATTGTTTCAGCTTATTTGAGAGAGCACTAATAATTATCATCAAGGTACAATATTAACCTCCATTTTCAAAAACACTAGCTAAGAAGTATTTTCAGACGATGAGCAGACGTGCTCAGGAGTCCTCCAATTATTTGTGGTTCTACAGTTACTTTCTCCTCTTTTCTTTGAAGCATTTTACCAATCTCACAGTTGCTGCATGAATAAGTGTGATAACAAATTACACAGAAAACCTAGTAAGAACTGTAGAACACAATGACTGAAAATGCACCAAACCAAACTAGAAAAAACTACTTCCTCACATTTTGTCGACTACTTAAAAGCAGAGCAATACTTCAGAAGTACGGCTTCCAAAAACACTTCACTGCCTTCACACACCTTCACTTGATATTAAGCATAATGTATCAAATACATGATTACAAAAATTCAAGTGCCCTGTATCCTGAACACACAGGGATTGCACCAATAAATGCCTTGTGTTTTAAGTGATTACTCCTTAGATGCAGGACACAAATCCATTACTGAAAGCATACAATGCAGAATTATGATCCCAAAATCTGATTTTGAAAAACAACTATCATTCAAAATACAGTCAGAAAAAAAAAAACCCTGACTTGACCATTGGGTGCAGCACAGACTCAAAAAAGCCTATAAAGTGAGAGAGAAAAGAAACATCACAGAGACATGAGATGTTCCAAGATCCTAACTTATATAAGTATGTGTCTGAGAATTCATTAAGCTATCTAGATCTTGATCTACACTGACAGAATAGTAATAAGCAACAATGCTACTGATAAAATTGAACTGGCATCTCCAGCACATGTGTGTGCCTCAACCCTATTCATGAATCATTCTGACTTCACTGCATTACAAGTTCTGATACAGTTACTGCACTTTCAGTAAAATTACACTTATAAAGTCAAAATTTCTGACTTGCAGCTCAGATCAAGGAATCACTTGATTTTTCAGAATAGTCACTACTTAACAGCACTTCTGCAGCTTTTTCCATATATTAATTACTACACATATTGAAGCTTCCTGTATCAAACAGTAGTTGTAAGAGCTGCTGCTGTGGTAAGAAAAAAAAATTTAAAAAAATGAGAAATCATTATGAAGACTGAAAGAAACTCGTATTTTATATCAATATGTCAACAGAAGAGGTATCATTAAAGAAAAAACAGATGAGCTCTCTCACTTGGAGCAAAGTGTGATAATTACATGCTAAATGTTTTCTAAGGGCCTATCAACATAAAAAAAAAAAAAAAAAAAAAAAGAAGAAAACCCACTGAGGTCCTTTCAAGTTCAAAGCCCTAGATCTTCCTCCAAACCAAAACAGTGCAAGCAATAAGTGGATGAACTCCTAGTTCAGCATCATCTCTCAGTTTCTTACTGTAAAGGAAGATGGTCTATGCCAAATCTGAATGTAGTACCTATGGAGAGAGCAAATCAATCTCACAGGAAAGACTAGGCCTCCTAAGGAAGCAGGATTCTGCAAAACGTATTATCAGGCTAAGGGAAAAAATACACTCCACGTTAACACACTTCAGGTTTTGGATCTGTTTTATCTTTTCTCTTCCCTGTGTAAGCATATAGATTATGTTGTTAGGCAGAAATTCTGCCTTCAAAACTACCTATTTTCCTCATCGTACACTCTCAAACCTCACCTGTTTTAAGAGGCATCTCAGCAAAGACTGCTCTAGGAAAAGTGACCTAACTACAAACAACTGTGAAGTGAGCTGTACCCTGACCTACTGGCAGCATCAAACCAGGAGAGTATAAACAAGAACTTATGCTTTTTAAGACTTAAAAATATTTAAATATTGTTTAGAATAATTCAATAACATTTATCTTTAGTGTAAAAACACGTCAGGTTTCTATCCAGTGATGATTAAAGATTACGATTTATTCACACATAAATCTGTGAGAAATTAAAGATGAAGTTACTGGGTTTTAAAAATTCCTAGGAAAAGAGCAGAAGTAAAATTTGCAAGCTATTACACATACCATTAACAACTGCTACGGAAGAAATATTTGACAGCCACACAGAGCAGTCGAATACACGTCAAGCAGTGAAGAAAATTTGGTTCACGGATTCATTTTCTCTCCAAGCACTCTAGTTTCTCCTCAGCCTGCAATTGCTCTCCCTCAATCCTATACGAAGTTAGCTGCGTGGTTTCCAGGCTGGCAGCTGTCATCCCTATCTCAGCCAAGCCGCACACCATCAGTGATTTGGAGATCGGGCCTCCTTTTGTATCTAACACGGGGTGCGTGAGCAGGGGAAGGCAGCGCACACCGGCGCTGCGTGTGACAGCGCTGCCGCCTTTATCCCCGCTCCCGTCATTCTCTCACACACCGCGATCCCCCACCCGCATTGTCTGCCTCGCTCCATCCCTGATTAATATGGACACGTTCTCGCTCCTCCGCCAGGGATCCCCGGGAACCCACTTCCTCGGCCAGGGATCCCCGGGAACCTCCTTCCTCGGCCGGACGCCGGGATTTCCCTAGCCGGCCGGAGCCCCCGCCGGGCCCGCGGCGAAGGTCGCGGCCCCCCAACCCCGCGCGGGACGAAGTTGGCGGCGGCGGCCGCCGGGAGAGGCCGCACGGAGCGGGACGCCGCGAGACCCGGCGGAACCGCGGCCCGGCAAGGGGGGTCGAGCCGGCCCCGCTGCCCCGGGGGGCCCCTCCCCTCGTCCCCGGGGGGCCCCTCCCCTCCGCCCCCCCTCACCGGTCGTTGAGCTGGTCCTCGGTGCCCGGCAGCGGGTGCACCACGAAGTGGATCGAGGTCATGTTCTGCGCCGGTGCTCCCCCGGCGGCGACGGGAGGCGGGCGGGCGGGGACCGGGCACACAATGGGGGCGGCGGAGGAGGGGGCTCTCGGCCTCCGTCCCTCCCCCGGGGTGATTCGGGGCCGCCCGGCGGAGTCTCAGGCTCTCGGCGGCCGCGGCGTGCGGGCGCGGGGCGGGGCGGAATGGCCGCAACGGCGCCGCTCGGAGCTGGGCCCGCGCCGCGCTCACGCACGCGCCGCCATCTTGGCTTCCAGCGGGCCCTTCTCCCTCCCCCCTCCCCCGCCCTCCGTGCGCCGCGACGGGGAAGGGGCGGGGCTTGACCGGCGCGCGCGGCGGCGCGCGTGCAAGCCTCGTGCTGACTGGCGCGCGCGGCTCCCTCCCCTGCCACTAAGCGCGCCACCGATTGGCCCGCTGCGTCGCCCTCGCGGCGGGGCGCGATGACGTCATTGCGCGAGAGGGACGTAGAGCACCACGTGCCTCGCCTTGGCTCGCTTCCCTCCCCCCGGCCCCAGAGCGGCTCCGCGGCGGGCGGCGCGCGCCGCGTGCCCTGAGGCGCGGGGCGGGAGCGGGGCGGGAGCGGGGCCGCTTCCTCTTGGCCAGAGCGGCGCCGGGGAGGAAGCGGGCTGGGGGGTGCGAGGCCTCAGTGTGCTGGTCCCCAGGGGTGGGTGCCCTGTGGAGGGACAGGGATTTCCCCCGATGCCCGCAGGTGCTTCAAGCCCGCCGCCCGCTCTTCGCGACCGGTGCTGCCTCTGTGCTTTCCAGTTGCGTTTCGAGTCAGTCCTCCCTGCAGCAGCCGGAATTTTTCACGATTTCTCAGGGACGTTCCTAGAATCACTAGGGTTAGAAGGAACCTCTGGAGATCATTCAGTCCAACCCCTCTGCCAAGGCAGGGTCATCTGGAGCAGGTGACACAGGAGCCTGTCCTTGTGGCTTTGGAGTGTCTCCAGGGAGGCAGCCTGTGCCAGTGCTCTGCCACCCTCTTGAGTATTGCTGTTCTACCTTACGTTGAGATGGAACTTGTATTTCGGTTTATAGCCCTTAGTCTTCGTCCTGTCGCTGGGCACCATCCTCTTGATACATTCCTTAAGATACTTGCATCTCTTGGTGCCGTCCCTTTTCAGTCTTCTCTAGACTAACCGCTAGGTTGGTTGGTTTTATATCAGAATAAAAAGCTACCATGCTGTGAACCTCCCGGTGCGGCTGGCCTTCCCTTTGGACGGGGTTTAACTGAACTGTTCCAAGGGATTACACCTTGCCAATGGAGCTGTTTTTAACAAATTAACATCTCAATGTACCGACGGTTGAGTAGCAAAGTCAATAAAACAGCCATTTGTTTCTATAGAAACTAAACACCTTAGCAGGGACTGTACCAAGCTTTGATTTTGGTGATTTTTTTTTTTTTTTAACTGGAATCTGCTGCTTTTGCAGCCCTGCTCTCGCTTCTTTTCAGGAAATCAGAAATTTGGAAAAGTCGCTCGGAATTTTTTAGCATATGAGGAGTGATTTTAGTACCAAAAAACCTCTAGAACCTAGTTCAGTGAGTTAGAATTGATTTCTGAGTCTGTATAATCATAAACCCTAAAAATCTCAGTTTGTTTCCCCCACTTTCAGACCTTAAGGATCTTCGTAACTTCCCGTTTCTTCCTGTGCTCTTTCTCCAGTACAGCTGAAAGGAGCTAATCCAAGAATCGGCTGATGCAGCTGCGTGCTGCCTGGAGATTTGGGGAGTTTGTGAAGGGTTTTTTTTCCCAACTATCATTAACCTGAGGAAATGTCAGAGAGAAGAAATATTCAATTGATGAATTCCAGATTTTTTATTCTCAGATTGAAGTTTCCCCATATGTCTGTTCTCAAATGGCAGTGATACTCAAATGCCTTCAAGAGTACAAATAAGAAATTTAGCTCATTCTGTGAGGAAAATACTAACGGGTTTCTGGAAATCTACAAGGCATGGAATAGGACTTATTGTGTTTGGTAGTGAGAGAGTGTAGTAGCTGTGCTTTTAAAAACGAGTAGGTCCGTGTTTACCTTTTTACTTTTTTTTCCTGTTAGGACAGAGCTTAGAGTTTATTTATTATTTAGTTCTGTGTTTGATTGTACGTATGTTTCTTAGGGTTTTGTCTGGGGTTTTTTTTCCCTCCAACATTAGTCTTTATGCTTTCCCTTGCAATATTTGTGGTGTTTATCACAGTGAGAGATTCTCATGAGCTGTATTGACCTCAGTTATTTTATCAGAATCACTTGCGTGTTTTGATAAATACCTGAAAAGCCTTGCTTCTCAATTTGATTTTTTTTCCCAGACAAAATTAATATTTCCCTTTAGCAGTTATTCCTCTTTTCCGTTGAAAAGTAGGAAGATGCGTCGCATGAATTCCCACAGAGCCCTTCTGAATGCTGTCAAGAATTTTTGGTAGGTTCTGGGAAGTTTTTATGTTTGCTTTTCTGTTCAAGATCTAGCTTTCCAAAGCATTTACATTTCCAAATGCTATGACTTGTTCATTGGAATTCTCCAAGGGGGTGGGCATAAGGAAGAGTCCTTCCACTATTAACACACAGCCTTTAAAAGTTAATGGGTTATGGAAACCTGATAGATACAGGAAAGGAGCAGGGAAAGCCCTAAGGGGGTGCACATCTGTTAGGCCTCAGCAGCCTGCTGCTGGCCATTTCCAAGCAGTCCTTTTCTGTAGCTTTATTTACATTTGTCTAAACCCCAGTTTTAGCCATTGCTCGGGGCTTTGCCAATGCAAACACTCAGCATGAGCAAAAGAAAAAAATTAAAAATGGATTCCACTGGAACTTGTATTCAGAGCCAGAATAAACTTGAGTAGTGCAAATGTCAGCTCTTGTTCACACTAAGAGTTTACACTGCTGTGTAAAATGGCAGCTAAGCATAAGTGAGAGGACATAAAGCCAAGTGCTCAACTGGCAGTTTTATTCTGACAGGAGTTTGGAATATGGAGGAAGTTCCAGCTCAGGAATGTGAGGCTGCATTTTACTGATTCACTTTTGCATTACCAGGAAGTAGCAGGCATTGAATAAATGCCTTGGCCACTTGTTCTTGGGAGATAATTACGGGGGTTACAGCTTGATGGTCCTTTGATTATCTGAATTTGACTTCAAATAGAATTGCATTCTGATTGCAGAACTACTCATTCTTACAACTTGCGTTTTTTAAGAACTTCAAAATAGAAGATTTTTCTGAAGTTCACTCGATTACCCCAGTCTGTTGGATGTGAGCATCCAACACTGAAATGGTATTTAAAAATTCATGTTTGCCAAGTCATGAAAAAACCCTTAAGATCCAAACCAGATTTTTTTCTTTACAAAAAGTATAATATATGTCCTGGCCTAAGAAACATGGCTGCCTACATTGCACAACTCCTCTGTGTGTAGATAGTGCTATTTTCAGGTCTACAGGTAAAGCAGCAGCTTCCTTATGAAGGTGCAGCTATAAATACACCAACACCCAACCAGCAGAACAAGTTTCTTGCTGCTGTATTTTCTGTGCAAGAGTTTTGTCAACTTGGACATACCATACAAAATAACTCCTGTGGGATCACTGCTGTTATGTCTGAAATTCAGTTTTGATGAGAGTCAGTGTTGCCGTAAGTTTTCCAGACTGGTAGAAGCACACAGTTTGGCAAGGATCTCTGGAGGTTATCTTATCCAGCCTGCCGCTCTACAAATGTTCAGTTCCAATGGATCAGAACTTTCACATCAGACAGAAGCTTCTGAATAATGTGCACTGGGGCAAGTTTATTCCCAACTGCTTGCTACTCAGCAGCTGCAGGCCTGATGGATTACATAGAAGTCTGTTAGTTCTGATGGGAGGGGGCCTGCTAAAGATGGGAGGACTGGGCTAAGAGGACTGCAAGGGACTTTGCTCTGTAAACAGTGGGAGCACATGCCAGCAGGTGTACCACAGGCTGATTGGTGCAGCTGATGGGCTTGCAGAAGTCAGGGAGGAGGCCCTGAGTAGAAATAAAGGTTTTAGGCAGTGAAGGAGAGCACTTGCAGAACGCACTTTCCAGGCTGTTAACTCCAGATATCAACAGAGATGACATCGGGTTGGCACCATAAGATTGTATTTTGCTCTGGAAGAAATGAGGCCAGCATTCCTGGAAATGTTGCCAGCATTCCTGGAAATGTCAGGCAAGAATGCTGTGCAGAAAACTGCAGTTTTTCTAGATTGTTCCCAAGGCTGTAAAGAAGTTCCTATAATGAGCAGCAAAGTACATGGCAACGTTTCTATCACCTTATGTCACAAACTGAAGCAAAGGTAGCTTAGTAAGGTTCAGAGATGATGAAAACTCATTTTCCATTTAACTTTTTTTACAGTGGGTTTTTCAATGTCTAACAGTGTACACATCATTTCTCTCTGCCCTGGGATTCTTCGGTGACTAAAAAACAGTTGAGCTCTGCTTTGATCTTTATCTTTCCCCTAGGTGGAGTACTAGGTGGTTCTCCTGCTTCCTCTCCAATGCTTGGAGGCGTAACAGAGACCTCTGAGACCAGAATTTTGTGTCAAAATTTGTCTGGGACTCATATTCAGAAGTGAATGTGGTGAGCTTTGACACACAGCCTGAACCAAAATACATGTGTTTAAAATCAGACAATATTGGAGGTGCCTGATCTCCCTTCTCTCTTGTCTGATCTACTGTGCATTTCCTCTCTTCAGCTCTTCAGTGAAGGACTCCAGGGATAGAAATTAGGATTCTGCAAGAAATTTAGCCTCTAAGAAAGCTGGAGAGGGACTTTCTACAAAGGCACATAATAATGGCTTTACACTAGAAGGGAGCAGATTTAGGTGAGAGATAATGCAGAGATTATTCAGTGTGAAGGTGGTGGTGATACACTGGAGCAGGCTGCCCAGAGTAGCTGTGGATGCATCATCCCTGGAAGTGTTCAAGGCCAGGTTAGATGGGGCTTTGAGCAACTTGGTCTAGTGGAAGGTGTCTCTGCCATGGCAGGGAAGTTGGAAATAGATGATCTTTAATGTCCCTTCCAACCCAAATAATTCAAGGAACCTATGATCTGTTTCTCCTTTCTTTATTGTACAGTATGGTTTGCTTTCTCTGTTTAGGGGTGTTGGCACAACATGTCTGGGATCAAAGTGAGGTCTCTGCCAAGTGTTCAGTGGAGTTTGTAGATTCAGCAGTACCTGGTAGACTGATATTTTGACAGTCACTTGGCATTGCTTCTTACCATGGTTGTAGCCCCTTGCATCTTTCTCATCCTGCTCCCACGGAGACACTTCTGAACTTCTATTCCTTCTGACTGGGCATCCAGGATCTCTTCTTTTCCAGGGCAAACCACAAAGTTTACGTGATCACTTTTTTATGTGTAGACCAGACCTGCCCTCTGACAAATGCAGCTTTCACAAATGAGCGTGACAGGAGGAGCTCACCAGGCATCCTGGGCACTGTGCAGGAGCTGAGGGAAGAGAGGCTGTGGGCAGCCCCCTGTGTGACTGTCCCTGTGAGGGGGCATGGGCACAGCTGGCATGGACAGTGTACACCGTGGGTGTATCACTGCCACTTTGTGTCGCCTAGGCAGGTGTTCCCGTGCAGGCAGAGTTCTGTTCTTTTGTATCAGAGCAGCTTCTTTTAAGTTCCTGGTAAAGAAAGAATTTGTTTGAACTTTGGCAACTTTAAGGTGGGCATATGTTTCTAGGGGGTCTTCTGGATTCCCTATGGAATTGCCTTCTCCTTCTTATCTGTCTGCAGGCTGTCAAGGGAGTCCAAGTTATTAACAAGGACAAGAAAAGGGGTTTTTATTTTCCTATTAGTTTTATTTGATTGTGTTAGCTACTCTTGTCTTAACTATATTTACCTTCAAAAATGGCAGTTTTGGAAAAAAAAGTCACCATTATAAAATGTGTGGGTGAAATGCATTCACAGCAATAGTTCTGTGTGGCCATGATTCATGTACTGCCTTCTGAAATTATTGTAGAGTAAATTTGTTTCTGGCAGGGAAAGGAGTGGAGACCTTCCAGGTCAAAAGCAAGTGAATTATTTTATGGACTCCAGTGGGGTCAGGATTTACCTTTCAGCATACACACTTTCAGCCTACTTGTTAGCTGCTGTTCCTCTGTCATTCAACTGCCATTTGTCATGGATAGCTATTTATAATACAGGAAAAAATAGCAGATACTTCTTGAGTTTTTATTCCCCTTGAAAAAAAAATTAAAATTTAAACATTTTTGGAGAAGTTCAGTGTAGCACAAAACAGTCGGTGCCTAGTCCCCAGCCATCCCCCTTTTGAGGATAGTTTTGTTGGCCAGCTCTAGCTGTTCCTCATGGACTGAACATCCACAGCTTTCCTAGAGATAATGAGCCACTTTGGGAGTAGAGTTTCCCATTTGGTTTTACCCCAAAGGAGGCCAGGATGTGCATTCTCAGGCTGCTCCACAATGTCAAACAAAAGATGGTGAGAGGAAGATGAGTTCAGAGTCCAAACTGATAATTTGAACAATAGCACAGGCACACAGAGAGAAAACTGATCTGCTTGTGAAATAGCTCCAAAGCAGCCTCCATTTACAGCTGTCACTTTAAGCAAACCAGAGGCTGTGTAATTTGAGAAATGGCTCATAAACAGTGGCTGTTCAGGAGAAATTTGGCCTGTCCAAAATGAGTGTACGCAGAGGCTACAAATCCACCATCGCTTCTGAAGTGTCTCTTCCATATTTCAGCAGTTGGAGGTTCCCGTCAGGAGGCGCAGGCAATGTGTCAAACACAGCCTGTTCCTTTTAAACGTTGGGTTTTGCTTCCAGGGAAGATTTCACCTTCTACTAAAAATCTTACGAGCTTTGTTCTTCTTTGATTTTCCCCTTTGAATCACTAAGGACATTCACATAGAACAGGATGGTTGATTTTTACTGTTCTTCCATGTCCCTATGGCATCTTCCCTAGATGAGAACACAGTTGCAGTGGGTTTTGCAACCATTTGCTTAAGTGATTAAATGGCAAAAAAGTAGATGTTAAATCCATGTGAAAAAAGGCAGATCTAACATTTGCAAGTCCCATGAAATAGGATTTTTATGGTGATGGTGCTTCAGTACTGAAAGGCAGGAAAAAAAATTGCAATGAAGACAGTGGTCAATAGGAGATGCAGCACATGAAGACTGTGCTGGGAACTGTTTGACAGTTAACATTTAGCTTCATTGAAACTAATGGAGGAAAGAAAACATGAATAAATAGTCTGGAAGGTTTTTCTTCCATTGCAGTTAAGGGGAAAGGGTCACAGTTAACTGATGGCTGAACATTTTACTGTGAATAACATCAATTGCAACACTTGCGTATGCCTGCATTTGTGTTGGTGAGTGTATTTCTATAGACAGGCAGGTAGTTGACACAAAACTGCAGGCGGATTTGCAAGTTCAGAATTACTTGCTACTAATTGAATGTACAGGTAATTTCACTTGCCTTTTGCTGTGAACTGAGACTTTAATAATTAGGGCTTAAATGATTAATACTCTATATCTACTTTGACTATTTTTTAACAAAAGTGTCAAGCAAAAGGTTTAGATATTGCAAAATGGAAAAGGAGAAAAAATATGGCTCTAAGTCATCTTTGAAACATTTTCATTAAAACTGTAATGCCACTAGAATCTGAAGGAGGGCAGTCAGTATATTACCACTTGCAGGAAACTTCAAAGTTTGAATTTGGGTTATGAGCACTGGGCAAAAGAAAAACTGAACTAAATAAGCCAGGTAGAAACTTGTTAGCATTTGGCAGATCTGTTCGTTCATGATTATGTACTTATACTTGGCCTTTTCCCCCCATGCAGTTTGTACAGCCTACCTAGACCCAGCTAAATTTACCTGAAGTTTTCCCTGTCGCTGTGCCTTCCAGCTGGCAGGCGAGCCCCTTGGTTGCTCCTCTGGGCAGAATGCCTGCTGGGCACACTGCTGGGGTGGAGCTGGTGTCCGCTGGGAAATGTCTTCTTGTATCACCTAGCTTTTGGGACCACAGAGGCAAAAGCACAAATACACTGGTTCAGGATGTCCCATTAGAAATGCTGTTCATTTTTAATGCACAAGTTACAGGCTTTTGCCTGAGGAATGTACAGAAGTTTATGATAAGTAAGGCACTAGGGCAGGAGTTCAAATAGGCTCCAGTCATAATGACAGGCGACTTATTCATTTGGCATTCTGTTTCCTAGGATTTATTCTGCTGTTCTGATAAGCTATGATTTAAAACACAGTGAAGTGCCAGTGCAGGCTAATAGCACCTTCTCCTACACTGAAACACATCACTGAGAGTAGAAGACACTGTGCTTTGTACCTGTCTCCCAGGGTGAGAGGTATGGGGCTCTGCCCACAAAGACCTCCTTACAGGCTGTCAGCCGAATTTGGAGTGGGTATCAGATCCAGGAAACAGATACCTGAATTTAGGTGGCTAGTCTCCCACACTAGGCAGTGGAGACTTAGTTATGGCAGCCAATGGAGCTGGGAGCGTGATGCATGTGAGGAAATGTAGATACCCGTTCTCTGTTGCGCTGAATCCCTCCTGACAGTGGGAGCTGGGACACAGCTCGTCGTATGTCGACACCTCTGAGTAGAAACTGTAGCCTGGAAGCCCATCCCTGGTAAGGATGCGCTGATGACAGGGATTCAGTCTCCAGTTGCTGCATTGTTTCTGCAGTTTAATGAGAGGGGCGGGCTGGACACGCACACACACACACACACACACACACACACACACACACGCATGCAGCAGACTGGAGCTGCAGAGCCCTCTGGAGAGCCCGAGAGTCGGAGCGTGTGAAGGCAAGCTTCATCCCCTCTGTGAGGGATGGGTGAGCATATTAGACCTTATTTAGGTACTCAAAATGGCACTCAAGGCTGTGCAATAAAGAAACAACATCTCTGTTAAAATTATTTTTACAACCTCTATTGTCGAGTTAGGACAAATAGACTTAACCAAGGCTTCTTAGGATATTAAACATTAATATCTACCACTTATGTCTGAACCTATATTTTGGATTTTATTTTCCAGACAAAAAAGTAATTTAAAATTATGCAAATGAGCTGCCAAAGCAAGGCATTATGCAGATTTGTGAGGCAGGCAGCTGAGTGTTAACCCTTGGTGCTGTAGCTTGCTGCGGAGGGAGTGCTGCTGCAGCAGCCCTGTGTGAATCCCTTCCAGCCCTCGTGCTCTTTAATTACAACAGTCCTATGGCAGGGCCTGAGGTGTGAGGCTCACCCCCTGTACACCCCTACTGCCAAGTGGATTTAGGTGGAGGGAGGAGCTGTGTTTGCTGCATTGTTCACCTCACAGTCCTGGCCAGCACAAGATGTACACAAATCCAGAAAAGACAAGTGTTGTAACTGTCATCCGTGGTTTCATAGGGGTTGTTTCCAGAATATTTGAAGTGACTGTCACAGGAGAAATATTGAATTGCTATTCAAATGTCACCACTGCAGTAACACTTTAAAAACAATTGACGCTGTCAGTAATAAGTCCTCTAGCTTGCTGGCCTAGATAGTATACACAAGATGCACTAGCAGCCTTGACTTTCTGTAAAGGAAAGCTATTAAAAGAACTCCACGTTGTGCTACTTTGTGGATTCAGTAGATCATTATCCCACCCAGCTATAAAGGTGGTGGGAATAACTCTCAGTCAGGAACAGATGGGTTTTGATAGAAATCCAAGGTCTGATCTGCTCTGGAAGTTTGCCCTGATCTCTGCAACTGATGCCAGCAGCTGACATAGCCACATTGGTGCAAGCACTAGTGCTGAGCAAGAAATCTAATGTTTTATAGCTGTAAAGTTTGGCAAATGGCAAGAGCAGGCAAATCCCCATACACGAGGATGTAAGTGCAAGCTGAGCTCTAGTGGAGGTGCCTGATGATGGGTTAAAATAGTGGCAGCCAAGCCCAGGGAGAGAGTTCACATCGGGCAGTTTTGGAAGGCCTGAGTTTGTGCCTCAGTCATGCCCATGTGGTATGCCAAGCCTTGTGAGTACTGAATTTGTTCAGCATCAGGTGGGAATGCCCTCTTCCTGAGGGCAGGAAGAAATCTGGATGCAGTATGGGGGGACTTGAATCCACATTTCCTCCTGCACTCCGGTTCATAGAATCATACAATAGAATCATACAATCATAGTCATTTATGGCTCCCAATAAAAGAGCTTACAGAGCAGTGCAGGATCCAAGGAAAACACCAAGAATATGTATTTCTGTAGTGAATTACTTCAGGAACAAATGATGTCTCAGTGCTGCTCCAGGACACAGAGGTAATCTGGGTTTCTCTCTTTCACCCTCCTACACCCAAATCCTTTAAAGTTTTCTCCACTCGCCAAATTGCTCCCTCACTTTCTTTCTAGTTAAAGGTGTCATTTCGAGCTGCCTGTCAGAAACTGCCTGTCTGAGCCAGTACACAATACTGAATAAACACTTCAGTATGTTCAAACCTGGATGCAATCAGTGAATTTACAGGCTTAAAACCTTTTTTAAACTGGATACACATGCGTGTGCACAAAGGTTTGCTCAGTTTAGCTACTTTGGTTTTGCTTGTTCTTAAGAGCATTTTTGGCTCAAAAATGTGATGTCTCTCATGTATTTGGAAAGAGTTTTCCAAAACACATGATCAACATCTGTTGGTTTTGATATGCCAGAGCAGCTATGTAAGAGATTCAGAGATTCAAGAATACATTGCTGCTGCGTATATTTGTTTTAAAATTTGGATTTTCTATTTTAAATTTGGAGTTTTTCTATTGCTCAGCAATTTAAGCAATGGGCTGATGGTCTGGTTAGCAAAAAAAAAGCATGAAACCAACTTACATTGGTTCAGGTTTTGTTAATTTTGGAGGAAAAGAATATAAGGATAAAAAGCTAAAAAGGATATAAATCAGACACTGCTTCTGTACTGCCAATGTTCTGCCAGCTTAGAAGAAATAAACTAATTTAAATAGGTAGAAACACTGTTTTATGATGGCAAACAACAAAATTGAGCACAAAGACCATGGAAGGAAGTTGCTAGGAAACCTCTACAGTGCTCTGGAAAAGTTTTGCAGCTCACAGACACCTATAAGAGAGTTGTCACCACCTGCCAGCCTGGACATTTCCTAAAAACAGGGGTGTAAAATTGTAGTACACCTTGATTTCTATAAATGCAGCACCAGGAAATGCCTTACAGCTCATTTTAAGTCAATGCAGCTTTGGAGGACTGTAAGCTTTTCCCAAAACCATCTCTGAAGACTCAGCACTAGGGTCTTGTCCATAGTAACGCTGAAGCCCTGACTTGTGTGTCCAAACAAGGTCTGCCCAGACTGCACTCATCTTCATTAAGTTCTTAGCAACCGTCTTTGCTTCTGTGAGCTCTAACCTTGCCTGTGCTGAGATTTCAATAAGGTGAACTGTAAGCTAGACTAGCCCTCTGCGGGCACAGCCACAAAGTCCTTTTGCATTGACCCACAGGGTGGCTTTGCCAGCAGAGATTTCCTGCAGGCATGCTGACACCTCAGATGGGTTCTCTGCATGGCAATGCTTCAGAAAGTTGAGGTGCATCAACCAAAAATGTTACAACTGCAGGTCCACACTGTCAGCATGCACATGTTAAAACCCCAATTTCTGTACCAAGTAGCTGTAATTATGATGATATCTTAATGATGGTATCTTTATCCTTTTAACACTTGATTTTTTTTGTGTGGCTACTTCATAGTTTAACCATTTAAGCCCATTTCTATGAGGAAACTGGTAGGTAAAAGACTGGGGAATCAACACAGACCACATTTTTCTTTCATCATGAAGTCATCTGTCAGTGCAGCTCATGACTGGGATTAAGACAGGCAGTGTTTGTCAGGGGTTGCTAAGGATTGCTTGTCTACTCACTTCCTTCATAGCATTTTGCAAAAAAATGGGCAATGTGAGGTGCAGGGATGGAGGAATGGCTGCTGCGAGCACAATGAACAGAGCTGTGAAATCTCTAGTCTCTGAAATTCCCTTTGTGTGGGAACCCCCTGAAGGTGTGTCACCAGCAAACTCCTGCCTACCAACACCCATCCTTGTTATGTCTGTTCATTCTGCACTCCTCCCTGCCCACCTGGTGAAACACCCATCATGCTACAAGCCATTGCACTCAAAAGGTGGACAAGGGGATTTCCTGCTCCTTCAAAGAATAGCAATAAATTAAGAGAAATAAGAAATACCTGTTAAACCTGAGGATACTCCTTTAAAGAAAGATTCCTTTTATAACAACAGGGTTCATTCCACAACAAAGAAGGCACTCCAGAGAAGATGTGATGCTGATATGAAGTACTGATACATGAAGTATCTTACAGGATTTTCCATTCTGGTCTATCTAGTCTGTTGACACATAAAAAAGATCCAGATCTTCAGTTTATCTTTAAAAAAAAGACCAAACCTCTTAGGAAATCCTTTTTTACACAGCATATAATTAATATATGGAATCAACACTGGATATTCCTGACAGGTTTAGACTAGCTCTGCACTTGATGGTCTAGCAGCCTTTGTGAGCTGCATCCCTATGAGATGCTGTGGGAGGGAGAGCTCAAAATAGTGTGTAAAGGCAGGAACTCAGCTGTTAATTTAAAGAAAAGCCTTTAGTTTCTGGAGCAAGAAAACTATGTGAGAGCTATAGTAACATCTGGAGCTTTCTTGGTTCATAAAAGGTTTTTCTGCATTTCAGAAAGGATTATGTGCATGCAGAGAAATCAGTTCCAGTGGTGTTAATGGAGTAAGGTCTCATCCAAAGACTCTCAGATTCCACACTTGGTGACTCAGAAAGTAGCACCCACATCACATTTTTACAGCAGTGATGCCCACAATTGAGCGAGTTCCCTGCACCTTCCTTATGAGACAAGTGAGGAGAAACAAGGACCCAACAGACTCAGCTGGATAGCTGCTGGTAGGAATAGACGTGTCCTAGCAGCACCTCTCTCCTTTGTTGGCTGCAGAGAAAATTTAGAGGGAAGTGGATGTGTTTGCTTTGGTTTGAGGAGTTTTGAAGAGAGTGAAGCCCATCAAGGCTCCTGCTGACTGCAGCTGGGGAGCCATCTGCTTTTCCTGCTCTCAAGGTAGAGCCACCCTGGCTGGGGTGTTGGAAGATGCAGGTTCTACTTGGTGCTGGATGACTGAAGCAGGCAGCTCTTGCAGCTGTCCATCCTGCCCCTTCTGTAGGCACAGTTGCCCCGAAGCAAGGATGTTCTCCTCCCGTGAATCATCTCAATCACACAAGTCAATGTGTCACCACATCTCTTGGTCTCTGTGCTCACCACAGCCATGGGCTAAGATTGGTGCAGAGCAGACAGGACCTGGGCAGGTGCTCAGATGCAGGACAGCTGAGTAGTGAAGAGAAACAGGAAAGGCAAGTTCAAAGACAAGTGTGACACAAAGGAAAAAGGTGATGTAGTAACACCAGGCCAGCAGGCACAGACGGCCCCGTGCTGTCTACTGGTGTCCACTGGACCTCTCCCATCAGCAGCACCGTGTCTCCAGCTGGAAATGAGAAGGGGTATTCCCCAAAGTATCCAGCACAGGCAGGACTGTTAGAAGCAGAATTCTGGAGAAAACTTAAGCCTTGCTCATCACCACAACATCCTTGTGCCCAGGTAATTGCCTCTTCCAAAGCAGCAGCCCTGACAGTCCTGAGCCTGGGAGGTGCAAAGCATCTGGGCCATCTCACAGATCAGTGCTTCTGAAATACGGTGTGATTGTTATGGTTCATCAAAGCACAGGCTTAACTTTAAATTCCTCAGTCATGCAAGTAGTTGCTGTCTGACCCTGTCTCACACCCTAACAGCGTTGCCAAAGGAGGAGAGAAAGAATTGAAATTTTACACCATGGCATATGGAGTGGTTCAGAATTCTTCTAAAATGGAGATGGTGAGAATGTTTTTGTCAGGTCTTTGATCCCTTTCAAAAATAGAACCCCCTGGATGAGTTAGAGAGGGCTCATGCTGTGAGCTGGAGTTTTTGTAATCACTGCTGACTGGAACTGCTTGTCAGTCTGATTTGTGCATTTTTCCAGTCTGTTTTATAATGCGATCAAATTGCTGTTCCCACATTGTAGGAGATACTTCACAAGTTTCTTGGGAGAGGACACCAAGCTCCAAGGCTAATTCATTTTTCCTCTCAAAAAAGAATTTTCCCATTTTTTCTTCTTAAAATATTTAATTTTATAATTACTCACAGAGGCTGAGAATTGATTCAACAAATCTTGAGTAATCTCTAGGTGTTCCCCAGATTGGAAACAAGCAATTAAAAAGAGAAAAAAATATAGAATAAAAGAAATATTAATTTAAAAATTGAGGAACTTCTTATTTCATGATACTTAAGTGGTTAAACATCTCTTGTAGAGTGGCATGCCAGGAAGTATTTCTAGGTAGAAGTTCACATCCCTGTAAGTGGCCGTAAACCACTGCAGAAACAAGATAACAGAAGCCCTTTGATTTTAGCCACCTCTTTATTTACCTCTGCTTGGAGGATACTGTAGATAAAACCTCTGAGACCCTAGGATAGACTTACTGAAGAAAGTAAGGCTGTCACACCTCCTGTTTTTCCATGCCTAGTTGCACGAGATAGGAACAGTAAGCTCACAGCTTATTCTTCTGGGGCACTGCTGTTGCTGCACCTTGCCAAGGAAACCCTCAGTGCAAACAATTAACTGCTCATCCTCCTTTAAACAGGGAAGAATGAAAAGGAAGGCAAAACTTGGATTGGGGTTTTCTTGTCATCACAAGAGCCCATGCCTTGTTCCACCTGTGTGGAGAAAAGCTGTTGCAGAAATGATGGGAGGCTGGTGGTGGTACCTCACTGCCAAAGGAAGACACTGCTGGTAACCTGGAGTGTACAGCTGATGTTGTTGAGTGGTATAAATTTGATTGGTGATTCATTTCTGATTAAAACTGACAATTTTTTTTCTTCCAGCAGAACAGACAGGAGTGGAAATGTTTCATATATTCACTGATTTCACTGAAACTTTGACAGCATTATCAAGTACTTTTAATACTTTTTGATTTTATATGAATCCCATAAAACATCCAAACACTAGGATGTAAACAAATTACTTCAATAAGCTTAGTTTTGATATTTCTGTTATGTTCCAAATTTTGAATGAAAGGAGGTGTGAAATAATCAGTTCTCCCAAGAAAATATGACATCTCACACAGCTCTAACCTTTCTTGCATAAGACTCAAGAGGCCCAGTGATCTCTGCTGATGGCCAAGTCTCCTCCTGCATTCAGTGATGCTGCAAAATGTCCAGCACATCCGCCACAAAGGGAATTCTCATTTACATCCTACTGGGTGCTCAGGGTCACCTTCCAGGGCAGCAGCACCAATTGCCAATACCATCTTTTGGGAGAGTATTTTCTGAAGTACTGATGGAAATGTAGAGGTCTTTTCTTACAACTCATGTAACCTGGACGCATATCTGACAAGTGGGTAGGCGTTACCTTCATCCTTTGGAAGAGAAAACAAAAGACACATGCAAAATGTTTTCTTTTGAAGAGAACATGGATGTTGAAGAAATGAGAGAGTACTTGTTAAAAGGGAGTTCTGGCATATTGCACTTGCACACTGATTTCTGCTCCTGCAGCAAAACTGAGCTTCCTTTGTAGAGGACAGAAGCAGATACCAAACTATTGACTAACAACATAGAATGCAAATAACATTTTTTGTAGCAAATAACATTTCGTTTGCGCTTGGGTGGACAAGATACCTACAATGTAAGAACAAGAGCCGGTAGATACATGACACACTGAACCACGCAGGCACCAGTGGTCCTTGGCATTTGTTCACAGATGGGGGTTTGCACCCAGGGTGTTGTCCACAGCTGGCTAATAACACCTGTCTTGTTACACTTGAGAACTGGAAAGCACAAATAATGACCATTTTCAGCTACTGGTCTCTTCTTGGTGCTCAATTAGCTGAGCCATTTGTATTAAATGGGAACAGTAGGAATACAGTAATGTTGACTGAAAACAAAAGCTGAAACAAGGGGATTTTCAGAGCAGCTTTAGGGTCTGAAAACTACTGCAGTCCTCCTGTTTTTTCTACAGAAAAGTGGTAAGGAGTCCTAGAAATTACTCTGGTTGTGACGGAGAGAAAAACATTTCAATTTATGAGCAGGCTGCTCTCTTTAAGCATTGCAGCAGCTTTCAGATGCTACCTTTGGGAAGAGGGACTGGCCTGATGGAGGGAGTGAGGAACTCTCCCATAGCATCACCCCTCCAAACATGAAGGATTGCAAGCAGCTGTTGCAATCCCAGGTGGTTTGCACTGCCCCACCAGCACAGGAGCAATGGCAGGGGTGGCCCAGCCAGGCCAGGCCCTCATGTGAATTAGCACTACTGACATCCCACTGATGAGCTTTTGCTGTCCATAGCATGGTGCTCCAGGATGTTTTGGTCAAGATCCTGTGTACACATGGGACAAAGCATCTTTAGTAATGATGCTGGGAAGCATGGTACCCCGAGTATGTGGGGAAAGACCTGTCACTGCTTTAATTGCATTCAAACATGCACAGTCAGAGTGAATAATACCATGAGCAAGTCAGGAATTGATTAACCAGTTTGCTGTGAAAGGGAAGGGTACCCCCTTCCTTTTCTTCCACTGGCCTGTTTAGATCAGACCTTGTAAGGAAGAAGGGCATTTATATACCTAAGTAAAATATGGCCCTGCCTCTCAGATCCCCACCACTATGTGCCAGTGAGAGAGCAGGAGTGGGAGAGAGCCCAGGATAATGCAGGAACATTATTTGGTAGGAAGACGTGTTAGAACAGCACTAGGAAAACAAGGAAAAGACAACTCTTAAAAAAAAAGTTGACTAAGAATCAGTGTGTCTGAGCAGCAGCTTGAGGAATCAGTGCAAAATATTTGATGAATCATTCAAATTTGAGTTGAAGGAGTTCAACTGCTCCATTATGAGTTTCAAGTGGAGAAAAATTCCTTGAGGAAAGAT
This sequence comes from Sitta carolinensis, assembly GCA_032173965.1. Classification (NCBI taxonomy): domain Eukaryota; kingdom Metazoa; phylum Chordata; class Aves; order Passeriformes; family Sittidae; genus Sitta; species Sitta carolinensis. The sequence goes on from CM063284.1 coordinate 133,174,440, forward strand.
ATAAAAAGCAGTTATTGATATAAGTATTTCTACTCATGAAGGTTAAAGTGTTAAATGTGTTGGCAAAGTCAAGAGAATATCAAAGAATGTCTCATTTACATAAACAGTGTGTTGGCAATCCAGAAATACCATCCTCAGGAGTTAATTCCACAAGTTTATATGGAAGTCAATGCCACAACAGGGAATAGGAGGCTGAGCAGGAGCCTGACACCCTGGGCGTGCTCCAAGCTTTTCAGCAATACTTGGCTGGACACTCAGGTGCACAGTTACATGGCCAATTACTTCCATTCCATATGGAAATTAGAAGAGGAGAAAATTATCATTATTATCCATTGGAGCACACGGTTACCTGAGTGCAGTGTGTGGGTACAGTGCTCTGGATGCAATTGTTCTTTCAGTTAAACAACATCAGGATTTCTGTCTGAGGGTTGGTCCAGACTCAGCTTCAAGTGATTTTCTTATACCCCACTTAAGAAGGTGACTGGGATGTTAAGAGATTCTGGCTGATCTTGTGCTTCAGGCACAAGATCCTCAGTGCTTCAGGCACTATCAAAACATAATAGGTCTGAAAATATGTTGACCACACTCTGAATTGGTCTGTACTTGCTGAACTTGATGAGTTCTTGCTCAAAAGAAACTAAGATAAACTTTGAAGGAATGGTTACTTCAGGCATTGTGTTTGAAAGAGCAAAGAAGACAGCAGTGCTTCCAGACCTGGGAGTTAGATTTTGGGGTTTTGGAAGTTTAGGGTTGAGGTTCTTGTTTGGTCAGACTTCGGGGGGTGTTTTTTGGGCCTTTTCTTTAGGGGCTTTTTTTGAGTTTCAGGTGATACGGATTATTTTCAAGTCCATCTCTGTGCACTTCCCAGGCAACTCAGTGGACCCTGTGGACTCAGTGGACTCTGAGTGGAGAGGTCCCTGGCTCTGCGCTCTGAGCAAGGGGAGACAGTTACACCTGGCAGTAAGCATTGAAGGACATATTCCAGTTTTCATTGCTCCATTCTGCTTTTACAGAGGTAAAAGAATTAGAGGAGCTTCTCAGCTTCATGGATGTGAGGAAGACTTTGACAGCCAGGGATGCTTAAGGAGCCAAAGAACCTATACTGTGTTTGACTTGTCTGTGTTGAGATGTCTTCGAGGTCACTGTGTGTGTGGGTTCAAGACAACCTGTGAGACTGACACGGGCTGGATCAGACATAGATGCTGTTGCAGATGCCCTTCTTCACCCTCTTCCTCATGCCAGGTCAGAGCTGACTGTGCAGACTCCCTGAGATTGCAGCAGATATGAAACAGGAGGATTTCCTATTTCATTGATAAGTAAAGACAATTTCAAAATAGCACTTGCAAGTTAGGCTTATTAGTGGACTCACTTTGTTGACAGCCCCAAACATGGGGCCTGGTCTTAGCAGAAGTCAAAATTCACCTTGGCTTCATTGGCAGGGACCTGCCTAAGCTGAATCCTCTGTCATACCACAGTGGTGTTACCCTGCTGATTCTCCATATTCCAGTAATATGCAGCATCCACATATCAGCATGCCACCAGCAGCTCCACATTGCATTTACAGCATCAGCTGACTTGCAGTGAAGGAGACGCACTAAGAGATCCTCTCTACCAGAGGTACTACTGGAACTACCCCACCAGCAGCTGCACTAGCACACTGTGTGGCAGAAGTCCCTCCTTCCCCTAGGGAAATGGAGCTGAGTTGGCTCTTTAAATGACAGACAGCACACCTTCAAGGTGGAGTTGATCTGTACTCAAAACAGTTCTTATCCATCCGTCTACCTTCTGGGAAGTGTTTGGTGCTCCTTTCATATGGGGCCAGCCAGGCAGACCCACAGAAATGTGAGTGCCACTCCCCTGTGCCTGAGAATCACTAGCTCCACAGTGGTGACATTGTCAAGTCACATGCACGAGGTTGGTTATTCTTCCAGTGTAGGTCCATAATTATCCATCTGTGCCCAGAAGGGCAGGCAAGCTCTCCCGCAGCTCACAGGAAATGATTACAGAGCAGCTCACCTTCCTGCAGTACAAAACTCTTCCTGATACATGCCAGAGGCACCAGCAGCATTACTCATAGTGGGTGACATTTCCCAACCTGATTCTCATGCCCTGGCTCAGCCATCCATCCCACTGCCATCTGAGGCTGGTCCAGCCCAGGACAGAACGTTGATGCAGGGCAGTTGGGGAGGAAGAGGAGGACACAGCTCTGGCTGTGGGAAGCAGCCTATCAAGAAATGCTTGTTTAACACATGGCAGATCAGCCTGCCTCAGGAGTGAGCTGTTTCTGTAAATCAAATAACTTCTCATGAGTCAGGAGCACAACCCTTTATTAGAGAGTCACATATTTTTAGAAATCGCTGTAGTTCAGGGATTTTTATTGTTAACATTTGTTGGCTTTCATGTACCAGCCTGAGGTGGGATCTGACTCCTTAGAACTGTTAAGAGCATGGATTGTGTACTGCCAGCACTCAAAGGGAGTGAAAGCCTTGAAAGGGATACCAGGCAACCCATCCTCATTTGCCAAGAGAGACAGATCAGTCCTTCTTCTCTGAATGGTTTTGAGGGCCCCTTTCCTAAAAATGACAACCACAGACTGTAAACTCTCTGGAGGCACTACTGGAAATCATCATATATGGCTGAGGATGCTGAAATAATATTTGTAATACTCAGCTGCTGTAATCTGCAAATAGTGCTAAGTGGTAGAAAGAGGCAGAACCACCTTCCAAAGCTCTTTCCAAGTACATACGATTAAGAGAGTCACTTGTCAGCTGCAGCAGGTGCCCACTTCTGCCCAGCTCCTAGGAAGTCACACTGAGGATGATTGCCATGCAGATCTTTACAGAATTTCATAAAATATAAGATGAAAAATATTTATTGAGTTGTCTAGTCTAGCTATCTATCCATCTCATGTAAGTGGAAAGTGAATGATTTGCAGCAGAAAACCAAAAGTTTAAAGTGTGTGGGAGTAATGAAAAACAGCAATAGAAGCATGAAAAAAGCTCTTTACCAACATTGCTTAGCTGTTGCAGTAATGGAAAACAAAGCTACAAATTACTTTCAGAGCTCCATATTTCCATTGTTTTAAAAACTACAGCCCATTTTTCAGAGCATTACAAAAACATCCTGCCTGCAGATAGGCTTTTATGTTTTTTAAACACTGATTACAAACGTAAGTGCAGGTATGTGGTTGGTGTGAGATAGCCCTTGGGGATGAGGAGCTCCATACAGGATGTTTTGGAAAGTCTCTGTAAAACCAGTGTTGCCACCCCTGGATTAATTAATTCCACAGTGGGCACTCATTGACACAGTGTTTCATCCTACTGCAGGATCTCCTGTGAGGTTTTGAGAAACAGTAAGACAAGGCAAAGCACGCACTGTTCCCAAGGCATGGCAATGCATGCCTAGAGCACTGCTGGATACTTTGCTTCTGCCTGTGATAGTGGGTGGGAAAAGGGGCAGCGGAGGAGAGCAGAGCTTGGCAAGTACCTGCTTTGTTGATTTGTGTCCATGCACACCTGCTTATCCTCCATACAGTATGTGGTGATGCCCTCCAAGGTTATTTTGCCTGCATGTCCCTCTGCTCAGTGTTCTGATTGCAGACCATGCTGATGCTCTCCTGGTTTGGGGACAATCTCCCTGGATGAGCTTGCCTGTGGGGAAACGTTCACATCCCTTGGCATAAAGATGCATCCCAAAGGAGTCAGCAACCTACGGGCCCCACTGCCTGTAGGCCGTCCTCACTCTCCTGGGAGGCACATGGCAAATCCTCAACTCCCTGGTTTCATGTTTAACCATGGAAGGTTTAACTTCAAATTGTTTTTTGAGCTGTTGCTTTCCCTGCAAAAGTTTTGTTTTGATACACGCCCTCGTGTTCAGCATCTTTGCTTTATAGTGGCTTTTGCGGTCCCTACTTGTGTATCAGAAGGAAAATTGAGCTCGATGCTCAGTTCGAGTCATCTGCTCCAGACTTCATCTCTTCAATTGGGCTTGGCAAACAAAGCCCCTTGTGGGAAATAAAGGGTTCAGATTCACAGGAGAGTAAGAAGACCTCCTGAAGGACACTTTCATGTAGAGCAGAAAAAATAGAGTGTATCAGGGTTTTAAAGACATAGTGCCATCAGGGGGGTGTACAGGCTCCATACAGAAGGGACCCTTCACATATTGAAGGGTCTCTTCCGTAAATAAATTTAAATAAATAAAAGATTGGTCTTCAGACCAAAAAAAGTAATGCCTTTTATGAGTAATAGAGCACAAATAAATTTATTTTTTTAATGGATGAAACTATCATTCAATACAAAATAATCTGTCTCTTTTGATTTATTGATAAGCCAAATTCATATTTCACCTTGGGAAAATAACACATCATCTGGCTTGCCATTGGGCAGGTGCCTGGCAGACAAGAGTGTTGGTGCTGCTGAGGCTGGGATTAGCTTTTGTGTCACAGGCCAGTCTGAGGGAATATGTTTCATGTCTTGGGCTCCAACACTTGTCAGAGGTGATGGGATGGAAGCTGTTGGTCACTATTGTTGTTCAGAATTGCAGGCAGCCACCTGAAGCAACATTGTGTATGAAACTGCATGCAAGTCATGCTCCCCATGGCCCATGGCTCTGCTGCCCAGCCAATATGCACGTATCCCTGTCATGTCCAGCCCCCCACATATCCTGCTGCCATGGGCTGCCCTAGGCCATGGCTGGAAGCTGCAGCAGGGGCTGCAGTTGTGCGTGGACACGGCTGTGGTTCCCATAGTGACAGAAGAACTGTGGTGTCCTGCACCCAGTGATGTCATAAGGCAGCTGCTGGAAGGCTGCAGAAGCAACTGCAGCTCTGCTCCACACACCACCAGATGAAGCTCTCAGGGCGTTCACACCTCCACCTGCCCTGACACACTTAACAGCAAGGCAATGTCATCGCACCGTCAGCTCCGGGGAAACACCATGCGGAACCTGAAGCACATACAGAGGCAGATAAGGCTGATGGACCTGCGCCTGCAGCTGCTCCGTGAGAAGCTCTGTGTTGCCCGTATGCAGAAGTTGGCCTTTCCTTGCTGCTGCCCATTCCAGACCTGCTCCCGGCCTATGGGGAAAAAGTGCCTCATGGCAAGGCAGGAACCGGAGCGACAACTGGACAGGTAAGAGAGAGCTGCCTGCTCTCTACAGACATTGGCAACCTTTAGGGTAGAATAAAGGGAGGTTTGACCTTGCTATCAGGAGCAAAGGTTGAAACAGGTAATGGGAGTGAAATAGCCATTTTGGAGAAAAAAATTGAAAGGGATACATGAAGGTAAATATTGTTCTCTTGTTTTAATTCCAGATTGAAAAGATTTAGCAGGATGTTAACCTCATGCTGCAGTGACAATTGTTTGGCTTTGATCGATGTGAAGGGTTTTGACCCCAGGGACATCTGTGTAACAGTGAGAGATGGGAAGGTGACCGTGTCAGCGGAGCACAAGGAGGAACACAACACCTGCATGGCAAAGACACGCAACTACAGAAAATTCACAAAGAAGTTCTGCCTGCCACCAGGGGTGTGTGAGAATGAGGTGACCTACTCAGTGGACTGCAACAACTTCATGAAGATTGAAGCAGTACCCAAGTGCTGCCCTTGTCTCTGTGACTACTGAGCTGCAGCAGCGAGCTAAACTCAGCCACAGCCATTCCTCATCCTCACCTCTTCTCCCCCTTGGCTTTAGGTCTGTCCTAATAAGTGTGTGTCAGCAGCTTCTCTTACCTCTTCTACATAAAAAAACTGCATTCTGAGCAAGTTGTGTGAGCGTCATTTTTAAGGGGTTTGGTGGGCATAAAAGGGGAATGTCATCAGGAAAACACAAAGATATTTTTTGGCATGCATGACTGCGATCACTTGCTGGGTAATGAAGGCAGGGTGGTGTCCCTAGGACCTACCAATACATACAATCGCATGGATTTTAAAGGTTTGGTTCTTGCAGAGACTGCCTGGCTGGGAAAAGCGGTGGATGAAGGACAGAGAGCTTTTCCTTAGAAAAGTTCAAATTAGGGTAGAACACTTGCCAGCTGAGGAGGGAAGGACAGCATTTCCTGCTGAATCAATGGCTCCAAAATAATAAGAAAACACTTTTCATGTTGGGAGAGGGGGAGAATTGTCAGTATAATTGCTTGAAGGCAATTTTAACTTTGCTGCCCTGGCCTCAGCACTTGGGTATGCACTCCTATGGGAAGTAGCATTACATCCCACTGCAGAAAGGTGTGTAACAGAACATACCTGGTGCCTGCATTTATTGGCCACTTGGGCCAGCATCTCCCCAGTGAGCACCACGTGGTTCAAGCTTCACGAGCCCCTGGGTTGGAGGGAGGAAGGCTGCCCCTCTTCACGTGATGCACTCCCCTGCAGCAGACTTTCCTAACAGGGAACTCAATGTTTTAGGTTGTGCTGGCACGGAATCTGATGTTCCCTAACCTGCCAGGGGAGAGGGTGAGCACATGTGGACCGGTGCTGTGCAGCTGAACTGCACACTTGAAACTCTTCAGAGTGGAGTGTTGTCCCTGCCATTAGCCTGGCTGAGAAATGCAGTTGGTTGCTGTCACACATGAGGACCCTCATACCAACCGAGTCAATGTGTCCCAGTGCAGCCAAAGGGTCCCCAGTGCCAAAAGTACCCACTCACTGCTGCAGCAGGGAATATTACCCTGGAAACACTCACATCTAAAGAAAGAAAAGCCATTCCTTTATATACAGCCTGCAAACAGACAGCCTCACTTTTGCAGTTTACTTTCACCTTATGAAGGTGGTCAATCACAGGGAAGGGTTACAGAGCGCTGAGTCCATGGCTGGGAGCACCACGGCTGGGGGAGGCCCTTGGATCCATTGCCACCTGCTCCTGTTCCTTCAGTCAAACGTTACAAGCAGATCAGTTGAGGATCAGTTTAGCTTGGCTATAAACAGCTTGGTAATTTAACTTTGGTGCAAGAAATTATCTGCTTCTGGGATATTTTCAGCATCCAGCTACCACTTAAAATAACATCTGTTAATAAACGTTAAACTTTATGGGCTTTGTGTGTAGCTGGATCAATATAGAACCATACAACCATGGAAGAGTTTTGGTGTTAAGGGACTTTTTGAAGGTCACCTTGTCTAATGCCCCTACCATGACCAGGAACATCTTCCACAAGACCAGGCTGCTTAAATGCCCATGCAACCTGGCCTCTGGGCAACCTGTTATAGTCTTGCCACCCTTATCATTAAAAAAAAAAAAAAATAAAAATAATAAAAAAAAAAAAATATATATAAAAATCCTTATGCCACATTTAAATCTAATCTTTTTCAGCTTAAAACTTCATCTCCAGTCACTACAGGCCTTGGTATAAAGTGTGTTTCCATCTTTCTTATAGATGATCCTAATATACTGAAAGGGTGCCCATGCACAGGTAGTCTGATTCTGCTGGTGTTGGCCAGGGATGTTTAGACCTAAGCCACACCTCACCTGGGAGGCTACAAGGAAGCCTCCAGTGGGAACAGGCAGCAGGGATGGGGACTGGGATTGGGCCTGGAAAGACCATATTCCTACAAAGCAATCCACCAAGTAATAATACCAAAACCCCTCTGTGATATGGTTTTTGCACTTTGATTTCTACACGAAACTAATAATTTATACAAATTATAGTGATTTCTACAGAAGCTGTCTAAGCATGCAGGAGGGAAACATATTTCAACACCTCCCCTCTACCCATGACTTGCAGAATATATCAAGTCCCACAGCAATCACAGGGCTGGCTATGACTGCTCTTATCTTTATTGCTCATCCTTTAACACATGCTCTTCACACTCTGTTCCTAAATTAGGCTCCTTACTCTCCTAAAACCAAATTACACTCTGGAGCACTTATTGAGAGATATGACTTTCTGAGGAAGATTCTGAATTCATATTACATCCTGTGAATTGCTAGTCCAGGCTGGTTAGGAGCATCTTTGAGACCTTTTCCATAATAGAAGCAAATCACTGAAATAGTCACTTAGTTTTGTTAATACCTACATGCTGTTAACAATTTGGAACTTAGCCCAAAACCTATAATAAACAAACACTGAGAGTTTTCAAGGAGAAAATACCTTTGGAAAGCCACCATTAACCCAGCAAGCCACAACATCATCATCTCCCATAAAACAAATTCACTTACCACTAGGTGGCAGATACTATTTTTTAAAATTTACCACCGTGCAACTCTCTTATTCAGAGCAAACACGCTGAGGGTGTGTCACAAAGCAATAAGGTTGGCACACAATGGAGCTGGTATTTTTTTCTATTATGCTAAAAGCAAGTGAAGAGGAAGGCAAGAGACAGAGCAGTTTTGTGATCCTGGATGTTCAAGAGCTCTCAGGACAGACCACCATCACATTAGGTTACTGCACTGGATTATATTGACCTTTGATCCTGCAGCTCTCCCTCATGGAGAACACCTCCTGGATAAGACCACTTTCATTTGCTTCAGCAGCTTGTCTGTCACAGTTATCAGCCCAGCAGAGGCTTCCAGTGGTTCATGTTCATGCTTCAGCATGTTGTTGCAACAAATTATTTTTGGGGCCAATCTTGACCATCCTCATGCAGCAGATACTCTCTCTGAATTCCCTAGCATGAAGAAGATATCAGAGAGGGTGAATTGGCTCTGTAGTTCTAAATGTTAGTGCATTCCTGAACTCTAGTCTTATGGGGGCATTTATAAATAGCCAAGGAATTTGTAACGAGAGGTCATCTGAGGATGCTAAATCCAGACCTCTCCTCAGTCGTCAATTTCTAGGGTAGTGCTCTGCTGTGCTCCACACAGGTATAGGCTGTGTTGAACTGTTGTTTCTCTCCCTGCTGTTGCAAACCTGGGCACAGCAGTGCCTTCATGAGAAGGTGCAGGACGACCCCAGCTTTCCTGTCCTCTGATGTCTCAGTGCCCCGCTGCTCCCAAGGGCACAGCACTGCTCGGGCAGGGAGCTGCTGCTCCCATGGGCAGTGCCCGTCCTGTCTGGGACTAAATTAAATGCCTGGCACAGGGGTCAGCTCCACTCCTCACATCGCCTCTCCTCGTCCCCCGATCAGCAGCATGGCGAGGCTTTTGGCATCACCCCAGCCAAGTGGGGCTGGTGCAGCTGCCCTCCACTGCCGATCCACATGAGGTGGGAAGCTTCATCCATCCATGTGTTTGTGCTTAAAGTTAAATTTAACCATTGTTCTTGCTAAGCTGTTTGGCAACTTAGTTTCTTAGGTAAACTTTCCAAGCCTGTTTTCCATCATCTCCCCTGGAGAAAGCCCTAAGAGTTTAGAAGAGAGAGCAGGACCCGTGTCTTCAACCCTGCCTTTGTACCAAAGACTCCATAGGTTTGTTGTCATTCTGGACTCTGCACTTGTCACCTCATTAATATCCCTGCACTGAATTTAGGTGAGGAGTAAGCTGATCCTTCCAGCACACTTGGCATGACTGTCATGAAGCTGCCACCTCGATGAGCATGGAACACAGGGCCTTGCTTCCCCTCTTTTACCCTGCAGGTCCCTTCCCTGATCTCTGGAATGAAAAGTAAGTTTTCCATCTCTGTCTGTCCTCTAATTCCTTCTGCCGTCCCATTTATTCCCCTCCAGTTGCTGTAGATTGGGCCTTTCTTTCGACAAGCGATATGTGAGGGTTTGCTCCTTCTCTCGAAACCCCACTCTACGTGAAAAAAGCTTTGCTGTCCTAGAGGTTATCCTTTCAATTTCCCTGCTATGTGGTGTGAAATCCTCCCCATCCAATTGTCTTTCTTGATTTCAGCATTAATTACAAATAACAGCAGGTGCAGCTCTCTGGCTGCTTGCACTGGTCCCTATCTTGGGGTGTTACAGAGAGTCTTCAAAGGCCTGAAAGTGACAATAATGTTATATTTAAAAAATCTGAAAACTAAAATTCGTTGGTCCCCACACGTCACTAGAACAGATTTTAATTTGCCAGAAAAACAAAATGCAGCCTCCTCTTTTTAGTTCGTTTGGGTTTTTTTGCCATAGCTTTTTGCATCTCCACACGTGTGTGCAGGAAAGCCTGCAAAAGAAAGAGCTGCCAGGGCTCTGCCTCACAGTCACACAAGTGCATGTGGCACTTTACAACATGTCCAAAGAGAAAACAAAATCCTCTCTCTGCTGAGGTCTGGGCCCCAAAGCCCTGGAGAGTCCTGGGTCTCAGCAGAGACGAGCAGGGCCCACAACAGCCACAGCACACGACCCCTCACACCCCCCTGTCCAGGGCTGCATCTGGGGGTCACCAGCCACCATGTGCCTGTGTTTCGTGGGACCTAGGGTGGTGTCTGCAAGCACAGGACCAGGAACACCACCCAGAGCATCTGGCTACGGCCCAGTGAGGATTTCAAGGAGAATGTGAACAAAAGTCACATCAGTGGGAAGACAGAGGAACTGGGAGAGTTTGTCAGTGTGCTCACAGCCCAGGGACAAGCAGCCTCACACCAGCCACAGGCAAGGACCCAGCAGGACACAGTGCCCCAGGCAGCCACTGGGACAGACTCCTCTAGAGCCCAGCAGGGAAGGAAGGCTCCATCCTCTGGCAGAGCAGAAGAGGGATGGGGAAGAGGAGAGGCTTGGGCCATGCAAGGTGAGCTGAAGACACTCAAACCTGAGCACAGTCCATCAGAGCAACTCCAAGGTGCTTCACAGCCCATTGCCCCCTGCCCAGGCCAGCTGCAACAGCAACGCTAAGCTGGACTACCATTGCTTTGTGTCTTGGCTTTTGCCTCTCTTCTGGTAACCTGCTAGAAATGTTTAAATATGAGCAGAATCTGCAGGATGCAGAAGAGACGACAGGGTAGGAGATGTGAAGTTGAGAACAAATTAGGCATAAGGACCTCATGCAGATAAATAATTAAAATCAGTGATCATCTTTTTGTAGAGAGGCAGCAGAAGAAAAGGACTGAAACCAGCACAGTAGTCAGAAGTAACAGCTGAATGTAGCAGCTAAAAGTCATGCAGGCTTGCTGAGGTTTCACTGACTGCAAATTCAGTAAGGCTCCAGGACATTGAAAAGAGATGAATATATATTAAAATTCCAGCACTTGGGGCCCACTCATGCCATGTCTTGAGCACTTTCTATTCCCACTGAATTCTCTGGACAACAACAGCACACAGCAGAACTCCACCATTACTATGTACACTTACACAGTTAACACCTTTGCAGAAACACAAGGATATTTACATCACCAGGAGTGAATGTCACGAACATAGCTAAGAGGAAATTTCAATAATCTTGGGGAAACTGTCAAAATCCCACCTTCCCTGACCAGGTACCCACCCAGGCTTGGTGTGCCTGGGGAGCCAGGCATTTAGCTTGAAATCCTGGGTTGGGACCTGGAGAGATTTATGGATGATAGTGCACCAGTGTAATGTAATCCTCACCCCAATATTTAAAAATAGCCCAAGGGACTGACCTACATAAACTCCAAGCCATCCAGTCTGGACTGGGTGCCCAGTTAGCACAACATTTCAAATGTGGTGCAGCTGACTCCATGACAATCTGGTAGGTTTCATCTAGGAGAGGTATGCAAAGTGTGCACAGAGAATGACACTTCACATTGGATTAAAGCACCAAAACAACCTGGAGGAAGGAAGCACTCACTGTTTACTCTTCAGAGCAGTTACTAAAGGACCAACGCTTGTACTGTAGTACTATTCAGCCATTTATATGTGCTTGCTTCTTCTGGAAAACAGAGGAAGAGCAAGCCCTGACATGGCCGAGGATTACTGCACACACAGAGGGAGAAGCAGTAAATAGGTCAGTAAACACTGGCCAGACAGCAGCCCTGGGGGCTGGGCATCCTGCTGGCTCCTGAGTGCTTTGCACAGCCTGCCTGGGGTCCCTGGAGGCAGGGTCCTGCTGCCTGCAGCTTGAGGCCTGTCTTCATGGGACCCCCTGGAAACTGGCTCTTGTCCTCCCAGCTCCCAGGCAGGCACAGTGCAGGAATGCAAGTTTTGCACCCTCAGTGCTGAGCTCCTTCAGCACTGGCCCACCCAAGGACATCAGTAAGAAGAACAAGTTTCCTGCTCCTGGGTACCCACTTGGTGTGGCTGCAGGGTTGAATAACACACCAAGACCCCATTCTTCTCCCAAGGTGCCTGCAGCCTGCTGTGGAAGTGGGATCAACCACCTCAATCCCACCACATGCACCTAGACCCCTTGCAGAGAGGATCTAGTGAGGGTAAATGTGCTGGTTGTGTTTGGGGGGAATTTTCTAAAGCAGAGGCAAACCCTTTAAGAGGTGCTCCATCACCCTTACAGCAAAAGGAGAGGACAGAATCCAATGCAGGTCTTGATGTCAGCTTGTGCCTTCTGGGAACCACGGCACACGGGGCCCCTGGATGGGATGCAGCCAGACGTTTCCCCACACTTGTTTCATTTTGCATAAACCCTGGAGCTGTCTGAGAGAAAACACACGCTGGGCTCACCAGGGCTGCACACCCACTGCCGAGCCCCCAGCGGCTGTGTGCTGCCAGGGAGCAGGGAAGCCAATGCAGCAGAGCTTGGCTTCAGCCAGGAGATGGTAAGGTTTAGATGCAAGGTAAAATCTGGTCTACAAGTGACCTTTAAAAAATGAACTCATGGAGGACCGTGCAGCTGGGGAGTGGAGAGATGCTTTGCCTGTTGGTGTCAGCAGCAGCAGGCAGCTCTGCAGGCAGCACAACCAAAACTTGCTCTCTAATAGCCTATGTGACAGGAATTTATCAGTCACAGCCTGTCCCCTGGATGCTGGTGACCCTGAAGCAAAAGCTGCACCTTGTTTGCAGCAAGATCATTGTGTCCCCTGCTCTGAGCCAGGAGCACACTGGGCCTCTGCTGTGCCATGTCCCCAGCTAGTGGAGACAGGAGTCACCCAGGATGAGGAGAAGTGATGCCTGTGGACAGTGCTGGGACCTTTCTGGTTTTCTGTCCATCTCTCTGGGAATGTTTTACTGACAGAACAAGGATAAGGTTGGCCAATGGTGTCAGAAAAAAAATTCAGATAAGATTTCCCATAGACAAGATAAGCACTGGCTTGAGGACATCGGAGTAATTGTGTTGGGAGATGCTGCACCCTTAGACTGCCTGAGAACCATGTTCAGTACCTAATTGTTTTGGCAGCAAGCTTACTGTCTGAGACTCAGCACAGTATGGTTCAGAGAGTGCTCAAGCCTGTACTTCATCTGAGTAAAGAAAGCCATGGACAAAATATTAGACAAGCAAAGAGCAGAGGTTCCAAACAACACCAGAAGGAATCAGACTGAGGGTAAGAACATTAAACTGCATTTTAGGAGAAAAGCTCTCTTTGGAGCAATGCAAGCAGGAAAAGAGCTGGCATGGCTACACAAATAGCCTGCCCCAAAATGGGGAGAGGCTCAGGCTTTGGAATATGGCTGACGTGTCAAAAGCTTCAGTGACATTTCCCCCTGCTGATGGTGTGTCACGGCAGTGCTGGATTTCCCCAACAAAAACTGGGGTAGAGCCCAAGATTTAGCTCAACTCAGGGATAGTCAGCTGAGATGTAATGGTCTGAAGCACAGTGTGCTGAGCAGATGGCCTGATGTGCCTGCTAGTCTGAAAGGCTCATTAGCTTCCACAGAGCATCCTGGGGAAGTCTCACCACAGGGTGTAGGAAGGAGCTCCTGTACCTCCCCTGCCAATGACAGCAGTAGCTCAAATCCCAGCACATTTTGTATTCTGTAAGGGAAATTTTGTCTTTCAAATTCGAAATAAATTAAATTACCAGTTAAACACTCACATTATTCCACAATGGGTATCTCCTACAAGAAAGCTTAATTCTTTGTTTGTAAATCACCTCAATACATCTTGTAGTGCTCCAAGAAAACCTCTGGTTTCTCCCACACTTGAGCTGTTTTCTTCCAGCAATATTGGGTCAGTTCTGGCCCATCCATGTTTTGGAGAGATGTGAATCTGAGGCTTGGGATCTGTGCAGGAGTGTCTCCTGATAGCACCCCAGAGACCTGTCTTCATCTATCCCATCGTGGGAGATCTCTTGGAAGAGAAATATTCTGCAGCACCTCCCCTTCTCATCCACTTTGTCTCACCTCAGGGAGACCCAGACTTTCCACTTAAATTCAGGTGCCTTTCTAGGCCTCAGCTTTTTCTTTCTGACCTATAAACAGCTTTCTACCCATTAGCCTCTTTGAATTCCAATTAGAGATGAAGTTCAGTTTGCTTCCAATGATTCATGTAGGAAGGCCCATGATATCTGGCAGAAACAACAGCTCATTGCTTACGTTTATTATGCCAGAGCAGAGTATCACAAATCACAAGTAGGGAGATGAGCTGACCTCTAATAATCCAACATTTTCAGAATATTCTCTTTATTTTTACAGAAGGAAAGGTAACTGAATGTGTTTGAAGAGCCAGAGGCTCTGTCTCTTGCTTAGCATTAGCATCAATCTCTCTGACATTATTTGTGCTAGTTTTCTCCTGCGTATAGAGGTTTAACTGCATTTCAAACATTATCAAGAAGACTCAAAAGGTAAAGGCCAGATACTTTTATGTTTGCTTGCTGAAACAGTTTTTATTCCATCTCCTTGACTGTGATTATAGGTACACTTCTTGCTTCTTGAAAACAGTGTTAAATTCACAACTGCTCACAAAGCCATAAAAAAGCAATTTATTGCACATCGCTGAACACCCTCAAGAGGCCTGAGGCAGCATTAACATTTTAAAGGAAGTGCTGGTATATCCTTTTGCACATACCCCACTGTTCCTTTGCTCCTACATGATGTCTGTGGAAGGTACATCAGTGCTTGCCAAGCTGTGCCCAGCCCCAGCCGAGGGAGCCCAGGCCAGCCGGCAGAGCCTGTGGGCGGCGGGGGCCACACCAACCTCCACACACATTTTGTCTCCATGAGGTGCTGAGGGCCAAGGGCGCACGATTACAAACCCATCCATGCTCACCACAGAAGGCTGGTTTCTTCTGACCAGGTAAGCCTTGACTCCAGTCTCCTCCAGGTGGGATAGGGATGTCAGGCTGGGCAGGTGGCATTCAGAGGACCCAAGAGGACAAGTGACTCGGGCTGCCAAACAGACTCTCGGGCAGGTCTTAAGACACATTTCAGCTGAAATAAAAGTGGCCATCACCAGTGTCATTGACTGGGCAAAGAAATAAAATTTCCCAATAAAGGAAAATAAAAGAACAAAAGCAAGCCACACAGGCTTGTGTTTTCCACCAGCCACAGTAATTCACTGTGTTTTCCACCAGTAAATGCCATAGTAATTGAAATTTAAAACACCAAGGTAGTTGGGCTTTAAAATCAAAAAAGCAGTAGCAAAAGAGTTTCATATGAGGTAATACAGATAGTGCAGATTGAAAATAATTTGGCACCAGAGAAAAGTAAGGGAATTGCTCAATTTTTGCCCACAGTTCTAAGAGGTTGTAAAAGTTACATAAGCAAATGGATTTGTTACTTTATCAACTGACATTCCTTTTGAGCAAACTTTTTCTCTTCCCCTCTTTTTTGCTTGTTTATTTTAGGACATTCACTCCTAGTACAGAAGGGCAGCAGGTGCTGTTCATGGACTACTCTTGGCAGAGAGAAGCTGCAGTTTGCATCTTGGATGCAGGTATATTTACAGAAAAGAAGCATTCAAAAACATCTGCAGCACAAAATTATTTTCTGTTGAGTTTATGGGCCTAAAAGGAAAAGAAATGTTTATTTCCTGGGCCACTGCTGCACCTGGCTCCAATTCCTGCCCTGCAGAGAGCCAGACTGTGCAGCAGGCTGCAGGCAGCTGCCCACGCAGCAGCGACGTGCTCGCTGGGCACTCCGAGGGCAATGCACGTGACAGGGAGCACCAGGCTCACCACAGCTGCACCACCAGCTCCAGTGTCTGCTCAGAAGCACCACAGGCTGTGATGCTCTGCTCCCAGCTCAGCTCTCCCTGGATTTGAAGATGTCTTGGACAGGGCTGAAATTCTTGGAGAGGCTGTTTCAGCCTCTGCTGAGCACTGACCCCAGCTGGCTAAAGTAATTTCCTCTCCATAGCTCTGCTGCAGGTGCTGGTAGGGCTCTTTCTGCATCAATATCTCGATATCACACACAGAGGAGGCTGCAGATTTGGTCCTAGGCCACCTCCTGCCCCAAAAGGACAACTTCTCAGGGAAGCCCACCAGGCAACAGCTGACAGTGGGCAAGCCCAGACCAATTCTTCTCCATGGCAGGAAAGGCAGAGCCAGACAAGAAAAGCCCACAGCAGGGAATGGGAAAAATCCTCCTGACTGCAACCTTGGGTAAGCATCTCTGCTGTGTTTGCCATTTAGGAGCATCTACACCAGATGCTCAGGAGGGTGATGTGGCTGAGGAGTTGGATTCACTCCCAGCATCCAAAGCTGGCCCTTCCAGCGATGCAGAGACCAATGTCAGGAGAGAGCAAGCTTGTCCTCCTTGCTGCTGCTCCAATAGCTCTGGCATTTACCTGGGCGATGCAATCCATGGGCTGGGGTCCAGGCAGGCACAGAGGAATGTACCCAGGCTCTCTCCCTGGGCAGGATGTGACTGTTCCTCATGCTGCTCACCACTGACCTAGCCCAGCCAGCTCAGACCTCAAGTGCCTGACACTGGGGCCAGCATGTCCCCACACCAGTTCCTGCTGAAAAATCATAGAATGGTCTAGGGAAAAGGGACCTTTAATTTCCTCTGGTCTCAACCCTACTGCCATGGGCAGTAATGCCACCCTAGGTTGCTCAGAGCCCCATCCCACATGGCCTTGAGCACTTCTGTTAATGGAGCATCCATAATGTCTCTGTGCTACTGCTTCACCATCTTCAGGCTCAGCATCGGGAGCTGCAAGCAGCAAGTGGAGTCACCTGGGCTGTACACTGGGAGAGGGGCAGCCCTTGCTGTGGGGTTGCTCTCGAGGTACCCACATCCCCACAGGTGGCACCACTTGCTGAACCTCTTGCTGCTTATGTGCTGGCTTAGATTTGCTCCAACAGTGCAATGGCAGGGAAAACAGTGTCATTGTGTGAAGTTCTATGTTTCCATCTTTTACTAGTGCAGACTTTACTAGAGAACTAACTTCCTAAAATCAGGTTTCCATATAGTTACCAGTGCTCTTCATACCTCTGGGGGTCATAGCTTAGAAACTTCCTTTGTTACACACTTTCCTAAAGGCTCTTATTGTATTTATGATCCCCTAAATGCCCTCGGAAACCCCAGGAGAATGACAAGAATCAGGCTGGAAGCTTTTTGTCAGCTTTGACTTACGAAAAACCCATTTCATGAAACATAGTGACCTTCTTTCCAAAGTGCTGTGTCCATGTCTCAGACACCAAGGTCTTGGGATGGGGGACTTCACAGTTTATGGCTTCATTTACAAATCAGTATATTCAGATTCAGAAAAGGGGGGGGGGGGGTGTTGTTTCTTTGGTTTGGTTGATTGGTTGGTTGGTTTATTAATAAATAAATAAATAAATAAATTCTTAGAGCAGTTACAGGGACTGAAAAACAAACCTCCCATATTTCTCAGTAAAGCAGTATTTTTTTGGCTTGCTACCGAGTTACCTGAAGCACTGCCATCAGCTCAGGAACCACTCAGAATTTAATCAGATCAGTCCAATCTGCTGAGAACTGCAGTCTGCCTTTTTAATGCCAAAATAAAAATTAATAGAAGCAGGTTTTCTCTGTTTTTCTCCTGAATTGCAAAACGGGCTGTCACATGGCAAGCAGAAGGGGCGGGGTGGCCGCCGTCCTCCCGGCTCGGTCTCGGCCCCGGGGAGGCCCTCTCTGTGCAGGACGTGCCAAAGGCTGTTCTGTCTCACCACAGCGGCTCCTGGGGACTAGCACGCAGGCAGAGGCAGTTCCAGCAAGGATGGGGAGCAAAGCCTTGGCGGCACAGACTGTCACCTGCTTCACACGGATGTTGTGTGTTACAAAACCCCTCTCAACCCCTTGTTGCTTAATTTTAGGACTGCCTGGAAGAAGGGGAAATAAATTACCCCAGGACGGGGAAAAAAGAAAAAATAATATAGAAGACATTGGAAAGACGAAACTCCCAGCTGCAGGTTCTGCAAGTCCTGCAGGTCTTTCCTCAAAGGAGGTTGCAGGTGATGTTACGGGAGCCACAAGCAACAGCTTTCCCAGCTCAGTGACTGCAGAAAAGAAGCTTCCTCTGCTTTTGCTGGCCTCCACTTCCTTCTTGACAGGCATATTCAGCCCCTTTTCCCCATCATCCCCTGTGCCAAGGACATGCAATGTTCCTGTCAAAGGGTCTTAGATCCCTGCTGGAAGAGTTCATGCCCTTGATTTCAAAACTCTGAAAGGGGAAAAAGGAAGAACAGCTACAATAAAAACAGCCTCTGACCAAGGATTGCTCCCTACATGTTATTCCAGAGTGTGTGACAGGCGGGGGCAGGGATGGGATGGCACTGAGCTGCCACCGTGCACTGCCCTTGGCCCCTGCTGGACACGGACACGGCAGCTGGACCTCGGTGCTGCCAAGCTGGAGACGCTGCAGCCCTCGCCCTGGCCTGGCCCTTGCGTGCTCAATCTCCCCGGGGTCTGACTCAACGAGAGGAATGTGTGGGGAATGCCAACACACTGCACTCGAGAATGGGAAGAAAACAGCAAAAGGAAAACATTACTTGGGCTTATTCTTTTCTGGGAAGCTAAAAAAAAAGGCCTAATTAGAGAGGGAAGCCGAGCTACAACTAAATTTGTCATTTCTACAGTTTTTGTGCTTTGCATAGTCCTAAGGTAGCAAATATTTGAACCCCATGAGCCGCAACTCCAAGCTATCAGCATGCCTGGGGACACCCTGCCCTACCCATACCCTGTATGGGTATGTCCCTCAGGGACCCATTGCAATTTCCAGCCCAGCCTCTCACTCTTGTTTTCCACCAGTCCCTCTCTTTGGGGCAGCAAAGCTCCTGCACCACAAGCAGACCCCTGGTATTCCCAGCAGCTCCCTGTGGCCTCCTCCTCCTCCTGTAACTGCATTTGCTGCACCTCAGTGGCCAGAACAGCTCGGGCTGGGGGCTGCTGTGTCCAGCCACTACCACCCAGCACCCACCACTCACGGCAGAGGTGCTGCCCAATGGGACACATTGTCAAAGTGGTCCTTCTGCAACAGCCTTTCCCTGACTGCTGCCTCCTTCCAGGAGGCCTCCTCCCCTGCTGCCCAAGCCTTGGCAGTCCCTGTGACATGCTCCCCCTGCTCAGGCAGGTTTATGAAGCCTAGAAGACACATGATGCATCCTACACTGCCATGTAGGAAAGTTGTTCCTTTCTGGAACCTCTCAGCAAGCAGATGTGCAAATGCTAGTTCAGAATAAAATATCAGGAATAAACAATTTGGACATTCTTAGGGAAAAAAAGTGGGTACACACACACACTGCTGTATATTTCTCTCTGAAACACAAGGTAGTTCAGTCCTGGCTCTGGTATGCTGAGAGTACAAAAAGGGAGAGCTTTAAGGAGCTCCACCACGGATTTAATTTTCTTCTTGTGGCCTCAGGATCAGGAGGGTTTTCCTAGATGCCCTTAGAAATTTGAGGCAAAGGAAATAGCATGGCATAGTTGAATTTCCAAGCCCGGCCATCCAGAAGGCAAAACCAAGGCCAGAGAGACAGGCAGCAGCTGGGTGAGCGCAGCTGGCTCCGTGGTGGCTGGGCTGCCTTGGAAGTGCCTTGTCAGACCAGTGTTCAGTTTAATATGACAACATGTCAGGCAGCAAATGCCCAGATCCGGAGCACGCTGGCATGTGCTCTGCGGGCAGTGGTGCCTCCTGTCTGGGGGCCCCAGAAGTGTGCCAGAGCAGGGGAAAGAGGTTTTTTCACCAACTACTGTCCTAGCAAAAGCCACAGACTCTTCATCTTGCAGACTTTCAGGTCCCATCCAGTAAATTTATGTAGTTAATTTTGTTGTATCCAACATCAACCTGAGCCCCAGAACCCCATTTCATATCTCATCTGCAATTAAACAGAAAACAGTTGACATTGCAGAACAGATTTGTTTCTGCAAGAGCAAGGTTTGTGCTGAGTATTGTATGGAGCTTGTTGCCATGGGAAATATCAGTGTTTGTCAAAACTTTAAAATCCAACCCAGCATATCAAAGCATCCCACTTCCACTCATGCACCCACAAAGCTGGGGACAAATTACAATGGTAGTAAATAAACTGTGGAGAGGATAGGAAATTAAACTTGCTCAATACATATTAAAGAGAGAAAAAAGTAGGCAGCAGCAAGCAAAACAGAAAGGAGAACATCAGTGTGTAAACAAAAAGTACCAGGGAAAAAAACAGGCCAAAAGGCAAAAGGGTTAATTAACAGCAACGATTTATTTGACTTCGGTGACACTTAGAGAGTCTTGTGATGTCAAACCCAGCCCTGAAATCACACTGCAATCAGTACTCAGGGTTGCAAATTGTTCCTGTTACATGGGCATTAATTACACTCACCAGTGGCAAGGCCTCAGCTGTGGTTCCTGGTGCAGGTGGGTGCGGGGGTGGCCCCAAACCACTGCTCTTCCTGCTGGTTTTCTTCTCCTCCCCAAGCCCCACTTCTGAGGTACTGATACCATCTGTACCAATGCAAAGGCTCAGAATGGGGAGCATTTTTTCCCCTTTCATTTCCCTTCCCAGCAGAGTTAAAAAGAAGGGAAACGAAAACCACCTTGAACCCTTGAGCCCAAGTGATGCGTGACCCTCCTGACCGCCCTCCAACACAGCACAGGCAATCACTTCTGCCAAGCATATCCAGTGTAGGTGCCAATAAGACAAGAACCAAAGCTTTTACAGAGGAACTATATACCAAAGGCTCAGAGCTCCTGACAGGAAGGTGAGAGTCCAGGAGAAAGACACCCAGAACCAGATACAGCCATCCAAGTACTGACACTGAGAGGTGTCTCCAGCCTGCAGTCACAGTCACCGCAGGCTGTCCCACCTGGCACTGAACTGAAGAAGCAGAATTTGTAACATCTAAAACCTGCTTTGAAGCTGCCAGACTATGCCAGCCCTGCTGAGCCTCTGTGGAGTAAGGCAGTGCCTTCCCAAGAGCTCCAAGCCAACACAGACTGCATGCTGCAACTATGCAAGCAAAAGGAATTATTTACAGCCTATTTGAGCCAATAAACATTAGCAACATGTAGAAATAAAGCAGGTCAGTTTTTTACTGTGGGAGTAAGTAATAAAAAATAATTTTTATTTAAGAAAACCACACCTTTCAGATCAATTTAGAGTTTGCTTTAGTGTTGAAATGGCCTTCAACACAGGCTGAAGTTCTTTCAGGAGGCAGGGTCTGTATTTTTTGGACATGATGTGATGAACCTAAGACAGCACTGTCATATTGCTGAGGAATTCTCCTCCTCCCCAGCAGCAATGAAAGTAAATCTGTTAATTCTTTGTTGCAAAGCTTCTATTGATGGTGGTAGTAAAAGCCACTGAAATAGCCCCACAGGAACACTTTTTCTGTTTTTTTCTTGCTACCTACTAACACCAAGAATACTGTAAGAACATTAAATTGTGTTCCTCTTTTCATTCCTTAAAGGCTGTGGCTAACAAAGGCAGCCAACTTAACTATAGCAAACAAAACTAATTTTCCTAAGTAAGGCATCACTTTGATCTCCCCCTTTGAAGAATGTTGATTTGGGTGGTGTCTTTAAAGAAACACGGAGAGGAGCTGCCATGTAGCACACACTACTCACTCACTGGACTGCTGCTGCCTATTCAAAGCCTGAAGTGGTGTGCAAAGAGTACTGACCATATTTTCACCTTGTGTACACTCGGTAAAGAGACATTGTCACCTGAACACTCAAGATCCTCCTTCTTCCCCAAATCCAGTGCTTTATGAAACTAGAGCCTAAATAAACTCCTAAAGATATTAATCTCATTAGGCGTGCAGGTGTCCCACAAACTGAACATCCGCACCAAGCCATGTGTTGGATCAGAACTGTGAATACTGGATCAAGCCACCAGCATAATCCACGTCTAAAGCGATAAAGACAGCTCATCACCTTCTGGTCCCCCTGTCCTCTTTAAGCACCCGTTTGACCGTGCCATGACACGGTTTTGTGACAAGCTTTTGGATTTTGCCACAGTGCCGTAAGTAGGGATGATGTGAGCACAGGGCAGGGATGTGAGGACAAAGCTGCGTCAGCCACCCGTCTGACCCGTGCTGAGGACCCCTCTGCACCCAAAGCATGAGGAATTCGTGCAGTCCAACGCCGTCCCACACGTACTGATCTTGTTCTGCAAGTGCGGCTTTCAAGCCCGGATGCTCTTTGCCACCCAGCAATGGCTCCCTCCCTCCGACCCTGCCCGACTGTACTCCAGAGCTGTGGGATCTGGCGGGCCCGCCACGGCGCTGTCGTGGAGGGAGGCCCCTGGGATGGGGAGGCAGGCCTCCTGAAGAGATAAGGAGCATTACACAATAACAAAGGACCAGATCCCCTAGATAAGGAGAACACTTTTGGTTACGGAGACCCACAATTCTTTGAGGGATTTTATGTAGATCTGTTGGAACCCATTGGTTTGTAACCCCCCACACCCACCTATGTACCCTTATAAAAACCTCTGTACTTTTCCCCAGACTTTGGGGATTTCTCGTCACTGGCTCCCCTTCGCTGGGTGCTTTGCAATAAAGTTACCCCCTGCGGAATGGCCACACGAGTCCCTCATCTCTCTCTCCCCGTGCCAGCTGTAAAGGGGTTGCTCCTTGAGGAACACTGAACTGAAAGCACTGAGCTGAAAGGGCATTTGAGCTGAACTCTGACTGAGCTGAACTCACTGAGCTGAATTCACTGAGCTGAACTCTTATTCACTGAGGACTGGTGAATTCACTGTAGCCCGCCGTGGCTACTACCCTGCTAAGGCACCCCTAGGCTAGCCGAGGGAAAGCCGCTGGCTCCCTGGAAGGCATTCTCTGAGGAGAGTACCTCTCTGGGGTAGATCCGGCTATCCTGGCCTGATACCTCTCAGGCCCCTTCCCGGCGAGCCGACATTACAGAGCAGCTACAACTATCCAGAATTTAAGTGTCAAAACGCTGGGGAGTGTATATATTATACACAAATATCTGCTGTATGAGGAGGCCACGCCACGCTGCTTGCTTGTGCCCTTGGCGACAGCTCGGGCAGCGCTTGGTGGAGGTGAAGCTCTCGTGGCTTTCTGCTGCGCCATCCCCCTGTCAGGCAGCGCTGTCTGCCGTCTGTGCGGTCACCTAGGCCGGCTTGCACACCCAGTAATGCCCTTGCTAGCCACGCCAACACTGCACAATTATTGCCAAAGGGCTCTTACGTTTGGTTTTTCTTCCCTTGGCACCTCCGCATGCCTCCCTGTGGTACGGCGGTGTGAGCTGATGAGCCGAGCTGTAGGGGCTGAACTACAGAGAACGGGTTGGAGGAGGAGGAGGAGGAGAAGGAGGAATGAATCGCCTCCAGCCTCCACGGCTCCCGCGGGGCGCGGCGGTGGCTCACTCACTCGCGGGTTCCGGGCGGAGCGGCCGCGGAACGCGGCGCTGTCTGGGGCCGTGCCGGAGCGGGGCCGGGCTGCCCCGCAATGCCCCCGGAGGAGCCTGCGGAGCTCTCCCGCGACAGGCGGCTGCTCTGCGGAGCGCCTCGCTCCCTGCAGCGCCCAGGAGCCCGCTCCGAAAATCCGCGTGCGCCCTGCCAGCGCTTCCCCCGCTCCCGGGAGGTTTGCCGTCTGGCGCCTGGGAATATGCTATCCCGCAAGAGAAGTTGGAGTCATCGTCCAGATCCAACTGCATCTAGAATATATTTCCTTTCTTTCTTTTACATTTTATAAATAGTCCAGCCTTCCTACAGCTTTTTTCCTGGCCTGGTGACTCATCATCGACTCATCATACTCGTGGCTTCACTTAAGTAGGGCATTGAAAATTCCTTGCTTAAATGGAAAAAAAAAAAAAAAAAAAACAAATTAATAAAAAGATTCCCCCAGCTGCAGATTAACAACTGACCACAGAAAGACCTGAAATAATGCCTGCTGTCTCATGGCTGGGAGGTTCATGTTGAGATGAATCAGTGTGAGGCAGAGCAATGCTAGCTAGTCTTAAGTGCTCCTCCTTTCTTCCCACCCTGCTTCCCTCTGGGTACTTCCAGACGGTAACAATTTCTTTCTCTTCCTTAGTTCAGTGACTGGAATTTTTTACTCGTGTACTGCATTGAGAATTTCACAGGGATGCCACAGTTTTCCCTTTTTTTTCCAAAAACATGCCTGTCTCTTTTGCCAGCATTTTTTCCTAGCAAAAGGACATAGAAGTGATCACACCACCCTCCTGAGCAGCTTTGCTGGCAGTTTGGGAAGCACCTGCATCCAGGTGAGGACCCAAAGATACAAACAACTCCCAGGCTCCAGGAGAAGAAGAGCCCCGAGTTTTGAACTGCTGCCAAGCCAGTCTGGCGTTTTGGTGAGTGCCAGTGCTGGAAGGGAAGGTGAGCCCATGAGTCAGGGCCAGTGAGGGATGCAGCCAGCAGCATCAATGCGAGGTTCAAGCTGCTCCAGTGCCCCCAGCCAAGGCTGCCTCTCAACAGGGCTGCTTCAGGTTTCCCATTCCCCAAGCTCTGCTGGGCTGCAGAAGCTGGTGAAGAACCAGGAGCAGTGGTGCCAGAAGGTGGGGTGACAAGGTGACTGTCACCTACAGATGGAAGGGATGTGGTACCAGTGGGAAACCTAATTCCCTGTGGTGGGAGTTCCTGGTAAGGTGCCCCACAGCCCAAGGGCACAGCCTCTCTTCCTTCCATTTGCAGGTAGGAGCAGGTGCTCTCATCTCCAGGAAGGCAGGAAAAGAAGGCTGACTTCTCAGAGCACCTGTATGGCACTGTGAGGGCAGGTATTTCTGGGGATAAGAAAAGGGAATAAAACCACTTATGCTCAACCAGGAGCATTAGAGGCAACTACTCCCTAAACCTGCGTAGCAACCAGATGCCAGCAGCAGCACAACACGGCTCAGCTGCAAACAGGGGAATCCCTTTGGTTTTTCTAGCCCTCACTTCTGCATTTGCAGTCCCTACTGACTCATCAGGATTACCTGAAGAATACTGATTGCAGCTGATCAAGAGTTCTGTTTTCACTGAGCTGATTGCATAGCTTGTTTGAAGATGGCTGCTCTGCTCTCTTGTTATGCTGTGGCTCCTAAATGCCTTTTTATTTAGCAGCTGCTCCTCTGGTGTGCAGCGACTGGCGGTGTTACGTCATGGTTGATGGGTGGTCAGGGGACTTGCTTTATTGTTTGCTGGATAGGAGATTCATTAATGTTTTGATAAGCCTGCATATTAGACCATTAAAGTACTCTCTGTATCCTGTATTTTCTTTAGTTCCAGTCAGATTGCATGCGTTAATTTCTCTTTTCATTTAGGGGAGGTGAGGGTTGCTCTTTCCAAGTGACTGCCAGGCAATTAAATATTAAAGGCTCTGTTTCCCAAGCAGAAGGGTTTAAACTGCCTGAGGTTGTTGTTCACAAGAACTCCATGCCAGTTTCCTGCCTATCCCTGAGAAGATCCCAGTCTTCACCATTAAACAATGACAACTGTATGGAATTCAGCCCAGATGGCAACAAAGAGAAGTTTGCGAGGGGTTTGTTTGGTTAGTTGTTTTTTTTTTTAAAAAAAGGTAGACTTGACAAATGTGAGACCCTCTTGCCTGTTGGAAGCAGTCAGGAGTTGAGCTAGGCAGAGAGGAGACTGTATGTCCTAGTTATTCAAAGCCACTTATATTTTGATGAGGTTCTGGGGAATATTTAGCTGAGGCAGGGTGTGCTTGTGCCTCTCCACAGCTGTTAGTGCATGGGCAGTCCCCACCATGGATGTGTCCCTCTTTTTGGGAAGTTGCTGCCATGCAAGTACCTTGACATCTACCAAAACCTTCCAAGTAGTTGAAATGAAGTCATGGTAACAGCAGGATTTTTTTTCCTCAGACAACTACTTTGACTTTCAGAGTAACTACACAATCAAGTATGAAGTTTTATCAAAACTGTTTTCCTAAAAAAGTTTCTGAATTATTTAATGCATTTTATATTATGATTACCTGATTTATATCACAGCACAGGAAGTGAGTTAGCAAGTTTATCTCCTGTCTTCTCATGAATATAATAAGAAAGCTAAAGATGTGTTTTGCACTTGTTCTCTTACTGCCAAATTATCACGTTTTCTTTTGGGCAGAACAGAAAGCATTCCAGAACTCTATATTCCTACACATGGAAACTCTGTGTGACATGTTAAATTACATTTTAACACCCAAACCCAATTGTTCTAGCTGAATATTACCCTCCCTGACCACATGTTCCAGGAGAAGCAAAGTTTCCTGCAGAAAAGATGTGAAAGAGAACTAGAACCTTGAGTCCATAATTCACATATTCATTCATCATTTCTCTTGACCTGGTTTTGTGCTCCAGCTTTTCTGACAGATTGTTTCCTTGGTTATCCAAGTTTGTTGCCAAAGCAGACAAATGAATCATCCATTTACAGCAGAAGTGGGGAACTGCCAAGGGAATACCTGATGTCGCTGCATGTGGTGTGCAAGTCTCAGGCCAGCTGATGATAAAGACCTTCCTCTCAGCTCTTTGGGCACAGGCCACATCTGCACTGTGGCACCCACCCTGGCACAGAGGCTGAAGACACCCTGTGCCAGGATGACAGGACTGGTTGCTTAAGGATGTCTTGAAATAGTACTGCTGAATAGTAAAGCTCAGGAGGAAAAAACCTCATAAAGCACACTCACCAGGCAGGATGGGTAGACAGACTGCAAGATGGTTCTTGTCTCCGCTGTATCTGGGGGTCCAGACAAGCTGACCCAGCTCAGGACCCTTCTTCTTTTAAAACACATATTAGTTCATTCATAGAGCATCTAAGCCTCCCACAAATACTCCTGCTGTAATGGAAATCATTCTTTTCCAAACCACAAGGAAAAATGCTTATTTCTTCCCAGCCTTGTCTCCATCCTCTCTGGAGATTAAAATCCCTGAACACTTGCAGAGTTCTCAGGACATATGCAGGGTGCCCTGGGCACCACAGTTCCCCAATGCTGATCTGTTTGGGTGGGATAACCAGACCTCAGGCCCCCTAACATATCCTGCTGATGCCAGTCCTGTGGCCAGAATGAGCTGTCTGTGCTACACCCAGGGCAAGCAGGAACCCTCAGCCTCCCTCTCCTGCTTTCCCCCAGTGCCAAGGGAGGCACACCAAGTGTGGGGTTGTATGGCTTTGCTTTGGATACAGGGGCTAGCTCCCTACTTTCCCAGGACAGTTTGTTGTGACACCCCCACTGCTTTTCCCATGGAATGTGTCTCACTCCAGCTCCTGTATTTGATGTCAGCACTGCAGCATCAACTTTTATGTGTGTGCATCACTTCAGAGTGCAGTGCAAAGCAGCAAGCTGGAGGATTTATAGATATTTCCAAAATCTTCTACCAAAAATGTATGCCATCTCTTGGATCCCTATGGATTAACTCCCCAGAGCCAGGTGTCTGCACAGCAAATGCCAGTCGTAGCCACCCTGGCAAGCCCTGCCACAGCCAGCGCCAGCCACTGTTGGCATCCAAATACTAATTGTGGGGATTGCTGAGAGTGTCTCGGTTTTCATTTCTGTTTGGCTTCATCAAACAGGAGGAAAAAATACAGGAGGCGTGCCTTTGTTTTACATACAGGAATAAGGATGTTCTAATTATTTACAGCAATCTGTAGAAAATTCATAAAAATCAAGCTTCCTACTATGCAGCCAAATCTGATTGCACAATAAAGTTAGCATTGAAAAGGTGTCCAATAATGCCCTTTCAACTATATTTTTCAGGTTAGCCTTGGATTAAACCCTAAAAGAGCTGATGTAATTTCCAGCTGGTTTTCACGGTTAAGCTTTAAAAATGCCATGAGGTAAATTCACAACTATGACTCTGTCTTCAGCTGGAACGAGGCAGAAGTGCACTTCTTGCTGTTAAGTTCTGTATTTGGAGGAAGAAGCTGTATTTTATTTAGCTCACAGCTTGCCAGAAACAAGCTTCCCTCAGCAGCCTCCCAGCAGGGCAACCAGTGGGTGGTCCCATACATACCTCCAGAGTGGGTTGCTACTCGAAAAGCACCAGCAGCTGCTTTTACTTCAGAAAACACAGGCAGTGGAGATGGTCACAGCATGGAAACCCACTTTCTTCCTCTGTTATTGCATGGCAGCATGAGTGCTCGCCTGGAAAGTCAGATTTAAGTTCAGCTCCATGCTGAGATAGAGAGCCCTCAAAGGCCACCGCATGCACTGCTGAGGAGAGGGACAGGGCCATCGCATGGGCACCGATGGGGACGTGGGCATGTTCTTTACGCTCTTCTTCTGCAGGGCTGCAGCACAAAATGGCATTCAAGGATCAACCTGCTAGGCAGAGCTGGTGAGGGGACCTTGTTCCTAGTCCAGTGGCTACTTGCAGATGTGGAAAGGTTTCAGACCCAGAGGTGTCACAGTATTTTATCTCATGGCCATGAAACAAGAAACACCTTGAACGAGATGGAATGGGACTCACATCTCACATTGCTGGGGAAGAAGTCTCTCTTTTGCATTGGACTCTGATGGCATATCCCATCTGGAACAAGAAGGGCAGTGACTCAGGTACTCCTTACGAAGGGCCTGTCACACAGGATAAGGTAAGGAGTGCCTCTGCCACAAACCCGCAGCAGGGAAGGGCAGTGAGTCAGCATCGGTGCGATTGTGAAATCTGGGATCCCTGCAGGCGGGGGGAGTCGGAGCGGGAGGCAGGGGAGCCCAGGAGAGCAGTGCCAGTGGCCACCGCTGGCAAGCAGGGGAAGCAGAGAAGCCAGGCTGCCCAGCCGCTGCCCTGAGGTGGAAGAACCCCAATTCCCTGCTCTCCCCCTGGCAGGACACTCCTGCAGCGACAGCTTTAATAGAGCAGACAAACCCCCAGCCTGGAGCCCATCTCGGTGCCAGCACCACATGCCCACCGGCCCCCTGGATCCCACACTGTGGGGGCAGCAGCCACCACCTCTGCCGACAGCCAGGCATCAGGAACACCACCGTGTTCCTTCCTGGGGAAGGCAGTGAAATGACCAACAAAAAGGAAATACTTTTTACCAGCGTCATAACGGCCCACATAGGCATGATTAGTTTTGGGTGCTGAAGAAACACAGGAGGATGAAAAGCTGGGACAAAAAACCCAAAACTAAACCAAAATAGAGATGCTGAATAGTAAGCGTAGACTTGAAATTGCACTCCTGTGGGTTTCATAGTGCTTAAAAAATATTAAAAAATTAAGAGATAGTGTTCCATTGGTCAGGGCAATTTTATTTTGAGATTATGTTCCTTGCAAAGGGATAAGTTCCACTATGAATAAAAAAAAAAAAAGTCAATATTAAAGAAAGTTGGTTTATTGTAAACAAAGTATAAAGTACAACATAAGAAATGTGCAAATCTTTGAAGTAGTCACAAAAAAACAGATCTAATATACTATTTTCAAACCATTCACTTTCTGGTATGTGTTCTCAACATAATATGATAAAATACAAATAGTGAAAATTGATGCATTGTCACAAAAGCTGGTTTAAATTCTAGGCCGGTGTCTTTGCTGCCTTGTTTTCCTCTTTGAATCACAACTTTCTAATTTAATACAATACATAACATATCCATTTCAACTTCAGCATAAACCGCCTTTCAAAGAATAACACAATCAAGAAGCCTAAGATTCTTGGTTCTCTTCTTTAATCAACCAGAGTAGTTTACAGTTACCAAGTTTGTCTTCAAGGTGTCCCATTATCCACTCATGACAAGTGCAATGAGAAGGTGGGAAGGAAACCATAAGCAACACAAAAGCAGAAGCATCATGCGATGCCCAGGTATAACCAGCTGTAACAATCACAAAGCTTGCCAAAGCAGCTGGGAAAACATTACAACGCTAATAAGGATTTGGAAACATTCCTGCCCTTCAACTGCCCATGCAGTGCCTCTGCATGCCCATATCCCAAGCCCCTCTGGACACAGCAGTGTAAAGCTGGGTGTGTTATCCACCCCATGCAGGAGGAGATGCCTAAAATCTCCAGGAGTCTGGCATCAAATCATCAATTATGATGGAGCTGGAGAACAGTTAGGAGGAAAAGATTCCTACCAAGCAAAGGTGTCAGAAGTAGCAAAACTGATTTAGATTATCTTACGCAGGTGGGTTCTGGGCGTTCAAGCCTGTGCCTGCACATTGCTGCTGTCCTTGTCTGTGCCTACTGAAGATGGACAACTGACAGCTAAAACTGGAGATGGTCTCAGGCATGAGCAGCAAACCCCCAGGAACACTTGCATGGGACTGGATCTAGAGCATACACAAGTGATTTGCAAAATTCAAAACTGGCACAATGTGGCTGCTCTGCCCTAGAGCCTTCCCCTTCTTTCTCTCCTCACCAGTGCAAAAGACACCCGCTATTGCAGTCAGCTGCTGGTTCTCCCAGCAACATCTTTTGTGACTGAGTGCAGGCTGCCTTTGCCTCTCTACTGCTGTCAGCAGCCAGTGCGGGAAAACCACAGACCAGGAGAAAAAGCCTTTTTTCAGCCGGCCTATCCCAGCAACAACAGTTAATTCCACCGTCTCCAGAGCAAGTCCTTTCACTGGGTGGTCACAGACGTTGGCGGCACGGCAACATCATTGAGCCTGCTCACCTCCATCTGCCAGTTCGGTAACTTCTTCGCCGACAAGTGGCGACGCGCATGCTTTGTGAGGTGGTCGCTCCGCATGAACCGCCGCTCGCACATCGGGCAGGCAAACTTCTTCTCCCCGGTGTGCGTTCTGCGGTGGCGAGACAGTTCATCAGACCGTGCAAACCTCCTCTCACAGCCCTTCCAACTGCAACTAAATGGCTTTTCTCCTAGAAGGGAAGAAATTGCAAAAGGAACAACCCAGTGAGTACTGAGCAATAAACACCGCTGCCTTGCTGGCAGGATTTGACTTAATTGGCAGGAAAGTTTCTATTACAGTGGCTGAGCCAAAAATCTACGTAAGCATTACACACACAAAATGTGGGAAATTGTTTATATACTAATATTTAAACATGAAGACTCGTGATCCCCAAGGCTATGTAGTAGGGGCAAGAGTTAAAAAGGGTTAAAGGGGTTAAAGGTTAAAAATTCTCTAGAACTAAATTGTTTGAAATGCCCTTCACATCTCAAGACATGATTTTAACACTCAGCTCAGTGTAAACTGCAGATAATGATGACTCAGCATGCCCAAAACGCCCCTCTGAAGTGCAGCCTGCAACGATATTTTATGTAACTGAGCTCTAGTAGTGCACTGTGAGCCTGTATGAAAATACATAGAACTCTTTCTGCTACTGCAGTTAAGGGCTGAGGCTGGAGAAGTTACTCTAGAATAACCAAGGCAGGAATAGTTTGGAGTGGATTCTCACATCCTCTCATAAAACAATCTGCAAGTTTTACCCACTTCTGGCAAAGGCATTCCTGAGGAGAAGCCCAATAAGGCATCTTTAAGTCTGGAAAGCATGCACCACATTGGGCAAGGCCTTGCTTCCACAGATGCATTACTGAACACCTTCTGACACAAAGCAAGCCCAGCACAAACAAACTGCTGAGTCAACTTCCCCTTGGGGAGACTTCCCGTCAGAGATTAGGCAGCATTATAATGCATGCTGGCAAAAAAATGTATTTCATTGCTGGCTCACAAGTTGTTCCATGATCTGGTAATCACTATGACTACAACAAGCTGTATATACAACCGCAGTTTTCTACACTAGATTTTAACATGCAGCAGCAGTAACCAACCTGTGTGTGTTCTGACATGAGCCTTCAAATGGGAGCTCTTGAAGTATGTTTTCCCACATCCTGGGTAGCCGCAAATGTGACTTCTTATCCTTGAAGAATCGGCCTGAGGAGTGATTTTTGCTGTAGAAGGTACAAAGCCAGGAGCGGGTGCAATGGGAGAGAGTCTCGTGCCATTTGGACTAACAATAGGAGCCTTTGTGCCCTGCACAACTGGCTGGGGCACTACAAACATGACAGCACCTTTGGGAACCTGGGCGCCCATGAAGACCATGGGCTGACAGAGAGCGGGCTGCTGGCTTGGTGCGGGGTTGGGCATCACAGCCGTCACAACATTGTTGTTTGTGGGCAGTGGGACCATCTGGCAAATCACTGGCACAGGAGGGGCTCCGCTGCCTTGGGCAGGGGATAGCGGTGCTGCCACCACTGGCTGCGCTGCTGGTTCAGGGACAGACTCCTCCTTGGCCACCAACGGCTTTGTCAAGGGCATGGGACCAACAGCTGGCTCTGCAGTTCTTCTTTCTGCCACGGACAGTTCACTGGTCTCAGCACTGGCTCCACTCAGTGCCATGGCAGAGCACACGGACTGCTCTTCTTTGGCATTCTGTTTCCCGTTTGTTTCCCTCGAAGCACTGTCCTGGTACTTGAGCACACTGGCTGTTCTCATGGGGCAGGTTTTGTGATCACAGAGCTGGGCATCAGCCGTGTGGCGGATAACGCTTGTCGCTCGAGCTTTCAGAGGCCTGGCTGCTGGAGACCCCTCTGCCTCTCTCCGAGGGGTGGCCAGAGGCGGCTTGGCAGCCTCGGACAGCGCCTTGCCGAGCGGGTGGATCACCTGCGACATCTCGAAGTCGGAAGGCTGTAGGGAGGGGTCAGGCACTGCGCAGGAGAGAGAGACACAGTAAGGGGGGATGTTAACAGGACATCACCACTCTAGTTGTTAAAAACAAGCACGCACACACAAATTGGAAAACTTACAAATGCTGGTATTGCATTAAAGTCCGCTGCTCCAGGAAGGAAAGCCTCATCACTTTCTTCTGACATGTCAGACGCAGGAGTTATAGGTCTCATTTCTGCATGTTTTTTGAAGTCTGATTTCCAGTTACAACTCATAGAAATAAGGGCTTCTACAGCCTCATAATCGCTCTTTTCGGGCGTATTGTTCCAGAAATATCTTGTATCTCTCTGTTTTTCAGTCATCATCTCCATTTCTTACTTCTGTTTTGGTTAGAGAAGAAAAAGAAACTTTAAACCTGATGCTAAGTTTAAGTATTTTACAGCTGCTAGTAAGAAGGCATTGCTAAAAACAAACAGGGCAACCTGTGCAAGATAAATACACTTGATGTACCTGTATTTTCCTGCCTTCTTTCTTATTTATGTATTATTTTTATGAAGTTGTTAGTGAGGATATCTGGCCATCAGATGAAAATTATATAATTACTTGAGACAAAAGAACTACTCTGAATCTTAAGTATGTTAAAGCTATTCCACACTGCAAGAGCTGTGTCTGAAAACTTAAAAATCTTCACACCCCGCAAAAAAAGTAAATCAAAACTTCCTCCACCATCCCACCCTCCTTCTATTTTTGCTTTGGGCCCACACAGCCCTCAGCACTGGGCTTATTTTGGCACATGAGAAAGGATCGCATTGGGGCTGATTCACATTTTCTTTGGAAGGTATTAGCAACAAAAAGCATTCTAGAAAATGCTCAAAGGCTCTCTCACACACACACGTACGTGCAAGGGAAATCACCTGCCTGGAGAACGGAGGCAGCGGACATACGGACACACGCGTCCGCACCTCAACCTCTCCCTTCCCCGCCCGGCCCTCACGCGGGGCTCTGGGCGGGGCTCAAGCGCGGCCCCGCCCCCGCCTGCTGGGCGCGCGCCACCCTCACCTCAGCGCACCCCGCCGGCCGCCCCCGCGCGCACCGCCCCCGCCCTCCCCTATTGGCTGCCCCGGAGCCGCGCCGGGCGCCCATTGGCCCGCTCCGAGCAGGGCGCGGCCCGGGGCGGGGCACCCGAACAAAGCGTGATCGGGCGCCGCCGCGCGCCGACCTTTCCCCCAGTTCCCCCGCGCGGCGCCCCCGCCTCCGGCGCGCGGCGGCGCCCGGCTGTGAGGGCGGGCGGGGGAAGGAGCCCGGGCGGGAGGAGTCGTCACAGCGGGCGGGGGCCGGGCTGGGGTCAGCGCCGCCACACCCGACGCCTCCCGCCGCGGGGGAAGGGAAGCGAAGCGAAGCGGCGACCCTGTGGGAAGCGGGTTACGGGGGCGGCGGCCGGCTCTTCCCGTAGCGCCGCTCCGCTTCCCTGCCGCCGCGCCGTCCACCCCGCGTGGCGTCGGGACCCCCCGGCTTCCTCCTCCTCCCTCAGCGCTGCCACCTGGTACATGCAGCCACCGAGGCCAGCGCCCGCACCCGGTAGGGCACGCAGGCACGAGAGGCTGCACGGCGCCAAACCGGGGCTACCAACAGGTTCTTGGTGGATTCTCTCCCTCCTTCCTTCCCTCCCTCCCGCGGCTTTCCTCGCCGGCTTGCCCCGCGGAGAGCTCTCCGCGCGGGTGGCTCTCCTAGAGCCCACCCCAGCCGCTCCAGTCCCCCGCCGCGACTCAGCCCCTCCAGCCGCCGCCTCAGCCCGGTCTCCCGCCCGCGGTCCTCCTATCTGGGTCGCCCCGGCACGTGTCCTGGGGATCCCCGTGCCGCACCATCCCCGGGGACTCCCTCCGTCCCAGCCACCCCGACCCCCGGGATGCCCGGGTCGCTCACCGGAGGAGCCGAGCCCGCCCCGAGGTGCCGCCGACGTTCTGCCGGTTTTCCTCTTTTTGTTCGCCGCTCCCCACTCGGGCGGCGGCGCCCCCGGGCCCGCGCGCGGGGGGGTGGGCGGGGCTCCCAGCCGCCCGCCGGCCAATCGCCGGCAAAGGTGTGTGGGGCGGCGGCCAATGGGCGCAGGGCGGCCGCGCGTGATCGGCGGCCGCGCGGCGGCGTGGCCGGAGTGTCGGCGCGGCGTGTCCCCGCCGGCGGCTGAGTCAGGGCGGCCGCCCCCGCCCCCCTGCCGTGCCCTGCCCTTCCCTCCCCGGCATCCGTGTGGGAGCGGCGGGGGCGGCACGGCGCTTCCGCCTGCATGAGGTCACACGGCGGCGGGGGAGGGAGCAGCCTCCCCGGCGTGGCCCCCGCTCCCCGCCGGGCTGAGGTGAAGCGGGGCCACGGGCGGGGGGAGAGGCAGAGAGCGGCGCGGTCGTTCCGACCTCGCGGGCGTGTCCGGGCGCGCCCGGGGACCCGCTGCTGCGTCCTGGCAGCACTCGGGGTTGGGGAGGTCGCTGCCACGCGTCGGGACCACCCCAGTCTACCTGGGGCGCCCGGCGCTGTCCGTGTCAGCCCAGGGCGCGGGTGTTGGCGGGAGATGCGAGCGAGACCGCAGTCTGAGGAGACCCCGGGCTGGTCGGCCCCGCGGGGCTCGGCCGCGTCTGCCCGCCGCTGCCTCGCCCGCTCCCGGCCGCTGCCGCCCGGGCGGCGCGGGAACAGCTGCGGCTTAGCTGGGTCACTGCTAATCGCGTTACCGCGCAGGCTGCGGCTCGCCAGGAGGGCGAGAGCCGTGTCATCCGTTCTGCTCCATGCAGGCTGTAAGGCGGACTCTTTTTTTCCCATCAGAAAGTTGTAACGAAAGTAGCAAGAATAGCTGTGTGTGTCAGGACCTGGAAAGCAGGATCGAGGCCAGGCTGCAGCTGTGACTGGTGTTGGGCTCTAGAAATGCTGTTGGTGCTTCGTTATCATTCAGTTTCTTTCCTACTGCTAATTTAGCGTCACTTACGCGATTTCCCCTTCTCCAAAGCAGTCCAGTGTCGTTTGGTCAGAGCATTTTCCCTTTCTTTATTTTTTTTTCCCTAATACCTTCTTTGACTCAGTCTTCAAGAGTAAGACCAATTATTCTTAGGACAACAAGCCTCCTGAGCTGGTAGACAAGGACAGGGAACAGAATGGATGCCCTGTAATCCAGGAGGAAGCAGTGACCTGCTGTGCCACTTAGATGCTTACGAGTCTATGGGACTGGGTTGGACTCCTCTTAGGGTGATGAGGGAGCTGGCAGAAGAGCTCACCAAGCCCCTCTTCATCATTCATCATCAGTCCTGGCTAACCAGGGGGGTCCCACATGACCGGAAGATGGCCAGTGTGACACCCATCCACAAGAAGGGCAGGCCAGAAGGTGGATCCAGAGAACTACAGCCCTGTCAGCCTGACCTCAGTTCCCAGCAAGGTTATGAAGCAGATCTTGAGTGCAATCACATGACACATACAAGACAACCAAGGGATCAGTCCCAACCAGGATGGTTTAGGAAAGCCAGGCCCTGCTGACCAACCTGATCATCATTTTATGACCAGGTGATCAGCCCAGTAGATGAGAGTGTGGTTGTGGATGTAGTCTACCTGGACCTCAGGAAAGCTTTTGACTCCATGTCCCTGTAACATACTCTTGAAAAAGCTGGCAGGCCTTGGCTTGGAGAGGCGAACTCCTCACTGGGTTGAAAACTGGCTGGGCCTAGAGAGTGGTGGTGAATGGTGCTACATCCAATTGGCATCCAGTCACCAGTGATGTCCCCCAAGGATGAGTGTTCGGCCCAGTCCTGTTTAATACCTTCATTGATGATCTGGATGAGGGGATCCAGTCAATTTGTGGATGACACCAAGTTGGGTGTGAGCCTTGGTCTGCTGTGGAGTAGGAAGTCTCTGCAGAGGAATCTGGACAAGCTGAATCAATGGCCCAAAGGCAGTGGTATAAGCTTCAATAGGAGAATTACTTGGTCCTACACTTAATCCATATAAGCCCATGCAGCACTACATGCTATGGATAGAGTGTCTGGAAAGCTGCTCAGAAGGAAAGGACCTGGGCATGCTGCTCAACAGCTACTGAACATCAGTGTGTGCCTAGGGGGCCAAGAAGGCTAGTGGCATCCTGGCCTGTATCAGCAATGGTGTGGCCAGCAGGACCAGGACAGTGACCTTCCCCCTGTACTGGGCACTGGTGAGGCACAGTACCTTGAGTGCTGTGTCCAGCCCTGGGCTCCTCAATTCAAAAAGGACATGAAGGTGCTGGTGAGAGTCCAAAGAAGGACAACTGAGCTGATGTAGGGTCTGGAGCACCAGTCTTATGAGGAGCAGCTGAGGGACCTTGAGGTGTTTAGCCTAGAGAAAAGGAGGCTCAGGGGTGACCTTACTGCTCTCTGTAACTCACTGATGAGAGGTTGTAGCCAGGTGGTGGTTGGGCTCTTTTCCCAGGCTACAAGAAACATGGATGAGAAGACAGCCTCAAGCTGCCTCAGGAGCAATTTAGGTTGAACATTAGGAGGAATTTCTTCACATAAAGGGTGATTAGGCACTGAAATGGGCTGCCCTGGGAGGTGGGGGAGTCATCAGCCCTGGGGGCGCTTAAGGAAGGACTGGAGGTGACACTGAGCACTGTAGCCCAGCTGGCATGCTGTTCAGTCAAAAGTCTCATGCCTTTTCAAACCTAATTGTATTATTATGTCATTCTTCCTGTCCTTCCCCTTTTCAATGGTGTCATGGTCCTATTCTTTCATTCTGCTTAATTCTTCCCTATGTCAGTCAATCCCAATTGGCAGAAGGGGTCTGGCAGCAGGTGATGTGTTCCTGTAATTTGCCAGAAAGCAAAGAAACAAGAAACACCTGTTCCAGAGAGTTTAGTTGTGCCGGAAAGAGAGAGGAAAAAAAAAAAAAAAAGAAAAAAAAAAATAAAACCCCAAACAAACAACACCAACAAAAAACACACACAAAACCCCCAAAACAAACAACCCACCCCCCCAAACACCAACCTGCAAGAAATGAGCAGTTTCTTCAACCTGAAGATAGAAAAAGGACATAAATACTGCAAAACACGACCATATATGTATGTAATTTAAAGTAATACTTAATAATTTCAAAGACATGTATTGACAAAAGAGTTGTAATTTCATTACCAGGAAGACACTTTTTTTTTAATACTGCTTTAATTCCAGTATTTCAACTGATAAACTGTTTGTTGTACAGATGCAATCTCTCTTATTTGGCTTCAAAGTGGTACCCCAGACACATCTGATGGGATGTGCTCTCCTACTATGTCCCCTTGCACCAGGCTGCCAGTGGTGGGATCCCTTTCTCCTTGTTCCTACAGCTGCCACAATTGGCACCTGTAGGAAAATGTGCCACTAGAGAGAAATCTGTGTCTCCCATCTTCTGTTTCTGTTGTGCAGCCTGGGTATCTGCCTGACTTTCTGACAGATTTTATAAGATCCCTGCAAGCACTGGGAAACGGATTGGCTTGACTGCCTTATCTAGAGGGAATTCCCAGAAGCGAATTCACTTCAGGATGATCTGACCTCCTTTCACTACTAGAGGCAAACAGTTGTTTACAAATTACTCCATTGGATCCCATGTCTCTGGGTGTAGGAACAGGAGAAAGAGTGTTTACTGTGTGTTTCACACTGAGATCAACAGAAAAATGTTGATAAAATGGTTGCTCGGCTCCCAGAACATGCTGTCCTTTGCCAGAAGGTGCTACTGTCACACAAGGCACAGCTGAGGAAAGAGCTCCTGGCTCATAAGTTCATCTGTCCTGGCTGAAGTAAAGGTCGTGGAACAAATAATAACTCTTGGTGAAATTCTGTGTTTTCTGTTCTGTCATAGTTTTTGTGATTGTAAGTGGTTTTATTTAAAACATTCTGAAATCTCATTCGAAACATATTATTGCCACTAAAACTAAATCTGTAAAAGTTGCACCAGCCTACTTGATAAATTCACTCACAAAACTAATAGTTTCTCTGTACACTCAGCAGAAAATTGTAATTTTTCACCTTTGCTTGTATCTAATGCATATATTCAAATGTTTTACTGATACAGTAAGAACTTTAGTGTTAAAAATCCAGTTTTCAACATGAACAGAAGATCTGTAACATGAACTACTGTTGCCATTTTTAGTTTGCTTGCTATGGCAACATGTTGAAAGTTGTGCTGGACTGTTGGAAGAAGTTACCCAGATTCTGCAGTAATTTTCTATAAGTAAAGTGCTCTTTGGAGGGAATACAATTATTTTCATATAAAATGAAAGGTGAAAATAGCATAGCAATGTTTAAGCTTGATTATGTGCCTTTTAGATTTGTCATAAGGGTGACTTTCTGGGGACACTGAGCAAAGCTGTTTTAAATACTTTGGAGTTTTGGCCATATCTGTCTTCCTTTATGTGGCATGAGTCAGTTATGATCCAACACTGACAGGTACTTCTCAACTCTGCTATGGTGCAACTATGAGAAAATAAAGGGCTGACTTGCAATGGCAGCTCATGCTTCAGGTGGTCTGTTCTGTTCTGTTCTGTTCTCTTCCCACTCTTCTCTCTCCCCTGTCCTTGCTTTACCTCCTTGCCCATCCTCCTCTTGGCTTCCCAGTAAGCTACTTCAGCTCTTTGTTGCTGTGTGTGCTGCAGGATCACCCTTGCTGCCCTTGGCACCCCTTCCAGCAGTGATTCTCCAGAGGTCCTCTCGGCTTGCTGTCCCAGCTGCCAAGCTCATGTGCCTCTGTCACACACGGTGTTTCTAAATACCTCTTAATGCACCTTCCTTCCCAGGGTGTCTGTACTGCTTTTGCTCCATGAAAGCCTCTCCCTGTGGCCATTCCCAGTAACCTGCACTTGCCAGGGCCTGCTCTGTATCACTAATGGCCATTCAGATCCTGCTGCTTCCTCCACCGTTTCTGGATCCTTCCTAATGTGTTCCTCCTCCACTGACACCTCCAGCCGCTGATGTTTCCAGCCCTGCTTCCCCACCTGCCCTCTTTCTTTGCTTCTTTAAATCATCTTGTTTCAACTTTAATTTCCAGAGCAATCCTCTGTAGCCACACCTCTCTTCAATCTGCTTGTCTGGTTACTCAGGAAGTCTCCTGCTCATTCACCCGCCAGTGTGAGAGTCTCCTCTCACCCTTGGGCTTTGTTCCCACCATGTCAATGCTTTTCTGCTGCTGTTGCCATCCAGGTGCAAGGCCCTGCAAGTTTTGCATTGTGCACTGAGTAGCTGCAGTCAAAATACACAGAAAAACTGGGGTTGGACTGGTCGGTCAAAAACCTGTTACACTTCTTTAGGCCAGATCTTCAGATGAGTTCTGGGTTTGTCAGGAAGCATGGGATCTGTACAAGACTGCCTGGTGGTGTGGGGGACCAGGATGCAGGTGGGATGAAGAATTTAATGAGAGGGTGGAGGGGGGGTTTGCTGTGCCTGTCCTCCACAAGCAGGCTTGACTGTCATCTCAGTGGCATGTCCTGTAGCTGTGTAGGTAGCAGCTGGCCTTGGCTCAGGAAAGAGCAGTCCTCAGAAGTGAGAAGACATATCTGTTCCTTGACTCCCACCGTCCACAGGAGCTTTGTGTCCCCCCAGAGACCTCTGGTCCCTTCTAAATGCACAGCTGGGAGATCTGCATGTGTGTTTATCTGCATCTTCTCCCCCTGCCTTTGAATTACAGAGCAGAACTGTCAAAACCACGTCTCCCAAAAATAATCTCTTGCTTCAGAGGCTGGAAAATGTGACGGCTCATTTTCATATGCAGAGCAGTGCAGTGGGTGTCTGAAAGTAGCTGAGGCTGAGGGGGTGGCCAGGGAAAGGCAGCTCTGAAATGGCAGCTGGGGAACATGAGAGGAAGGACGGAAGGAAGGGAGCAAATGAAGAACAGGGAGGGGACGGAAGGAGGGCCGGAGGCAGCAGACGGCAAGTCCAGGGCATGAGAGCGTTGTACAGTGTGTGGCTGTTCTTTTTTTCCTTCTACTGCTCCCATTCAGTTATTGAATTAGGAAAGTATCTCTGCT
The DNA here is from genome assembly GCA_032173965.1 of Sitta carolinensis. NCBI lineage: Eukaryota > Metazoa > Chordata > Aves > Passeriformes > Sittidae > Sitta > Sitta carolinensis. The sequence continues at coordinate 133,214,982 of CM063284.1, forward strand.
GCTACTGACAGCAATTGCCAAGCTTAATATATCAGATAACTGGGGAGAGGGAGCATACAGTCAGCAACAAGGCAGCTTGGTGCTTTTTTGGTCTCCTTTTTCCTCCTTCTTCATGCCCCATTTTCCTCACATATCCTAACCTTAAGAAAAATCTGCTTCATCCTGATTCAGCAATTGTTTATTGGAGTACCAAGTGAAAAACAGAACTTACTTGTCATTAATATTTCGGTTTATGGATTTTACTCTGCTTTACCAGTCATTGCCAGATGGAGCAAATCCTGTTTGCCTGGCAGCGCCATGTTCCTCCCCAGCCCTATATGATACTCACCCTGGTTTCTGTGTACGTGCATTTTACAGAGTATTGCTCATGGCCCTTTGTCTCTGGAGCATTTGTGGCTGTGCCTGAGTCACTGCAGTTCCAGTCCTGCTGTGCCTGCTGTGGAAGGCTTCAGAGGCTGTTGGCAGTGTTGATGTTTGCACTGCTGCCATAGGAGACAGCCTCGTGGGGTTGGGGGAAACCTCAAACATCCCTAGTGAAGCCAAAGGGCAGGTGACAGAAACTTCTGTTTGGCAAGTGAGCTGTTTCCAGTGAAGTTGATGTTCTCTGGAAGTACTGGAAGCAGCTAAAGGATCACTGTCTATTCACAAGTATTTTCCATTCAGTTTTTATTTTCCATTCCATTTTCCCAGAAAAGCTGCAGATGTGGTTTTATGCCACCAAGGAGGAAATGGGTGTTTCTTTAGGAAGTTATTTAGGATTTTGACTGTTAAGCACTTCTTTGTTATTGGTGTATGCCTATTACATGGTATCTTAAGATGAAATTTTTAAAAAACCCCACTTGTCCATCCTGCAGGTCATAGAATGGTTTGAGTTGAAAGAGACCTTAAAGATCATGTGGTTCCCACTTCCCTTCCATGGTCAGGGATACCTTCGACCAGACCAGGTTGCTCAGAGCCCCATCCAGCCTGGCTGTGAACACTTCCAGGGATAGAGCATCTTATTTTTCTGACTGAAAAGCTAAATTGTCATGGGATTAGGACAATAAATTAGAGGAGAGAATTGGAAACACAGCTGGTAATTTACTGGACAGCTTTGTAACTGGTCTAGGGGCTGAGGCTAAATCAGGTGAAACTACAGTCTCCTGAAATTCACCCCTCTCTTAAGACAAACAGCTGTTTTCTGTGGCTTGTCTTTTGCATGCAGTATTAAGAAGGTGTTTTAAGTTGTTCCTTTGTCCTAAACTCCTTGATTTCTACCTCCAAATAAGCAAGAGATATTTTCCACCTCTCATGACAGGACATCAAGGGGTATTTTTTTACTTGTGATGAGTACATGTTTCACATAAGACTGTGGGATAGATGGCTATTTAGAAAGAACCCAGGTAAGTAAATGACTGCTTCAATACATACTAAAAATTGCAAAAGCTTTTATACTCAACCGTTTCAGTACAGGATTAGATTGTATGCCAGCTAGAACTTTCCTTGGGTCCTGTGGCTGTATGTCTACTGAGGACACTGTACAGGATGGTTGGTCCTGTATAGCCACAGCCCTGCTTCCATCTGTCTGTTTGGAAGGTCAACCAAAACAGGTGTCTGGTCAGCTCAAACCAGCCAAGTCGCATACTCACTGAGTGTCTTGGCCCGAGAAATCCTGTGAATCCAGTGGCAACCAGGAATTGATATTGGAATGATTTGCTGATTCCTTCAGTGTTTCCTATTTCACTTCCCATGGTGTGACCATGTGTTTATTTTTGTTTAGTATCTTGTGTGGGCTTTCTCCACTTATGTAATGCTGGTGGGTTTGTTAATATCTCCAGTAAAGTGCAACGTTGCTGTGTCATGTGGACTTTGTCATTTTACAATGACATGGATACCTTTGAAGAGCTGTGTAAAAGTGTGGCATAGTGACATTGTTTTTTTTTTTCAGACAGAGCTTGGAAAATATCAGAAAACACAACAGAGAATGCTTTCTGCTTGAGAGGAAAACATACAGGTCTGTGCATTCCACCACTTGCAAAGGTATATTTAATATATTTCGAGTTTTCTCAGTGTCATGATTGATTTAACTCTTCAGTTGTGTTGGTTTGAATGACAGGTGTCTGCTAAGAAAGGCAGGAGCCTCCCTTGGAATGGAGAATGTAAACCCCCTCCCTCCAAATAATTATAGTTTTGAAATTAAGGGGCTCTCAGGCAAAGATATGGGAATAGGAATAACAGTTCTTTATTAGGAGAATTAAAATAAAAAGGCAGTAATACAAAGAAAAAAAACAAAAACAAAAAACCCACTGACAGTCAGAATACAACCTGACACCCTGTGGTTCAGGGCGTTGGTAGCAGACCCATTAAATGGTGGCTGCAGTCCTCCTGGAGTGACAGATGTAGTTTTGTTGAAGCAACAATCCTATAGAAAGGTGTATATTTCCTCTGAAGATCCAGTGGTGCTGTATATGGACCTGGTCTTCCTCTGAGAATCCAGTGGAAAAGGCTGCCCTTGGTGTTCCAAATGTCAGATTTTTATCCAGGTAGGAATGCTTGTCTCCTCCCCCTGGGTGAAGCATCTCCCAATGGGATGATGTAAGTTTATCAGTCATGAAATGAGGCTTAATGGCCCATTAGGAGAAGATATCTCCCTGGAGGGAGGATGGGTCTTGGAAGAGATAAAGAACACTGCCCCACCTGTTTTTTTAACAGCTGCCCCATTAACAGAGGACCACCACCCCCACCACCCCCACACCCCACCTCGGTTTCAACAGATGGTGATAGAATACATACTTCTGGTTGCATCTTGCACTGCAAACCAAGACATCAGTATAAAACTTAACTGATCAATTTGAATTTCTGCTATCAAAATCAGATACTTAGAAGTTGAACTGTCAGTCAATAAAATGAGAAGCAGACAGCCTGTAAATCTTGTAGAATGAGCTTGTGTAGCTAACAAAGCCACCTGCTCCTGCTATGATCAAATGAATGCTTTTCCCAATGGAAGTTTTAGATTAGAAACACATTTGTGTCCTTTTCCTGCCAAAACAGAATTTGCTTGTTACACTGTAACCTAAAGGCTGCTGCATTTTAAAAATTCCTCTGATGGGCTAAATCCTGGAGGTATGAAGGAGATGAGGTGGTAGCAGTATGTGACATAGCAATATAATATATAAGTCAGCAGGGACACTTTGCCTTTCCTCCTAACACTGTTTCCATACCTCCCTCTATAGGTATTGTCCTGGTTTTGGCTGGTATAGAGTTAATTTTCTTCCCAGTACTGGTACAGTGCTGTGTTATGGATTCAGTATGAGAATAACACTGATAACATGCTGATGTTTTAGTTGTTGCTATGTAGTGCCTCCCCTAAATCAAGGACTTTTTAGTTTCCCATGCTCTGCCTGTGAGGAGCTGCATAGAAGCCTGGAGGGAGCACAGCCAGGACAGCTGGCCCAAACTGGCCAAAGGGGTATTCCAGACCACAGAATGTCATGCTCAGGTCTCCACACAGTGTGGGACCTGAGCATGACATAAATGGTATGGAATAAAGGGTGGAGAAGGTGCTGGCATTGGCTGCAATAGAGTTAATTTTCTTCCCAGTAGCAGGTTCGGGCCCATGTTTGGGATTTGTCCTGAGAACAATATTGATAACAGAGGAATGTTTTCATTATCACTGAGCAGCACTAATACAGAGTGAAAGCCTTTTCTGCCTCTCACCTCATCCCCCCAGTGAGGAGGCTGGAGGAGCACAAGGAGCTGGGATAGCTGACCCCAGCTGCTCAGAGGGACATCCACACCATATGGCTCATGCCCAGCATTTAAACCTGGGGGAAGAAGGAAGGGGAGGATGTTTGGAGCAATGGCATTTGTCTTCTCTAGTCACCATTGCATGTGATGGAGCCCTGCTTTCCTGAGGATGGCTGAATACCTGGCTGTCCATGGGGAGGGTTGAACAAATTCCAAATTCCTTGGTTTTCTTTGCTTGCATTCCTATTGGACTGTCTTTATCTCAGTCCCTGAGTTTTCTCACTTTTCTGATTTTGTTCCCATCCCACTGCCAGGGAATAAGCATGTGAGTGTGTGGAGCTTAATTGTTGGCAGGGTTTTAGCCATGACATGTATTTCAATAGAAGTCACGGGATCTCAGGTTCTTCTTTCCTTTAAATCTACCCTAAATTATTTTTGAACTATCGAGTAATTTAATCTTCATATGACAAATGAGATAGAGATGTTAATAGCTCCCACAGTATTAATTTATTAATGTATTAATGTAATACTTGAACCCACTGCGTAGTGGTGGTTTGGGTATTACATTAATATAAATATAAACTACCTCTTAGTTTATATTCAAACAAACAAACAATATCTAGATAGGAAAATTAAAGTGAAAAAGGGCAGGTAGCATGTCCTTCATCTGATACAGACTAAACTGCATCTAGTTTGGTCCCCTGCAGCTGATATACTCCTTCTGTATGTGTCAGCAGGCCTTGAGCTCTCTCATGTCCTGCTGCTGTCTCTTGCCAAATTCCTGGTTCACATACCACACCCTTGGCATCATGGTACAAAACATCACTGACAAGCAGTTAAGCCACCCACTTGCTATTAGTAATTGATTTCCTTATTTTTCTTAAGATTCTTAAGATATAAGGATTAAGCAATTCTACTTTAAGTCTTTAAAACAAGAGCCTTTGTGAAAGCCAGCTTTGGTGTTCCTCCGTGCAAGTATCTTTATCGTGAGCTCAGACTGGCACGTGGGGCTGCAAGGAGATAGATCTCTCTTTATTCTCCAAATGCACAGTGTGCAGGGGCGGTGCTGGCTTTGTCAGAGACTACAGGGAGGGAACCCCTGTCAGTGGGGTTGCCCTCACGACCAGAAAAACTTGCCCAATGATTTACATCAGTCTTTGCAAGATCCCAGGTGTGCCCACATACCAAACCCTGTGTGGTAGCAGGTGGCCAGCATCATCTGCTCCCTGATTTCTCCTCTGTGTGTCTCACTTTGCTCTTGCAGCTCAATTTTGGGGACACACTCTTCATTCCTGCAGCTCTGCATGGGAAATACGCACTTTGGTCTCACAGCTCACTGTTGGAGAGTCACCTCTGTCCCACAGCTCATCTTTGGTCCTACAGACATTCACTCTGTGGAAGCCACAGTATCCTGGTTTTGGCTGGTATAGAGTTAACTTTCTTCCCAGGACCTGGTACAGTCTTATGTTCTCAATTTAGGATAAGAATAATGTTGATAACACACTGATGGTTTAGTTGCTACTAGTAGGGCTTGCCAAAAATCAAGGGTTTTTCAGCTTTCTGTGTTCTGCTAGTGAGGAGTTACACAAGAAGCAGTAGGGAGCACAGCCAGGACAGCTGATCCAAACTGGCCAAAGAGATATTCCATGTTAGGGATATGATTGTAATTCGTGCTAATAAAATTTATATATATAGCTTATAAGGGTATATGAATCAAACGCACTGTACGGGGGGGCGCTAGGGATTGCATTTTCAGATGGCGAGACTGTAGCAGGCTGACATGGGTAGCACAAAAATTAACATACGAAGGAAAACCTCGGCTGCACAGGAGATGGGCGTTCAGGGCTGTGTGTACCCGGGAGACGCCCTTCGATGATGGCCCAGGCAGACCCAGGCCCATCAACACCTCCAACCTGAATACAGGATTCCGGGAAACGGAGATGAAGCCTTAATTAATTCCCAGGACGAGGTTTTGTGTAGCTGAGATGGAAGAAAAGAACCAACTTGAATATGACAAACTCTGAAAAGAAACAGTGGACTCTGCCGCGGTCTAGGAAAAGAGTGTAAGAACTGTCCCCTCGGGACGGTCGGTGTGGACAGAGGGGGACCTGGTGCGCTAGAGGCCTAAGTCCACGTCCACCCAGCCATTCTCCCGGGGGTTTGCGCTGTCAGCTTGGTTGTTGGCTGTGTCGGGACTGTAATACAGTCACGAATACATTTTTATCTTTTTATTTTTATTACGATTGGGTCTTTTTCCTTTTTACCTATAACATTCCATATCACAGAACATCATGTTTGGTACATAAACTGTGGGGAATTGTCTGGAAGCTGCCAGTCACTGCCCAGGGATGGGATGGGATGGGTATTGGACAGGGATGGTAAGCAGTTGCACTATGTGTCACTTGTCTTTCTTGTGCTTATTTATAGCTCTTTTTGTTACCTCCTTTTTCATTATATTCATATATATTATACTTCATTATTATTAATTTATTTCAATTGTTAAACTGTTATTATCTCAACTAATGGGTTTTACCCTTTTTTCCGATTCCCTTCCTCATCCCAGGGGGTGGGGGGAGCAGTGAGCAAACAGCTACATGGTGTATAGTTGCCAGCTGAGGGTAAACCACAACAAACAGCAAGAAGTAGAGGGACATAAGCCTTGTTTGAGGTGAGATGTGAAGTGGCATCCTGACCTAATGGAAGCTTTTTTAGAAGAGGACACTGTCTTGTCTATAGTAAAGAGGATACATTTTTCTAGTCAAATCTGTGGTGAAGACTGAGCCCATGTAGCTGGTTATGGTACCCACAACTCTGCAGGGCCTGTGAGTGATGTGTTGGCATTAAAGGGCTGGCAAGCAGCCTTCTAAAGACCTCATCAGTCTGACCCTGCCTATGACTGCTGTTGCCCTGGTCTAAAGTCTCCTCTCTACGAGGGGGAAAAGGAGTGGTGGGCAAGGTCGGTGTCTGAAAGGGTGTAGATATGTAGGCACATGTCTGTTGAAAAACAGACATGGAAGGCTCTTGAGCATGGAGACTACAAAGGCATGGGAAGACAAGGAGACCTGAGCAGGTGGGCCCTGTGCTGACATGCACCCCTTCATCTTCTCTGTAGGTGCAAATCATCTGCTCCAAAGGATCCTTGTTGTCAGCAGCAGGGAACTGAGCCAGTTTGAGTGTTTGACCCTGGGCCCAAGGTTGTTTCATTTAAGATTAGTTACACAAGCATCTGGTTTATAGCTCTTTTTGTAGTCATTGAAGTGCTACAAAATATAAACCACTGGGTTCAAGCATGTTATATTTTTCCCTGGTGTGGAATGAATTACATTCTGAGCTCTGTTGACTCCATCTCCCTGATGATAATGGTAGCCTGGGCAGCAACCACAGTGAGTGACTCTGCAAAGCAGGTGGGGTGAGGTGGATCCCACCACAAGTGCCCACAAGAACCAGCAGCTGGGCAGAGCAGAGAGTCGTGGAGGCACAGGGGGAGTTGGTTCAGGCTGTTTGCTGGCTGTTGGCATGCAGGTGTTCACACGTCTGCAGCTTGGACATAGCACACAGTAGCCTTTGCTGCCAGGAGACCTGTGGAAAAACTGAGGGGATAGAGGAGACACTGTGATGGGGACTCACATTTAGAAGATGTGAAAAGGCTGAGGGACTTGCAAGGGCACAAAGAAAGTGGAGAAGAAGGTATGGTGTAGCTATTGAGATGAGGCACACAGAGGACAGTTTCAGACCCTGTAGTGAACCAGGCTCTCATAGAGCAGCTGCCTCAGGGAACAGCTTGGTTACCTTTATCCTGCACCAGAAGCCTCCATTTTCCCCCATTCCCCCTGGATGTGGTGCACAGCATGGCAGCTGTCACTTGGAGGTTTGCTCTGCTGAGGGGCAGTTCCTCCAGATTATTCAGGAATGTGCTTGTGCATCATGAATCTCTTCTTTGGCCCCTGGCTCTGTCTCTTCGGGTGAAGCTGAAGGAATGGTGTCAAAGGCTTTGTGATCCCTTTGGTTTTCAGTTTAGCTTTCACAAGTACATCTTTTATTGAAAAAAAAAAAAAAATTAAGTCAGGAGACAGCCTGAGTGTAACTAGCTCCATTCTCCCAGGAGAGAATTGACATTAATTTCTCACTACTTCCTGGAACGTTTGGTTTTTTGAAATGTTTTCTCTTTCAATATTTTTCTAGTATATTCCTGTTTCTGAGTTAGCTTAAGGTGGGTTTTTCAGGTAAGCTTTATTTCTACACAAAGAGGATTGGCTGAAAATGGATTGATGTGTTCATTTCCATCATGAACTTTCAGGAAGCCTTTTCACCAGTGCTGTTGAAAAGTTACTGGTTTGCAGTAGCAGAAGGACAAAATGACTCTTGCAAAATACTGTTTCATCTGCCTTTGTTTAGGTTCTGAAAATGCAGATACTGAGCAGAAATAAAGAGGGTGTGATTCTGCAGCTCTTGATGCCAGTACAGTGAACTGTTTAGACCAAGGACTAAAAGACAATGGGAAAGAGATGTCTACCAGAAGAGCTTGCATCTAGTTGTTAGTTTCAAGAAGCAAACAAGATGTTTTGGTTAGTTTAAAGATGCCTTAGTTAGTTTTGAGAAGTTTTCAACATGATCCTGAAGACCATCTTCATAAATCTGGTGGTACTAGATGTAAAAAAACCCACTGATGTCATAATGTCTCTGTGTGTGCATGTGTTTGTTTTGCAGCTAGAATAGTTTTAACTATCAGAAAACCATTACATCCCGCTCTGCACAGTCAGGGTCATGCACTTACCAGGAACCATCTTCAGAGGCCCCCGAAAAAGGGCATTTCCAGCATCAGTGTGGGTGCGGGTGGAAGAGAAAGTGGCAAGTGAGGGTCAGGGAGTTCTTGTGCCTGCAAAAGGCTTTGTCAGATAAAGTAGGTCACATTTTCCACAATTTTATTCTTCTTGTGTGTTCAGCCTTCAACTGCACAAACCTTGATGCACCAGTGGTGGATGCCACTCCCAGGGGTCCTGCTCACAACCAGTGAGCTCTGTCTGGGACCAGTGCTGGAACAGGAATACAGAAAAAAAGGAGGAAGGTGGAAGCCCTTTGGGTTTCTTTGTCCTCAGGAAACTTTGAAGTTAACCTCAAATCCAGGTCAGTCTCAGGAGACAGTGAATGATCTAAGCTGTAATTTATCTGATACATGTAATATCCATAACAATATTCCAGAAAGAACTGCCTGCTGTCTGGGCTTAAGGTTCCCAAGACTTCTTGCTTCTGCTGAAGTCCTGGAAACTCTTGAAGCTGGTGTGACACCTCCTTCTTCTCCACACCACTTCTTGTGTCCTATTTGAGCCGCGTTGTCACATATTGTCAGCCTGTCACAGTTTGGGTCTGTTTGCTTAGGTTCAGTGAATTGAAGGTTCAGATTTTTTTTAAGAGCAACTGGAGGAGTTGAGAAATAGAGAAATCAGTGCTTTACCATCCTGGTCAGCAAACCCATGGAAGGCAAAGCTGAGACACTGAAGTACATGTATGTGAAATAAAACCATGTCTGGAAAGCATTTCCTAAATTAGAGAAACACAGCATAGCAACCCATGCTGAAGGAAGCCTTTTGGATCCAAATTAAAATGACGCAGATGATACAGCAAAGACACGTTCTTTAGGTGCAGAACTACCAGCAGCCCTGCATGCACAGACCCCTCTCCTCTCTTTGGGATGACTACTTTTAGCACAGGATCTGACCAGCCCAAATTCAAGTGATGTGTGGGTTTGGTTACTGAAGAACTATTTGGCAATTCTGGGTGAATGCTGTTGAATAATCCTGCAGGCACTGGGTGTTGGAGAGCTTGAGGCTTTAGAAACTTTTGGATCAAATTTACTCTTGTTAAATAAACAATGAATATTGATTAGGTCATATGACAACCCAACAGAGCACTCTTTCAAATACCACAGCTCTCCAGAGCTCGTTTTTACATATTTATATATTCAGAATGCATTGAAATGGTTGTTTTGGTGAATGACATGCTAGATATTTTACTCATGAAACTCTATATACTTTTATATGCATGGACCTGTGCACACAGATAGGAGGATTTTCAAGGCTTCTTATAGGATTTGGATACTCAGTTTGTTTGTTTTAGTTGGAGACTTGAATCCCTCAGGCAGATTTGAAAATCTTAGCCATAATTCTTTGCTTATCTTAGTGTATTGGGGTAAGACCTTTTCCATGTCAAAATAATTTCTAAGTGCTTTTTTCTTGCTGTCATGAAATAAAAATGTCTTTAAGTGGAATCTTAAGAAGCATTTGTTTTCTAGACGTACTAGTTTATTTTACTCATTTGCTGTTTTGTTTACTGAGGAAGCTCTTAAATCACAGTCTGTTTATATTTTCTGCTGAGCAGAGTAGCAAAGGTTTTGTCCTGAGTAAGCCTACACATCTATAAAGGCCTTTTATTATCATTATTTGTACAGCTTAAATGTCCTGGAAGGGTTTTCTCATCTTAAATCTCTCAGCAGTTCAGTTCCGCCTCTGGCCTCAGATGTATGTCAGGAGAACACCACCCGGGGCCGGCTCGCAGCGGTGGGAAAGGAGCGCCGAGCGCAGGCTGTAAACAGAGCGGAGTAGGTGAAAGGCTGCGGGCGCTCTGTTTACATGCGTGCCGAGCGGGAAGCTCTCGTGTTGCACAGGCAGTTCTGTCCGGGCAGGAAGAGGAAAACACAGCCTGTCTCGGTGTTGCTTCCCAAGGCGGCTTGTTGCGACACTCTCCGTGTCTGGCAAAGGTGCTGCTTGGAGGCCGGAGGAGGCGCAGCCCAGGGTGTCCCTCCCATCCCAGCTGCTCTGCTGCAAGTGAAACCCCGGCCCGCGCCTCGGGGGAGGCCAGTGCGAGCCGTGGGAGCGGCTGTAGGCAGTGCACCCCAGGCTCCCTGCACTGTCAGCGGGCTGCCCAGCGCGGTTCCAGGCTGCACAGGCTGAGCGTTGCCTCTGTGACCTGCCGTGGTGGTTGAGATGAGCTGGTGCACGGTGGAGTGCTGGAGCAAGCCCAAGCGTGGGGAAAACCAGCCCATCCCCAGACCTGACCTGAATCTCATTGCCAGTTTTTGGGTGGCACTCTGTTGTGTTTGACTTCTAGTTTAGGGCAACATTTTCCCGTTTCACTCCCACCAAGGAGAGGATTTCCTTGGGAGTAACATGTTGAAATAAACAGAACTTGGGAATTTGCGGACTGGCTGTGCTTTAGGCACACATAAAAGAAGATGCAACTGAATAGTTTTAGACTGGATTTTAAACATTACTTTGCCTTACCTGCACATGTTGAATTGCCATGGACCTCAGATTTTGGGTTGCTTGCAAGTGCTGGAGGTGGCGCAGGTGTTTTGTTTAGGAAAATACTCACTTGTCCCCAGCAGTTTATCGAAGGTGCTTTCCCCCAATTTCCTCTCCAGCTCCAAGAACGAGAGCTGATAGTTAAGACTCCAAGCCCTGGAAGGACCACATGCCCTGCAGCTGTCCCTGTGACCATGGGAGCTGAGAACTCCTATGGAGCACCAGCACTCCTTTTTAGTTTTTTAATTCTCTGCAGGGCTTGCTTTGCCAGGCTCAGGGTGTGCCCCCTTTGCACACTTGAAGACACACTCTTGACGGACTATGGTTGAACAGGAGTGGCCATAGAGCAGTCTGGAGGCATCAGCCCCATCCCCAGGGCCCTTCTCCCTCCGTGCCTGCAGCAAGAGCAGCCCCACGTTCTGCCAGGGGCAGAAGGAGTGGCCAGCAGCTCCTCTCTGCTCTGTGGAGAGGACTGAAAGCACCTACAGCACATGCAGGGAGTGACAGCTCGTGGCTGCATCCATCATCCTTTGGTTACTCATCTACAATTCATGCCAGCTCGGGAGCGGCCTGAGAGATGTTGAGGAACACACTGAGTGCCAGTAGCTGGGTGTGCAAGCTGCACATCATGCCCGGGGGGGGGATAAGTTGCTTGCAGGCAGCGAACCATGAAGGGTCGCCGGCCCTTTGCCTGCATGGGAACCCAGCCGGGGGCTGGACGGTCTCCCGGGGGCTGCACAGGGCCTGATGGACAGCACGACCTGAGACCAGATATCATCATTGGACCAAGAGATGTGGGCAAGGCATGTCAACAGCAGGTGCATAGACTGTGAAGGTATAAAAGCTCAGGGATCTCTTCTTTGGGGATCCCTCCCTAGAGGCACCTGCTCCAGCTGTTGTTGCTGTACCACAATTAAAATACTTAAAGGGACCAGATGTTTGAAATTCTGCTATGGGGAAGGCCAGGGTGGGGATGGCAACTGTGTGAGTGGTGTGTGTATGGAGTCATGTGGGGTACCTGTCAGTTCACTGGAGCTGCCCAGTTTGGGATGATGTGAGTGAGACTCTCACAGTGGCTCCCAAATGGAAGAGAAGCTGCCTTAACAAGGAGACAGACATACTACCATGTCATCCTCCTCTTTTGCTGCTTTTCCATTGGCACAGGACAGCCTGTGAACCACCCAAAAGGACCTTTTGGAAACCTGTTGTGAAATCCCATGATCACTGATTTTAAAACATCCAACAGAAGCTACAATCATGTAATAAGCTGTCTCTGCTGATCTGGTCCTGCCATTTGTAGACAGTATAGACACTCTGTGTGAATTACAGACTAGATACCAATCTGAACACTGTGCGTCCATCTGGAGCATTACAGTTCTGCTTCTTGCTTTTATCAGTTTTCTGAACTGGGGAAGGAAGCCCAGTGCAGAGACTGATTTTCTTTGGAAAAAAATTACCAATCTACTTAATGCTGAAGCAATGTCTTCTGACTAGCTGTCAGGTCCTTCAGCTGGTTTGAGTGTAGCTTATTCCAGACCATGATGCTTTATATGCTATGGTGCATGTCCTCAGCTTCACCTTTCCACAGTGCATCTTATCTGAAACCCTGCGCCTGGGACTTGCAATCATCCATTTAGAACTAAAAATTAAACAAATCACCTTAGATCTCATTTATGTGTGAAGCTGGGAACTGCCTGGGTAAAGAAATAACTTTTGGTTTATTGAATAACCTGGGAACGTGCTGCAGAAAGCCCAGCATGCTGTGTGTGTAAAACATGTAAGTGTGTAAATAGAAGCTTACAAGACAACATGTTTTAAGATGAAATTGCTGCAGCATGGGACAAACCCCAGAAGCTTGAAGGGACAACATCAGCTTGAGTTTGGGGGATTGTTAGTAGTCACTGGAGAGGCAAAAGAAGGTCACAGGTAGAAAGAAAATGTGATCATATGGAAACAGGCAGGTGGAACAAGCCCAGCTGCACCCTCTGCAAGCCAAGAGTAGCATGTTGGGCAGACAGGTTCAGTCTGTGCACAGGGAGCCTGCACCAGCTCCTAGGAAACCCAGTGCTGCTGGGGGCAGGGGGCTGTAGTGAACTGCAGAGAGCTGTGGTGTGACAGGGTGTGACAGTGACACCATAGCCCCTCTCTCCTCTCCCTGCTAGCCGTGTCTCAGAGTGGTTTCCCGCCCTGTCCTGGCAGGTGCAAAGCTCTGGCTGGCTCGTGTGTGGAGGATGCCAGTGCCTTGGCAGCCAGGCACACTGCTTGGCTGCGGCTGCAGTGCTGGCCCTGGCGTGGCATGCAGGCTGCCTGCATTCCTGCACCAGGGGCTTGCAGCCACCACTTCATCCTAAGTGCTTTAGTCCTGCATGAGTGCATCATAGGTCACTTGGCACATGAGACAGAGGTCTCTCCTCTGAAACTTCTCTAATTCTGGTGTCCTCCAGGGTTTTGCGCAGGGGCAGGACTCATCCTGCTCAAGATGCATCCAACATAACCAGACCGCTGGTTTAATAGGTTTGATGCCAAAGAAACTCCCTACTCTGAGCTGGAGGGGTTACCTCATGGTTTCCAGAGACTGCTTGGGCCAGGAGCAGCTTTGTGTGCTGTTCCAAGCTAGTGCCTGGAGCCACAGCCCTACATGCCTGCAGCCAGGTGAGAGGCACCAGAAGGTCATGCAGAGCACCAAGGTCTGGATCCAGATCTGTGTGTGAGCTGTGGGCTGCAAGGCCACTGTGGGCTTTCTTTATGTGCCTGCCATTTTATTGCCAGGCTGCGGGTGACTGCCCTTGTCTTGACTTGCCAGCTTTGAGGTTTGGTATGGCTGAAGCACACAGAAATGCCCAAGCAGGTGTCATCCTCCAAGGCCTTAGGCTCAGGAGACAGCAGCTGCATGCTAGCCACAGGCAGAGCAGCAGTGGCCCATGGAGGTGGGTGTGGGTGGGTGCATGCCATGGGAGCAGTGGGGATGGGGCTGTGGGCTGCCTGCTGCTGCTGGAGAGGGGCTCCATCCCTTCGGCAGCATCAGTGAAGGGAGAGCCCCTGCTCCAGGGAGATTGCAAAATGGGTTTGGCAGAAGCAGAAGCACAGCATGCTAAATGTGCTAAGCTAAACCAGCTTTGCTTTGTGGATTGTTTTGGTGTTTTTTCTCACAAGCTACCAAATGAACACCACTTTGTGGCCTCAGAAGAAGCTGGGAATCCCTGTTCTGTTTTTGCCTTTCCCCAGCTTGTCCATTCCTCACTTGTCCAGCCTCTTGCAGGATCCCACAGGGCCCCCACAGCCACTGCAGCAGCACCAAGGAGAAATGCATTGTGGCTCCGTGGGACTTGGCTCGATGGTCCCAAGAGATGGAGGGCTGGGACTTCCAGGGAACAGCACCAGAGCCAGTGGCCACAGCCTGGCACGCTGGAGCCTGAGTGGTTCTCCCTGTGGGGTTGCCCATGCAAGTAGAGACTTCCTAAAGCCATCTGGAGGGTGTTTTGAAAGCAAACATTGCAAAGCATTGCCTGGCCTTCCTCTAGCTAGCAGGGGGAAAAAAAAGAATACCCTGGAAAGCTATTCTGATCTTGCATGAGTCTCGTGGAAAATTTCAGCTGAACTGATTTTGGCTGGCGAGGTCAAGGGAGGTGAGGCACAGCTGCCGCTGGCTCTGCAGCACGGACGGACGGACAGACTGCTCCGCAGGAGCCCGTGCCTGCCACGCGGGCAGGGCTGGGTCTGGCAGCGGCTCCGGTGGGGAGGAAGGAAACTGGAGCCCATGGGAGCGCAGGGCTTGGGATGCAGCCTCCAAACGACGTGGCCACTGCCGCCGCTGTTACCCCTCCCCGCCTGGCCACAAACTGTCCCAAGTCTCCAGGTGCTGGGGGCTTCCTTTCCGCCTTGTCCCCGTCTCCCAGCTGCAGTCACTCCCCTCGGTGCAGCGGCAGGGACGCTGTGTGCGGTGGCTAGCGGAGCAACCCCGGTCCTGCAGGAATAACACGGGGCCCGTCACCCGCCCTGCTGACGCCACAGCCCTGGAGCACCGCCCTGAACCCGTGCCGGGGAGCTCGCCTGGGGCCGGGGCGCGGCGCACAGCGCGAGAGGGGGATGTCCGCTCCTCATCCTTCCCTCAGTGCTGAGAGCCCAGGACCACCCACTTTAGGACCTAGAGTGGGCTGGGAACTTGCTGTTCAGGTGTTCGTTGTTAAAAAATACTAGTAATTTGCTGAAATTGCAACTTTTAATGAGAACTTTCGTATGTGTGTGGGAGACCGAGTCCCCATGTCCTGTGTCCTGGAGTGTCTCCCATCTTTCCCCTCTATCTAGCGGGGTAGGTCAGTCCCCATCCTCACAAGGAAAAGGAAGGTTTTGGATCCCCAGACGGCTCACAAGCATAGATTTTCCCGCCAGCCCTACCCACGGCACCTGCCAGCACAGCGCCAGCTCTGTGGGCCAGCAGTGCTCAGCCGGGGCGGTGGTACAGCTCAAACTGGGAAGGGGGCTTGTGATCCGGGGTCACAGGCTCACCGGGTAACTCCGTGGGGAGGAGGGCCCGGGAGGTCCTTCGGTTCAGCCGCTGGCTCTGGGCATTAGGTCAGACCAGGCTGCCCAGGGCTTGGTCCCGTCGGGGCTGGGAAAGCCTACGGGAAAGATCCCGACAGCGTGTCTGGGCAGCCCTTGGCACTGCCTAACGCATCCAGACGGCTTCCCCCGTCCGCAGGGCCATTCACGGAGCGCGTTAGAGCGTGACGTGGCGGCTCGGAGCGTGTGGCGGGCGGCTGCCCGGCGCGCCCAGCCCGGCGCCGCCGGGACACGGCGCAGCGGGGAAGGGCTCGTCCTGGGCCCAGCCCGGACACGGCTGCAGCGGGGCAGGGCTCGTCCCTGGGCCCAGCCCGGGACACTCGGCTGCAGCGGGGCAGGGCTCGTCCCGGGCCCAGCCCGGGCACACGGCTGCAGCGGGGCAGGGCTCGTCCCTGGGCCCAGCCCGGGACACGGCTGCAGCGGGGCAGGGCTCGTCCCTGGGCCCAGCCCGGGACACGGCTGCAGCGGGGCAGGGCTCGTCCCTGGGCCCAGCCCGGGACACGGCTGCAGCGGGGCAGGGCTCGTCCCTGGGCCCAGCCCGGGACACGGCTGCAGCGGGGCAGGGCTCGTCCCTGGGCCCAGCCCGGGACACGGCTGCAGCGGGGCAGGGCTCGTCCCTGGGCCCAGCCCGGGACACGGCTGCAGCGGGGCAGGGCTCGTCCCTGTGTCCCAGGGCCGCAGCGGCTCCGGGCGGGCGCTGGAGCTCCCTGCTGGCCCCAGACCATCCCTGCCGCCGGTCCGGAGGGGCTGGGCCGTTCCGCCCCCGTGCCCCAAGGCCGCTGCTGCGAGCGGCAGTACGCACAGCGGGGCTCGCTGGTGCTCCAGAGGGGAGTTCCATGTTCACCGTGGAGCCCATGGCTGCTGCCCAGAACAGCCCTCGGCCGTGCCGGGCTGCAGCAAGCGACTGACAAGTCACCTTCAGTGTGCAGCTTGTCTGCTTCATCGCCTTCACCCCGGGGATTTCCATTGGAAAGGTGCAATAAGCTTCTGACACACAGAGCTGAGTGGTTTGCTTAAGGGTACAAAGAAGGGAATTCAGAGACTGGGTAGTTGATCAAAATATACAGTCAGGCTCAAACTGCAAGTTCTTGGGCCCAAATTCTCTCCCCTCTTTGAGTGATAAGGAGTTGTCCTGTATTGACATGGCACACTAGGACAGGTGGTGTTAAATGCACATTGTGTGACAGATTACTGTCCAGTGCAGCATTCAAGCATTTCAAGAGAACATTAAAATAAAAGATTATATTTAACAGAACTTATGAGAAGCAGCCAGTTGAAGACAGGGGGACGAGTCCCTGCTGTCAACCACAATTAGCTTCATCCTGTGAGCAAAGAGGGTAATCCTGTTAATGCCCCTAATTCAGCTCAGACTGTGCAGTTGCAGAAGATGAAAACATAAAGAAAAAAATGCTCAAAAATAAAGTGAATAAAGCTTGTTACTCCAAGCATAAGGACTGTAATAGGAAGGGTCCCCAGCATTCCCACTTCTGTGAAAGGACCAACTTTTAGGGAACAGCCCTGGAGTCCTGGGTTGAAGAGACCTTCACTTTCCTTCCCTCGGCAGCCCTTTTGCCAGCACCAGACCCCCCCCCCCCCCACACACACACACAGCAGTGGCTGCAACAGACAATGCTTTTCCCTAAAACTCAGGACAACTACTTGATGTACCTGACCCTCACATAGCAAAGCAAGAACGAGCAGTAGATTGGTGTAGTGAATTAGATGCTACTACTTACTTTAACATTTATTAAAGGGATGAAGTAAGAGGTCAGAGAATGAGTGAGTCTGCAGTCAGTGCAGTACTTCCAAAAGGAAAAATCAGGTGTGTAACAGCTGATGCACTCCTGCATTACCTGTGGCAATCACAGATATTTTCTCCTTCTGTTAGGATCAGGCTAGTTAAGCCATCTTTAGTACATACCCTGTTCCTTCTCCTGGCTCCTTGCAGCAGCCAGCTAGCACTGGCAGCATCCCCAGAGCCCCTCCTATGGGCAGCCAGGGGGCTGCTTAGGGCTGCATTTGCTTTCCAGCTGTTGCCCAAGGCCTTGGCAAAGCCCTGAGTGCATTCCTCCTCTTCTTTCCTCACAGAATAGGAGACTCACAAGGTACAGTCCTGGTTCAGCAAGATCAGTTTGGACCAGAACAAGGGCAACAGCAGTTGTCTGGCTGCCCAAACTGGTGTTTTTTTTTTTTTTTTTTTTTTTTTGTGTGTTTTTTGTTTTTTTGTTTGTTTGGTTTTTTTGGGGGGTGGTGGTATTTGTGGTTGGGTGTTTTTTATTTTGGTGGTAGGTGTTTTAATTAAAAAAAAAACAAAAAAACAAAAAAACACAAAACCAAACCAAGGGTTCAAACTTGAGAGATAGACATCTCTACACACCCCTCCCCACCCTCGCCCCAAAAAGCAGAAACAAGAGTACATAGGAAGCAGCAAAATATCCAGTGGTGGACCCAGGGCCCCCACTTTTATTCTGATCCAATTTAAGCCAGTTGTGAAGCTGCTTGGGCACACAATGAAAAGCTGGAACAATTTTCTCCTGTTCCTAGGAAGTAACTGGCAACACCAGTACCAGAGCCTTGTGGGGGGGCCCAGGGCCCCAGATCTCCCTTTGGAAATGGAATGCAGGCTGCAGGGCTGGCCCAGGGAAGCGTTCAGGCCAAAGCAGGCAGGGCTGTTTGCCATGCAGGACCATCACCACACCTCGCAGAGTGAAGCACCATCTGCAGCTAGCTCTGTGCCAGACACCCTGATCCTGCCACAGCCTCAGCAAGCAAGAGGGGCTGCAGGTGCCTAGTGAGCACTACAGGGTTGCATCATTCCCAAGTATGCTAAGGAAAGCATCCAGCTTTCATAGCTTGTAAAAATTCTGAACCTCAGTTACAACATAAAGGGTAGCACACAGCAAATTAAACTGAAATACATACTGTGTTCAGACTCCAGGTTGGCTTTAATGCAGACTGTCTTCAAGTACAGCGAGTATTCCTGCTCTGACCACTGCTGCATTTATAAAGAAATTGTTTTCTACTTGTCTGTAAGTCAACATGAAACAATTTTTGAAGACTGTATGACAGAATCCTGTTGTATTATCTAACCTTAGGCAACTGTAGGTGCATTTGCACACGGCAATCTGCCTTGTCTAGAAAGACCTCAACAGGTAAACTGAAGAGCCTATCACTGCTTGACATGGGTCAGCTAGTAACTTCACATTAAAACAAACAAAATCAAAACCAAACCAAAACACAGGTTTCCCCCTATCATTTATTCCCTTTCCAGTTCTACATTTAATTACAGTAGTATTTCTTAGACTGCATCTCCAAAGCATAAACCATTTTGTATCTCCTAATTGACCTGGTAAAACTGTTCTGACAAAACCAAACTGAGAATTTACTTTCAAGTAAAAGTTCATTAAGTTTCATAAAATCTTTGCTTTAGAGTGAGAAAATAAAATTTCCTACCAGTTGGCACTCATGTAAAATACACTTGCAGCCAAAGGGTATAAATTTTACCTCCAACCAAAGAGTTTAAAAAGTCCCTTTTGTCTGCAGGATCCAGACCTCAATGTATAATTTCAAAACCCTTAAACCTCCTTCTCCTCCTTCTCCCAGTTTTCAAATTAAAGTGAGAAAGTAAGCAAAGGATCTTGAAGAATTCAAGAGGCTGCAGTAACAATAAGGAAATTCTGACAGTTCAGGCAGTTCACTACTCAATGCACATGTACTTGCAACAGTCTGATTTACCTTTACATTATGGATACAGCTAAATTAAGTCCAGTGCAAGAGGGCATTTGAGGTTTCTGTCATCTTGTGCAGCCCTACCTTAGAGTCGGCACTATACAGAGCTAGCTGAAGTTGAAAGTTAAGACTCTTCAAATAAACACTACTTAAAAAAGAGCCAAAGGTTCTGTGACAACATGCAGAATTGGACTAAGCCATGCTGCCTCAAGGCACTGCATGCACACGAGCTGGGACACCTCTCCGTGCACACCCATGCCAAGTGCAGGTTAGCTGGTTGGTGTGAAGAACTGAATCTAAAATCATGCTTTAAAAACACACCACAAATTGCCTTTTAGCCTTCCAGGAACTCACATGACTTTCACTTCATACAGATTGATCAATCTTAAAATTTTTACTGTTTAACACAATGCTGAACCAACGGGCTTGAGAAAAGAAAGCTTCTCAAATCAATCACATACACATCTATTTTATAGCTATCTGCCTAGTTCCTCCCGAAGTTAGCCTGAAAAACAGTAAAATCTACACAAAGTTTTATTGCAATCATACAAGGGATACATCACAGGTCAAATACAACAAATACTATGATGCAATTTTACATTTATTAAACTACAGTTCAAAGCACAAATTTACACATTCTAAATACACTAAAACATCTAATGAAGTCACACCGGTCTCCCACTGACATTTGATATATCTGGGCGAAAGACAATAACTTTACAAGACTTTTCTAACAGGAATCCTTAGTATAAAAACTGTGTACTTGTATGTAAACTGTTGAAGAACCCAAGTGATGGGTTTCCATCTCCACTAAGTCATCCATTTTGTTGCATATTTAACGCTCAGGGTTGAATGAACTTGATTTTAAATTTGGACACCATTATCTAACCCTCCCACCCCCCACTGAATTGTAGCTGTAGCTTTTTTTGCCTGGTCCCTATTACTATTATTATTTTTTCAAGTTTTGAAGAGAATGAATTGAATTCAAGATTGTTCCATTTCTTCCACATTGGAATGTTGACCAGACAAACTACAGACTTGTAACTGCAGGTCTAAATGAAGCGTTAATGCCTGTTTAAGCTGCAGTGGAAAAGCGTTCTTCCGGGCTCAGCTGAATGCATGAAGGCACAAAGAAGAAGTTCTTCATCAATGTGTCTGAAGCAATTCCAGCATCTTGCATCTCATCCCTGCAGCAGAAAAGGTCAAGAGACGTAATAGCATGTTTTCAGGCTTATTTTCCCATTTCAAATGCTCCATACAGCATTTGTAGCCAATTGCCCCCGCATGGCTTCAGCCTGTCTCGGCAGAAGGGAGCCCGGCTGTGCCAGTGCCTGGCACACAGAAATGCTGCCACTCTCCAGGGGTGGGAGTGCAAGGCCCTGCCTGCCTCGGCCCAGGAATGGGTTACCACACTCTCCATCACCACAAGAGCATCATCACTGCCCTTCCTGCCTAAGACAGTGCCAACACTGTACACAAGCTGTGGTTACTTGTGTTAGGAAAGCTCAAAGGTTGATATTCAACAGTTTTTGTTAAGCCAGTAAAAGACTTCACAGCTGCCACTGAACTCACAGGTGAGATCAGTCTGGTATTTTGCTTTCCTCTGTCACCCCTAAAGCAAAGTAGGCATTTTATAACAGATCTCAGTTTAGTCTCAGCAGTCAAACAACAGAGACAAAACAAACAAAAAAAATATCCACAAACTGAAAAGGCACATTCTTGCACTCAGCATTTTCTTCTATTTGCCATTGAATGCAATTTATACGTGTACACTCCTGAAGGAAGCAAAAGCAACCTTGTCACTATCAAGATAGTTTTCTTACCAGTCACTGAAAGACATCATGTAGTAAATCAGTGGCCTCTGATAGTCGTTAAAGGTAGACTGTTCACCTAAGGTACCAGAACCCATATTGTCAAAGATCAGCCAATCTCCAACACTCAACTCAGGAAGAAGACAGTTTTCCACAATTTGATCAAGCTCATCACAGGATGGACCCCAAAGGCTGCTTGCAAACAGAGGCTCATCTTCCTTGTATTTCTATATGGAAATAATTGAGGCAATTCAGGCTTCAGTTTATTGAACAAGAAATTTTTCAAATATACAGAAGGATAATTTAATAAATAATATGCAATTATATATGTACGAAGTGCTAAATTTATATTCAATAGACAAAGATAGTAAAGACTACCTCTGAAGAATATTAGAAGGACTCACCTTGTGAACCTCTGGGATAGTATTCAGTTTCTCAGACAATTTACTTGCAAAAGAACCATAAACACCATCATTTATGTAATATGTAAATACTGGTTCATCATCATTCCTGGTTTGCTCCACTGGAAGTAAAAAAAGAAGTTGTCTTGCATGCATGTTTTGTCATAAGTAGTCCTTTTGCAATCTAACTTAAGTCAGCTGCTTTCTCCTGACAAGGGGTTCCATATATACTGGAATGGAGAATTACAAGCAGAGTAATCTGTATGAGACCAGATTAGAAATTCAGTTATAGCATTAAGTGTGAGGCTTAATAAAATTAATACTTTCAGTAATAACCACTGCTAAGAATATAAATCCAGAGAAGTAGCTTGCTCTGTGACATGATTTTTTATGTTCTAATACAGAACCTTCTAACACACCAACCACCTGTGACACCCAGTATAGGTTTAACCTAGTAAGGACACAAGTGCCACATAAAAGTAACAGTGAGATACACAGATAACATATGGTCAGAACCCAAAAGTCATATCATAGTGCAAGAATTAGGGGATACACTTCATATACAAACAAACTAGTCTATCCCAACTAATAGTGGGCAGTAACCTGTACTGATTCATAACAGAAAACAAATCCAACCCTTACCTCCAGAAGGAAGAAGTTTATCATACTCAACAGTCTTCTTTGCAATCACATTCACTGCCAGTGTAAATGCAGATGAAACATAATAACATCCAGGCTCTGCAATCACATTAACACCAGATTCCTTAGGAAAGTAGACATCCAGCAATGGCCTGATGACATGATTAACCTAGGAAATTAAAGTCAGAGGTAAGACCAGTGTACTCAGCTTATGGATGTATCAGATACACACACACGTCCAGTCCGCTACAGGTCTAGTGAGCACACCAAATGCTTACTCTGGTCTTTGGTTCTCCAAGAAATGCCTTTACCAGAGGTCTACAATTTATAAAAAAACATGCAAGAAAATAAGTCATTCTGCTAAACACTGAAGATTGAGAACCATGAGTGAGTACTACACAGTCTCTCTTCACAACTGAAGTTCAAGCTGTGGTACACTAAAGACAGCACCAGTAATTTCAATGCCCATCCTCATAACAGATATTGTAAAATTACATATAAATCCACAAGAATGGGCAAAGGGCCATTTTGTGATCAGTTCTGAATAGTATCATATTAGAAACAGAATTATTTAATACTAATGTTCATATCTTAAGACAGATATTTGAAGATTAACAGATATTTTGGACAAGTAACAAAACAATCAGAATTGAGAGAAAAGCCCTGATCGCTGTTAGTAACTCGTCACTACATTATCTTCACTGTCCTGAATTCATGGAGTCTGTGTTTATGACAACACTAACATTGTAAACTGGGTATCCTGTTTTACGTGCCACTTCGTACTCAAGATGGCATTTAGGCCAAATCAAGGCCTTTAGCTTTCAGTTCTAAAGCAAAATACCAGAAGTTTCCATCCAGTAGCAACAGTGTTTATGATCCAAAGCATGCTAAAGCACCCTGGCCCAAACAATGCAAGAATCACCAGCTGGACAACAGTCAAAGAAAATTTGAATTACTACTGCTAGGGTTGCTTCAGATAGTGATTTAATCTCTAACACACTTAAATCAGCATTCACCCAAGAGAAACAGGATTAAAAAGTAATGATTGCCTCCAAGAACTGATTACACTATCATGATCAAGAACACAACCTCAATTACCAGAATCTTGAGTTACAGTTTATGTTAAACTATGTTTCAGCTATCAATTCAAGTTGCAGTTTCAAGGTTTAACACTTCAATTCCTTCAAAAGTCAACTTCCAACACATTGCATACCTCTTCCAGCTGAAGTTCTGAACCTGTGAAGCCCCCACCAATATCCAACATGTTCATCTTAAAGCCAAATTCTTCCTAAAATGCATAGGCAGAAGGTAAGTAAGTACATGAACAAAACTATAATGCAAAATTATTTTGTTGCTCCTTACTGTGGTTGTTTTCTATGTATTTAAGACTTTGAAAATATTTAGCTGAGTACATATAATGGGGGAGCAAGGCCATATAGTACAGCTCCATTAAATCTAGTGGCAAAGCACTGGGATGTCAATAGAGGCTGGTTACACAATTCTCTGCAAGTCCCACAGTAATCTCAGCTCCCATCTTGTGGCTCTTGTTATATTCAGACAGTATTTGCTGAACAGGAGATGCAATTCTGACAAAGGACAGTTTTAGGATTTCACAAATATTGTGACAAGACCACTACAATTAATTTGCACAGAGATCAGCAAGATCCTCAGTTTTATTGCCCACATATGTTATCAGCCACAGCTAAGGCACTGCAGTAATAAGAGTAAAAAGACTTGAAGTCTTCTCTGTTTAGTTTACAAACTTCTCATACCAGAATAGATGCCAGCATATAATTGTTCAATTTCAATGTAATCTAAAAGCATCAATTGTGTATTTACAGGACTGAGGTTTGAATATCAAAGTCTTTTCCCAAAGTGAGAAACTAATTTAAATAGCATGCAATGCTACTGCCTGCCAGTGGGACAGTATTCATTATTGTAATTACGACAAAGTTGGCTTCACTGCTAACACACATCACAAAGGAGTATTTAGTCTCTTACTAAAAGTTCCATCTCCAGTGATTTTATTTGGAAAGAATATAGTTGGTTTGTTAGCATGATTGGAATAGAATGGATCCTCTACTGTAGCAATTGCACATGTGTATAGATCTACTTACAGCCATGTCAAACACACACCGAGCATCAGATATAGCATGAATGTACGTTTGCAGATCCTTGCAAGAGCCTGAAACATGAAATCTGAAAGAAATAAAGACACAGTAAATACACTGAACCATGTGACTTTCAGACCAAGCAAAATATGTTTCACCATATAAAAACATCACCAGAGGCAATTCATTCCCAATTGCCTCAAAACAAGCTTAAATGATAATACAGAAACTGTGCAAAGAATTAGCTCAGACCACCACTGCCTTCTATTTCAGTGGATTTGTACTTGAGAATTGTCTTCCTCTTAATCCTAAGAATGTCCCACAATATTCTCATCTTTGAGAAACAACAGATTTACTGAATTTTTCAGTCTTTGCTATCCAAGTGGCTAAAAGTTTTTCTTCAATAAGTGCCAAAGCTGCAGAGAAGTACTGATACCACAAGCTCCTGATTCCCCCCTCTTGTTCCTTGCTCAGACGACTCAAGTACTGCCATATGCAGTTAGTCACTGAGGTGCTAAAACAAGTGCCAGCATTCCCATGGGCTTCCTCAAGAGGAGTATGGTCTACTGGTTCTAGACAGACCATACACACACCCGACCCACAGGGTTCTGTACTCCCAAGACTACTTTAAGGAATGCCATTTTGAGGCAAAGGTCACTTTTCAAACTTACTTGCATGAATCCATGTGAGGATTTTAAAATTTTTAAAATAAAAATGCTAAAGAACCATGTGATTGTTATAAAAGTTGGTTAAGACAACACTATATGAAGAGGAATGTTTTTTCAGTAGTGTCTAATGTTTTAAGACATTTTTAGTAGTTTATGCTTTAACATCCATTTCAAACAGATATACATCAAAACACCTGTGATTTAAATCATAGAAATCTGGCTTAACATTTCTTATTGTCCTGATGACCCATTTATTTGTTTGGTTGTTTTCCTAAAGCAGTCATGAGCATGTGATAGATTTGTAGCTAAAGGTAGACAGAGCAGACTCGTGCATGCATTTTTCTCCCATATAGTAAAATACCCATCAAGCTTCTAATTAAAATACCACAGATCATTTGTACAAACTTGGAATGCTACAATTCACTCCTGCCACCTGCAAGTCAAAAACCTGAGTATTTTGTCTTGATATGATCAAAGAGTGACATACGACCTTAACTCTTATAAAATCTGACCCCATATTCATCCTGTTCAAACTATCCAACCTGTTCCATGCTTTTCTAGCACTTCTGTTATGATGTTTCTAGCTGGAAAAATACAAATCAAGTTACCACAGAAGTTCAAGAGTACAGATCAAGAGCACAGTTAGAGAACAGGAGAGGATTTCAAATTTAGTTTCCATGTTGACAGAAGGATTTATGATACTTCATACTGTTTTGATGTCTGTAATAGCTACTTTGTTTCATACTAGTTTGTGCTTGCAAGCAAAAGCTCATTATTCTAAGTTGATGTGATACTGTTTGTCTGGGGTTTTTGTTGATTTTGTTAAACCCTGTGAAAGAGTATTATGAGGGAAAAAATTCTATTTTCCATCTCAAGTACATCATACAAATATCTGCTCAGCCAGCAGAGGACAATGAAGTTACTCACTTGACACCAACTATTTGGACTCCCAGCTCCTTAGCACATTCCATGAGGTGCCTACAGTTCTTCAGGGTGGTGCCAAACTTCATATTCATCTCCTCACCAGCAGTAATGTCTTCAGTGGCAATGTGCAGTAAGAGCCTAAGAGAAGAGGAAGATGATTTGGGCAGTTGGTTTACATCATCAGCACATGTGAAGCCTGAAGACTGTCAGAAGTGTGTTGATTATGTTGTCATTACTCCAGCTCCATCGATGGATGAATCAAGGCAACCTAATAATAACAATCCTGTACAGAGAAAAAACTAGCAATTAGGGGCTAAAACATGGAGCCAACAAGGACAAGGGATTTTGAAATGCAGCAACTAAGACTCTTGTAGCAGCAAGAGTCTGTTGAGTGCTGTAATAAAAAATAACGTTACCTTCTAATAAAGCATAGTTCCTCATAAAATCAGCAAGACTAATATGATTTTTCCCATCTCTGTCCTCCTCCCTAGCCCAGAGGTTCCCATTCAGTCAGATGTGTATTAGATTTTGTTAAACTCAGCATCTGGAGAACACCAGGCTGAAAGCACACCCTGGCCATATCACATAACCCCCCTTCTGGCTAAGCACATGGACTCAGGATGAGGGGCAGGATGGTCAGTCCATTCCCTGCCCCTTCTTCCAGGACACTGAAGAGCAGAGAGGCAGCAAGAACCATCTCCTACATTCTTATGCAGTGGGACATCCTCCTCTCTCTGGTCCAAGCCTCAGTTTGGGTAGGTCTGGCAAACTGCAGTGCCAATGCCAACCTTTTTCTACGTTAAAGTAACACTTGAAGGGCGAAGGCATGGTCGCATCCAAACCTCCAGAGACATACCCCCAAACCTCCCAAATTCAAACTGCTGTCCACTGAGAAAGTCACATCCCCACAAGATCAATTAATTAGACACAGAGGTGGTGTCATTACATACATCAGAACAGACAGAGCACAGTGCAGGATGGGGAGTGTAAATGAGTGGAAGAAACTGCACCCAGTGAAACAGCTCTCCACAAGACAGGCAACAAACAGAACTCAGCATAGCAACTACAGTTGGCATACCATCTACCATGACTTCTACAAGTTCTTTCCAAATGTTTCATTGTGTGCTTAAAATGCATTTTGTAAAGAGCAAAAAGTCCTAAATTCTCACACAGGCTGTCCCACAATCCTTGTTAATTTATATCACTTCAATCTTGAGAAACTGACAAGCATCTCATTTCCTGCTTTGCCACTAGCACAGGAAAGTCTGTTCAGAAAATCTGTAGTCAGAAAATATTTTGTGAACCATTTGGAAAAATGTGCTAGCCGTAGCAAAAAATTGTTACAAGTCAAACTCTTTAAAGTATAATAGAAAAATTCAAATCCATTCTATGATTTGTTACCTCATGTTAAGATTAGTCAAAACTCCTCCTTAAAGACATTCAATGTTAAATTTATTGACAAATTGTTATAGCTACATTTTATGTGGATCAAGATATTTTTCAAGCAAAACCTACTAAATCTGATTTCTAGAAATCTATCAGGATTCTTCCTCCTGGGTTTCAGCCAGTCAGAGCAGGGCTAGAGGGTGAGGTGTGTGTTTAAAGTTTGTTTTACTTTTTGTTGTTAAGAAAGCACTGATACTTACAACACCCTTGCCTCTACCTAAGTTCTTAGGACACCAAGAAGTTCAGCAGCTAAACTTAACCTGGAAAAATCTTAAAGACCTAATAAAGAAAAGCAATACCTAAGCACTCCTTCCTGAGATTTCTCATCTTAAAAGAATAAAAGCAATCACTTGAGTTGGCAAGTCTTCCAAAGGCAGAAACATCAGTTATAAAAAAAAAAGCTACTTCCCCCCATTACTGAGTTTAGTGCAAAGTTACACAAATTTTCAGAAAATAAGAATCATCTTCCTAAACATGATTTCCTCAGCCAAAACATGCTGGCTTCATCTACGCAAGTAACTCAGCTCTAGCAACCACACATTAGAAAAACAAGGCTACATAGTGGCTTTGACGCTGAAATTATGCTAAGGAAGAGAAAAAAAATCTGTCACTTTAGTACCAACATTAAAATGACCTGAATAAGGTAATTCTCATAAAATGAGGAAAAATTCTATCCAATAAGATCATAGGTCTAAAAAATTTAGAGATCAAATTGCAGTTCTTTTGTAGAAATTGAGTTTCTTACCCTTGGTAAACAGGAACTTTTGCAAATATTAGACAATGGGATCCTTGAGAAGTAGAGTTTATACTGTATTTCTCTAGCTCATGACACTCCATCCTGCCTCTCTGATTTACAATTCCTCTAGCCGAAGAAAAATCTGCATCCTAACTTCTCTTGATGTGGATGTTATCACAGACAAGATCTTAAAGAGGTGTTAGAATCATGGAAATAAGTCAACATAAAAACTAACAAAACACTAAAGCCACCATTAAGTAACTCGTAAAATAGCTTTAGCATTGCCGAGGCTTTCAAAGCCACTAAGTATACCAGGGCCAGCAGTTTCAGAATAGCTAATTTATCATATGTAACATTTTTGCACAGAATTTGTCTCCAGTATGCAAAGAACATACTGTCTTCCATGAGGATGAAGCAACAGCAATATGAAATCTTGTAGCCTTGAACAAACAAACTCTCAAACACCACCCCCCCCACCCAAAAAAAATCCCACCCAAACCAAAAAAAAAAGAGCCAGTTTTGGGAGAAGACTGTCCTTTAATAATGACTGTTCAGAACCAAGGAATTTGTAAAGGATGTCAGGAATTCAGTTTCTCCAGTGACATTTATGGAAAGCTATACCTTTAATCACTGCAAAGCACTTGAACATTCATTTACGAGTCTGTATTTCTTAAAGGCATGGCCAAAAACTAAAGCATTCATATGTGAGGGATGTGATGTTAAATGATATGAATGCCTATCAATCCAAGAGGCCATTACACATTGGCAACAATAAAATTTCCATGTTTAACAGCCAGATTATCAGCTTTGATCACTTTTCTACAGAAGCCAGCTAAGCTAATACCAAAGTGATTGAAAATAGAACTGGAGCCAAATTTCTCACTGTTTTAATCATGTGGAACTATCTATAGGTGTATTGAATAGCCCTGCAGAGTGTGCCCAAACCCCATATGTGATTCAGTGCACATGGTCATTTGCTGGTAGCTTAGCCCTGACTTCAGCCAGAGCCATTAACATCCAAACAGGGCTCCCTGGAAGATAACACTGAAGCCAAGAAAGTGCAGGAGGAGGATGTATTTGCAGATGATGAAATGCTGGACTTCTGAACTTTGATCACTGAAACCTTGACATGAAGACTGCCCCAAAAAAATCACTTTCCCTCAAGATTTCTCTCAAACCAAAGGCCATTGCATTAGGAAGCCAAGACTCAGTAGGAAAAGATGCAGAAAAGCTACTTCCAAAGGAGGCAGAAGAACAGATTCAACTCACACCACCCAGAATACAGGCAAATTAAGTCTTCCCCACATGAAAAACAAAACTAGAATTTTGACACTTACTTGGCACTTGGATGGTTACGTGAAATTTTCTTCAGCTCAATATCACTGTCACAAGTCATGATGTTTATCCCAGCTTTTGCTGCATACTTGATCTGAGAGGCTTGCTTGCAAGGATTTGTGTATATGATGTTTTCAGGAGAAATGCCCAGGTCTTGTACCAATGCCATTTCAGACTGAAAAACAGAAGCATACCGGAGTTTGACAAAATGCACTGCACCATCTTCCCTGAATTTTTATTAGATGTGCTCTATTACCACACTAAAAAGAAAACTATCTACTGCTTCTAGGACAGAAGTACAGATTTTCAACAGCCAGTTACAAGTAAGTTCACAGTCCAAATTCTATTTATCATCATGGCACGACACCAAAGAGATTAATTTAAACCAGCAGACATATGAAAGAAAATAAGGCACACAGGCAAGAATAACTTACTTTACTGGAACATGCAAAACCAACACCAAGCGTTCCCAGAATTTCAAGTACACCTGGAGTAGAATTGCATTTTACAGGATAAAATGGCTTTATTGGTGCCATCACGTTCTGCCATTGTATGTTATTCCTTACAAGCTTTCCAAGATCACCAACATAAAATGCCTTTTTTCCAGTCTGCAAAAGGAAGAATAGGAAAATAAAATGTCTGAAATTGTAGGTTTGCTGTCAAAACAAACAACCCAAAGTCTTAAAAGAATTATGTACCTTTTTTTACCCTGCTCTTAACTTTTAGATTTGACCTTGAACAATGTTTTTCTGTTCACCTAGCAGTTTGAAGTAGTTTAAAAAAACCAAAGGGAATACCTACCACTTCAGAGATATTATGAATGCTACTGACAATATTCTGAGATTCCCAAACTAAAGATTCTACTTAAATGCCAAATGCTGATTTTATAAAAAAATACAGATTAAGTTAGACACTTCTTTCAACTTTTTATTTTCAGAAGTCTGTAGCTATTTATAGGAAGAAAATCCACTGGGATAAAAGCTTCCACAGTCTCAATGTAATTTATATCTTATTATACAAGGAATAAAATCTGATGCACTTATATTATTTTAGCATCCAGCTAATAGGTTGTTTTACTGAAAATTTGTGTGATGGCATTTTAATTCAGGAAGTCAAGTTTGAGACTGTTCTCCACATCTTGTGGAGAATGAAGTTCAAAAGGAATTTTAACTAGACCCCCACTCTAAAGGTGATAGAATCAAGGACATCATCTTTAAGAAAATGCACAGACTTTTCTGGAACTGTTAAGTTCCCTCTGCACATCTGTTACAACATAGTCATTCTCAGTATCAGGTCATGATGTGGGTGTAGTGGATCAAAATGCAAGCAGGTAATTCCAGATTTGGTCATAATGTGTACTCAGTAAAACTACTGTATGTGAATGACCTACTGTAAATCAATTAAAGACCATCACAAAACACATGATGGATCTGAATTGAGACTGTACATCAAATGTCAACTCTAGCACTTGACTCTTGCAGATATGAAACTCTTTATGTCGTGGCTTACTTGATACAAAGTCTTTATTTCTGCTTAAAAAACACAAATAGAAATTCCATCGGGTGGAAGCATACTGACCCCCTGTACGGGTCACCAGCAGGAATGGGATCTGGAGCTTTAGATCCATGGCACACGCCTCTACCCCTTGAGCTAAAGGAGTAAATGAAAGCAGCAGGAGGCAGCTATCCTCTGTGAGCCAGCCAGTGGTTGGAGACATGACATGTTGCCAGTAGTTTACCTATTTATTTGCTAGACAGAAAAAGAATATTAGGAATCAGGATTTGGGAATCCTATACCTGAGTTCAGAAGGCCATGGAATTTAGCTATTTGCTGTACTATAGTTGACCACTTGCACATGAATATTAGCTGTGATAAACCAAGGGAAAAGTGAGCAACTCACAGGTATGGCATAAGAAGAATACAGGATTTGCTTAATGAAACTTTTAAAAAAGTTTGCTGTTTCTACAATTTTTTCTACAGAACAAAAACTACATCTTCCTGCCTCCTCCTAAGAAATGAGTGAAGCCTTATTCAAAAAAATGATAATTGTATACACAGAATTATTCAAGTTTCTTTCCAGCTGGCTGCTAAACTTCAGTAGCTTTTTCACCAGTTTGTCTTGAAAGATAGCACCTCACAATGTGCTTGTACCAGAGTTTCCAGTGGGGAGAAAGGTAACAGGAAGATGTATAAATAAAAGCCATGATGGCCCACAGAAAATTTAAACATGGCTTTAAAATGGCTCAGCACACACATTTGTCAGAACTCTGCCATATTTTCAGGGAAGAAAAACCATCAAAAAGGTTCTAACTGATTATATCCACTCGCACAAGTTCAGGTGCTTGATCTAAACCCCATCGCTAATAAAATCTCTTGAAGCAGTGAGATGGGAACCTGCATTTAATTGCATCAGCCAGACTACTTTCATGCTAGACACACTCAGGGAGGTAAGAGCTGATGCCCAAATTTCCCCAAGAGAATTCTGCTCAAAGCAAGAAAACAGCAAAGAAGCAGAACTAGAAGAGGAAGCTACTTTATAAGGTGAGCGAGGCTCAGCTGACTGTTCGGTCTGTTGCTGTCAGCTCAACAGTTCTAAAATACTCTGACCTAGTTTGAAAGCTTAGGTAACTAAATCAAAAGATCTGGAAAGTAAACTTACATGAGTATGTTCATAAATACAGTTGTCAATAACATCTGCAAGAGTTGCTCCTTCATCCAACAGACCAATGGAGTAATTTGCATCCTCAAGAAATCCTTTCATCTCAGCCGTATTCCACAAAGCCGACAGTCATAAACCAAGAAACACAAGGGATGGGCTTCCAAGCCTTATATCCGGGTCCTTAAATTATGCAACAAACTGTACAGAGGAAACACACACAGTGTCAATGGAAAAAGGGACACAAAGCACACTATGCTGCTCTTCAAAAATCAGCTTTCTACACCCGATGTCCTACAAACAGTAACACACTCTCTACAAAAACCAAAGATATCATTACTCTGCTCACCCTACGTTTATCAGAGATACAGATAGAACATCTTTACTGAAGCCAAGAAGAAAACAGAAGCTGGGTACTTTAAATCTGATACGGACTTCCAGAAACAACTGATGCAAGGCTGTTCTTGAGAAGAATTCCAGACTGTATGCACACTGATCTGCACTGAGTTTATGCAAACTATGAAAATACTGCAAATGCAGCATAACTGTACAAATGCCTCAGTTCAGTTCTTCTCAAGTACAGCATCTTAAACAATGCTAGATTTCAAGTGTGCAACTGGAAGACTGCCTGTAATAGAACATTTCTGAATTGGTTACAGAAAACTTGTAGCTTATTGATTAAATGTTAGCTGTTATTTTGTGTTAACACTCCATTTTTTTTCATGCTAATTTATAACTGCTGCATTTACACGTTGTATTTTTTTAGACATTTACTTCATTGTTCTGTTCATAACATTACCTACAACACTTAGTATTAATTGCAGTAGAGGTTAATAAAAGGAAACTACTAGGCTAGAAGTAATTTTATAATCTTGTAACAGTTACTGTCTAGCTTTATTTGCATCTTGCTTATCCTCAGATCTTCACTGCAAATTAGCTTAGTAGTTAGTTGTTTTCCAAAAGACAACCTAAATCAACACAGTCCAAACACCAAAAACACTGTTAAACATACAGCCTTAGAATGCAGATTGACTATTTAATCACAAGTAAAAATCAGACAGCAGAAAATTACCGACAGCTGATTATATACCTTCATTTGCTTTACTTGATGAAAGAACAATCTGCAGTTTACATTTCACTAGCTGCAGATCTTGTTTAAAAAGCAGCTTATTAGCTTAGATCAACCCACTGACCACATTTGTTTCAACTGTCATCTTTATGACTAACACAAGATTGATAAAAACCAGCCAGCTAACTAAATTCCTTCTCTAAATGAAGACCCAAGACTTTTTCATCTCTCAACAGAAATTGCATAGTACTTGTAAAAAAAGTGATGGCTGTTTTCTAAAGCCATCTGCACTTAGATTTACAATAGCAGAATTATTTTTCTTATTAAAAGTGAAACCACAAACACTACATCTGAAAGCCAGAAATACTTCATTCCGACTACACAAGTTCAGCTAATTTTGGCTTCAAATCATCACGGGGCCATGCTATTAACTCTGTCTCACATTTCAGCCACCACTTCCATACAGTAAAAAAAAAACAAAACAAAAAAAAAAACAAAAAAAAAAAAAAAACAAAACAAAAAAAAAAAACTAGACCTAAAAAAAATTAGGTTAATGTTGTGAACAAAGTTACTTCACTGCAGTTTAATATTAGCACAACTAAGCAGCAGTTGCTCCTGCTTGTCATTATGCCAAATAATGGGAAAGGAGCCAGCAGGGCTTTTTACATGCTTTCTGCACAACTCAAACATGCCCCCTATGTTTGTTACAAGAGGAATTCACTGCCAGGTGAACTAATTCAGTGGCAGCAAGAATATTCAGTTCTGTTCACAAGCTGAATGATGAAGACAAGCACACTGGGTAAAAAATACTTGTCTCACACATATATAGTGAGTCCTATGATTATTTAAGGGAATCCTGAAGATCTGAAACAATCACAGAAGAGCAAGATAATTATCACACTGATGTAAGGATTTAATTTCTTATAAAAACAATGACTAGGTGGTAGACTATTATAACCAGAAAAGTCTTTAGTCAGTCATATCTGAATATAAGACTAACAGCTAAAACTCCCTAAAAAAATACCAGCACTGAACAAAAGAAGCTTGTGAAGTAAGTTTGCCTTAGTATCAGTCCAACAGACATGAACATCACAGCTATCTTCATAAATCAATGGTTTTCAGAGGCAGAGGACCAAAAAGATTGAGTTATCTTTTTCCTCCCAGAAAGAAATGCTGGCATCAGCATTTTACTGGAAGTTTTTTTAAGGAATTCCTGTATATACAAGGGTACTACTTAGCTAGATTTTAAAATTTTGGTTGATTTTTTTTTTTCATGCTACCAGCCACTTGCTACACTCTAAAGCATACAGTCAAGACTCCCTTCCTCCCCAGATCCACCCTACTGGAAAGTCTCAGCACAGCCAGTAGAATCAGTCACAGCTCTGAACAGATTTTTGGACTTATCAGACACACAGCTAATTGCTTGTACCCAGTATTTCAAATGAAGCAGCTCAATCTAACCAGCTGCACACTTTTCCTCTTGAGTAAGGATGTTCATCTGAGTTACAGTGGAGTAGATTTAAACTAGCTATTCAGTACTTTTAAAAGAAAGGCTTTTTTTCATCGTTAATGACTGTGGTGTCTATAGCTTTCAGACAGATGGTGTAAAAGAGTACTTTCCTTCAAAAGCTGCCCCTTTAATTCTGGGAGACTCAGTTCAAGTAAAGCATGGGGAAGGACTCTTTAGCCCTAACTCCCAAAAGCCACCACCAACAAAAGGAACAATCACCTGGTAACTAAGTTTTGAAGATTATTTCCAAAACAAGACTTTTCTCCTGCTCATTCATCAAAAAGCATTTTATGGTAAAGAGGCAGGGACCAAAAGGAATATATGCTAGTACAGATTCAATAACAAATTGCAACAAACCATAAACAACTTGATATAGCCTCTTCAGGCTGCTAAATTGCTTTTTCTAGCACATACAAGACATGGAAGATTTTCCACTTAACATTAATTTTCTAGTAGGAATAAAAAAGCTAGCATTTGTTGGACTACTGTCTACTTTCCCCTTTTTTGAATAAATGACATCTCTTCAATCTTGACAAGAAGAACATTCTACAAAGAAAGAACAAATTCCTAGAAGCACTGCTACAGCACCACTACAAGATAGTGGCTAGAGAAACATTTCTTTAAGGGGTTAATATGTTACAATAGGATTTGGGACTCCGTTGTCACCTTACTGTGTCCTGACTGGTTCCCTCCTGAGGGGGGAGGAGAACCAGTGATAAAATTTGCAGAAAGGAATTTAAAGGATGGCTTTAGACTTTTTTTGTCGGTAAGATGAGTCAGAAATCATTAGAGTACAGAGTTCACTCTTTGCTGGAAATGCTGCAAGTCATTATATGACAGACTTGGTGTGGTAACACCACCCATATTCACACCTGAAATGTTAGTCTGCACAATGCTCCAGGACATATATTTTAAGTCAAACAAAAGCTGTCAAGTGGTATGAAACTTCTACATAGGCATGTAATTGCTTTCTTTGAAGTAAGTGTTACATCCTCAGGCTCTTTACATTCAACACAATGACTTCCCAGATGAAGAACTCTAAGATAAAAGTGTACATATTTAAACACTGCAATTACTCCAGACATCTGGAATAAAAGAAAATGAAAATTCTCTGAAAAGAATCTAAACACATGCTTGTCACACATAAGCATCCATAACACACACAATTTTCATTTTTTATTTTACATTTACATTTCTTGTCCAAGCTATGTATTGTTTGGCCTAAGAAAAGAACTTAAAAAACCCCCAACACTTATGGGTTTGGTTCTTTCATTAAAAATTTCCTCTGCATAAAAAGTCACTGCAAATGAAAAGGCTCCAAACAATGCTTTTCAGCCATATCTGATTAAACAAAAGTATTTACGACATTTAATAATAATGCTGATTTAATAATCAAAGAGCTAAAGCCACATTAATCTCTCATTCCTTGCAATACTGGTTCTTCAGGAGTAACAAATAAATTTTGTCACTCACACTGGCAATTCAGTACAGAACAGGTATACTAGAAAAGTATATATATTCTATACAAATATACTAACTATATGTGAGTCCTCCGTTTTAAGTGCAGGAAATACCTATTTATAATGGCAGTATCTTTTAAATAAATATTCCAAGATGCCATTTCACCAACTTGCATCACTGCAGTTTGGTTAGCTGAATGCAGCCACTAACCAACTGATGGAATTGCTGAAATGGGTGTCTTTTTTTACATTACTCAAGTTACTCTCAGTACAAATCCTCTGAGGGTAGTAAGTAGGGTACCTGTAGCTTAGGCCAGTTGCATCCTACTCAATTCTCTCAGCAACATTCCACTGAGTTAAGCAAGCAATGTAGAAAGAACAATTCTGCTGAAGAAGGTAAAAGGGATATATACAGAAAAACAGTGTCCCATCCATCTTCTACAGGAACAAGAACCTCCTTCTGTGTTCTTGAAGTTTGAATACATTATCCAGACTAAATAAGCTCATCAAGCTTACAAAAGAACGATTACTCTTCCGTGGTACCAGACCAGCACTCCTCTTTTACAACAGTGCAGTTGCTTCCCAATCCCACCTTCTTACTTCCTCAGTCAGTGCTCCTATTTGGCCTCCCCACTGCCCCCTAGGACTCCCGATTCCCAGCCCTCCTGCTCCCCAACTTCCACCAGCTCCATTTACACAGTCATGGAGGCTTTCAAAGCTAGCCAGTCCAGACAGCTACTGCTTCCACTTGGCATAGACAGGGCTTGTTAATACAACAGACTTGCATTGCTAATTCCCGCCATGTCTGATCAACCAGATGTGGCAATAAATACAAGAGATTTTAAAGGAGCAAGACTTCAGGCTACAGTTGCCAGACTGCTCACAGAGTGAGACCTTGAAGAGCAGACAGAACTAAACCCCAAGTCTTCCCTTGGCCAGTGTAACACAAGGAAAAAGTGAGATGGAGAAAATTATAAAAAGGAAGCAAGTTTAATGGAAATGTAAATACACCTTCAGACAGAAAACTTTTATTTTAGTTCCACTGGAACATTAACACATAACATTGCAGTTATATTTAAAAGCTCACTTGACCTTTATCCCATTAAATCACTCTGCAAGTTGAACAAGACTCAAAGTACCGATTAGCTCTCTAACTTACGTCTTAGCTGTGTTTGAGGCAATGACCTGTGCTTCAGCACACCAAAACAGCTATGGATTTCCTGGCAAACACTGCTGCTACCTACATCACTGCTACATTCAATACTGAATTACTTCACTTCTATTTGTGTACAGTACATTATTGCTGAACATAAAACCTCAAAATCAACATACATTATCTGAATTTTCAGCTACAAATAAATCAAATCCAGTGGCATTACCATTCTAGGGCAACCTATACCTTGCATCATTTGTCACAGCACAGGAGTCTACCAGTTAGAGAAGGGATATCTCAAAGAAGGTACCAGAACAGCCTTCACTTCAAGAGTAAGAACTTTTGTCACAGACAAAACTCTCTTCAGAACAGTTTTACAAATAAAGATGCATGTATAGTACCTTAAGATTGTATACTTTATTCACTCCTTCCTAATATTTCTTCTGCCTTTCCTAGCTTTTTACTACTTTACTTTATTCCTGTTCAAGTGTAAAATGTCATGCAAGAGTTCCAGCCACATACAAGAATGAACAAAAGCTTAAACTGAACAAGAGAAGCAATTTTCTCAGCTGTTTTGCTTACAAAATCCACACCTAAAACTTAACAGCAATATTCGAAAAATTCTCAAGTGTTAACTGAATTTGCTTGAATAGAGTATTCAAGTACAAAGACCCAGATATACGCAGTTAATTCAGTAAGTTTCAATCAAAACAAAAAGAACATAACCTCTGGAGATAAAGTCAGAAGTCATGATAAACCAAGCTCATCCTGTGCCTCAGCAATTACAGTATTTTCAAAGAACAAGTTTATCTACATTAAGTACCTTATTTGGAAGCATACTAACACAACTGGTCTTTGAAAAGTACCTGGCTCAGTAACATGTACTTAATCACTTGCAAGTTCTATATTAAAAAAGCATTATATAACCTATAGTTACTAAGCCAAACAAAAATGCCTTCAGCTAGACAGGAAAAAAGTAATACTGTACAAATACTGTATAAAGTCAGCTTAAATGCATTTGTAATATCTGACTTAAGACTATTGTTACCACATAAAACTATTTTATGTTAAGAGACTATGATAACCACACACATTTCAGAGTTTTCTGTGATCCTTAAGATCAGCTAAGTGCATTCATTTGTTTTCCATTATCAGGGTCTTGTTTTCCTTTAAGAACTATTTGCCACTTCAAAGTAAAAAGGCGTTTATAATTGGTACAAATTTTCCATCCGATATTAAATTCTACATTCTACTGTAACCCCACTACAACTATTTGTGGAAGTGGATAGCAATTATCAAATAATGGAGACAGGCATTTGGGAAGGCACACCCTTCATGATCAGCCCTAGTTACTGTTTACAATAGAAAATTTTAACTATTTCAGTATAAACTACTCTAAGAAACTACACAGTACTCAGCAAGTCATAAGCAGACATTAACAGTCATGCAGTCCAACTCATGACTTCAGTCTTACCACTGAGAGACTGAAGTGACAGCATTTTATTTCAGGATTTCTGCAGCCAACACCCCTAATTCAGAAAAGCAGCTCTATTTACAAAGTTTACTGTAGAACTTCATCAGATAACTGTACTGAGAAAGGTGTTAGGTGAGCAAAATTTTTAGTCCCCACCACCATCCTGAATGAAAGCCCCATGTAATTTTGATAATCTACTTCCAGACAGTTACCTTCCTTATCAAAAAAACAATACAAGCTGTATTTTCGCATGTGCTTATCCTCCTGCATGCAGAGGAAGAGAGACTTACATGGACAAGTTAGGAGATGGAACCCTACTATCATCAGCTAGGTTCCCAAGGTGGCTCAGCGTTGAAGTCGAACTGCTCTCTATAAAGCACTTCTCCTAAGCCCTCTGGATAGTTGTAAACTTGATCAGAGATTTTGCCCTGTAGGGAGAAAAATGCACACAAAAGTAAATTTTGTAGTCAGAAAAGAATAAAAGCTTTATGATAAAACATGTAACAAATGCTCCTTCTGTAGTGCTTTTAAGGAGGCTTGCAACACCCCACCACAAAAGTTTAAATCACATCAAACACCCAGTTTTCAAGACTTAATATAAACTCTGAGCCAGAACAAGTCAGATGCACAAATAACTGCTAAAACACATGAAACTGCTTGTTTGTACTTCTCTTTTACAGTCTGAATGGAAAGATTTTCAAAATTAATGGCAAAGAGCTCTACATGATCCTGCTGTAGGGTAATATGCCTTAATACTGGACTAAGTGTCCCAGAAGTGTTTTTAACCCTGCAACCACAGTGTTCTTCCCCTCCCCACTTCCTTTCTATTTTAGAATTCCCTTGCCTCGTTCCTTCTCCCTCTGCTGTGAATGAGCATGGCATGTGGGTGAAAAAGCTATGTGGGTGAAAAATAGTGCTTTATATAGTGAAACTGAACACCACACAGCCAAATCCAGAAATGAGCAAGACAGTAAAAACAAAGAAACTTATGCTTGCCTTCAGGAATGAGGAAACATTTCAGCTGGCCCTTAAAGGCTATTACACATATCACCAAAGCACCATTTTAAAGCACAAGGCTAGCTTACTCAAGGTAAATCAATCACACAAACCAGTAAAATGAACATAAAAGCAGTCAAGGAAACATTTATTAGCCCTCTTGAGAAGTTATTCCTCCTAAAAGCAACAATAATTTTCATGGAATTAAATAAGCTACCAAACTGGTCAGGTGTAAACCCAACATACAACAAAGTTTCTACAAATTCGCTGTGATATATGGCATGAAACACAGAATGTACCGACCCATTGTAAAAATACACCTTTGCTGCATTCATTATTTAAGTTAATGCTACACAGGCTGACTATAAAAGCCTGACTTCTGGGAATCGCCCAACATAAAAGACCATCTTCACAGCCATGTTAGTTAAATTCCTGAAATGTACTTTTCCACTTATTCTTGCCATTGGAAAACTGAACTTGTACACTTTGTAAAGTACTGCATAACACAAAGGTAATGCAACTTGAGGATAACGGTTTTACAGCAACTCCCACAGAGCGATCCCTGCAGCTTTACCACATAAATTAGCATTTACTAGCAGGCAACATAAAAAACAAACCTCAATGCCTCAAAATTGAGATAGCATGGAATTTTGCCACCTAGAATTAATGCATACGTATTATATTTAACCTTATCCTTTCTTTCACTAAAGCAAGAAGTCAGTAACATTTAATTCTGCACACAGCAGTTTAACAAAAGGAAGGTGTTGTCAGCATTTAAAATTAACTGGTAGTTACACTGTTTCCTACTGCTGTTCTTATTATACTCAAGAATTCATACAAATTTTCCAGTTATAGGAAATAAGTTTACTTTCCTAGCCAACCAAGTCATTAAACACAAGTGCTTCTAGGGAGAGCATGACCTTCAGTGCAAAACTTAATGCTTATGCCAAATAATCACCTGCAGCACTATGCCAATAAATATTCTAACGTGTCCCAAGGAAGAAAGTTGACAGTGAAGGTTTCTGTAGAGCAGGAATTTTCTGTAGCAACAGTTAACTTCGAGCTGTGCCGAGTTCTGTCTTTAAGAGCTTCTTTTAAATGAGAACTACTTATCTAAAGGATCTACACAAACTTATACAAAAGAATCTGACTGCTCTCTCTTGTGCAGCTTTGCCACTTCTAGACATTCAGAGGAAAATGCCACAATTTGAGCCTTTCCAATCTGTCATTTTAGTCTACTTTAACCAGAAGAAAGAGGGATTTTCTGTAGAGTGGCAAAGCTGGGCTACCATTTTAAGTAGAAGAGTATTAGATGTCCATAACCCCTATGGACAAATCTAGTTTTACAAAAATTGCCTATGTTATCGACCACAATGAAGCATTCCTTGTTTAAGGGTTTTAAAGTAGGTATAAAAGTATTCTTGGCTAAGCAGTGAGCTTTGAGTTGTGGGAATAGTCAGCAAGGTAGCTCTGACTTTGCATATTTAAGTGGCACCTATATGCATGTGTTTATTATCTGTTGGTGCACTCTATTAGCAGGTTCCTGAAGTTTGACTACAGCTCAAGCAACAACAGTAACAACTCACCTGGGGAACCAAATCACCCCCCAGTTGTCCACAGCACACAGTTCTGTCAGGATACCTGCATCTCTGCAGCAAGCCCTGTAAGTGCCCAGCAGGGCTTGGCTTTTTCCAGTTCACTGGCTCCCCTCACCTCCCTATGTGTGATGCCAAAAGGCCTACAAAACCAGGCATCAATTCATTTTCTTAAAAAAAAAAAAAAAATAAAATCCACTGCATCTGTTTCTGAGAAGAGCCTCTTTAGTGCTTTGAGCTAAAATATCCATTAATCAAACCCTAATAATCCAGAATTACAGCAGCCTTGCACATTTACACTGAGTGACAGACTCAAAAGACATCAAAGTTACTCTGATTCAAAGAAAAACCTAGGTATTTCTGAGTTACAGTAAACCTCTTCCAGATCAGGGAGTGGACACTGTGGTATGGCGACTCCCGGGGACAGGGGGAGCAGGTCCTGAAGGAAGCACAGGTCCCCAAGTTCTCCCATGAACCACATTCTTGCTCCTGCACTAAATCAACC
This sequence comes from Sitta carolinensis, assembly GCA_032173965.1. Taxonomy (NCBI): domain Eukaryota; kingdom Metazoa; phylum Chordata; class Aves; order Passeriformes; family Sittidae; genus Sitta; species Sitta carolinensis. Next base: position 133,256,784 of record CM063284.1, read on the forward strand.
GTATTCAGAGCTGAAATTTATCATATCCAAATTAGCGTGCTACACGATTAAGCCTCACTTTCAGGAAGGGACAGTCTGAATTCCCTTCCAGAGCACTGTCTCCCCTTTAATTTGGAGAGATGGAATCATTTCTACCAGCACTGCTGCAGTCACACACTTGCACCAGCCTTCCAGGGAGCAGTGAGAGGCACAAGCTGTGGGTCCAGGGGCAGGCTGCAGTGCTGAAAGGCAGTAATCCTGCCTCTTGCCTCCAGTAAAACTGCCCACAGGAGAAATATTCCCACAGCTGTTCACTACCAAACAACCCCCTCCCCCTCCCAAAGACCCTCCTATTTCTGAGGTTTAACAGCCTTCCCCTGGAGCTCAATGCTCAGCGGGAGGGATGGGGAGAGGATGCCGGCTGTGTCTTGGCCTACAAGAGGCAGAGAAGGGAGCTCACCACAGCCAGAGGCACGCGGGGAAGGGGCTGCCTTGTCACAGGCATCAGCCACAGCAGCAGCAGCATTGTTCACACGGTGACAGGAAGGAAAGAACTAGACTGGACCAGTCCAGACTGGAACAAACCCCTCCTACCATCACCATTATTCACAACCCCCACCTCCCCCCCAGCACCACTGCCTCCCACGTTTATCCAAGGAAGAATAGTGGGCAAGTGCAGTGTCTTCAGAGACAAAAATCTGGCAGCTGGGAAGGGCAGAGTAAGTGGGGCAGGACTACCCCCAACCCACTTGCACACAAGAGACCAAATCACACATCTGACTAGATGGCAGACAGATCTACACTGTTTTATGGGACTTGACACCGTTTTTTCATTCAGGGTGGCTATAACCGACTGGGACTACACAATTGTATCCTGGTTAGTCACCGGAGACTACTGCAGAGGTCTGAAACACAGTGCTTCTCCTGCCTACAGGAACAAGGCAGCTGTGCAGGATTTTGTACTGCAAGATACACTTCAGAAAGGCTCAAAAGGTGTAAGCTCACTTTCTTCCCTCTTCACCACTACCAGGTAACCCTCAGCACACACAGGCATCTTCATGGGCTCTGACTGTTCACTAGAATAGACCTGCAGTGCTATCTATGTACCCAGACACAACAGCATCCTCTTCCAGCCACACCAATCCTGCACTTGCACTGTCCCACTTATGCACACATGAGCCTGGCTTGCTCACCGTGCCTTCAGCTCCCCTACCAGCAGGAACACACACCTCTACTGACCTCCTACCAGACAGGGAGCAGCACTGCAGCCAACACACACACACACTTCGGATACCCCAACATTCAGGAGCATGCATTTTGCACAAACGAATTCAGCTGGCAGCTGAGCAGGAACCAGACTCTCTTCTCCATACTCTCCAAAAGCCACTAGTATACCAGTGGCCAAATGGACCACAATACGTTGGTAGAGGCAGCCAAGCCAAGAAGGCGGAGTTCAACCAAGAAGTCTCCAAAAGGACCGGCGGCACCGAACCTGCTACTGCTACACTAAGGGTCTGACCAAGGGGAGGGGTAAAGGGTGCGCCCGTGAGATGACCAGGAAACTATTCCCCGGGCAAAGGGACTGCTAACGGGAGGGAAGGGCTCGCTTTCCACATGCCGGGTGACCCCACGGCCCTTTCTGCGTGAAAGCAATCCCGGAAAGCGTCACTTGTGCAATGCTCTTACAACTCGTGCGTTGCTCTGACAGCCGGCGCTGCCACCCTGCTCCTCGGCGTGGCTCTTGTTCTCCATGTCGAGGGGGACAGGTGAGGAGGCCCCGTGCAGGCGCAGCTCAGGTGAGGGGAAAAGTGGAGCATGGCAGCGGGAGCCCGGATGGATAATCACGCTCACAGAAGCACAACATGGCCCCTGAGAAGCAGGCGAGGAGACGCCGCGGCCATGCCACCAGCACTTCCCCAGCCTCTGCCCCGTCAGGGCGCCCAGCGCCGAAGCCTGTCACACCCGGCTACCCCCGGGGCTCGGGGGAGCTTACGGCGTGCGGGTCACACGTGGGAAGGGACCCTGCCGCACCCGCACCGCAGCCTGTGCTCCCAGCCCAGGCAGCTGCCACAGGGCACCGGGCAGCCCCTCTCCCTGCGGGATCCAGGCGAGGACGCCCCTCGGCCCCCGCTCCCAGGCAGGATAGCCCTGCGAGAGGCAGCAGCGCCCGGTGGGCGCGCGTCTTCAGCACGGGCACTGCCCCGGCTGTGAGGGGGAAGACACCGTACAGCCCCCCTCCGCAGCAATCCGCCATGTTAGGGCGGCCGCCGAGCCCCCGCTGCCCGCGGAGCAGGCGGCCTCGCCGCCCTTTCGCGTCCCGGGGACTGCGGGAGAAGGGGACCGGCGGCACCGCCGCAGCGTTCAGCCCGGTGCCCGGCCTCTGCTCCCGCCCCGTCACCGCTCGCACGCAGCGCTGTCCGCCATGTTAGCGCGGCGGCCGTTGACCCTCCGCCCGCCGCCGCCGGCACCCAACCGGGCGCGGGGGTCCCGCTGCCCTCGGCTCGGCCCCCGCACTGCGGCCCCGCACCGCCCGGCGCGCCGGGGGACAGGGGAGCTCCGGCTCTGACTCATTCCGCCGCTCTCCATCTGCCGCCGCCGGTGGCAGCCGGTCTCGCCCCACGCCGCCGGGAGGAGAAAGGGCAGCGGGAGGAACCGGCCCCATCCCCAAACCTCCCCGGCAGTCACCGCCACAGTACTGCCCGCCGGGTGCCCCTCCGCCCTCTCCGGGCACCACGACCACCGCTCCCCGTCCCTCCCTGCACTGCCCCGAGCCCCAGGCCCCGAGCAGGGGGAAGCCCTATCGCTCCGCCTGCCGCCGGTGACCACGGACTCCCCAGCCCGGTTCGGAGCTTGGGGTGGGCGCCGCCACTGCTTCCCTTCCTCCCTCTCGCCACCTCCCCCACGGGCGCCAGGAGCCCCAGGACCCCCGCTCCGGTACTCACGTGAGATAACGGCCCGAAAGATTTGGTAAATCGTCTTCTCTTTTTAGGCGGAATTTTTAAAGAGGGATGTGGGAACCTACAGTAGAAATACAGGCGGCGGCAGCGGCGCCTTCCAGGGCCATAGGCTGCGGGGGCGGCCGGCGGGGAAAGCGCAGCGCAGCGCTGGGACCAGAGGGCACAGGCGGAGAGAGACAGAGCCGGAGCGGGCCGAGGGATGCGGCAGCGGCGGGCGGAGGCGGGAGTGCGGCCAGTGAGCGGCGAGCGAGCGGGCAAAGACACGGGGCGAGAAGAAGGGGCTGGCGCCGGCAGCACTTTTATAGGGCGGGCGGGCGGGGCCCGGGCTGGCGTCACCGCACCGGGGGCGGCACCCGCCCCTTCCCTGCCGCCTTTCCCTGCCGCGGCGGCCGGGGCGCGCTGGGCTGGGGCACTGAGGCGAGTGTCCCCGGCGGGGCCAGGTCTGCCCCCGGCGGGCCAGGTCTGCCCGGCGGGCCGCCTACCCTGGCTCCACCACTGCTGGCACAGAGGGTGCCGCAGGAGCGGTCAAGTCCTTAGTTAGTTCCTGGCAAGCTAGGGCAGGGACACCGTCAGCATCCCCCTGGGATACCGGGAAGGTGATTATCATACGTGTCTTCACACGGCATCTGGGATCTGTGCTTCTGTCATGGCTTCCACTAATCCGAGACCTATTCTGTGTCACTGTGGCTTTGAGCGGGTAGAAAAAGAACCCAGGGTTAAGTGGTCAGCCAGAGGTCTCCTCCACAGAGTTAACAACAGCCTGACAGCTCGCCCTGATTCCCTGTGCATTGATAAGCTGCTCATAACGCTCACCAGAGGAAACTAATTACACTGCACAGCTGGCAGCCTCAGTCTCCCAGCAATTTCAGGCCTTCAAGAATCCTGTAAGTAAATACATGAATGGAAGTCTTTAGCTGACCCATATAATTCACATAGAGTTTCACTGAAGCTCTGGGACATCTTCAGCACACCTCAAAGCCTTTAGTTCTTACCACCCTTATGAGGGAGCATTGCTCAGCTGGAAGTGGAGAAGAGCCACTCAGAGCAGAGGTACCTCATTTAAAAGTCACAAAACTGTTTTGTGGTGGGACTGTGGATGAACCCTGATCTACCAGCCTGGCTCTGCCATGTAAATTTTACTAAACGACTCAGGGCTGCTTTTTTAGAAATTCATTCCAGCAATCACAATTCTTTCTAGACACTAAAATATGCAATTACACAGTTCACTGAAACCCACCAAAAGATATACTTGTTCTGGAAAGTACTTCTTCCTCTCAGGGCACATTTATTTTCTTTTTCAAAGGTTTGTTAGTACAGTTTGCATTTTTTTTTTCCCAAAGCAAATTTGGGTTTGTTTAGTTTTATAGCAGAGAGAATTTAGAAAAGGAGTGAATAGATACACACGTGTCATCTCTTCAGAAAAAGAATGGACTGAGGTTCCACAGCACACAGAGATGTCTTTTCATCTGTTACCATGTTCTCTTTTGCAAGTAATCTTAAAGAGGAGGAAGTGAACTGAGAAATATATGCAGTCTCATTATGTCTCCTTTTTCATGATAACAGCACTACTAGGTTATAGATGAAGTTAGTAAAAGCAGGTACATTGATTAGGAAGTCAGAAAACCTCTTACATACACTTGCAACAAACCCTGTATTGAAGACCAAAAATTCAAGTTTACAGTTTACACTGCTGTTTTTTCAGGTGTGTTCTGTATTACACCCCTCATCAGTGACTGACCTGTATTTTGAGTTCCCATTCCAGAATGCAAGCATAGGAGGAGGGACCAGATTATATTAAGAAATGAAACAAAACAACCCCCAAAAATAAAAAAAAAAGAACCAACCAAATGAAAACCAACCAACTAAAAACAAACAAACAAAACCCATAAAAAGCTATATAGAGATAGGAAGAGAAATTTGGGCAGCGCTTGGTTACGGCACAGTAATTCTGAATCATTAACAGACAAAGAAAGGAGAAAGGAATAGAGGGGTGGGCAAAGGTTATATGATATATACAGAAGAACAATCCAGAAAGCTGTATTCATTAGGAAGGTAGATTTTTCAAAACATGCCTTTGGAAGGGATATAAACTAGGAAAAGGACTTGACTAGTTTGGAGATGTTACTATGCATTTTATATATGTTCTTAGGGTCTCCTGTTGGTAATACTCAAAGATATCCCAGTGATATATGAGTGATCTCACTGGCACATGTTACTGCCACATTCATCTTCCCAGGAGAGTTTTTGTTTTGGTAGGTAGGGGATGTTTTTAATATTCTTATCAGGAGTAAGAAAACAGATGGACTATTTAAGAGGAGTGCATAGTCACATAGGACAGGAAAAAGAACTTCAGTTTGATGTGCAATTAATTGGGGAATCTGTCAACTATTTTAAAAATGCATGAAGGGAGGGAGGGAGGATTTCCTGCTTGTGAAGGAAGCAACACTTGAAAACAGAAACATAAACTCCATCCTCTCAAATCTACCGGAAAAAGAAGAATGGCACAATATTAGGGAGAGTATAAGACTGAACTGTGTAGTCACTTTATACAAAATGAGAAAAAAATGATAGATGAATGCTTTATACGTGCTTCTGCTTCCACAGGTCATATTAATGCAGAACTAGAAAAATGATACCAGAGCTCAATGTGTATATATATATTTAAATATATACTTTTTAGCAATCCCATTTTGTCTGGAGAGGCAAAATATAAAAAAAAGCTTATGTAAAATTTCCTTCTGCCTCATTTCTCTGCACTCAGTTTTAATACTTGGATTCCTAACATTGTATGGCTCCATATCCATATTTCGTACATTAGTGGAGTAAAACTTTACATTTTCTGCTCCAAAGATAGAAAGCAAGGCACAAAATGCATCTCCAGCTCTGAGTTCACTTTACTTCCAGCTGTGAGGCATTTCTACCACATTTTGGTTGTTTTGGGTTTTTTTTTTGCCTCCACGCTTTCTTTTCAGTATGGTTTACAGTTGGATGTAGACAAAATCAGGTGTTATCCCTATGACGCAGATAAACCAGAGCAGGAAAGACATCCTTCCCCACCTCATCTTTTGGAATGCAAAAAATACTCACTAATGAGGCAACCCAGAGGCCAGCAGCTTCAGATTGGTTTGGACAGATGTCTGAGGGCAGCACAGCCTGATGACCTTCCCTGCTAATCCCAAGTATTTCCTTCTCTCAAGGATGTCTTCCTAAGGGCTCTTTCCTCCTCTGGTTCTCCCATTTCCTCTCCCTCTCGGATGCAACCTCTATCGCCACTCATCAGCAGTGGGGTTGGATTCCACTCCTGCAGTGAGAGAATGAGATTATTTCCTCCTCCATCTCCTCTTCCCCCACTGCTGCCAACTCCTGCAGCAGTCAGTGTTTTTTCTTAAAGCCTCAGGTGCAGGAATTATGTGATTACACAGGAATTTCATCTTCCATCAAGAATATTCCTAGCTACTGCAAACTCAGTGCAAAAGAAGACAAATATAAAAAAAAAAAAAAAAGATCCACGTTCCAATGTAGGGAAAAGGTTGCTTCAATTTCTGAATGCTTGGACTTGAGAGTATGTTCCCTGTTCCATTTCCTTTTACATGTAGTGGCACTCAGTGTAGTTGACACTGGGTATAGCTAAAAGTCTGTAGCCATCCATCTGGAGCACCCAGCTCTTGGGGTGGGAGGAAAGAATCAGTCCAAAATACATTTTTTGTCTGAGCTCCTCAGGGCAGGAACACCTGTGTGAAGGGAAGAGGCACAAGAAAAAAATGAAGGCTGTGATAGCTCTGGATCCCTCATACCCACAATGACATAGAAATACTAGAGTTTCAGTACTCCCTCTCTTTAGTAAAATAACCTGTATAAATAGGACCTTGTTGTAGTAGTATCAATTGATACTGTGATCTCCAGACCTTTTTTATTGCTGCATACTTTGGAGCTATCACTGTTTCCAGCCAGTTGACAGAAATGCTGACAACCAGCTAGATGATGATTCATAATTATTAAAAGCTCAGAGGTGATGGAAGGAAAGACATCTCTGCCTTAACTCACAGGCACAGTCACCTTTCACCTATATTTACTATTTTTCTGGGCAAAAATAAGGTTCTGCCTTTCTATTGGTTTCAGAAGAATGCAATTTTTTATAGAGAATAGTTACAGAATAGATCTCATAGTCACACCAAGTAGTTTACACAAAGTTAATGGAAACATCAGCTCAAAGCACTACATAAAGACATCCAAGTAAGTAAAATTTAATTGGGGTTGTTTTACAAAGTCAAAGAAAAAGAGGGAAAGACCAAGACAAAAGTCAGTCTCAGTTTAGGAGTACTAAGTGATTTACCATAAGCTGATTGCAGTTCAATGCTAGAACGATGTCAGCTCCAAAAAATCTAGACTGGATGGGCAGAAATTAAGAGAAAAGAGCCAGCCAGCAACCAAGTATCACACCACTGCTCGCTCACTCACTCACTCACTCACTCACTCACTCACTCACTCACTCACTCACTCACTCCTCACGCACTCACCAGTGGGATTGGGACAGAATTGGAAGGGTAAAAGTTGGAGAACTCCTGGGCTGAGATAAAGACAGTTTACTTTACCTAGTTTACTAGGTAAAGCAAAAGCCACTCACACAAGCAAAGCAAAACAAGAAAAGAATGAATCACAGCTTCCCAGGGGCAGGCAGGTGTTCAGCCATGTCCAGGACAGCAAGGCTCCATCAGACATAATGGCTGCTTGGGAAGACAAACGCTGTCACTCCAAATGTGCCCCCTTCCCTCTTTCTCCCCCTCCACTATTTTACTGAGCATGATGTCATGGGATCTGGACTATCCCTTTGTTCAGTTTGGGTCGCCTGTCCTGGCTGTGTCTCCCATGCACCCCTAGCTTCCCTACCAGTGTGGCAGCATGAAAAGCAGAAAACCCCCTGGCTCTGTGTAAGCCCTGCTCAGCAATAACAAAAACATCACTATATTTGCAGCCCTATGTTCAACATAAATCCAAATCATAGCCCCATACCAGCCACAGTGAAGAAAACTAACTCTACCCCATCCAAAACCAAGCTCCTAAATATGACTGTTTAAGAGAATATTCAGCTATGAGCATTACTGGAGAGTCTAGACACCTGCATGCCTACTCCACATTAACTGGTAAAGAAAATTCAGAAGGTTTAAGAATCTGCAACATGATATGGACTTTTTTATTGTAGGAAATGTACCCAAGAAGAGATCAGGTTAGAAATCACTTGGGTTCATTGTGCGATAGATATTGAGCTGTGTATTAATCACACCCCTGACAGTTCCTGTTACCCAGGTGCAATGGATCATCACTAATACCTGAAGGGTCAGCTGGAAACCAAAGGTTATGCCTCTGTGGAATTTTTCCACATTTCTCATTGCAAATATTTCTGACTTGGAGAAGTGGCACTGAGTTCCCTGGTGTGGATAAACAGGAGGCACTGGTTCCCAAAAGAGTGAACTGGTCAGCAGTGATAAATCAACTTTAAAACACAACAGTCCAAACACTAAAGCAGGATGAAGTGGTCTGTGTACCATGCAAGGAGGTTAAAAGTATGCATATCATGTGCTGTGACTGATGGTTACTGAATGGAAAGATTCTTTCTTATTAACTTTTTTTGGAATGAATACTCTCTCTGTTGTCATTGGTTGCATTTGCAAGAACTTTTTGTTCCTGTACTTCTTGTGTAAGTACTCTTCCTCAAATGTGATTCTAGCCTTATGCAATGATTGCAAGTTTTTTTCAGGCTGCTTGGCTTACTAGTTGTTCTTGACAGTCATGTTTCAGCTTTCTGAACATGCACATGTTCGTCTTATGATTTCTAGTAACAGCATCCCCTGATAGCCTCCAGTTTTGCTGAACTTGCCCAGGCTGCTAGGGCATTTTGTCAAGAGTGAAGACTCACAGTCTTCAAAAGAAAGATTTCCAGCTAACCCCTGGAGAAGCACTTTCTACTTGTCAATGTCTTTCATCACCCTTCCAGCCCTGAGAGGTGGTGGTGATCTCCCTGTTGTTATCCAAGAACAGCTAGAATGGAAGTGGTCTCTTGAGATTGCACTCCAGTGCCATCGGAGATGCCTCCAAATGTGTGCCTGCATTTTCTCTCTCACTGACAATGTTGTCTCACATATTTTGGGGTTGAGAGAGCCACAAGTCAAGGAAGAGGCCTTTCCCACTAGCATGAAAGGAACAAAAAACTTACACAAAACTCTATCAAACTCTTATTGAAGTTTGATACTTTAAAAGCAAGTAACAGCACATTTGAAAAGCAAAATTGACCCATTTAATATAAATCCCATAAATCTTGTTTACTTTGCTTGCATGTTTAGAGTTATGTTAGCAGGAGGAAGATGAGCAGCATGTAGCATTATTCACTTCCCTCTGCATTTGAATTTTCTGTAACATATACATTTTCCCTTAGAAATTATAGGCTGTTTTTAAAGAAGAATTTTTTTTCTTCCACATAAAAAACCAGAAAACCCACAGATGTTAGGTTGGCAATAGTGACCAGCATGGAATAGATACCTTTTTTAACACAATTCAGAGATACAGAAGGATCTGTCACATCTGTCACCTGCATACAAGAAGGAACAGGCTGTTACCATGTGCATTTGGTTGTCAGACCCCTGCAGGAGTGATGCTTCTGGTACTCAGGGTCCTCAAACAAGTTTTTTGGGTGTATTATTGTACTAAATATTTGGGTTTGTTATAATTTCACACTGAGTGACAAATATATATAGCAAGTAAGTTGTTTTATTACACTGCATATGGTATATTCCATATCCCCCTTTCCTAACCTTGTGGTGAGGTTTTTGCCTACTGACCCTTCCCCTCTGAATGTCTCCCATTGGCTGCATTTTTCCCTTACCCCATGCCCGTTTATTCTAGGCTTTAAATTCCCCCAGCCATGTGGCTGGGGTCTCTTTTTCTTCCCTGGATATGATCTGCAATAAACCCGCTGGGTCTGAGTCTTGGAGGAAAGAGAGCGCCTCCTTTTACTTTTATCCTTGTCAGGCTTACTTCTGGGGTTCAGAGCTAGCCCAGTTAGGACCCCAGGACTGAGCGACAACATTTGTCAACATGCTTTTGAGTCTGTAATTGTACTCAACCAAATTTGATCTTCACCTCAAGAAACTTCTCAAGAAATTCTACTCTTTCTCTCTAGGGCCGGGGTCTTAACACTAAGATTTGTAGCTTGTGATTCGTTTTCCCAGTCTCAGTCTTTCTGTGGTCCTCAAAAACTGGGAAGGAAACCCCCTTTTAATTTTGTTGCTGTTACGATCCCTGATCTTGTTCAGGACTCGAGACATGGTTGGGTCAAGGATGTGGAGCTGTGTCCTGTCTCAGATACATTGTTGGAGGTGAAACAGTAGCTATGTAATCATCTGCTCAGGGTACTGTGTCAGTGCTGTCCCCCGGCTTTGCTATTTCCAGCCAGGTTTGCACAAGCAACAGGAAACTTAGCAAAGCAAGGCAAACAGGGCTGGGTTATTTTTGTTATACTCCATTCCCTTGCTGCTGGTCAAAGTACTCAGTACTTTCCAAATCTGTCCAGATAGGAATGCAAGTGAACACTGAACTTGAAGTGGGCACCAGACAAGCCTGGAGCAGTGTCTTGTGTTTGATGCCCTTTGTCCTGCCCTGTTTCATCAGCAAGAGTAAACAGTCTTTTGTGCACACTCAAACCAGATGTAATTGCAAAGCCAGAAGATCTCACCTATTTTTAGCATCTCCCAAACCCAAGGGCAAGACCCCAAGGAGTATGTTATGCAGGACAATGGGGTCATGCCAGCCAGGAAGCCCCAGGACAGTGGGGGCTGTAGCCAGGGCCCCACTGGGTGGCTGCAGAGCAGGAAGACCAAAGGGCAAAGAGCTGCTGAGCTGAGCTGAGCTGAGCTGAGCTGAGCTGAGCTGAGCTGAGCTAGCTGAGCAAGCTGCTACAGAGCTGAGATTCACCCCTGCAGTGCTCAAGTCTGTCCTCTCCTTGCCATGGTGTTCTGCCATGTCTGTACGTCTGCTGTCTGCCTCCCTGCAGAGAGCTCCCAGGTCATGGGACAGCAAACTGCCCAGCCCCTGCAAGCTCCACCACAGCAAGGAGCTGGCAGATGGTCTGGTTTAAGGAGCTATTACTGGTACCAGTAAGCACACTGCAGTGGCCACTTCCTGCATACTTACTCTGCATCTGCTCATGAAAAAAACACCTAAACTGGACTTGGGCCATTAGCTTTGCCTGGGTCTCTTAGACTGGGATTTGTTTCTTTTTATTAGATAAAGTTTTCCAAAGGGGTAGATAATTGCCATTCCATCTTGAAATTTAAACAAACAAACAAACAAAAAGCCACCATCAACTTTCTTGTCATGTATAATTGTCTTGCATGATTTAGAATTTGTTTCCTCTCTTCTCTGCTGATGGGAAATGTGGGGCAGGGACCCAACACAGCATCTGGGAAGCTGCTGTAGTCCCATGGCTGAACTGCATCATCAGCTCAGGTGCCACTGGAGCTGGAAGGAGAGATGGCTGCCCCCATGTCATCCATCATGGGAGAAAATGCCCAAAGCAGTGTGTATTTAACATTACCACCCCCTGATAGCCCTTTACTCAGAGCCTCCCAATATGTTAGTTATGGAGCAGGGCTTTGGACTTAGGTTTATTGTGACAAACCAAAGGCGTGCTTACCATTTTCTGTAATAGCAGCGGAGTTTAAATGAATGATTATAATAATAACGACAAAATGTGTTTCTGAGGTTTTACTACATGTAAACACAATCATAAGTGTAATCAATGTCAATGACTTCCATTTAATTCTCAGACAAAGTTTGCTTTTAAATACCACACCAGATTTGACACGGTCAATGATAAATGGAATGCAATTAGTTCTACTATTTGCTTTGATGATATGCTAAATTATTTCTTACAACAGACCATTTATTATCCAAAGCTAATGGTTACACTCTTGCATTTAACAAGTCTAATGTAGCTTAAACCATGGCAAACTGATAAGTTTCAAAATTAGATACTAAAGGCTAGAAAAACGTGATTCCATGAATGAGTTTCATTTAATAAATCCTTGTCAATGCTCAAGTCATAAGACCTTAAATTGGAAGAGTTTTATATATATTTCTCATAATTGCAAAAAAAAAAAAAAAATTATGCGGCTTTTTAGTGATTTGCAGTCACATAATGGAATTTAATCTTAAGGAAATGTTCAAATTTAAACGTGGTTATGGCATTTTTAACATAATGCATCTTCTAATTGTTAACATGACAATTATTACTTTTTTTTCCCCTCCAGAAATTTATTATGAGCTTACTGTGATAATTGAAAAATTAACAAAGAGAGTGTAGTACTTCAGAAGACAAAAGTAATTTCCTAATTTTTCACTTTGCATTGGTTTTGCATGGCCTGTTTTTGGTAGCGGGGGGGCCACAGAGGTGGCTTCTGTAGAAGCTGCTGGCAGCTTCCATCACGTCCAGTAGAGCCAATCCCTGATGGCTGTGAAGATGGACATACTGCTGGCCAAGGCTGGGCCAATTAAAAATGATGGTAATAGCTCTGTGATAACAGATTTAAGAAGAAATCAAAACAAAGGTGGGGGGTGCAGTTCTAATTCCAGTCAGAGAAGAGGAGGAGATGAGAACATTTGAGGGAAACCACATGGAGACACCAAGGTCAGTGTAGAAGGAGGGCAGCAGTTGCTCCAGGCGCCAAAGCTGAGATTCCTCTGCAGGCCGTGGTAGAGCGTGGTGAAGCAGCTGAGCTCCTGCAGCCATGGGGATCCACGGGGAATGCAGAGATCCACCCACAGCCCCTGGGGATACACGGGGATGCAGAGATCCACCCACAGCCATGGGGATCCACAGGGGATGCAGAGATCCACCCACAGCCCCTGGGGATACACGGGGATGCAGAGATCCACCCACAGCCCCTGGGGATACACGGGGATGCAGAGATCCACCCACAGCCATGGGGATCCACAGGGGATGCAGAGATCCACCCATAGCCATGACCATGGATCAGAGATACAAGCAGAATCCACGGGGATGCAGAGATCCACCCATAGCCCGTGGGGGAGGTGCCCACACAGGAGTGGGCGGATGCCTGGAGGAGACTGTGATCCAGTGGGAGACCCAAACAGAGACAGAGGGCCTTTGTTTGCAGTCTGGAGCAGCGTGTTCTTGGAGGACTGTACCCCAAGGAAGAGTGACCAACACTGTAGAAATTTTGGGAGGACTGTGTGCCCATGGGAGGGGCTCACGTTCCAGCAGTGTTGGGAGGACTGCTGCACATGCAAGTGGATCCACCTTGGAGAGGTTTGTGGAGGACTGTCTCCTTTGTGAAGGGATCCCATGGTCTCACAGGGGAACAACTCTCCCTGAGGAGCAGAAGGAAACCTCAGGTGATGAACTGATCAAAACTCCCATTCCCTGTCTCCATGCACTGTCAGTGGGAAGGAGAGAGGTGTTGGGGGAAGAAAAGGTGATTTTAAGGGTGTATTTTACTTGTCATTATCCTTCTCTGATTTTGTTAGTAATAAACTCACTCTGTGTCTATGTTGAGCCTGTTTTGCTCTTGGAGTGTTTTCTCCCAGTCCTTAACTCATGAACCCTCTGTGAAATTTTCCTCTCCTCTGTCCAGCTGTAGCAGAGGACGGTGAGTGAGCAGCTTTCATGGGTGCCTGACATTTGGCCAGTGTTAAAACATGACATGCTTATATTCAAATTTCCTCCTATCATCATAAGGCAGGTCTGTCCCATCTTGATTTATTTTATTCAAAGTTTCAAAATAATGCAGGCAGCAAATTCTGGTTGTTGCTAGAGAAAATTCTTTCATAACATGAGGCTTACAGAAATGGGCAATTAATTCCTCCTTCTGTGGTTACCTTAATAACAGCAAGCCAGGCCTACACCAGGTTGCTCTGCCCCAGTCACCCTGCACACACTTGTCTATCACCTCCCAAACACCTCCTGCTCTCCCCGTTATTCTTCCCTTCCTTCCACCCAAAGAGGGCTGCAGTCCCTCCAGGCACATTCCTAAATCTTACACTCTTCTGACGTTTCCCTAATGTTCTTCCTTCTATTTTTCTAATTCCTCAGAGTTTTTTCCTCAGTATTTCTATTTTCTACTCCAGTAATTTCTCTCCATTTTCTGAGCTCAAATGTCACTTGCTTCTGTGATGCAGGGATTATTTTCCTCAACGGGTTCAATCACTGAAGAAAAGGAAGATTGACACTAGGGATAAGGAAAACTTATAAAATAACCAGTGTTTCCATGATAAACTACTGTAAAACATCAAAAGTGCATATTTCTCAGAAAATCTTAAAAATTAGCAATCCGAAATTGCCCTTCCAAGGACTTGTTAGAACAAAGCATTTTTCCTTAGAAAAAAAGATGCTCTAGACATTCAGATCATCCTTCCAATTTTGTGTCTATACAATATTTTCATAAATCATCATCTGAATAAACCAGCTGCAACAGGAATTTGACTTGGGAAATCCCACTCGCAGGACCACGGCTAATACACTGCCATCTTTGGTAGGTTTTAAGGCTCTGCCTCATTATTTTCTCTGCAAACTGTCTGGTCTTTAAATTCTGATCAGAATTATATTCCCATCATCCAGATGTCATCCTGCCTCCTGCCAACATTTTGGCTGGGATAACATTTCCCTTGATGATCTCTGTCTAGATAAAAGAGACCTCCACAAATTCTGCATGACTGGCCTGGGCCTGCCTGAAGCTGCAAGCTCTGCTTAACTCTGCCCCTACACTCCATAGTATGTATTCATCACCTCTGCACTTATCTTAGCAAGAGTCTTAAAGATTTTTAACAGACGATACACACCTTCTAAACTTTGTTTTTTCCAACAGAAATATCAGAAAGTGGCAGAGAACTGCTTCTTTTTCAGTTTGAGGAAAGCTGCTGACACCAATTGTAGCAGTCTATCATTACAGCAAAGGCAGTCCATCATACTTGCTATACCTTCCACTCAGCTCTGGTCAGATACAGCTCTCTGATTTTAGCACTGCAAAGTCTCTGCATTTCTCCAGGGTAGCACTCATCTTTTTCTAGGAAGTCATGTTCAAATGACCCACCTGCAGAAGGTTTTGTCTTCAGCTTTTTCTTCCGAGTAGAAAGGACTTATTTAGCAAATAGAGTCCTCCCCTTTTGGGGTGTGGGCACTGAGTAAAACACATTGTGCTCATCATTTTTTTCTGCAGCCGAATGACTGCTTGCACTGAGATGAGGTATCAGCAGGATCTCAGCGATCATCTGCTCTGTTTAGTCAAACAGCACTGGGTTGGGCCAGGCTCAGCATCCACTGTCTTCTCCCTGGCCAGTCCTTGGCAGGTTACTGGGGGCAATAGGTGTTAGGAGACATGGAGGGCACCTGGGCTGTGGAGAAGGAGGGAGACAAGGATGGGATGAGGTGAGATAGGATTTCTGCACAAATCATAGGAAGCAGACATGGTTACTGCTGCTGTCCACAGGGCAAATTGTGTCCTCCTACCACTCCTTAGATGAGCTTCTATGGGACAGTGACACCACAAAGCCATGCAGTTCATGTACCGTCACCATTCATCAGAGCCCCATAGGGCTCACGCATTCACATGGCATGCTTAGTGACCACATGAGTGAAGTATGAAACAAAGATAATAATGAAGAGCTGCAGTGAAATCCATCAGGAAACTGAGGAGAAAGTAGGCAGCTCTGCTTCTTGCAAGACAGGCACTGATCTCCTCTGATGGCAGACAGAGCTGTCACTGCGGCTGCTTGCTTTAGCATGGGATACCAGCTGCATGATACCATTAGCATTCCCCATCAGCCACGGCTTATGTCTCTCTGTGCAGTGTTGGAAAACCAGGTCATTCTCTTGGCTCATCCTGCTCTGATAACTCCTCTTTTCTTTCACTGCAGGGAAGCTGAGGATGGTGTAATTAGTTTTCACTAATGTTCAGCTCTACGTGGAACTGCTTTTGTGCTTAAGCCAAAAATGAAGTTTTCACATAGTTTGCATGCCCTAAGAGGAGGAAAACTGGAGACAAATTTGGGAGGCACCTATTTTCCTTGTGTTATAATGATTCAGCTGGCATTTTTCCCAAAATACCACAGAGAATACAAATGACATGTTAACTTCCAGTACTCACTGAACAGAAAATAAATGAGTGTGATTCTAACGAAAATACAAAGTTAAATACTTACCCATGCCAGATAACAACTGGTACTGGAAGGCTGTCATAACAAGCAACATGAAATCATGCCCTTAAGTAGAAAAGCTGCCCAAAGTAGTATTTAACTTCTTGGGGTTTGCAGGCAGATCAGAGACCTGATATTCCATAGAAGCTGCAGGGGAAGATAAAAATGAAAAATTCAGCCCAAACCCCAGATAAGAAGTTCAGGTTTTCTTAATAAGACAGTGTAAGTGACGACTTCAAAACTTGTGAGGAATAAATTTTGAAAGGATTGTATAGAACATGATACAGAGAGATAAAGCAACAAACTTTATTAAAGGGTAAGTGATTTTGGGCTGTGGGTTAGAACATAAATGCCCACAAAGAATTAACTGGCTAATACAGTGAGGCTTATAGACCAGTAGGGTAACAGTATCAGTAATTAAAGCTGCATTAATGTGCTTAACTGTTGCTCTGAAAGTGTCACTGTATCGGCAGTTACAGCACCAACTGAAGCAACCAAGATGTGAGACGAGGAGCTACAGGGGCTCCTTGTCAGGAATATGCTTTAAATTTGATATGTTGGTACACTATTAAAAATAACATGATTTAAATAATAATACAATCCATGGCAGTAATTGCAAAATCAACCAAATTATATGCAGTATTTTAGGAGCTAAAATATGAAATAGAAAACGCATTAGCAGTCATTCATATCCTCTCATTACCAGGTAGGCTCTTTGGAAACAAGCACACCAAGTTTCAATATACTGCATTGTATTTTGAGAGGCTGGGAAAGATCATAGTCACCCCGAAATTACAGTAGGATGTGATGACACTAGAAACATTTAAATTTCTCTTTTGCAGTGATTCAAGTTAAGGAGTCCTAAACATGGCATATAAGCTGTCCAGATCTCTGAAAACACAGATCTGTTCCTTCACTTGGTTGAGAGTTACAGCTCACTGTGAGAAAAATATTAACCAGGAAAGTTTTCAAATAGATTTAGTGGGAATACTTGTGCTCCTAAAGCAAGAGAAACATTAAAAAAAAATCATACTCAAGCATAGGTGATCCTAGTTGCCCAAATTCAGCAGAGTAATTTTACAGAAGTTTCAGATACATCAGCATTATTAAAATAGGATCTGGCTCAGAAGGTCACACATCCCTTAAACTTGTCATAACAATTTCAGATATAATAGAAGCCCAAGGTCAAACTATACTGTAGATACGTGGTGTTAGTTACAGATATATTTGTCTTATCTTTCAGCTTCTTCTCTTGCAAGCCATCAGGTTTCAAATAAATCCTGAAGAATAACTTATTTTGGTAAATTCAGTGACCTATTACCTGTTTCCTGAAGTGGTTAATTTAATAAAAGCTACTTCAGTGTTAGACACAATCAGCACCAATCCAAGTAATAATGAATATCATCTCAATCCTTTATATTGTGTGAAAACAGTACTTCGGTTCACAATGGGGTAATCACAATTCCATACATATACAAGGCCAATACTAAGGACTTAATGGCTACAGTGATGCACAAATAATTAATTAAAAGAACCCCTGGACAGGAATCCTTCCTTGATTTTTTTCCCAGATTTGAGCCTGGAATGTCAATTGTGCTTAAAATGTAATTTGCAGCAAGGAGCATTTTACCATGACTGGGCTTTTCTTATGCATTGCAAAAAGTGAGATAAAGAAGCTTCTCTGACACTGTTAGGCCCAGATTCTTGCAGTCTACATGCTTTGGTGATATTTAGACTATGGAAATATGGACAGTATAAGTGATGGTCTTTTGTAATGCTGCTACTGAGCTGTTAGGAAGAAACCTAAACCTCGCAGTTACCTCCTCCCATAAATCAAACAGTGCCTGTTTCATCACTGGAGATGCAGAGTTAAGTACCCTCTAGTTAGACCTTGTAGTAAAGACAATCACTCTGCTTTAGAAATTAACTCTGCAAATAAAAAAGTACACACAGCCACAATTTTTTAATGTTTTAATAAATATCTTTTAAGGAGAAAAAAAAAGATTTCCAGGTTCATAATATATTGGAATAAATTCCCTTCTAAAAACATTGCATAAGATAGTGTAATAGTTCTGGTTTGATCCATTTATGACAGGATTTTCTTTACAGATGGAGGGACACCTCTTCCTACTGCCAGCCCTCTGCCAGCTGCTACTCCTGGGCACTTTGTGCTCATCCAGCAAACGTCGGTTCATATCCAGGCTCTAGCACACCACTGATTAGTTACTAACACTTTCAGCTGAGTAAGACTTCCATGGCAGGATAAAGCAACAATAGCAGGGGAGGCAGATTGTAAAAATCCTACCAGTCATAGTAACATGCACTGAAGGACAGCTTGAGTTTGCATATTAGCTTGTTTGTCCTTCTCCAACACATGATACTTCTATTATACAGTAAGTGAGCAGCATTATTTGTGTTTTTGTGTTTAATTAAAAGTTAAGAATAAAAGCCAAGTCCTATTCTTATTTCCTGCAGCCATCGATCTAAAAATTTTTCACAAACAGTTGTGCTAATATTCTTGTAGTCACATATCAAGAAGCGGGAAAAGTAGAAAACACTAGCAACTTAAAATCATACAGTATTCTGAGTTGGGAAGGACTCATGAAGATTATTAAGTCCAACTCCTGTCAAAGGGCAGACTAAAAGGTAAACCACATACCTAAAAGCATTGTACAAAGTCTTTTTGCCTACTGTCAGGCCTGGGGCCATGACCACATCCCTGGGGACCTTGCTGCAGTACAGATCTCTGAGCATTCGGCCAGAAAACCATGCAAAGAGACCTTTTGTTGATGGCACTGTCATGGAGAGCGCAAACCTTAGCTGTGGTTGTGCAATTGTGTTGCAAGGGTACGAGAGGATAGTAATAAGCTGTGTAGGAAAAGAAGGTGTGTGGGACTGAATTTAGGCCTCGGGCTCTGAACAAGAGCCAGCATGGTGGAGCTGCTCAAGGAGGCTGCTTAGAACCTGGTGGAGACACCACCATGGTAATGCCTGTAGTTGTTGGATCTGGTTCAGAAGGTTTGGCTCCAGCACCCGTGGCACATTAACGTTATGCAGTGTAATAGATTATAAATGAAAGTTCTGGTGGGGTCTTTTTTGCTGCTGGTCATGAGAAGATTCTTCCCACAGTTTCATCCATGCTAGCAACTTTAGTAGGAAGAATGATTTCTAGACCATTCATGTCTCACAAAAATGTTGCTGAAGAGTCTGTGATCGTCTTTAGGATCCTAAAAATGTACTTGTAACAGCAAGATCTGTCTACCTTCTTGTGCTTTTTATTAAGAGAATATTTTATATGCAGCTTTATTTGCCTCTGACTTATTGCAGTTACACACCTAAAGCATCACAGTCCTGAATGTTGTCCATGAGTTATAGCCTTCTACCCAGTAAAACAGTGCATACACATCACTAACCTCATAGAAACAGTCAAGCTGATAAGGAAAATTCATTGTCCTTCTTTTTAATAAAACAAAATTACAAGGCCCCTTCTCCCTGCCTGAAGATTAAAAATAAGAAAAACACCTGGTCAAAATATTCTAAAAAAGGTCGGAGGAATAAATGACCCAGTAGAGTGCCTGGCTCTTTGAGCAGCAGTACCACTGACCCAAGAACTGTTTTCTCTCTCTGCATCATAAATCCTGTCTTAGTTCTTAAAGTGTTCGCAAAAAATCTTTCAAAGTAGAACATAAAAACAGTTCCTGCATATCTGTGCAACAGGGATAAGGGCTTCCTACAGGAGCAAGCCTCACTTCTCCACCATCATCACATATTACCATAATCTCCTACACTTCATGGTACTAAATGCCTACTAAAACCAAAGTTTAATTACTGAAAAAAATGTCTAAAATTACTGAAATTATTTTTAAATGCTACCCTAAAACTTACATGGCATTGAAATATAGTCCTAAAGCACACGTGGCTAGTACAAACTGTATTTGCATTTCTGTATTTGTGTGCTTTTAGGAGTGTAAAGGATTTAGACCAGCAGTTGTTGTCCCTGAAAATAAGCCTTCTGATTTGTTTTAGTATAGTGGAGTCAGTTCTCATTAATTGTAAGATAAGCAAGAATCATGTTTGGATTCCTTTGTAAAAGATATCACCTGATGGACTTCTCAAGTGACCAGTGGAGATAGAGAAGTAGTAACTTCTCTGTCTGATCTCTGATCACTGTCCAGAAACTTATATATACAAGGTCAACAATAAACTAAAGACTTCCTTTCTTCTTCTCTACCTGAACACCTGTTGTGTGTGTCACAGTAACAAGCAGTTAAATGAACCTTTAAGGATGATGTAGTCCTTACTGAGCAACCGTTAACAAATTGCTAGACACTTTTTCACTGCACTTCAGGCCCCTTCGAAGTTCCTGAAAGTCTCTTTAATGTTCAGTGATATGATAATCACGGGTAAGCAGGCACGGAAACGTCACTGACACTGCTGTCTCACAGAAACCCTGTGTGACACCTTTGGCTAGGGTGTGTTAGAGCACAGATGGTTTCAATATTTCCTTTTATCTCTTCCACACCAGCATGACAGAGCAAACACTTCCAGGGCATGGGGGAACGTGACATACAGAGCAGGACTGATGCTGTGTATGCTCTTGCAAGCCCCAAATGGCCAGGGAGCTGTAGCCACCTCCAGCCTCCTCTGGCCTCATGTGCTGCACTGAAGCTTGCTACAGCTTTCCATCTTAGCTGGGTTCAAAGAAAGGCCAAACTGAATCCCAAACCAAACAAACAAGCCCTAAATGCCCCTACAAGCTTATCAGCATTGCTGAAGCTTTTCTTTAATTTCTTGTTTGCTTGTTTGTGCAAAGAAATCTGCAGTCACTTAACAGGCTTGGCATTGTGTGTAACTCCCTGCATCAGCAACTAGGTCAACCAGCAGGGTAAAGCACCATACAAGTGAGAGGCTCCCTCAGCTCAGCCGATGCCTGCTGATTATATTTTGGGAATTAGCTAGGTAGAAGAGAATGTCCTCCCAGGCATGCGCTACCCTGAAATTTTAGTCCATTTGCACCAGTAATTTGAAACTTCTTTTTGGCCCCAGCTGAAAGGAGTGCTAAACCCATGGCACTAAACCCATGGCAGCTAAAGCAAGACTAAAAACAGAGGAAATTTCAGGGGGTTTGTCTTCTTTGCTCTTTTCAGCACTTGTAACAACCCAGTAATTAGTCACAGCACCCAACACTATATAGGGCTTGTGCTGTGTACAGAGTATCAGCTTTCCCAAGTGATGCAGATAACTCTTGGGTAAGATAAAAGTGAGAGGATAGACACAGGATATTTTTACCTGGACTATTTTTATTTACCATATGAACATAATTCCTCTCAGTGCCTTAGGCAAAGACAAATAAAACTGAAAAGATGACAGCTACCCTTACGTCTAGGCAGGCAGAACTCCCCATCCTGCCAAAGCGTGGGTTTGCTTGCTTCGTCTCTAGTGGAGCTGCCTCTGTTGTAGTGCCATCAGTTTGGAAACACTTCTGCAAGAACATATTTTTGGCCTTCACTCAGAAACTCCTGCCAGCCCTCCACAGAGCCTGGGAGACCTTTTACGCTATGAGCTTGCCTTTAAGAGAAAAGTCCTTACAGAATAAATGATTTCTACATTGCTCTTGTAGCTCAAATATTCAGATAACCTGTAAATTAAAAAAAAAAAAAAACAAACCAACAAACAAATAAAACTGACAGCTCTGCAGAGTTCCACCTGGGACATACTGTTGCTCTAAAGGCTAAGGAATTATACCAAGATTACCTCCAAACTCACCCATATGACAAAATTCTCCTTGAATCAGAACACTGAAGCATTTGTGACTGCACAGCAAATGCAGACATGAAAAATGGAGGGACATTTCTGTCCTACCTTCTCCTTTTTTTATCATTTTAATCTTCCATATTATGCAGAATTTGTGAAATCACAGCCAAGTTATTTACCTACAACCCTCTCTGCCCTTTCCTTTGTACTGTGCCCAGCCATGCCTATGCACACAATGACAGCACTTCACCCTATTTCAAGAACAGTAGAGTCAGAGAGGCTTAAAGGAGGCTTTGGGGAGGTCATCAACTACCTTCTGGAGAGGCTGCTTGCACAAGGGTAGCAGAGCAGCTTGCCAGGGGACATGGTTGTCCTGCCCAGATTCTATTGCTGTGCATTGCACCTGGCTCAGCACATCTGCCCTGCTTGTTAAGGTATAGTGGGAAAGGATCTAAGCTGTGGGGAGTAAGATGGCACCTTCACAATGTGCTCTCAGTGTGTAGTAGAAGCAATTAGGAACACATTTTAAAAAGCCCTCCAAGTGCAGAGAAGGGGTAGCCTCACAAAATGTTTGTGCAAAATAATATTGACCTTCAATTTCACATTCTAACTTCCTTAAAAACAGCTTATTTCTAGGGTGGATAAGCCTGAAGATGGAAAAGACTGCTTAAGCAAAGAAATGTCAGTAACAGAAATGCATCAGGTAATGACAATACAGAAAATTTGTAGTTGGATTTCTGTCCTCTCTCCTGACACAAGGAGAAATGGAGAGTTGAAGAAATCAAAACCTGAGCCATTTAGGAGTGACGTGAAGATAGGTTCTTTTTCATGAGAGACAGTTCAGCTGTGGGACTCACAGCTGATAAATATAACCAATGGCTAGAACTCTGTAGTTTCTGGTAAGGGCACGAACATTAACACCAGTGTTCAGAGTTGCAACAAATTGAAATTTTGAAATCAGCCATGTTTTACCCCAATCCTCAGATAAACATGATTAGGTAATTTCTTGCCCCTTCCTCTGCTAAATACTGTCAGGGAAAGGATATAACACTATGTGAGTCATGTGGCTAATCCAGCAAAACAGCTGGTGTGACATACACATGAGTGTTGCATTAAAACCAGCGTGACTTTGTAATAGTTAGAGGCCTTGGTGGTAGTGGCTTTCCTTTTAAGGAGTATCTCACACATTTGCGTATTTCTACGTCTTGAATAAATTTGTTATGAATTTGAAAATGAAAATGACAAATTGTAAAATCTAGAAAATGAACTACCTAGTGACTGGATGGGAGGTGAAGACTCCCAGGAGTCTGTGTTTGCTGCCCTTAAAAATCAGATACATGATTATGTACCTGTGGATTACAGGTATGTTATAGCCTTGGATATATGCTAGTGCTCAAGCATAATCAGCCCTGCACACTTCCTTTCCACAAAGGGGCACCTTAAAGAAACCTATTTAAATATATATAACTCTGTAAAAATAGCCTACTTTGATTACTTAGAAGTCAAGTTTAAAATATAATCACACTAGCAGAAATATCCAGCAGTCCGTGCACATCTCCAACTCAGCAAAGGATGTATCAAGTATTAGATCTCCAATACCCTGGGTTCCCTGCAAGCACCAGCTCTTATCAGTTGTCACAGTCTGGATTAATCCACTAGACTGGCTGTGTGCCATTAAGACCAATGGGATGTGCAAGCTACCAAGGCAAAAGGTCTCTCTGCAAATGTAGTGAGACAGAGGTGGTGTTGCAACACTTGCAACAGGGACTGAAAGAGCCTACAATATTACATTGGTTCCTGCCCAATTGCTGCATGCTCCTTAAAATAAAAAATCATGGGCTGTGTAGAAAACCTCAAAGGTGGGGATTGTAGTGGCATCAGAATGGAGCAAATATCAATTAAATGTAATCATGAGGGTTTTTTTTTAATTACTTCTTTTGTAGTTTTTGTAGCTGACATGCTGCAGATTGTACATTACTGTCACTATTTTGGTGCAGAACAATGAAGCCCTGAAATGGCACCGACTCTTTCTGCCATCCAGCCCTTTCTCAGCTGTGTATCCCTCACACAGATGAGATCTATTTCACCATGGAGATATAAATGGAATCAGGGAATCGCAGGGTGATTTGAGTTAGAAGGGACCTTAATGATCATCTAGTTCCAACCCCGTGCCATAGGCAGAGATGCCTTTCACTCAACCAGGTTGTTCAAAGCCCCATCCAGCCTGGCCTTGACCAGTTTCAGGAAGAGGGCATCCACTTCTCTGGGCAACCAGCTCCATCCTGCAGCGCTGCACTGCTGCACATGGGTCCCACAACTGGGCATCTTATCTGGGCATGCATTATAGGCACATCCAGGCTTTCCCAATGCACTCTGTCCTCATGGCCAGCATACAGTAGCTCCTACCAAGCTACTGTATAAATGTAATTCCAGGTATTAGCAGGTAATGACTCCTCAAAACCCAGTGATACAACTATAAGATCAGATCAGAAAAAACTCTAGCTCACTCAAATATCCTGGAAACCTGTGAGCCTCTGGGCCAAAAGATTGTTATTAAAGAGGAGGGGTGACAGAAACTCAAGAGCTATCTCCAAATCAGAGCTACCACATCACAGCCATCATAGTGGTCCCTCACTTGCAGGATATTGCTCTGGTGGGCTAGTGGAGAGGAGGAGCAGATCAGTGTGCAACACGGGATGAAGAATGGGCATATAGGAAAAACACACTGAGAAGGAAAGCAGATGAGAGTGAAGAAGTCAAGATCAATTAACTCGCTCAAAGAAGAAATAAAACATCCTTAAAGAAAGAAAAAAGTAGTTACTATCCCAATAATGGTTATAAACCAAAGCAGTTGCTGAAGTTAGCATAGGGATCTTACTCAGTTGCAGAGGAAGGGATCCACCAAGCACTTCTGTGAGCAAGGTGTGCTCTGCATTGCCAGAAGCACTATCTGCCAAAATGTCTCTTTATATATATGTCCTGGGTTGATGCTGAATTGTATCCCCATTTGTCTGTTTAAATCAAAAGTAAGTTCTGCACCTTTAAAACTGGATCTGAGAGTGAAGGAGAAGCAGTGGAATGTCTGAGGCGGTTGTTTTCAAAACATTATATATATATATAAAAAAAAGGTATATAAAAGGTTTTCCATGAATTACTGTCTGGCTAGATAACATTCCCCTCTGTCATGGCCAGAGAAGGCCATTTCTTTCCCATTGGCAATTATGCCCTTCCTAAACACGTTTTTACCTGAAACACAGGTAAAATACACCATTTAAAGAGTTGATTTCAAATATAATTATCCCAAGTTGAACTGCACCATTTCTGTTCTTTTTGAAGCTCTCCTATGCTCATTTTCTTTACTGGGAAGTGTAACCTTTCAGCCAGCCTTTGCATGGTAAGAACCAGCAGCCCTATTAGTAGGGGTGCATTCTCAAATTCAAATCTAGATTTCTACTGTTGATGAGAAAAGACAGCCTGGAGAAGGTAGCAGTTCCCACAGTGGGGCCATTCTGACCATGTGCTAGGGGCTGGAAGCCTGGGTTCAATCTTCGCTCAAACACTGCTTGAATGGGAGCAAGTCAGATCCCTTCTCAATGCTTCATTCTCCTCATTCATAAAATAAACATATAAGAGCGACATATATTTGAGATTTAAGAATGAAAGTAGTGTTAAAGAGATATTGTTGCTGTTGTTATAATTTATTATTATTCACACTTGGACATGTCCTTTCTCACCTGCAATGTGTTAGGCATTACCTTACATGAAACTTGGAACTGCATCTACCAAATTTGGTTGTTTGCTATCCAAGCTGTGCTTTAGGCAAGGAAAGGTGCCTCTGTATCTTACTGCTGTCTCGAACACACGTAACAAGTGTCAACAGCTCTTCCAGCTATCCCTTTGGTTCTCAATGCATGCCTCATCTTAAGAGGGCACTGCTTCACATCATATTTTCCAAATCCAGGGAATTCAGTGCAAGTTCCTGTCTATCTTCATTGTTTAATTGAAACACTGTTGATCTCATTACTAATCCACCCAAGCAGAACAAATGTGATTCAAAGGAATTTGACATGGAAGAATCTAGTATGTTATTTAGCCCAAGTCCAGAAGAGCCTGTCAAAAAGAGAGACCTTAAGAGTTTTAGTTCCAAAATAAACAAAAGGCAAAAAGATGTAATAGATGTGATGGAATTAACTGAAAAATGTTTATTGTGTTTCTGCATTCCAGGTGTCAGACAGAATAAAATGTACTCCTTGTCTGAACTTTGTAATACACTTGTAGAATAGACTCAAAAATAAAATATCCAAAATGCCACTGCTGGTGATCAGTCATCCTCACAAATAAGGACTAAGTGCAACCATAAACTTCAGTGCCTCCTGTGAGATCATTTCATTCTAAAAGAATAAAGAAATAGGAAATATACTCAGAGATCTAAATTTACCAGCAGGTAAATCACCACCCTTTTGGCAAATTAAAAATAAACCGGCAGTGATAAGTGTCACAAAGTCCATGTGGTTGCCTTGGAGGTATGTGTGACAAAATGAGACTTCAGCTCCCAGGAACCTTAAGTGAATTATTAGCTCTGCTGCATGTCTGTGAAGAGCCAGACATACTATCGTTAATAGACTGTGAAAAACAAGGACAGAAGATAAGCTGTTCTAACATTGCCCTCTATCAGAAATTTGAAGTAAAGACAAAATTTACATGATTTATTAATTTTGTATGTAGCAGATGTTATTGCTGTTGTTAGTAAAAGAAACATATTACATTATCATATAAACCATAAACATATATGTAATTTTTTTAATGTAATGACAAGATTCAGAGGAAGTGCTGCATGGATCAGCTGTTCAGCTCAGTGCTCCTGTACCTTCTGGGCCTCTCGTTCTCCCACCAGCTCTGTCCTTCAAGTGCTGGCACACTTACAACTACTGAGTAGATTAGGGTAAAGAACTGATTGAACTGAAAAATAACCAAGGGGATGGAAAAGGTGGTTTTCCAGCCACATGAGTCCACTATGTGGTTGCAGATTGTTTATGCTGGGCAAAATGGGGAGGAAATTCAGGGCAGCACCAGTGGACAAGAACACAGAAGGGAGATGATGACATTATAAGCTGCCTTTGCAATCTGATATCAAGCAGTTAATTATCAAAATAGGCCCTAAAACATTTTCTAATATAATGTTGTGATGAGGAAAATATTTGGCCAGGATTATAATCACAGGATTTAAATGAGAGGAAACTGAGAAATTATGAGAATACAGTGAACTACTCAAATTGGTTTTTAAAAATTAATTTTAAAGGAAAACTTCCCAGGACAGTTCTACAGTAGTGATAGAGGGATTTTGTTCTTCTTGTCAAAGCTACTGTGGTGGTAGCCTGTATAATGTCTTCTTTAGTCAGCAGCTTCTGTTCCAATGTGTCATCTACAAAGGCACAAGGGGCATACATCCTGCTAGGATGAATGAGTGCTTCTAGAGCTGGGTGCCAGGCTGTAACAGTTGGTACTTTATTGTCACTCATGTCTTCTTAATCTGTCATAAAATGTAAGTTGCCAGCCCATTATTGCTATTACTGATGTGATTATATATGGTTTCCATTTTTCAGAATGTACAGCCATATAACTCATTTAAATACTACTCTATGGAAATGAAATTACCTAAATGAAATTTTAATTCAGTATAGATTCACAGTGGGGTTCAGGCATTTAACTCCAGTGAAGTGACACCTGGCATCACTGGCGTCCCGAGATCTTATTCATGGCTTCTCCCACAGCTCCTAAAGCATCCAACCCTTCTGCTGACAGACACCTCTGGACTTTGAGATTTCTTCCACTGTAGGATTTGTAACTGTGCACTGCTTTGCTGTGCACCCTGCAAAGTTCTGCTCCCTGAGCCTGCTGGGCTTTCCTGTAGATACTGGTGTGCTGGACAAAGAGGGTGCTGCCTTTGGATTATTTGAGAACAGGACTAACATGAGATCTGGATGCAGCAGGGTGTGGATGGAAGTGCTGTACAGCCATGGGGCTGAATGTGTACCCAGGTCTTGCACACTGTACAGGGCTACAGCCTTCCCAGCCCCTTCTGGACAATGCAAGGCTGGAGTTAGGAGTCCCACAGGAAGCCCCCATCAGCTTGTCTCTACACCAGAGCTCTAAATGAGGGGCTCTGAAACACAGATCCATGACAACACTGGGCTTCCTAGTGCCCCCTCCCATAAACCAGGTGCTCTCCAAATAACAGCAGAGTATTTGAGAACTCCATCCTGTTTGGAAAGAGGGAGGCACTGGTCAGTGCTGTCCATGTGGAGTGTGCAACTGGGATCACAAAGGCTGTTCATAACTTCTCTCAGCTTGATTTAGAACGAGGCTGTGGACATGGATTTTAACTCTGTCAGAGTACAGCCTGCCCCACAGCTTCTCAGACAGGATGGTTTAAATCTTTCTGCACCTGTCCTGAACATGCTGCCCACATTTTATAGAATAATTAAATGCTCATATGCATAAATACATATAAACGGGGACTTAATGTCAATTGTGGCAATTAAGGAATTAAAAAAACTTTGAAAAATTTGGGTTTATTATCTGCCTCAAGTCCTTGAACTGAAGCTGAAGGTCAGGGATGAAGTTTTAAAACAGAGAAGCAGCTAGGGAAGTGACATTCCGTCTCTGGCACAAAGCTTACCTGAAGAAAAAATATTTTGCTACAGTTTTCAAACATCTTTTTTCAAAGACTTACATTTCAGTCTTAAGGCTTGTGTCTCCTAGGCAACATCAGGTAAGATTAAAGTGCAGTGTGCTTTAATAGGTATTTTTTACTAAAATGCTTTCAAAAAGCACTTCCAGGAAAAATAAAGATAAATAACAAAGTAATATATTTTTTTATTCTCCTCTTTCTTTGAAAAATTTTGGGAAAACAATCATATTTTTTATCTCATTCTCATATCAGCCAAATTGATGTAAGCTTCCAGATGGGGTCTTATATTGCAGGTTACCCATGTTATACAGAACATTATGACCTCACCTAATTGTATTTATTTTTCACATATTTGAATACTGCACAATGTGATACTGGGATATAAGTACAGCAATATTATTCTTCCCTATCTTTTGATCTACAGATATTTTTCAGCTTTAAAATTATAACTTTTCATTTGTAGGGCTTTAGTCCTGCGAATTTTATAGAATCCTTTTTTTACCACCTTTATTACCAGAACAAAATAAAATCCCACTGATGTATTCATATAACTATGAGTAAAATTATGATCATGTTAAAACCGATGATAATATTCCCACTGTCTTCAGCAAGTCAGTTTGTCAGCTTTTCTTGGTATAATGTCAGGGAAGCATGGCCTCAGAGGACACCAAAAAGCAAGGGAAATCAGTACCATCTCTGATGATCTCTGTTGTATACATCATCCACATATCAAAGAACACACAGCTCTGCAATAACCATTGGAGAAAATCTGGCTACAAATCAAATAGATAAATATAGAATGGGTGAATAATCAGAATTCAAATAAAATCTGCATTTTCCTCAAAAATGATCAGAGACGTCAAGAGGCATCGCATTAGAATGACAAGCTAAAATCTTTCCACCATGTTCATTCTGGAACCGCGCGTTGCAGCGAGGGAATGTGGAATGTCACTCACAGCTGAGAGGGCTTCTGCAGGACAGAGTCCTCGGGCGGCTCCTGGCAGCAGCCTCAAGGGCCTTTCTGGCTGAGGCTCCTGCACAGCTGCTGTGGATTCCCTCACTGGGGACTCCCCAGCGCTGCCTGCTGCAGCACACATGCCTGGGGTCATGGAAATCCTGTGGGACCCTCCTAACCCTGGGTAGGGTTACTTTCATCGCCAGGATTTTCAAAAAGCAGCAGCTACTTTCATAACCTATCTCATGTGTTCTAATTTTCACTCTAGAGACCTAAAAGAGACCACTTCATGCAGCTGGTAAAAGATCATATCTAAAGGCAGCCCTGTCCCCATCACTTCTTGCTAACTCCCAGGTAAACTTTCTCAATCCTAAGTAGTTTTATCTCAAATACCTCTGTGCAGCCCAGTGCACACTCAAGTCAATCTGTGTTTAGCCTGTGCATAGTAAGAGAATTCAACAAAAATGAGTCATTCAGATATTCAAAACTGAATTCAGGCCTACACAGAGATCTGACCTAAAGTAATTTTTACTTATATTTTTATTATAGAACAAAACTTCTATGCAATAATTTAAAAATATAATTATTTTTCAAAAATTACAACAGAAAATAATTGAGGTCAAAAAGATAAATAACAGTTCCATCCTCCCTGAATGAAATTTCAACAAATAGATTTCTCAAGACATAAAAAACCTGAAGAGTGTTCTATTTTTTCCACGCTTCAGAGTCTTCATAAAAACACCCCTGTCAGGCCAGATGGAGTAATGGTACAGGGAAGTATTATTATAAAAATATTAGTGAACATACCTGTTTAATCTACCGTATATCCACTTCTATTGTAGCAGCTGTGGTTTTAAATGCTACTGTTTACAGACTTCTCCCTAACAGCATTTATAATGATTGCACATTTGGCTTGGATTTCTCACCAACAGCTCACTTAAAGACCATATTGCATCTCACTGTTACTGTGCATTTATTCCATGTGTGCTAATATCCTGGTTGTTTGGTTTATGCTAATCACTTTTTTGTTGTTGTTGTTTTGTTTTCCAGTGAAGAGTTGAAGAGTTATAGATTGCCTACCGGCTTGCTTCAAACCTCATAGATATCAGTTAACCAAATGGCAAATATCGTTATAAAACCAACTACATTAGGCAGTGGACTTTAAGTAGCAGATCATAGGTCCTTGTTCTCAGAATCCTCTCCTGCAGTTTTACAAGCATGTTGTCATTTTGCAGGTTAGAAATGCTTGCTGTTCCTCTCTTAAATGCTGCTTTTAGAGTATCATTTACTAACCACTCTATTTATAGAGGTTGATGCCAAATTTCCATCTGATAGCTTGGAGCTATGGATCACTCAAAAAAAATCTTATCTCGTTCCAAAAATAACACAGATAATGTCTTGCATTTGCTGGTTTGTGTTTGCATACGGCATATACTGCCGCATTTTGAGGAAATGGCTTGCAGTAATAATGAGAAAATGTGCCTATTGTGAAAACTTATAGGATTTTTCATTGAAAACTTAATAATGCATCCATTAAGAAATTATTCTTGCTGCAATTGTTAATTTGGGATTTAAAAATAAGTTTGCCCACTTTTAAGGTAGGCAACTCTCAGTTTTACCATGTTAGTTTAGGGTAAGTCTTTTTATACTGGTATGAGAAAAGCCTAACAAAATTGGACCAGCAGGAGCACGTAAGAACATTTTAAATGGCTGTGGGCAGTTCGGCAATGGGGACATTTTCAGCAGCCTCTGGTGGTTGAAGGACAACATAAATGGCTGAAGGAAGACTGATCTGTCACATCAGGGGTTAAAACATTCATACTTTGAACTTGACTAAGCAGAGTTTGGAGCTTCTGCATCTATAAATACTTAAAGGGGAGAAGAGCACAGGACCAGAGGCCTGAAGTTGCTCCCAGAGTCACAAAGCCGCATCCTTTGCTGGGTTGGAACTGTGTGAAGTCACCTTTCTGACATCTCTGGTCACATTTGTGCCTTCTCTCTGCTGCAGTTCCCCATGAGCCACACCCACAGCTATATAACGGCTCCAACTCTTGCATATTTGGAAAAAGGAAAAAAAGAACACAACCAAAAACTATTTGGTTCCCTAAAACCAGCAAACCAAAATAGGTTGCCTTTCTGCTTTCTTCAGATAATGTTGTGAATTACAATGACAAGCAGTTTCACACAACTTAGCTAGCAATAGAGCAATTTACAATCTGCTCTTTTTCACTCAGCATTTCTACTCTGAGGTAAGGCAAATGGGGTTAGGTGCCAAAATAAAACAGCAACAGTTTCTTCTCAAGTGCATGTTTTTCCACAGCCACCTGCATGGAAGCCTCCTCTTTTCCCAAGCCCTTCACTGCAGATTGACAGCAGTAAAGCATTGCAGCACACATTCCCGTAGTCGTGATCCCTGAAGTGCGCTCTGTTTTCCAACACTGTGTTTTCCGAGAGCTGATCTTTCCCCCTGTACTGGGTACTCTTGAGGACTCGTCTCGAGTACCGGCCTCAGTTGCGTGCCCCTCAGTTCCGTGCGGACCCTGAGGAGCTGGAGCGATCCAGCGCCGCGCAGCGCAGCTGCTGAAGGCTCCGGAGCGCAGGTGCTGTGCGGAGCGGCTGCGGGAGCTGCGGCTGTTCAGCCCGGAGCCAAGGAGGCTCGGGGTGACCGCCCCGCTCTCTGCCAGCCCCGGAGGGCAGCCTGTAGCCAGGCGGGGGGCGGGCTGTTCTCACAGGGAACTAGCAACAGCGAGAGAGGACATGACCTCGAACTGTGCCGGGCAGGTTTAAGTTGAACATCAGGAGGAACTTCTTCACTGGAGGAGTAATTAAACACTGGAATGGATTGCCCATGCCCAGGGAGGTGGTGGAGTCGCCATCCCCAGAGGTGCTTAAGGATAGACTGGATGTGGCACTCAGTGGCAGTCTGGTTTACATGGTGGTGTTTAACGGGGTGGATTCGATGATCCTAGAGGTCTTTTCCCGTCTAAATGTTTCCTTTACCCTGTGTTTCCGTAATCAGAGAAAAAAATCTACTAGCCGAGGCAAGAACACGCAGGCTTTCAAACCCGGCCATCCTTCTCTGCCCTAAGGGCAGAATCGTACAAAGCCTTCTTGAAGCGGGGCCGCCCTGAGCCACGAGTGGTTTTCACACCAATTCTCTAATCAAGCCGAGGTTAATCAGAAGTAGCCGGGGCCCTGAGGTGCCCGTGGCGACAGCGATGCCCAGGCGAGCCCCGGCAGCGCAGAGCGCACCAGAGCAGCGACGCCTCCGGGGCGGGCCTCGAACCCGCGGCCGCGGCGCACCCGGCAGCCTCTGCGCCGTGCGTCACAGCACCGCCTCCCGCGCTCGTGCCCGGCGCTGCGGCGGCGTCAGCTGACCGCGGGTCACGTGACCCACCGGCGGGCGGGCGAGCGGGCGGCGGCGCCGGGGATGGAGCAGTGACGGTAACGGCGGGGCCGGGCCCGCAGCGGACAGCGCGAGGGGAGGAGGGAAGGGAGGACAGAAGGATGAGTGTCTGGGCTACCCCGAGCGGCTGCCGCAGCGCCCGGCCTGCCCCGGCGCCGGGCCGCGCAGGACCTGGCATGAAGGGCAGCGCCGGCCGGGCCCGGCGGTACCGCGGCTCCCAGGGGCTCTGCCGGGCCGCGGGGCTATCGCTCTGCCGCTGCGGGCGGTGTTTACCGCGGGGAGGCCGAAGGGACAGCGCGGCCCGGGCAGCCCGAGCCGGCGGGCTGTGGGAACTGACATCTAATCCCTGCGATCCGGGCCGGCGGCTCCGTGGGGAGCGAGGGCAGCGCCCCCCGCTCCCGGTGCCGGCCCCGGGTCGCCTCCGCACGAGCGCCGGGATTCCCCACGGCGCAGCCTCCCCGGCTCCCTCCTTGTGGCCACTTGCGTTTGTGAAACGTGGAGGCCAAGCTCCAAAAGTGATTCCTGAAAGCGAGCTTGAAGAAGTGGCACCCTGGGGCCTTAGTGCTAAGTTGCATCAGTAAATTGAGGTTTCCTGTTGAGCTAAATAGAAGCAGTTGTCCCCTGACCCTTACCGTGCTTTAAAAAAAAAACCAAAATGCAATGCCATAGTTGAAATCGGTTTTGGCATCACTGTATGTTTTTCCGGGTATAGCACTGAAAACACTTGTTCATAAGTTTTATTTTATACTGTAGTATACTGCATGAAAGATTTTTCTTTGGAAATCCATTCTCCTAGTAATATAGGGGTGAAGCAGCGTACATTACAAAGTCCTGGTCGTAGAGGTACATGATGCAAACAAGCTACCCATTCTAGGTTTTATTTTGAACACTTGATATTTCCTACTTTATCCTGTGGTTTTTTTTCCTTTAATTTGATTTGCTTTCATTTTACAGTTGGTCTGTATGTATTTTTTGTCTGGCCAGCATTTGTATCTGTTTTTCAAACCATTCTGTAGCACTTCCCCTTTCTTCACTTCTTGTTTGGTATTCTCCATTGTTCTGATTTCAAGCCACCTCATGTAAAACACTTAAAACTCTTCTAACAAGCTTTTTATTCCCTTGTGTGTATTTGATAATACCTCCATTTTACTCGAAATGGGAAATCATCTTTCTTCCCATGACTATTAGAAATGGAACAGAGCTTCAGGAAAACCAGCCACACAGACAAAAACCAGTGAGGGAGGAAGGGAACAGAAGTCCAGTGACTTAATAATTCCTGGGAGCTAAAACTGTTCCTTCCGTGTCCCTTCTGGAAACTTTATAAGTATTCTTTAAAGGGTATTAATGTTTGTGGAAGCATGAGAATGCAATATTCCTGTGACTTACTGAATAGGGTTCTGGATTTCTGTGTTATTTCTCTTCTGTCTTTTACTTGGATATTTGCAAGTTGCTGCTGCCACCACCTAGTTTGTTTATCCAACCTTTATTCCACAGCTTTTTCTAGTCCTAGTCTAGTCAGATCCAGACAAAAGCAATTTAAAGCTTCAGCACTTTGAGAGTGTGTGTCAGCTGTAGTGGTGTCTTCCTGAGTAGGTGAAGTTTCCTGTAAACTTGGCTTTGCCTTTTATAGTGCCAGAGTTCAGTGGTGTGTAGGAAAACCAAGTCTGTCACGTATTAAGGAAGTTAATGCATCTTAGTAGTCTGAGTTAGAGGAAATTTTGTTCTGTTCATCGATAATTAGTAGCCCTCCTGTGGAGACCTGTTATGTGAGATCCTGCAGTCGGTGCTGAACAAAGAAGCCCTGTAGCATGGTGATAACTGATGTTGTGTGTCTGGTCTTGTAAGTCATCTGATTTCTCAGTTATCTGTACCTGCCTTGGCATTGTCTGTGTTTGGGTTTCTGGCACTGCTGTGCTGTGCCTGGTGGTGCAGTGCCAGACCTCACGGAGTGTGTGCTGTCAAGGGCCTTAGGAACTGGGTGTCATCATTCCCTGCTGGAAACAAGGCCCCTGAAGTCCAAGGGGGATGACTGCTATGCCAGGCTCTGCTTCATGGTGGTGATTAATGGCTGGTAAACTTCAGCTGTAGGCTTCCTGAGTAGCTGAGCAAAAGAATCAGCAACCAGGCCTTTATCTTACTTGGAATTTCAACACCCTTGATGATTTGCTACCCTTAGAATGAATACACAGATGAAGGATCTATGTGTGTTGTTTTGGGCAAAATTTGCTACCACATACAAGTTCTAAAAAATACAACATTTGATTTGTTCTCCCTCAAAAAAATGAGTACTGTAATCTGTGCTCATGAAATGTAGTTAGCCTCTGCTCGTTCAATGCTGCTACAAAAGACATTGCAGATATCAAAATTTGGTATTTTTATTCTGTCAAGGTACACTTTGCTTTCATTCTTCATTCCCTTATTAAAAGCATCCAATAAGTCTCAACCATCTGTTTCTGCTTCATAGTGATAAAAGACCATAAAAACTCTTAACTTCCTGACCTTGTCTGCAAAGTAAACCAACATCACTTGTATTTAGTACCAACACTTCCTTGACTAGTGCCAGTATGTGTAATCTTATTGATGGTCTACAGTGGTAACAGAGATATCAAGACCAGAAAGGGTTCTTGTTTTTGTTGAAATTTTTAGCTGTCAGGAGAAGCTTCTTTACTTCAAAGAATAAACTAGATCTTATTGCATTTAAATAATTTCAGGCATTTGCTTACTTTAAAACACTGTCCTAATGAGAAAAGTGATTAGAAAAGATATGTAAGAGTTGAAATTTGTTTGTTTTTTCTTATTTTTTTTCTCTAATGTTTTCTGGAAAAGTTTTCTGTTGTACAGATGCTGGAAAATATATATAGCTGTAAAAATATAATTTGATCCTGTTTAATTTGATTTTTTTCCAGTTAGATTGTTTGCTTGTCATCTTTCTGTGAAATTACAGTTGAAAGGTGCTAATGTTGCAAACTCAGCCCATTTTAACATACAGGATGGGCAGTTTAGAAAGATTTTCCAACTGTGTAAATGTGATTTGGAAGATAGGAAAAAATTATTTTGAAACTACATGATACTCCCCGTAAAATCGCTTGCAGTGACTGGAACTGCACTTTAGTAACATGGAATGAGACGTTTTTCTTCAGGCAAAGCTTTGACTGCTGTATTAATGGCAGATTTTTTTTCTTCTTTCCCTTGCTTCCCTCCTGCTAGCATATTGCCTTTATCCTCAGAATCAACAAACATCAAGATAAAGGCACAAAAATGACAGAGTTTTGGCTGATTTCTGCTCCTGGGGAAAAAACCTGTCAACAGACATGGGAGAAGCTCCATGCAGCAACTACAAAACATAACAATCTTTCTACTAATTCAAAGTTCAATATTCCGGACTTGAAGGTATGTAAACCCCATTTCGTGTTCTAAGGAGTGTGTTTGTTTTGCATCATCCTTGTTTCTAGAGATTAAAACTTGCACATGTTTTAGAGAGAAC
This sequence comes from Sitta carolinensis, assembly GCA_032173965.1. Lineage (NCBI taxonomy): Eukaryota > Metazoa > Chordata > Aves > Passeriformes > Sittidae > Sitta > Sitta carolinensis. The sequence continues at coordinate 133,293,213 of CM063284.1, forward strand.
AGCCGACTTCTCTTGATGTTTGTGTGTGGATCTAAGAAATAATTCAGGCAACAGTTAACTTTTTTTATGAACGTCTAAGTTAGTTGTTCACTCTGCAAGTTTTCAAGATTCAGCAGCCTGTGTTCTTTCAGCAAATAAAGCAGATTTTTCCAAGTATGCTAGTCTTGATCTCGTAGTGATAGCTGTTACTTGGAGAAGAAAAATAGAGACTTGTGATCTGATTGAGTTCCTTTGACTGTTTTGTTTGGCCTTCATAAAAAATTATTAAAAATTTTTTTCCCTTCTGAATTATCTGCTCCTTTTCTGTCTGAGATAAAATGAAAAGGCTCAAATTAAAATAACAGGAGTTGATCAAACAACTGCTCTGCCTTTTCTCCATCCAAAAGTAACATTCTTCTATTAGAGCCAGGCTTTATCTCTTGCTGAGCATTCCAGTGTGCCTGCCAGTGTGTTGTGGAAAATGGAAAAAAAGCCTGTTCTTGGTTTCCTGCAGTCATCAGGATATGGAAAAGTATGAGCCAGTGTATTCATTTAGAAAAGATCTTTCCTAATGCCTGAATGTTTCATGAAGAAGAATTTGGAGCTCAGTTTAATGTAATGTGTGAAAGCTCATCAAAGCTTAAAAAATGGAGGAGAAAAATGCCATCAGTCTTTGTCTGCAGAGTAGATCAAGTTCAGGTGGCATAATGCCTTTTTCCTGTCTCTGCTAAGGAATGAACCCAGAGCACAGAGTGCATCAGTGTGCCTTGTAAGATCTTCCAACTGCCATAACTTGTGTTTGCATTTGGACTGTCCTGAGTTAGAATAGGGACTAGAACAAATGTCTGTCTCCTCTCAGGAGATCCTTGGACACGAGTCAGGATGGTTTTCAAACTGTAGGGTTCCTGCAGCATTTAGAGGAGATATTGATGGAAATTGTTGGGGCCCATCAGGGTTAGAAACAATTGATTCTGCTTATTAAAAGGGGCAGAAGCTGAATATACCTTATATACAGTGGGAAATAGTCTGGCTTCTGTGGACCTGGTGAAACTGTTTAAGCAGTGAGGTCCTTTAGTTAAAAACTCATTGAAACAGTGGTTTAGTCTCCACTGAACAGTCGTACTGCTTAAGGATTTGTTTGTCCTGAGTCTTAAAAGTGACTAGTTAAAATTAGCTTCCTTATTCTGCTTGTGGCCCATAAGAAGGTGGGGTATGGAAAGTCATTTGGTAGTGATGTTTCTTAAGAAATTCTCCTCCTTTCTGCTCCAAAGCTAAACAGAAAAGGAATAATGTGAATTTGGGTGTTCAGATATATCTATAGATAGATGCTAGGCTACAAATATGTTAAATGTTAATAGCATCTTGGCTGGACAGAAGATTCATTTATGCCTTGTAATATTTCATCAAGAAATGTGTACTCTAGATACATGAAATTAGGGAAGGAAGTGTTTTCTGGAGGAGAAACACTTCCTCCTCTTCTGGACGAGAAGGGAAGAAAGAGTGAAAGCTTGTAGACAAACTAGATATTTTATTATCCAAGATGCAAAAAGTCCAGACTCTAGTTGGTCTTACTGCTGCAGTACTCCTGTATTATCACAGTTTTCAAGGTCCAGGTTGCCTCCAGTGCTGAGATTCCTGATCAGTGAAATTTCACATTTGATCTAAAGTAGTGAAGTAAATGCTAAAGCATCTGCCTTGTGAAAAATACAGCAAATTCGTAGTGTAGGCATTGTTTTGACATGTTTTGGATGGCTGGATTGCAGAATTGAAACTGAGCACCAAACTAGTGAGTTAGATCTGATCCTGTGGTGCTTTGAGGGAGTGGGTATCTAACAAATGAAACAAAATGTGACTTAGACTCCAGCACTTTATGTAGTTCTGCAGAAATACTTGTTGGGAGATGTAGCTTTTACTGTTAGCTGGTTTTATCTTTCTGTGTTTGTATACATCTACTAATGCATTTTGATCCTTGCTTCTAGGTTGGTACACTGGATGTTTTGGTTGGTTTGTCAGATGAGCTGGCTAAACTGGATGCATTTGTGGAGAGGTAAGTTTATTTTTACTGGATGCAGAGTATGAGAATAATGATGTGATGGTTTGCTGAGTCCTAATAATACACAGGTTATTTTCAGCATTTTTTGTATCACAGTGATCCTCTGCAGACAGTCAGCAAGCTAAGATTTAAGAAAGCTAGGGTGCTGGTCTTCACAGTATTTGTTCTTCAAAAAAGGAAAACAGTCTGAACTTCTTATGGAATAGTGGAACATTTTGTATTGATGAAGGATGGTTCTCCCTATAGTAGTGCTGTGTGGTGCTGGGTCCTGGAGATTTGTTAAAAATTGAGCCTGACAGGTGCAGGAAGTGGTGATGAAATGAAGTAAAAGCTTGTCCTTTTAGTGGGAATAGTGTTTATATACTTTGAGAAGGTAACCATGTACTTTCCTAATTCATAGAAATGCTTAAACAGTATTAATATTAAAATTAAAAACCTATTCATTTTGAAGAAACTAATGGCCTTTTGAAAATGATTTTGAGCAAAAGTATTCCCATTTCACATAACCAGAACTCATGGAGCCATCTTCTGTTTCAAGGAGAGAAATCTTAAGTAAACGTTTTTAAATAGAAAAGGAAGCTATTTGGCTTGGCGTGTGTGTATAATAATATACATGGCTTTTCAGTTAGGAAGGCAGGTCTTGAGTATCAGATTGCATTGTCAGGGTTGCCTTGTGTTTAGTTTGAATTACTGTTGACTTCTACCTCTTTATCTGTTTTTAAAAAGGGGTTAGAATTTTGGATGTACAACAGACTTTAAAAAAGATTTTGCAATATAGTGACATTACATTTAAAGTCAACATCAGTGTGAGGGAGCTAGCTTCATCTTGTTGAGAATTGGTGAGTAGCAACAGTAGAGATTTTAAATAAAGTTGTGGAATACTTCTGAGAAGTTGGTCTCCTTCAGATACTGAGCTCAGCTCGTCCTCTCAGAAAGTCTGGATGTAGAGCAGTCATCATCCTTGTTTGATCCAGTCACTCTTGATCCAACCTCAGGCAATTTAAAATCAGTTTTATCAATGGTATTTCTCAAATGGCAGGTATGGGGTTTGTTGGGTTTGGTTTTTTTTTTTTTTAATGTATCTTTATCTTTCATTTTTCAGTGTCGTAAAGAAGGTGGCCCAATATATGGCTGATGTTCTAGAAGACAGTAAAGATAAAGTTCAGGAGAATCTTCTGGCTAATGGAGGTAAACTGTTAACCATGACATCCTAATGTATTCTAAAACTGTAGAAGGGAAGGCAATGATCCTGAAACTTATAGAAGCACAAATAAGCCAAGTGCAAGGGGTGCACCTGGGTCAGGGCAACCCTCGGCGTCGATGCAGGTGGGGGATGAACGGCTCGAGAGCAGCCCTGCTGAGAAGGACTTGAGGGTGCCAGTGTGCATTCTATTTCAGTATTGCACTTTTCTCTGAACCAATATTTTATTTTCAAAGCCATTTAATGGAATTATCACAGCTTGTATTGATCCAAGAGAGGCTAGTGGATAAGGGCTTGGAGTAATGTCTTTTGTAGGTAGCTGTGCAAACCTGTCGCTTCAGATGAGCCGCATGGTCATTGCTGGGTTTTTTTCCATCATAACCTTCCCTTCACCCACCCATTTTTCACACAGAGCAAAATGTAGTTGCTCTTGTCTGTAGTTCTTCAACCACCCTTGGCATGGTAGTAAATGTCATTTAATAATGTCATGTCAGTAAATGTCATTCTCTAACTCATACAGAGGTGGAGAAACCATCTGAAGGCAGAGGTCATGGATTTACAGCTTGTTTATTTTCAAATTCGTTAAGCAATAGGGTCCACACATGGGAAGGTCCAGTCTGTTACAGTTCTCTTCTGCTACATCAGATCTACATAGAGTACAATAGAGTAGTTTTTTCATTGTCAATCTTAACAAAGTTCTTTAAAATTTTAGTTGACTTGGTCACCTATATAACAAGGTTCCAATGGGATATGGCCAAATACCCAATCAAGCAATCCTTGAAGAATATTTCAGAAATTATTGCAAAGGTAAGATAACTTGTTTTATAAAACTTCCCTATTTGAATTTGAGATATTTATGCACAAAATTTGCTCTCAAAGCATTTGTCTGTTTTAATCAGCTAACAATAGTAGTGAACTTTGTAGCAGTTAGTAACCAAAGAGATACATTAGGATGTGTCTAGGATTTGGAAAGTGCTCCCTGAAGGACATCATGCTGTCTTTGCTGATTTTTACTTCCTAGGATCACTGAGCTAACAGGAAAATAGCCAGGAATTTAATAATGTTTACATTTCAGTTTTGCTGTACTAGCCTATTTGTCTGATGTTCTCAAACCTTGTGGGCTGTTAGCAGGGAGCCAGGGAACATTTTTACATTCTGAAAGCCATGGCAGTCAGTTATGAGGGGAGAAATAAGCCTTCATTGTTAGATTTAAAGAAAGCTCATTTGAGAGTTGTCATGTGTTTTCCTCATCTTTGCTTTGGCAAAATGTTTCATGCATAGAGGGTTTAATTTGCATTGTACTTGCTTGTGAGCCTATACAGGGTCCTCAGCAGTGACTGGCTGATGTCAACAGTGAGAGAGTTCTCTGTAGGCAGCTCTTGCTTTAAGATCTTCCCAGCTTCTTCAGTTTTTTTTTTTCCCCTTCCCTGTTTTCTGTAATCTGCAGACTGGCTCTTGGAACTGTGTGTGTTACTAACTGGAAATACTAACTTGGAAAAAAGAGGCTGTTCTGGGTACCTATAGAGGTAGTCTTGGTGGTGGATATGTAGGGACTATAATGGGGTTGGGATGGGGGTAAGTGCTGGCAGACTTATGTTTTGCTATAACTGCAGTTTCCTGAAACTATTACATAATTTTTTTTGCAGAGATTACAAAATCTTAATATACGCTACAAAGCTAACTGAGAATGCAATTAGTAATTTCATTTTTGATATTTTCTTTGGGACTATCACTGTATCTTGAATTTATTTCACAAATTATATTTATTAAGTATTCCTGGAAAACATTTGCAGTGTGGCCTTTTGTTGAAAGATGACAGTCTGTCTTATGGCTCTGAAGATTTGCACATTAAAAATATCCCACAGATAAAATAATCTTAATATCTGACACTAGAACATAGTATTTGCTTCTTCAGAAGAAGGTACTAAAATAAAGCACTGAACTTTTTACAGCTGTTATAGTACAGCGCTTGTTTTTGCAGAAATTAAATTTGTTGAAAAAGAAACATAGGATATAAAGGAGATGCCCTTTATTGAAAATTATCAAAGATTCAGTGCATGTTATTCTGTGTCCTGGAGTCTGCTAGATAAATAATCTGCTTCAACAAAGTTGTACTGTAGAACCCGAACTTCAGCTGTTTTACATTCTTTGTGTGCGTTAGGGACCTCATTGACCTGTTAGGTTGGATAGTAAATGGAGAGAAACAGGTCTGCTGGAGTTCAGCCTGAGCCATCCTGTTGAGGGTTTCCATTTCTCTTCATGTTTAGCTGTGCATGTATTCTATAGGGACAGCTTCAGGACACCTATGTCATAAATCTGATTTCAAATAGTTTATAAAATATTTTCAACTGTGAGCCATAGATGTGTGTCTATAAAGTAGAGAAGAGAAGGAAGATGACTGAAGATGTCTTATGTTCTTATAAAATGACCCCTAGGAGATCATATCACAGGACTTGAAGCTGTTTTGTCCCAAGGCAGAAAGAGTCCTGACAAAGATAAAATCTTCATATAATTATGGACCAAAGCAAAGATACAGGAAAATTGATAGAGCTACATTAATTAAAATCTGTGAAACCTCTTGACATGTTGATGTTAAATAATTTGAAAAGCTTGTCATATAACGAATTACTTCTTTTCCTGTATGGTTTTATATCATCCTCACTCACTCAGGCAGCAGATTCTGATATCTGTCAAAATGACTAATGGCAATCGCAGTGGGTAGGTTGTCAGTTGAGAAGAAATTACAGCAGAGTTAGAAACATTTAAAATAAAATGATATCTGCTGAAACGATCCATCAAGTTTTTTCAGCTTTTACCTTTCAGAAGTTTTGTGAACCCCAGTGTCAATACAGAAGACTTTGGAGATGGCATCTGTGCTCTGTGAGAGCTGTCGCTTAATCAAGTAATTCTTTGAATTTGAAGTTAGTCATCAGACTTATGCAAGGAGACAACATCAGTATTTTTAGTGTAGTGCCCTAGTCCAACTTTTGCAGCAATCCAGGCATGCACTGACGTACAGCAGCTCAGTTGTACGGCTACAAGACACTCATGTACTGCCTATGACTATCTAAGTAGTTTAAATATCTGGGATTGCTCTGTGTAGAAATAGCTCACTATGTTAGACTGGCACTTTCCTTAGCAATACCGTGAGTCTGCCTCCTTTTACGATGACTTTTGTGAGTTACCAATTCTACTCACAAAAGGAAGTTTGTATTGTTGCTTCATTTGGTAATTTAAAAAAAAAATTATTTTCAAGAGCTCTATTGTGGCATTGAGGTTTGCAGTTCTGTATTCTCTAACATTCAGGAGGAAGCGAAACTGGTTGTCTTTGACAATAAATTTCAGTCAGTGCAGCAGTAACAGGTTTTTGTCTAGACAGTTATCTTTAAAAAGACTACTGACTACAAATGAGAGCAATTAGAGTATTGCCAATTAGGAAATGCTGAATGGAACTGGTGTAAAGGCAGTGTTTTGTATCAAAGGTTTTTGGGGTTTGTCATTAATAATGCATAGTTAGACTGTTTAAAGTCTCTGTCGTTGGAAAAGGCAGAGGGGTTATCAGTCTGGGGAAGAGCTGAAATGCACAAAGGTACTAGCTTAATATTGTCTGATTAATTTCCCCCTTTTGCTGTCTTCTAGATGTAAAAGAAAAAGTGTTGGTGTTACTTCTTGTAGAATTAAAAAGTTTTCATGAAGGTATATGACTTGTGTGACACCTGCTGAAACATTCTGCATGTTGCTTTGCTAAAGGTTGTATCAGTCAAAGGATTTAAATAGTCTTAAGTACTCATCTGTTTAATTTTCCCATTTTCAGAGTATTTTGTCTAAAGGATTTCTGTATCTGTAAAGGTGCAAGCTGTAAATGTGTTGCCACATGAAGCTAACATTTTCAGTCTTTTGATGACCTCCTGCTACAGACAAGCCAACTTAGGTGTTACCATAAACAAGGTCACTATTTAATTAAGTGACTTGTTTTTAAGGGAAAATTATTTTGTGGAAACAAAATCATATCTGAATCTCCAAGCTGAAGTGTTTTATGCAAACAAAATGTTTTGTCAGTGGTCTAAGTCTATATAAAGGGAGAGCCCCTTGACGGTGTTCAGAAACTTGCCTCTGGGAATTTTTTCATGCTTGTTCCTCCATACTAAAGTGAGGAGGCAGTGAAGGAGGCAGTAGGCAGCAGTACAATGCCAGATAAACACTGTGCCATGTTCTTTCAGTTACCTAACTGTTACTGAGTGCTCTGGTTTTAAAAACACTTCCTTGTACAGGGTACATGCTGATATGAGTACGGCTGGCAGTTTAAGATGTACTAAAGTGCTTCATTTGTTTTGTATTCTTCCACTTACTGCCAAGTTATGTATCTGGGAATGAATCGTTTTTGATAATCATCAGAATGGCTAATGAAGCCATCCTTCTCAAATCCATCCATCCATCCTCCAGGATTACTTGAGCAGCAGTGGCAAGCTGAACATAAGTTCTATTCTAGTTCTTTTCTTTTCATTTTTAAGGGAGTAAACCAGATTGACAATGACCTAAAAGCAAGAGCCTCGGCATACAATAATCTGAAAGGGAATCTTCAGAATTTGGAAAGAAAGAATGCGTAAGTTGTATTATTTTTTGCTAATGTAGTGCAGGAACGTTACCTAAGCATGAAAACCTAATAAAATGTGGAGTGATGCAGGCTCTAAGCTAAATGTATTTTTGAGGTGTTTTTCAATCTTGAAGATCAGCTGTCATAAAGGAACCTTTATTACCAGCTGTCTGGTTGATGTTAACTTACTTGTGACTGAAAAGCAATTAAGAAACCATACAAGTGTGTACAAATAGCATAAATTGCTGGAACTTTTGAGAGAAGCTTGCTGTTAGTGGTGTGTAATGCTGCTACTTAGGTGTCTTGTCTAAATAAGAAAGTCTTTCCTTCACTCCAGCTTAACTAGTTTTCTTCCTTCAGAATTTACCAGCTGTTGTGTGCACGCAGATAATAAATTAAACAGGGACTGTGTGTTGTCTTGTCACGTACATGTGATGATTATCTGAGGTACAGGAGTTCTGTGCAAATGTGGTTGATTAATGTGCCTGAACCCTGCCATTACAGTGAATGGCACAAGCCTGCTGGCTGATTCAGAACCGTGGGTCATGCCAATGACAGGATGTGACAAGCTGCTTTAGGAGTGAGACACAAATTCTGTGCTAAGCCATGGCAGTTTGTCAGCTGAACGCCATTAAACCTGTGTGGGTTCTTGGCCTTTTATGAGTATGAGGAAATACACTGCTTTAAGTTTTTATTGATGTTCTCTATGTAGATCTGTTCTAGGTTAGTTACAACTCTGAGGCTCCATACACTAGAATCTAGAGTTAATGGTTTTAATGGTTCTTGCAGTTTTAAATAACTTTTTAAAAGAAAGCTTGGCCACTTGGCATGTGTCATATTTGGAATATGGAAACGATGCACAGCAGTGGAGCTACTGATCAATATTTCAGTGACTCCGCACAGTGAGATATAAAATGCATGTAAGGACATTTTGTTTGCTCTGCTAATAGCAATTGTGTAGGTAAAATGTATTTTTGAGAATGTTATATTATCAAGGACTGGAAACTGTTATCCAGACAAATTCAATTCTTAAACATGTAATTGTTGTGGCTGTCTTTGTTTCTCTGCAGGGGAAGCTTGCTAACCAGAAGTCTTGCTGATATTGTAAAGAAAGAGGACTTTGTACTTGATTCAGAATATTTGGTCACATTATTAGTGATTGTGCCGAAGTAAGTTTATTCATCCTAAGAACAGAATACAATAAGAAATATAAATCAAATAATCGATCTCACAATCCTATAATACTGTAAGAATGACATCTGAATTTACTTGGGGCTTTCCTGGATGAGCAAACAGAACTGTTAAGATGCTCAGGAGAGATAAGTGAGCTTCTGTGCTTGCGTTCCTTTGTTCACAAAAACTCCTCATAAGGACTGCTGAGTGCTCGTGAATTTCTTGAAGAAACTGGAGATTAGATTTAGGTCTCTTATCCAGTGTTTGCTATGACTAGTCATGTTCCAGATGGTGTCCTTATGAAAATAAGTGCTGAGTAAAAACATGACTTGTTTTACATTAGAAGGCTTAATCATTAAATTATCCTGTTTAGGACTATGCCAACTTTCACCACTTAGTGAGTGAACTCTTTACTGCTTTGCTCTGCACGTTTTTAGATTGCCTGAACACTGATTTTTTAAATTTTTTTTTTTTTTTTTTTACTTACCTAAGTCTCTGCCATTGGAACCCTGCTTGTGTCCTGTCAAAGGCTTGCTGGGGAACAGGCTGCTCTTATTTGAAATGTTTGAACAACAGAAACCTCATGTTTTCCCTGGCCAAGGAAAGTGGCATTAGAGATGGCCTCAAAACTGTTGTAAAATGAGAAAACGGCCCTTGACTGTCTTTCTGGAGCTGCTAAGAGCTTCTAATTTATGAAAAGCCCACTGTCTCTCTTTACCGCAGAAATCATTAGAGTCTGTCACATGTCATACTCTGGTGAAGGAAGAACAGTTTTGCAGTGGCTTTAGCAGAAAGCAGGTGGTTAAAATATCTCAGCTATTAGTTTTCCTTGACTTGTTTTTGCTGTTGAAGGGCTGGAACCTCTTCACAACCAACTACAGAAAGGCAGGGCTTCCAAAATTCCCAGTCCCTCATGCAAGTGCAGGACTCCAGGGAACCTGTTTTTAATTGTGGAAGAAGTATTCCTCTGCTCAGTCGAGCAGATTTGCATAAGGAGTTTCTGATTGACCTTGACAGTTCCATTTGGTCCCCTGAGATCTGTACTTAATGATGATTAATTTCATAGTTCTTTGATTTAAAAAATTTTGCACTTGTAAACTGACATGAAGACTGAAAATATGTTACTTTTGCTATCACTATAGTTTATTTATCAGTAATTATAAAAACAGCATGAGGAGAACTGAGCATTTCTCAAGCCTTGTGTATTTCTGACAACCTATACCTGAGATAGAAGATGTGATGATTAAGATGTGTTGATTAAAAAAACCCAAACCAACTTGATCCATTAATTTCAGATTAAAAGTCTTACAATAACCTGTGTATTCTCTAGGATGAATTACAATGACTGGGTTAAGCAGTATGAAACACTAGCAGAGATGGTTGTACCACGTTCCAGCAAGTAAGTTGTTGAATGCTAAATCTCATATTTGTATGTGCTGTTTCAGGAGTGTTCTTTATCTAGAAAGACTTTGAATTTTAAAGATTGGTAAAAAATTTGTCAGTATGTCTTGATTTATAGCTTTATATGATCAAATAATTGAGGAAGAATTCAAATTAACTGTAGGGTTAATAACAAAGTTACCAAACTTAACTTTTGTGAGAAGAGTAAGAGAATTGAAAAGTTAATATAGTTCTGGCCAGCTATATTTAGCTTCTAGCTGGAGTTTGGTGGAGATAAGCAACAAATGCTGGCTGCTGACCTGTAGGCTTTAGGTCTGTATTCACAGGACCTGAAACAAATTGTATTAACTCTTTGTAAACTTCCAAAGAACGGAGAACTGGAAGTGTAAATGGTTTTGTTGTGCACAAAGAAAGGTAGCTTGTTCTTTGAGTCCCTGGTATCAAGCTGCTGCCAGGTGCTGTGATGGGCAAGATTAAACCACTTTAGCAACCTTGTAACCACATCGAAGATGAAGTCTGAATGTAGCACAAAGCACTGATTTGTGGTTAATTTTAACTGACAGACTGAGGTTTTGATCAGGCAAATCTGATATTACAGGTTCTGTGCCAATTAAAAAATCTGAACATGCTCTGGATAACTTCACATTTGGAAGTGTTTTTTATTTAATTATTGTGAAACCATGGCCTAGGGCCAGCTTAAGAAAAGGCATCTTGTTAAACAGTTGGACAATGCTTGTGTTGAAGACAGTATGACATTGGGGAACAGTCTATATCTGTTCAAGCATTTTTTTCTTAAGGTAAAGCCTCAAAACAAACAGTATTATTTTTAATGATAAAATAGTAAATCTAGGGGTCATCTTTGCAGGCCAAGAAATATTTTGCCAACCTGTATCTTTTTAATTTTTTCTATTTTATATCCATTTCATTTTTCTTTAAAACACACATAAATCTCTAATTTCTAATAAATCTGTAGTCCAAATGTTTCAGTACTAAACTAGCTTAAGTTGCTTTTTTGGTTAAATAATTTTTAATTTGAATAAATATTGCATGAAGTGGTTTTGTGTGATGAAGTCTCAATGTAATCTGTAAGTTGCCATCATTTATAAAGGGAGTAATTAAGAGCAGTCGGTTACATTCTGTAGGTGGTGCTTAATTTGGGAACTAAATCCTGTATAATTAGCTACATTTATGTCTTGCCTTGTAGCAATAAAGTACAACATGTGGTACTGTGTGACTGATCTGTGCTGACTTGAACCTGATTAATTCTGACACTTGGTTTGTTTTCTTTCTGTGTAGCGTACTCTTTGAGGACCAAGACAGCTACCTTTGTAATGTCACCTTGTTCAGGAAGGCAGTGGATGACTTCAAGCACAAAGCCAGAGAATATAAGTAAGGTTTATTCTCTGTGTGCTCTGTCGCTCATGCTTTGAAGGATCTCTAGGTAGGCACTTCTTATTTTATTCACTTCCAAATGCAGATTTATGGTCCGTGACTTCCAGTACAATGAAGAAGAGATGAAAGCCGATAAAGAAGAAATGAATAGACTGTCAACTGACAAGAAGAAGCAGTTTGTAAGTCTTAATATACTGGTCATTATAGAAATGTGAGACATTTAAAACTTGTTATTGCTACATAAAAATTTCAGGAAGTTGTGATTCAGAGAAAGCATTGTAAGGATGACATGATGTAGCCAGCCTGCCACCCAGCTCATCTGCTCTGGGATAATTGAATTTCCTTCAGCACAAGTGCTCCTCAATGCTATGAACCAAGGGCTGGTATTGCAGCTCATAATGTTTGAAGTTTGAAAATGGACAAGTGTGTGAATTATGTAATCAGATATTTCGAAAAGGATCTTTAATATAGTTAGATCATGACAACTGAGATGGGGAACTGAAGAGACAATAGGAAGTCTCATTAAATGTCTCTTTGTATCAAAACACTCTTGAGCCATTATGTCCATAGTGAACTTTGTCTTTAACTTGTATTTTATTATCATGGTACAGATATTGAGTAGCTGCTAAACATGCATAATGAGCTGAGTCTTTTTCTGATGTCTGAATAGCTTATTTTTTTTTCCCTCTTCTCTTTCACAGGGGCCTCTGGTTCGGTGGCTGAAAGTTAATTTCAGTGAAGCTTTCATTGCGTGGATTCATGTGAAAGCATTACGTGTTTTTGTTGAATCTGTTTTAAGGTAATGAGATTTGAATAGTGATTTTCTTCCTGGACTTGGTAGGAACTTGCACTAGCTTGGGTTTACCAAACTGAAGCATGTGAATGCTGCTCTTCTGCGAAGGAGGAATCAAAAAGTAGGGCAGTAATAGCTGATGGCAACAGCTCTTGTTGCCAGTTGTGAAGTATTTGAGGTAGATACTCGTGGTATCTTCCCCTTGGATAGTCTTTTCACTATTGCTTTAGGAGTTACAGATACTCTGTATGTAGTAGGGAGACGTACTTGCTGAGTTTTAGGTTACTTTATGAGCTGCTTGTAACAAGAACTAACTAAATCTTATATTTAAATGGCAAAGTTGAATATTTCAGAATAAAAACTAATTCGGGTTTCATTAACGTAGTTTGGCATCATGAAATATATGTTCTGCTTTCTTCATACTATCCACAAGTGTTGTTACTAGTCAAGAACAACTGTAGTTGTTCTGCAAAGGAAGGACCTTTGTTTTTTATAGTTGAAGACTTTCCTGCCGTGGTCAGCAAAGGGCAAGGTGTTTTTAGACTTTTTGTTAAGTTGTCATAATGGAGAATAACAGAGGAGAAAAAGAAATCACAAGAACTTGCATTTGTGCTGCTATGGCCTTATTGTGAAGACAAAACTTGAGTAAAGAAGAAAGCTGAACTTGATTGGAATGTTGGCAGCTGCTTCCACACTCCTAGAAAGAAGGATTAGGTAGAAACTACATTGTCCACCAAGTGTCATAAGCAAAGTAAACTAATGGAGTGTTCAAAATTTAGTCTGAATGTTCAGGTAACATTCAGAATTATGGTAAATACTCAAGGATTTAAAATTATTTAAAAAATATTTAGGCTTCTGTTTTGTTATTTTAAATTTGAGGTCCTACTTTTTTGATGCCTTATGAATTGTAGACACAGAATGGTCTTGCAAAAATGGAAATGAACAGAATTTCCTCTTCAGCAATAGGATTCTTTTACAAAATTAAATTCTGTTTTGAATGATGAAAGAATGCTTATTTCAGCAGTTCCATAGTTTTCTGCTTGACTTCCTCAGGTACGGTTTGCCAGTTAACTTCCAGGCAATGCTGCTTCAGCCTAATAAGAAAACAATGAAGAAACTGAGGGAAGTTCTGTATGACTTATACAAACATCTTGACAGCAGTGCAGCAGCTATCATTGATGTAAGTACTTTTTAACTGCTACTAGTATGTTTAAACAAAGCAAAATGTCATTCGGCATCATTAAAAAGCTGTACCACTCCATATTCTTCATTTTCTTACTGTACAGAGAATTTTGTCTCCTTGAAAAAATGCTGCTTCTGTTTTACACTTTTGCAAGACAGATGGTATTTGAAGTTGCAATCAGTGTATTTGAAGAGCTGTCTGGTTTAAAAGTCACGTGTGATTTCTTCTTACTGCATTCTTTCCTACTGCTGATGGAAAGCAAGTTAGCATAGTAGTCCTCTGCTGAAGAAGGCTCAATCTTTGACAAAATGGAATCAGCCTTTCCATCTGTAGAGGTCTCATTCTCATGTGTAAAAGTGGTTTGTTGGGAGGCATATTCTACTAATTTGCTTCGTATGGAAAAGCAGTGATTTTCATAGTTAAAGGTTAACTAAAGATACTGTGAGTTTAGCTGAATTAAAAAATATTCTTAACATTGTATTGAGTGTAATGTATTTCCAGGTCTTTTTGTGGAAAGAGGGTGTGAGACAGTTTAGGTGAAAATTAAAGATTTATGTAACTTCCTAGATCAGCACCATATAACATTCTTACCAGAAACTGACAGTGTTTAGATGTAGTCGTGATGATGTGTTTGTCATAGCAATGGATGTGGGTTATTGATACAGAACTACTGAGATTTTGAAAAAGCACTATGTATTTACTTTTGAAAAGTACTGTTAGTTGTTTGTCAAAGTACTAACTTTACCTGTTATTTAAACAGTCACTTGAACATGAAAACTTAAGCTTGAAGCCTTACCTGGCCTATTTGCTTCTAAAACCTATGAATATTTTATCTACTTAATGAGAGTGTGAATTGTAAGAGTATAACTGGTTTCAAAACTTTTATTTGCAGGCAACTATGGATATTCCAGGTTTGAACCTCAGCCAACAGGAGTACTACCCATATGTATACTACAAGATTGATTGTAATTTGCTGGAATTCAAGTAAAAGTTCCCTAACATGACAATCTTCTTAGTGTTGGTGTAAACAAACAGAAGTGAGGTTGAAGTATAGTAATACTTTTAACATTCTACTAATCATATGCTTGCTTCTTATGTTAGGTGAATTGAACACACCGTGATCCATCTCTAGACATTTTCTTTTTAAAGAACAGTATAGGTAACCAGCTTTTAATTGACTATGTCTGTAAATGTATATTGAGAGAATTAAAGTATTTATAAACAGAGTGATTTATTTAAGGAAAAGCTTATCCCTCTTTCATATGGTGGTCTGTGTTAATTCCATTTACTGTTGTTTATTAAAAAAACTTGTTTACAGAAGACTAGTGTAAATGTTCATGGCCATTTTGTTAATTTGATTTAGTAGATACAACTGTGTTAATGTTGTTGAACTGTGATGTAAAGTATGTAAAATTGGTATGAAATCGTGCTTTCTGAATGGTTTAAAATTACAATTGATGCACTGTAAACACAGGGAAAATAAACATACCTGTGCAAATGTGTCACTTTCTTGTACCACATAAAATTGCAGATACTTGTGTCTAAACTGAAGCAATGTGTTAACTCTTTATTAGGACCAATAAGGTGCATCCTGCATGCACTGATACAGAAATGCAATTCACTTCAGCACAAGTAGTTACTTACAGGAACTAATTTTGCTTTGTGTAGAAATGCTCAAGTATGTTGTTTGGGCACTACACATATGTATCAATGTTTTTCATGTTTATGTCTTTGTGACTAAAGAAAAGATGTGAGGCAATTGTTGGGAAGATGATGGCAACCTGGGATAATAACAAGCTAGGCTGAGCTGGGATTTTTTGATAATTCTTTGTTCTTTACCGTCAGTTGAAGCTTGAGACTATTTTATGGCTTTGAATACTGTGCTATTAGATCCTCACTTTTTTTTGCAACATCTGTTCTACCACACAGGGAATGTGATGGCTTCCTTTTAAAGTGGATAGAGAGGAGTTGTTTATTTCATCTATTTCAGTAGCAGCTATTACAAGTATTCTACCTGTCTGAGTAGCTAATCTGCAGTAAAAGCTGCAGTACTGTTTAAAACTGACTTGGATCAAGAGTGAGACTGGAGCAGTGCTGATTTGTCAAAACTAGTATTTGAAGTAACCACTGTATTCTTTTCTCATTTAGTCCCTAGCTGAAAATACCTCTGGAGCTGTGGCTCCAAGCAGTATAGAGCTTTCAGTTGTGTTATCTCTAATCATAACCCAGCAGCACCTTTGAGGAATTGGCTATCTTTGTAAGCCTACATTGAGATCTGTAATTATTAAAAGGGAAGTCTACCTTTTGAGTGCAAGAGTTGCATCTAGCTACTGATTTTGACAGGATTTGATGTCCATAAAAATAGACATCAATCTGTAAAAATATTTGCTGTGTAAATTTATATGTGCTTTTCTTCCTATTTTTATAGACAAAAAGGGAAATAGTGAGATCAGGTGTCTTGTTGTGGTCACATTTCTGCTTCTCTCACTTCTCATTTCCTTAAAGATAACAGCTGTTTACTGTGTTGTCCAGGCTGTTAAAGTGTGCCCAAGTGGAAGAGGTTTTCCCTTTTATCATCCAGCTCTGCATCTTCCACTGGCTTTTGTTACTGCGGCACACAAAGGTCGTCATCTTGGTTCTGAGCCCACTATAACGCATACACTGCTTAAAGGTAAAGAGGTTTTTTAGTCCTGCCTCTCTGATCACAGGAGGAATCAGGCTAAACTGTTGTCTCTGTTCTTCTCCTTAGTTCTCTTTTGATTTTGTTTTCAAAGCTGTGTTACAAGCAAGTGTGTGTAAGGGCTTAGGTTTCCAGTAAGTACTCTATGAAATGCTTTGCTGTGTATTTGACCCTGTTCAAGATGCTGGTGCTTGCTCAATCAGCCTTAGATCCTTCTGAAAGGAATGGAAGCAAAGGGCAGGTGGACAATAGAATGACGCCACCATCCAAAGTGAGGGAAGCAGTCAATATGCTGAAAAACAGAGAGATGTGGAAATGCTGGAGAAATGGGCTGACAGGCACTGCATGGACTTCAGCAAAGACAATTGCCAAGTCCAGTGCTGGGGGATGAATAATTCTCATGCCCCAGTCTGGGCTGGGTGTGGACTAGCCAGGAAGCAACACTCCAGAAAAGGAGCTGGGATTGCTCATGGGAAACTAGCTGTGCTTGTGGCCAGCCATCTCTTGGGATGGCTGTTAGCAAGAGGGTAGCCATCCTTCTCCAGTATTTGGCACTTGTAAAGTCACGTCTGGGCTCTATAATACAAGAAAATGGAATACCACAATGGAGAAAGTCCAGTGGAAGCTACTCAAGCTTGTCAGGGAGGTGGAGCATGTGACACTGACTGGGAGGATTGTGTCTCTTCATGCTGGGGAAGAGATGGGAAAAGCAAATATTTTACTGATATTTACAACTGCCTGAACAGAGGATACAGAGAAGATGGAGCCTCCTGATGTGCCTCAGCACTTCTCAGAGGTACGTGGCAGTAAGGAGAGGCAAAGGATTGAAGTTTCAATGTGAGAAATTCTCACTGGAGGCTGTGGTGTGTTGACCTTGGCTGGTGGCCAGTTACCCACCAGCTGCTCTCTCACTACTCCTACTTGATGGGACAGCGGAGAAAAAAAGGTGATAAAGCTCCTGAGTTGAGATAAAGATGTAGAGATTGCTTACCAGTTTCTGTCACAGGCAAAACAGGCTGGAGTTGGGGAAGATGGGAAATTTGGAGTTGCAGTGGTTTATTGCCAGTTCAAGAAGATTTGGTTTGTGAGAGGCAGACAAAAAGTGAAACACCTTATCCCCTTTTTTCCCCTGAGGCTCAGCTTAACTCCTTTACTCCTAACATCTGTTCTTCTGTCCAGCAGCTCAGAGGGATGGGGAATACAGGTTATGATCAGATGTTCATAATAATTCCTCTCTGCTTTACCTTCCTCCTCATGTTTCCCCTGCTCCAGCATGGCTCCTTCCACAGGCTGCTGTCCTTCAGAGTAAACCCAGTCTAGCACAGATCCTCTGTGGGTCTCATTTCCTTCAGGGCTTGTCTACCTGGTCTGATTTGGGTCCTCCAAAGGCTACAGTGTGGATATGTGCTCTGGCACAGACCTCTAATTAGGGTGCAGGACAGTTCCTTCTCCACTGTGGTCCCCTCTGTGGGCTACAGGGAAATAAATAACCTGCAGTGCATTTCCTTTCAATGGTGTATCTTGTCTGGCATTAACCTGTGGCTGAGTAGACTCAAAATTTCTGTTTAAAAGAAGGGAAAATTGCAGAGTATTCAATATTAGTAACCAGCCAGGAATAGCTCATGTCTGGATACCATTGGGCCTTTCTAGTGGTGAAGAGAGATACTTTGGATACAGGAGCTGGGAGTCAATCTCTAGTTAGATTTGATTTATAGGGAAAAGCTAGAACCAAATCCATATAATTTTACAGTTTATTGTATTTCTGTGGTTCTTCAAAGATTTCTCGCAAATGAAACAAGGTTAAAACTGTAGAAATGGAAATTTTTCATTGTGTTTCCGAGAAGCATGCCAAATGATTAGGTTAGAGAATAATATGTGGAAGAAATGAAAAATATAGTATACTCTGGAATGTGAGAAGTATGGGAATTTTATTTTTCTTATAATTAAGTAACAACAGATGATTTATGTCTTAATAGGAAAAGCAGGCATAACTGGATTGTCACAATTTACATGTCTGTAATCAAAGTTTGAGAAGGGGAGATAGCTGCTGCACAGCAGAAGTAACTAAAATAGCAATGCATTAGTTTTTAGTAAATTTAATGTAGATCTTGAAATGTTGATGAACACCATTTGAAAGCTCACAAATAATACTTAGTAATGAAATTGTGTTGCAAAGCAATACCTGCAGTGAGTTCCAGGATCACCAAGACTAAGAATGAGGAGAAAACTAGAGAGAGGCACAGACGATGTGGTAGCTGGGAGCTTGTAGAAGGGGCAGTTAAACAAACCTAATAACTCATTACTGAGCAGGATGGGGTATGGGGGAGCATCACCAAAGCTGAGGTTAGAGCAGGAGAGGATTTCAGTGCACTTTAAGGAAAATGAACCACCACAAACTTGTTGGAAGAAAACAAGCATCACTTGGTCTTGAGGAAGGGCAAGAAGAGGATCTGGGGAACTGTTGTCTGGGCAGCCTGATCTTGAGCTCTGGAAGGATGAAGGAGCAAACTGTGCCAAGGACAGGAAGGTGATTAAGGGTAGTCAGCCTGGGTTTGTGCCTTACTGACCTGATGGACACATGGCAGTGTGATGATTGTGATGCCTTGAAAGGCTGATCTGGGAGAGACTAGACAGAGCAAAAGGATAAAGTAGGTATTTATTAAAAAGCCTCAAAGGTTACCCTGGGCAGTGCAAGAGCCTGGCTGGGGTCACACCCAGGTGGAATCCAAGATGGTCACAAAATGGATGACTGGTCACAAGGTCCCACACTTTGTAAGTTTTGTTCCATTAGCATATTGTACTTAATTGTCCAGTTATAGCTTCAGGTTATGAAGTTCCATCCTGCTTGCTTTTCTCTCTTCAATTCACTGTTGTTTATGCTCTTGGGCCTGAAAATTGTATCAGTTGTCCTTGGTCCCACGTTAGAAAAGGAATTGTTTTGTCTACCTACTCTGTGAAGAGAACATAGTAGCGCTTAATATGAAACCCAGAACTACACACTAAAATGGCACATAATCTGAAAAATATAAAAGCTAAGACATCAGTTGGATCTGTGGATGAGAGCAGAACAGTAGATGTTTGTCTTGGCCCTTGATGTCTCCTGTGGCATCATTGGCAAACTGATGGAGTGCAGACTAGGTGAATGCATGGTGAGGTAGACTGAAAAGTGGGTGAATTTTTGGGGCCAAAGGCTTGTAATCAGTGGGATAAAGTCCATGCAGAAGTCACTAGTTAGTACTGGTATATCCCAGGATTCAACACTGGGGCCAGTATTTTTTAACATTTTTATCAGATGATGGAACAGTCCACCTTCACCAAGTTTGCTGGTGACGCAAAATTGGGAGGAGAGGCTCATATATCAAACGGTCCCTGTTCAGAGGCCCTCAATACACTGCATAAGTTGGAACATGGGAACTTTTGGAAGTTCAACAGATGGAAATGTGAAGTCCCGCATCTGGGGAAGAATACCAGATTGGCCACATACCAGTACAAACTGGTAGCCAACTGACCAGGAAGCATTTTTGCAGAAAAAGGATCCAGGGCTCCGTTTGGAAAAGTTGAGCATGAGGAAGCAATGTGCCCTTGTAGTGGAGAAGGCTAACAGCACACCTGAGGAAGAGCACTGCCAATGGGTTGAGGGTGATGAGTCCCTTCACCTCAGCACTAAGGAGACACCACAGCTTGGCAGTGGTTGAGACTGGCAGGCACCACTGAAGACCATCATCTAGTCCTCCCTCAAGCAAGGTCAGGAAGAACAGATTGCTCAGGACTGTGTCCAGTAAGGGGTTGAAAATCTCCAAAACCCTCTCTGGGAAGTCTTCCTGGTGTTCAGACACCCAGGTAGTAAAACTGTGTTCTTAGACAGGATGAGTTGTGTCTCTGTTTGGGCACTACTGAGAAGGCAGACTCCCTCTTTACACCCTCCCATCAGTGTGAATAACCATTGGTAAGGTGCTCTAGAGACTAATTATTTTCTTGAGCAGAGGGTAGTGAGGGCCTCTGCAGTGTTCAAGCACTTGTTTTCTGGGGCTGCTTTTGTTGTAAGGACTGTAGCTCTTGCATGTGGCAATGCATGGTGACCACGAGATGTGGAATCTTTGTTGTCGCTGTGGGCCGGAACACACAGCACACACACAACAGGTGTCCAAAGCACAGAAGAAAAAGAACCAAGTGTTTTGAAACCTCAGCTATTTATAATTTCCAGGACACTGACCAGGGATTGGGTAATGAAGTATCCACCTCTCCAATCCCACTGGTCAAATGAGAAGTCTCTCAAGTGGTATCTTCAGTAAAGGAATGTAAACTATTCTTGTTTACCTTAAAATTGTGAAAACACTGACTCCATTCTACCGAAACAAATCAGAAGGCTTATTTTCAGACAACACTGTTTTGTTTTCTTTTTTAATATATAATATACTGAAATGCTTAGCATTTAAACCTCTATATTAATGCAGTTTACATAAAGTTGTTCATGATTTTGAAAGATAAATGTATCTATGATCTGCTGAACTATTAGATATAGTTCAGCAGATCATAGATACATTTATCTTTCCAAATTTCTGAGAAGTGTTTAGAAAGTAACTTCTTCCCAGATATCTTTGAACTTTAATTGTAGTTTTCTGGCAGAATTTCTATTTAGAAGGGATGTTTGAATTGTGCTCCATCACTTATGTCAACAATTGCAGTGTTTGTCTTCTGCCCAACCAGGACTGGATTCTTAGAGCGAAAGACTCTAATATTTGACAGCGGCTTAGTATTTGTTTCCAGGCAGACAGTGTGTAGTTTATCTTATACTGACTTGAATATCTTTAAGAGCACAATTGGTGAGATGAGTCAGAAGCAAATGGTATCACGCTTCGCTTCATGGGGATAGGATCCTTGCCTGGGATCATTTAATGTTGCTTACAAGTCACTCTCTGGACTGTGGCATTAATGGCAAGAGTCACGGACAGACTGAATCATGAATGTTTCCTCTTTCAGAGCTCTGGGGTTTGTGTTTCACCAAGACACTCACATTTTCTGAGTTCTGGGGAAATACAAGTGTAATATTCCTGAAACCTTACTGAATAGAATGTGGTTTTCCCGAGGTTCTTTGGAGCCTGTAAGCAGGTTGTTGCAATGCTGTATTTCCCTGAGACGCTGGGCAGGATGGTGGTGGTGGTTGGTCCTGGGAAGCTGTGGCTATGTGGACACTTCTGGACAGTCCCGCATTGGACAGAGCCAAAGAGAAAACTACAGGGGAAACTACATTAGGCAAAAGGTGATGGTGGAGAGCCAGCTTTGAGCAGATGAAAACACTTTAAAGAGTTACAAAGAGCTGTGTGCACACCATTGTAGGACTGATCGCTCGGTTTCGGCCTCGCTATCACTTCTCTGAAAACGTAGTGGGTTTAGCTTTTGTCCTCTGTAGGCTCATCAAGGACCTCTTCTGTCTAACTGTCTGAGTGCACGCTGTCGTGTCTCCTTGGCAAATTGCCTTGGTTGCATCATCTGCAGAAATGAAATCTGTATTTTTCACCTGTAGAGAGCGACCTAGAGCTGCTGAGCTGCTCTCAAGTAGCTGCCGGGGTAAAGCTCTCATGCAGCCTTTGCTGAATGATCTGAGTTTGAACTGAAGTGTTTGGTCTTTGAATGGTCTCGTGGTCTCATAGTACCAAGGAAGGTTTTAATATCCATAATTGTCCATAATTACTATGTTTTGCTTCCCCATACTCCCTAAAGATTCATGTGGTGCCAAGCACATACCCAGATTCTCATACTCTTCTCTGAAGAGCCTGAAGCAACTGGCATGTCCCAATGGTGGAAGAGAATTCCGGTGGACTCAGAATTGCTACTTAAAATGGTATATATCTAGTTTAAGGTATGTTAGGAGATTTCAATATTTTAAAAGTAGATTCTTTGACTATACTGTTTACTAGTACTGTTTATTTTACCAAATATTAAATGAAGGAATTTGAGGCATCACATGTATTTTCCATCAAAGCAGAAGTCTTCAGCTTCCAACCTTCTGTATTATCTCCTTTTGCAATGTTCAACCCTGCTCCACACCCATGGCAACAGGAGTGATCCTGCAGCTGAGTGCTGTAGAACTTTAATGCAAGGCTTTTAATATTTTTCTCTTTTTATATAGATTTGTGAATTTTTTGATGTGTGAAAATATTCCTGGAGTTCCTGAGCTACTAAGTTTTCTTTCCACAACAAACTTAGATTTTAAAATCAAATACTCAAAATGTAGGGCTTTGATAGCTTCTAGTAGAGCCTGGCAGAAGGTTGCCTTTTCCTTTCAGACTCTTCAGGAGGAATTCCTGGTCTCTGGGGACATGTGGGAATCATGACACAGTTACTGTATCTTGTTTTGCCATTCTTGTACGAACAATTGCATCAGTCCAAAACAGATCTGCCAGCTGGTCCAGCTGAACCCCACCTGTATTCCCATGTCCTGGTTACCTCCTTTGGGTAAGAGAAAACAGAAAAGCTGTTTTCAAGCAAACTTCACCTGTAAACATGACGGAGAAAGCAACTGCAAGAAGTGTCACTCTGGGTTACCTGGGACAATCTCACTTGGTAAGGCCCTGCTTTCCCACAGCAGAGCAGCCAGGAGCAGGGCCTCAGCCCTGCTTGCCTCCCAGTCCTGTTCTGCTCTGTCGCATCACCTTGGTTACATTACTCTGTCACAGGACATTGCATATTCCTCACTGAATTTCTTAATTCCCTGTCCTTCTGCCACTCCAACTTTCCCATTTTCCCCCTTTTCCCACTTCTTTACACTCTTCTACTTCTCCCTTTCCTTGTTCCTCTTGTATTGACAGACTGCCACGCTAACAGAGGCTGCAGTTTTGAATGTTTTCATGTTGCTAAGTGATATTTTTCCTCTCTTCTCAACAGCCTGGTTTTCTCAGAAGTGTTTAATAGCTGCAGTCTCCAATTGGTTGCCTGAAATTCAGATGCATTTTTTCTTTATCTCCCATAGCTAAACAACAGCTTAACTTGCCACATTCACCCTGTGAAAGGTTGTAGTCATGACTAAAACTATTTTCTTGGACAATGCTGCTTCAGAATTCGTTATATTTCACAATGTACTTGTTGACTGTGTTGTGTGTTGTTACAAGAGACTCGCAATCTGCTCTTAAGGGCTTCTCCAACCCGAGCCAGGCTCTGGAGCCTGTGACTTGAGGCCCATCATGCTGCAGCAATCATCAATGCCCCAAAGTATTGTGAAGCAAAGGACAGGCTGATTATTTAGCCAAGCTACTCATTATGCTCCACTGATTAAGGGTCTGGAAATATTAAATTACATGTGGATTTTCAGCTACTAGTGGTACAGCAAGTAATCAAGATGAAAAGACACAGTTTTCACCAGCTATTGGAGTCAAACTATCCATAGAAATTCCAGTTACCCCTTGTGAAACTGTGGAACAGAGTTACCTATGCCAGTTTCTTTCAACTTAATTCAAGGTTAAATAGGTGTCTAAAAAAAAAAACCCGTGTCTTCGTTTGGAAGACAGGTATCTGCTAAGGACAAAACAGGATCCTCTCCTGAAATGGAGAATGCAAAACTCCTCTCTCCGAATTGTTATAATTTTAGAATTAAGGGGCTCTCAGGCGAAGATGTGAGGATATGGATAACAGTTCTTGTGTTTAGCAAGGCAAAACAGAACAATAACTATGAGATGAACAACAGACAGAACCAGGGGAACAGTCACAGTTTTCCCTGGCGCTGGCACCCTTTCCCCGTTGGTGCAGTTCCCGACACAGGCAGCTGTGGTGCAGAGTCCCGGGATGCTGGAGATGGATCAGGAGCTCCCCGGCGGTGGCTGGAGCTGCAGCACGAGTCCCGGCAGGCAGGGGGTGCGGGCTGAGGCGTGGAGAACACTCGGAGCAGGAGCGAAGGAACAGCGAGGGGGGCAGGAACTGCAGCGGCTCCCGGCCAGGCAGACAGGGGCAGGATCAGGATTGCCGGGGCACACACGGAGAGACCGTGGCAGGAAAACCCCTAACTCCGCTCCAGTGGAGCCAGTGAAAGAAAAATCTCCCCCCGAAGTCTGAAAACCACAGCCTGCTGTTTCCTTCTCCCGACAAGCACACCCCCCAAAAAAGAAGTGAAGTCCACGTGTTCCTCCCCTCCCTCCACCCCAGCCACTTCTTTTGTCTTTCTTAACTACCCATAAGTACCCAGAGATCAGTTCCCTGGCAACTTATGGGAAAAAAAATTCTACAAGAGGACCCAACACCCGGAAAGCAAATGGCAAGCATCATGAGCTTTGATGAATGCAATAGGACATACACAGCAGATGCAGCCAGAGAGAGTTCCTCCCAAAGTGGCAGACCTGTACTGGGAGCCTTGTGGGAGAGGTGTGAGTGCCACTGTGGCACCACGGAGGCTTTGTTGGCCTGTCACTGATACACTGGGCATTCAGATGGCTTAGAAGTGCTCAGCACCCTTAGAGACACTGTAAGGCCAAATTAAAGTTTACTTTTTAAACCATGATGAGTAATCTGTGCACAGAGAGAAATGTCTGCCATGCAGAGCCCCAACCTGCAGAAATTTCTCACTTTCATTTGCTCTAAACTGATACGTATTTTTGGCTTCTTTCTACCTCCAGCAGATAATTTTCCTTTTAAAATAGTGTTGAACCAGTGGGATGCAGTTACTCTGCTACTGCTGTTACCTGCACACAGCCTGGTGTGAAGTGGCAGGGTCTGCCTTAACATGCCATTGTAGCACTTGCTGAGTGTATTTCCACATCTGAAAAGGATTAGTTCTGACACCATTGCTGTGCTGGTGGATCCCGGCTCTACTCCAGTGAAACCATTATGTCAGCAGAGTGTTGTGGGGGTCCCTGTGTCTGCACTTACAGAGAAACTGTAAAACATCAGATTTAAGTTCCTGGTGGCAACAAAATCTGAAATTAATAATGTGAACAATATTGTGCTGAATAGCAAATCCTTGACATTTTTGACTGGAATACATAATTTTGAAGAATAAAGCTTATATCAATTTTACTTCATCAAAATGAAATAGAAATAGCAAGTTTCTTCTGAAATACCAAACTGGTGTAATATGAATTCTTCTCATAAACTGTCCAAAATGGTTAGTTTCTAAAAATGTGTGACATACCTGTAGTGCCTAAATTTTCATAAAAATTTTTAAAAAATGCTTGTAAGTGCATATCTCTGAGGATCTTTGTTACCAGCTAGAGGTGCTTTTAATCCAATTTCCCTCTGGTTTTCACCTGGGTTTCTCACCTTGTGGAAATGCTGTGGTTTAGAAAAACATATTTTTCCAGCTTTGGCAGAGAGAGCTTTGGCTGACTCTTGCGAAGGATTTTTTCCTCCTCTGAAGATATGAGGTGGTCAAATGGCACTGTAGATGAATGAAGATGGATGAAAGAACCAAACCTTTTGGAATTTTGTCTTTGAGGGGACAGCACCAAAGCCATCTTGAAACACCAACACACTCATGGGCTTGGGTGTATTTTTTGTAGATGCTAAGTAGGAATTTACTGCCACCATGTTCAATGCTATGACTGCTGTGGCAGTCATTAGTGATACAAATAACAGTTCCAAACCAAATACTCTGAGTATTTTTGAGTGGGACCAAACTCTGTGGAAAATTGACAATTAAACCATTTAGAAAGAGTTAGCCCAGCTGATACCAGAATGGATTATTGTACCTGCATTTTGGTATTTTTCAAGAAGTTACTGTTGTTAGTGCTGTAAAGTAGTGGTTTCAAATTATTTTAGGATATTTTCTAATAGAAAATATTTTAAGACAGTAATTATGTAAAAATAATTTTACATTCTTTAAAAAAAAACCAAAAACCTCTTCAAATTCTTAGAAATCAGTTTTACATTTATTAAATATTTCAGCTGGCCTTATTAAAAGGCATTAGTTGAGATGGATAGAAAAGGATTTTCTCTTGTTTCTGTGAAAAAGCTGTTGTAATAAAAAGGCACATTTTTCATTCAAGCACTTCAAACTTCAAAGCTTCAAAACTTGGAGCTAAAACGAGCAGGTTACATGCCATCCCCATTTCAGTTAATGATCTCTTACCACTTGTTTCTGTCAGACTTGGATTACACTCAAAATGCTAACTCAAACCTATAATTTTCCTGTTGTTCTGCTTTGCTGGAGGACAGTTCAGGCTCCTAATTCCTAATCTGTATCACTCTCAAACAGCTGATCCCAAGGAATGTAGTAGTCAAACCAGAATAATAATACGAAATCCATTTTTGTTTAAAATAACTATGTGGATACATTGATCCTCTTGAACAATTTCCTAATTAAAATTTAAAACCCCCGAAACAACCCAACCAAAAATTAAACCCACAAAAACTCCCTCCACAAAAAATCCCAAGACCCACAAACAAACTTACAACTTAAAAAACCAAAACCAACAAACCCACCACAAGAGGTCCTCCACAACAACGAAATTCAAGTTTCAGAAGATAGTTGTGAATTTCACAGCAACCTCTGGAAGTGGATCAGCTGCTTTACAGAACTTTTTCTTCATGTCATTACTTACACCTTGTCTTATCTTAAGCGAATATTGGCAAAGGACAATATCTCAAAGCAATACATTTTGAAGTAGCCAACCTTTTTGCATAACATGGCAAAGGAATCAGGATGTGAGCATTTCCTGCAAAAGAATGGGAGGAGCAGGGTTAGCAAAGAGAAGGCAGCTTAACCTAAATGTGAAATTCAGCTCTAGACAGCAAAAATAGTGTTGTCTGCATGTCAGCTGGCTGTCTCAGCTCCCACCACAGACAGCCTGAGGAGCAGTTTGTTAGTGCTGCCTGAGCAGGGTGTCCAGTGCCATTTCAAATGCCACAAGGCATCTGAGATCTGCTGGTAGAATCACAGAATTCTTCAGGTGGGAAAAAGGCCTTTAAGATCATCAAAGGTAGGATGATAGGGAAGACATGGGGTCAGCAGGAGGCCCACATCCATCTGGATCCTACCTGGACCACTAAATACTTTGCTTATCTGCCTGGATCCCCTCTGGCTGAGTAGCTGAACTTGTCTGTTCCTTAGATCCCCATGGTCTGTAGTGGGCCATAGATAGGGTTCCAACCTCCTCAAGCTGCAGTTCTTTCCTGGGGCTCTCTGCATATCACTGTTTTGCTAACCTGCTTTCTTTTCTTTGCTGTTGCTTTTTAACCTTTCCTGAAACTAGTTAAATTTGTAGGGTTTTTCCCTATCCATGTGGTGAATCACATGCAGAACATGAAACAAAGGTGCTGCCAAGAGTGAACCCAGCCAAACATTGAGTGTGCTGGGTATCAGTGATCCAGCTGTGAGCAGACACAGCAGGTCCAGGCTCATGGCTTTGTCCCAACCATCAGGTGAGCAAAGAGCCAACACTTGGTGCCCTCCCAGCTGCTGGTCTCTCCTCTGGGGCCAGCTGACTCAGGCTGCTCTGCTTGCACAGGTGTAGCACAATCCAGCCACAGCACAGCAGAGTGAAGCTGAATGAACACCTGGGCACTGAAAGGATGTCATGGTTATCCCTAAAGGACAAAGAGATGATACCCTCCAGCAGTGTTTTGGTCCACAGCACAGCTCCTGCTGAAAAGAGCAGCTGGATGAATCAAAAATTCAGAGAATGTTCTCAGCCTCAGTGAGCCCATGTCTCCTCAAAAGCAGCTGGGATACTCCTCAGGATAGATCTTCCTGACAGACCTTTTTGCTTTTATACATTTCTTAGCTTTTATACATACGACCTAGTTGGTGTATTGGCACAGTACCCCATCAGTGTGTGTATTAATTTTGCCAGCAAAAGAAGACTGGAATATTCCCTTTTTGCAGGTTTGTAAATGAGGCAGAGAGGTGAACTTCCAAACTCCCAGATATGTTCAAATTTGCAAATCCATCCAATCTCAATCAAATTTAAGCCCAAATATTCAATGACACTTCAATATTATTTACACAGGTTTAGACACAAAGCATGTCAGTGCAGAGAACCATGAAATTAATAATTTAATAGAATTCATCAAATAAATAGGAATGCATTTGGTTATTTGTCATTGTTACCAGGTGCTTCCACTAGCATGAGGTAGTGTCTTACACAGGAGAATAACTAACTTTTCTAAAAGATTATCTTCATTTTCCCTTCCTGAATTGATGGACTTCCCACTGGACTTTGTTTGAGTATGGAGTTAAAAAGTGTTAAAATGTATTTAAACAATTTTAAACGGAGGCAAATGAATCTGTCTTAAGTCAAGCAGCCCTCAAGTTGTCACCATTTCCAGACACCATTTACACACTGTCACAACACAGCAAGCTAAGATCAGTGCTACCTTGCGTTAATTTGCAGATGAATCAACTCTTTAAGATTCAAATTAATGGAACTGATCTTCAGAGAGCAAGAAAAATCTTAGCTGAAGAGGGAAACCTCCGTCATAGGAAAAGGGCTTGGTCATTCGATGGAGAGGCAGCCCTTGCAACGTGGCGTTTCTGCTTCATCTGTAAGGTGGCAAAGGCTTCTGCAAACTGAGCTCAACCAGGCAGGAGCAGCCTCCGGCCCTGCTCCGCTTCCAGGAGGAAAACAGCCGTGTTGTCGTCATTCAGAGAAGGAGGGGAAGGAAGAAATAAGTAATCGGCAGAGATGGGAATGGTAATGGAGATATATTTTGAAACTGATGTAAATCCTGTTTGGTGACGTGCTGGTGAGTCACGAGGGTGGGTGGAAGTGATTTTGCATAATAGCAGTATCATCTGCTTTCTGCAACGGCAAACACGGGCTCTGTGCAGCAGCCAGTGAGTCATATGCTGTGTACCAACCTAAAAGGGGTGAAACTTCATAATATTTACAATTGCTTTTCACATCTTGGTGCTGAAAAGCATTGGGACTGAGCATGTGTGGTGCACAGCTATTCTGGTTTCCCCTGGACTGACCACAGCCATCCCAGGAGTCAAAACTTTGGAGGAATCTTAGCAAGATGCTGCTCTAGGCTCCACAGTGTTTGGACAGAATGAAAGAAGACAGACATGAACAGGAGGACAGGATCTTTCAGAATTAGCATTTATAAAGAATTAGTCTGAATTCAGAATAATTGTACTGCGGTAAATTTTAAGTGGCACTTTCAAATAAGCTCAGCAGAAACACTGGAGCTCAAAGGAAGACATTGGTACAAAAGGTTGTGCTGAAGCTTAGAAATATTCATAAGTACTTACTGAATGGAGATGGGGGGGGTTCTGTCCTTTTTTTGAACTTTTTATTTTTTAAATGTCAAAATATGCTTTAAAATTCAGCATGATTGCTCTTAATTGGACTCTTGCACACTGATAACACTAATGTAATTAAGTCTTGCTGCTTTCCATCTCCTTTTTCCCATCCTCTCGGCACTGTAGGGAGCAGAAAAAAAGCCTAGGAAAAGAAGACAGAAAAATATTGTATCTGACAGTTTTATAGTTGTCAGAGTAGACCCTGTATATGTGGAATTAGAAATTCCTCAACTTACAGTGCTTTCCTAGTGTAGAACACAACTAATGGAGTGTCTGACAACGTCCTTTTTAATTGCATTTAGATTTTCCTGCACTGTTGCTTTAGGCTGACAGAGCATCTAGTCTATAGCAAAACAAATGAATTACCTATAAACAATTAAAATGTGGCAGTACCTGCTTAATTTTGTAATACCCACAGAGAGAAGAATGCATCCAAAGGAAAAAGTCGAAGATATTTTAATTAAGACGTGAGTATTAGGGCCATAAAATTTCAGGCTTACTCTGCCAGGAGCAACTGAAGTGATATGTGTTTACCCAGTATGATACTTAGTTACATAAAATACTGGTTTCATAACTAGGTTTCATGATTTACCTTCTTAATTAGGAACAAAGCGTAGTCTTGGAACAGAGAACAAGGTAAACAGATTTTATGTGGAGGAGCTCTGCAGAGACTTGGGTAAATGAGAATAAATCCATCATTGCTCTGTGCTACAGCTCTGTTCGCAGGCTGAGTGTCCCGGGGACGTTACGCTTGGTGCCAGTGTTAGCTTCTGCAAGGCGGCAGCAATTGATTTCCACCCTTGTAGGGAAGAACCCAATGGCTCTTTCTGCTGGGGAGTACACCCAGGTATTTTAAGCTTCTCTCTGCATTATCCTTTCTTGCTTACACTTAATATCCTTACTGGATATTACACTTGATGTCCTTTATTCAGGTGCCTTAATCGATAGATATTTAAACACTCAAATGAGGCCTGCTACATGGCTGACAATTTCTTTTCCCAGAAAATAATTTTATTTCACTAACTGCCAGTTTATTTGAACAAGACCCAAAGGGACTGGAGGAAAACCTTATACCTTCTTTAAGAAAGAGATCTCAGCTGAGCTGTCACAGCCTAGCAATACTTTGTAGGATGTGTTTCCCTGGGTGGTTATTGCACTCTCCAAACAGTCTGGTGAAGGGAATGGCTGTTTAGAACAACCAGCAGCTCTTGATGTGACAAAGTAATACAACCAAAACTTCTTTATTATGGCCTTTTGCACACCTCCTTTACTTTTGATCCCTTTGGACTATTTGAACTCACAGGAAAGCAGGAGATACTTTCCATGGGGACAAACATGCCTAGCCATTAGCAAGCACACTATGTCCTGAGCATCCCACTTTCCTGAAAACCCAGGATCCACCATCACCCAGTCACTGCTTCTGTGCAGTGGTTGCAATCTCCTTTCTATCCTTGACTGCAAATGGGGTAACTGCATTCCAAGAGCAGCAAAGGGCACTGCTGCTCAATCCACAAATGAGGCAAATAACCTCGTGCAACTTTGGAACATTCGAATTTCCAACATGTCAGAAGTGAGATGAGGCAAACCCAAGATTTTGTCCTTCCACACACTGGTTTTGAAGATTTCTGTTCACACAGCACACAGAAAACGCACAATGGACACTGTACATGCATGCACATCTGGCCCAATTTTCAGTCATAAGGTATCAGTAAGATGACATGCAGTGAGGACACTTTGATGCCTGCTATGTATTGGTTTTTCATTACTTGCTGGGAAAGTGACTGATTATCTGGATCCTAAATTTTCCACTCATGCAAAGCTTACAGTTTGTCCACTGGGAAACATTCACTATTCACAGGGGAAGGAGACTGGACCCTGACAAGTTCAGGTTAGCATTAAAGTCCAGCTGTGGTTCAAAGGCTGAGACAGCTGAAAAGAAATTACCACAAATTTTCCTTGATAGTACCCCATCACAGGAAACTTCTGTGCTGCCAGGCTACAGTTATTCACAATTAAGAATCAAGTAAATTATTATTTTGAAATGGAATTGTAAGGTTCAGATGGGGGAATTCAAGGCTTCGTTCTCTGAGAAATTGGAATTTGAGGTTCTGTTTCAGAGGAATTTCTAAACATGAAAAAGATACAGTGGAAAAGTGAGTTAATTTACTTCTCTCTATTTATGAGCTGTTTGGAGACATCTTACCAAACCTTCACCTGTATCTAATATTGAGTATCACCCACACATGTCCAGGAAGCTATGAATACTAAACTGAAAACTTGGTTTGAATGGCCATATCAGAAAAATGAATGATACTATTTCCTTGTTGAAAGGAATGCATAATTAATGCAGAGCAATGTGGAAATTATATGGTATAAATTAAAAAAAAATATAAATTAAAAATTATCTTTCAAAGAGAATTATTTGAGAAATTAAGGCAAGCACATTATATTTTTCAAATGTTTACAACAGTAAAGAGAAATCCTTTACTCATATTAACAGTGTGAAAGCTGCAGAGGCAATCTTGCTTCCAGGCATATTATAGGCTTGGAGCAATGATGTCAAATGGGTATAACACAGCTAAATAATTCTATTTCTCCTCAGATACACAGAATACATTGCTAGAAAGAAAAAGTTTTCAATTCAAATTCTTCTCTCCGCTCTAGTAACGTTCTTGAACCACAGGGATCCTGGGTAGGTCAGTAAACCGATCTGCTGTCTACTGCCTGGGGTGAAGAGAACTGATTTGTGAGAAAAGCTGGGGCTTGACACCAGATTTAACACCATCTAATAAAACAAGCAGAGATGCTGCACAAAAAAATGAAGAGAGGCAGGACATCTCCTAAACCTCCTATTGCTTCTTGTGCACCTAGCACTGAAATGGTCATTGGAATACAAAAGAATTAACTGACTGAGTATCACCAAAGGGAAAATTAATAATGGGTCCAACAACAATTATGTATGGATTTTATGAGGAAGAGTTTCTTTTCATTATTTTAAACTTATTTTACAGGTAAATGTAAATTCTCTGAGATCCCCTTCCTTTGTTCATCCCCTTCCCATCCTGTCTTTTTACTTCTACTCCCATTATTTCAAGTATTTTGAAACCAGCATACACAGAGCAGACCTCATGACAGCATGAGGAGAAAAAGCATCACTGCAGCGTGCACAAAACCAGAGCAGCTAAAACACAGTCCCAGCTCCACTAATAGGATCTGTGGGAGACCACCCTTTTTTAGCTATTAATGAAGAGAGGTCAGATTTTAATGCCTTAATCATCTCCTGGTGTGAGGGTAGCAGCATGACAAATTAAACTTGATCCAAAAAATTGCATTTTTAATCCCTCTCCTGCTAGGCTACACCACCTCAGGTGCTGAAGTAAAGGAAGATAAACAAATTGAAAAGTTTTTCCCCTCAAGAGTTCTGCAGATTTTAATTCTTCACTTGCATATTGCCATCAACCTCTTCTTGTCCTGCATCAATTGCTCTCCACCCAGCTTCACAGGCTGAGTAGTTTCCATCTGATTACACTACTGGAAGAGATGGAAGCAGACCAAGGATCATCTGATCATGGGTATTTTCTGTTTCTGGAGGCAGATTTCCTTTTCTGTCCATTTTCTTTCTCAATACGAGTCTCAGTGCAAAACTAATATTATGGAACTCATATCCTTGTACTGTTGCCTTGCTGTATTAAAGATGCCATCACCTGTTTCATGCCAGCCAACATGCACTTTCCTGCCACAGGTTGTGATGTTTTATAACTACAGCACACCCTCTACACAATAGCTGTGTGCCTCTGTGCCTCAGTTTGCTCTTTAGCTCAGAGGCAATCACAATGGTCCAGACCAATCAACATTGTGCCCCGCGCACTTGGCAGTGAGGAGTGATTTTCAATAATTCAGAATGAATTATGATAAAAGGGTACCCACAATTTTATTTGGCTCTTTTAACAAAACAATGCCAATCTCTTTTTTTCTCCGAGTCTGTTAAATTTATTTTAAATACACCAACGAATAAATCTTCCTTTAGCACTGGAAAAAACCAAATTCCAGTTCCAAAATGTAGTTCTCAGTTCCACTAGGAGCTGCTGAAAATAATTCATTTACTTACTAGAGCAAACAAACATTTTATTTTAGTCATACAAATAAATCTTATTTGAAAGTAAGTTTTTAAATTCAAAATCAAAATTGCTCCAGAAGCTGAAATATGAAATCTGTAATAGCTACATTATTATTTTTCTGCAGTAATTTTCTCAATGTTCCACCAAAAGTGGAAATTTGAAAAGTGATATGAAATACCAGTGCAGGAAAATGAACATGGTTCAATATAATGCTATAAGACCCCACTTCACATTTATGGTCTAATTCCTCTCTAGTGGTGGTAGTAATAACAGGAAAGAAGGAGAAGCCTTTTGTTGCTCTCTTGCCATTGGTTTTTCAGGGGTTTGAAAACTGTGCTAGGAAAAATAAGTGGTGGAAGACAATGTTCCTGCAAGTACAGCTAGAACTGAAATCAAAGTGATGTGAAAGCACACATGCCAGCAGGCAGCAGCCTGACAGAGCCCCTTAAACTTTTAAGTTAAAATGAAATAAAGTACAAAGGCTCCCCCAAGGTTCTGCTCCAGTGTGTTCCTCATTTAGAGCTCTTGGTCTAGAAAGTTTTGCACAATTCCAGTATGAGACACTCATGTGTTGTTCATGTTTTCTTTTGAAGACTCAGGGATGTCTGGCAGTTTTTTCTGGGCCATGCCCTATGCCCACCTAGGGCACGAGCAACTCCTGGGAAGGGGGATGTGTGTTAGGCCTCTTTATTGGCTTCAGACACCATTATATCCCATTGCCCTAGGGACTATTTGCTGGGGAGCTGTTTGATTGAAATACAATATCTTTTTTATAAAATTAAAGTATTTTTCATTTCATTTGTTCAAAACATTACCATAGTGATGAAAAAGTAGCTCAGATCACTGCCCCACTCACCCTGGGGCCTTGGGGCACAAGTATGGGGACAAGAGCTGTTGACAGCACCCACACGGCTAAGGGATCTCAGCAGACCTCAGTCAGAAAGAAGAATTGCTGAGAGTCAGGATTTGGCTGGGAAGCTACTTAGAAACACCTCAGTGGTCATCTTGTTGGGAAGCACAACGGGTGAGTTGGCGGCTCAAATGGCAGTCTCTGATCCGAATCCCCTCAGAACAAGAACACAGGACCTACTGTCAGGGATGCAAGGTAACTATGGGATCCTCGGAAAGATCTTGAGCCAGCCTTAGGGACAAGAGCTTTTACTCCAGAAACTTTGTGCTCCTACTTGCAGCTCCCATAACACTGGACAGCTTGACATTGGATTTAAATGGATGAATCCTTTTTAGCCAACAGCCATACTGTGTAATGGAATGAAGTGCAGAACATGACTTCTGTATTGCTCTGTAAGTTCTCATAGGGGAAAGAGTAATTTCTGCTGCTCTACTGCAAAATTATTCCAGAAGAGAAACACTTACTTGGGTTAAAGTCTCCCCCTCAGTGTATGATTCCACAGTGCCTGATGTTCATGGGGCTGGTTCCAACCCTGCAAGGATCTTGTGAAGCAGCTCTTGCAATACAAACTGCAACAAACATCAGTAAGACTCAGCGCAGAATCTCTGTCTGTCACTTCGATTACCCAAGCATAAGCTTGAATGATAGCTTGTTTTGCAGGAGTCTCACGTTCTTGGTTGTTTCCCAAAGTGAATATTCAAGAGGAAAGAATGGAAGTATCTCTGGAGTTGAGCACTCAGTACTGCACCTTCAGTTCCCCATTATATTATATTATGCAGCGAACTGCAACGCCAAAGCAAGGCTGTCCCGGCTAAAACAGGGAAGGGACAGATGGCTTAGTGCAACAGAGCACAAGACCCAGTGAGGGCACAGGAGCTGGGTGCAATACCGGGCCGGGGGGCTGCTGCGCGGCGCTGGCTGCGGCACGCTGGCATGTCCGTGTAAATCCTGCTCGTCCAGGTCCCAGCCCGGGGAGGAGAGAGCTGCTGCCCGCCCGCGGTGTGTCTGGCGCCGGCCGCGGGCAGCCCGAGGGGCCGGCAGGGCAGGGCCAGCGCCGCGGCGGAGGCAGCAGCACCCGATGCTGGGGACACCCGCGGATGGGGAAAGATCGGGGCGAGCCGGGAGACGGTGGGATGCGAGAGCGGAGAGAAGCGGGAGGGGAGGGAAGAGGGCTGCGGGAGGAGAAGGGGAGGGGACAGCCAGGAGTCGGGGGAGGGGGCGAGGTGGGGGGGCGGCAGCGGAGATAATAAAGCCGGGGGGAAGGGGTAGAAGGGCGAGCGGAGCCGGGGAGAGCTGGACGAGCGGGGATGGGGCTGAGGCCGTGAGCGGGGCCGGCGGGGCGGCCGTGCCCGGCGGGACGATGGTGCCCGGGCGGCGGCGGCGGCTGTGAGCGGGTGTCGCCATGGGCTGCGGCGGCAGCCGGGCCGACGCTATCGAGCCCCGCTACTACGAGAGCTGGACGCGAGAGACCGAGTCCACCTGGCTGACCAACACGGACTCCGAGAGCCCGCCGCAGGAGGGCGGCAGCGCCGAGGGCCCCGGCCGGGAGCAGGGCGGCCCGCGCCCCGGTGAGTGCGGGAGCGCCAGCGGGCACCGCGGGGGGGGGACGGCTGCGACACACCCCGTGTGGGCACCTACACACCCCGAGTGGGCACATACACACCCGTGTGGGCACCTACACACCCCGAGTGGGCACATACACACCCGTGTGGGCACCTACACACCCCGAGTGGGCACATACACACCCGTGTGGGCACCTACACACCCCGAGTGGGCACATACACACCCGTGTGGGCACCTACACACCCCGAGTGGGCACATACACACCCGTGTGGGCACCTACACACCCCGAGTGGGCACATACACACCCGTGTGGCACCTACACACCCGTGTGGGCACTACACACCCTGTGTGCACCTACACACCCGTGTGGGCACTACACACCCCTGTAGTGACTACATACACACCGTGTGTGCACGTACACACCCTGTGTGCACTACATACCCCGTGTGGCGTACGGGGTGTGCCCTACACCCGTGTGTGCATGAAGGGTATTCCCCTACCCGCTGTATACCACGTACACACTATATACACGTCACACGCTGTATATACAGGTTCACACGGTGTGTGTGTACGGGGGGGTGTGCCGATCCTCCTGTTTGCTGCTGCGAGGAGACGTATTCCGCCTCTCCGGCCCCCTAAGAATTGCCGGTGCCAAGAATGCGCCGAAGCCGCGGCGGCTCGGAGGGTCTGCCTGCCGCCAGCCCCGCCCAGCGGCCCCCGGGCCCCGGCAGATTCGGACCGGGCAGCGCCGGAGCGCCCCGCCGGGAGCGCCCGCCGCGCTCCGGGCTCTGGGATACCGAGCTGGTCGGGCTCTAGAAACCGCTCACGGCGGTGCTCGGCTACGAGCGAGAACATATAGACGCCGTCTACTGTGGAACAATGATATCAGAAGGGGAAGAGAACTCGATCCTTGAGGCTTTTGCTGTGGAATACACGGCTTTTTCTTTGGCAAGACAAGTAACTTAGGAAATAAATTGAAATTAGAGAAGAGGTAGCTTTCTTCTCTAATATCTTCCAATATACAGAAAGCTGACCGGAGGGTGGGCTGCACAAGAGCAGACCTGCAAGTTTGAATTTCCCAGTTCGTGTCGGTATGCTACATCTCTAGTTGCGCACCTGAGATGTTACAGAAGTGACAGAGATGGGAAAGGGGTTGAGGAGCTCTGATATGATGTGCAGTTTAAAATATTTTAAGAACTATTGTGTATTGCAGCAGTATCTAGAAATCTCAGCCTAAGTCCAGAAATTCATTGTACTAGATATGGCACAAATGGCTGCTGCCCAGAATAGATTATAATTTCCATATAAAGCAGTAAATACCTACAGGCAGGTTCAGATGAAAAGAATTAGCTTTACAGGCTTTTATAGAAAGTAATAAAGCACCAGGAAGAAATTAAGAAAGTGCAGGAGTGAAAGTTCACAAAGGTGGGCATTACAGGCCAGCTGGAAGAGGCAGATCACAACTCTCTGCTGACCAAGATATGATAGGGAGGGAGAAGTCACAAAGGGTCTATGTTGTACTCCTAAAGGCTAAAGAAAGACTCTGTAGTAGTCTCATGGGAAATTATGAGAATTTGAAGATAAATGAGTCTATGAAATATCATATTGAAGAAGATTAGATACAGAATTTAAAGAGGTTGAAGATGATGCTGACCAGTAAGTTCGAATGGCAGGTAACAGTGTAGTCTCCAGCAGTGAAAACTAATCAGAGTGTTACCTTTTTACCCACACATAGCATCATCTTAGCCATGTTTACTTTGGGTTCGTGCCTGAACATCATAAACAGAAGCTAGACAGTCCAAGATGTGACTCTGAATAGAAGGTAATAAAAAGCTAGATTAGTAAGTGTTCTTCCTAGAAACATGTGATAATTGACTTTGTGTTTAGAGATGAGAATACCAGAGATAAGGAAAAGAGAACAACACTCGAGACCAATAGAGACTGATGAGGGCATGAACAGCTTTACAAGAAAACCTTGCAGAAGAAATTAGAAAGAAGGTGATGAGGAAAGGACAGAGTCGGAGCAAAAATGATGAGTAGGACCTCAGCTAGGGCAAGATTCACCCTTAAACAGAGATGTGGTGGCAGCAGTTTAAGGAACCTGAGGAACACACACTGCTCCAAATTAGTCATAAAGTCATGAAGTACTTCATGGGGAGCTGTTGTAGGGTAAGGTTTGAAGTAGGGAAGGAATAGGGATAAGGAGAGGTATTCCAGGGACTAGAAACAGCACAGTAAGTGAATTTACAGATGAAAGAGAGAGGAAAGAAAAACTGCAGGGACAAATGAGGTCAAGTATGGGTTTAAGACATGAAGAGGAAAACATGCCTTTATTGTGAGAACTGAAAACTACCTAAGAGAGAGAAAAAATGGAAGAGTAAAGGAGGGCTCAAGAACAGGATGGGAGAGATGGGGAAATGCAAGATGACATTGGTGCAAGTCAAGGTAGGGAAGGTGCTGTAACTGGGAAACAGAAAGGGAGGAGGCAGCCAGGGAAGGGGGCAGCAGCTAAATGAGGATGGGGAAAGAGGATGAAGTTCTTCTTTGTCATTTTTAATTTGGAATAAATTGGTAAAATTCTGTGAAGAGAGAGATGTAGAGATAGGATGAAAGATATTTTGGAAAAAGACAAAAGCACTAAGAGGTGATGGTGATTGTCAACATGTCTCAGTTGTAGAAAAAACAACAGAACTGGACATGAAAATGTAAAGAGGAATCCCTCAGGGATGAAAGAATGTCATGTATTCAGAATCAGAAAGTGTATCAATGAGGAAAGGGTTAATAACTACCATATATTAATCTTAGTAATTTCATGCCATCACAAATTTCATCATATGCTTCTCTTTTTTCAGCCAGTACATTTAGCTTTCTGTGCCTGCTCTCATTGGAACTATATATATTTCTGTATCCAAATGTTTGTACCTTTATCAAAGCATTTTGAAAGCTTAAATATTATTAAATTAAAAGGGAAGTATTGAGGTTTTTTTAATTTTCTCATTTGCTTTTCTATTTTTCCAATTTAATTTGATATCTTCTTAGACTATTTGTTAATTTCCCTACTAGATTTTTCATATCCATTTTTATAAAGTGTATTGTAATCTCCCTACTTTTTGCAGGAAGAAATAGAGGGCAGCATTAGTTGCTATAACGTACCTAAAATAACAGAGATGGTATTAGGTTAATGAGAAGCTACTTGGGTAATGAGAAGCCACCAACAGACACAAATATAGGTGGCTGTAACTTGTTGCAATACACTGCTGAGCTTTTGGCAATGAGGAACAGGGCAATCAGGTATAGATGAAGAGGGATAGAAAAGCAGTAAATAACTTCATGAAGCACTGCAGGTGCTGGAATTGAAAGACATTTTCTGGAAGATAAGTGTATGTACTGTTCATAGGGTGAGTGGCTTCTGTGAGGGAGAAAAAAAGGAAAGAATCACAGTGAGCCCTTAAAATAAAGCAATTTCTTGGAAGAGCATCCATTGCTATGTGAGCAAAGAACTTTCCACAGGACTGAGCTACTGCGTTGGCTATAGCTGGGGGAAATAATAGACCACATTTCTGCTTAGTAACCATTCCTCGATACTTGCAACTCTTTGCACAAATTGCTTTCTCTTTAGAGGGTCTGATTCAGCTAAGTGTCAGCAAAGTAATGACTTTTGGAGGAAGTAATAATCCGTGGGTACAGATGAGTCCCCTGAGCAGTCACCACGGGTTACATGCATGGGCAAAAGGTTGAATTCACAAAAAACACGAAGAAACTCTCAAGTATTTTGGAACATGATGGCACGGCCTGTTACGTTTTATTATATTATATGATGATAACTTGCTGAAATGTATATGTATACATGTATGTGTATATCCTAAAAATTTAAGATGTACAATTTATTACGAGAAACCAGGACTGTTAAAGTACTCTACAAATGCATTCCATATCAACCCTATCAAAAATTAATTTTGTTTGTTTTAAAGCAGGTTTAAAGCCATCTTCTTTCTACTTCTTTCTATTTCCACTGACTAAGTTAGCTGCTGTATTCAATTATCTTTTCTTTATTATACCTGAAAGTGCCTTAGAATGGATATGGCACGTTGTCTTGTGGGCAGAGAGACTTTACAATCAATTTATCCCGTGGGCTGCAAGTGCCTTAGGACAGGATCTCTCCTTACTGTTTTTCCACAGCAACCAGCACAGTAAGACCCCAGTCTTTAATAGAGATTGTTACTGAAATGCAAATAAAAGTAATTAATTTTTAAAATGATGGAGCAACCATGTAAAAAAAAAAAAAAAATCTCCTGTATCAGAATTAAAAAGCTGAATTCTGATTGCCTCAGGACTGACTTGTTCAGTTCCTCAACTAGTAAAATGTTTGTTGATTTTTATCATTATGTGACCCACATAATTGCTTTTTATTCTTATATTTCTTATTCTTT
Source organism: Sitta carolinensis (assembly GCA_032173965.1). Classification (NCBI taxonomy): domain Eukaryota; kingdom Metazoa; phylum Chordata; class Aves; order Passeriformes; family Sittidae; genus Sitta; species Sitta carolinensis. The sequence goes on from CM063284.1 coordinate 133,333,911, forward strand.
ATTTCCTTAGTGAAGTAATTTTTTTCCTGTGGCATATTAAAGAAAACATTATCTGTATTTCACACAGACTCACCTGATGTACTCAGAAGGAAAACTTGCTCATGGCATGAGCAGACATAACTGCAATAAGTGGTCTGCCAGGAATGAAACCTGCAATTTAGGATCAGTGAAGACATTGCAAAATAGCTATGAAATGGGAGGGCAATTGAGTCCTCTGGAAAATAAATAGAGAAAATCAGAGGAATATAGGAGAAATTTTATCACTGTCTAGCAATGTGGCTGACTAACAGTTAATCTTGTATAATTGCCCTAATATGCTTGTGTGTTTATGAGTGGTTCTCGCTCTGCTCTCTGGCTCTAAATGCGGGGCTCCTGCTGCCGCTCCGCTGCCTTCTGGCCGCTGCCGGCTCCGGGGCGTTTTACGGACCAGGCTCGGACCTCGCGGCTGGGCTGCGGCCGGGCGCTGCCGAGGGGCCCTGGCCGGGAGGCGTTGCGGGGCGCAGCCCGCGCCGGGCGGGCACGGTTACCGGGGCAACCGGGACCGGCGCTGCATCAGCCGCGCCCGCCCGGTGCGCGCCGAGTCCAGGGCTGAACGGAAGCAAATAAGCCAGCATCGGGTTGTAAATTAAGAACCCGGCGCAGAGGAGCGTTTTTCGTGAATCGGACTGCAGAAAAATATTTAATAAGCTGTGAAAAACGAGGTTCACTTTCCTGGTAAAGTTTAAAAATGTTTAATAAGGACAATGGGAGAAACACTAGAGCAAAGAAATACGGTCGCGACCGGGTGTCTTGGCACGCTGCCAAAAGCACACCGGTGTCTTGGAACTCCCCTTTTTATCCTGTTCTTTATGCACGGACTCATGCACATTCACTTTTCCAGGAGCTGCATAGTCACTCCTCGGGTCCGGTCTTCATGCATGGACTTAGGCACATTCATTTTTCCGGGAACTGCTCTGCATGGTCATTCCTTGGGTCCGTCAAGCACAATTTTACTTTTATTCGGTTATCATCTTTTTGATTTGGGCTTTGGTCCTTTCTTCCACAAGCGGTGAATGCTGAGAGTCACTTGGGCCTCTTCTGGCAGGTAGCTGAGACACGCTACACTTAAATTCTAACTACAGCAAAGAAAAACCTTATACATCTATTCAGGCAGTAAAAGCCTACTAAAAGCTATAGAAAAACCATTATGCTTATAACATTAATTCTCACATTTGCAAAAAGCCAATACTAAAATATGCATTTATAACATAAACCATCTGTTTTAGGTCAAGAGGTAAAGAGGGATCCCTTTACATGGGAATATCAGGATATCTTTGTGCCCTTATGCCCTTATGTTCTTTTATTAATGGGTTGTTTCAAAACCTGGTATGTTTAATAAACAGCTATATGATGTGGTATTTTCAGGAGATAGCCTTATTCCAGTTCAGAATGACAGTAAAAGTGAATAAATGCAGGGTTGGTTTCTGTGAGAAGCTGCTAGAAGCTTTCCCCACATCCCAAGGAGCCAGGCAGCTCCAAGATGGACCCACCACTGGTCAAGGCTTAGCCCATCAGCAATAGTGGTGGCATCTTCAGGATAACGTGTTTAAAAAGCTTGGGGGGGGGGGGGGGCGGGGAAGAACCTGCAGAAGAGCAGCTGGAGAGAGTAGTGAGATATATGAGAGCAGTACCTTTGCCATTTCCCATTCAATACACTGTTGTGAGCTGACCTGGGCCAGATGTCAGGCACTTAGCAAAGCAATCATTCACTCCCCTCCATAGCTGGACAGAGGAGAGATAATTTAATGAAGGATTCATGGGCTGGGATAAGGACTGGGAGAGAGGTCATCCATTAAATACTGTCACTGGCAAAACAGGCTCAACTTAGCAATATGAAGAGAATTTACTGCACTAACAAAATCAGAGCAGGATAATGAGAAGCAAAATAAGCCCTTAAAAACACCCTCTCTCCACCCCTCCCTCCTTCCCAACTCTACCTCGTCCCCCAGTGGCTCAAGGAAGCAGGGAATGGGTCAGTACATCACCCAAGGCTTCTCCTGCTGCTCAGGGAGAGGAGTCATTCTCCTGCTGCACCATGAGGTCCCTCTCCTAGGAGACAGATCTCCATGAATTTCTCCAACATGAGTCCATCTCACGAGCAACAGCTCTCTGTGAACTGCTGCAACATGAGTCCATCCCATGGGCAAGAGTCCTCCCAAAACTGCTGCAGTGTTGGCCACTCTTCCACAGGGTGCATTCATCCAAGGACATGCTGCTCCAGCCTGGGAGCATGGGGACACTGTCTCCATGGGCCTCCCATAGGGTCCTCTCAAGCATCCACAGGTCCAGTGTGGGTCTTCTCCACAGGTGCAGGTGGATCTCTGCATCCCTTTGGTCCTCCATGGGCTGCAGGGACAGATGCCTCACCATGGGCTGGCTGTACCATGGTCTGCTGAGGAACCTCAGCTCCCGTGCCTGGAGCACCTACTCCCCTCCTTCTCCACTGACCTGGGTGTCTGCAGAGTTGTTCCTCTCACATATTCTCACTCTTCTCTTCTCTGGCAGGAAAACTACCACCATGTAATCCAAACCTTTCTTTGCATTTTCTTCTTAAATCTGTTATCACAGTGGTGTTACTGCCATTTCTAATTGGCTCAGCCTTGGCCAGCAGCATGTCCATCTTCAGAGCCATCAGGGATTGGATCTGCTGGACATGGGGGAAGCTTCCAGCAGTTTCTCACAGAAGCCCCCCGGTTACCAAAAACCAGGCCATGCAAACCCAGTACATCGTATACTAGGGGTTTGCTCAGCATAGAAGCCAATCAAGGATTACTTAGTATTGGCCTAAACCAGTATTTATTGCACCCCAAGAGAGCATTGAAATTATTAGAGAAAAATCAGACTCAGATGATAAATACAACTTTTTGTAATGACCGTATTTTTCAGCCCAACCCTAGCTGTTAATTCATCCATTCCATACATTTTCACATTTTCTGTCATTTGATAGACTGGACTAAGTTCACATTTCAGTTAAAAAACGGCACCGATACTTATTTGGCCCATAAGATCATGCCAAGCAATCTACCCCACCACCTCTGGAAGTATTTTTAAATTAATTGGGTTTTAGTAAATATCCACTGCTATAAAAGAGGATACATCCATAGATAGCAGAACTTAAGCAAAAGTGTCAAAAATAATTGAGAGATGAGAAACTTTCTTATATAAGGACCCTTCAGCTTGCTATTCTGTGAGATGTATCAGACTCAGTTGCTGGAAAAACTTCAATCTTGTTTGAGAGTAGGTGGTTCAGATATTGCACCAAGTCTCCTGACCGGTCTCCATGTCTCAGGTGGGAGCAGCCACCTCTCACCCCTGTGACAGGAAGGGAGGGCAGGAGCTGGATGGGGTTCTCCAGATGCTTCCTCCTTCTCCAGCAGCCTCTTCACTGTACTGTCTGCCTCTAGGACTTCCTTAAAACAGCACAGAAGTTTTAACACCAGCCAACCCAAATCGTGATAATTTTTCCACAAAACTTCTCAGGCTTTGATTAGAATCAATTTAGTTAGTAGGCAACGGTCTCGATAAACCCTTCCTACAGTCTAAAACACACCTGCTAGAATTGATCACCCACAGTTTACCCAGTGTAATAATTTACCAACTGATAAAGTGAATTTACTAAAAATGTCATGTACGGAACACCTGAATTACATGAAAGGCTTTCCCAGCTGTCACGGTACCAGAAAGGAGAAAGGCTGTTTAGCATCAATAGAGATGATTTGCAGGAGAGATTGATTGGAACTATCTCTTCAAATGATTTTCCTGTGGAAAAAACCTCTTTTTTTGCAGCATTGAAATCTTTAAAGGTGAAAATATTCTTACTTAATGAGAACCAAAGGTCTGTCATTAACTAAAGGAAGAGGTTTTACACTGTCTCTGCAGCAAGTGGTGGGGAGGAAGGATGGTGAGAGAGGGAGGGTGTCTGGATGCATTTGAGCAGGAAACCTGAATGGTGGTTTTGTCACTGTCAGATCCTGCCTGCAGGATGATGAGAAGGAAATTGCTCTGCAAAATTACTCTTCTTGTGGAAATAACACACTTTCCCCCATCCGGGTCTTTATATCCTCATTCAGGACATTTATAAATTGTTTTTTCTTTTCCTTGGGAATGTTTTTACAGGTTTCAGACAGTTTTAATGCTGCATTTTCCAGTTTAGGAATGTAGAATTCACAGCACACAGTTAAAATTTGAATTAGTTTTAAGTGAAGATTCCTGCCAATCTCAGAGCAGAAGTTGCAGTGTGTTGCATATAGGAAACACAGTTCAGAGTGCAGTTTACCTTGTTCATTGATTAAAATTTCCAAAATTTCCACATTAAGCACATATTGTAGTAATTAAGCATTGAAGTGACCGAAATCTCTTTAACTGTAACCAGTTCTAGAAATATATCTCTTCATAGAAACAGAAATTATATTGCTAGTTTCAACTTTTTTCTCTCAGAGGTTCCTGCAGTTTAAAACAGATTTCAGTTTAAAGAAATCTGGGATTGAATGTTGGATTTTATCTTAAATTGAACCTGTAATATTTAAGACTCAGAATCAGAATGATCAAACCAGCCGTTTATTGTAAGGCTTTCTCTTTGACCTGCACCCTCTTTTCTGGAGTATAGGACCGGATCTCTCTGGCTGTGTGGTGAGTCCATACATTTTTCAGCAGATGTCTCACATGAAACAAGTGGCTTGGTCCTTTTGCTGTTTGTAAAGAAATAATGCAATAAGGCAATTTTATCTTCTGATGAATATGTTAGAAAATAAAATATCAGTCTGCTTCCCTAGACTGTCACAATGCCTTCTCTGTTCTGTTTACAAAAAATGCAGGTTAAAAGCAAGTCAAAGAGGTAGATGAAGGAGTGGTGTTTTACCAATTAATGTGGGCAACTGGAGGCTGTGAGGCAGGACTTTACATTTTAAGTTTTTCCTGAGTTCACTGAGCCCCTCTGCATTGCTGTTTGCTTAACTGAACCTAACACTTTAAGCAGCAGATTAAAATGAAGCAGTGTTGAGCCTCGTTCCTCATCAGAGATGAGAGATTTGGGCTAGCTGGTTCAGATGCATGCTAGCTACTGAAGAGAAAAATAACCAGCCCGTTCTTTATTGGCTGACTGAAATATTTTGACTGCGGGGGTTTTTTACCAGTTTTCTAACAGTGTATATAGTTGTGTTTCTGTCTTTGTACATTTTGTTTGGATATTGTCCTCATGTTGCAATTTTCATTTTTGTAAAATGCCAGCATTTCCTAAGTGGGCCATCAGAATTGTTTCAAACACTTGCAGTGCTAAAAGCATGAATATCTGACATTTGCAGAATGGTGATGCCTGAGAGCTTTCCGAGTGTTTATAGCGTGTATGGAAAAGACGGAAAAAATGCCATGGATTTATCTAGAAGATAGCTAATGGCTGATGACATTAAATTTTAGTGTTGTTACTGCCTTCATTTTAGGGTGAACAGTAGATGTGAATGATGACTTTTTCCCATGCATACAGATACCTTAAAGACAAAGCACTTTATGATCACAGTCACACCATGAACCAGTTAAGTCAGTATATTCATGGACTGTAAGGCTGGGAATGTCACCTGGCCATACAGCCCAAGGGACTTTCCTGAGTTAATTCCCATATGGAGCATACCTTTGGGACATTGAGACTGAATTTATAGCTTTCTGGTGGCTGACATTTTTCCCAGTAGTCAATCACTATTTTTTAAAATAAGTATGCAGTGTGCTACTTGGAATGTTTAACTTCAATTACAGCTGTTGAACCTTGCTAAGCAAAACTGAAGAGTCATTTCAGCTCATGTTTCATGTACCTTTAAATGCTTTTCATGAGGATTTATATTTAGCCTGCCTAAATATTTTTGCTGCTCCTAAGAGTGATTATTTGAAATGATGCATTTTGCTCATCTTAAAATTCCATGTGTGATTAGCTAGGTAATAAGAATGACAGTAATACTTTTGATGTCTATGTTGGAAATTAGTCTAGATCATAATGAGAGATGTTTTATCACCACATCCCAAGGGAGAAGGAAAAGAAGGTAAAGGAGAGGGAAAGAGCATGTGAACACCTACAGCTGTAAGCCACTGGTCAGAACAGGATGGATCCCACTGTGGAAGCACAACTGAGAGAGGGCCAGCAGCCTGCTGCTTGTTTTCCATCTCACACAGTGCTCTCCTGGAAGGAGAACTTTCTTGGCATTTAAAGGATGAGTTTAGACAGGAACGGAGCCAAATTCCAGCACTTTTGGCAAACAGGCTGATTTGCCATAATTTGGACCCAAGATACAAGGCATTGTGCATGGAGTGTATAATTTTTAGCACGTGTTTTTCATGGGCTTTACTGAAACACAGCCAGTATATTTGCATGTGGAAAAGCAAATACCCCCACTCTCTATCCTTCTAAAACCCAGTACTATGAAAAGCACTTCAGAACTCTGCTATTTGTGCATTAGTTTTTCAGTTTGGAGGAAGGAGTGATCTGTTTCTGGCACATCATGTGGCACTGGTTGGTTGCTTAATCCATTCTGTGCCATTATTTTTGCAGGCAAAAGATGTATTCAGCTGTCAAGGTCTTCCAAAATGTTGCTGATGCTTATTCCAAAACATAGTGAAATTTTGGTTCTTCTATCTTGTTCCAGTTATCAAAATTTGTACCTTCATGCATTAAACTCTGTTGTCTTTCTGATGTTAAGTCCTTGCCTAGCACCATGATTACAATTCTCTCAAGTTTACCTTTTGTATCTTCCCCTGATGGTCAGGCCAAATCCCTTTAATTCATCTTCTATACTCTATTTGCCATGTAGAACCCTTTGTCTGGAGTTTTGAAATGATCACACATTCATTAAAGAGTGCTGCTGCATGCTTTTCCTTTTTGGAATAGATATAAATTTTATATTCACCTTCATTTTACAGACACGGTTGCAACACCCTTAAATTTGCTTGCAAGATAGTTATACTGTGATTCTGTATCACACCTTGAAATTGAAATATACCAATATGCAAAGGTTTAGCACCTGCATGTACTCGTGGAGTTAGGCCATGCAAGTGATATGAAGCTTGGCAGCTTGAGAGCTTGTTTGTGCTTTAGGATGAGCTTACTTCACATAAGCACCCCCCTGCAAGCATGGAGGAAGGCACGGAGCTCCTGGCTGCCTCCCCACACCAGCGGTGTGCCTGGGCAGGGCTCAGCCCTGCCTGCCTGGAGACAGCTTTGGAGAGACCTCCAAATTGTGGAAAGTGCAAATGTGATGGTTGTATTTTGCTTCGCTGTCTAAAATTCATATCACATTAGAGTTCAGAGAAATCATTCTGGATTCTCTGAACGTCTGGGAAGCAAATTTATTGCATTATCGTGTTTAGTGACACAAAACATTGTTTCTGAGAATATTTTCCTGCTACAGCAGGTCATCCCTCAGTAAATCTATATCCTTCAACATAGCTCACAAACCTGCTCTCTGCTAGGCCTGAAAGTTTCTAAATTGTTTCTTATTAGGTAAAAGAGTTATTGCATATTTCCTGAGCATCTGGCCTCATCCCTGAGACTACTGCTTTGGAGGAAATGACTTAAACCTGACTTTTGTCACAGCCTCCACTCTATTTTTTGTTGGATCTTTGCTACATCTTGTTTTTGCAGTAGAAGTCCACAGATGCCTGGCTTTCCCAAAAATATGTAGTTTCAAATCAGGAAAATAGGTAGAGAAAACAGATGTTTCAGTGCTTTCTGTACTTATTATCACCTTGTAGCATTAAAAGCAAGAAACTTGCTGATGATTGCAAACACATATTTCCTCTGGAAGCACCTGTGTGTGGTGGTAACACTTCATTTGCCTTTGTGTGAGCTTTCTCAGATTCCACCTTTACAGTCCAGCATCTTCTTAGGCAGGCATTTTCTAAACCAGCATCTTATGCATTATGCATGAGATAACAGTCATGATGAATACAAAAGGGTGCTGCTGAACTAGAAAGTTGAACTCTACTGGTTTGTTCATAGTCAGTTCCAAAGGTATAAGTTTAGCTAATCAACAGCTACCTGCTTTAAACAAATGTATGCTTGTTATTCCATGACAGAATACGTGACAGCACAGGCTGTCATGCATGCTGGGTCAGATTTAGAGCTTTTTTGGGTGAGAATTCATGTCCTGTTTTGGTCACTACCTGTTGCCTTAAAATGAAGTGGGAGAATACTGTGGCAAATACATATGGAATAATTTTCTCCACAAATAATTGATTCTTTTGGCTAAGTTTAACTTTGTCTCCTTACTACAAGGCTTCATACCCTGCCCAAACTTCTTGAGAGCATTAGCTGCTGCAGCATTGCTGATTTTCTCAGTCACAGAAATTTTCAGGTCATCTTGAACCCTACTAAAACTTACTCTTTTGATGAAGTCTGTGCAGGAGATGCAGGCAGACCTATCTATGTGTTATTTGTAGTTCGAGACATTTCCTGTGGTCCTGATATTTAAGGGCTACAAAATTAATCCCCCGAGTTCTCTTTTCTGTCTCTCTGTGCCAGGTGTCAATTCATGGCACTACTTTGCTTTTTAGAACAGTTTTACTTGCACAAACTGAATTAATAATGTGATTTCTCCCCTTTTCACATCATCTTTATACAAAGGTGATACAAACATCTTCACACAAAAATCCAGTTAAGAAGAGTTAAGAGTAAAAATTTCTACTCCTCTTTATGAGATGCTATCATTAAGAAGAATTTGAATTCTTAAGTGTAACCAAGCTATATGAAAAACTAGAGCAACATGTATGCAGTGTTTATCCTTAATTTTGTTATCATTAGTGTTGTCATTATAACAAAAGAAACCAGAAAAAATAAGAAATACAGGTCTAATGTCTTAAATTTTCATTCCATATTTTACATTTTCACTGACTTCTCTGTGATGAAAATGCTATTTACTAAAAAGATTCTTTTCAAAGCTTTCTTAGACAACTCCCTCCACATGTAAATTGAGGGGAGAGGTTAGAGCTACATGATTCTAGCATTTTGAATGGACATAAGCTTGCAAGTCTGCGAGCAATTTTTCAGACTGCAATTTAAAATATCTATTTCCTAAACTACAAAATCGGAATGATGCTGTCTGACAATTTATGAAGAGTCATTCAAAATTCAAAAATTATCGTGTTTGTTTTGTTTTATCAAGCACACCAACCTAAGCTGCTTTCAGCTGCTTGCTCTGCTTCCTGTACTAACTCCCAAGTTGTGCCAGTCTGACTGCTTGCGTCATTGGGGGAAGAATAAAGTCTAGGATTGATTTCAGTTTAAAATAACCCTTTTTTCCCCTGATGCTGCTGTAAAAAGCATTTGTCTGACTTCAGCGTAAAGGATTTCTGTTGGCCTGGAAAGAAAGGCAAGACTTTGTGTGCCTGTGCAGCCCAGCAAGCGAAGAGGAAGGTGGTGGTAAATGCTGCCATGGGAGGACAAGTTCTTTCAGGCACACCTTGTGCTGGAAAGGTAGACTTGGATTTGTGAGCAGTGGGGCTGCTGCGGGGGTGTTCTCCCTGTGGTCACTGGGAGAGAACCCCTGTGTGTTCTTCACAAATGAACCTGATTACATGCAATGGAATACCTGCCTCTTGTCATCCATTCCTCCCCACAGAGGGAGCAGCCTGGCAGTCCCCCAGACTCGACCAGCATTCCTGAGGGAAGATTCACCTTCATATTCAGGGGCATTCAATAATCACTCAGAAACCCAGGTTTTGGGAACGGAGCCATGAGAATATTGTAGCCTTGCCAGTTCATTTGAAAGTAAAATACGTGTATTTGACAGAGTGTTGAGATGGGATCTGCTGTTTCCCCTGGCCTAAAGAGGCCCCCAGACTTGTGGCAGGGGTGCCATGTAAGAGAAGATGACAATGAAAACAACATTACTGAACCCGTTAGTTTAAATGTCTACAGTGATTTAACAACTCTGATGTAAACTGAAGGTCTACCATGAAAGACCAAGGAGATTATTTACCAAACCCCTGCTGTGAGGATAGCATGAATATCTCACCAGTTTGCTTGTTTTAAACCACACTGAGGCAAGACCCTTAGTATTGCCACCCTGCTGGCTTGTAAATTCCAGATGGTACATAAGAGAGTTAACTCTTAGTTTTCATCTACTGTGGCAAATCCTAAATAGCAATGCAAAAATATTTGTTATTTTAAAAGCAAATGTCTTCCTAATCCTTTTTTAACATCATCTCTGTTTTGCAATCATCATTTTGTGTATGTATCTAGTCAATAAAATAGGTGCTGCTTTATGGATTGCCAACAAATTTCGTGCTCTTAACACCACTGCCTATGTACTCTTACAGTAATTTCTTCTTGATGTTCATAAATAAAGAGCAAGTCACTGAAGCCCACTGTCTAAATCATCTATTTGCTAAAGAAGGTGAATTCTAAAATAGTTTCTTAACTTCAGAATAGTAAATATATTACAAGATAAATTTTTTTTTGCCTAGTATTGGTGACCACAAGGTAATCAATATAAAAATATAGTAGTCATAGTGGAAGGCTCAAATACTGATTCCTGGTTTATATTTGACAAGTATTGCAAAAAAAAGTCACATCCCTGCAATGCAGGATGCAGCAAGTATGCTCAGGCTGCAAACTAATGGAGACAAAAAATGAACCAGATATTCCGTTTTCAGGATTGAGATTTTCCATCAGCCTCTGGAAATGGATTAATGTAAAAAAAAAATCTTTCTATGCAAGACCAAAAGATGCAACGCAATCTGATAAATGAACAATTTTACTTAATAAGAAAATGGCTTTTTAGCAGACAGCTGTTTCACCAGACAATTTAGACAGAGGCCAGATGGCCAAAGAGACACATGGTGGAAAGTAATTTCATAGGATGACTCCACAGAAGGAAAAACTCATAATTTGGATGTTCGAAATGTCAAAGACTCAATTAATGGAATTAGTATGTAATTCCTAGTGCAGCCTGCCTGTTGAAAGCTGTGCTCAAGCTTTTCTGAGCTCCACTGCAACGTGAAGCAGTGAACTCCTGGCTGAGAGCTCTGACTCACACGTGGCTCGTTGCCTCTGCCTCCCTTCCTGACAATAGGTTTTGTCTACACTGTCCATCTGTGTCACTATCTGCTGTGAACCAAGTCATTTTTTGCCTCTCCTCTGGCCCTGTGGAGTGATAGGAAGAGGTAAGACCTAAAACATAAGTAGGTGGGGAATTTTGGGAGATTCAGGAGAGGTGAGGTTCACTGCTGCCTTACTGAAGTTGCATCTAAACTTAGACATGAGAACAACACCAGTTTTTGTATCTAGCATAAAAGGCAGTTTCAAAAAAAAACAAAAAAACAAAACAAAACAAAACAAAGCATTTTTTAAAGATAAATTATAATATAATATTTTCAAGTTTCAGCTCAATTTTTTTTTCTATCAAAAACTAGATAACTTTATTAGTTAACACCAATACAACTTAAAGTGTCTTTGGAATACTCTGCTTCCATCTTCTGACTGCTCAGGGAAGTGCAGTGACTAGTTTGTATTCAGACTTCTTAACTCACAGAAATCATGGAACGGCTTGAGGCAGAAGAGAGCTTAATGACTTTCTAATTTCACAAAATTTTATATATTTTCAAGACCAAGTATTTGAATATTTGGGTGAAATTTAATTGAATTCAATCATTGCCTTTGCTACCTAAGGCTTCCTACTGGCCAATCATCTTTTCTTGCAGATTTCTAGAAAAGAATTTGGGACTTTGCTTCCTTTTTAATGTCTTTAACACAGCACTTGAATTCCTACCTGATTAATGCAGAAGGTTTTGATGACACAAGGTTTTGTCACTTCATACAGCAATGGTTTGTCATTGGTTTTCCAGTTACTTTTTTCTCACTTAGTGTCTGTGACTCCTTAATTTTTCTAGGTTTGATGCCTGCATTTCCAGTTAGCAAATTTGCCTTCATTTCTCTTTTAACATAAAGCTCTTCATAAATAAGCTTTGACAAAAACTTAATTTGGAACAACAGTCATGTGTCTCCCTTACTCCTTGTATTTGGAATTCAGACCCAGTGCTGCATCCAGATATTGAGGGCTTTGCAATCACCATAAATGACAACTGATTTTTGTTAATGCAGTAAGATGGGAAAATTCATTCATGCTGTCCAATATCATATTGTACGATGCATGTGTATCCACACAGCTAGAGCAGAAAGAAAATTGCTCATTTATTTGATTGCTGGAAGACAAAACAACATGAAATAAATCTTTTCCTAAATTTCCCAACTTCAAAGGAAAAAATATTCAAGGCAAGGTCATGCATAGAGCAACTTTTCCATACATACTGGTCTCATCTGTCATGCTCGCACCTGCAGATGACAAAAATCTACTGATATGCTGCACTCTGACTGCTTTTCCAAGTTTTCTGAGCCAATGTTTCACAGAGCAGTGGGCCACAGGAAAAAGGCCCAGTGATGTCAGATGTGAGGATGAAGATGCCACAGGGAGGTAGACTGCTCCTGCTGTGGTACTGCACCACACCTCGTGTCACTGACACGATCACAAAACGTGGACACCAGAGCCAGCTGCAAACTGCTCCTCAGTATTAATTGCCCAATTCCATGTGTCCCTACTAGATCTTCTGGAGGATGGGAAATTGGCTCACACAGGTGTATCTACAGCATCAGCCACAGCTGGAATGCTGAACGCTGAGAAGAGGAACAACTGTGGCTCTCAGTGTGCAAACCCCATAGTCCACAGCACGGGAAGTACAACACAGAGACAGAATGGCTTCAGGACCACAGAGGTATGAGTTTACATTCCTCTTATCGTGAGGAATTATGTTCCCTAATGCTCAGCACTAGCTTCAACCAGGTCTAAATTACTTTTGTGACAGCCTTTCTCTGCAGTGAAACAGTTTTTAATGTCTTGAGATGTGAGAAAATGGTGCCAGACTGCGCTATAGCCACGGCATGATTGAGCTGAGCACCTCTGGCAATGCTTCATGCCTGAACGGCCACAGAATTGATATTTTATATGTCAGTCAGAGTAGCACACACACTTGCTAAAAAAGCCCCCACGCTCATCTTTCCAACTCAGTCCAGCTGTGGCATGTATCATGCAAACTACTTAGATTAATTATCCAAAAAGGAACATATTTTCCCTTAATTGCTGTTCTGCTTAAAATATGTGCACTGCATGAGCCCTGGTTCATTCAAAGCTGGACATGAAGTGTGAAAAAGTCAATGGGTGTCTTTTCAATTACTTCAGTAGGCTTTGGATCAGACCCTCCCCCCTACTTATGTGTTGTGTACATTGTATACATCATAAGAGCAAGGCTTTGGGGCTATACCAAAGATCAGCCTTCTCCTGTCACAGCTGCCTACCCACCCACCTGCCTCCTACAGGTTTCCACTTGCTGCCCTGTTTGCATAGCAGCTGCTGAGATGCTGCTGATTAAAGAAAGACAAAACCTATGGCTGGTTTACTGCTCCCTTGGTTTCTCATAGAAGAAGGTGCTAGGTAAAAATTTGGGGAAGGGAGACTTCCTTGTTTTCTTGGTTATCTGCAGGTGTAGTAGATAAAGCCTTTACACGGTCCCTGGCATTTCTCGGGGAATCTTAATTTCTACTTCCAGAATTGCTTGCGACGCTCTTGTTGCTGCTTCCCCTACTTTGTCAGGGAGTCTTCTCTTACTACAGTACCATCTAATTTCATATCTGGGGAGAATAAGACTGCAAAACTTTGGCAATCACACACAGAATGTGCAGTTTATATGTGAATGTGAATGCTTATATCCCTGTGGGAATCTGTCAAAGGCACACCACACCCCCTTCCTGGGTGAGCATGAATTGAGCCTTGAGGTGTTCCCAGAGTCATAAATAATCATAAATAACATCTTTTACATCTAGTTTTGCCCTCCGTGAATAGGATGCTCCCTGAATTTGCATTACCAGTTCCACAAAATTTGGCACAGCAGTAGTTAAAGATGTAATAATGGCATTTGGTCTCCTGCAGACAACAGTGAGCGGCCACTGTCCCCTCGGCTTTTTCACCATTCTCCAAGGGATATAATTGATTTTCTTGTCTGTACAATGCTGGCTGGATAGGCAGCCCTCTTAAGCATAATTTTAACCTTTTCTTTCAGTTTTTGCTTTATCTCCTTTTCTTTCTGTAACTGCTTTGTGCAGCTGCTCATTTTCCAAAGATAGTAAGAATTGAGTTGTTTTCCTACACTCTATTTCCTCTCTCAGATTTTGTTTCACTCTGCTATGGTTTTCTCCTACCTAATTTCTCCAATAATTGTCTTTCCCTATGCTCTGTTGAAGTGAGTAGAATCTTAAAATTATCTTTCTCAGTTATAAGCTTGTTTTTGAGTTTCCAATCTTTCCTTTATTTCCTCTCAAAAGCCAGTGATGACTTTAATACTCCATTTTCTGCTGTCAAAGCAGCATGTTCTATATATGGTATATTTGAGAGAAGGACTCTTTTATTCCCTTTTACATGTAAGATTAGTGAGCCTCCAAAACTGCACAAATAATTTATTTGTCTTTCCAGGATTTTTGGGCCCATTCCTTGCCTGTCTGGGAAGGAGCACATTCATACTTTTTACCCATGGCAATCCTGCTGACTAAACCAATTCTCCTGTCATGTAAAAAATTAGGGAAGGGAGACACCCCCTTGCTTTCTGTGGTGTCTGCAGATGTAGTGGACCTGGGGACCTTCCCTTTTTACTCAGTATTATCTGTCTGTCTGAGGTCCTGGGAGACCTTCCCAGACAATATTTTGGAGTAACCAATCTGGCACTTTGAGCCTGGAGAAGTGCCAGAGGCACAGTGTGGTGGCACAGTATGTCTGGTCACAACTGCAATCGCTGATGTAAAACTGGCGTGCGCTGCACTGTAACTCTGGGCAAATTCAGTAAGACTCCACATCCACAAATAGTGCAATTTCTTGCCTGTTGGACCGAGTAAGGTCCACAAACTGCTGATTATAAATGCACTGATATCAGAATGCATAAGCAATAGTATTACTGTGGAGTAAAGCTTGCCTGACAGGCATCTCCATGGGCAAGGAGGGACTACAGCCTGCTGACCATCCCGGGACACAAAGGCAGAGTCTCCTCTGACCTCCCTCACCTATTAAGTCCTATTTATATTGTTTTCTTTGAGGATGGGGGAAAAAATTTCATGTGACATAATTTCACACTTAAATGGAATGTGAGTGAGTTTACATGTAAAGATTGTACAGGTTTTACTTTGTTAGCATACGTGGGGCATGAAAAGGGATGTGTATTTTCAAGTTCAAGCAAATTTCAGTTTTTGGTCACCATTTGGGTCATTCCTTTGCCTTAATTCCCATTAGCTGCATTGTTTTAAACAGAGGATGACTGCAACACCTCTGTGCAATTCCATCCCTTGTTTCTTGCCTCTCTCAGACATGAAACTCCCCTGGTGTCCCTGCTCCTCAGACATGCACAGTTTGTTACTGCTGAATTACTGCCAATGTGGGCACTCCTCACTGAGCTTTGTCTTTTGACATTTTTCCACAGAAAGTGCCTCAGCACAGAATGTGGCAGAACTGCTACACCCACCCCATATGAAATTGTCCCTTCTTGGGAGTCGCATCCTTAAGCCGAGGGTCTGAGCAAATGGAAAAGGGAATTTGGATCGAACTTCACCTTGCATTTGCTAACACAAAACACATCATTATAAAATAAATGTCTATTTATTTTATACCTCCATTGTATTATTATCTTTTGTATTGCTACAGTACAAAGATATTCCCAGGTGATATAGAAGATACTGCTGTATCTTTTAATGAGATTGTGTACCTTCAGGTGGACAGGGACACATTCCACAGCAGCATGACATCTAGAGCCATGGGATTTCTGTAAACGAAAAGCTCAAATGTCATAGCCACTAGCCCACAGAGAAATTTTAATTGGCAAGGTTGGATATGGTCAAACAGAACTACATAATTATTAATCCAACTTGAAAAGGACTTGTTCACAATTGGTAATTACAGTGTGTACCTGTCCTACTGTTCGAGAAAATTGTCTAATTTTGTAATCAAATGGAAAATTATTTCTGTATTGCACTTAGTGGGAAGTAAGGCCAAATTCCCACAACATATTAATATTGTGAGTGTTGACTGCAATGGTACTACTCAGTGAAGTGTAGGTTCCTGCCCTGAGGCCCCATGACTTTGAAGATAACTTCCTGCAGTTTCTAGCTGAGATACATCCAGTAACATTCAGTGTTGTTGCAGCTCAGTGCAAAGAAAATTTCTGATGATAACTAAAGCATTTACATTATTCTCCACATCTAAAGCAGGTGCATAAGAAAGGAAGTTGTCTAAACTTCTCATAGACAAGGAAAGAAATATATATGCCTAGAGAGAACAGTAATATCTAATTTAGGCTCCAGCTCTGGTCTGCCATTCTGCATCTCTGTTTTTCCACTGTTTAGGGAACTATAAGAACCTTAAGTTTAGATACCTAAAGTTGAAAAGGCGATTATCCCCTGCAGGTCAAAATGGGCCCATTTTATTTACCTGAACGTTCATACTGACTACAGTTTTTCTTATACCTCAACCTGCTATGGAATACAGTGCAATGCAGCACATGGTGCTCTCGAGAGACTTGGGTTGTGCCATCAGGCAGTGGGCTAGCACAGGATAAATCATGTCACTCTCTGTTTCTCACTTTCTCCTGCATCAAGCTCTAAAGCAGCCATCTGCCTTATTCCTTGATACTTGGTTATGACAGAGTACAACTCATGCTGTTGAAAGGGAAAAGGTTTGACATCAGCTGTATTTGGGAATCTTTAGTATTCTCTCATGATGGTAATGTCAAGACAATTTAGAAGTAAAAGATGATGATGATGCTAATAAAGAAAGGAGTTCTAATACCAGTGAAGGTAACAGGTTGATCAGGCATCTCTCCCAAAAAAAGGTGGTATCCAGATAATGTCCCTGACTGGCAATAATCTGGTTTGATTCTAATTATAGTCTTTGGCAAGTACTTGCACGAACAGTAGCACTGTGGGAGAAGATAGCAAAGGAGCTGGTGTATTCAGGCTGCAGAAATCTGAAATAATACACAGCAGAAAATTAACTGCAGATGTTTCTCTGTGATAATATATGAACCTTCCACTTATGTCAGTGTCTGAACTTTATCAGACATTATTTTACCTGTCACTATTACCATGTAAATAATGCCTAATTTACCTGGCATTCCTTACACTGACAAATAGTCTCATGGAACACTGGCAGTGCAATAATCAAACCAACCTAACTCAGCTGTGTGTCTCTATCAGCCTGGATCTAGCTACACTTTGTTAGATCTATCCAGTTTCCTGTGCATTGTAGTGTGTTGCTTATGGCAACAAGCAGACAGTCTGGGTGATGGAAAAGTATAAATTTAAATTATACTTGCATGCCTCAGACAGACTGACATTTTTGAATATTAAAAATAAACTGATGAAGCTCTGAAAGGTATATATTGTGCTTGGGTCTTGTATGCAGGCAGAAGTAAGTGCTACTTTAAAACTCTGTTTTCACATCAGAAACATAAAATGAAGTGCAGAAAGTTCTGTCTCAGGCTAGTGATGCACTACTTACAGTGACATCAAAAGGAACCTCTAATTTTCACTTCTGGACTGAAACCAGATTTATTTTGCCCTGCTTTTATAGTACACACATGCAGAGATAACAATTATAGGAGGGCAGGTTGATCCAAAGCCTACTGACACCCACTGCCTTTGTAGCAGATATAAAAGCTTGTGTCCACGTTGAATGAGGAAGCTGCTTTGCATCACAGTGCTGTGTGAATGAGGCTGGAGACATTCTGTTTATTAAGTAGAACTGTTTTTGTAAATCAGGGGTTAATAATCGATGACTCTGTTGTCTTTGTGGAACTCACTGTACTGTTTTAAACTCTCACAGAACAAATGGGACCACAGAAAATGTCCACACAAGAAGTCGCCATTAATGTTACAAAAGGCATCAGACAAAGTGACAGAAGAAAAACAAAGAATTACTCCAATTAATGAAGAGAATTGCAGGTGAGGATGGACTTAACAAACTTCACTGCCCTTAAAATGTCATTCACTGAAGACATGAAGATCTTTAATTGTTCCAGGTTGAATACAGCAGGCAGCTGCTACTGAGTGCCTCCAGAAGCAGGTCTTGTTGAAACCAGCTGCAAGCACTGTAGGATCTTCAGACATCGTTTGTCTAAAGCAGTGGCACTACATAGACATATGCAGAAATTCATTACATTTGTCTTGTTCTAACTTCTATGTTTTCCCTTGTATATGTTCTGGTCTGCATTGCTATTAAGATGAGGCTGGATAATAAGGAGTACAGCTTATTATGAGTGTGCGCATTTAAGCCCACAGAGTTCATTTAAAGCACTCACATATTTTAAAACACAAATGCAGACATGTCAAGAAAGTGAGACTAAAGTATAATCTCCCACTGAATCTCAACTATTTGTATAGGTTATATATATAGTTAAGTCATACAATAACATTTTTATATAGTAATTTTTCAATAATTTACTTTTAATTTATTGTTTGTATTGACATAATTTTGGTGTTAAAAACAGTAACTTTTATATTGATCAGCCTTACTTGAAGGTCCTAGTCTTAACTGGTAAGCAGATTATGGCTACTTGCTTGTTTTATAAATGCCCCTTTGATTATGTTGAAGCCCAGTCTGACTTGGAAAAAAGTTACCATTAACATTGCATGAAAATAACCAGAATTTTTAAAGTCATATTCTAAAGTCAGTTCAAAAAATTAACTTTCTTCAATAAGATACAATTAATTTACTGTGCAGAACTTATTTAATACATTGTGAGCATCCTCTACCACAGTATTGCATATATTTATAAAATAAATATATATCTAAAAGGAATATAAATGTTCAGTAAAGTATAGGAATTAATTCAACATATTACTTCTTAATATGGAAGTAATAATAGATATTCTCTGTGAGTTTGCATGTTTATGATGATAAAAGAGGCAGATTCATTTGCCTCCCCTATTAAACATATATCTGTCTATATATGGATGGATGTATATTAGTATCCTTAAAGGGCCGTTTAAAAGAACTACTCAAAACAGGCAAACAAGTATGAATAGGATTGTGAACTGAATCCTAGTTTATTCTGTGTTAGGATCATTTTAATAGCTTGCTGCTTAGATGTGTTACTTCCCTTGCTGTACAAGTCTATGCAACAGGAATTATTAATTACTCCAACAAAAAGGCAAACTGGAATCCAGTGTTAGAGCCAGAATTTTGTATACCATAGCATATTCTTAAAGGATTTACTGGCAGAGAGAGTGCAGTATATCAACTTGTATGATACAAGAAAGCTACAGAAAGTGAATAATGATCTTGATGTGTTTAAGGGTAAACAGAATTTTGAAGGAAGGCAAAAGGGAAGGTTTGTTGAGTAAGAAGCTGTTCCAGAGATTGTGGCCTGGGGTGGATACCACATTAGAATGAGTAGATGCAAGAACAAAGGAGTCCTGGCAGTGAGATTATTTATTAGCTAAGAAATTATGTAATAATGATGTGCTGACCAGATGTGTCAAACAGCTTGGGTCACACCACAGAAGGAAGCCCATGAGCTGCGTGGCACATGAAGCAGTCCTGGCTCATGCCAACAGCCATCAGGGAGGCAGCTCTTGAGTCTTGTGTTCCAAGCATGAGATGTGACAGGATGGTTTGCAGGAGATGGCCCTGGTACACAATTATCTGGGCAACAGCACAGACCTTGCTCATGCTGACCTCATCCCCAGTCAGGGTGGCAGCTGCAGAGTGGTGCATGCTGCCTGCCCTGGACTGCTCATGATTACGGTCCTGAGCTACTCCGAGATCCCCTAAACCTGTTTATATCTGAAACTTAACTTCATGATATTCAAAGATTGGATCCAACTTCTGTGGTAAAAGCCATGTTTAGTAAGAAGCAATTTTATATACACTCTTCATGTAGTACATTACTGTTCTTATTCATTAGGCAGTAACTGAAAATAAATTACATTATGTCCTAGGTGGCTTCTTAGTGTTTGTTGTGCAAACTTCCAATGACCTTAATAAAACTAAGAGCATGTTGTGGAGATGTGGATCTTGCCTCTGTATTGGGATACTCTTATATTTGCTTTTCTTTTCCTAGAGATAACCACCAGAAGAAACAACCAATTTGTTTATAAAATAATATACCACTCTTTATAATTTGGGTGGCAGAATACAGTCTATACCACTTTAGACAATTTAAAGTCCTCATAATTGATTCCCATTCTGGTTTCAGTGGAAGAAGCAAGCCCAAAGAATTACCTGGACATTTTCACTCCGGGTGGCCTTCTTAGAAATGAGGAGTCTTATTTACAGGGTCTGTTCTTTGAGCATCGTCTTACAAATATAAATGGCTCAAAGATATCAAATAAGATAACCATGTTAAAAGACATGGACTTTCAGATAACAGACATGTGAGCATCTCTGTCTTATATGCCAGGATTTGTGAAATGCTATTTTCCACGAAAAGACATTATTGCCATATAATTGGTTTGATGTCCCTTGGCTGCACATGAAGATTTCTACAGGTGCACTGAAACAACACACTTTCTGCTGGAATGATTTGCCAATGGACGGAGAGTTCTTATGATTTATCTAAGTTCAGGTTTTAAACAGAAAGCAGCTGTTTCCACATTTCCAACACAATATATACATAGGATTTTCCTATATATCTTGATATATCTTCTTCCACTGTGTGAGAAATGGAATCATTCAAAAGAAAGAGGATACTGTCTAAAGAAGAGAGAGGGTTTACAGTTACCAATTCATCATGAGGCAAATTAATCTTCTCAAAGACTCGGTACAGCTTTATCTTGCACTATTCCTTCATCTCATCCCTTAAGATTCCTTAATGTATTTCATCATTTCAGCATCACTGTAGGACATTGACTGGAAGACACACAATTTTACTGTGTGTCTGAAATGATTTTGTACTCACATAAATAGGAAACTATAATTATTGTGTAAGCAATATATGAGTACTGGGTTAAACATGCATTCTTGTTGGTTAAATGACTGAGATTTCATAAAAAACAGGACGCAGGAATTTTTTGTTCTTCCTAGTATGTTCATATACATAGGTATTTATTTGTGCATGTCTCTGCATGTGTATATTGTAATGTCTTTAGTGTGTACTTCTGCAGTTCAGGCATATTTTTTGAGAACATTTAATTTTTGTTTGTAATTCTGATACCCAAGTGTAAAATATTTTAATGTTTGAACTGAAATCTGTTTTACATGCCTTATAAAAAGAATGAGCTATATAATTTGTGCAAAGAAATGGTATTTGAAAAAGCAGGCTTAATTTTATTTACAAATGCATCTAAATTCAAATTAGACTAACTGGAACATTTTTGTACTCTCTGCAAATTAATGAAGACTGACCCTAAATTTGAAAATGAAAATAAAAAGAAAATTTTAAAGTGTCTGTTTATTACTCCATGTATTTCACATTTCTGTGTTTGTGGTTGGGTTCACTTTTAAAGCTGAGATCAAAGA
Organism: Sitta carolinensis; assembly: GCA_032173965.1. Lineage (NCBI taxonomy): Eukaryota > Metazoa > Chordata > Aves > Passeriformes > Sittidae > Sitta > Sitta carolinensis. The sequence goes on from CM063284.1 coordinate 133,355,474, forward strand.
TTGCAAAGGTATAATGAACGGTTCCCATATCTGCTATTCATGGAATCAGAATATTTCTGTATCTGATGTCCTCAGGTTGTGGCTTATGGACTGTTTGGTCATATGAAAGAAGGTGAAATACATATATTCCCATAGGAAATCAGTGCCAAAGAGGGATTATGAAGTCAAAATACAGTTGCACCTCTGCAATTATAAATGGGAGAGTTTGTGGTTCCTGTCATGGCTAAAGTGGAAGACACTGGGAATCTGAGACACTGTCTCTAGCAAAATGCCATGAGGCAACTATGAGGCAACTAGAATACATAGCTAAAAAAAAAGCTTTTATTTCTGCCTGATCTGGAGAGCACAGGACGGAAAAGTAGCTGTAGTGTCGTTTGACCTCTGCCACAGAAATAAACTCATAACTTTTACATATGATACTTTTTTCCAAAATTGCACAAAATTTTCATTATTTTTTCCTTACTACCAGAAAGGCTCTTGCTGAAATATAATCCCTATCCTAATTGTCTGTGCCCTGGGTGTTGCCAGACAAGTAGCTTGTTCTCTTTGATTCCTAGCCAGGATGCTGACACAGCAACTGGTTTGTTTCCTGTGGAAAAGGAAGAATAGTATCAAAGGAATGGCTTTCAGATGTGCCAAAAAGGATTTAGGGACTCAAGAAAGCCATAGTCCAGCAGTCAGGCATGTAACAGCCCATGGGAACCCCCACAAACAGGATACTCCAAAATCTGGGATCAGACAGTACCTTGCAAGTGGAGCCTTTGTTGGTGCAAGAAGTGACTGGGGATGTGGGTAGTGTGGGTCTTGTTGCAAGCCAAGCCCCCAAAGCTTAAATTTAATGGACTCTATTCCACTAGTGCCTCTGGGAACATGTGCTGAGATGGCATTTCTAAAATTAGTGCTACAATAATGTGTACACAGTGTGTACACAATACTCTTCATTTCACAGTGAGGCAAATATCTTGAAGAACTCAATGCACTGCAGTGTTTCAAAACTAAACCTTCACTGTCCTCAGACCAAGCATCCCTCATTGCACCAGTGTCTTTGCAGGTGCCTCCTTCCCAGACTGGCCCAGTGAAGCATGTGGAAAAGGTCCTAACAAGAAATAAGACGTACTCTAAGATGCAGGACATTGATGCAAGATCTCATTCTGTCCTGTTACTACCCTCTGGTTTTCAAATCCTTCAGTGTTACTGTGACGCAGATAGAAACACACAGTAACACACACAACAGGTGTTCAGGCAGAGAAGAAGAAAGGAAGAAGAAGATTCTAGTTTATTGTTGACCTCGTATATATAAGTTTCTGGACAGTGATCAGAGATTGGACAGAGAGGTTACCACCTCTCCATCTTCACTGGTCACTTGGGAAGTCCATCAGGTGATATCTTTTACAAAGGAATGTAAACATGATTCTTGTTTATATTACAATTCACGAGAACTGACTCCACTATACTAAAACAAATCAGAAGGCTTATTTTCAGGGACAACACTTCAGTCTGATTTTCAAAGTTTTTTTTCATGTAGCCTGTGCATACTATCCATATTTAAAAGCCATTCTTCTGCCCTGTGGTAAACCAATGGCAAAATTGGGTTATTAATATAAGATAAAAAGTGATCTGGTATACCAGAAATTACATTTGTTGACATATGTCACTTAATCAAGATAAAATCCAAGTTTATTTGCAACAGCTCCTTGCTCAAAAAAACCCAGCAAACACTAACATCTAGGAAATACTGTAATTCTAATTGTAGAACTAGGATGTTGATAAGCCAGAAGGAAAAGAGTAGAATATAATAGCTTTTCATTTGTTTCTGGAGGATTGAATATCATTTAAGTCCTGAGTGCAAAAAAAAGTAGGATGCTGCTGTATATATCTATCCATTCAAGACTGTATAAAACAAGTAGCTTTAGGTTGCTGTGGGTCCTGGCTTAGGAAAAAAATGGAATTGAGGGAGAAAGAGAGAGTGGTGTCACAGGGCAAGACTGAGCCATGCTGCCAGTTGTGTTAATTAGCTTTGCTTCTACTCTTGCATTATAATCAGTATTATTCAGCTTTAATTTAATTTCCATTAACCTCTGCAAAACACCCACATGTTTGGATACAGGGAAATATATCTGGGGTATTACTGCGTGGATAGAAAAAACAGTTTGCTCACAGTCAAAAAGCAGCTTAAGAAAAGGCACCAAAGCTAAGCAGCAGCCTATTTATCAGCTAGGAAGAGCTGTCAAACACAAAAGGCATGAAATTATTCAAGTTCATTTGTATCTGGTTTTACCAGGAAATTAAATATTGGCCTTGTTCATGCAAGGCAGGTAGAACATTCCAGGTCACACTTAGTAGGTGGCTTAATGTTCAGTTTTCCTGACTGAAGGACTGATTTGAACCTAAAACGTTGGTTGTTGTGGCCTGTCTGTGTCCCTAAACCAGCCCTTCTGCAGAGCAGTAGCACCTCCTTTGTCCTCAAATTAGTTCCCTCCTAGAAAATTGTTTCTAGTTTATTTAGACTATTAATATGACATATTTTGTCAACACATTATTAGACACATTGTTATATTATTGAGAGGACAATTTTACCAATTCTGACATGGTCCTGGCAAAACTAAAGCTCATGATCACAACCGCTGAGCACATGGGCAAAACTAATTCTCATTAACGCACTGAACAGCCACAACTCCACCCAAGCAGTATCATCATCTCTGGGAACTGTTGGGATGCAGGGAATTCAGTAATAATGTACATGTATAGTGTCCTATGCAAATGATATTCATTATTCAGATTTCTGATTCAAACCCCTCTTTAAGATGAACTAACATGTTTAAAATCATCGTGGAGGCCAACATTTCATATCCATTCCTGCTCTAGCTGGGATTACATCTCTGATAAGGATTTTCTGCCCCTGGTCTTTGCGTGATATCTTTTGACAATTTAGAGGAATAATTAACAAATACAACAGAATAACTTCTAGAATATATATGGTATATATATATATGTGTGTGTGTGTATATATATGTGTATATATATATATATATATGTTTTTTTTTTTTTCCCAGCACAAAATTGCTGTCATCATTGCAGTTCATTGTCTGCATGCTGTCTTTTCTTACAGTGTATTAATTACTTGCATTCATGGTGAGAAATAGTTTCTTATGCCTTCACCATATAGGTATTTTTGATTATCATCTAATAAGCTCTTGCTGGTATTTCATGTTACAAATGCATTTTGATCACAGGGTGAATTTATGCTGCCAGATCCCTTAGCTCCAGTACCTGCTCCTGGATCCTAGTCCCAGACCATCTGCACTGCTCGCATGGCACATGTGTGTGTTGACCCCTGGTGAACACACAGGAACAAAACCACCAATTTCCTCTGCAATAAAAATGTTCTAGTCCAGGACCTCTTCAGTTGCAAATTTATGATCTTTTCTTATTAGCTTAGGATATCCTCATTTCTGCCTGCTAGGTTGTTTGGACTGTTTCTCTTCAAATTCATGTGGGGTTTATCCCACATACTTGAACAGTCAGTGCCATACAGATACATTTCTGTGCTCTCGAGAACCTGTTGGAGATTTGCTTGAGCAAGTCCAGGTGACCACTTTTTTGACATGTGTAGTATAATAAAATACATCTTGACAATGCTCTCAGACTGCCTGTTGTACTCTTAGAAAAATAATAGGACCTTACACCTCTGTCGGATATTTGGGATGTCTTTGAGAGCAAAAGAAATAATGATTTCCATCTTCCCATGACAGACAAGTTTAAGCTTTGCTTACTCCAGCTCAATTTAGTACAAATTTTTTCTACCCTATGATTTTCTTCCATATATCTAAAATAGTTTAAAAGTCTGTGGGGACAGGTCTATGTGACATCTTTCTCCTTCCATTAACTGACCATTTTGGTTGCATTTAGCAAAGGTGAGTTCTGATTCAAGAGACACTGATTTACACTACTACAAGGCAATTGCATACCACATTGTCTACTTCGTTAGCATAAAAACTTCAAAGTGAGTAGGGCTTGCACACTCTATACACTTTATATTGGCATTGTGATATAAAGTGACTTAACTGTGGGCTCAAATAAGTGGGTTTGTAGTTTTTCCTACAGTTTTGCCTATATCATTTTATACAACACAAAAATAACTTTTATATAATTTTATACAATATTTAATAAACATTTTTTATACAAAAAAACCAACTTTTCTGTGTTCATTCGTGAGCCTCTGTCTTCATTCATTCAATATGGATTATGCTGATGCTGTTCTCCTACAATTGTCCACAATCTAGAAGAAACCATATTACTTTACCACAAATTAATATGAAAGTAGAAAACTTTAGTAATGCAGGTCAGATTTTCTTCCCTTTTTATTGCTTTCAAATTCAGAAACAGGCTATAATCAGCACTTCAACTGACACACCTGGAGTTCCTGAATATAAAGCAACTTTAGATTCCTTCAAATTGGTAGAAATATGAGAACTCGTTCCTGGCATTCAACTGTTTCACTCATGAAGTTCTTGTAGAGCTCAATTATTCATTTTACTCCCAGGAGTGTAGAAACCTTGTATTTGCTAGTGGCTGAGGAAAAGGTACAATGCAATTGGCAGGGATGCAGAAACATGTATATCTTGCCAGAAAAGGCATAGAGAGGAGAATAGAATGAGGGAAACATACAAAGTATGAAATTATGGGAATGTCAGTCCATTGCATAAAATTATTGTTCTATTTATATCTGTGTAAATCAATGAATACATTAAATTTTTTTATTTGAAAACAGAACTTGCTATTAAAAGTGTTAAACTTCTATTAAAATTGTTAGTGTCTATTTTTAGAATAAATTACTCCACAACACTTGCTTTAACAGTTTTAACCTGTGTTTTTATAAGGAAGTTGGATTAATTTGGTACAAAATATAATGAGGCATGTGTTTGTATAATGCAAGTGTAAAAAGGAGAATAGAAAAAAAAAGCTGTCTTTGTTATTTAATTTCAGTCCCTTTGTTCAAGAGCAAATAACTGCTTGAGTGGTGAAGAATGGAGTTTCTAAGTACTTATGCTAGATGTTGTGACATCTGATGCACAAAAAAAGAGACTGGACAATTGAATTTATGAAGGATTTATGAATCCAAGGGCCAGACTGACAAATTCTAGTAACATTATTCCAATTGCATTTCCATCAGAAATTGAATTGGGTGAGTTAAACTGATTTTTTACTTGTCTATTGATTTTGCTCTACTGATGTTTTGCAAGGGTCCCAGGAGGTATATTACAATACTTTTGGTATGGAATTTCTTTCTCTTTCTGACCTCAGTAAACAGGGTTGCCGTCTCTAGATGTCTGTGCTCCTCTTTACATGGATTGGTTGGCCTATTCCTTTAAGTGTTGTCAGTATCCTTAGGTGTGGAGTGGCTCCCAGCCATGATCAACCTCTCCACCTTGCTGCTCAGCAGACCTCTGGCCTCTGCTACTACGCTGGGATTGTTTTGCCTATCTTCCTTTTCACCATGGAAGTATCAGTTCTACAGAATGATACCCCTCTGAAATTAGACTAGACATGAAATACAGTTCCAAACCTACCCCTAAATACAACTATGAAAAACAATGCTCCAGGAGAATATGTACTTCCAGCATATCATGATCCAAATTTAACCTTTCGATGGTTCTTAAACTGCCTGAAAGTTTGAGCACAGGATTATCAGTGTGTGAGGTGACAATTAGTGGCACAGGGTGACTCACTGTGGTCTTTTGTGCCCACATGGCCCAGCACAGGTAGAAATGCAACTTACTGCAGTGCAGGACTAGAATTAAAGCCCTAAGTCTGACTTGAAAAACTGTTAAATACAACAATGAGCAGTTAGCCATTGCTAAGTCTTGTCCTCTGCTACTGGGAGACAGAATTGTGTTCTGTTGCAGGACAAGGGCATCACATCATGCACAAGAGTATCTTTATGGAAGGAGACATGGACATCTCTAGCATTCAAGGGCAGGCTGAGTCCTCTGAGGACAAAAATAATGATGATGATTAGGCTGCTGGTGGCGAGGAAGGCTGAGAAGTTTCCCATGAACCCTAAGTGTGTCTTTGTCTGAGAAGGTCTCTAGGATATAGGAGTTGATGGCATGAGTGTCTTTCATTTTCTCTGTAATAGGGAATGCTTTATGGATACTGCTCTGCCATATTTCCTGAACAAGACCACAGGCCTTTATGACCCAGTGCTCTGAGAAGGGTGGGTTTGGATGCCTATGTCACAGAGAGGCATAAGTCCCACCTGCTATCTCAGGCTTCCCTTTTTTTCTTGCTTATATGCCACATTTTTGCTTTGCTTTGCCATTTTGGATGCTTTTTAAGATCCTTATCCATTGCCCATAGCTGAGCTTTATAATTTCCATCCCCATCCAGCAAGTAAACTCTCACCCAGCATCCTGCACACTCTTCTCAGAGAAGCAAAGAGCCTCCTGGCCTTCTGCCTCTGCTTCTCATCCCTATGCACTGGAGAATCCTGCCCCTCTGTCCCTTCCCTGTTGGCTCCTGACCTTCCTTCTCTATCTGAAGCTTTAATTTCTGGCTTTCAACCTCCTCTTTCACCTTCAAGCTGAACACAGTTATATGTCAGAAAGTCCAAGAAGGGAAATGAAGGCACAAATATGAAATCATTACACTTTGTATAAAATCATGTAAAAATACATGAGAGTAGTGGTTAGCCCCCTGTCTGCCTCCTCATGTCTCAAATTGTCTGCTGTCATAGTTGATGATATCTGTGAGTTACTGAAACTCTGGTATGCCAGGTGGAAAGACAAATTTGAATGTTAACCAAAATAATTTTTATGGTCAGACTCAATTCCTTGCTAATGAAGAATTTTTTTCTGCTTATGACCTACTGTGATTACTACTGACACATACTGAAATCTTTCCTAACTCATCCATTATTGGCTTTGTCTATTTTAATTTTTTTGCCTGACAATATTCCATGTTTCACTTGCCCCATCCCTGCAGGTGTTCAAGACCAGGTTGGATGGGGCTCTAGTCAATCTGGTCTATTTGAAGATGTCCCTGCCCATGGCAGGGAAATCGAAATGAGATGATATTTAAGATCCACTTACAACCCAAACCATTCTATAATTCTATGGTTTTACTCTCTGCTATAATTTGTATTTGAGATGCTTTTAAACTCACACACATCTGTCTCCATAATCTGACTACAAAATGCCTAGATGTAAAGGCTTAGTTTCCAGACATTGACTGGTTACATGATGGTTGATCTTCAACATCAAGGATGAAAAAACATGGAAGGAGACTAAGAAAATGAGGTCTATGTAATTCGGAAGTCTTAAAAGTGGTCAGCACTATCTCCCAGGACATGGTATAACTGGTTTCAGAATCCTATTTTGCAAAACCTAATTTAAAACAGTAATGCTGACACAAGTCCTGGAGTAGCAGGTTTTATTAACCTGAGAAATTAGTTCTTATGTGGTTATACTTACTATAAGATCTAAAGTGTGACTCATTTTTGTATTGTGCATTGATCTCTGGCAAAACTGTATGTCTCAGCTGAAAATATACTTAGTATTCTGCATGATGCTTCTATTTATAATAGCTCAGGAGCACCTGCAAACAGGTTTAGGAAAAGCATTATTTCTGAGCATTACAACCATTATTAAAATAAGTTTTTGTTATCATGAACAGTGACCAAAAATAGACAGAAAATTACTTGCTCTTCTGTTTGTAAAGATAATGCATACAGTGATCATGACACTTTCTAATTAATTTTTACACATTAACAATAACTTTATTTCACAGGATTGAAAAGAAATGCTATTAAAGAAATTGTGAAACAATAGTAATGAAAAATTTGTGCTTCTTATCTGAACTTCTTCCTTGACATTTTCACAAATAGTGAATCTTCTACTCCAGAAATCCCACTGGGAGGAGGTGTTGAAAGGATGTACATACAGGCAGATCTGGGGTTTTCTGCACAAGGTGCTCTGTTATGTAGTTCATCAGAACCTGGGAGACCCCTGCAGCACAGGTTTGTTATGATGAGGAGAGATGATGCATTAACTGGTTATGGGATGGATATAACTTCCAATGTCCTGAAACACTGCTGTGGATGCTCATTAGTCTGCCTTTAACAGGCTGACATGAACCACCTTGTAGTAGCTGCCTCCAAACTTCCAAAGCTATTGTTTTCTTGTATCTCTAGCATCCTGTTCTGGTTTAATTTGGGAAGAAACCTCCAAACGGGTTCCCTTTAGAAAGCAAATTCAAATGGCCCCTTCCCCAACTGTTTCAGGAAAAGATTCCCTTTTGAAAGTGAAAAAATTGTTTATTTAACTGGCTAAGCACTCCCCAGCACAACAGATGAGCAATACTGACCAACAGAGCTGTGCCCGCTCCGCAGAGATGCCGGTGCAGCCAGGCTGTGCCGGGGATGCAGCTCAGCTCCCTCAGCCCGTGTCAGGCCCTGGCTCTGGGAAATGCCGGGATCAGGACAGGCCTGGGGACACAGGGCTGAGCTCCCGGTGCCCTTCTGCGTTTAGTCCAGAGCAGGTTCGAACAGTTCCAGGAAAAGGAAAAAAAAACCCACAGTCTGGAGAACTTATCTGCTTCAGCTAGCCAAAAACTAACAGAAAGCAGAGTTCTCACCCACTGTCCTCACTGTAGACACACAGCCTGTGAGTGAAGGAAAGCTGAAAACTAATGTTTATGTTTTGAAAACAACTGCCTCAGACATTCCAGCACTTTACCTTCTTCCCCCTTCACTCTCACATCCAGTTTTAAAGATGCAAAACTTATTTCTGAGCTAAACAGATGAATGGGGATACAATTCAGCATCATCCCAGGAGACATCCTCATGTTTCAATAAATATCTTGAACTACCAACTTAAAGAACAGCATTTGAAATGTGTGCAAAGTCACTCCTGCTTTGCTAATGTATTTGCATTGTATTGAAAGGGATAGTTCAGATCAAGTTAATGGGTCCATGTTTTGGAGGGGTTAAAACCCGAAGCTACAATAAACCCTATTAAGCCAGGATTTTCTGCTCTGCTGTCAGAATCACCTATACCTTGCCTGTCCACTCTAACAGATCGCTTGGTTTGTATCAGTCTTTACCATAGGAAATGACTCATGCCCTGAAACACAGATTTCTTTTCCCCCCAGCCTGTGTGACATTGACTAAGGTAGTACCACTCCAGCCACAAAAACAATGAGATAAGAGGGGCTCTGTTAAGAAAAACTTTCACTGTTGCTGCTACTGTTACTGTCATCCACACAGATGGGTTGGAGATCAATCAGGAATGAAGGCAGCTGCTAAAGGTCCACAAGGAATGAAGTGTCCTTGGCTTTAAACTGTTAGGACAGTTCACTCTTTACAAGTGTACTTCCTGTTTAGTTTGCATGGTGCTTAATATCTGAGGCTAGGTGAGGTAACCTGTTTGGAAAGGAATACTATTAGCATAATCACTGTTTTATTAAAGCAATGCTGTGAAGGCATGGTGTTGTCATTTACAGACAAATGAAAGATGAGATCTTTCTTACATCAAAGAAATAAACATCTTCTTGTGTGTGGGTGCCACAACCCACACAGCTGTAATATTCTGAAGGACTAAATTCTAAATAACATACTTTGTTCAGGGAGGAACATGACACGGGTTCCAAGTACCCAGTAATGTGGTTAATACATGGCAATGCGTCAACATTCTGCCTTTCTTCATGTGATTCCCTCTCCAGTGTTCATTGCTGTAGTAAGTTGAGGTGGGTAAGTTACAGTTAAAAGGCTTTACAGAAGAAAACGTTATAAACAAGGTTTAAGCAGACACATCTGCATGAGACTGCAGAAGTACTCAGAAGGCACTAACTCATCAATGACTGGATTTTCCAAATAACTGGGAAATAACTGTAAGTCATCTTTGTGTTCTTCCTCATGAGTTTATGTGTTCAATTACATGGTAGAGTTTTGACTTTAGACAAACATTCTGTTCATAAACTATTACTGTGAACTAAAAAGCATAAATCATGTCGATAACACTGTTTTCGTCTGTTTTTTTTAAATTTGCAAAATGCATTTGAGAAAAAGACAAGAACTACACTTTGCCATTCTAAATCTCACAACAGGATTTATTGGTGCCATCTACTGGCAATTTTGTCCTTTTAAATTCAAACAAATTATGAATAATGCACTTTAAATGCACAATAATAAGAACATTATGAGCCTTATAACTGAATCAACCAACATCTAATCAACCAACAACTATATAATTGGCAAATCTGTAACATTTAAATTACATTAAATGTTACAGATTAAATTTAAATTACATTAGGTCAAACTTTGGTACAATGTCCCAACAGTGCAATTCAATTATGAAGCTTTTAGATGTGTCAAGAGAAGAAAGCTCAAGCCAGTGTACAAATTCTCGTGTGCAGACTCCAAGTACCAACACTACAGCCATCCTCCTGGTGTGTCAGAGGAAGGCTTCTTCCTGACCACTGCCACCGCTTGAGATCCCTCCTCCATAAAGCATGAGCACGTGGGGCACTAACAGGTTCACACAGCAGGCAAACATGGTCACCTTGCTGTTTGCCTTTCCAAAGGGATGTCTCCACAAAAAATTGGATGAAGAAAATGGTGCTTTAGCTCATAGCCCAGTCAAGTTGTGAATGTTTCTGCTGAGGGTGGGTTTAAGCAAGCTGGATGGAGCATGGGCATGGAGGGGATGGTACATAGCCTGTTCCACCACATCCATTGCAAAGATGGTGGGAGCAAGCAGAGCTTGGACAGGACCTGCTGTGCATGACTGCTGAATCCCCTTCTGCTAAATTTGTTGAAAGACATCTGAAGCTGACCTAGGATTTAAATAAGGCTTTAAATCACTTATACTCTTTTTAGTAAAAATTGCTAAACTATAATTATTTGAGGCTGTGCCAGGGAAGATCAGCAAATCAATATTAACTGGAATGTTAACAATATCACCAGTGCCAGGTAAGAAAAGTATTTACACATCTGAGTAGCTGCATCCCTAATCAGCAATATAGCTGAGCACATGCTTAAAATACTTAATCATGCTTAAAGGTGCTTTGCTAGATACCAATGAGAGTGTTCACATTCCCCACTTTGGTTAGTCAAGACCTTAGTAGAGCCAGAAACAAATATATTTAGATCACAGCTCTGAGAACCAACCTCTGGAATAACTTGCTTAACAACTAGGTTCTGAGCAAAGAAAGTATATTCATAGAGTTCATGCTTCCTGTTCTCTGCCTTTTCCTGACACCTAATAAAAACATGAGAGTCTTTTGGGAAGGAAAAGAATGTTACTTAACCATCTACGTTTTTCACAGATTCATGTAAAAAAATGCATTCTGATGGAATAAACTAAGCTATGACTTTATATAATGTCTTAGCCAATGGAACTAGAAAGGAAAGAGGGTTCATTAGAAATCTGGTGGAACGTGAACCTGCATTGAACATGTATTGTCCCTGCAAGGTTTTTGTGTGACTGATGGTGTTCCCAGAGCTGAGAGCAACACTGATTCATCAAGGGCTGATCGAGAACTTCCCAAGAAGAACTTCTGCAGAAATGGAATGGGGAAACTGTCCCTTGCATGCTCCTGGGGCTCTCATTGTCAGACCCCTAGAGTATGCAGCCTCTCAAGAGTTCATGAAAAGAAAAATGTAGTATTAGTATTTCCAGGATAGGAAGAGCTACTAAGAGAGACTAGGACAGAAGACAGCTGGAAAATGAGAAATGGAACAATGACAAAGGATAATGTAGATGGGTGTTATCATACAGTAAAGTACATTAATTTCCACAACCTGCAAATAACATTTAATTTAACATAATTTGCTTGTTTGTACAGCAAATTTAATTCCAGCTATCAAGTTACTCCATGTGCTCAAGTAGCAGAGCTATGTGGATATGCAGCAGGTAGATATCATCCTCCTCATGATTCACAGAGGTATTAAAATGGTTTGGTGTAAGGGAATCTGGAGGAGTTTTATGTTTCTTTAGTGTGACACAGGCAATGACACACAAAATATCTGCACAAATAGAGAGCTTCTAGATGCTTACTGTCTTCTGAATAACCACGTGCAAGTTATTCGCTCTCCACAAGCCATGGAGGGATTCTCTGGATGAAGGTGCCAGACTGCAGAGACTATCTAGAGGCTCATTAGAAGAGAGGCAGTGCTGCCTGAACATCATCAAACCATTCCTAAATATGGTTTGCATGTCTCGGCATCTGGTGTTTCCTGTTCCAGTCCTGGAGCGTGGAGCAACTTGCATGGCTGAACAGAAGTCTGATGAGACCTTGGATGGCTCCATGCTGAGAAATGCATGGGTCACCTCTGCTTAGTAACCTTCAGCATTTCTATAGTTAGGTCTCATTAGCTCAGGCTTGTGTTTGTGAACACAGTTCACAATATTTTCCTGGTATGTGTGGTCTCAGCCAGCAGCAGGTGTGGGAGCAGTGTGGGACAGTTCACACATCCCCGAGCCGTGTCTCTGGAACACAGTAGTAGTCTGAGCACCAAAGTCACCACAATGCTCCTCCTTCACTTGAACAGTCATTTCCCTTTGTTCTCACCACAGCGTCCCTTTCCTCAGCAAATCTTTCTGATTACTTCCCTTTCCTTCGTTAAATTCAATTGCTGAATATCGACTTCTAATATCAATCTCTTCCTTAGCTGTAGCCTCACACTGAGTGTCCGCATCCGTCGCGTCCTGTGGATTCCGGCTTTTTTGCAGGACGGTGGCAGCTCAGGTGGCAGTAAAAGTGGCAATGAAGGCGACAGCCAGGGTGTCACTGAAGGTGCCAGTGAAGGTGCCAGTGAAGGCGCCAGTGAAGGTGCCAGTGGTGTCACTGAAGGGGTCGAGCGCATGAGTGCAGGTGTCATGAAGGGTCATGAGGCGCCAGTGAAGGTCGTGGTCACTGAAGGGTCTGGGCCAGTGAAGGCATGGTCAGAGCCAGTGAGAGGGAGCGCGGCGCTCCCGCCTGGCAGAGGCCGAGGTACGTTTGGAAAAAACCCTCGGAATTGCTTCCAACGGCGGGACAGGTTCATGGCCCGACACTTGAATGTCTGTAAATTGCCTTCAGAATTTTTACAGTGCCTTACAGAGATGTTTACGAAAACCCCAGTGCCGAGTCTGTTTGAAGGGTTTTTCACACCTCTGTGTCTGCGCTACAGTCCCGGAGCCCTTCTCAGCCGGGGCTCCACCTGCATGCGAGGCGCGCTGGGACAACACGGACGGCTCGGGGCCGGGGCCGCACGGCCGGGTCACTGCGCCCCGCGGCCCCGGCAGCCCCGGCAGCCCCGGCCGGGTCACTGCGCCCCGCGGCCCCGGCGGCCCCGGCAGCCCCGGCCGGGTCACTGCGCCCGCGGCCGGCGCCCCGGCAGCCCAGGCCGGTCACTGCGCCCGCGGCCCCGGCGCCCGGCCGGCCCCCGCCGTCGCCACCGGCCCCGCCGGGGCGGGAAGGTGCGGCCGCCCCGCCCCGCCCGCCAGACGCCACATCCTGCAGGTGCCGCGGGGCGGCCATCGCGGAGGGGCCGCTGCTGGTGAGTGCGGCGGGCAGCGAGCCGGGCTCCGTCCCGTCCCGGGGAGCAGCGACTCCAGCTCGGAGCGTTGCCGCGGGGCGGCCGCCGGGAGGCGGGTCCCGGTGAGGGGGCGGCGGGGCGCGGCCCGGGCGTGGCGGGGATGCGGCGCCGGGGCCGCGCCCGGCGAGCCCCGTGTCCTGGGCCGCCTGCACTGCCGGGCCCGCGGGCGCCGCTTCGCAGGGCGGGGCTGGGAACGGGGCATTGGGAGCGGCGGCGGCTCCGGGGCCCGGGCGGGAGCGGGGGGCGAACGCGGCGCTCCCGGAGCGCGGCTGCGCCGAGCCGCGGCCCCGGCGGGGTGTGTGGGGTCGGGGAGGGGCCGCGGGGGCACCGGCCCGGCCGGAGCCGCCCTCTCGCTTGTAGGCCGGCCGGCAGGCCGAGCTCGGCCTTCGCACGGGGGGTCGCGGTCGGGTTGCTTCTGCGCTTCACTTCTCTGTCCTGGCTTTGCACGTACAGGCTCGAAGAAGGGATTTAGCAAAGTCGCGCTCAGCTAAAATGGGGCAATAGCTAAAGCAGCCCTGAGGAGTCTGATTGTGTGCCTTACTGCCTTGCGCTGGAGCCAGCAGAGGAAGATGCGTGTTTTTATCCTGGTGTAACGCCGGTCTGTCTAACTACTGAACAGAGCGATGTGCTGAAGTTGGAGATCCTGACAAAATGGGAGCACTTGTGTTCACTGCGACCTGCAGTTTACTTCTAGCTCTGGTGCAAGGGCACAGCTTATTCACGTGTGAGCCAATTACTATTTCCAGATGTTCAGGAATGCCTTACAATATGACTTTTTTCCCAAACATCATGGGACACTATGATCAGGACACAGCTGCTCGCAAAATGGACGTAAGTTCTCCCACCCCTTCCCCCCGATAGTATGTAACAGAAAGGTCATTAAGAAATTTTTTGGGGTACCTGTTGCACTGAATGACAAGGTTGCTGATGTTTCTTCAGAGTGTTCTAGAGCTCCCTGATTGTATAAACACTATGTAAGGGAGCTCTCGACTTCCTCCCTCCACCCTGCCTTGGATCCTGTGTTAGAGTGGAAGAGGAATGGGTGTAGCACGGCAGTGTGGCTATTCAGAGCATTTTGGCAGAGGTGATCACATACAGCTCAGGCACCTTGCTGTTATACAATTGTTGAAATTCTCAGGGGAAGTAGTATATATCCTGGCCTTCCTGAACTTAATGCAAAAATCGCGTGTAGAAGATGCTCTTTGCTTCTCTCTCACCTTACATATACTAAGGAGAAGCACCTGAAGTTGTTAGCCCTATTCTGCATCGTGGCTTTTGCATTCTGTTGTCTTCTGTCTGGATGCTGAAACTTCTGACTGAAAGAACAACTTCACTCTTTTAAACTGAAAATAAGCACTTTTCTTACCTGAACTGACTGAAAGTGTGTCTCCTCTGAGAACATGCCATGTTTTGGAAAGGCTTTGCCCGTAGCAATACCTGTAAAGGGCGAGAGCCTCTCTCTGGGTGAGAGGCTTGTAAAACAAGTTTTAAACCTGTTTTAATAATGACTTTTCAGTGGTAAGAGGAGGGGGAAAATCTTAACACGGGTCTTTAAAAGCTCAGTGTCTTGTGCTATGCAGAGAGTGAAACAGAAGTGAGGTGAACATCAAGTTTCTGTTTAGAAAAAAATATATGTGATGTTTGAGTTACTGCTACTAAAATCTTATTTGCATATTCTTTACTGAGCTTGGAGGAGGAGCTTGGTTCAGCTGCCAAAACATGTTTTTAGTGTTGCTTGATATAATCATGATTCCCTGGTTTTGGCTGCCAGTTGCTGGCCTGGAATAACGCAGGCTTTGGTCTCACATTGTTTTTGTCAGCCCGGTGTAGATGTATGGGAAATTCTGGTGTCAAATTTTAAGCCATCTATTTGCAAGCAACTGAATTTGACTGCAGATCCCTGACGAATTGAGGGCTTTTTAGTCGGATGGCAGGCTGTAGGCTTCAGTTGTGAACTGTGCAGTGCTTCTCCAGTCATCACTTTTCAGGAATGCTTCCTACAGTGTCTGCCACTTTATCTCCTCAGGTATGCTGCTGCTTCTTGGTGTGTGTTAACTGCAACCGTTGAGCCAGCGCTTGTCAGTATTTGTGCCTTCCAGTCATGCTGCTGTTAGGGCAGAGAGACCACAGGGCCATTTTTATTATGTTGCTATGACTGACTTTTCTCAGCTGTCAGTAACTTGTGCCTAGTGCATGTGTGGAGGGAGTTCCTTATGGAAAGTATTCATGGCTTACCTTACATGTAGCTACCTACCTTCTTGTATAGCTATTTCATTTAAAATTGTGTGGTAGTGAGAAGTTTGTTTGTTTTCTCTCTTTTTCCATCCTGTCACCCTTATAACCTGACTACTATAGTGTTGGTTCTCTACTCATCCAGCTGGCTGGGTGGCTGCGGGGAACAACAAGTGTTCTAAACAAGTAATAAACAAGTGTTTATTAGGATTTGATTTGCCTATGCTTTGATTTGCTTCCTAGTCTTCTGTCATTCCCATTGCCTGGTCTCTTAATTTGGTATTCCTAACTACTTGGCACTGTGCAGACATTTCTGAACTGCCTCTTGTGTCATGGTCTGCCTTGATTTGTGGTCCAGCAGTGATGATGGATTACATGGTAAAAGTGAATTTTTAACACGGCTGCTTTACAGGTGGAAGGGTCTTTGCTCCCATTCTGTATGAAGTTTGCATTGAATGCATTGCTAACATTAAGATTCAGAATTAATATGGTAAAAGCTTATGGTGGTTCATTGCTGGGCCTTCTTTCTGAGAGGAACCAGTGTGTACCAGTGACACATATTTTGATGTCATTCTTCATGTCATTCAGTAATGGTGCCAGTTTGTCCATAGATGATTTCAACAGAGAATCTTCTCAGGATTGTTAAAGGGTTCTGTGTTTCAGGGGACTTAGTGTTGCAGCAGGGGAGGAGGAGGAGTCACTCACTTCTGGAATAGTGTTTAATTTCAGTTTGCAGCCATAACAAGACAGCAGGTTAGGAGGTGGAGGAGACTTCTGTTGTTTTAAGAGCTTGAATATTTTTGTAGTTTTCAGTCCAAACTTCATTCATACCAAAGAAAGAATTTTAATAGCATGTTTTCACTCTACAGGAGTGCTTTCTTTTGATCCTCAGTAGAAATGCTTAAAGGCTTTCTTTTTTAATTCTGTCTTGCTCTTTACCCTCCCCTCCCCTGCCTGTTCTCAAAATTCGGCATGAGATTTACATCTTCACATGTAAGGTTTCACAGGGTTTTGAGGTTGAGGCCTGCAGTATTTTGCTCCCTGTGTCATAACTGACTTTGAGTAAGATGCTTGATCATGCAATCCTAAGAAACAAGGTAGAGATTTCTTCCAGAAATCAAAAATAATTTGTGCAGAGAGAGCCCTAATGTTAATCCAGTTTTATGTTTTTGTCTCCTCTAAGAATTTTTGGGGAATTTATTCCCCAGAAGGACCAAGATTTGTCAAGGGGACAAGTCTCACCTCAAGGTGAAGCTCACTCTCCAGAACAGTGGTAACTCACAATGCCCTATTCTGAAGGCTCTACACGTGTGTTCTGTTGCAAGGGAGTGTTGTATAGTCAGAAGACCTCTGCTGGGAATGTGTTAAATTGGTATTTCTGAATGGTGTCTTCATAGTAATCCTCCAGGAGAGGATGATGTGGAGCTACTGTCTCAGGTAGTGGTTGTCTTCAGGAAAGCAGTGATACATGGTCTTACAGTTCTGCCTCATGTATCAGATGTTCATAATTATATGCTGTAAACCGGAACACTGAAGCACTAGCGCAGGAAGATGAGTCAGTCCTAGGTCCTCTGTTATGGATGCTCTGGCTAGTGAGGATAGTCCCTCTGGGATTTTGTTTTCTTCAATAAAAAAATATGTAATTTTCAGTTGCTCCCTCCATTCACATATTTATTATTTAGTTTAATTCTGAGCTTTCAACTTGACGGACTGAGTTTTGGCTTCTTGAGTTTTATTTTATATTTGGATTAGTTTTGTTTACACAACAAATGGTGGCTTTAGGAAAGTAAAACCACATGGTTTTGTGGTGTGAAGTTTTGTGTATGTTTGCTAAACAGCTGCACGGCTGTGAAATCTGATTATTTGCAGATGCCTACCATCTCTAGAAACTGTATCTCAAAACAGTTTATCAGTAACTGCTCTTGTTACTACTAATTCAGGTTGGGAGGTGGAAGATCTAGGGTCTGGCTGATGAGGAAAATAAGTGGACATAGCAGAAGATTGTTCATTACAGCTGGACTTAAATAGGGGTAACTCCCCTCGTGGTCATCCACAAAAACAAGTAATTTCGAATTCCAAAGTAATTCCTACTTTAACTATCCTGAATAGGTTGTCAATTGACGGCATTATTCCATCAAGGCAGAGAGTTACTGTGTTGTAATTTACATTCATATCTCTTAATCTAATCTGCTGCAGTTCTGGAATGTCTCCACAGGAGACAAGCCCTTAAGACTTCCTGATGTGGGCAAGATCCACAGGTCTGCAGAAGCGCAAAGGGGAAAGGCTTGCCAGTGAATTTTTAGAGCAGACTATAGAAAACACTGGAGAATGTTGCCCAGAGAACAATGAAGTACCTCAGAGAGACTGAAAAAATGATTCAGTAGTGAGTTTTCCATACACTTCTGAGTCCACGTCCGTGTGCCAGAATAGGTGTGTGCGTGGCTATGGAGGGTTAAGTACAGCTGGCTGCAGCAGTGGCAGAAGTTGTGTGAGAACTGGGGTCGGTCTAAACGTTTAGAGGGGCTTAAAAATACCTTCAGAAGTTTAACACTGAAGTTGCACAAGTTAGAATTTGTAATATAATGGCTTCATTTGCTTCCACTAAATCCAAATTTACAGTTAATTCAATATAACGATATTTAAAAAAACCTGCAAACCTGGTGTTTGCAAACTTAAATTGGTACACGTGTGTGTGTGTACACACGGGAAGGAAAAAGCTGTCTACAATTGTAGGCTGGCAGTTTTGGGGAAATGAGTGCTGTTTTGTGAAAAGGTTATTATGGCAGGAGCCTGCAAAGTAGCGCAGGTGTGAATTTACTTAATCTCTAGAGACAGTCATCTTTGCTTCTGGCTTGTACTCCACACAACCACTAGTACTTTAAACCTGAAGCTTTAATCTCAGCATCTTTTAGGAAAACAGTCAATGTTCTTGATCTGCTTGGAGTTATGTTTTGTCCCTGGTGCTGCCTCAGACCCTAAAGTGGAGAAATGTGTGCAGCAGTGTGGACATTGACCCAATGGAGTAAGCACAAAGGAGTCTTTGGTTCATATTTTGTTTGTAACATTTTTGTTGTCTCTTTACCATGGTACTAAGGAGCAGGGAAGGCTTTTGTAAAAACGTGGTACATTTAGAACATCATGTGTTACTGTGTACAAACTCAGGTAACTTTTCTACATTCTCAGAATGTAGTGGATGTCACAAAATATTGTGGAGATGAAACAGCTAAATTAATGCTTGTTAAATGGAAGTTAGCAGATGCCAAAGTATTTTTTTAGATACTTCATACGGATCAAAGGAAGCACAAGGCAGTACAACTGACTTCTCTGCTGGTTATGTCTCAAGAAGTATGGAATAGTTGTACATGAGTAATTCTTTTGAGCATCAGCATGGAAGTTGCAGAAAATCATTGACTAAGGGTTTGAAAATGTGAATTATCAGTGTAATTTTGTAAAATACCATAAAAAATTGGGATGTGTGATCATTTTTTCTGCTCTCTTGCTCTCAGGTATTCCAAAGAAACGTACATCATGTTTAGTTCTTAGAGAGGTGCTTATAGCAACATTCATAAATCATTTTTGCTAATTCCTATGGGTACAGTAAGTTACAGCCACTAAAAAAGTGTTTGTTACCTGTAGTACTGAGGCCCTTCAAGCGTGATTGGCTCGTGCAGATTGACTGAAAGCAGAGAGGCCAATGTGTAATCCCATTACCCTGGCTCTAAGCGTATCAGTCACCCACAAAATCTGCTGCTGCTTTCTCTAAGCGGCAGGACTTGTCCACTTGATAATGTGAATAGCACTGCCTTGCTCTTTCTTCTGCCAGGATGCTGTTTAGCATGCATGGGGGTCCAAAGTAACGCATGCTTGACAAAGAGATGGTAGCTCTTGGAGATGGTGTTTACAGTGTGATTCCAAGAGCCTCTTCTTTATCCATCTTCAGAGGCTATGCCTACACTAGCGAGTAGCTTGGTGTTACAGGTGTGGGTTGCTAGGTGAAGTTGTCAGCACGCTTCTTACCTGTCTGCTGCCTGAGATGGAGGAGTTTTACTCTGGGTTAGATGTTGGCCAGTCTCACTGTGCATGAGGTCTGAAGCTGGCCTGTGGAAGGCTGTCTTGCAGATCTTTGTCAGCAGCAGACTTCTGAGAAATACCATGGTATCTTGTTTGTCTCCTTCAGATGTCTGTCCCTTCTTCAGTGCCCTGGTTAATGTTCAAGTGTAGCTGCAAGCTGTTGGTGGTTTCTTAGTATTGCTGTGCAGCCCTTTTGTCTCCAATTCCTTCTTCTCTGCACTCAAATCTGCAGTTACTAGTTAAATCAAGGCAGTGATGGACTTAGTCCTGTGGCTGTAGCCTACTCCTAGAGGACACCTATGGATGAATGGAACAGCTTCCCTGAAACTATTTATATAGAGAAGGAAAACAGGCACAGAGCTAGGAAGTTTCTAACTACTTTGCCTTTAGTGATAGGAGGCAGTTAGGGCTTGGGAGCTGAGCTGTCAGCTGAGAGTACATCGTCCTTGGAGTTAGAGAAAGTCAGCAGTGGCTACAAAGCTTTGAGACACAGGTGCAATTTCCATGTTGTCTTAGTGTTTTTATGGAAGTAGCTGCTGCCCAGTGGAATCTTGTGAACTTTACCTGGTCATTAGCAAAACCTAGCATTAGATTAGGTAGGATAGGTCTGCTGAGGGTGATGTGGTGACCATGATTTTGAAGGTTATCTTCACACATCTTTCTTTGAATAGAAGGCAAGTAGAACAAAATTGTATGTTGTCATGTACTGGTGGTCCATACTGTCTGCCCTCTGCTGCCTGTGAGCTGTCAAACTGCATGGGATCAACAACTGGGTAAGAACTCACACCCTGTGCATTGGCCCATGGCAGCTCTGGCAACAGCACCTGGATTGTATTGAAGTATTTGGTGAACCACAGTACTTTGTGGGATATCTTTGCAAGGCTCATGATGTTTGTGTCATCTACAAATCTAGCCCAGGTATGTCAGAGGATCCTGATGTCCTTCTGAAGTGAGCTTTGTGGTGTTCAGGTGTGAGATGCCCTTTGTCCAAAGTGCTGCATGGGTCAGGAGGCTGGATGGAGCTTGGGCCCTTGTTGGGTGCTGGTGGAGGTGGAATCCAGGCTTAGTTTTCCATTTGAAGGATGGATGTTCAGGGTGACAACTTGGCTACAAGATGTTACTTATGCTTTCATTGATAAAGACTATAAAAAGCAAATGGTCCAGAAAATGACCACATTGGATGGGAAATGGTCAAATGTCCATGGTTTCTTTTCTAGTTTGACAGTGCAAAGATTAAAGCTGACAATTTCTAAAACTACTATTATGTAATCTCTTCAGTTCTCTATTGCATTCCAAAGGAGGTAGGAGCAGCTGCACCACAAAATTTGCTGCTATTTTCTGTCTCTTAGTGTTGACTGTTGATTCACCAGCTCTTAGGGGCAAACATAGTTTCTTTGTCACATTTTGGGTATTTTTGTGTCTTTTCTGTGTATTTGCATGCATCTGTGTTTGCTGTAATACATTGGTAATTTGCCTGCCAGAGAAACAGGTGCATATGTCTATCTTCTTCTTCTGAGCTGTGTAGTGTAGATGAGTGGAGACTTGCTTGTTTTCTGCTTAGCTATTGGGAGTGGTGTGCAGGGGGTGTGCAAGAGCTATGTAAGTAGCTACTGTAAATGGGGGGAGAGAGGCCTGAATGATCAATCTGTGTAGGACAGTAAGAATGTCCTCTTACTGAAGATACCTCTCTAGACAAGAGCTTCCTGGGAGAAAAGAAAAAAATCCACCTTTCCTGTACTTAAACTTCTGGTAGATCAAGTTATTTCAGAGAATAACCACATCCTTCCAAGTTTGGCTCATGCCCAGAGGGCCTGCATAACCAGATTTCTTTAGTTTCAGTAGCTACTCCCACAAAGCACTTGGTGGCCAAACTCTCCATACAGCTGTCCTGCACACAAAATTAAAAGCATTAATTTTCTGGAGAGGGACTGTACCCATCCAGCCTCATGGTGACCTAGCAATATCCATTTGCTAGGATGCCATGTCCCTGCTACATATTGTTTCACATGAGCTAATGCTCTTGCAAGGAAGGTACAAGGTGCACAATTCTAAGAATCCAGTTGGGTGGGAATCTCACTTGGGATTATACCCGGAGCTGCAAACAGAACATTAAATGTCAAAAATTAACATGACCCACAAATCATAACATGGCAGGGAGAAAGAAGAGGTGGCCTTGAGTTTTTAGAACAGGAGAAATAGGGAGGATAATGAGGGGAATGTCACCAAGATGAGCACTGTGGGATAAAATAAAGAAACAGTGTGTAATGCAGGCATTCAAAGTATGATGAACTGGAAACAGTGAAAGCAGAAGACAAAGGTAATGATTGCAGATGCTGAGGCAAATGACTGCAGCTTCATGGGCTTCAGCTGGGTCAGATGGCTTGTGCATGCCTGACTGACATCTCCTACATCATAACAAAATTGGGTTTTTTAAAGACTGCTTAAAAATGCATGAAGTAGGCAAGAAAGAAATGGTGCAGGTTTACTACTCTCATAGCTTGGGCTGTGCTGTTGTGCTGAAGTGTGTCTCCACACTCAGAGAGAGGGGAAGCATGAATTTGGATGAGTTTCAGAACCAGAGCAGTAATGACTTCTGAATTTCTTAGAAATGAGGGGCTTTTTTAAAGATAAGACAGTCTATCAACATTATTATAGGTAATCCTTTACACTGAATTCTGCACAAAATGTTTAACAATAAATCCCATTACTCCTGTAACACATGGCAAATAAATGGAGAATTTAAGATTTGAGATTCTTATGCTACCACAGTCCAGATGTAATGAAGCTCTTCTAGATTTCAGATGTCTGAGGGCCTGCAGTATACCTTCCTTCAGTTAACTTATAAATGTCTGTCTTTTGTGCTCTATCTAGTTTACAGAAAAACTAAATGAGATACAATGTATAACTGAAAATCTTTTTACAAAGAGTTCAGTTCTGTAACACTTGGGAAAAAGCTCTCGTGTTTGTTAAGGACTATAAATTGCAGAGACTGGGATATCTGTAATTTAGGTCAGGCTGTAATTTAGGTTAGAACAAAGAATGCAGTGAATTTTTATAATAAGCTATTTTGAAAAGTATTTGAAATACTTGTACTTTAGTTTGCTTCAGATAGTGAGATGTAATATTCCTGTTTATATGGTTTATAACATTTTCTATAGTTAAAAATATAGGTATATATGTATTTTTATTTTGGATGTGAAGATACTTAAAGGGAAAATATGGAATTAAGATGTTTTACTACAGAAAGAAGTTCTGTTGCCAGATGCTTGCATGGGCCATTCACTTGAGTTGGAGTTGGTCCTAGTGAGTCCCTTCCAACTCAGAATATTCTGTGACTCTGTATAGTTAATACAAAAGCATTCAGTATGTATAAAAGTAAAAAAGCAGAATAGCCTGCTTTATCCTTCTGTGTCTGTGTCCATTTATACTGTCAATGGCAACTTCAGTGCCAAGGTGTCATGTTGGAGTAGTTTTTGGAGTTTGTTTTATTTTTTTTTAAACTGCATGAGTGCCTTGCTGTCCTGCTGACCTTTGAAAGCATTCCCCCACGTGTCTTATCCTTACCCTGGTAGGATTTTTGACTGATATTCCCATAACCTTTGAATAGCTAGTATGAAAGTTCAGACCAGAATATATCCGCAGACACGTATATGTAAATGTGCGTGTATTTCCCTGTGGGGCGAATGCTGGTGCAGGGTTTGCGGGCAGGCTCGTTCTCGTTGCAGCCCCCTCGAACGTGTCGCTGCGGGCCGAGCGGTTCGGTTCGGTTCGGTTCGGCTGGGCTGAGGGAGCCCGGTCCCGCCGAGCCCGCGCCCGGGGGCCCCCGGCTGCCGGCCGGCCGTGCCCCGGGGGCTGCCCCGCACGGCGCTGTTCGGGGCCGGCGCTGGACGCTCATCTCCGGGCGCGGGCCGCCAGGCAGCTCCTGGCTGCGGGAGCGCTGCTGGGCGCACTCCAGCTTATCAGCCGCTGCACGCTGGGCTGGCCCCAGGCTTTGTTCACAGCCCTTTGACAGGCTAAGTGCATGTGTTGCCTTTGCTGTTTGGTTGAAGGACAAAAATAAACTTTTATCTTTGCAAACATCTTTAACTGCAGAACAGCATCGTTTGTCCTGGCTTGTTTACTACCGTTTTCTTTCTCTGCGCCACCCCTACCCTCTACCTTCTCTTTGAACTTCGGATTTTCCTGGACTAGGAAATTTAAACTATTGTGTTTTCAACTACCGGAGCAACCTGCTTTGTACTCTGACAGAATACTTCATTCTTATCTATGTGAATGTTAAATTGATTACATTTTTTAAATGTTTGAAAAGCTTTTAGATTAAACATAACTTCATGTACTTCTAGTTTATTGTGGAAGCTACAGAAAATAATGCTGTTTTTTTAAAAGCAGCTTATTAAAATAGAAACCAAACTCATGTATGTTTGATGGCTTTCTTTTTACCTCTGCAAATCAGGATGCACCAATAGTGCATATTAAACTTACCGGTATTCACTTTTGTAATATGTAACTTGCATACATTTATAGCTAAAATATAAATGGTGACTTTTAGTCCTGAAAAACTTCTGTTGCTTTACCCACGTCATATTAACTGAATTGAAAAAATACAGATTACAGCTGATACTTGCTGCTGGCAGCAGTAGTTGATTATTACGCACAGCTCAGGTAGAGACATGGGCTCTCAAATGAGTTTATACCATGTTCCCAGCTGGTTTAAAGGATGGTTGGAATTGCACTAATGTTCCTGGGCATTCCCATGCTCCTGTTTTGCAGTTCTGCTGTTAAGTAGCGGCTTTTAGCAGGCATGTAGCAACAAGACACTGACACTTAAACTGCCTCGGCCTCCTGCAAAATCCTTACATACCAAATTAAGTGTACTTAAATTGCTTTGATCTAAATTCATCAATGTAACTTCCAATGGAAAAAAACTAGCCTTTTCTCAACCTTGCTTTGAATCTATTGAACTTGAAAATTTCATCCTTCATGTAGTTTCATGTCCTGGGACATTTATTTATCGTGACTTAGTTAATTGTGCATGAATTAGAAGTCAGAGATTCTTGGCAGCTGATTGACTATGGCCATCAGCAAATTGCCACCCTTGCCAGCCTGTCTAGGAATTGCATGAAGGCATTCATCTCTTTGGGTATGATGCTAATCTTGTTTGCATCCAGTTGAGAATATTCCATTGTAACAATAGTGTCAGATTAAATCAACCATGCCATACTTGCTCCACTGTTTTTAATTGAAACAGATTGTCATTGTAAAAGTGGCTAAAGATCCTGTGAAGATTGTTAGTATAGCTCTGTGAGTATGAAGAGTAATTACTGTCTCCTCTTCTGAGATCCTTTATGTGCACTGGGATTGACAGTGGCTGTGTTTCCTGACCATCACATCTGGAAACTTACATGTTTATAAATATATTTGGTTTAGGGTTTGAGGCTGTACTTCAGTTTTGTAGTGACTGGATAATAGGTTTGTTTGTATGGTACTGTAAATTATTAACAATTAATTTTTATTTATTAATCATGAAGGTGCCCTGGGAGAAGCAAGGGGGTTAGTGATCCTTCTGAGTCTATTCCACTTTGAGATATTCTCTGACTAATTATTCATTATTTAGGTATCCATTATTTCCTGTAAAGAAGATACATAGTTACATCAATAGCAATGTATATCTTTAGTATAGGTAGGAATCTGAGGTACACAGCGTGGTACAATTGTAGAAATAGATTTTAGCCCACCTTTGCTTCAGTGACTGAAATACAGAGTTATATAAGCAAAAAGTTTGTGATGTTGTTGCATTATTGTTGTATAACAATATTGTTGTATAAGATATTGTTGTATCTTGTTGATACAAGATCTGTATCAAAGAGGTGACATGGCTTAACGCTGAGACAGTTGGTGTCTGTCATTAACTCAGTTAACCTCAGTGTTAACTAGATTAATAAAACTAAATGTTTTCACATGGTAGGTAGAGCTCAGTGGTTAGAGAACAGGTTGTTGCTGTCTTAGATATCTGACTCCAGTGGCTGAACAAAGGCTCAAGTCCTCTGTGTATCTCAGCAATTCAAGGTATTTCCTGTCTCTTACAATAAAGGTTTGCCATAGATGATTGTAACAAAGACCTTGATATTTCAATCCACAGTTTTCTATATTATGAAAGTATCTTCGTGATATTAATCAGCAGAATACAGGAGAGTATTTTCACTTACTTCTTTTGGCATATGCTGGTAGTTATACATCAGAACCCTAGAGACTCATCATCTCTGGTAATGCTTCTCTTTAGGATCAGACTGAGATGAGGTACAAGAGAGCATTTGGAATGTCTACATGGAATAATGAACTTGTTTCTCTTGTGCCTTGGAGTTGTAAGCCTGCTAAGCACAAAACAGAGAAGCATGGCAAGCACAGGATCCATATATAGTTGTAGGTTGCAATTTACTTGTAGGCAAAGCACACTTAAGAGCATGTTTGCAGTTAGACATTTTTTTTCTGGTTTGCACCATTTGTTTTCACTTGTCTCAGTTGTATTACTGCTTGTAGAACCACACCATAACTGGATTTCTGAGGTAGCTTGTCTTTGTTGCTGGAGAAAATATAACATAGATAAGGAGTCTAGGACTTAATAAGGTGTTCATGTTTTTTAGTGGAAAGTTTGCATCCCACAGTCCTTGGTTCTTCACGATAGTGCTTGGGGCAGTGCCCCTCTTGCTGTTACAGGCTACATAATCTTTGACTTTACAGCTGCTATTAGTTTGTTGGTTTGGGCTTTTCTGTGTTGTTTTTTTAAAAGATTGTTACTGTATTCTAGCTTGCCTTATACTTACTGAGTTTTATTGCCCATTGTCAAGAAGATGAGAATTTATATTTTAGGACTTACATTGGCTGCATGAAGCTCCCTTTCTGTTTTTTCAGGAGTCTGGTTTCACTCTATTTTAACATTCTCATCACCCAATGTGCAGATTTTCATCTCTTCTTCATATGACAGAGCAGTGGTTGCTAATGCTTGAAATGCCAAGTGTCTTAGTTTCCTGGAAGAGTGAATTTTGTGTGTTTGTGCCATGTGCAGACACTGAACTTCCTGAAGAGAGGAGGATTATGGTATAAGATTCTTAGTTTAATCCCAGACTTGGATGTGTGAGCACGCATGGAATTTACCCAGCTGACCACTTGGGTAAAATGTGGTTTGTGGTTGAGGCAGCCATAGTTCAGATTCATAACTGAATCTTTCTGTCAGTGAGCTTTTGATCTTGGCTTTACTTTTTGCTTCTGGACTATGCAGCTGGAAGAGCAAAAACTTTGGTTTTGGTAAGATTGTGCTTTCATCAGGAAATGCATACATACTATTTTCTATGAGCAAACTTTTCCATTTTGGCTAGCTAGAAGTGAAGTCCACATTTAAAGATACTTCATTGTTAGCAGAGTTCCAGGCACAATTCACTAACACTTCTGATGTTCTTAAATGGTAAAAGTAGGCAGCTGCTGAAAATGAATCTGTATTTTACAAATCCCATTTGTGTGTGCTTGAGGCAAAGTTTTACATTTTATAGAGGGTTTTGGTTGAGAAAACTCATTGGCTGTAAAATCTATTAGAGTTTTTTGAGGAACTTCATACTTCTGTTGAAAGGGATATTTCAGATGGTATATTATATATACCAGTTTCCAAGAGCATGGTCACAGCCTATATTTTTTTAAGAAACTCTCTGCTGGTAACCCATTGGAGACTTTGTTTTTCAATGCCTGCCTAAAGAACAAGAAGTAGGAATAAATAAATAGATAAATTTTTTTTTTTCCCAATAAGAGGTTATTAAATCCTGAGCTGATAGTTTCATGCTATACCAAATAAATGGCTTGAGTGGTCCCCTTTGGTTACTTGTACTGAAACCTCTGATAACAAACTAATTCATAAATGGACCTAGAAGAGGGATAGATACTAAATATGTTGTGAAAACAAAATGGGATGAAAGAATTGCAGAGAGATCTTGTGCTAGGAGCAAAAGGCCAATAAAATGGTAGGTGTGATTTAGGGTAGGGAAATGTAGAGTAATAAGTTTTGGGGAAAGTAACCCCCAGAGTAATAAATACAGAGGAGAAGTAATGCCCACTATCTGTACAAGTGGGGGGGCACAGTATTTTATCAGTTACTGTCACTCAGAAAGTCACTGTTGTCATTGGAAATGTGATGTATCTGCGAGGGTGGTTTTGCATTCAAATAAAATATGCTCTTTAAATGACTGTTTAGACAATGACAACATGCTTCAGTAAAACTCTTGCAAACATTTTATTTTTGCTTGTCATTCATTATCTATAATATACAGTATCATTATACATATTATTCTTGTGCTATTTTAGCTTTTAGGTAGCTTCATAAGACAGAAACTCTGTTGGAGTGGTAAAGGTTGGTTTTATGTCCTGACTTTCTTTATGACTGGACGTTTTCTTTATGCTCATTTTCCATATCAAAGGAGCAGGCATAAATATGTAATTTTACTAGCTATATTGGAAAATAATATTTAAAAATTGTCAAGTTGCTTATAAAATACTTGGTAAGTAGGTGAACTCAGTTTCATTGTTATAAATATTGAGATTTTTAAAAATCTTTAATCTTTTAAAAAATCTTTTCTAGATAAGATTGATTAAAAAGATTTTGCCTGATAGTCCAAGCTTTCTCTAAAATTAATTTTACTTGTTATTGAATGAGATGACCTATGGGTGACAAAAAAGAAGAATTCACAACAATCAAGACAAATTCTACAAGACAATGTCAAAAATAAACTCAATTTCTGTAACAATTGAATATGACTAGCCAGGCTATTTTGTTTATCCTACGTTCTGGGAAGAACAGAGCAAATATAAATTAACAATTGAGAAGAAAAGAAACATAATAATTATGCAAAGGGAATTTAATTTATTTAAGGTAAACACCTGACTACTTTTTTCATCTGGAGCTCTGCAGCCTTTAGGAAATAATCCAATTTATGGAACTGGAACACAGTATACCAGAATTCAATTTCTCTCCTTGTCATGAAATACTCAAATCTTGGGTTCCAGCAAAGGCAGCTCAAGAGGAGACATTCAAGAGGGGATCAAACGAATGTGTAACTGTTGTAATGGCATGTGCAGATGCAGCACACAGCTGGAGTGCTTTGAAGGGTACTGCCAACATTTTTTTTTGGTTTATCATAAAGCACTTCTATGTTATTCGTGCTCTGCCTTATCTTCTTCCTTCCTCCCCACACACTCCTGTATTTATTACCAATGTCCTTTAAGGACTTGTAGACATTCCATTTTGTAAGAGAAATTTATTTAGCAATATTTTTTCTTTTAAACTGCATGTTCAGTAGTAAGACTTGCTTCTTGGGTAAGGATATATAAATATATGGGATACTTAAAAGCTGAAAAAAGTAAGGATACTGTTCTGGACTCAGAATCTAATCCTTCCTTTACAGCCATTGGTTGAATGTTTGAGAGACATAGATATTGATAGCAAAGAATTAAATAAAATTCTTACTAAATAAAAATCTTATTAAAAGCTTGGCCTGCTTTGAAAATTGCATGCATTGTCCCTGTTTAGTATCACACATGACATTTGCATACACGGTAGTATTTTGGCCAAAATAATTTGCCCTGAAAATAAACCTGAGAAAATGTAGAACAGAAAGGCTGGGTGTTTTTTTTACTGTCTGACTGTGAATAAGCAATTGAATGCATTGAGCAGAAAAAGTTAAGCTTCATTTTATGAATTCTCTAGGAAGAACAGTCATCAGTTACTCACTGTCTGGTACTTGGTAACCCAGGCAAAGAAATTGTCAATTGTGTTGAGAGAGATTTGAAATTAAATGTTAAGAAATAATATTTGGACCTCATTAATTAAAAAACCCCGAATTTCTTTAGTGTGAGAGAAGATGAGTACAACTCATCACTTAGGACTGAAAATGTAATCTAACAGGAACTACAGGAACAGACACACCTTGAAAATCCTCAGGACATTTGTTTAGAATCTGACTGGTGTACAAAAAACCTCAATGTTTTACTTTATTTTATAAATACCTTGGGCATTCATAAAACCTTTTATATTTCTAATGTTGTCAAAAAGGAAAAATGAGTTTTGGATAGCCAAAGATTGTTCAGGATCCTGGGACAAGGGCTGGGCTGGAAGTGCTAACGGAGCTGCTTGCCACTCAGGCCAGTAGGTTTGCTTTTTCAAACTGCTGAACAAACACTATCTTTTCAAACGTACATAGGATTAAATGTGAGCCCTAGTGATGAAAGTTAATTTTAATGCTTTGAATTATCTTTTAAAAAGTGCTAACCAAAGCCTTTTTCTTCCCTGTAGCCTTTCCTTATTCTTATGAATCTACACTGTTCACCAGACGTCCACACATTTCTGTGCAGAGCCTTTGTCCCAGCCTGCCTAGATCAGATTCACGTGATTCACCCGTGCCGAAGCCTCTGTGAGAAAGTGTATTCCGACTGTAAGCAGGTGATGGACACTTTTGGAATTGCATGGCCTGAGGAGCTGGAATGTACCAGGTATTTTTCATATTGACAGGTAGTGAGTGGGAGTGGTAGTTTCATGTTTGACCCAGTCTGAGTTGAAAGTCTGAGGCAGAATGTTAAATATTATCTTGCTGTCACTACCTTAGTATGCTGACCCTGCAGTGCTTATGTACAGGAGCATTTCTTTATTAAAACATGTTGTTATTCAAATGATCACCTGCATTTTCTGCCTGTGATATTTTTGCAATAAAGTTCTGCAGCAGTTCTTTTTAATAATCAGACCCCTGCAAGAGGTAGCGATTTTACTGTACATTTCTAAAAGTTTAAAAGATTGTATGTTACAAAATAGATTTTTCTTTGGTTCTGATCCCTAAACTGCGGATGATCATGCTTACTTTATTAGGGGTTTTAGAAGAAACTGCTCTGAAGATAATGAAATATAGAATATTCTGTATTTGAACAGACACAGAACATTACGTAGTAGAAATCTTATCTTGCTCCTAACTGCTTAAATGTGCCAACCTACTCTTGTGCTGCTTCTCCTGTAATGCCTGCCAAAACTCTCTTTTTTGAAATGTCACCTTTTCCTCAAAGGTGTTCACATGTCTGTTTCAGATAGAGGACAGTTAATCATTAGGGAAAAAGGTGTCTCTTAGATATTTTAAATGGAAACCATTGGAAGCACTCCAGTGCAATACAGGAGATTATGACCTCCAGCTGCGAATATTTATAAATTATTAAGGCCAGTTGTTTGTTTTTTAACACACATCAGATCAAGAGGTACAGGAAAGGACCATAGACTGGAAACTCAAATAATTTTTCTAATACTCACATGCGGTTGCTAATCTGTGATGGGGCTGAGGGAGAGCTGGGATAGTAATCTTGTGGATGACCTCGGGTAGAAATCAGTGTTGGAATCAATATGACAAGTGGCATTAATGTAATTTCTCATAGTTCTGCAGAAAAATAGAAGTTGTGGGGTTTTAAGGCAAGAAGGCATTAAATTCTCCCGTCTTTTGTGAGGTTCTATGCAACAATAGTGCCCCTCAGCCAGCAGTTATCTTCAAGGATTTTTTGAAAAAGTAAGACAATTAGAAGTGAATCAATTATTCAATATATCTTTAAAATTACATTTTAAATCAATTTTTTTTTTGCAGGATTTAGTGCAGCCTTAAATTATTTTATTACTGCTAGCATTTAGTGAAAATGAACCTTTCCTGTTCATATGTGAAGTGATACCTTCCTAGTAGCCGATACTGAAAAGTCCATATCCATGTTCTGAGAAGTCCAGGATGTTCTCAGAGCAGCAGAGATCCTGCTGCTGGAGCCCATGGAAGAGGAGCTCTGTTCTTACAGATGAACATGAAGCTGATTAAGACAATGAGTAAATGAAGTTCACTCTGTTTCCACATGTACTGCTCCAGCCTGTGGTTAATGAAAGAATCTGCCACAGAATCAGTTTTCTTAACAATGGATTTTCTTAGCCTGGATTTAGTTGTACAGCATGATAATGCAGTAAAACAAAGAACTGAAGGAGTTTTTAGCTGGAGCTGAGCTTGGATACTTAATTGAGAGACTCTTGTAATAGTGTTTCACACAGAATGTGGAGATTACTGAATTTTACTTTAAAAGCTAGAATGCAAAACTTGTTCCTTTAAGCATAAGCTTGAAACGCATGTGACCATAAACCGCATTTCGAGTAAATGCTTACCTGCTTGTGATGCCTTCTAGAGGCTGACCTGGAACAGAGAGTAGACAGAGCAAAAGGATAAAGTAGGTATTTATTAAAAGCCTCAATGGGTACACCTGGGCTGCACAAGAGCCCGGCTGGGCCACACCCAAGATGTATACCCCAAAATGGTCACAAAAATGGATGGCCGGTCATGAGATCACTTTTATAAGTTCTGGTCCATTAGCATATTGGAGTTAATTGTCCAACCATAGCTTCAGGTTATAAAGCTCCATCCTCCTTGTTTTTTCCTCTCACCTCACCATTGCTTTTGTTCTTAGGCCTGAAAGTTGTATTGGTTGTCCTTGGTACCAAGCTAGAAAAGGAATTGTTTGTCTACCTATTCTGTGAAGAGAGCTTAGTAGCGCTTAATATGAAACCCAGAACTACACACTAAAAAAGCACAGAATTGAAAAAAATATAAAAGCTAAAACTTAAGGCATCACTTGAGTTATATAATCTCATTTGAAGATACATCCAGCACTGCTAATATGGTGTCATCAATATAAAGAGATCACATTTTGTGTCCAGTTAAACCCTGAAGCAGCTGAGTCTTGAGCAGTTTTTAAATTAACATCACACACCTAGAAAATTGCTAAAATACTAATAATTTTTACAGTACTTGCATTTTCTATCTAGTTTTTTTTTCAGTTAGGTAGTTTATTGTTTGTAATGAAATAGTACAACAGAAAAAGTTATTTAAAAATCGTGTACTAGTCATCAGTTATGATGTCAGTCTTCTTCCTTAATTGACGCTTGCATTTTGACAAGATATTTTGCTGATGCTGTCTGTTATCAAAAATTTTTAAAAAACAACTACTGTAAATATTTTATGTACATAGTTAAAAATTTAGTATAATTTTAAAATGTAGAATGATTGCCATTTGAGTAGCATTTCATAAACTATGAAACAACAGCTAGAGAGCAACAAAAAATCATTTAAATGTGATTTAAATCTTCTGAAGTGAAGATAGTTAAAGTTTGATTTTTATAATGCCATCTGATTTTGTTTTTTACATACAATTTCACATTTGCATTGTCTATAAAATTTATCAGTGCTTGGGATCAGATTTTTCTCATATTTGTAAGAAGTAATTCTAGTTGAGAATGAGGGCTATTGAGTTACTTCCTCTTCTCTTTATTTATTCAGACTAATCAATTGTGATGAGACTGCTCCTGCCACTGCTGCTGTAACCACAAATGTGCATGGAACTCAGAAGACCCCAAGCCAGATCCGAAGGGATTATGGATTCTGGTGTCCCCGACACCTACACACTACTAATGGACAAGGCTACAAGTTTCTAGGAATTGATCAGTGTGCACCCCCATGTCCCAATATGTACTTCAAAAATTATGAATTGGATGTGGCAAAAAGCTTCATTGGAATAGTTTCAATCTTTTGTCTTTGTGCTACACTTTTCACATTCCTAACTTTTCTTATTGATGTTAAAAGGTTTAGATACCCAGAGAGACCAATCATATATTATTCTGTCTGTTACAGCATAGTCTCTCTAATGTACTTTATTGGATTTTTGCTTGGGAACAGAACTGCCTGTAATGAGGCAGATGATAAGTTAGAAATTGGTGAAACGGTTGTTCTTGGCTCCCAAAACAAAGCCTGTACTGTCCTTTTCATGATTTTGTACTTTTTCACTATGGCAGGAACTATATGGTGGGTGATTCTGACAATCACCTGGTTCCTTGCAGCGGGAAGAAAATGGAGCTGTGAAGCTATTGCACAAAAGGCCATGTGGTTCCATGCTGTTGCCTGGGGAACACCTGGTTTTCTCACCGTTATGCTCCTTGCAATGAACAAAGTCGAAGGGGACAATATCAGCGGAGTTTGCTTCGTGGGTCTCTATGACCTGGACGCCTCTCTGTACTTCGTGCTTTTGCCCTTGTGCCTTTGTGTCTTTTTTGGTCTCTCTCTCCTCTTAGCTGGCATCATTTCTCTAAACCACGTGCGGCAGGTCATCCAGCACGACGGCAGGAACCAGGAGAAGCTCAAGAAATTCATGATCCGAATTGGCGTTTTCAGTGGTTTGTACTTGGTGCCACTTGTAGCACTGCTTGGATGCTACGTTTATGAGCTGGTGAACCGGAAAATCTGGGAAACTACTTGGGTCTTTGACCACTGTGACCAGTACCATATTCCTTGCCCTTATCAGGCAAGTAACATTTTTCTTTATAAATGATACTGTAAAGTTAATTAGCAAAAAATGTTACGCCTATCTGCCACACAATGAGTAAATTATTTTCACGTTAAGTAATCAGTTCGAAAACATGGAGTGATTAATTCCTCTTTAAGTCAAAAACAATGGAATATTACTTTTTCTTTGAAAATTTTAATCTAATTAGTAGCATTCAGCAATTAAATTCCAACTTGCAGCTCTAACAGAGTATATAGCTTTTTTATGATCTTTGAACCTCATGTTACAAATTGTGATGGAGGAGGGTAGTTCTTCACAGTGTTTCTAAAAGTATTTGCTTAGTACTTTGGTGCCAAGCTCAGTATCAAAATACATAAGTTGAATTTTCATCAATTCCAGCTGAAGCTGAAATAATGATTCTTGAAATTTTCGACTAAATTGGACTTTAAATGCTGCTTATAACTACAGATTTAGAATCACTTTTTTCTTTTTTATTCTTCAAATTGTGGAAGTGTAAACCACTTGAAATTACAGAACAAATTCTCCATATGTTTTTTTCCACAATAGCTGTCATTTGCAGGTTGATTTTCAGAAATGCAAAGAATTCTTTATTAAAAAAAAACAATCAAAAAACAAATAAAAACCCTCAACTTAAAATTGTGAGGTGGTTGTATTTAACATTTGCCTCTTAAAATCCAACTTCCTTGGAAAGTCTTTTAAATTAAATCTGCCTATGTTCAGTGGATTAAATCTGCTGCAGTTGCAGGGAGTTTTATATACTTGCAAATATTGTTTCTTTTCATTTAAGAGCAAATATGTAAGAAGACAACAGCACTAAGAGAAATGCAACTGTCTTATGTCATCTTTCATTGCATTACACTTCCCATCTATGATTTTGCTGTAATAAACTATCATTAAAAATGAGGAATATAAACACAGGCAATATGGAATGGTCAGGATTGATCTCTTTACATTCTTAAACATCATTTATTATCCTCTGGATTGAAGTTGGTGTAGGCTGAGAATAGCACAGCTCACAGACAGCTTGGTTATTTTGGCTTCCCATACTGTTTCTTAACAAGTGTATTTTGGCTGCAGTGGGTTTTATTCTGAGCTCTGTATAAACCTAAATGCTTCCAGATATACACACTTAAAAACAAGACTTTTATACTTAAAAAAAAAAATCAATTAATTCGTTTTATAGTGCTAAAATATAACAGCTTGGTATAGTAACAGAGAGCATGTATTTTTAGCCTTTAATGTCAACATTAAATATTACCCAAAGATCTACTTTATGGGATCTGTCCCTTTATTAGGCAGTGTGTGCTAATTGTGGAATAGCTTAAAATGGTGTGCTTGGCCTTGAGCGGGCTTGTAGACTTTTGTTACATTTGCCAGATGAAAACCAAATAAAAACAAACAGAACTGTTACCTAGCTGACAAAAATAGTGACTTTCATAAATGGGTATGGCAGATAAAGACAAGTGGCATAAATTAAACTTGCAGCATGAGAGCAGAAGATAATGATCTCTCACTGAGTTAGATGTCTCAGCTCCTATGATACAGCTGTGCAAATAGGTGGATTAATTTTGCAATAAACAGAAAGCTACTGTGTAGTTCCCTACGGCTCCTTGAAGATGCTGTCTAATCAGATTAACTCCCAACTAATCGTTCCAGTACCTGAAGGGAGCCTACAAGAAAGAGGAAGAGAGACTTTTTACAAGGGCATGTGGTGACAGGATATGGGGGAATAGCTTTGAACTGGAAAGAGAGTGAGTTTAGATTAGATATTAGGAAGAAATCCTTTACTTTGAAGGTGGAGAGGCACTGAAACAGGTTTGCCAGAGAGGTTATGGATGCCTCATCCCTGGAAGTGTTCAAGGCCAGGCTGGATGGGGCTTTGATCAACCTGGTCTAGTGGGATGTGTCCCTGCCTGTGGCAGCTGGGGTGGAAGGTGATGATCTTTAGGGTCCCTTCCAATCCAAACCATTCTGTGATCCACTTGCTGTTTCTTTTAAGTTGAAGAGATAAGTCTTTTACACTT
Source organism: Sitta carolinensis (assembly GCA_032173965.1). NCBI lineage: Eukaryota > Metazoa > Chordata > Aves > Passeriformes > Sittidae > Sitta > Sitta carolinensis. Next base: position 133,391,774 of record CM063284.1, read on the forward strand.
ACCTCTGGAGAACATTTTTACTGATACTCTTACTCCCAAAATTGCCTCTCCTTTCAATTCAAAAGAAAAACAATTCCTTCTGACAGATCTCTTCTGTGTGTATATTCAGCTGAACCACATCTGACTTGTCTGTACATGTCTGACGTTTGTCCGCAGTACAAGCCTCAACAAAGAACAAGTCATAAGGAGAAAGTCTCTCATTTAAGAAATTTATTTTTCTTCATTTAAAAAAATAAATCAACGAGTGTAATTTCTTCTTTGCATTTATTAAATTTTGTTATCTTCTAGGCAAAGGCACTAGCAAGACCAGAAATATTTTTGTTTCTGATGAAATATTTGCTTACATTAATTGTTGGCATATCTCCAGTGTTCTGGGTGGGAAGTAAAAAGACCTGTTCCGAATGGGCCAATTTCTTCAACAGAAACCGCAAAAGAGAGTAAGAAATCTTTTTTTCTCTGTCTCAAAGTGTATACTTAAATTTGGCTTTCAGACATGTTTCTTTGTATATAGCTCAGGTAATCGAAATGTTGTCCTCAAACTATAAATGCTGCTTTGGGCATCAGCAGAATTCCATTGGAATCTGGGGAAGTTTTAAATATGCAGTGACTTTTTAACAACAGTCTCAAGAAGACAGAAAATATTTTCCTCTGCTGATTTGTCTTTTGTAGAGCAGAAGGTGTGTTGCTGTGTATTGGCTAATACATCTCTGGTTCACAGTCAAAGGAGGAAAGATAATTTCAGACATTAGATTAGTTCTTTTCATGAGTTGTGACCACTTCATTTGACACAGTACATAGTACTACGTTTACTGTCATGCAATGAAAATATTCTCTTTTCTCCTCTGCCAGGCTTGTGTTATTTTAACATTAATATTCACTGAACCCTCCTTACTATCACTTCCATTGCATTAATCTAGTGTTCCTTTTTTTTTTTTTTTTTTTTTTTTTTTTAATTAAACAGAAGAGTTAAGTTTTATTACCTAATTTAAGCAAATTTATATCTGTGGATTTAAACAACTTATAAATTTTGTCTCCATTTCTTGTAGTTGTCATTTTTTTCAGTTTTTTTTCTATGGCTTGGTTATTTCTTTTCAGATTATCTGTTACTTATAAATGATACTGTGGTTTTAGATCATTTTGTTTCTTTGGATATCCTAAGGCAGTAGTCTCTAAGCTCTTATTTTACATCTACATTTCTCAATAGTGAATTTATAGCTTCCTTTCGCTCTCCCCTCTTTTTCCATTTCCTGTATAATTTTTTCTTGTGTTGCAGATGTTAATTGCTTTTAGCTACAAGGATTTAAAAATAATGAAGTCATTTTTACAATGCTTACCTTTTTTCATTTGAAGGAGGTTGACTTTATATAAAGCTAACTTGGTAATGCAGTTGCTTATGAGCTAATCCTTCTTTCCTCTCTAGTAGTTAATTAATTCACTGTAGTCATTGCACCTATTTGCAGAAGTAAGAAATGTAGAAATCTGCTTTATTTATTTGGAGCCATTATGATTTGTTCTCTTTTCACACATACTTTTTTCCCTGTGTTCATTAATATCCAGTTCATATTGCACCACTGGTTGCTGTTCTTTCATGGTGTCGTTTTTATATTATTATATTTATTATAATATAACATTAATATATTATATTATTATTTATATTATGCTCTTTATTATATTATATATAATAATAAAGTTATTATCTTTGTTCAGTTATGTGCTTGTACTCTCTTTCAGTCCAATCAGTGAGAGTCGAAGAGTGCTGCAAGAATCATGTGAATTTTTCTTGAGGCACAATTCCAAGGTTAAACATAAAAAGAAGCACTACAAGTCAACTTCACACAGACTGAAAGTAATTTCAAAGTCAATGGGGACCAGTACAGGTGGCACAACAAATCATGGAACTTCTGCAGTAGCAATCACTAATCATGATTACTTAAGCCAAGAAACTGTGGCAGAAATTAAAACCTCTCCAGAGACATCTGAGAAAGAGATTGAGGCAGATGGAGCATCAGCCCGAAGAGTCGAGGAAGGGGAAAACAGCGGAGATCAAATGTTCCCCAGTGCTAAACTGACCGTGGACCCTGTGGAAAGGAGAAGCAAAGCAGAGAGCACATGCCACATAAGTGCTTTGGCCGAGAGTATGAAGAGAGTAGGTGAAGGAAGGTAAGGCTCCCGAACTCGATCTATTCTTGGTTAATACATATTATCGTTATTTTTGTTAGCTTTCTGTTTCTTCTCTCTGAAGAATCAAGGTATCCTCAGGATGCAGCTGACTTTCAGTAGCTGTTAAGAGAACTTGCAGACTGTGGCCATCTGTGTTTAGCATGTGGACTGTTTTGTGTTTTTGTAGAATTATTCTCTTCCTTTTATCCTTGAGTGTTAGATCTTTGGCTTGTAGGATATTCTTGCCTTGTTGAACAGTTACCCTCAAGAAACTTGTGACTGCACTGCAATCACTTTGAGAGGTGATGGGTCTGAAAAAGAACAGTGGTGACTGTAGGCTTGGAAAAGTGTATAGAACTGTACTACATTCTTTTGAAAAGAATACAGCTAAAGACATACTATGATTTCACTACTCTTTTTTTTTTTTCCCTGTGTAATGTAAATTAAACTGTGCTCAAAATTTACTCTCTCTGTTTTATTTTTCATTACCTACAGAATAACTCCTAAAAATGATTTTAGTGAATCTCCTTCACTACAAAGGAGCTGTTCCCAAATACCGGATGTCTCACAGTCACCTTCCGTATCACTGCTTGTCTACTCAGCTTCAGACACCAGAAGAGAGTTGGATTCAGGAAACAGTTCTAATCCTTGAAAATTTGTATGAACCATTTGCATTGTATAAAACTGACATGAGTTCTTTGTTACACTGGAAATAATGGATATTCTGTGCCTTATTAAAAAACACACATATCCTGCTTTGCACTTAAATAATGTATGTTTTGTAGGGGGTACAGCTAGCAATAATGTACTGTACTTAATCTTGTCCAGGACTAATGGAAATTGAAGTTCTGTAGGACATGGCAATAATATAAGAAAGAGATGAGAGACAAATATTATTCCTTATATAAAGAACACTTGGTAATGAATTACATTTAAATAATGCTTAGAAAGCACTGTTACTTCTCAAGGTATAAAATTCTGTCTGCCTCTTCGATATTTTTCAAAACTGGTTATTTTTTTTCTCTTTTTTGCTCTTAACCAACAGAGTATAAATAAGTGATGCACAAATTTCTAAACACCCTCTAAATTATGCATCATGCTCTACTCTAGCAATTATAGCACTGGTTTATGGTAGCTTGTACACTGAATGTGAAAGGGAATCTGAAATTATAGCAGTTTATTTTGTACATAAAAATGAATTTTGTAAATAAGTGACTGCATAAGGTCAGTCTTTAGAACTACTGCTTTGTATGTATTGTATAAACTTGGGAAAGTTCCCGTGTTTCCCTTAGGGTGTTGCTGAAGCCAGCAGTCCCCTGGTGATAACCAGTGTGACACAGTTCTCAGAAAAGCAGGTTGGACCTTTACCCACAACTTGCTCGGGTATTTGGGGTGAGACGGGTCCTGCTACAGGGATGGTGCAGAAAGTGCAGCACTGTCTCAGCAAAATGCCTCTTGGAGCCTCTCCTGGTGTGGTGTTCCAGGGCATGGTGCCAAAGGGAACAGCTCAAACTCCTGGCTCACTGGGTGCGGGCTGACGTGCAGGCTTTGGGCTGCTGTCCTGAGCTGCAGCAACAGCTCGTCTCCTGCTCTTTCTATGCAAGTAACTTCATTTCTTTTTAAATGCTATAAAGAAATATCTTGTAAATAACTGCTGCAAATAACCACTGAGTTATTAACATGCAGGCTTCTTTAACAATCTATTTACTGAGAAGACAGCCTTAATACTTTTTCTCCAAAGCCTAATTTTCTATAAAGTCTATATGCTACAGCAATATATTTTCTCCAAATCAAAAAGGCCTTAGTGATATAGCCTTTCTAGAGGTCGTTCTCAAGAGCGAGTACTGCTGATGTCTGACTTCATTTGAGTCAAGATTTTTAAAGAGCCAATGGGATTTATTACTTGAGATAATTTGGAGACAGAGTTTGCTGTTTTCTAAACCTAAATGTCAGTACATTTTGTAAGACTGTCCAGCATCTTGCATTTGACCACTAATAAGAGTATTTCTCAATGTTATGGTATTGTGCTGAGAATTTGCTGTGAGTTGGGGCAGCATTCATAGTGATGCTTAGAACAATGAAAATTGCATGGTACAAAGAACATGTAAATGCTGGAACAGCAGGAACTATGGTTCTGATAAACCAAAGTTATTTGTTTTATCCATCATGCATTAAAAATGAAATGTCTTTACCTTTATATTACAGTATCTGTATTTTAGCATTTTATAATTTATTGCCTTCGGTGGGATATGATCTTTCTTTTAGAATTTTCCCATAAAAAATACACGGAATTCTTGCTACTGAGTGGACAGTAAGAAAGATATGAAAAACCTCCTGTGAAAAAGCACACTAAATACCCTTCATTTTTCTAGTTCTGTTTGTAACCAGGTAACTTTATACACATGTTCAGTAGTTTTGTTATTACTGTATTTGTTAGTAATAAAATATGCTGTTGTATAGTCAGAGCTTTGGAGTGGATATTTCTCAAAACTAGATGTAGTATGTTTATTGCTCTACCTACTGTTGTAGTACTTTTTGCACCTAAAACACAACTATTTTTAGTTGGCCTGTGTGAGTTAGTAACTATTGCAATGTTTTTATTCCTCCTGTGTGAGAAGCTGAGACAGAACAGTGCTAGGAATTGTTCATATGAACACAGACTTATGAAGGAGTGAGGAACTTGAACTAGTTCTTTCATCCTAATGTTTATAGCAATTTTTCTTTCATGACCTCTAAAGACCTCCTTTAGATTATGTAGAATGTGTATTTCCAGAGTGCTCATGCTGCCACCTTCTTAAAATATTGATTTTTAATTTTTAAATGTTATTTCCCCTTTTTAGGAAGTTCAGAAAATAATTGCTTTTGTGGTAACTGCTTTACGAAAGAAAAACGCAAAGTAATTTTGAAGTTATAGCAATACCTTGGGCTTAGAAATAGATAATTTACCAAAGAAGTATGAGGTACGAAGCAACAACCAAAACATTGATTGGCAGTGAAATGCATCAGTGGTAGATCGAGACTGTAGCACTTTGTGTGTACCAGGTCAGCTGTATCAGAAAAAACAGACTGAATTCCCAGGGTGATCCTTACAGCCAAAAAGGCTGTGACCTCTCTGGGTGCTTTAACGGCCAAGTACCCGAGCAGTGAATGGAAAATTAAAGTGTTTGAATGCTCACATCAGTGATGAGAGGAAAGAAAAGGGGCCCGGAGATGAGTCAGGGTCTGGAAGGCTGACTGCCTTATGGTGAGGGGCAGTGCAGAATCTCATAAGCAGGCTCTCTAACAAAAGGTATTTATTTATTTGCTTTCCTCTTGTAATATGAATGAAGTTAAGCTGTTCATGTTAAAAGGGCTTTTCTGCACCTTTGAGAATAACTTGTCCCTGGGGTATCTCCATCAGCTGAAGTTGTTTACTGCAGGCTGGCAATCTTCTGGAAGATGCACTGTAAATCCAGGTATTTACATTGATACAGCTATTTTAGTCTTGTTTGGTGCCACTGTTTGCAAGAAGATAGAATACAGAATACTGACAGCTTCTCCAAACCTGGAATTATGTGTGCCAAATAGTCTTTCTCTGAACGAAGATGTCATAAATCACTTCAAATTTTGCAGTGCACTGAGGTTTCAGGTAGCCTAGAAAATCTTTTAAAGGACAAGATAGATTTAGCATATCAAATAATATTTGATTTGCAAATAAACAACACCTGAAATTACCAATATGGTACTTTTATGATACATGTTGTTTATACTGTATCTTACTGTCAAATTATGCTAAATATGTTTAGTAAAATCCAGGGTAGACTTAACCTAGAGTGTAAATCTAGGCACATACTTGAAAAAATAAGTCTGAGTTTGAAAATACGAACAAAATAATGTTTGTAACGTTTAATAAGTGTTATTACCAGAGAAGAAAAAAAAAAAAAAAATACCTGCAGTATTTAAAACCTGTTTAAATCCTTCTGGTTTTTTAAAGTAAAAACCCCAACAATTCAGCAATGGAGCACTAACTAGCTGAAGTATCACACGATTTTTTTTTACAACTGTTCAGCTGATTTACAGAGAACTATAGCTCCTTTTTCCTTACAAGGTACAGAATATATTTGGCTTTAACAGTCAAATCCAGTTGAAATTCAGAAGGAAAAATAAAAAAGTTTAACTTTTAATAAAAATAAGTTTAGCATTCTGCAAAACACTGAAAAATGCAGTAGCTGAAGAGGATGAGGAATCCTGTTTTGCTGTGAAGTTTGACCACCCAGTCTCAACGTTCTGTTTCAGAAGGCTGCACATCAAAGGAGAGATTCTGCATCCTTCCCTTCACACTGGCCACTTGTTGGATCAGTCTTTGAAGGCATCTGGCTGCTCTCTGCCTGCATTCACTGGTAAAGCTCACTGCCAGTATTAACCAGTGGTATTTGCAGTAATTGAGATGGCTGGCACCAAAGGTATTTTAAAGTCTCATGAGTATAAATGTTATTTCCTGCACATTACCTTTGTTTGGCACTTAATTTTTCATGCCTTTACACTTACCATACTTGTATTTTTTAATGGACTAGAGTTTAATTAAAGTAACTTATTATGGGTTCATGAGCTTTCAGCTTTGTGTACTTAGAAGTGGAGCTCAGAATGTATTTCTGATGTACATCTATGAAATCCACTTCTGTTTATTAACTGGATTTTGCTTCCTATTAAAAAGCACTGAGATTAAAAGTATAATTAAAAGATTAAAAACATGCCAGGACATTTATATCTGAGCTCTTTTTAATGTTTAACCCTCACATTTAAACTTAGATCACTGAAACAAAATGTGAAATAAATGTTTGTTTCCTTTTGGGTTTTACTAGTCCAAATAAAGTAATGGCCAATGAGATCTTTAAAAAATAATGATCTACCTTCATTAATTGGGTCACAGCTGGTTTCTTAGCACAGACAGAAGCTGGAGAGGGGAGTGGTTCCTGCTGTTTGGAAGAAGGCACTTTTTGTGGAAGGGCAGTGCTAAACAGGCACTTGGCACTGGGTGGAGGTGACGTGGAGGGACACTGACCTCGCACCAAGCGAGCACGCTCAGGTACAGCAGGACAGACACGAGAGAACATCAGGTGTTGTAAGGGGAAAGATTTGAGGACTCATTTTTGCCATACAAGATGAAGAGAAGCTGCAAGTTGTATTGCTATTGAGTAGGTTTGTCAGAGGGGTGAGGGGGAATGATTAGACATGGCCACCAAAGGGGTCATGACAGGAAAAAGGATGCTCCATGATGGTTGTGTATGAAAGACTAAGAAGAGGATGTGTGTCCCAGTTTATCTTCCGAATGTTCTACCTTACCACATGAAACTGGATCACAAGAAATTAATAGTAAATTGGTTATTAGTTGAAGGCTTAAGCTATCTGAGAAGCATTCCCTAGAGACCCAATTCTAGCAGTATCATACCTACTATCCAAGAGTGCAGGTAAGTCTTGAATGACTAAAGGCAGAGGCTTTAAGGAAGCTGAAGAGCACTGGGTTTGAGTCACTGATGTTGCCCACAGGACACAGTCCTATCTGGGACTTGCTCTCCTCCTTCCAGATTCCTACAGGCATGGCTGTGATCTGGATTTCCAAGTAAAGAAAAAGTGGATGCACTGCAGGGATAAATGATCTAGATGTGAATCTGTGAAATGGGAGACATGGCACTGATGGGTGTGCTGTGCCAGTGGGTGGATGAGATGCAGATGTGTTGGGTTGGCTGAAATCAGGTCTCACCACGGAAATTAATTTATTTTTCTTAAAACTTTTTCTTAAAATTTTTCTTAAAATTTTAGTAGGCAAGATTATCCTGAGAAAGGCACCTAAAAATGCTGGTAGTTGTGGTAAGGTTTGCTATGGAGAGAAATGGAGTCACCAAACCAGCAGGAAAAGCCAAGAAAGCATGCACACGCATGTGCACACACACACAAGAAATAATTAAAAATAAAAAAAAAAAAAAAAAAAAAGGAGGACTTTGCCTTTTAAATTAATATTACTTCAACAGCATTTTTAGGACACGCATCCTGAAAGTTCCTCTACTTGACAATGGGAAATTACGAACTCATAAATAAGATTTTTAATCAACCAAGAGGTGCTGTAATTACAGCAAAGTTACAAGGATAGAAGCAAGGAAACCACACTAAGTTATGCCTCAAAACAGCGTAGTTAAATGAGCACATGCTGTAAAAATATAACTTAGAGAAGGGCTCAAAAATCACATTTTTCTTCACAGGAACCTGGTGGATCTTTGCTATTCTCAACAAACATGATTTTATCCCCACACAAGCCAGGGATTCAGGTGCTTGATCCTTTCCAGTGCCATTGCATTAGTCAGTTGTTGATGCAAGTCAAATAACATTCCTATATTAGCACATAAAGCAACTCTAATGCAAGAGTTTACCTGTTTTGGTATCCTCAGGGCTAAAGGATGACCCCACTGAGCCACTTGAGGTGAACTTCACTGTCCCTGACCCAGCAGGCCCTGTCCATGGATTGCCCTTTCAGTGACAGTGGGTTATCTGTGAGCAGATGCTGGGGGTGCTGCCCAGAAGCTCCACAGCCCTGCTTGCCTCAAGCCATGGCACTTTTCACTGAGGTCAGTGTGGGTGTGAGAAGCCAGGTCACAGGAATGCCACAGGCTTCAAGCTCCACCACTGCATCCAAGAAGCAGAGCTGCAGTGATCACTGCAGTGTGTTCCCATCTGTCATTGTTTGGCTCTGCTTGTCTGTCTCTCCTGAGTTTTGTGCAACTGGGCCAAACAGTTTTGTTTCTTTGACCAAATCTTGCATCCACAGGCTTCTGTGCATTTTGTGTTTGCCTGTTATGGTGGCTATAGACCTCTGGTTTCTGTAAGCCGCCTTACTTATCCTGAGGAACTCCTTTTCAAAGGGTTTACCAGACACAAATAAAATAAAACATTTCAAAGTTCAAGTCTATTCCTTTAATTTCAAAGATTACCACTAATTCAAGCTACTACCTTCCAAAACTGGAAGGACAAACTTCTGGCAGTGCATTTGATGAATGGTGTAGAAAAATGCAGATTGTGCCCTTCACTTGAAGAAGCCTTCCTGTCTGAATGGAGCACTGTATTTCACATCCTAATAACCATTTATTAGCACAGGATTTAAGGAAAGTTAGCTTTTCAGCTCTGTATAAGCCTTTCTATTCACTAGGTTTCATGAGGTAGCCAAGTGATTCTTCTACCACTGACTAATCCCCAGCCACTCTAATGAGCAAATGTTCCTCCTGAGACTCAGCTCTCCCCTTGCACGTGATGATTCACTGGACACCCAGTGAATTTAATTTTAAACTGGACTGAAAGAATTCAACCGTTCTACAAGTCCTTGAACAACCCAATCTAAGTGGACCTGCTTCAACCATATGTGCTCCAGATGCCCTGCAGACCCAAATGTTTCTGTGACTGCAGCTGGGATTGTGCCAGCTGCTCTTGGGAGCAGACTTGCATAGGTAAAGACCAGACCACTCCAGGGTCTGAAATTTGCAACCAGCAGTCAATGAAAACAGTATGGGCTTTTCATCATGAAGTTTACTCTATGGAAACATCTGGGTGTCCTGAGTTGTCCTTTATCAGTGAAGCAGACAGTTCTCCCAAATACTTTTACTAAAGTTTATCTCTCTCTGACTGTGAATAGAGTTTAGTTTAAAATATTCAGTGCCTGCATTATTATTGTAGAAACACAGCTATAAGTAAATGCTACAATAAATGAACTGATAGCTTGGACAGATCTGCCTGGAACCCTGGCAGGCAATGGAAGGAACTATTTCCATAAGTTTTCACAGGTATCTGACCTATGTCCTGGTCTTGACTTATCAGAGACAATGTTAAAGATTAATCTCCATAGAAAACATAATTAATATAAGTAATAAAAAGTGAGGACTCTCTCATATTTTCTGTTGTGTAAAAATAAATTCCCTATAGTAACATTAAGAACTGCCATGTGCTTATTCAGAAATAAAGAAATAACATTTATCTTCAGAATATTTTTCTCTCACACTCAAAAAATGCTGTCCTCATATATGTGAACATATATTCTCTTCTGCAGACAAACCTCTGAAGGATGAACACATGCCTCAAATAAGATTTTAAGATTCAAATGTTAATATGTGTACCTGCAAAGCACTGCTGTGGCTATAATGCTTTTATCATTTTATGTGGAAGCTATTGGAAGATTTTTTTTAAAAGGTGTATATGTGCTAATAAAGCGATAAAATAGAGGGAGAGATATTTTGGATTTTTTTAAAATATTACTCATGCTATATGAATCATATATTTAAATTAAGATGTGTAAGAAGGGATTAAGGCCACAATCCCATTGGTTTTTATGCAGTTCCAAAGGCTTTTTTTGTAGAAGTTGGAATAAGTTTCTTAAATCTGTAATAAATTACCCAAGAGCTCTTGTTCTGGTTTTCTTCTACAGCAGCACAGACAGCTCTTTGTCTCCTTGATCAGACAGGCAGCCTGCAAAGAGCCATATGAAAAATTCAACAGTTTTCCCTGATCTCAGCCTTTTACACCAACTTACAACTCACCCTAAGATGTCAGTAATAAAGTGAACAAGATCTAAATGATGAACTCCCCAGTTAGAAGCCCCAAGGACAGACTGGCCAGGATGCTGAGTGTTGTGATGCTGAGCACTGCAGTGCTAACCTCGAGTGCTCTGCCGTTACCTGGGGGTATAATAACGTGCTCCCCAGAGTGATGCAAAGATCAGGCTGTCAACTAAAGTCAAAATTCCCAGACATCCCCAGAACAGGGAAATGTATTAAGCAATAAGAGTTAAAGGCAGATGAAAAGTCCAGGCCTTGGCACTTACTTTAATGGGCCTCTTTTGTCTCAGGATCCTCAGTCTTGAACTTTCTGTGATATCCAGACACCTAAGCCTGGTGTTTCTGGTTCCATGCAGTTATTTCACACTGTAAAAACTAAGGACTGAATAACAGTTGAACTGAATAACAAGTATTTACGTTATTACTAACAAATATGGTTGAATTCAAACCAGTGTGCTGACAAACAGTATTCAAAAACTGGAATTGTTTGGACAGGAAAGGCAGAGAGACCCAGTGACCCCATGGTGGTCCCTTGAATTGAAATATGTTATAGCTCAGGTGAATGGAAACACATGTGCATATGGGAACATCCTCCTCTCCAGACTTGTGTGTCTGGATTTTTGGGATGCTGAGAGGCTATGTCAGGGGGACAGCAGCTCAAGCTGCAGCAGAGAGACTGCACTCATGGCATCAGCCTCGTCTATGAGCACCTGCAGTTCAGGATGCATTGACTGTAGCACGGTGACCTTGTGTGAGCCTGCTCAGGCTGTGCAGGAGCAGACTGGCCATCTGGGAGATTTTAGTGACATTAATAACAACTCATAATATTTGCTAATATGTTTGTGAGGCCACATGTAAAACATGAAGCCTATATCATATGGCATGATGGATAAAATGAAGGAATCACTAGTTGATGTAATATGGATTGTGGTCAGAGGATGCTCAGGCAAGTTTATTACCACTCCTTTTACCTGCAAAATAGTTAAGGCAAAGTGGATCAGTAGTTCTGATTCAATTTGAGTATATCACCAGCATTTGGCAGTGCATTTAAATAGCATTAGAAGCATTTAAATATATCAGAAGGCCACAGAGCATAAGCCTAACAGATGGCTAGGTTTTCTTGGGCTGAAGGAGGATGTTGACATTTCTGTTTTCCAGATGGAAATGCACACTGCGAGTCAAATGAGTGTTAGGAACTGCACAATGCACTCACCAGAGCTCAAAGCAGATGTTCCACTCTTGTTTGCTAAAACCTTCTCTTGCAGTTCTCTTCAGTTTGCTTCCTCTAGCAAAGCCATTTGAAATTTCAAAGCTTCCGAACCACACTCAAATATATGGTGAGCAAACCCAGGTGGGGAAATAATTGTGAATGTTCATGCCAATTTTGTTCTCTAAAATCCTGAGTGACTGCCTTAGGAAGGCATGCAGTGCTGCTGCACTGTGTACTTCAGCTGCTGCACCTTGCCTGAGGAAATTAATTCTGTAATGCAGAAGTTTGGCACCCTGTGAAGGGACGCACCTTAGCAACAGCCCGTGTTGATGCTGAGGATCCCCAGCCCTTGGTAAGGATGCTTGTGTGAACATGCAGGTGGCACAGAAATCAAACATCACCGCCTTCACAGTACTGCCACTGGCCCAGGCCAGGAGGCAGCAGGGTTTGCTGACAGCACTGCACAATTGCTCAATGAAGCCTCTGCCTGCATGTGTTTGTGGATGTTGACTGAGGCTGTCACCAAAGCAACTGTTACAATTAAGGATTTACATAATTCCATAAATTTTCCCAGCTAGCTTAGGGAACCATTATTATTTACCAGCTTTTTTGTGAAGTTGGCAGGGTGTAACGCTGCCCATCTTCACAAGGTGGGAGCCCTCACCTCAGCACTGCGGCTGACGTCAGTCCCAGTTCTCAGGACAGTGTGTGACGGGGTTGATGACTGACAGCAGCAGGGGGACTGATCTGTGGTGCAGATCTCCCTTCAATCTCACTTCCCTGCTATTGTTCCACCAGCACAGACATGGAAAGGGGAGAAAGGCAGAAGTGGCTGAAAGTGTAGAGCCACGTGAAGACGTTCAGTCTACAAAAATGTGGTTCCATGCAGCCTATTTGAATGACTCAACTTCTTGTAGCATTCTTTCCTGCAGTAGAAATGTGTGGTTTTGTTAAATACTTCAGAAAAAAAAAAATGTATTGAAGCTTATCTCCCCCTTCTGGAAACTCTGCGTCTACAAATCACACGAAGTTTGGAGTATACAGAAGGAAGCTACCTCTCAAACATTTGGTATTTCTATTTTGAATTCTTGAGGACATAGCACATGCTTTATTTTACAGGGCTTTCATTTCTAGAATGACGAAAAGCAAAGTATGATTTTAAATGAAAGCAATATGAGATGGTTTACACTGTGTGGCCAAGAACTTTCCTTCAGTTACTAAATTGACAATATTCAGTCTGGCAATACCTGTTTCTTCGGAAAAGTCCAAAATCCCCTATTGTTCAGAAGGATTTTGCGTCCTTACCTTGACTTCTGTTAAAATGAAATCTGTGACTGATGCCCGGCTGATACTTTTTGCCCTCACGGTGGATCAGATCCCGCTGTGGCGTTCGGCGGTTTCTTGCAGAGACAGCTCCTTCATGGGAAAGGAGTCACCGGCTGCCGAGCAAACACCTGGAGAGGAGGAAGGGAACCTGGAGCTCCGGGAGGGCCGGGCATGGCCCTGCAACGCCGCCGCCCGGCCCGGTCCGGCGCGGCGCGGCCGGGGGCTCCGGCGTCGCCCGGGGAAGCTCGGCGGGGCCGGCCCGAGGGGCGGGAGCCCCCGGCCCCGTGCCAATGGCTGCGGCGGGGGGGGCTCTGCCCAGCCGTCTCGCTCGCTCACAGGATGGAAATTCCCGGCCTCCCCGGGGAGGGAGCTCGGGCTGCGCGCTCTGAAAGGCTCATTTATCCCCGCGCTCCTGCGGCAGCCGGCCGGCGCATCCCGCCCCGCACGATGCCCCGCGCCCCGGCCGCAGCCCCGCTGCTGCTGCTGCTGGCGCTGCTGCTGGCGGCGGCCCCGCCGCACGGCGGCTCCGAGAGCCCCAAGGGGAAGCAGAAGGCGCTCCGCCAGCGGGAGGTGGTGGACGTGGTGAGCGCGGCGCGGCCGGAGCCGGGCCGGGGGCCGGCAGCGGGGCGGGCGGGGGGTGGCTGGAGGAGCCACGCAGCCGCTTTGTTACTGCAAGGACACGAAAAAAGCGGTAGACCAGAGGGTTTAGGGAAACCTCGCGGCCGCTCCAGGCGGGGCAGTGCCGGTCCCGCGCTACTGGACATCTTTTTGGTTCAGTTAATTACGCCCTTGTTGTGCTGAATCAGGAAAATGCGGAGAAGGCTCTGGACGAGCTGTGACACAAACCGCAGGGTTTCGGCGGCCCGGTGTGTGTTTTAGCGCTTCCCGTCCCGGGCCGGGGTCGGGGACGCGGCTGGAGCCGGCGGAGCCCGCATCCCGCCGGGCCGGTGCCGGGCGCACCGCGGCAGCAGCGGGGCAGCGCCGCGGGGCGGGAGCGCGCCCAGCTCTGCGAGGGCAGCGCCGGAGGCTTACAGCCCTCCCAACAGAAGTAGCAAATGCCGTTTGGTTCCTTCCAACATAAGCAGTTAACTGCTGTTTAGCTCCTGAAATTCTAGTGGGTAAATAGTAATGGAAAAACTATCTGCACGCTCTGAAAACTGCATTCTTACCGAGCTCACTTTTCCGTGGAGTCGCATGAATGCATTATTTCTTTTGGCGGCTGGGATTGCACACCACTGTTTGCAATTCCACTGCTACTAGAAACCTGAATGCATTGGGACTATCCCATCTCAGGGATACATGACAGGAGGAAAATTTTCCAGTCCTTGGTATGTAGAAAGCAGATGTGAAGGTATTTCTGTGAGCTGGTGGACTGCTGTTCACCTCCTATAGAAAGTCAGTGGTATGGCCATTTCTTCCATGGTCTCCAGAGAGTTCCCCTAAAGTGATGTGCTGGAGGCACCACTGATGGCAAAGCTCCTTCTTTTTCACACTACTTCATTGCCTTTTCATTTCTATTGTGGAAATTGAATTGCATGGAGCATAAAGATTCTGACACACAGAAGAGCTAATATTTTCTGAGCAGTGTTTTAGGGTCCCTCGTTTCTCTGAAATTGCTCCATGCTATTCGGGTGCAACAGAGTGAGCAGCAAAGTGTGGGTAAATCAGTGGCAGCTGACTCATGCACAGCCCAGCTGTACAGACAACTTCAGCAGAAGCCCTGCCAGGGCAGAGTGGAGGCAGGACCGACCGGGGGATCCTGCCTTCAGTGGATGTTTAAAATCTGTTTTATGCATTTCCAGCTAAAGAAAGCATGGAATAGTCTTGACTTGGCAAGACAGACAATTTTAGTTGGAGTGGAGCCCAAAGCCCAGGTGATTCTTGCGCTCTCCCTTTATTTTTTGGGATGTGCCATGGCTGAGGTGCTCTCCCTGTCTGGCTGTGGGTGGCAGCTCCTCTGTGAAGGCAGGCCAGCCCCTCTTGGTGTCTCTGGGGATGGGGGGCATTAGGCCAGAGCTTTGGCCTGCCCCCAGCTCTTGCCTATTTCCACATCCAGGATTTCTGTGGTGAGTAACCACATGCAAAAGCTAGAGCCAGTCACTGTTACAATTAGAGTCCAGTGGGAAAGCAACAGGAAAACCAGATAACTCCTGCTGTGTGAAATAGAAATATCCTTGCATTGTTCTCTTGGGTTGGTGTGTACTTTGCCAGACAGCTTTCTCTTCAGCTAACTTTTCTGAAACTTGGTTTTCTTCATGAAAATTGTCCAAAATTTCCACTGCCTTTAGTGAGCAGGCTTTTCTTTGGTGAAGGTAGTAAGGGAAAGCTAGCAACCCTTAGTCAAACCTTCATCTGACTTCTTACTAGACCTCTCCATATAGTAACTGATTTTACTTTTGGTGTGCTTCAGCTAAGCCTGTGATGGCTCTGCTGGTTTTTTGCAAAAAGAAAGGACATATGAAGTAAAAGCCATGGCCAGCCCCTGCAGGTTCCTGCTCAGCATTTCTGTGCTAGCTGACACCAGTGCTCCTCCTGCATCCCAGCACTCAGGCTGTGGGGGAAGGAGCTCTGGGCTTCACAAATCTACTCTCTAAGGTGGGCAGTCCCAAGTCTCATAAAGTGTGAAGGCTGTGTGTGTTAACATGGAGTTTGCGAGAGCAACATTTGACCTTCCTAATACTGTGGTGTTAGGAAGGATATTAGTGTGCCCTCTACCCACATGTGCCTTCCCACTATTACAAACAGGGTTCCTGCGTTCAGCTTTATTCCAGGGTGCAGCTTCCCACATCCATACCACCATCCATTTGTGTGTGCACTGGAGTCTGAATTGTGGGGCTTGATTATCATGATGTGGTTATGTACCAGAGGAGCAGTGACAGAAGAAAAGTGGTGTTAACCTTTGCTCTCAATGAAATGGGAAAATTTTCTTTAAAAGGAAAAAAAAAGGAAAAATAATAATGAAAGACAAGTATACAAGTAATGGTGAGTTAGAAGAAAGCAACTATTAGCATATGACTTTTTTTTTTTGGTTTCGTATTGAAATTTTTTTACTCTTCTGAGGTTTTCCAACAGATTTTAATTCTTGGACTAGGTAAATTTTTAATTCTAGGATTTATGTATCTTTTCATTAAAAAAAAAGGCATCTTATTTTACAGCAAATTCTGCTGGCACTGCTTATCTTTGAAACTTCATTCTTCCTTTTTTTGTTTTTTTTTCCTTCTGTGGAACCATTTTCTCAGAGATGCAGAAATAGCCCATTGTGGCACAGCAGGGTGTGTGTGTTTTGTTGTTATTCATTTGTGTTTGACTTGGTTAGCCTCAGAGTTCACGGATGGAAGCAGCAAGATCTGTTCTCTCTTCCAGTATAATGGCATTTGCTTACAAGGCCCCAGTGGTGTTCCTGGACGGGATGGAAACCCGGGAGCCAATGGGATCCCTGGGACACCTGGGATCCCGGGACGGGATGGGCTGAAAGGGGAGAAGGGCGAGTGCATGCGTGAGAGCATCGAGGAGTCCTGGACGCCCAACTTCAAGCAGTGTTCGTGGAGCGCGCTCAATTACGGCATCGACCTTGGGAAGATCGCGGTAAGCTGGCTCTGCCCGCAGGGGCTGCGCCAACCACAGCAGGCTCTAGGTCTGCCTCTGTGGGCTGGGCAGCACCAACATCACAGATTTCCTGCTGGGGACATTTTCCGCATGCAAGGGTGAACTTCTCAAAGGCTTAGCTACTTTGGATTCCTCTCAGCTGGATTTCAGCTATGTGCTTGTTTCATTTCTGGAACAGGGTTTCAGAATTTTGTAGTTGGTGTTAATAATATGTTTAGTAGACCAGATCTGTAACTGTAAGGCTGAAAGTCACAGTACCAAAAAAGTACCTCTAGCTTGCCCAAAACAGAGCAAGGTTTTTACCATTTCAATCCTAAAAAGGGACGAACATCTTTAATCTGTTAATCGTACACGTCTTTAAAACTTTTGCTTCAAAGTGGTTGTTCACCAAAACGAAGTTGCAAAATGCTACTGCAAAGGGTCAGAATTGCTCAGGAGCAGAATTGCCAGTGTCACCCAGACTGACAGAAACAGTCTGTCCTCCACTGCAGCCCTGGGTGTAAAACTTTTAGAAAAAATCCCTGCTCAATCCCAGCTATGAAACAAAGCCTAGTGATTATAGCAGTTTAACCGCTGTGCTGTGGCTAAACAGAGAATCAGCTTTTTCAGTAGACTTTTCTCACTGCCTTGTACTTGCAGAACTGTCCCTGGGGTTTTTTTCCTTTTGTTGTTTTTTTCTCCATGATATCCAGTGTTTTAAAGACAGGTTAACAACCACTTAAAAACCTGAAAGTATTTATTTTTCAGTTGTGGAGTTTTTATTTGGTATAAACTGATCAGAAGTCTTGTGATAATTGTTAAGTCCAGGATTTCTGTTAGCAGAGACAGAAATTGTGCTGCTTTGTCATGCAAGGACTTGGGGATTGGACTAGATGATCTTCAGAGGTCCCTTCCAATCCTTATGATTGTGTGATGCTGTGGCTTGAGCGCAGCTTTCAGAGAGCTTATATCCTTTTACATAAATCCCAGAAGGTAACTAGGCTACCAACTTAACAGCAGGTGTTATCTAAATAAAGTTAAGAATTTCCATAATCTGTTTCTCCTTTACCATCTATGAGGCACTATCCTCATTTGCATCTTTGCACCACAAGGGATTTGCCAGGCTTTAATTATAATTTTTTTTTTTTTTGAGGGGACTAAAGAGAATAGCCAAAACATTTTTAAAAAAATATATTCCTAAATCTGTGTCCTAAATATAAATATATGGAAAATAAATAGGCTCAAACCCAGAGTCTGTAGCCCAGCCCTTTTTTCCGTGCCAGGAGTGTACGTTCACCAAGATGCGCTCGAACAGCGCTCTCCGCGTGCTCTTCAGCGGCTCGCTGCGCCTCAAGTGCAGGAGCGCCTGCTGCCAGCGCTGGTACTTCACCTTCAACGGGGCAGAGTGCGCCGGGCCACTGCCCATCGAGGCCATCATATACTTAGATCAAGGGAGCCCAGAGCTGAATTCTACTATTAACATTCACAGAACTTCTTCAGGTACGTATGCCGGGAGAGCAGAGGTGGAAGAAGGCAGCAGCAGTTAGCAAAGGCAGAGAGTGGCCAACTCACACTTGTTCCTCTTACTCTGCTGCCTCAAGGTTGACTACTGATAAAAACAGTATTATAATTATTTATTAAGTGGTACTTTCTTGCTGTCGTATATTTCGTGGTACTTATATTCTGAGATTTAGAAATGGAAGACGTTTCTATCCAGGCAGGCCTACTGATCTCTGCCATAACATGATTACAGAGACAGTCTGTGTTGTATTAGCCTATGGAGAAACTGCCTTAGTGCCAAGTAGACAGTGTCATCCTGGCTTAAAATACTGATATTTGCACATTATCTGTGCAAAAAATGAGGTATTCCTCCTGCAATTTCTACTCTGATTTCGGGTGGGGCACAGAAGTACCTCCAAAATGAAATACCTGGGAGCAATTATTCATCTGCTTACCAGAAGAAAATCAGTGAATTTGTTCAACGTAAAAGGATGTGACCCAAAGAAAAGGGAATGCCAAGTCTGCGTCCTTTCTCCATTTTCCTCCCTGTACTGCATGTCTACATGAAATCTAATGTCTACAGCTATTACAGGATTTTTTTCAGCACAGGGGCAGAGCTGACTGGTCTTCATTACCCCATCTCCAACTAGTGGTGCTAGTGGGGCATCAGGAGTGGAACTTTATACAGAAGCAGCGACTTAGGAGTGGAAAAGCTTACAGGGTGGCAACCACCTTCACAGGGCTTAGCTGTAAGCCAGGCATGGCTGTGCAACCCCCTCCCATCACTGCTAGAAAGGTGTCTGGGCGGGTATGAAGCCATATTCCAGCTCCCAGTGTGTAAATTCGGGTATTTAAAGCACCAGGTGTACCTCCCATTTAGCCATCCTGTGGACTGTGATCTGCTCCAGGTACTGCAATGAGTGCCAAACAGCAGCACGGACAGAGGCACTGATGGCTGTAAGCGATGTTGCCACACCTCTATGTAATAGTTTTTATTTCTGAAATTGTTCTAAAAACTGTTCACATTTAACTAAATAGCACAAGATTGTTCTTAAGTACTTGTGTCCATCTTCACTTGTGAAATACAAAGGGATTGTGTCTGCTGAGGTAACCTGATTTTTGTCTTTGACCAGTGGAAGGTCTGTGCGAAGGGATCAATGCTGGCTTGGTGGATATTGCCATCTGGGTTGGGACGTGCTCAGATTATCCACGGGGAGATGCTTCTACTGGATGGAATTCAGTCTCTCGAATCATCATTGAAGAACTGCCAAAATAACTTCCCTCCCTTTTTATAATACTTTTTCTTTTTTTTTTTTTTAATTTGTACTGTATTTTTCAGAATTTATTTCAATAGAGTTGGATGCAAGTACTGGACTGAAAGGCACCAAAGCCTTGCATATGTAGCCTTTGTCTTGTTTTGCATATGGCAGAGGCTTTTTATAATAATCATTTTAGAATACAAATATCAAAACCAAGTTCATTAGCATTTTAAATTTCTTTTTTTGATGTAATACCACCACTGTTTTTAGAATTAACCATAACTTTTTGTATCAAATAAATAAGACCTTTTACAAAAAAAAAAATCTAGGTTATTTTATTGAACATGAATCTCTTTAAGGTATTTTACATGGTGTTATGATACATGATGTTGGCTTTAGCCTTCAGAAAACATACATAAAATTCACTCCTGTAGACCTGACTGCAGAATAGGATGCTCTGCTG
The DNA here is from genome assembly GCA_032173965.1 of Sitta carolinensis. NCBI lineage: Eukaryota > Metazoa > Chordata > Aves > Passeriformes > Sittidae > Sitta > Sitta carolinensis. The sequence continues at coordinate 133,411,850 of CM063284.1, forward strand.
TTACAGTCCTGTCTCTTAACTGACTTAACTGTAATCTAGACAGTGTGGTGTTAAATACCTCATTATGAATAACTGAGCAAAACCACATTATTTAAGCTCTCCTTCCCTCCCTTGCTTCTTGATAGACTGGATTTCAGTGTAACATCTGACTGGTCTCCACTACTAAGATGCAGACACTAAATAATTTTACAACACTTAATTTCATTGCTTCAATAAAATAATTCTCCTCGGTTTAGCCTTTCAGATATAGAGAATGACTTTGGTGTTGGTTAAAAGCTAGATATAATGAAGTTTAGAAGATACAGAAATAAAGCAGGTTGAAATGCCGCTTTCAAAAAGTGAACTGGTAAAGTGAAACGATGTCACAGCTGTTTGAGAAGTGACAACACCGATCATGCCAACAGACCACAAGCTTTAGTGTCTTAAGTATTTTCTTCCAAATGCTACAACTGACATACTCAAATAGTTTTAAAAATTGTACACATTCTAAAGAGAAACAATAGTCATGTTTGTATTACATAATCAATTTTACATTAATGAAATAGAAAAACTAAGAAAAGCATGTACAACATGCAAAAATTTCAAATCTTTCCAGAAATTAAAAGAAAAAAAAATTAAATCTGAGATAAGGAATTTATTTCAGCTGTTTAAGATTAAATCTCATCTTTTCTGAACAGGCTGTAAGATGTCCCCCAGGTATCTCTCAGATGGGTAGCTCCTGCCTGTAGCTGTTGTTGCAGATACCAGGGGAGGACACCTGCAGTGAGGGGAGTACTTGGGCTTGCCCAACTGCAAGATGCCGTGTGAGATTTGCTGCAAGCCAGCAAGTTACACAGCTGGTATTTTGTCTGTGAAGAACTGCAATGTTTTTGCTGGCTCGGACGATGGTTTTAAGGTACCTGAACACAAACACGTTACTATGAGCCGGGCTGTGGTGAGCTTACCGAGCGCCCGTTACCGTACAGTGAGTGATTGTGCACATGCTTGCAGCCCGCCTTTGCATTCATCCTGGGGCACCAGGAAGCTGTTCTGATCTAGAGCATGCTAGCCTGGGGTAGTATGTGCACAGCTTCTTTTGTTTTATGATGTTCTCATATGTCCTCACAATATATTTTGGACCCTGGGGGTAGAGTTAACTCAGTGTTCCATTAAATTCATTCTGCGTACCACAAAACACACGAACCCCGGTAAGCACCCTCCAAAGGCAGAAGCTGCCCTTATGGATCTACAGAATTTACATGGTAAACTTCCAGTATATTTATCTTCAGCTAAATACACACGGAAACTTCCGTAATAAAAACCAGAGCCAGCCATACTGGCCCCAGATGAGATTATCAACTCTTATCAGTAGATGGGATGGGATTGTGGAAAAGAAAGTGTAAATTATTAATAAAGCTAGTTATATACAAAGTGTGGTATGTGGCAACAGTATCTACAAAAACAAGCACGTGGATCGCTAAATGATGATTCAAAAACCTGAGTATTTTCTGTAGCTTTCTGGATTTTAACTTAAAATTTAAATCAAATCCCTAATCTGTTAAATTTTTTATTAAAAACTGTTCTTTCTGCTTTAGGTAAGTCCGGTAAACAGGAAACTTCTCCAAGTGATTATTCTGCTCCCTATCTCCCTATGTAACACATGATTCCCCCCTAACTGTTGGATAGCCTTTGCTAATTTATTTCCTAGTTAAATGATACTTACTAGATATTTAATATCTTCTTACCAAGGACAGGCAGATGCTGGGGTCAGTAATGTCTTTTCTTAAAGAAATAAAAAAACCCAAACTACCAAACCGAGAGCTCTAAAAAGTACATATCCTCGACAGCAATTATTGGTGTGGAAAAAAACCATAATTATTATACAAATTTACTGAGATGTACTATCATTTAATTTATCAGTAAATTAGCAATCAATATATTAACAATCTTTTCCTTAAATCAAATTAGAAGACATTAATTGATTATTCTGGGTTTTTTTGACGAAAGTCCTGTACACAGGATTTTTTTAGACTAGAAACTTTTTTTTCCAGAGAGTATTATTGAAAGTAAGTGTGGTCTTATTTGTTATTACACTGATTTGAACACTGCATCACTATGGGATTACAAAAAAAAAAAATCCTCATTTTTAAAATGTAAGCCCACTTTCAAATATGCATTTACTTAGCAGTATCACTAACAGAGACAGACTGACACAGAGAGAGATGGAGAGAGAATGAAAGAGAGGAAATGAATTAAGTGGTCAGCAATGCATGCACTTTCAGCACATCAGTCTGCTGCTAAAACCAAGTCGAAAAACACAGTGGAAGTCTGTCCTGGTACAAGACGAGAACTGAGTTTCATCAGACTTTCAATTATTCAAACCCAAGACTGGACAGCTGTTTTAAAAAAACAATTTTGGTTTTCAAACTGCACCCCACTGAGGCAGTATTTTTGTGTTGGATGAGCAATGGAGTCTGGAGCATTCCATATCCTGAAATCTGACGAGTAACACAGAGGCGGATTCAGACGATGGTCCTTGTTTTAATGAGACTCAGAGATTTCAGAAAGTTTTGACAGGCTCCAGGGTTGCATTCATATGAAGTTTTCCACTCATGCAGGAGCAGAATCTCACCTACTGTAATCTTGAGACTTGTTGAAATTGCTCAGTGGGTTATTCCAGGCAGGCCAGGATGAATGGAATTGCTGTGCAGCTGCCTTCACCCAGGCACAGCACTATTATTTCACAGTTGCAGACATCTGCTTCAAGCAGACACAGCTGATTCAGAGAGGAAGGCAGCAATGCAGGAACATTCAACAAGAGAGATGTTGGCAGGGTTTATTGTCTCTACATTCTTTCCTCAAAATACCAGATCAATTCACAGTGTCAAAGAAGACTGCTGAACTAAATTTCTCCCAAATCATAAAATAAAAAATAAAGCATAGATTACTTCCTGGGAACACAAGTTCATACCTTTAATTATTTTCTTTTCTAAAACCAAGTAAAAAGCCAGACACATTTTCATAAACTACAAAGGTAATACAGCAGGCAGGAGTCACTCTGATCACATTAGGTATAATTCCTTTGTAAAATCCATGAACACCCTCTTTCCTTTAAAGACAAAAAAAAAATATTTTAATTAATGTCTTTTAATAGAATAAAATCAGACATAAAATAAAGCCTGGCATTTTATTTCTCACATTCCATTGAGGGATGCACTCCAGGTGAGAAATAACAATTTCAGACAGTGTTTAAAGTGCATCAAGTATTAATTAATCGTTTTTTCTTCTGAACATATAATAGCATTATGTAGATCAGTTATTTGGCCTAGGCTTTGCATGTTTTTTGTGGGTATTGTAAAAGTAAGAGGTAATTTTCTACCTTCCTTCATTCTACAAGAACTAGCTAAACAACTAAGGAAAGTCAGCATTAATTTTTTGAGAATTTAAGCACCTCCTCCAGAATTCTGATTCTACTGGCCAATTAATGAGAATCTAATTTGACCCAATTTGAATCAGTGTGTCATGCTAGGACTGTTAAAAAGTTTCAGAGCACTAAATCTCAGATCTTTAGGTACAGGCTTCACTGGACTAGGACATCTGGAAGGATGAGTAAACAGAGATCCTGAGAAATGCCTGGGTATGGTTTACACTACCCTCCCTAAGTCACATTTGTTTCATCATGAGCACAGTGGTAGTTCCAGAATGGCTGTACTACACTTGACCAGAACTAACAAGCCTTCCTGTAGCCTGCAGCACTGAAGGACTCGGTACTGACACATCAGAGCTATTTTTGCTCTGAATTGCCCCCAGTCGAAATGGCTGTACAGCCTCTGAACCAGGGGTGCTCCTGGAACAACACAGCCTCAGTCACTTAATTCAGCTGGCACCTCTTCACAGCCCAGGACCCCATTCCTATCCCTCCAGCAATATGCTGCAACCCAGCAGCACTGCCCAAAGCAATGGATGCCTGTGCAGAGGTGGTCACCCTTAGAAACTACACAGCTCTGTGTGAAAACTCTCCCCTGCACTGTGGAGCTCAGGGAAGAGCTCAGGGAAGGTTTGTGAGAAGATATGAATAGGTGTGAGGTCACAGGTCTCTAAAGGTCCTACAGGAAGCTGGGACTAGACTACAAATGCAGTCAGGACCCAGGGTAACCCAGGGACATCAGTATAATCAGCTCTGGCTAGCTCACTACACCTTGCCAGGAATTCGGATTAGCCACAACTCCCAGCAGCTTCTGTCCGATGTGATACGCTACAGCAGTTCAAGAGAGACTTCATTTAGTGTCCCAAACTGGCCATGACAATGGTATTTTTTAGCCTGTGAAATTTTCTGAAGAGAGAAGGGAGACAGAATTAACAGAAACCTGCAGGGGTCATTGACTCTCTCCTATCTCCTCTCTCCTTAGCTTACTGCTGTTGGTGGCGTCTTGCACAGTATGACTTTGTACAACTAACACTTTGTTTGATCTGAACTGTCAGATCTGCAAGTCAGCATAGAAGCCAGTAAATGTAGCTCTGGTTCTGTAAAACTCGGTTTCCAACATGTAGGCTTTTAATTTTGCACACCTACCTCCATGTCCTGTGGATCACATCAAACACCCCAGAGTATGTGTTATGCTGGTCTTGAAGACGAGCTCGCACAACTTGATAGGGATAGGTTGCTGCCACAGCAAATATTTTGGATACAGCTGCCATCATTATGTATTCCACAGTGTTCTAAAAGCAACAAAAATAGTCAGGCTTGCCTTAGGTATGGTTTAAATCAGCCAGTTCTCAAAATCTTATTTGATTTTTAGATGTACAACCAAACAACACTCTAGGTTTTCCCCCCTTATAATACAATACATTAAAAGAAATGTCAGTGTTTACTACCTGCAGTGCTACTAGTAAATGACTATAAAACATGTGTTGTGCCTTCTCATTCCCATCAAGAGAAACACTTCTTCCAAAAGTAGACACCTTTTGCCCAATTTGCATCCAGTTTTCCAAGGTTTAATACCACCCCCTCCGGTTCCACAAAGTAAGAAAACACCCTCAACTCTTTCTCTAAAATTCTCAAAACACTTGCCAAAATAAGAAGTTGGTTTTCGAAAAACGTGAAAACCAGTTGCTTGTTCCTAAAAAGTGAGAAAGTATTATTTCCTTCTATATATTCTTCATTTCAATTAATGTACCAATACTTTGTACATTTGGCTACTGTATAACCTGACAAATGGAATCAAATTCTATTTTTTTACATGCCACAACATAATTTTATTCTCAAGCATCATACCAATTTTGTATCTGATACTCTGTTTCTGTACTTGTTATATCTCTCTTTCAAATCCTCGTAGGCCATGAACTGAAGCGCTCCATGCGATGTTCCAAACAGACCAGGCACGAATCCCTAAAAAAAGGATAAAACAAGGTTTAAGAGTAATGCACAAAAACTAAACAACTCGACAGAACACACATCACACACCTACATTTTTCCTCCCTTAACGTACAGACTGTGCCTGAACAGTTGTTGCAGTCTGACTCGGGTGTTCTTAAGGGCAGGCACCACACAAACACTTAATAAATGCCAATTTTGTGACATACAGCCTGGAGTCACCTACTGAGTCAGAGATAAAACAAGTGGCCCAGGGACTCCACCTCATACAGCACAAGCTGGTAACACAGATTAGGATTGCAGGATCACAAATCAAACTGTGGTCTTGCAAATGTGCTGCTCAGTGCCTGCCCCCTTCCAGACACTGGCACTGAGGGGTCTGGTAAAGTAATAACATGTGCTGGCAACTCAGAGAAGGGCCATCAGGAGCAGGGGTACAAAAAATTATTGTGATTGAGCCCAGGAAACAGATAGGTATGTGTCTGTATGTGTGTCTCTACACAAATGTGTGTCTATGAGATATATTTATATATTTCTATACTAAAAATGTTGTGTCTATATAGAATCATTTTGGCTGGAAAAGACCTTTAAGGTTATCAATCCCAACCATAAACCCGACACTGCCATGTCCACCACCACACCATGTCCTTGTGGGAGAAGAGAGTGAGCTGCTAGAGCACTGTCTTTCTTACACACACGAACACATGAAAATGTACATCAACATTTTGGTCAAAAAAAGTTGACATGAAGGGGGAACACAGGTACTTTTTGAACTGTCTCCATGAGAAAAAGAAGGTAAGAGTTCCTCCAGGAGCAGGACTAGCTCCATTAAAATGAGCTGCCAGCTGCATGGGTTCTGAAAAGCACTAATTCTCTTTTTGGAGAGTTGGTTACTTACATTGAAAAACACAAATACATGGGAGATTAATCATCTTGGCTAGGAAGGGACCCAAAAGCTTGCTACAAACTGTTGGGGGACAATTATAACAGAGTAAGTGATCAAAATGTGGTTAAAAGCACTCAAAGAAACAAAGTTAAAAAAAAAAAAGAAAATCAAAACTCTGTGTTAGACTAAAAGGGAAGAAGGGAAGCCCAAAATGTTGAATAAAGACATCAGTATATGATTAAAAACCTGGAGAAGGCAAAAAAGAGAAGGGATCCCTGAAGGAGTCCACCGAATTAGTGTTACCAAGACAAAATAATAAAACTCCTAAACTGCAGAAACCCCTCCAACAACTTAACAGGCATAAAAATTGCACAGATAATACACAAAACACCACTTCAGGGATCAGCCTTCCAAATGCTACATATAAATTTCTAAAGTTTTTCAGTCATTCAGGAAACGATTTTTTAGAATTTCTTTAATATATGAGGATAAATTTCTTCTCACAGTAAGAAATAATGGTCATGAACTCACCATCATTGACCACGAACTGATGAAATGCATTAAGGGCTAGTGAAAGTCCCCCCAAAAGATTTCCCCAAATGAGAACAAGTGGAATTAAACCACATATCTGTATTTTGTCAGCTGTAAGCACAAAGTGAAGTTTGAAGCCAAAGGGCCCCAATAGAGGGAAAAGGACACTTTAGTTTTCAGAAATCCTGGATCAGAGAAGAAAATAAAAGTAATATAAAACAGGAGCAGGAAAAAAAAAATATGAAGAATGTCAAAGAGAAATTTATTTGGGTCAGCTAAAAAAGGAACAGTATGAAAGTTATGGACAATGATAACAGGGAAAATCTTCACAAACATTTCTTGGTGATTAGACAGTAAAACTACTAAAAGACAGAGGAAGTAATTGTTCTTTACTTGGAAAGAATTAGAACAAAGTATTTATATCACAGAAGAATGAGGTAATACTTTCTTGGAGAACAAAAGAATGTTGAACAACCTTTAAGGGGGCTAAACTCTGAAACTTAAGCCAGAAGATTTGGGTAACTTGCACCCAAGAGTCCTAAAGCATCTACTGGTTGTACTTCATGAACAAATACCAGCACGCTTTAAGTCTTGTGCTGATGAGAAAAGCTTCCAAAGACTGAGGGACTTTTAATGTTTGGCCAATATTAAAAAATGCAAAAGGGAGTGAGGCAACTGTCAGCCAATGTGCCTCAGTAAAATAGAAGCTGACCCAGGTTTCTATTATCTTAGAAAACAATGTATTCTTATGGAAAAATGTTTCAAAGCAAAACCGATTTCTTCACAGCACTGAAGTATATTGGCCAAGAAAGTTTTTGAAACATATTCTATTTTCTTATTCTTAGAATAATTTAATACAAAATTCTTTCTTGCCACAAAATTTAATAGAATTTAATATTTATTTTGATCCATAATATGACTGTAAAAATAAATTTCATAGTAACTTCACGTATTTGTTAATTTTTACTTTGATATTTGAAATACATCTTTAGATTTTTAGCATGAAGACATGCCAAGATGAATGGTTTCTCAAAGAAGTCCTGCTTGAATTCTCTTTTAAAGGATTAGAACAACAGACAGAATCAAATATATTATTAGAAGTTTACATGGCATATGATTCTGAGCAGCAGATGGTGGGAATAAAGCAATCTTTCTTTTAAAGTTGACTTAAAGCACTTAAAGTACAGAAAATCTGTGACAAGAAGAAAATGTCCTGTTGTTTAGTGTTTCAAAGGTTACCCACCACAATAAAAAGAAACACTGGCTAATTTATACACTGGAAAACCTGGGCTTCCTAGTAAAGAAGGGAACATTTGGAGATGCGGTACTCACATCACTGCCTGAAGTGTTTGACAGCACTCGAGGCAGAACAGCCTCTGCTGCATGTTTCAAAAGAATGCAGCAAATGCCCCTTGTAACTTCTCCAGTGTTGCCTTCATTTGGGCCCTCAGTGTGTCAAAGACCTGTAGTATCTGAGTGCCCTGCTCTGACAACTTGTGCAGACAAGACACTGAATCACCATTACCATCTTGATTTCTTTATGGTGAAAAATGTCACCATCTTTTATGTGAAAGCCACTTAAGCTTATGTGTCTGTGTAGAACTTGCAACTTAAGTTAAAATCAAGATGGTCAAATCTCGATGGATTTTGCTATGTACAAGTAAAAATATATAGAAAGCTTACAAGCTTCATAATTACAAGAAAAGTAACAGAAGTAAAAGCATTGCAAAATAAAGACAGCTAAGTGCCTTAGCCATTGAGGGAAAAGAAAAAGTACTTTACCTTCAGAGCACAGAATCTTGCCTATCAAAGGTGAAACGAAAACACAGAAGTGTCCAAATATATTTCACTCAGTAACGAGCACACATTACTGTTATGACTTTTGTTGTTGTCAGCATACTACATTATTATTCTCAATCTGATGAATCGGGATTTTACTTTAATTGCATTAAATTTTCTACATTTCTTGTGTATTTTACTCTTGTTTATTAAGCATTGCTCTATTTCCAACTGCTGCATCTATATTATCAATAAAAGAAAAAAAAAAAAAGCAAAAAAAGAAAAAAAAAAAAAAAGCACATACAGAAGTACAGGGGCCACGAAGTTAATTGCATTCCTGACTGACGTCTTAGTAGTCAGTCATTCTAGACTATATATCTAACAGTTTCTCAACAGCTCAGAGATATTTTGTTTTCTTAAAAGCACCAATCCTACAATCTTACAACTATTTTACCATGTTTGGTCACTCCTACCTTATGCTTGAAAACAACAAAGCACTCATAACATGAAGATGGTTGCATGACATCCAACTTCATTCAATCATCATGAACATCATTCAATTTTTAGAGCCCAGACCTCTGGCAGATCCATGGGTGTGTTCTAAGTACACAACCCCAAGCTGTTTTTTGATTCAGCCTGGTGTGCAGCAGAGCACCTCTGTCCCCAGTCATCAGGGGGATGGAGGCCAAAAGACAAAGCCCAGTGGATGGAGGGTGTGGAAGATCACAGACTGGATGATTACTGGCATAATGAGTGAAGGAGACTCCTCCTGCCTTTTCAAAACCGGGCCAAGCTCAAGAGAAACAATTTACTGAGAAACCCAGATTCAGACAAACTATATTTGATAAACAGTCAATACCCAGCTGAGCTAATACAGACAGCTTTGATCCCTGCTAGAAAGATTGATGTATCCTGACATGACCAGTTTGTACCTCCAAAGACTGAAAGGGTTTGCTCAGATCAGTAACAGCATCTGTGCAATAAAGAGCAATACTGAATTGCTTGGTCAGAAATACCATTCTTTAGAAGACAAATCTCAAACAGAAAGTCCTTCCAGATTTTATTTCCAATTCTATCTGAGACAATTGTTCTATTTGAGATCCCTTCATTTTCTATAAGGTGGTACTAATCAAGATCCCTTTATCTGCTATGAGGAATGCTATCTGAAATGAGGATTATGAGGAAAAAGAAGACAATTGTTATACTGCAAACTCCTGTGACTCAGGGCAATTAACAGCTTTAGCTGTACAATTTCAAATAGAGCAAGAAAAATAAAAACTTGCCCAAACACTGAAATGGAGGAAGGCTAAAGCATGTACAAGTCAAAGAGCCACCTGAAGAGGTGCCTTTTTCCCCAGTATAGACAAGACTGAGAGAGTCCTGATGTCAAATGGAAGTTGCTCAGTGTGCATACTTATGTAGGTCACTCAGGACCTATTTAGGTCACCTTCTTTGCAGATTTAAGCAAGTAATTTGCTCTTTCAAAGGAAGTAGCAGCTTTAGTCCCACACTTGCAGATTAACACTACAAAGAAGTGTCTAGTGCCAAAGGCGACACATGCTACACGCAAGAATAATCTGAAAAGAAGGGTGGAAGGACATCTTAAATCCTAACAGATCCAAGAAATCAGAACTTATCTACATGGAACAGAGCAGGCATCCAGGCAGGCAAATGAAAAATCCTGACAATTTCAATTTAGCAATAAATAAGGTGCCTTGTTCTTAGTGTTAGAATTTGGCATTCATTGCCATGAAGCACACAAGTCTTACAGAATAGGAAAGATCACTGAAAATAAAAGATTTTTCACTGAAAATAAAAGAAGCTAATGTTCAATCAGGACAAGTTCTAAGAGAAAGGGTCTTGTTCCCTATCCCTGGCAGTGTTCAAGGCCAGGCTGGATGGAGCTCTGAGCAGCCTGAGCTAGTGGAAGGTGTCCCTGCCCATCACAGGGGTGTTGGAACAAGACCCTTAATATTTTTAAGATCCCTTCCAACCCAAGCCATTCTATGATTCTATGATTCTGCAGCATTACTTGCAGGAGAAGAGCCAGACTGAACTAAAATAGGTTTCTTCACAACTTCCAGGCACTGATGAATGCATCTTGATGTCATGACCTGAAGGGTGGAGGAGGGAAAAAGTCCAAACCTTGTTGCCATCTGTTTCCCTAAATTAAAGGGAACAAAAAACCCACACATATGCAGACTATATTTAGAAGTCTGCAAATTTCATGTATCTAGAGCTGACAGATTACAGACATCAATAACCAGAGTGCAAATAAACAGTTGTGAAACTATCCATTGTGGAAGAAAAAATTAGCAAGTACTTTAGTTGTGCAATCTTCCAGAAGATGTTAGAAATACAGAGATAAGGGATAAAATGCAAGGAAGTATTACCAGCAACATAGGTTACATTGTTGCTGCCCTACTTATCCAAATTCTAATTATAGGAAGATTCAAAAAAATTACAAAGCAGTTTATCAACAGTACAATGGCTTTTCTTTTGACTAAGCCTTTTTGCTGCAGTTCTTCAGTTGGAAAGACTTAGAATGAAAGCGAGCTATTACAATTATACTTTTTTTTGAAACAAATATTTAGAAGTCTCACCCTGCTACTGGGTGGTGCCAGGCAATCCTGGAATTTTTCTTAAACATGATTACCTTATATAAGCCACGTATGCCCTCTGTCTTGTATATCTTTATTAGAGCATCAAACATTCCTCTATATTGCCGCTGGGATGGATCCACGCCAGCGTTATACTGTAGCACAAGTCGAGTCTTGGTTACCCATATGGGGTTTGTAATGCAGAGGGTCATGGCTCCTGAAAACAGACAGAAGTTACACTCATTGTTATGCCAACTTCACAGATCGTCCCCCTTTGTTCAGTCCAATATAACACAGGCTTCTACAGTAGCAAAACTACTTTTCTTACCAGGGCTCTCATATTGTTTGAAAGAGGTGAAGTTTATCCCCTCATTGCTCTCTCTCTCTCCCTTCAAAGCTCACAGTCAAGTCAATTCACTCCTGCGGGGGGTACTTTTGCAGGGTACATGTGTTTTTGCATATTCCTAGTACAGCCTTTTTTGCTTCACCTTCCCACAGTTATACTACAGTTAGTTGTATAATCTGAAGTAGATAGGAAATGTAGTTTCTTAAGGTACCACTAATTATCCAAGTTATTCTTCAGTATACAATAATTCAAAATTTAATGGACACCTCAGTGATGAAAAATTTGCTTAATATTGACAGGTTAATAGCAACGACCTGTTACAGCTTTATAGGTTATTGAAAATACCATTGTAGCAGAATCCATTACTATATTTCATGTCAAACAATATGCCTTATATTTCAACATTAAATGAGTGCTTCAAAATCCTAATAAAATCTTCCAAATTGCCTGTACAGCACGTAGTGACAGGACAAGGGGAAATGATTCAAAACTGAGAGTAGGTTTAGATTAGATATGAGGCAGAAATTCTTTCCTTTGATGGTGGTGAGGCACTGGAACAGGTTGCCCAGAGAAGCTGTGGATGCCCCATCTCTCTCTGGAAGTGTTGAACACCAGGCTGGATGGGGCTTTGAGCAACCTGGTCTAGTTGGAAGGTGTCCCAGCCAATGACAGGGGGTTGGAACAAGATTACTTTTAAGGTCCTTTCCAACCCAAACCATTCCATGATTCAATAGACCACCTCCTTTCCAGGTCCAAGTGTTAAACATTTAACAAGTTAACAATCTGATAGCAGCAGATTTCTATAGTTACATTTTGGGACCCAATACAGTACTAAATATGGGAAGTGCTTACACAGAACGAAAGCAAGGACAACAGACGGTTTGCTAATTCTGTGCAAAACCCAAGCACAGTGACCCATGTATTTGTGCTAGACATCTTTGTTTTATTTACAGACAACCAGCAATTGCATTTGGGCTGGAACACTTACACTTGCCACCTGTAAGAAAAAGCTGCACTGACAGAGAAAGGCAGGCAGCAGCATATAGGAAGGCTACAAGTGAACATTAATCTTTGCATTTAACCTCACCAGCCTCTGCAGCCGACACTAGGTGTTCGCTCGCACTGAGACTTTCCATCTTCCCCTCCTTCTTGTAAGCTTTGATGGCATTGTAACTGGAAAATGTGCAACATAATTTAGTAAAGGTGAAAACAGACCTACGTCACAAAAAAAACTAAGTCCAAAATGACATACCTGCCTTAAGATCATGGCGGCACACAGCCTCTGAACAAAAGCAAGCCAAACTCCTTTGTTTAATTGATTAATTGATCTCTGAGCAGTTAGCTCTTTAAAGTGAACTATGGTAATATATATTTAAATTGTATAATTAAACTGTCAGTAGCAATGGGACTGCATCTTGAAAATTATCAGATATCAAGAATTAACTTCTAAAAGAAGCTTATTAGAAGCCACAGTGCTGGGTTTTTACCCTCTAGCTCAGAAATACACTGAGCTTTCTTTTGATCTAGTTTTCAATCTTTGTGAATTAAGAAATTCTCAATAGAAGATGAAGTGTCAATAGCAATCTGTAGCAAAGCTTAAGGACTGAAGTACAACAATAACAGATTCTAGACAACTGACGAGTGAGCTTTGCATAGACATGCCACCTAACTAGTGCCTAAAATGTTTCAGTTATTAGGGATAAGCAGTAAATCAGGTCACAGTAACAGATTTAATAAAGTAGAATATTACAAAATGGGCTTTAAAAGCAAAGCCCATCAACTGACAAAAACAATGAAAAAAATGTCACTAAAATGATTAAAAACAAACATTTAATTTTAGGAGAAAACTTCATGCTCTTTAATTTTTAAGAAATCAATTTAGATTCTTGCTTTCCATGAGTTTTTAAGAACAGTGTATTGGCACTTTTAAAGAGTTCTTTATGAATAGTATCACCAACTCTCAAATTCCTTACTATTTTCACAGCATCAAGGGAATGCACTGTACCTGACAAAGGAACAGGTCTCTAACTCAAATAGCTTAAATTCTAAAACAGCAAACCATAATAAACATTAACAGGCCTGGACTAGCTAAGAGAATGACAAATTTGTAAGTCACTCAGCACATTTTTATACCTCACAAAGAAGATGTAACGTGTATCTGAACACTGCAGCGTGCAGGGTGTGAAACATTTTACTGTTCTACTTACAAGAAAAAGTAAAGTCCCCAGGAAGCCCCTGCTCCCACCATGTTTGGAGTTACCCCTTGGTACAAGCCTCGTAGTCCTTCATGCTTCCAGACAGTGGTCATACAGTGGAGAATCCCATTGTACTTTGGCCTCAGCTCCAATCCATCGCTTACTACGAGAGAAAGAAATTACACTGGAAAACATTTCAGGAAGCATAAAGTTCAACTGTGTCCAAGGCAACACGGAATTCCACAGCCTCTAAAGCAAGCAATAAATGAACACGAAAAATAACTGATCAACTGTATTATAAGAGTATTATTTCACAAGTATGCAAGAGTTGGGGTTTACAGCTTTATAAACCTAGAGTTCAAGAACTTAGGAAAAAAAAGGGGGGAAAGAAACAAAAAAAAAGAGAGAGCTCAGTAAGAGGAAAGTTCCTATTAATCTGACAAGGCTAAATAAATGCACTTTCGTGCATTTTTGACAAGCAGCAGATTTGAAGTTTTCTGTCTCTTCTCTTTAGCACTCCAGCATCATATTTCAAGTGATATGGATGGGATCCTCGACATATTTCTCTAAGTTGTTTAGCCAAGTCCCAGGTAACAACCCTTAAATTCACATTTTCTCTTTAAAGTGTTCTATCAAGCAACAGGTCATGTCTTACTGATTTCCAAGTCAGTTTTTACCAGAATACTCAAAGGTTTCTTCTCTCACCTAATAACCTAACATCTGGCTGTCCAAATCAGAAAATGTCACTTCAAAAATAAAGAAAACACACAAGTTTTTGTCTGACAGATCCTGTAGAACATGGATATCCACAAAACTTGGGAGTGGTAACTACTATCGCTCCTACCATAACAGCAAGGGAGTAAAAGTTGATTACTCGTGATACGGCCCATGGTGAGATGACAAGAGGTAACAGACACAAGCTGAAATACAGGGAATTCTGACCAGAAGTTTTTACCCAGCAGAGCGGCCAAATACTTGAACAAGTTGCCGGAAAAGCATCTTTGGAGCTACTCAAACCTTCAGTACACAAGACTGAACAAACTGATCTAAGCAGAGCTTGTCTGAGCAGGGGGTGAACTCCTTAGCTCTCTTCTGAGCTAAATTACTCTATGATGCCAACATAGCAGCAGCTTTCATTGTTAATACAGACATATGGCTAGACTGCAACTGTACTGAAAATCATCTCAAAGTTTTACAAGAAGTGTAGTTCTTGTGTTCCCATCAAAATGAATCCTGGTAAACAGGCATTTTCTGTTCAGTGCCACATTTATTATTCATCCCCCTTGAACTCTGCACATTGTGACAGACTTCAGCATTAAAGACAAAATGCTTTTGCTGAGCACAGTGTGATAAGGCCTCAACACCTTGACAACCACTCAAAACTAGAACACCTGCTTTCTCCTTCCTGAATAAGTGTTGTGAGACCTTTCCAGAAGACATTTGTGGTATTTTTTACCATACAGATGCCAGATCAGTTTATAAACATATTAAACAATATGGAAAATCAGAGACACAAATGCAAGTCTTTCTGTCAATGATGCTGCCAAGAATCTTCACAAGATTAATTTCTGATATCAGCTCCTGCTCCCTGGTTGAAGACAAGACATAGGAATTGTTATCTGCAACCCAAAGAAGCATGTGAAAGTACGTGACTTCCAAAGGCCACCTAATCCAAACCTGTACTCAAACCAGATCTAATTAGATCTGGTTACTTGGGGACACGACCAGTTGACTCCTGAATGTTTCCATGGCTGAAGAGATTACAGCCTCTTTGGGTAACCTTTTCCAGTATTTAACTACTCTCCCAGTAAAACAACTGGAATTTTCCATGTTCATGCTTGTGTCTGCTCCTTTTCGGCCTACTAACTATCTCCAAGAATTTGGCTTTACTTTCTCTGTGTCTTCCAATAACATTGTCATAGACTGCAATTTTAGCTCCCCTCAGTCTTTCTGATCCTCTTCTGTCAGTCTGTTCTATGCCACATGCTCCAGCCCCATCACCAGTCTGGTGTTCTCCACTGGAATCACACCAGTCTGTCACTGTCTTCCCTCCTCGTCCTGGAGAGCCCCAAACTAGACACAGTGCGTCTGACATAGCCTTACGAATAGAAAGGAGAGAGAAAAGAGCCCTTCTGCTGGCTATGCTTTCCATAATGCAGCCCAGGATATGCCCAACCAGGACATGCAATGTTTTGAATTTTGTGCAACGTCTCTGTTATAGTTTGGTTTTGAGATCTTAAAACATCCATGTATCTATTTAAGAAAACAATCCAAAGATACAGTAAAATGTTTCAACCTCTCTGAAAGAGAGTATGATAAACGGTGAACAAGTTTTTCAAATTAGTATAAAAATCAAGAGAAGTCGCCAAGTTCCCTGTGGAAAAACAAACTACTTAAAAGAGTTTTCTGCAAAACAATACCACTACTGTAAACGACAAAGGCTATTCCAAAACTACCGCTATGCTTTGAGTGTTGAAAAGCTTTGACATAGAAGTGAACTTTGAACGTGGGCTTGGGACAACATGCCCGCTGAAAGCAGGCAGTCCTCCGGTGTCCTCGGGCACCGGTGGTCTCGGAAGGGGGGAAGAGGCTGGCCAGCGCTCTAACCTGCCTGGAAACAGCACACCGCACACGTCACAGTCCCTACAAGTGACAAGAGGAAGCTTTGGGATAGCAGGGAAAGAATCGGAGACCGTCCCCTTTGCTATTACGGCCAGTAAATTCCAAGCCGTGGGGCTGCCCCGCGGCACGGCAGCGGCGCACGGGCCAGCAGAACAGCGCGGGCCCCGGGCAGGGAGCACGGCCGCTCCCGCGCCGGGCTCGGCCAGCTCAGCACGCCGGCGAGCCTGCAGCGCGGGGCGGCGGCGGGGCGGCCGGCCGGCCTCACCTGCGAAGCGGATCTTGACGAGGTCCAGCGGGTGCAGCGCCAGGGTGGACAGGACGCCGCCGCTCATGCCCGCCGCCAGGTTCTCCAGCCGCACGTGCCTCAGCACGGAGCGCGACACCGGCTCGCGCGACGCCGGCTCGCGCCCCGCGCACGCGGGGCTCGCGGCGCCCATCGCCGGCCGCGCGCGCAGGGGCGGGGCAGGGGCGGGACAGGGGCGGGGCCGCCGCGGCGCTCGCGCGAGAGCGGCCCGCGCGGCGCGTCCGGTCACGTGAGCGCGGTGCGGCGGCGCCATGCGGGTGAAGGTGCTGAGCCGCAACCCCGACGACTACGTGCGGGAGACCAAGCTGGACCTGCAGCGCGGTGAGCGGGGCTCCGCCATCGGCCCCGGCACGGCACGGCACGGCCGGCAGGGATGAGGCCGGCGGCGCAGGGGGCAGGGCGGCAGGGAGGCCGGAAGGCGTTCGGGGGCCCGTCGTCCGCGCTCCGGTCCCGCCCTTCCGCCGCTGCGCTGGTGCCCGCTGGCATTGAGAGTGGCAGAGCTCGGGCGGTGGGCTTTGGGCTTCCCTCCCTCCGAGCGCCGGGAGCTTTCCCCGCGGGTGCCGGTCCCCGGCCGGGATTTGCGTGCGGTGCCCGCCGCGCACGGGAACCTCCCAGGCCGTGTCCCGGGCCGGGAGCTGCATCCCGGGAGCTGCATCCCGGGAGCTGCATCCCGGGAGCTGCAGGGCTTGCTCTGCGAGTGGCGGCAGAGCCGGACGGCGGTGCTAGGGGTTTAATCACTGTTCTGGTACCCAGAGATTCTGCTTAGTATTTCCTAGGTTACCCTTTGCAGTTTTTTGCACTTAATGCTGTATCGTTTTTAGTATGTTGAGTTCTGCTTCTTGCACCTTCATTGTTAAAACTGCCGAAAATTGTGTTGGTTTTACACACAGAATAATGGAGCTGTGTAGGTTGGAAGGGACCTCTGAAGGTTATTTAGTCCAACCCCCCACGCCCTGCCCTGTGGTGAACAGGGACATCTTCAGCTAGATCAGGCTGCTCAGAACCTTGATGGGCCATGCGCCATCTCATTGTAAAAAAACTTCTTACTACTATCTAGTCTAGATTTACCTTCTTTAAGTTTAAAACTGTTACTTATTGTCATAACAGACCGTCTAAAAAGCCTGTCCCCATCTTTCTCATAGCCCCCTTTAAGTACTGAAAGGCCACAGTGAGATCTGCCCAGAGCCTTCTCCAGGCTGAACAACCCCAGCTCTCACAGCCTTTTCTCACGGGACAGGTAGCCTGTCCTTCCGATAATCTCTCCACGAGACTGGCTCCAGCATAGGTTTCTAGTGTGTGCTCTTTCTGTTGCAGTTCCAAGGAACTATGACCCTGCATTGCATCCATTTGAGGTTGCACGAGAGTACACAAGAGCTCTGAATGCCACAAAGCTAGAACGTGTGTTTGCAAAACCCTTTCTTAGTTCACTTGATGGCCACAGAGATGGAGTTAATTGCATGGCCAAACATCCAAAAAGTTTGTCCACAGTGCTGTCTGGAGCTTGTGATGGAGAGGTAAGCTGACAAATCACAACAAGGAAGATACCGTTATTCTTAATTTTCTTTGTTCTCTTTTGCATTTTGTTGGGTTGTTTGGCTGGTTTTGTCACACCTTACTTTTCTGTCTTTGTTCAGCATGTTACCTTCATCCTCACTCAAAAGGTGAAACTTTTTGCTGCTCTATAACTGCTACTGTACAGGGGAGACAAACTAGTAAAAGGTTCATGGTTGAGATAAGGGCAGGGAGGGATCACTCACCTATTACCACCCAGGGCAAAACAGACTGAACTTGGAGTTATTAATTGAATTTGTTATTAACAAACTCAGAACAGAATAATGAGAAGTAAAATAAGACCTTCCTCTCCCCACCTCCCTCCTTCCCAGGCTCTCCCTTCTCCCCCCTCCTGCAGCACAGGGAAATGAGAGAAGAGGGTTACAGTCAGTCAAGAACAGGCTGCTCCAGTGTGGGTCCCCCACAGTGTCACAGCTTCTAGGAAACCTGCTCCACTGTGAGCTCCTCTCTCCATGGGTCCAGAGGTCCCTGCCAGGAGCCTGCTCCAGCAAGGGCTTGCTGTGGATCACAGCCTTCTTTGGGTGCAGGTGGAGAGCTTTAGTTGGAACTAGTGTTAATAAATTCCCTGTCTTTTCTGAATTCCCTGTCTTTTCTGAATTCCCTGTCTTTTCTGAATTTCCCTGTCTTTTCTCACCCTTATGTTACTCATTTGATAGTACTTGAATACTTTAAAGGTGTCTTCTGGGCATTTGATTGCTTTCCTCTTTTTATAGAAAGTGCATGTGTCATGCAGTAGTATAAGGGAGAGGACCTTTTCAGAGAGAAGTGAAACAAATTTCTATGAAAGATAAGCCAGATTTCTTATCCACTGATAGAGTGAGTAAAAACTGGGTACTGTAAATACATAAAAATATGAAAACTGATTTTTTTTAAATGAGCCCAAAAGCTTTGAAATAGAAACCTCTGTGAGAAGTGGACATCTACAGAAAATGTAGTACAGCAACTGGACTGAAAATATTTTGTTGGTTCCAAATTTCTTTGTGCTTTTGTCTTTATAAAGGGGTATTTTTTTTGCTAAATTTAGAACTGCTGCTCTTTTTTAGCAGGCATTCTGGTTCAAAAATAGGGAAGTGCAAAATGCAGAAAGTATGCAGCTTAGATCAGGGGAGAGGGTAGGAATGAGCCTCACTTTTAGAATTATTTTTCAAGAAAGAAATAGTAAGTTTTTAACATGATAAAATCTGATCAGTGTCCAAGCCAACTCTGTCATTTCATTACAACATGTGTGATCTCTTGTACTTGAATTGTGAACTGCAGCTGTGGGCTGTACAAAGCCGACAGGATATTTGCTCTTTTGTTTTTATCAGGTTAAAATATGGAACTTGACCAAACGACAGTGTATCCGCACTATACAGGCCCATGAAGGCTTTGTTCGAGGCATATGTGCCCGTTTCTGTGGTACCTCATTCTTCACTGTGAGTATTACATCTCTCCTTAACAGTGCAGCAGCACAGAGTTACCTGTTCATCTCTGTTTTCCACTGAGAAACTTGCTCTCTGCCATAGAGTATTTAAATAGTTTATGAATGTGCTTATTAAATGTGTCTATGAACCCAACAGTTCTAGTTATGATGAATTTTTTTCTGGTGCTGTGATACTGATGTCATTCAAGACCATCAAAGGGATAAATACCAGAAAATAGCTAACAAATGGTCATGTAATTACAACTCGAGTAAACTAGTTTTCGTTAAAGTAGTAAATGGATTATGTTCATTGAAAGATGTAAAAGTATATAAAAAAAGTAACTATTTGCATATACTATGATTAAAAATAATCTGAGATCATTCCACGTGAATAAAGCTTTATTATTAATTCATAAAACCGCAACAGATTCAGTTGCATGTAAACTGATTGTAAATAGTATGTCTTCCTGTTGACATTAAAGCAGTTCTAAGATAACACAAGAAGAGCAGCTTTTGAAAACTGAAGTGTCCTGAGGTTGTGCTTTGTTTGAACTGGTCATAGAAGAGCCATTTTCACTACAATGTATTTATTTTTTCTAAGGTATGTAGCAGGTCACAGGGACAGTAGTTCAGATATAGGGAAAATCACAGTAAAAAATCCTAAGTGACTCCAAGTTAGTTACTTGCCTTTTGACAATCTGCCTGGAAATTGAGAGAGAGAAAGAAACAGTAATTGTGCGGTCAATGAGTGGAAGATAAACTTGTAAAGCTAACATTGATTGGGCCTGTTTGCATGATCCAGGTCACTGCACAGCCATGCAAAAGCTTGTGCTGGCATTAATGCAAGAGGTAGAACAAAATTTGGAACAGGCAGCCAGAGCGACTGAGGTAGAAAGTGCCTTTTAGCTGATTACAGGCTCATCAAAGTGACTTCCAGTTTAGGGTTCCAGTTGATTAAAAATCACAAAATGTGGCCTTATAGAATAGCCATCATTCCGGCTCACCTTTTTACTATTCACCTCTCTATTTTGGAAACTGGAAAAGCCTTGTGGATCAGGATAGGCAGTGGAATAGGTGTAGGAAAGGTGGTGGTGGGAAACAAGTGACAATGGGAATTGGTCGCCTGCTCCCAGAAGCCGACAGATCCCCAGACAGTATCTGAGCAGTGGCCACTGTGGAGCCAGCCCCCACCTCGTCTTTCTGCTCCCAGTACTGCAGCTTTTATTGCAGAGCAGTGTTCTGTGCTGTGGAATACTCCTTTGGCCAGTTCAGGATGTCTGTCCTGCTTGTCTCCTCCAGATCTGCTGCCCACCCCAAGCCTGTTTGCTGGTGGGTGAGGCAGGGATGATGGAGACAGTGGGAGCAGGGGGAGTGCCACAGCACCGAGTGAGCACAGCCAAGGCTTGGGTGCTGTGTCAGCACTGTTTCAGCCACAGACCCAAAACACAGTGCCTCGTGGGCTTCTGTGAAGAATGTTCACTCCAGCCAGACCGTGTACATGGTTTAGCAACATATTATGACCAGGAAAGCTAATCTGTAGCTTGGAGATATAAAATGGAACAGTGAACAGGCAGGAGGAAGCATTTGTGTATATCACAGAATATTTTTTTTAAAGGATGCCTGTATTTAATTGCAAAGCACATCTAGCAAAATGAAAGGGAATATATTTACATAAAACTGTACATGATTTCTTCAATATTTCCAGGTTGGCGATGACAAAACTGTGAAGCAGTGGAAAATGGAAAGCCCAGAATATGGAGAAGAAGAAGAACCTATTCATACAATTCTTGGAAAGGTAGTAAATCTGAGTTTTGATTTTCCCACACCTCTTCTTTTGAATTAAGTTTGAATAATTTCTTATCTAGCTTTTGAAGGAGAGAAATAGTTTGACATCACCTCTCGTTATAATGGGTTGTAATTTGATGGCATCAAATTTTATAGTGTCACTTTTAAAGTATCTTCATGTTTTTATTACAATTATTTTACATGTAACCAGAAAGAACTCCTCAAATTCCACCAGAAACTGCTTAGCTCTGTCTGTACTAATTATCCCTTTTCTGCAAACTAGTCACATTTCTCAGTAGTCTCTTCATACGTGTGTTGTCAGTGCTTAGTCTGCATTAAATAACTGACTTTTCATGCCAGTACCTCACAGCCATTCAATACAAAATACTAACTTAACATCTTTCTTATTGACATAAGCAGTTTAAAATATATATATTTTGGCATTTTGAATTTATGATAAGCTTATATTAGGAAAAACATGAAATGCTATTTTCAAATAGCTAGTTTGAAGCTCTTTAGTTGCTGCAATGTCCATGGAGTCCATTCAAGTCCTCACTGAAAATACAGTTGCATTCTTAAAATTTTCATTTCCTTTAAAATCAGCCAGGATTTTGTAAATATACTTTTAGTGCCAACTCCACTGTAAATTAACAAAAAAATGCATACATGCACCTTAAATGAAAAAGAAAGCTTGCCTACTGGAAGGAGTACATCCACTAAGGCTTAGCTTCCGGTAGCACTGGTGAGTTAATTTTCAGTAATATAAATGAGAAAAACCGTGTGAGACCTCATATGCAATGGTTTGACTTTTTTTTCTAACAGAACATACTTGAGTATGCACACAGTTGGGTTTTAAAATTTTTGCTTTGTTTTTTGTTTTTTTATTTCCTTAAAGACAGTGTATACAGGAATTGATCACCACTGGAAGGAACCTGTTTTTGCTACCTGTGGCCATCAAGTGGACATTTGGGATGAACAAAGGACAAGCCCCAAGTGTTCTCTGACTTGGGGTTTTGATAGCATAAGCAGTGTAAAATTTAATCCCATTGAGGTAATGCATGTGTTATGTATTTGAAATTAGTATTTTTCTTGAGCAGTATGAGATCTAAACTCTGTTTATACCATCTTGAATTTTTTTCTTCCAGATTTAGGTTTTATGTTTTAATGGAATATGTAGGGGGATGTGTACATAGATTTTGATGGTTGTATTATTTTGGAATGTAGTACCATATAATTTTATCTTCCTATCTTTTGTCTCTGTTAGTGTGGGGGAGGAGAAACAAAAGCAGGGCAGTCTCCATTCTGCCTACAACAATACATACCTGGTACCTCAGTCATACAATGTAGCAGTTAAGTGGCTGTGGAGCTGCCAGTTTTCCAGTATTCAACTACCTGTGACTGAGACTTCTTACCCTCTTTATGCTAAACAATTGTATTTTATCCTTTACAGCGCTTCCTGTTATATCCCTTGACTGGGCTGTGCTCATAGAAAAAGTATAAAAAAATGAGGAATTGTCTGTTAGTTTTAAAGTAGAGGGAACTGCATGGTTTCTGAATCTTACAGGAAAAGCTATTTAAAAAGTTTGTGCTGGGTAATTTGCTGCACAGAAAAAATGATGAATGTGTTTCTTTGCCTTAAAAAGAAACTCATGACCTGCTTTGTGAAATAGCTTAGGTATCTGATGTAAGCTGTGAACCACACTCCAGAAGTATTTCAAAGACCATACACACTGGTTTTCGGGGTTTTTTTTCAGACTTATCTTTTGGGAAGCTGTGCTTCTGACAGAAATATTGTGCTATATGATATGAGAAAATCAACACCATTAAAGAAGGTAATATTTTTCTTTTTAAGATTATTTACCGGTGCTAGTAATCATACTGAATATGTTAATAGGCTGTAACTGTTGGTGACAGTGGAGAATGGGAAGATCTGAATTCTGAGTTCACTAGTTTTCATTGTCTGAGTCTTCTTAGTTTGAATTAATGTTGGGATTTAAACAATGCAGGTTTAGAAGGGCCTTTTTCTGCATTCAGACGGGCTGTCATGCTCACTCTGTTTTAATTCTTGATCAAGTGCCTGACCTGACAGCAATTTCGCAATAAGAACTTTATGTTCCTGTATTGCATTCTCCCTATGTATGTGTGATTTTTTTTTTCTTTTTTTTTTTTTTTTTTTTTTATTTCTTTTTTTTTTTTTTTTCTCTTCCTTGCCAGAAGGAAACAAGGTAACTTCACCACTGGAGAGCCTTGCTCTGTATTTGAAAAGATTTCTCCTTCAAAGGGAGATAAATCCTTCCTGGTGCACCTACCATAAACACTCAGAAATCCTTTGCAGTGTAATCAAAATAGTATTTATATGTGGAGTGCACCAATGGCAAAGATTCCTATTTAACAGAATATTTTTATTTATTTAGATAAGAGTCCGGTAATTCACACATGTGTATCAAACCTCATTTAAGTTCAGTAGTTCTGAGCCCCAGAACTACCTTAACAATATCATTGAAATGCACTGTTCTGGCTTGTGAAAATGCAGTGTTCTCCTGTGTTACATACTGTCTGCAGTGTCATTGAGATGATATACACTAGAACATTAAAATGGTATTTAGTTATAAAAAGGAAAGTTGTTGGCATAACAGTATTTCTTTCTTCCCCTGTGCCCCAACAATTTTTAGTGAAGTTTCACTTGGGGAACTGAGGCACTGCTTATAAAAACTTGTTGGTGATGCCAGCTGAAGACCTAAATGTTTAAATTTGTAACTGCAGAGCTGCAGTTACAAGGTCAGAGGATGCAGTTTGATCCTTTGTCAACCGAGTTTGAATCTAACAGAATGTTACATATGTATATATCCTAAATATATGACTGTACATACATGTGCATATAGAATTGTTATAGGGTGTGTGCACGTGTTTATATATGTGTATCTCATTTAAGCAGCGTGCTGAGGTGTGTTTCCTGCTGTGGGAATAAAACACTGGTTAGTACTTCCTTGCTTCCATGGGCACAGTACTGAGTTTACTCCTGGGATAGGGATAATTCTGTTGTGGAGAGGAGGTGAAGTGTCCATTTCTGCATTGAGAACTAAGAGCTCTGGAACCCCTAGAAGGGTTTTGTTTATTAGAAGTACCTTACGTATGGGCAGTGGTTTCTGGCACTGCTGTGTTCCTGGGATTTGATCAGCAAAGCAGTTGGAACTCCGTGGGAGCCCCTTCATGAATGGAAGGAGGAGTACTGCTTCTTACATCATGAAGCAGTAGCTCTGATATCCGTTTGTCCTGAGTCTGTTTCAAAGCCTTAAGTTTTAAAAAGGGAGGGATGAGATAGTGGGATGCTACCTAGGTTCAAATAAGAACTTGTCTAAAAAGAGCTGGGAAAGATGAATTAAAGCAATTCTGTTGAAGGCAAGAGGGAAGTGTATTGGTAGAAGTTGCTACACTTTAAAAGTCATTCTTGTGCAACCTGTGGGATCAGGAAAGCTTAGGGTGTTTTAAAGAGAGACAATAGCATTTAAACGGCTGACAGGAAGAGTGTTTTCTTTAACTTGTTGCATTCTTAGGTGTTCATCTCAACCAAATACCTTGTAGGTAGTGAAGGAAGACAGGTTAACTATTTGGGTTATGTTTCTGTGTTAAAGTAATCTCAGCATTTCTAGGCTGATGTTCTATGTTCACAGTTAAAATAATTAAACCCAGAGAACCAAGTCTTCAGGAACTTCACAGTTTTGGCTTAATGGATTTAAACTTACCCATTCTATAAGAAGATGTACAATAGATTAAAAATAGTTGTAAAAATGGCTCTGGTATGGGTTTAGATAGCTGTGAAATGCCATTTTTAATGGATTTACAGCAACTTAAATCACTCCCAGGCCCGGATACTTTACACAGTTTACTAAACCTAATGTTAGAACTGTAGAGACGATCTTATATGTTAGATACTATTTTAATTCAAAAGCCACTGCTGAAATGAACTGGAGGCTTGTAAATTTCAGTGAAAAAACCAGAGATTTGGAGCATGACAGAACTTGACTCCTTTTAAAAGAGTTGGATTTTTTGGCAATATTAAAGTTATTTTGTAACATGATTTAAAATATTTGTTATACTTTTGGTGTGTTAACATTAATTGTATGCTCGTTTTGCAGTGGCTGATAAACTTACACAGGAAGGAATAAAGAACAGTATTTGATTATTAACTTCCCAGTTTTGTGCAAAATTTATAACTAGAACAATACTGAAATCTGAGCAAATTCTAGTTGTCATATTAGTGTAAACAGAGGACATTTCAGTATCCACTTTTTAAACTAGAGATCACTGTAGAGATCTGATGATTACATTCAGTTCTGGTTGCATGCAGTTCCTGAAAATAAACAGGGTTCTGCAGCACAGACGTTATAATGAACAGGATGGTATCACCTGGGAAATGAGGATTTAGGGAGAATGAGATTTAGAAGAATAGGCACACATTCATTTGCAATCTTTTGGAGGGTTGTTTAGTAAAGTCATCGCTATTAACTTGTTTTGAGTCTGCGTTCATTACTGTAAGGGTTATAATTGTGAGCTATATTCTGAAATAAGTTTGTAAATTTATGGTGTTTGGTGTAGTAAGCCAAGAACAAAAATGGGGTTTGAGTACCATGGCATTAAACACCCAAATTTCAGGATCTTTAAGTAAGATTATAGCTGGCCTGGAGCATTGTAGAAAATCCTATTTAGAGTTGTTCAGTTTGTTAATAAGTTGCCTTGTAATTGCACATCCACTTTGTGTCAGGCATAGTGTATAGTTCTCATTTTCAAAGAAATGGTTGGAAGTTCCTCTCAGACTTGGCAGAAGCCAAGGCTGCTGTGTCTGGTGTGTCTGTCAGATGACTTCCTCCCTGCCTTGCCTTGTCCCACAGGGGCCCAGCTATTCTCCAAGGTGGGGCCATCCAACATACAGCGTGCTAATGCCTCCTGTCTATTCTGCAGTTAGCAAAGCAGAAGGATTTTATTAGTCTGTTATCAGCTGCCTTCCTCCCACCTCAGGGCCAGCTGGCCTCTTTGTTGGCCATATGCTTACAAGCAGCAAGCAAATCTTACAAATGTGTGAGGAATGATTCACAGCTGATACAGTGATAGTGCTGAGTAGGTGACAACACAGTAACTTCTGTGTGCATTGCTTGGCACTTCCGCAAGAAATGGCAGCTGGCCAGGAGAATTTGTGAATTGGTATTTTAGACGTGAAATATTGAAGGGGTAATAACTGGGAGAACATAAAAATGTTACAATTGCTTTGCAGATGCTGGTTCACAGCTTCAGTTAATGACTATGTCCCTTGAAATGACCATTTAATTAGGTGTGTCTATAGATTACTTGACTAAAGGTTCCAGTAAATAGGACAGAGAAACTAAATTTTTTGGAAGTTCCAGATTTACTTGTTTCCCAATAGCTAGTTGCCACATTAAATGGCCACTTAGAAGAATTTGATTCTAAGGTGATTTACAGAGGAAGATTTAATTGTTGTATAGCCCAAAGCAGTAAACACGTATTGAGGGTCAGGAGGTTCTTGGGTTTCACTTCTACCACTGCTGAAGAAGCATTGTCATGTACTATTCCCCTGCCATAATTCTATCTAAAAAGTGCTTGTCTCCTGGGGTATGTAGAAAGTTTTGAACTACATTGAGTCTTTTTCTGCATATAACAAGGTAGCAATGTGTAAATACATTTCAGGTTATCTTGAACATGAGGACAAATACACTGTGTTGGAACCCTATGGAAGCTTTCATTTTTACTGCAGCAAATGAAGATTACAAGTAAGTGTAACCTTGATTTTTTGATAATCCTGGAGAGGTGATATTTTTGGTCTGTATCTCGATGATTTATGATCATGTTAAAATAAGTTTTTAAAAGACTCTGAATCTGAATCACTTAATAGCCTAGAGAATTATAGGCATACTGATTTTAAGAAATATGAATTGGTAGTAGACTGCTTCTTTCTGTGTGTCTCTACTTGGGTGGTAAAAAGTGGTATAACTTTGAATAAATGCGGCTGAACCAATGCAAGTGTAACTTAAAATGGGCCCTGGAAAATAAGTAGTATTGGTCCAGTGTGAGGCAGTATAAATGTTTATTTTCTTGCCAGCTCTTATGAAGCTTGATACGTTGTACTGATCAGCTATTTTGATGAGAACATTTCTTAAAAAAAAAAATTAATCTTTTGTGAGACAGTTCTGGAGACTGCAGTACTTATCCTTTCAATGTCTCGGAGCAGTTTTTTACATTTGAACAATACTATTCATGTGAACAGCTAATCTGATATTGAAAAAGCTGTCTTTTCAAAACTAGGCCATTGCAAATGTGCTCCATATCCTTTTTTCCAGGAAGTCAGTGATCTATCAATAGATCACTGTTTTCTTCTAGAACATAGGAGTTTTATCACTTATCATAAGGCTGTTTTTCTAAGGAAATGGAATCTGGCTCAGACCTTGAAAGTGGTGTTGTATTCAATATGCTGTTTTTCTTGAATTTATGTTATAGTACGGTAAAACTATTAGACTGTCTAATCTGTTTAAGTTTGGGTTTTTTGTTTATGAATTTGCTTTTTGGGTGGTTTGTTTTTTTTAATTTTTTTTTTCTTTCTCTTGCTAAACTAAAAACTATAGCTGTTGCTGTCAGGGACAACTGTCTTCTTGCAGCCTGAAGCATTTAGTATGCAAAGGCAAATACACATATCAGCAATCCATATGCAAATATTTGCTTATTATATGGAATAGCTGTTTTGAATAAGATGCTCCATACTTTCTCTTGGGGAATTTAGAAGGAAAAAGCAATAATCACCATTATAGTATTCAGTAAGATATATTTAATTTCAGTTATGCATTCATCTGCAGAAAGGAAGGTGAGAAACCTGGTGAATAAAATTTTTTTAAGATAATAGTTCTACTAAATAGTATCTTAAGCAGGTTTCAATAAATGCATTGTCTGTAAAGCACATATGCTTATTTAATGATCTACACAGTGATTATGCCTAGCTTCTTTATTCAAAAGGAGTAGAGGTGGGCCTTTCCTAAGCTTTGAAGTCCTTAAGAGCAAACCAGCTGTGGTCCAGCAGCTGGGAGTTTACTTTTAATATGATGCTTTTCTACAGATAGTGTGCTCTGCTGAGCTAGCATCTCGATGTGTAAAGACCAAGCTTTCCTGCCTCTAGACTTGCTGCACCAAGCTTTCCTTGCACTTGTCTGGCCTAAGATAATTTGGCAGTAACAAAGGGTGCCAACCAAATGGAACTTACAGTAGACGGAATTACTAGGAGTTCACAGTATGGGAATATTTAGAAACCCTGCAGAATTGATAGGCTTACTGTAATGATTCAGAGATGCTTTTACAGTTCAGGGTGTGTACTTATGTTGGAAGATGGAGTAAGGGAGGCCAGTGTGATGCTTGGAGCCAGTGACCCATGAACAGATGATGAAGGGCATAGTGGAGCCTATCTCTCTTTTGATAGTGAGCAAGAAACCTGATCCAATAACTAAATCCTCTAATTAACAAACTTATTTCAAACCCTAAACAATGCTGTTTTCTTTCTTTTCATGTAATTATGAGCTATTTTAAGGGTTTTCCTCTGCAGTATGGCTCTATCCTTAAGTGTGCTTTGTGTAAAATTTACTGTTTACTTAGGACTTGTTATGATACTAAGCTGCTGATGTATTTATTTTAAAGCTTATATACTTTTGATATGCGCTTTCTTGAATCACCTGTGATGGTGCATATGGATCACGTGTCTGCTGTTCTTGATGTGGATTATTCTCCCACTGGGAAGGAATTTGTGTCTGCCAGCTTTGATAAGTCCATCCGCATTTTTCCTGTAGACAAAGGTCACAGCAGGTGAGTAGTTTTGCACCTTTCTCCCTTGCTGTCATTCATTCCAGTGACTTCCTCCCAAATCCTCAAAATTACTAATTCATTCATTAACGTCTTCATTGGGGCGTTTGCTTCCTGTGAGTGTTGAAATATTACTCTGTTTGTAGCTTGAAGCTGACAGGCTGTGTAGTTGACTTAATTTTGGAGTATGGAGCAAGAGTAGAACTACTTAACAAGTAGCAGTACTTCCACGATATGGGATTAAAATTAGAGTGGATTCTTGTGCTCCTGTCATTTTGTATTTTACCATGGTGAATCCCATTGGATTGCCCTGTCTATACATCTTTAATGTTTTTAGGTTACTTTATACTGTTTCTGTCACCACTTAAGTTCGCAGTGTATTACAGCATTGTAGCATTTGGTTTCCTAGGGATTGTCTTCATCCTATGTGGATGGTTGCTAATGACATGTAAAATATATTCCTGAGGATCAGTCTGGGGCCCTTTTGTGGTCTGTTTCAGTGCACTTACTACCTTTTGTTCGTATTTTGTTAATTTGGTTTTGATTTGTAATACAGTGCTTTGAATACAATTCACATGGATTTTATTTTTCATGTAAGATTTCATAAGTCAGTAAATTAAATATTTTGTTAGAGTTCAGATTGAATCTACTGCATCTCCATTATTTTTCTGGTTTTCTTTCAGTTAGATGAAAACTGAAGTAAGTTATCTGATCTTTCTGGTGACTTGATCTTCATAAACCTGCCTTCATTATTCTTTCTTGTCAGTTCTTCCTCCTTTTTCTTTATTCTTAACTTTGTTTTACTTCTGCTTGACTTTTCTCTCCAACCATTTCCCCCCTGAAGACTGTTACTAAGTCAAGTTCTAGGCGGTTGGAGAGTAAAAATGTTGAAATACTGAGTGGTGAAGGAGTATATTTTTATTACTGAGTGATGAAATTGTGCTGTGTAACTGTTGGTGCTCCTGTGCTGCATTAAAGAGTGGGAGGGGCTACTTACTTTCCCTTTATATCTAATCTATAGTTAGTTTTCATGTTCTTTTTGTCTTGCAATAATACTTTAAATGTAATTAGGTAGTGCAGTTTCTTTGTAGGTTTGATTTTGGTTTTTTTTCTAACTTGCATTATTAAACATGGTTAGCAGCTTCTTATGAGTTAATAATGTTCACAGAAGTGGTGATATGCGAAGTTAACACGCATCACTGAAGAGAAGTTTGCAGACCCCATAACACAACAGTAAAAGGCTTTATTTCACATTTTAGCAGGTTGTTGCCAAGGCCTATGGAAGGGGTTTTTGTCTTTGTCCCCACTTTTTTCCCCGTTTGTGTTATAGCCGTAAGTCTAGGGAGGAGAAGCCTTACAAATGAAAAGTTCTGCCTCATGTAAGCTGATTAGAGTGTTCTGGTACACTTAAAATTCTTCAGAAGCTGGGTTTCTTTAGAACTGCACAGTTCATATTAATCTCATGGAATGGAGTAAAGTCTCTAAATAGAAGATTTGATCCTACTTGGAAAACTGAGAGGGCAGTTAGGAATATCTGTAAATAAGGATCCTGATGCTGTTCTAGTTTTTACTTCTGATGTCCTGCCAATCTGAAAAATTCCTAACTTCAATTGCTTTCTATTTCATTTTTAAATGAAAATTTAAATAATGAAATTGTCTTGCCCTAAGAAATAAGATTTATTATGAAGCCGATTAAATTTAGTAGATGCTTAGCAAACAGAACTGTATTTCTGTGTGAACTTTTAAATGACAGATCCAGGTTATTTGGCCATGCTTTCTGTTTTTCCTGTCCCTGAAAAATGATATTTAATACCTTGTGATGACAGCCACAGGATATGCAAAGGCTGCAAATTCAAAGTATGGAAAGGAAAAGGACTTAGTTCCCCAAAGGTGGGTGAAGAAAAGCTTTGTTATTGAGTCACATAGCAGAAGGAAAGTAAACATAGAAATCCTTGTGAAAATGTGGATGTGCACACGTGCCATTAAACAGTGACAAGCTGATGTGAGTATTAATGTTTTCTGATGGTAGTTGTGCTCAGTCTACCACATAATTGTTCTTATGCGATATTGCTTGCTGGTGAATTAAAAGATTATTAAAACTTAGTTATTCTGATGTATTGATTACTTTTCTTTTTCTCACAACCTCTTCAGCTCAATCCCTGTCTAGTTTCTTCACAACACTTGAATGATGTTGTTTTCGTGTTTCTTTTACATTGTTACTTGGGTTTTCCTTGCAAAATAACTGAGTGGAAGAAAGAATAAGAGGCAGTGCATGGCTGATGTATCAAAGACGTGGCTGTTGGTAGACAATAAATAGGCCTTACTTTTCCCTTCTTTTCAGAATGCTAATAAATAGCTAAAATTCCCCAAAAAGTGTATTTAGTCCTTTATTTTTATAGCAGAAATAAAAGAATAGGTTTGTTTGACACATACTTAATGGAAATTAGACAAGAGCTTAACTTAAATATTTGTTTAAATGTAGCATGCAGAAGCTTTTTTCAGCAGCACTTGTTGAGCAGGAGTCTGATCAGCAGAAATTAAAAAATAAATCGAGTCAATTTTTGGGTGAAGGAGGGAAATCACAATGAAGAGTAACAGATCCATTGCCATATCATAAATGGACAGCTGGGTGGTGTTTCTTTGCTGTTTGGTTTCTGAGTCTTTGGCACCTATTTTTCTGCATTTCCATACTGTAATACTCTCAATCTAAAAGCATATTAATCAAAACTATTTCAGGAACAGTATGCATTTCATACTGTATACCCTTAACGTGTTTTGCAAAAAAAGTTACTTTTTAACTCGTGACTATAATTTCTGTGAAAGCACTTATTTAAAAAGCATCTTATCCTAGGTTGACCTTTATCAGTCAATCACACTTCCTTTGTATCTCTATCTATAGAAAGGTAAGATGAGCACAGTGTTTAAAAAAGTCAGATTTTTTTAAAAACAACAGCAAGAAAATGCAAAAAAAAAAATTTGCCCTGAACAGAATGCTTTCTGCTATTTGAAAGGTAATGGTGAGAAAAGTGATGATAGATTGTTGAAAAATGTTTCTCTTTGCTCTAGGGAGGTTTATCATACTAAACGAATGCAGCACGTCATCACTGTAAAATGGACTTCAGATAACAAATACATTTTGTGTGGCTCAGATGAGATGAATATTCGCCTGTGGAAAGCTAATGCTTCTGAAAAACTGGGAGTGGTAAGAGTTGCATTTTGCTTTCTGTTATCACCAGGTGTTTGGGGGTTTTTGTTATTACTACAACCAGATAGTCTCTTCAACTTTTAAGAACTTCTTTGTGAAAGGAAGCTGTAAAATTATAGTTTTACATTTGTGTTTAATTTGCAAATTGACATGTGCCGTATAGGTAATTGCATTTGCTGCAGCTTATTATAATAATAATAATAAAATGACATGCCTCATTATTGCTACACAAGATGACTTTTTTTGGTCTTGTTTAATGTTAACAATAATCATCAGTTCTGTCTAAACTAAATTTGAATTTTTTACCTGTGTGCTAATAATTAGAATTCATCCTTTACCACTGGGAAGAAAGTAATAAGTTTTGTTTAGCCATACATACGTAATTCTATTGAAGTTTAGAGTTACTGCTTTTAAAGATTTTGAGTGGCATGTGATTAGTGTTCATTCATGCAGTTTGTTATTTTTTTTTTAAGTATAAAATTAAGAAAACAGATTATGCTGCAATAAGTGTATATGGACTATTTGCACCAATGTGTAGTTTGACACTGGAATTGTGGTTAACCTGTATAACTCTCAGATACCAAGTGAGCAAACTAGGGTGGTGTCTGAAGTCCACTTAAATCTATGTAAGTGTGTTTGGTCGAGGTGTTCCTAGTGTGAACAATCATCAGCCTCATTAGATAAGTACAGACAAAGCCCAGATGTTCCCTTTCAGTTACCACTTGCATAGATTGATCTGCACAGCTGTGTCAAAGTATGCATAGATTGATCTGCACATCTGTGTCAAAGTATTGAGTGACTTTGGAGAATGAGTTTGGCACTTTGTCTGCTGGGAGTAATCCCTTTATGTAGCTTTATACTGTTATGGTATTCTAGAGGTGCCTACATTGCCTCTTCTGAGCCCATCAGCAGAGCTGTCAGATAATGTCTGGGGGAATTTTTGCTTGATCTTGTGAAAGGTGGTGGGGAGAGGAAAGGGAAGCTGTGATTCAGGAAGGAATGTGGTACAGCTGAGATGCTGGATCTGTTGCACACATGTGTCTAGGACTGTTTGTGATTACCTAAAGCTCCATCAACTTGAAGTATCTCTAGGAGGGAAGTGAAGCAGAGAACTGGCAGGTGGAGGTACTGGAGGACTACTTAGGGCTGCACTGGAAACAGGATAATTCCTGGACTGCTGTGCACTCTGAAGCACTGGATATGGATATGGAGAGTGGCACAGTTAAAATAACATGTATGTCTTTAGCCATGGCCCACCATAGTTACTGGGAAGTCCTGTTAGTATTCTCAGTTTTGCTACATAGCTGTAGATAAAACCCCACAGCTTCGTGGTCTCTGCAGTAATTGTGATTACAAATGACTGTTTAGGTTGAATTTTCTTAATTTTAGGTTTTTAAAGGATACATTTCCTGCCCCCCCCTGCTCTTCTGCATTGATTATTGGGATTTTCCCAACTGGTGCTTTGGTCAAACATTTAACTATCAGTTCCATAGATGCTAATTTTGGAGATCCCACAAAGCTCATTAGAGACTTTACTTTTGGATTTAACGTTCATGTTAAATTTATTTAGATAGTGCAGTGTTGGGTAGAAATATTACCTGTGTTCCTTCTGTTGTATCCATATGCTCATGGCAACATCCTTTTCACCTGATTTTATGATATTGACTGAAACTTTATCTATTTGCTCACTAGATTTTTAGTAAGAGATCATGTTGTTTCTCTCTAAGCTGCTGTTCTGTAACAGAACTGTCTGGTATTTTTGACGTTCATCTTTACTCTGAGCCCTTTGTGTGAAGGACAAGTGGGTATAAAGAATGTCACAAATAAAATTTTCGTGTAGAAGGGTACCTAATACTTTCAGATGTGAACAAAAAGTTCATTGTATTGACTACTACATGGCATTGGCTCCTCCACTTATGAAAGAGTAAGGATAATTGACTCTGGGAAGTAATAGGCAAACACAGCTGCTCCTGCATTGCAGAAATATTGCATACCAAAAGGACAACTTAGCTGTTGTTTAAGTGCTCAGAACGCAGACTGGTAAATGACATTCTGCTGTTTTCTGTAGTATTTGCATCAATGAAAACTGGCCATGGATGGGCCACAAAAAAGGCACTACTTTTTGGATATGGTCTGCACATTAATCCTCTTGTGTTCATTGACCTGACAGGAATCCTACACAAAACAGCCTTTGTTGTTTTTCTTTGTGAGTTCAGTGTTGTTGCTTGATGTGTCCCTTGGAAGCTGTGCCCGTGATGTGCTTCTGCTCTTGTGGGATCGTTCCAGTGAAGCTTTTGTAACGTATGGAAGGGTGTGTCTTTCTGTCACAGCACTTGGGCAGTTTGCTCCCAAGAGAACCAAATCAATAACTATCTATGACACAGGTCAAGTGATAATCTGGCTTATTATTTGATTTTTTTTTTCCCATTTTTTGAGTTATTCTTGGGGGACTTTTTTTTTTTTTTTTTTTTTTTTTTTTTTTTTGGTTTTTTCCTTAAAAATTATTGTCAGAAGTGAAAATCCTCTCATAATTTATCATCCTATCTTAGAAAAACACCTCACAACATCAAAAGTCATCTTAAGAAGGCAAAACTATTTAGAAATACAGGAAGAACTTAAAAGGGACATAGTGTCTTATGTAGAAAAATTGCTCTCACTTCACAGGACAGCGATGAACTTGTGAAGAATTTCATAATAATGAGAACATTTCACGTCCCTGTATCTTAGTGAGAATGTGTTCAAGCATGTTGTTGTTGAAGCTGTGAATTTAACAAGACACAGAATTCAAAGGTGTCTGAAGTGGCTGTAGTTGTTTAAATTTTTTTTAGAAGCATTATGAAGTTTTATTTTTCAGATGCTTAGAGTGCAGTTGTAGCTAATAGGACTCAGGAGTCCTCATGGCTTATCAGGCTCTTCGATATATCTTGGGAATGATGCTTGGATTCAGGCAACTGTGCTAATCCCTGTTTGATCCAGCCTGGTAGTTCCTGTGGTTCTTAACAGTGCAACTGTTAATGGCTATTTAGCAGGTTTCACTGATTTTCTTTAGTATCTGCTTCTCTTTTAGAGTATTGGTATTCTTATCTTCACTGACATATGCTTGCTTATTTTATAAATGTCCAGTCCTTCCACAGTCTGTGGCTATTTTTTGAATGTTTTGAATATTCAAAGCTGAACATTCAGTAATTCTGTCAGAAGTGTCAAAATATGTCTTAAATGCTTAGTTGCTTGGTCTGCTGTTTTTCTTTGCTGGGAAGATTTGATTGAATGACTCATCCAAAGGTCACTGTATTTCTGATATAATGCTAAAATCTTACAATACATTGTATTTTAAAATGGATATTTTTGTGCTGGGTGTGGGTAGAAATCAACATCCTGAAAGAGAAAGAAAAATAGCAGTCAAACATTTTTTTTCTTTGGTGAGTACTTAGTTGTTTTTTTGCATTGCTGAGTTCAAAGGAAGTTATAGTGAATGTATAGTACTCAGGTTGTGGTTGGTGAACATTTATCCAGTTGGAAAGTTGTACTTTCTGAACCGTAGCTACCCAAGCAGTCATCAGTTCTGACATGCATGTTTCTTTTGGGTTTTAATGTATTTGGCACTGCACTCATTATTCAAAATCAGTGAAACATGAAAGAAAGAAGAAAAGTCTCTGGAGGAGCCAGAGGCATCTTGTGTCTCTACTCCACTGACAATTAAGTCTGCACAGGTTTTACGCAGGGGTATCAAAACCCAGATATCTTTGTTGGAGTACTGCTTAGGTTGCTTCAGAATAATTTTCTACATTTAGCTTTTCAATAGATTTTCATTAATTGATAAGGATGTATTATTAAATAGAACGTAACAGGTGTTATTTTTAAAGCAGTGAACATCTATCTTTGCATGCTCAGAAGCAAAAAGTTCAGTTAAGACTTGAAACTCTAGACTGTTCAAATACATAAAATATGGCTTGTTATGTATGTTTGATGCTTTTCTACCTGTGCATTTGAAGAAGTTTGTGATTTATGAAACGGTAAATGATTTTGACTTTTGAGGAGGAAAATAGAGCCTGGTCTGAGTGGAAAGGCTGAAAAAGCAGCAGTAATAGAGTAGATTTCAGTTAATAGTGTACAATTAAATGTGATTGAGAGAAAGAAAGGGATAGACTAGGTTTTTCTGAATTGTGCTGAAAGTAATGAACCATCAGTAAAACTTGTAAAAGCTGTATTGCTTTTCAGTCTACTGCCACATTAAAAAAGAAAACATACCTGCACTTTTTAGAATCTGAATTCTTGGTAACATTCCTTCTGTGAGTAACAGCTGCAAAATTTTCTCTGTTACTTTTATGGTTTAGAACAGAGCAGTGGGTTAGTATGCTTAGAATTTTAGTGAAACTACTGATGAGTGAGTGAACAGTAATGGAACATAGGTTTACTGCTTCCTTAAAAAATGCAGAAATACCAGATTTTAAGTATGGGCTAATAGAGATAGGAGACAGTGCCATTAGAAATCTTGGTTTTGATCTAGCAAAGTGCATTAGCAGGAGCACATCAAAACTGTCTTAAGCAATTGTTTATCCTTTCAGTCTGTTTCTAGTATGTGATTCCATTTTCTGAGATAATGCTGATAACAAGCAGTACCAGATACTGTGGGTCGTGGCATTCTTTTCATAGTGATTTTTGGGTTCTGATTCTGTGCACCTGTAACTTCAGCCCTGTAGCTATGTTTTATGCTCTTAACATCTACATTGCCCTACATTACCTTTCTGATTTTTTTTGCTTTTGTCATCCATTTATATGTAAAGAGATCAAAATTCTTGGTCCAGGAAAGAATGAATAATGAACTTCATGGCAATAAATTTCGAAAGGTGTTTTCAGCTGAGCAGTAGAAAAATAAATAAAGACTAGCTATGGTGTAGAAAACTACTGGAATATATCTGGATTGTAAAAATATATTGCATCTGTGCTCTTGCCTGCCCTAACCTAGAAGGGCAACCTGAAGAGGACAGATAAACATTCATTTCATATTCTGATGTTGAATTACAGAAGTCTTAATCGTGTGGAGTTTTAAATACAGCCCTCTTGAAGAGGAGAAATTTTTTTTAGGGTGGTTTTAGCTTCTAATCAGGGCTCTGCAAAAATGCTTACTTTCCTTCTGCCTAGATGGAAGAATAAGCAGTCTGTGTCATCAGGAGGGAGGAGAAGAGGCATGGGCAGTTTACTCGAGGAGGCATTTTCCTATTGCTGACAGCTTGGTTGCATTTAAAGAATTCTTTTTCCCCTTTTGTCACCCTAAGTGTTTGCTGTGAAGTCCTTCTGTGGTAGTGACACAAATCAGCTATGATTTTGCCATGTAATATTAATTTTCCTTATGTAGGAAAGAAATTGCACATTCATTTTTTGAATGTACCCAAAATCAGTCATACATCACCTTTAAGCATGTCTTCCCCTCATGATGTCACATAAATCCGAATTTATTATATATTAAATTGGAGAGTGTTCTAGTCCCTGTAAATGAAATCTCTAATCCTGCAAATCATGCTGTGCATCTTCTCCAGCCCAAAACAGAGTGAGGAGCAACACTGTTCTGTTGTGCTGTTCACACTGACCTCTGTGAAGTGACTTGCAGGAGAGAGTTGGAATTCAGTGCTTTATTGCAGTGTGCTTTCTTAGCTATCTGCTATCTCTCATAAAGGAAACTTGTCATAACTGCAAAATATTCTTTTACCATTGTGTGGATGAGGGTGCACTTAGCACAGCCAGGTGTATTGGCCGCTGGCAGCCGGTAGTTTGGTGGAAAGTCACCAGCTGTGTGCCTTTCTCTATTCCACATTACCCATAGAAGTGGAGTCAGGCTCCACCACCTCTTAATCTATATTAATTTTTTAAATAAGATGTCCTGGATGTATCTTTAATTTACAGATTCACCTCTTGTCTGTAGAATGAATCATCAAGGTTATATTAAATCGGCAGCAATTTGCTCTTCTAAAATTAAAGGAAAATCATTGCATTTAATTAAAATAAAGCTCTTTAATTTGGATTATGTTGGCAGTTTTCTGCAAAGTGGGAACACCTGGGATTTACTGAGAGTGAACTAGCTATTCACGGGCTGGCTCACAAGAAGGAATTTCAGTAAAAGGGGGTAGCTCACTAAAGTGAGCTAAGACTGTAAAATTTAATCAATTTCAGAGGCCACAATGAATGTAAGTAAAACAGAATGATTTGGATTTTATGAACAAGAGGGTGTGAAGAAGCAGGTTAAGAGCATCATGTATCTCTGATACATGGAATAAGGATTTTTTGAGCCATGAGCAACTCTGACTCTGTTACCTGGTTTCTTTATTGTCCCAGATCAGAAGCTCCCTTGTGGTAATCTTTATCAATACTTGTTTTCGGACCATTTATGGTATTCTGGACCAAAATCCATCTGAGTGTGATGATATTTATTTATTCAAAATTCATGAAAAATTCTGCCAGAAGTCACACACAAAAGTGACCTCCAGAGTGGAGAGTAAATAGCCAGTTGCTGATTTCAAGGTGGGGAAAACACATCTCATTATATTGTAAGTGGAATTTCCAACTGTGTGTGTAATAAAGCTGTTGGTTTTGTTACTGCTTTTTATTTTGTTAGCATCAGTTTCTGTCTTTTCTTGAAAGTGAGAAGTTAGTGACACTGAATCATTTACTAAGCTGAATAAATAATAAGTCGCCTGAACTATTGTTTTACTTTAAAAAGTTTACTTTTTTTTACTTAGGTGGAGATAGTAGTGTGACAGATGTGGGATGACAAAAGAATGGTCCCATGGTTTAATTGAAAAAATGAAGGTTTTT
This sequence comes from Sitta carolinensis, assembly GCA_032173965.1. Lineage (NCBI taxonomy): Eukaryota > Metazoa > Chordata > Aves > Passeriformes > Sittidae > Sitta > Sitta carolinensis. The sequence continues at coordinate 133,451,091 of CM063284.1, forward strand.
TAGATGTTTGAAATATTGGAGTTACAGAGTTTGTGCAGGAGGGTAGGAAAAAGAGGATGGGACAATCATCATCCCACATTTAATACTAACAGGTTTTATGTTTATATAAAAACTCACTAGACTGAAATGCAGCTGAAATTCCCAAAGATCCAAGCAAATCCAAAATACATAGAGATTGCTATTCCTCATGAAGCAGTGCATGCTTTAGACAAAACCACAGGAAACACATTTTTTTCCTTTTGATAAATAAACATTAGGACCAAAGGGAAAAAACCTAATTAAAAAAAAGCCCTGACTTCTGTAGATTGGCTGTTAGGAGAAGGTGTTTCTTACTTTCAGTGTTGCTAATGGTGGCTCGGACAGAATTTTAAACACGAATTAAAAATCAGTCTTTTGTGGCAATACCAGCTCACCTGTATTTCATGTGTTTGTGATATTAAGACTTTTTTAGCTGCTTGATGAAAGTTGGCACTTCATGCTTCCCAAGGGATCAGGGTGCTGGGTAAGATTTAGGCCAACTGAAAAGCTGTCTGTAAAGCTGTTCCTGAAGACAGTTCCTCTATAGCATTTATAATTACACTGGCTAGTGATTAAAATACCTGAAAATCTTTGATATACATGAAAAGTTGATCATCATCAGAGGTTAGGAAAGACTAAGAGTGTTTACTGTCAGCTCTTTATCTTCACATTTGTCACTCTACAACACATCAAAATCTGATTCTAAGGAATTAAATTTGGTTATTTCACTCAGCTTTAAAATGATAATGCTTTCCGTTTGGGCATTGGGATATTGTTGGAATTTTAGGTATTTTAATACTTACCTACCCTTATTCTGAAGGAATTTGCTAGTAGGAAGCCATTTGAATGAAAAGTTAAAATTTTATTTTGTAGAGGAGACTGACAGTTCAATCCCTGCTCTTTTCTAACACGCTTGTCTGTGTTATTTTCCCCGTAGCTTGCACCCCGAGAGAAGGCAGCTATGAATTACAACCAGAAGCTGAAGGAGAAGTTCCAGTTTCACCCAAAGATCCGGCGCATAGCTCAGCACCGACACTTGCCCAAGAGTATTTACTGCCAAATCAAGGAGCAGCGCATCATGCGAGAGGCTCGGCGGCGGAGGTGCGTGTTCCTCTCTGCTCCTCTGGCTTGACTGTCTCTTCCTCGTAATAAAATGCAGCACTGCAGTGCTGCTCTGGCAGCGCTGTGTGGGGCTGATAGAGCTCCTTTGAACACCTGAATGGGTGATCATCAACTGCTGCCTTGATTATAAGGCGAACGAAGATGAATGCCAGTGTCAGTGAGGACTGGCTGCCTTCCAAACCTACAGTGAAGACGTGGCCACAGATGCCATGTTGGAAAGAGCCACAGTGCTTAGTTAAGCATGACATGGTGCCCCATTGCAATGGAAGTAGGATGGGCTGTTTTGGGGTGTGTGGACTGTTTTTGGATTTCTGTTTGGTTTTTTGTGGGTTTGTGGTTTTGGTTTTCTGGATAATGCCAGATTCCAGATGAATGTTTTATGCCACCTGGATCATTGCCATATTGGAGTTTCTAGGAGTAGGAGGTGGCATACTTTGCTGTAGCCATGGAATTAACAGTATAGTGGTGGGTCTTAGTCAACTTTATCAGCTTAAAAACTCCATAAACTTGAGCGGCTGATCCTGTTGACATGAAAACCAAGCTGAGCTCCCAAGGAAAGACTCATTTGAAAACTTCCGAAATTAGCCAACTTTCAAGTTACTTTCAAAAAGGTCCTTCTTCCCAAAGGAGTATGTATCTTTTGGTTATTAGAAACAGAGCAGTTCTTAACTTTGTTTTCTTTGTAGGATAATTCCATTAGTATCTTGAGGAGGAAGACTCTGTTTCTTAAATGTTTGTGCTGACTACTGAGTTTCATTTTCCTCTTTTGTTTCTAGGGAACAGAATCGTCGTAAGCACAGCAAGCCAGGATCTGTGCCACTTGTGCCAGAGAGGAAGAAGCATATTGTGGCAGTAGTGAAATAATTGTTTTCACATGGACAAAATGTCACAATGAAAGAAAAACGTCACTTTTAAAAGAATACACTGAACAGAATTTGATGGACTTTGGTAAGACAGCATATGGTTCCAGAAACATGACTTTTCTTCTGAGTTTGTGCATCCTCTGACTTCTCAAGTCATCATCTGCTTTGAGTAGTTACAAGAATTTCCTGTAATCTCTTCTTTTTTGTCGTTTGTCTGATGTTACTGGCCTGACACTGTGTATTGGAGTGGCGTTTGACCCTTTTGATACAAGCAGATAACTTGGTGCAGAATATTTGTCATTCCAGTTCTATTCCTTTGTACTGGTACTACAAAAAAAGGATGAAATAGGTTAATATTTCTCAAAGCAAAAAAACCTACTCCATACAGAGTTACAAAAATTGTTGTCCTTATGCTGTCTTTTAAAAAAAAATTAATAAAGTGACCTTAAGCAGTGGACTAGATTTTGATTATTCTAAATGTCTGCATTACACTTCTTCCAGTACAGTGTATTATTTTTCTTTTTTCCAGAAAGAAATTCAACAGGATTTTCGGACATCTGTAAACATATTTATAATTCTGCTCTGTCTTCTTAACTGTTGTTATAGAACTTGACAGACTTCAGACTGTTAAGTTGCTAATATTGATAATTACTTAGTTGAATATTTTTTCTCTTTAAAACTTGTAAAATCTGGGTGAAAAATTACATAAATTTTACAAACCACAGAAACTCCTTTGGACGAGATTTATTACAAGCTTTCTGTCTTATGTTTATAGAAGAAAAATGGAAGTTTTACACTTCACAAGGTATCTGTAGCCCAAAGTTCATCTACAGTTTGCCTGGGAAACACCCTGCTTCTCTTCCAGTGGGATAAACAGCCTTTTACTGAAGCTACCAATGTGATCAGAAAGCTATGCTGGAATTAAACTAGACTGTCTAGACTGAAGAGAGATATGAGATATGTAATAACTGTAATGTTGCTTAACAACATCTGTACAAAAAGCTCTTTTCTTAACACTTCAGTCTGTAATGACAGTCCCCTTGCCCTGAGCTTATGCACAAAAACGAAGATGAACTCAATTAAACTTAGTACTTAATTTTATTTTTTTTAATCTGGAAATTGAGCATTTTGAGCACTTGCCTTCATATAGTATCCTGTTTAATGTATCTGCTGACACTAATCCATATGCATTTCTGGTTCTTGCTCTTTAACTTGTCTCTTGCAGTACTGTTTGGGCAAGATTCCTGAATCATCACAGCAAAATTATGGCTCTTTGGTGATAAGAGGCCATAATGTATCTTTGACTCTCTGGATCACTTACCTTTATGGAGTGATGCAGGAAGAGAAGCAGATCTGAAGAGCTATAAGTAGGATGATGAGAAGAAGTGGAACAGATCAGGAAATAGGCTGATGCTGGCTGTGTGCCTGTTGTACTAACACGGTGCACTCTGTGCCAAATAGTTTATTTTCTTCCTGAAATACTGGAAAAATTGAGGGAGAATATGCAGTCCAAAATATGGCTTGTGACACAGCTGTAGTCTTGCACGATTTGCAAAACCAGACTAATCTCCTGAAATGTGATTAAAAAATTTCAGCCTTGTCAGTTTTGCGTGAGTTGAAGTTGTTGATTATTGATTTGTTGAGTCATGGTAACCTCTGATGTGAACAAGCCCTACTGCTTGGAATTTATCAGCTTTGGTGCAGAGCTCTGAATGTAATGAGAGCTTTCAGTTCTGAAGTTGGTTAGGTTATGGTGTGGTATTGGTGTGGAGCTGTCGGCGTGAGCTGTGGCCTCAGGATCGATCTCCTCATGTTCTAAGACCTTTGTAAACTGCTGCTTTCAGAGAGGCCCCAAGTGGTGCAACTCAAAGGATCACAGTTGGCTAAATATTGCTAGAAAGATCGTAACTGTGATGAAAAAAAGGAATTTTAATGTTAGGAGGGTACTCAGAGTCAGTGCATTAGGTTATGAATCCCTTTTCCAAAATCTTTGGATACAGTTGTGCACAGAGATTGGTCTTGGCATCAAGTGGAGCACCCTCTTAGCATTCTAGGAAAAAGTCTGTTTTCCAAAGTAAAATCTTGCTGTGAGTTCTAGAAAGCACTAGTTGTAAAATCAATGTAGGTCTGAGCTGGGGCTTTCTGGTCAGAAATCAGTCATTTGGAATTTTGCAGGTGGCAGTTGCAGTCTGTCAGTTCAGAGGATCCCTGGCCATGGATTTGTACATTGTTGGGCTAGCTGCTGTTGATTTATCCCTTTTGGAAACCCTTACAGTTTGTCTTGATGCTTTTCGTGGTCATCCACCTAAAGTACATAATGCCACAACACTCAAATACATTTATTTAAGTGTAGTAGTTGCCAGGTGGTAGCTGTGCTTGCAAGAAGTGCTCTTGTAAGTCTGTTACAGGCCAGTGCTGAAATGGTTGAGAAAATAAAATAAAGGAGCTGGAGCCCTTAATCAGTTTTTATTTGGCAGGGGTTTTTATTATTTTTTCTCCTCAGTGATTTGAGAGGTGTTATCAGACCTCATATTAGTCACCTTAATGGAGTTATCTAGATTTTTCAAAATTATTTTTATGTAAAAAGACTGTGGATAATGCATCTGCGTGTATGTGTACGCAAGTGTATGCAGAATAAAATCCTTAGTACCACATGAAATACTGAAAATCTAAGGAAACTGGTGGTGTTTTCCCTTCAAAATTTTAGTGTTGTTGAATAAAGAAAAAAGGAAGATGAAGGATAATTTTCTAAACCAATGCATTGCCTACAGACCTGCTGATTAAAAAAACCCCAACAAACTTCTGTATGTGGTCTTTCTTTGGGAAGATACTTAAGGAGTGGTTAGAAAGAAAAATAATTATTTCATAAATACTTAGAACAGTATTCATAGCCTCAGTGAATTTAGCTGTTTCATGATACAGCAGCTATGGAGTCATCATTGTTTTATTTCTATTTTATCATAGCTAGACTACTTAATGAAACAGATATTTGAATAAAGTAATTTCTTTTACTCTCCATGTGTTACAGATACCTAAAACAAACAAAACGACCACTCAGGTATGTGGAAATATATAAATCTTTTAGACCAACTGAAAATTTCAACAGGAGGGTTTTCTGCCAGTGGCTGAGTGGCCCTTCTTCACTTTGCTCAGAATCCCCTGGCTTTTGGGATGAGGGCTTTTTCTTCCCCCTCCCCAGCCAAAGGGACCCCAGGCTATTGTGATTCCTGTATCATCAAGCTTGTAACAATATAAAACAATGCCTGTGTGCACACTTAAACACAATACAAACGGTAAACACTGCCAGCCACAGATCTCCAGGGGCAGAGTGCAGTGCCTGTGTTGGCACCTGTGTAAACAGCCTGCTGGGTATTGCTGCTCCACCTCTTCCTTCTCCAGCTGGCCAGGCTGAGCCTCGCCTGTGGGCTCTGTGAGAGCCCAGGCAGCGTCTGGCAGCCAGCCCATGCTTCCCCTTGGCAGGCCCCTGGACCTTCGAGTGCCTCAGACACGGTCCTGCTCCAGTGGATCACTCTCTTGTTGTCTTGCTCGTGGACTAGTCCCACTTGAGCCTTGCAATCCTTGACAGGTTCATGCACACAATGCTATTTAGAACAGGGTGCAATAACACTATGGGATGGACTGCAGCAGTGTAGTGTAATTGGTAAACTGACTACATGGGACTGGTCTGCTTTATCCTCTTTGTCCTTGGTTTTTATATGCCTCTTTCTCTCCAGTCTGCTGTAGTCACCCCCATCCCAGAGGAAGTTTGGCACACTGCTGCAATTGACTAAAAAAATAATCCTCTAATAAATTTTACACAGTCCCTAAATTCTTATTCCTCTGAAGTCTTAACAACCTTTAGGTAATCCCTCAGTTTGCAGTTTTCTGGGAGTTTCATACACTTGTTTAGTGGGTTTTGCACTAGGAGCAGTCATCTGTATTGTTCTCCTGTGTTTTTCGGATTGGTGAGTCTGCACTTGGATTTTGCTTATTGTTCTGATCCTTGCCACGGCTTTGTGTTTAATTGGTGACATTTAGTCAGGTAACATGCTCTGTTACATGGAAGTATCTCCGCAGTACTTTCCAGCAACTGGACCAAGAATGTGTTGTGTAGACAATCTTAGATTTTTTTTCTTCACAGTGCAGGCCCAGTTAACAGCTTTGCATACCTGATCTGTATTTGGTGGAGGTAAATACTTATTTTGGGAGATCTTTATCCCATGCTTCAGACATTTATATTTTAGTTAAAACTTTATTTTTATACTTAACACTGTTAAAACTAAACAATATATTTAAAACTATATTTTTATACTTAACATTGTGATTTGGAATATGACTAATTAACTTATCTGTCTAGGTTTGGACAGAATTGCACGCAGAGACAATTAGATTTAAGATGAGCAAAACTAGTGACAAGCAAACACCTTGTGCACCTTCTGCAATTCTGCACCTTAGTCTAAAAATGTTTGAAGACAGAAATTTCTGTGGATAGTAGTTTGTGGGAAACAAGCTCAGTGTTAATCTAGAGAAAGATGGAAAGGTGTTTGAAGAAGAGGGACTTGAATTGGAAAGAAAAGACTGTGGTGTGGTCACCCAAGATTTCTGGGGCTTCAGAAGGTACGTGAAGAATATTAGGACAAAATCAAAGATCACAGTTCAAATACCGCCAACTAAAAACTGCTGAAAGCGTCATTGTGTACCATAATAAATGAAAAAAGCACACACTTCCTGTCAGTTAAAGATTGTGTAATTTATACACTGTTTGAAACAACTTTAAGGACTTATTTTCAAAGGTAGTGAGTAATTACTGTTAAACTTAAGGCAGAGCTGCTGTTTTCCAGTGCTTTCAAAGTTGGATCTGTGATCTATGAAGTTTTTTTTTAAGAATATGTAATGGAATATCTTGAGTTTTAAAATTTTTCTTGTATTTATCAATGTTAGTATACTTAATGATTTCATTTTGTCCAGGACTGGAGCAGTTTCAGCAGGTACAAACAATGTGTGCTCAGTGCAGAGATGGAAACAATCAGGAGCTTATAGCACGTTGCATTATGGTTTTTCTACTTTTATGGCTTGTGTAGGCAAAACCAAAGATCTTTCAGCAGACAAAAGAGCATTGCTGATTATTAAGAAGATAAATGGATGGAGATGGTATTTTGACTTTCATTGTAAAAACTGTGATTAAAAACCATAATATGATAGAAACCCACAGATTTAATATAGATTCAGTAGACATATTGTGTTCATGTATTTATTACAATACTGACACCCAAGCCTCTAACTTGTATTCAGTCAGAGTGGAATTATTTGAAGATGTGACTTTTTTTCTTAGAGCCTTATTGTAGAATATGACAATTTTTTTCAGGAACCTGAAAAATGCCAAGTATTTACAAAACAGTATATGAAAACTAGTGGCATAAGGCACAAGTGGGCTGTGGGATGTAGCAAGGGATCTGTTACACCTGCTAAGAGAGGCCATTGCATCAAACAACTGCATGAAACAAGCCCATTAGTTCACGAGAGCCAAGCCTTGTCAACAGCTGCAGAGTCCCAGTCTGGGCGCTCCTGCTTTTTGCTATCTGGGGCAAACATCCCTGAGTAGCTAAGCAGCAGCATTCGTCATTACTCATTTCCCTTTCACTCTGTCCTGTGAGAACAGCTGTTTGCTTGTTTTTCTGCACTTTGAGATCTAGGGTAGAGATTGAACAGTACCTGAGGATGAAATCACTTCTTGCTATTTGTAAAACTGTTTTGATCTGAGGATTCCAGATTTTCCAGCATTATGGTTTTCTTTCTCTTCTGTTTTTGTTCTCTTCACATCCCTGCTTCTTAAAATAGCACCTCAGAAAATTCTTGCTTTCTCTGTGGTCATCATTGGCTTGGCTGTATGACTTAGGTTTTGCTAATCAGAAAACATAAATACTTCTTTCTTGATGTTATTTTTACTGTATAATATCTGGGGCAATATTACCCAAAATCCCTCCAAAACTCAGGATTGTTTTGCGTTTAAAGACCTGCGTTGCTTTCATCATCTGCAGATGCCTATGAACCTACACTATGGCATGCACAATATTTGGGATGCATTAAGGGAAAGGAAACCTGGACTCAAAAATTCATAGAGGATGAGAAATCAGGAGAGCCAAAGGGGAAAGATTATTACCAGAATGTAATTGCAGACTGGCCAAAGGGGTGCAGTTTGGCATGGCAGGAGATGGGGGAGCTATAAGGCACAGATCAAAAAGAAGAGAGCATGTCAGCAGTTTTCTTGCTCAGTTTGAGTGAAGACGAAAGGGAAAATTCAATCCCTCTTACGCTATAAGAATGTAAGGTGAAATATCTAAAATACCTTTTTTTTTTTTTTTTTTTTTTTTTCCCCAAATGGGATAATCCAGCATTTAAGTCTGAAGGCAAAAGAATCACTGGCTCAGCTGGGTATCTAAAGGTATCATATTTATAGACCAGCTATTTCAGGAATAGAGCCTGTGTTCTTTTGCATCACTTAAGGCAAAATATAACCTTGGCAAACAAAACCACTGGCAATATATGCAGTTGCATCATTGTCAAGTGAGTATTTAACATCAGAAAACGGTAGGACCTTCATGATGAGCTGCTGTTTTTACATAATCCTATCAGTTATGGCTGTCCAGTAGCTGTGGTACAATATCTCGAACAGAAAATGTTCACTATCACAAGTTAAAGCAACATGGGGTAGGTAACTGGATTATGATACTGATGTCAAACTGTGGAATAAACTTAATTCAGTAATTGGGTGTTTAAATGTGATTTGAAACTAAGGTTTAGTCAGAAGAGGGTTTTTTCCCCCAGGAACAAAGGATTAAAACCAGAAATCTGGCTCAGTGACAATTCTTTAAATTATGGGCAATGTGTAGTAATATGCTTCAAAAGACAAATACCTTTATGTATTTTGTGCCTTATTCTGTGGAGAGTCTTTTGTGTGAACAGCTCTAGACAGAGATTTTGACAGAGCTCTGTATGTTGAAGAAGTGTCATAGTGAATTTTGGACAGAGCCAAAATTCAAATGGATGGTCACACTATAGGATGTAGTCACAGTAGCAGACAGGAAAAAATGTGGCAGAACAGATCAGAACTAAATTCTTAAAAATCTTTTAAAATTAGTCTCGTTGCAATGTTCAGTAACCAAAGATTTTGTTCATAAGATAGGAAAAGCTGAAATAGTATGCAGTAGATTACTAAACTAACCAGTTAAATATTTACTAACTAAATATTTACTAAACTAACCAGTTAAATAGTGAGAGATACCTGAAGGAAGAAACTGCAGAACTGTCAGGTTCTCATTTTATCTGTCTTAATTCACCCTACTTTTCATATCACCAGAAGCATAAGACTTCAGCTGTCTTGAGGAAGTACTATCAGAAGCCAACATCGTCACAATTTCCCAAATTTTCTTGCAAAACTGCTGCTTTAGTGAATACTCTGCTGAAAATGTCTCTGGTTTTCTTGTCTTTGGGGATGCCAAAGGTCAGGTGTCTTGGGCCACAATGTCCTGTCCAAGATCAGGGCCTGCTTTATTCTGTGTTACTGTTTCTGAGTAGCTAAGGGAATGCCAATGCTGACAGCAGTTTTCCATCCATTCCTTCCTGACTTGCAGATGTATGTTTAATGCATAGCTACAAAAGACTCTTTGCTTGTCATGGAGGGCATTAGATTTCCCTGCTGGAGGCTGGCCATGGCAAAGCAAAGCTTTCCACTTGAGTCATTTGCTCACTGTAGAAATCATGCAAAAGTTGCTGTTTTAGTGAGGTAGTATTACTTAAGATTTCCCTCTTATGGAGCAATACAATTCTCTGAGGTATTCTCTTCTCACACTGGTTTTTACCACCTTTTTTTATTGACTTTCTGACTTCAGGACATTTTATTCAGTTCTGACAGTTCTTAAGCAGCATGTTTTTTATCAATGTCTCCAGGAAGCAGATACCATCAGCAATGTCCAGACCTACATGTGCGTGACCTGACCACAGAATTTCACTATCTTGAAGATGCATTACCTCCAAAATACAGTAAGTTCAGTATTAACTTCAAGCCAGCTGCTTAGAGAACTTAGTCCATCTGGCATCTTAATGAAAACCATAACATTTTCTGGGTATTGTACAGATTTGCCAAAAAAAAATTCAGTGATCCCCTTGAAAGCTTTCTGAAAGTCAGTACCAAAGACCACTATCTAGGTATGTTTGATATGTGCTGTGTGTCCCACTGTGCATTGGTTGTTCAGTGCCAGTGCACAGCCTGAAAATATGGTCAGCGCAAGATCAGCTTGCCAGAAGTAATCTGCTGTTCTTAAGGTAGCTGAAGATGCAGTGATGTTGCAAATCCAATTCAGTGTAAGTAGCTAGAATAATTTTCTGGAGAGGACTGTGATGCTATGTCAATCTTACAGTCACTAAAATTGTCTTTCAGGTAATTTTGTAGGTTTTCCTTCTTCATTCTTCTAAAGTGGATTCATTCTCTTGTTCTTGGTTCAAGATTTAGAGCATCATTTTGTGATCCTTTTTATTGCCTTTGAGCAGATCTGATCTGTTTTACCCTACACTGTGTTGTGCCTCCCAGTTCACTTTTTAAGCTATTTTCATGTTAATGCAAGATTATTTTCTCACAGTTACTGTCTTATTTAAATTAGCCAAACAGATTGTTTTTTGATTGATAGGACAGCTTCACTATGATGTGGAAGTCTCTTTAATTTGGGGTAGGGTTTCTTTTACAGTAATGGTATTTCCTCCTTTGTTTTTCTTAAGTTAATTCTAGCTATTATTAAAATCAGGAGCTTTTTTTTGCTACCTGCCAATGTGATTGTCTCTTCTTCATAAACATTTATTCCCTTTTTCCATTTTAGTGGGATTTTGTCCTGACTATTTGCGACGTCCTGCTTTGCTGGTCCCTTTCTGACACTGCCACTCCAAAGCATTGCAGTGACCCAGCCCTCCTATTTTTATTGAAAAATACCAGAAAATTCTTAGTTCCACTAACATATTTTGCTGAAATATTTTTTCTGTGAAACCTGAAAATTATGCCTTTCAGTGAAAAAATTGTTTTTTTAAAGAACTGACATTTAAACACCATACATTTGAGTAGCCATTTTTTAATTCACTTTTTCTGCAAGTACTTGATTTAAATTTTTTTTTCCCAATGCCAGCATATATGTCACACTCACTGTTGGCACCTAAAACTTACATGCCCAAACATTCAGAGGAACAAATAAAAATTACTACAGGTAAACACCATGTTGTGCCCATATTTTATTATGACCAGTCTGACGTGATTTTGTGGGCAGAAGAACATGTTCTTGCCATCAAGAGATAATTTAGTTACCAAAGTTGGATAATGTCTTTATTGGTGCTGCTGTGTGAACAGATTCCAGATACCCAAGTCCATAATTAGTTCTCCCTACTTTCCCGTTTATGCCCAGCCATGTCAATAAGGGTGTGCTACTATTAATAAGGTTCTGTAAGATGTTTTAGAAAGTGGGTTTGTATCATGGTAGCATTTGGAGGGTTTTCATCTTCACTTACTTGATCTGTGTACCTGCTGCTTTATGCTAATTGGTTCCTCATCAGTCTCACAGGGCTCTTTATGTGGTGCCACTCACAATCAGTGCAACTTCTCTGTTTTCCTCCAGCAGGGGAACCTCAGTAGTTCATGATTTTATTATTGTTCTTCAATTTGATACAATCTGTTCCTGACCATCTGTACCCACTCATGCTGAGAATATCAATACTGTAATTTTCCATCTCCCTCATAACTTGAGCTGATTTTTCCAGCTTTCAGCATTGTATGTACATGCCAGGATCTTGTACATAACATGGAGCAGCAGATACTTCAAGGTTTGAGCTCCTTGCAGAGATGGGATTCGACTGATGCTTGTTGCACAGATTCATTTGGGGCTATTCACTAATCCAAGGAACTGAGATGGATATTGTCATGGAGACAAAGTGAAGGCTTAGCCAGTAATATTTCTAAAGAGAAAGGTGGTCAGCCTTGCATCCAGCTCCCACGCTTGAAGAATCAAGAGAAAAATTTCTGTCTGGCCTTTATCTTTAATTTACTCAGCCTTGGTAGACCTGTCTGGAGCTTACATAATCCTGATGACTTAACTTTGGATCAGAGACTCCTAAGCAACCCAACACAGCAAGGTACCAGGTTCAGGAATGGGGGAAAATGTGTTTGCCTCTATGTGGGTTGTGTGTGCATGTGCATGCGTGTGTACTTTGAATAATTCTGGCAATTTGTATTCTACTGTACTTAGAATAAAGCAGGTTAATTTAGCTTTTCCTCTATTTGTTCATATCTGGTGCTTAGAGGATTTGGAAAATCCTATTCTCAGCCATCAGCTAATTTCATAGAACCTACTACAACTGTTACATGTTGTCTGGTGGACTATCTTATGATTGCTTTGAAAAATTTTTTCTTCACATTTAATTTTTTCTTCTTGAAGTAAAATACTTCTAAATGACATATGATTAGAAATCTGATAAATTAAATCCTTTCAGTATTTAAGTAATCATGCAGACTCCTGCATTTGTGTGTGTGAGAATATGAGGGAAAATGAAGACACATAATGGGTTACAAGAGGTTTCAGTGATGTTATAAAGCACAGGAGTAAAGTTCAGATCATTTATGGTCCACTTAACAGAAACTCTCAATAGAATAATACCTGTATAAATCCAAATTTGTCCATTGCTTATTTTAGATATGTGATTCTGACTCATGAATCCATGCCCTCTAGAAATTTCTATACCTACTTGAGTCATGGAAATGTTGCCTCCCATCACCCCAGATCTTGCTTTCTTGAGTGATTAGCTCTGTTGCACCCTTACACCATTGACATATATTTTTTACTTCATGTAACATCACCATATTGGGGAAAAGATACTGTGCTAATTTTCCTTCTTTTTCAAAACTTATGTAGAATTTGTTGTACCAAAATTGGAGAAGAGGCAATCAGTATGTACATGATGTAGAACCACATAGGGAAAAAAGTATACACAAACAGAATATTTTGTGCTACTTTCTTTATGTTACCTTTTCCCTGCTTCAAAGGTCTTATCACAACAAAATGTCATTTTGAAGGACATGTGGACATCATCCACTAGGGAGATGATGTGCTCCTCTCTAAGAAAGGGTTTAGTCAGCTAGTGAACAGGTTTATCTTCCTCTTCTTAGGATATTCTGTGAGAGAATAAAGCAAAGCTGAGACATCTTTGCATTTCCTTCTCATCCTATGAACTGATAGAAAGAAACATGACGTAAAGCAATGGAATTAAATGCTTGCTGGATATGAAATTACGGACAGTAACAGTGTAGGGCAATAGCAGATAACTCTTGAAAGCTGAAAATGTTACGTCAGGTGGACAAAGTCACAGGAAGCAACTTTCTGACTAGAAGTGAGAAGTAGTTCCTTCTGAGAGAAGCAAACAGCCATGTGTCCAGCATGTCCTCTTTGCTCTCAGGATGTGAGTCAGCAGTGTTGTAGCTGTTTGAAGTCATCTGCTACTGCAGCTCAGGTGCTAGGCTAAAAGACTTTACTGAGGTCCAGGCAGACAACATCCACAGCCTTTCCCCTCATCCAAGAAACAGGTCACACCAGCACAGAAGGAGATCAGGTTGGTCAAGCAGGACCTGCCTTCCATAAAACTGACCTTGCTGGGCCTGATTTTCCGGTTGTCCTGTACAGGATGGCACTCAAGATAATCTGCTCCTTGACTTTCTCCGGCACTGAGGTCAGGCTGACAGGCCTGTAGTTCCTTGAAACCTCCTTCCAGCCCTCCCCGTAGGCATTTGCTCATTTCCAGTCAACCAGGACCTCTCCAGTTACTCAGGACTACTGGTAATGACTGAAAGCAGTATGGCAAGCTCTTCTGCCAGCTCCATCAGTACACTTGGGTGGATCCCATCTAGCCCCATAGACTTGTGGATGTCTAAATCACATAGCAGGTTGCTGGCAATTTCCTCCTGGATTATGGGGGTTTCATTCTTCTCCCTAGTCTGCTAGCTCAGAGGACTGGATATCCAGAAAACAATTTGTCTCACTATCAAAGACTGAAGCAAAGGAGGCATTAAGTACCTCAGCCTTGTCCTCATCCTATGTGACTGTTTCTCTCTGTATCCAGAACTGTCAAATGTTGAATTTGTCCTACACACCATTTGGAGTGCAGTGATTTGTACATAAAAAGCAATACTTTATTTTAGTGTATAACTTGGTTTTCTATATTTTTATGGCTGAGTTTTGAATGTGTTACCGACTCTTTTTATAGATTTTGAACTCCTGACAGCCATGAATACTTTTGAAAATGACTGTGAATGATGGATGAATACCTATGCAATCCACAGTATCACCAACAAAATGCTATCAGCTGTTATTGATGTTTTTTGCTTGGTATCTTTTGAAATAGCTGGCACAGGGGAGACTACACACACAGAATGTGGCTACTCATCAGACCAGCTCATACTCGAGACAGAAATATAGGAAAGGATTCATCCAGAATGCAACCAGAGAAATTTATTTGGATACTTATTGTTAACACATACAGTGAGAAAAAAAAAAGGTTATTAATCTGCCCACTGTTATGGAGAGAAGTACAGCAGTAATAAGACAAGCATTGTAAGGACAGGGCTGCTTTACTGAAGCAACTATAAACATATGCCACTCGGTGCAGCTGGATAATTTTTTTCTTTTGCACATGCACCAGGTTTATTACCCCCTTAAATTAAGGTGTAGAACAAATTCTGTCCACTGTGTGGTTGATGCTAGAAAATGTCAATACCTGCTCAGTTTGCTCTGTGGGAGAGCATGTACATTTGCTGTGAAAATACTTCCTATGGAAAAGTAGAGATGAGGCTGGGAAGTCTTTCTGCACAAGTGTATCCTCTCTGGCTTTGTAGTACATCAATTCTGTAGCACTAATCTGGACTGTAGTACAGTGGTTAGTGACATATAGGCTAAGCAACTGTGTTAACTCAGTGTTTCATACTTTGTTGCTATTAGGGTAGTTACTTGTCCTGTTCTTTTCTTTTCCAACTCACATACCCCCTGCTTTTGAATGTGTCATCCACTAATTTTATGGTGGATGTAGTCCCTTTTGTAAGAGACAAGGCAGACCTTAGCAGTTCATAGTCTAAAGTATTGTCTCTCTAAAAGATTCTCTGCATACTGGCAATGAAATAACTCCTTTTGCATTCAAAGAAGGAAATTCCCTACACTTTCTTTTTTTGATATACCTCTTTGAAATGCAAGAGGAAATGTCAAAAATGAGCTCATATTTTATTATTTCTTCCCTTCCATCCTTTCCTTTGTAAGACCATTCTTTAAAGAGAATTATTTTTTCCTGTCCAATAAAAAACAGACTGCATTCAAAAGCTGCTGCTTATATTTCACTATTGTCAGGAAAAGCTGGAAATAAATTTATGAACTTGTCATTCATTTATATTTTAAATATCTTTGTCTGACAGCAATTCTAACATACACTTTTTGCATCAATTAGTAAGATGCTGTAGCATAAGAAAGGTAATAATTGTACTCAAAGGTTGTTTTCTGAGACTAATATTGCTAGTAAAAATAGCAAAGCTTTTGTGCACGTGAATCCCTTCTCAGAATGTTTTGATTTTCTACTTATTAGAAAACCATTATGAATGTAATCATACTAATGTAGCTAGTGAATGAATCTTGTTTTAATCATACTTGTACTTTTAAGTATGGCAGAATCCTGGTCTGGAGAGCAGAACACAAAGCAGCCATCATCATGTTACTACGCGTTTGCTGACTCTCATTTGGCCTAATGCAATTTTCCCCTTAGCCTAGTAAAATGCCAAAGTTGATTAACGTTGATTAAGACTGTTCATAAACTTTTCATGCTGCACAGTTTGATTTTATCTGAGGCATGTCAACTAGGATCTCATGGGGAGCTTTTTCAGGGAAACGGTGCTAGAAAGTGACAAATAAGTGCTAATGATCTCAATATACAAGAAAGAAATTGTTTTCCAATTAGACTTTAGCTTTTGCCATTCTAGTACCTTCTGTGTCTGGAATATAAAATGAACTTTCACAAGATACTGTCTCCTTTCTTCATGTATTGGAGTTAAATTGTAATGCATGCTTGCTCAAATGAAAAAAAAAAAAATTACAAATTGCCTGTACCATTATGATTTTAGGAGCAGTTTCACAATGCTGCCACTTCTGCCTTTGCATGTTATTTGAATTAATTGAACTTCCTGATAATTTTCTGGCCATTTGACAGAAGTGAAACCTAGAAAGGCAGACTTCTAGATAGAAAACACCAGATGCTAAACTTTACTTATCATCCCTTTCAGGCATGTTTTCATTATCAAAGTACTATAGTCTGGGTCTGTGAGAATTAACAGTAGTTGAAAATCCAAACAGTTAAAGCCCTGATGCCTTTGGATTTTGAGGAAAGCAAAGGGTTAAACCAGTATTTTCTATCTCTCACCAACAGAGAAGTCAGAACTTAAACTGGATGCAGTAAAAAAGGGACCTCAGTAATGGGCTGATTTTGCATGAATGAATGTTACCTTGAGAACTTTCCACTCAAATGCTACCTTGGGAAAACTCTAAACAGTTCCATTCTGGCAGTGATGCTCTGTCTCCCAAACTGTGTCTCATTTTTCTGCAAAGATCAATTTAACACCATCTTGTAATAATATCCATGAAAAAATAGTCACTTCCACTTCTCTAGTGTCTTTATCTTGCTGCTATCTTCTCATTTCAATTTTATTTGTCTGTTATCCATCTTTTGTGTTTTGTCTGTGGCTTTCTGAGTTTTCTGTGGCAATAGGCTGTTGCCTGTGCTATTTTTTGTATTGATTTCTAAGGCACTAGATTCTTCATACATGACTAGGCTTCCTAACCATGACTGTGTTGTTGTTGTTTTATTATATATTATTATTATTATTTATTAAATTTTATTATTATTTATTATTATTATTATTATATTAACAATACTCAGGATATTATTAATACTTTTAGTAATGAACAATAAATTGAGAGACAGAATCACATAGTGCAGTCCATGAAAAAAAAAAAAGGAAAAAAAGGAAAAAGAAAAAAGGGCAAACAGACATTTCTATCTTGTATAAAATCAGGAGAGTTGGGACTTTCAAGATGTCACTACAATAGGAATGAATATATTCCTGAGATCTGGAACAGGATATTCTGTACCATCTCTGGAGGACAATCTTATGACTGAATTTAAAAAAAAAATCACATGGGACTTAAGAATCCTGGTGTTTCTTCTAAAGCAGCTTGAGTTTTACAAATGCAGGAGGGGTCAGGGAAGAGGGATTAGAAGGTGACAAAGAGGGAAGACAATGCTGCATCCATAACTTACAGTAACATATGATAATACTCTAAGCATCAACTGTACTAATGTGAGCCTGTGTTTTATGTGTTGAATAATGTCTATACACTCATTGTTTTGAAACCAGTGTAGTATCTGACAACTCAAAACAATCAAAAAGAAACCAAAGTGCTCAAGGTGGGGACATTTTTAATATCGATAAAGGTATTAAACACCAATGAGGGGGTCTGTAAGTGACTAAAAGAAACAGACTTGTATGGTTTTCCTAGGATTCTTGATTCTACAATACTTTTAGCTGGACAACTGAAAAACTGTTGATTTATTACTATCAGGATGGTTAGATTATAAGAATTAACTTGCTGCCCAGTAACTTAGAAACATTATTGATAGAGGTCGAGAATCAAATAGAAATGTATAACCAAAGAACAGTCATTATACAGGAACTTTTAGGTTCTTTCAAAATTTCCTCCTTTGACTTTCAATCACTAACTGAACAATCAAAAATGTGAACTTCAGAGAGAAAATGAATTTAAACTGCATTTAACATCCTGTAAAGATTTTAGCCTGCACCTTAAATTCAGCATGTTTTATGTCACAAATATGACAGAATATTTCAAACTGAGGATGGAAACAGAACTGCAGGAATGACACAATAAAGTTTATAGCATTGATCTTATTCACAAACTTATGTACTCTGTGTCTGTGTATGACTGCTCTGGACTAAATATCCAAGCTGCATAAATCGTGTTTATCAAGTATCCCATTCATAGAATCATAGAATACTTATATAGAATAGGTTGGAAGGAGCCTTTAAAGGTCATTTAGTCTGACGCAATGGGTCCAGGACATGCATAGCCACATAGTCCACCACCTCTCTGAGCAACATGTTCCAGTTTTACTACCCCTATGAGAGAAGGCAAATCAATCTCTTCCCACCAATGCTAATTTAGGAATAAGGCTGAACATCCTCCATAACCCAAGCAGCTCCCATGATGCCCATGGAGAGCCCCCAGTCCTCTAATCCAAATGGTTTTTGTTAACGGTTCTCCTTGAGCGGGGAAAGGGTTTGGAAGCAGGTAAAAATTAAGCTACACACTTCTGCACAACTTAAGAAATTCACCCTTCAGACTCAGTGAAGATACTGATCTTATGCACAGAGTGGAGGAAAAACTGTGTTCTCTAGATAAAAGACCAGTGTCTTCCCATCTACTGCAGACAGATCCTAAACACAAATGAAATTGTGAGGAACTATTTCACTGAATATATTTGGTCACGGTTAGTACTGTGTATACTATGGATGACCCTCTTTTATAGGGAATGAGAGTAACAAATAAAAAAAAATCTAACTTCTACCCATAAATATCTAGCATTGTTCAAATCACTTGTGGGGAGATATCCAACTAATAGAAATTTGCTTGGAGCATAAAAAAAATTGCATGGAGAGTAGCAAAATCCTCCTGAAAGCAATTAAATGCCAATTGGGTGACATTATATAATATGTTTTCTCAATTTAGACAGGAGAAAGCTGGGAAATATCCAAAACTGCACCAGAAAACCAGCCGATGATGGTTGGATATCACTTAGTAGAGGATCTGGAAAATACAATTTGTTGCAGTGTAGGTTTTCCTTCCTCTATGGGAATTTGAGATTCCTTGCAGATTGCTTCCATGAAGTGTCCTGCAGGATCTTGCTGGTTATACATCTGATTTGATCCACTTTGAGTCTGAGTACTTGCTATTTTCAACCAAGAATATGTTTTTAATTTCTTCCATTCACTGATCCATAACAGAATACTTTAAAGTTCCCTTCATGTCAGCTACATAAAAATGTTTTCTGAGTTTCAAATTGGGACAGAAATAACAAATAATTAGTTACATTGGATTTTTTTTTCCTTATACAAAACATTATAAAGCAGATGTTAGCATTTCCTTTGCAGAGAAGACTTATCCTTGACATGCTTAAACAATGAATCTACCGACTCATTTACTCTTGTAGTTGCTATGAGGAAGGAAATAAGAGTAAGTATAATGAGACCCTTAGTGAAAGACATTTTGTGGTGATATATAAAACTAGGTTACACTATCACTGTTTCCTTGGGAACCCCTCATGTCTAGCAGAAAGGAAAAGGAACAGATAAAAAAAGGGTATCAGAAAAATTATATTAATAACTCTGCTGGTGTCAGTACATTTAGATGACTTACAGAAGCCACCAAAAGCAAGTATCACATGCCTTTGATATACAATTAGAGTGAATTTTCATTTCCAGATTTTGCAGTGAATAACAATTTCAGCAGAAGATTGTAAATCAGGAATGGGAATTGGGTTTTGGAGGGTGGTAGTGAGTTCAGAATGAGAACTGAAAAGAACAGGAAGGGCATGTACCTGGAGACACAGGAATGTGAAGGTCAGAATTAAAAATGAATGCTCCTTAAAATAATTTTTGTAAATGATCATACTACATGATAGTATGGTCATTTGTTGGTTGATTATAGATTACTGCTGAGCCCATTACACTGGAGTAGGGAGAGAAGTCTGCTGGGAGTATGTTTTCATCAATATGTCACCTGGGTAATGTAAATAACAGTAAAAACATGAGACAATTTTGTGCAGGCTGGCAAGAACATGAACACGAAATTAATGTTTGTTTTTAATTGCAGAAAAATGTGAGGAATGATAGGTAGAACTGATTGTGAGAAAGGAAGGTAGAAGCTTAGAGAGGTCAAGTTGAACCATTTTTTCATTGTCAAGACAGGATGTCTTCTGCCCTGAATCTGCTCTCTCTTTTCAAAACAAATAGCTAGATAATATATGGGTATTACAGTTCCTGTTCCTGAATTTGTTTGCTTACATTTACCCTTGTAATGGTAGGGGATTTAGTGGAAACAGGGCAAATACCAAGGAGAAAAGAAAGGCCTTGAAATTCTACAGTAATACTGAGAGCAAGTATTTGTAATTTGTGGGTGAAAAATCACAGGTGCATTGAAATGAAGCAGGCACTGAAAATCCAGAGAGTTCAAAGGTAAAATATCCATTGGAAAGAATCTCCGATGAATGAGGCAATGCACAAAAAACTGTAGTGATGTCTTGCAAGCAAAATTACAGCCTGATTACTGCTTGTGTTTATGGTTGAAGCATGGCATGAAATATTCTTGAACCAACTTTGTAACCTAACAGAAGGAGTGACTACTTTCAGTTGGTCTGGTTCTTTGTAATTATTCTTAGAAGTAATTGAGTGATTTCTCTCATTCTTCACTTCCCTAGGATAAAATGTATTTTCCAAAGGCTTCTGTTCTGAAGTTAATTCTTCCATTCAACATTCATAGAGTGATAAAGAACGTACTATCTTTGGTAATCTGATTACACATGGTTCTACATTTCCTCTTCTTTTTGACTTGGATGCCAGATTTATCTAATGCCTGGAAGAAACAAGGAATTCAGTGAGAGCCAGCTGGCTGGAATCCAGTCCGAAAGGTGAAGGTGATGTGAACTGGAAGAGCAGAATGCTTTCAGGACTGAATTAAAATTCATACAGTTTATTTAAGAAGGATATCTCCTTAAATATAATATGCTGTGTCCTACACAATGGTTTATGGTTTTTCACAAAGGGCATATTATACACAATTTTACATCAAGAAATGGTACAGTTTCCTTTAGCTAAGAAGCCAGGGATATTTCTTAGAAAAATTAAAATTCAATGAATATATGTGCCTGATAATAGGTAGATTATTGTTAAGACCTGCTTTACCACAGCAAACCTCTCATGTCTTTCTGACAATCTGTTCCTCCAGAATTTGTTTCCACAAAGAAATGGTGTTTTCACCAATATTACAGGCAGAACTCTTTAGTTTCTGGAGTTACATCCTAGAATTTATTCTCTGGAAATACAGCTAACGAGGACCACGATAGGTTCTGAGGGATGACTTTTTTCCCCATGTGTTTGCACCTGGTTATAAATTGATGTCATGGCAGACGACAAATAGCAGCAGCTCTAAGACTGTACGATCTGGGATGTCAAACTGCTCAAAGGAAACCTTTCAAAATCACTTTATTATTGCTGTGCACACTTCGATGTTATCCAGCACTGATGTTATGTCTCACAAAGTGAGAGAACAGCAAGCAGAACTCTATTCTCTTACTGAGTAAAACCATACAGATTTGGATTAAATTGTTTCTTTGGCATTCTTGGATAGGGTATTTCCCATTTATGTGGTCTGAATGGCATTTTGGGTACTGTAGGATACTTCTTTCCAGAAATTATTTCTTGGCACAAAATGACTGCTCAGGTGGGGGACTCAGAGGTAGCAAAATAGTTTTGAGAGGTTTATTTCACCACTACCTGCTGCCCATGTGGGAGGAGGACTTCCTTCTCCAAGGGTCTCCCATAGGTGTCACATTCTTCTGGGTTAGAGGAATCTGTGCAGACAGAGGCTGGGGTAGATTTCACAGCTTGCGTGGGGTGAAGGACACTCCAGCAGGACCTTATGTGTGCGATCGTGGAGCAGCAGGTCTGTCGGGCTGCATTCGCACGCTGAACAGCGACGCGGTTCCCGGCTCGGGGGAAGCGGAAGCCGGCCCGGCGCACACCCCGCGGCTCCCTTGATGTTGCTCTGCGGTTCTCTGCCCGAACTGCGGACCGCGCCGTGGGGCCTACGAGGGGACGGGGTCATGGGTGCTCTGCAGCCCTCCCGGGCGGCTTCCCCCTCGCCTTTCCCGCTGCCTCCATCTCCTCTTCCCGGGGCCGGCGCTTCCCCGCGCCAGATCTTCCTCCCTAGGGCTGCGCTCGGGGACCGGCCTCGCCGGGCAGGTGCCCCTCTCCGGCCGCCCTGCGGGCGGCGGGAGCGGCGGGAGATGCGGGACCGGCGGCCGCGCAGCATCTCCCCGCCCACCCCCTTGCCCCCCCGCGGCCGCCGGGCTCCGTCCTCCCAGCGCGTCGCCGGCGCCTTGGCTCCTCCTTGTCCTTCCTCGCGTGATTTTTATCGCGTCCATTTTTTGTGCGGAGATAAATAAATAAATAAGGGCAGCTGCCGCCCGCCGCCCCCCGCCGCCAGCCCGCGCGGCGCCGCTAGGGGCGGCAGCCGGGCCCCGCATCGCCCCGCGCCGCTCGGCTCAGGAGAGGGAGGCAGCGGGGCGATGCGGAGCCCCCTCCCGTGACTCCGGCTCTCCGCCATGCCATGGGTTAGGCGGACTCCATCCCGCAGCCGAGAGGGCACCAGCCAAGCGAGGCGGCGGCAGGAAGCGGCGCGGTCCGGCAGAGGAGCGGCGGGAGGCGGCGGCGGCGGCGGGAGGCGAGCGCGGCGCCCCGCGGCCCCTTCCATGGACGGCGGCGAGGAATTATGAGCCGCGGCCGGCGGCCGGGACTGGCGCTCGCCCGCTGGGGCTTCCCTCGCTGCGCGCCCCGGGGCGCCGGGGCTCCGCTCTCGTACGGCTTCCCCCTAGACCCCCCCGGCAGCCGCTGTCCCCGTCTCCTGATCCCCCGACGCTCGTTCCGTCCCCTCTCTCCCCGCCGGGCGCTCGGGGTTGGGATAATCTCGCTCGCACCCAAACCACAGCGCTCCCACGGCTAATCCTGCCCTCTCCCTCTCCCTCCCCACCCCGCCCCCGGCCCTTCCTCTCCCGGCGCTGCCCTCTCCCTTCCCCGCTCCCCCTGCTCGCCCCCCGGGGCCCCTCCGTCCCCGTCCTCCCGCTGCCGCCGGCGGCCCGGCGGGTGGGTGCGAGGTCGGGGCTGCCAGGCACCCCGCCCCTCCCCGGCGGGGCCGTCATTAGGCTGCCGGTTGATTACAGGGTATTGATTTGTATGTGCTTCTCCCGGCGCCGGCCGCTCCCGCCGGTGCTGCTGGAGTTCGGGCAGCTCTTCTCGTAGCGGCGGCGGCAGCTCCCACCAAACATGTCGGCTCCCGCAGGGCCCCGGAGCGGCCCCGCCGCTCCTCAGCCTCCTCCGGCCCCGCAGCCCGAGATGCCGGACCTCAGCCACCTCACGGAGGAAGAGCGGAAGATCATCCTGGCCGTCATGGACCGCCAGAAGAAGGAAGAGGAGAAGGAGCAATCCGTGCTCAAGTAAGGGCAGGCGCATCCCTTTCTCGTCCTCCCGGGCCCGCGGCCGCGGAAACCTCTCCTCCGGCCCCGGGGCGGCACGGCTAGGGCGGGAGAGAGGAGCCGGGCGGCCGGGGGCGGGCAGGGGTGCTCGGCGCCGGGCGAGTGTGGGGCACGGCAGGAGGGACCCGCGGGAGCAGCCAGGGACGGGGCAAGCCTCGGCGCCTGCCTTGGTCGCGCTCCGCGGGGCGGCTCCGGCTCCTCACGCCCCGGCGCCGGAGGGAACCGGGCGCCCAACATGGCCGCACAGGTGCCGTCCTCACCCGGCGTGTTCCATCGGGAGGACGGGGGTGGGTCGGGGCGGCGGTCGGCGCCGCCGGAGGGGGCGGACCGGCAGCATCGGGCCCGGTGCCGGGGGCGCGGCGGGCTCCGCGCTGGCGGCCCTGCCGGGCGGAGCGACACCGCCGGGGCCTGGGCTCCGGCCGCCTGGCTGGGTGGGTTTGCCACAGCCGCCATCTTCCCCCGACAACGTGTCTGCCGCCCGCCCCCGCCCCGCTGCTCTTTCCAAGCGTGAGCCCCGGCGCCGGGGAAAGCGGGACGCCCTCCGCCTGCCCGGCGCGGGCGTGGGGGCAGCCACGGCCCCGGCCCCGGCCCAAGGAGCTGCCCGGAGCGAGTGTGCTCAGCACCGGGAGCTGTCCACAGCCGCCCGGCGCGGCTCGGCACCGGGAGCTGTCCGCGGCCATGCGGCTGGGCAGCGGGAGCGTCCGGGAGGAGCGCGGGGCCCGGGGAAGCGCGAGCCTGCCCCGTGCGGTGTGCCCCATTCCCGGGCGACGCCGGGCGCCTCGCAGGCGCGGCGGTTCCGCTGCCGTGCGCGGCGTGGGGCACGCCCTTCCCCGGCCGGGCTGGCAGGCATTGAGGGAAGTCGAGAAAACTATTCTCCCTTCGTGGTAGAGTAACCGCGCTGACTTCTAATGACTTAAAAATAAGCAGAGCCACTGCTATCGTGGACTTGACTTTGATGAGTGTGGTGAAGCTGAAGCTCTAAGTGGTTGTTTTTGTACCAAAATTAGCGTTGTGTCTTGGACACGTTAATTGCAGCCGACCTTTCACACTCAACACTTGGAAGCTGGGCTTTAGTTGCTTACTTTGAAAGTCTGTTTCCAAGATTCATTGCATACCAAAAACTTCAAATATCATCTGTGTGATAGCTCCTAAGAGTTGAAGAGATCTCCTAAAAACATTTCAAAGTCTGTTTAAAAAGTTTTTTTGTTGGATGAACAGTCTGAAGCGTGTCAGTGTAATGTGAGCACTGGAAATAAAGTACCATACCTTCTTTAATCAGCACATCTTAGTCTCTTGTTCTACGATCTGCTTGCTATTGGGATACTTTTATTTTGAAACATTTTAAGACTCCTTTATTTTATTAAATTATGTGATACATCAAAATAAATACAAATTTTTGTCTAAAATTTCTGCACTCTTTAAAATCACTAACAAAAATGGAAGTTCAAGTTGGAAGCTGCAGGAATTAAAGGAATTAAGGTTGCATTTTAAATATATAGTAGCATTAAAATTAATATAATTTTATATAAAATTAAATTTTTATTTTAATTTAATTTTATATTTTATATTTTATAAATATATAAAAATATAAATTTTATTTATTTATAAATATATAATAATGGCATTAAAATTTTAAAGAAGGCTCATGTCAACTTTTGCTGCGGACAGTAATATTTGTGATCAAATATAAAGTACATTATCATAGGATCCGCTTGAATGGTTAGGCTTGCAAATGAAGAATAAACTGTTCTCAAGTAATGGTAAGGTAAAACTAACTTGAGAAACGAAACAGAATTATTTTCATTTGTCATATTCAGAATCTTGGAAGCAGATAATGTGCAAAAAAAAAAGTCTTCATCAAATCTAAAGATAAACTTTATGCAGGGTTTAGTTTCTCGTTATGTCTCTCTAGAAGTGTCCTCTTGAGTTCTGTGTAAGCCACGAGGGAGATGGTATGGTGTAAAGTTTATACCTAAAGGGTGGCCTAAAGCATCGCTATTAGGAAAATGCTGTTGTCAATGGAATTTGATTAGATGGCCCACAATATTTAAGAGGGTAGTGAGAAGTGAGCTGGTGTCAGATGAATAACATCAGTTTCATTTTTCTTAAAATGAAGTGTCTCCTTGAACCATCAGGTACATGTTTATTCTAAAAACATCTACAGATTTATCAAGCACAACCCTCCACCAAAGTCATTTTAAGTAGATATTACTGAGTTTAATTCTCTTGAGAGATATTTTCCTTCTGTCACAAGAGAAAGAATAAAGAGAAGCCCCCCATGTTTATATGAATGAACTTCTGTTATTGCATAGAGATAAATATAGAGCTAAATCCTGCAGTCTTTGTTAAAGTGTAATTCTCCTCGAAGGCAAGCTTCTTTTGAAGTGAAGGTATTTTTACCTCAGCAATAAAATTGTGTCATTTAATTCCATGGAGAAATGTAGCAGGATTAAAAAAAAAAAAAAAAAAAAAAAGATGCTGAAAACAAGAGTTGACATTTAGCGATACTAACACAAGAACTGTTCAAATGTTGAAGAAAGCAGCAAGCATGTATTCCTTCTATTTTTTAAAAAAAAATTATGGTGATTGAGTGTCAGTATGAATGGTTAGTCCCTGGGTTCTACTTCCTATCTCCATTCTATTTCTATCTTGTGTTTTTCAAATTCTTATGCTGTGCCCATCACTGTGTTATTTGAGCATTTTCCAAAAGAGCATTAAGTAGTGTGACTCACATCTGTAATGTGGACTATTTATTCTTTTTCTTTCACTCCCTGGGGTAAATATGTGTGAATTTAAAATAGATACATAACTCACCTTATGCTTGTTTTACTCTTTTTGGGGAAAGAAAATACAGATGGTATTGAGTTGTAATCTGTAGCAACTAATAGTGATCGGGTCAGCATGAATTTTTGCCAGGATTTGATGGAACATGATGGCATGGAAAGCAGAAGCTTTCCAGATTTGCTCTCTCCTTTGGCCTGGTTTGGTCTGTGAAATACACTGAGCTACAGTTGTGCACTGTTTTCCTGAGGTGGAGCTTCTGCTTTAAAAAGGACGGGTGGCAAACTCTGCTGCTTTGACTGTCTCTCTTCTGGAATTTTTGGAACTCTTGGAATGCATTTCGAATGTTATGTGCTAAGAAGGTGTCTTTTTGACAAGGTTATTGAGTATATATTTTGCATAACGTTTAATATGCGTAATGCGTGACAGAGTGAATTTATGTCTGTACTCTGGGTGTAAGTCTTTGCTGTTTAAAGAATATTTACATATTTTCACCTTTTTTCTTTATGGATATTTTACTGACTTGGATAGAGGATAGAATTTTTGATGATGACTTTTCATTTAAATTATGCACAACCTTCCTCTTATAAAATCTGGTTTTGTGTGTGTAAGCTTTTTAACAATTTTAGACAGCACATTTCCTCCATACAGATTGATTTATGGTATCAGTCTTGCACTTTTTTACTTTTAATTTGTACTTTATTTCTGTGTCAAATAACTGTATTGAGAGACTGCACACAGGAAAAAAAAATATAGGAGAAGTTAGGATGCAGCCATTATTTATTAAAACTTCTGTTTCAGTCTGTGAGATGTGCATCTACATTTTCCTACTTGAAACATAATGGGTTTCCAGCTCCTTTGCTGAGAAATTCTAAAGATAAAATTCTCTCCTCATAAAGTCAGACTCATAGCTCTGAAAAGAGATATATTTTAACTTTTCATCGGTATGGAGAGCTTGGCCCAGTAGTACACAAATTTTCCCAAGAAAAATTTTGCTATTAAATCATCCAACTTTACGTATATTTGCAAAGCATCCCAGGTTTACCATGAGGTTCTTATAAAAGATTTTTTTAAAAGGGTGTGGCTTTGTCAGCTGATTTACCTAAGGGGACAAGAAAGATAGTGGGCTAGCTAGAGGGTGGTGGCTCTCTGAACCACCACTGTCAAGTCCAGAGCGAGCTTTAGGAAGGTACCACAGACTGCAGGCTCAGTTACTGTGGTAGGGATTGCACAGACATGGTAAAAATGGGATAGCTACACTGAATGAAACAAAATCTCTGACAAGCAAACCTCAAGGAAGCTGAGCTGTGTGTGCTCTGTATGATGCTGTGGGTGAGTGAAGTGTGGGGCAGGATGGTGCCCGTGGAAAAGGAAGCAATAGATTGATGGCTATGACTCACAGAAGTGTAAATATCAGACTCACAAAACTATTGCACTATTTTATAAATAATTATCCTACTTTATAAATAACCAGCTCTGATTTACACTGTCTTAAAAGCATTGTATGTTTTGAATTTGGATTTCAGGGCTGGAGAGAAGAAAGAGATATATGTGATAATTATTGATTTTGCCTTTGGAAAATGGAGATATGTATAGGAATTCCTAAAGTTTATAGAGTTAGGCAAAAAGATTCGCTTTTGACTAAATAGTAAACTAGGGCTCCAGGAAATGTTAGTTAAGTAATGCTTCCATAATTTTGGACTGAATTTTGTCTGAATTTGGAGTGCTGATTAGAACAGTTCATTGCTACACCACTCATAATTTTGGTCTTGTTTCTATGCATTATGAAATAAAATATGGTCCAAGTAACTTTAAAAGTAATAACTTTATGCAGTATAAAATGAGTAATAGTGGAGTAATAGTGGAAGTCACCCAAATATATATATGGAGAGAGAGAGAGAGTTGAAGAGGATACTTACCCTCTTTCCTGTCCTACCATATCCTCTTCCCTTCCTATTACGTTATTCCACTCCCCCATAATATTCTTTATCGTCTTCCTTTTCTTTTGTTTTAATAATTTGTACTGCTTTTTGGGTTTCTTTAAAAATTCTCATTATTCCTTGCTCTTCACCCTTATCACATGCTTAGACATTTTATACTGTAGATAATACTTTTCAGGTTGTTATGGCTTGTACCATTTGCTCTTCAAGAAGACTCAGTGTTTACAATTGTTCTCTAAAGAATCTAACACATTTTTAGACACCGTCTAAAAATTATTAAAGTCATACTTCCTCTTAGTGACTAAGCAGAATATATTTGGAGATTATACAGAGTGTCAGTTACACTAATTTAACTTGATAATGTTTATGTTGAGTAAAGTTTTAGAAGACTACAATAGTGCTGACGTTCAAGAAGTACATGTAGGATCACTTGGATGTAGAAATGCTTGACATCATCTGGGGCTGAGAAATAGTAAAACAGATACAGGATTTAGTTAACAAAGAACCCCCAAAATAGACATTCAACACCAGATAGTATGTGCTTTCTGTAATCTTGTCAAATAAATATCTTTCTGCACTTCTTTAAAAAAAAAAAAGAGAGAGAGAGAAAGCCATTTAATTTTACATCTAAAAGAGAGGAGTGGTGGTCATCATTTTAAGGTGCTGGGACTACACACCTAGAAAGCAGTGACAGGGTGAAATGCAGTGGTCTCTGGAGGTGAGGTTAGGGGACTGAATGGTCCATTCTGGGTTTTGTCTGCAGGCATCTCTGAGCTGGGTAACATCTAAATAACTGAGAATGTCAAATAATTGATTTTTCCATTGAACCAATGGTTAATTAGCGTATATATTGTAAGTGTCAAAATACACAGAGGTGATAAGTT
Organism: Sitta carolinensis; assembly: GCA_032173965.1. NCBI lineage: Eukaryota > Metazoa > Chordata > Aves > Passeriformes > Sittidae > Sitta > Sitta carolinensis. The sequence goes on from CM063284.1 coordinate 133,480,137, forward strand.
ACTGCAGAACTGGTTTAAAATGCATTTTTATCCTGCCAGTGAAGTTTTAAAATACTTTCAACATATTCAAGGTTCCATAATAGAGAGAAAAAAGTAAAATAATAGTTTGAACTTGGAATTTTAATCCAATGGAATGGTATTCTTTTTTCACTTTAATGCCACCTCTCACCCTTTTGCTTTAGTGGCTTCCTTCAAGTTTTATTATCATATTTACAGTCAGTCAGAATGCTAGGGCAGTTTCTAAGACCATTAGGCCAACCTTTTCCAAGAAAGATTATTTTGGTGTGATCTTTCCTTTTTCCCCAACATCTTCACTGATGATGTATTTTGACAGAAACTTGGGGAGTTAAAACCCCAAGAACACACACATTGATGAGTTATGATGTCATCTATACCTGTTTTACTGCAGCAGACGTTATACATTAACAATGACTTTTGAGGTGGGGATGATTTTTAAAGTTAAGTTTAGATCACAAGGGGTGTTTTAATAGTATGTCTTACTATACCAAGGTTATTAGCTACAATTTACCTTAGACCACCTAATCTCTCTAAGAGTGGGCAAGCCTTTCTTTTAATTTAAACTCAAAAGCAGGAAGAATCTCTTGAAATACTAATTGTCTGAAAATGGTATTCAAAAGCAGTCATCGTTCAGACAAAGTTATTCATATTGTAAGTCTAAAGTTCATATTGAGCAATATTGTTTTCAGTGCTTACTGAGTTTAGAGCTCTTTTGCAGGACCACATGGTGTAACAGAAAGAGCTGTTACACCCTTGAAGTAACTCTGTTCAGGGTATGTTATAGTTTATTAATAAAAGCAATTTACACCAAATCTGGTAGTACATTTGTAAACTTGGTAAAATCCAACAGTATCTCAGGAGTTATACTTCTGGTGACACAGTAACATTGCAAAATCAGTGCTGTGCTGAGGAGCTTCTGCTGCATGATATCACGAGGTGACTGTGTCCTCATGAAGTTTCTCCAAGCTATGGTCTTGAAGCTGCAAAGAGGTCAGTAAAGACTGAGACTGTAAGAGTTAATGTAATGGTAAGAGGTTGTATAGGAGAATAGCAGTCCATATGAGAAGTATATACATGGAAAGTCAGAGTTCAAAGCAATTTATGCTGTTTTCTGTCATCAAAAGTGGAAGGCAGTGTTTTTATAGTCTTTAAGTATCAGCTGTCACATTACATGCTTGCAGAGTGATCTCAGTTGCATTTTGATAAAGAAATCAAACTCATGCGTTTTGTTAGGGGGAAAAGTAATAGTCATAATAGTTGATTTTATGTATCTGTATCTTTAGGAGTTTATAAGTTTTGATGTGAGGCCATAAGGAATATCTTTGGTTTAAACTTCAAACTTTTTATTAAAAAACATAGTGAGATATCCTGTCTGTTCTAGCAGGAGTTAGCAAGAGTTGAACTCGTGTTTCAAACAAGTCTGAGTGCTTCTATTTAGAAAATTCATAAGAAAATCTTGTTTAAATGCTTCCTGATGACCTATTCTTTATTTGACATTAATATTTTTAAAGTGAATAATTTCTTATAGCAAATATAATATTGTATTTGTACGCAGAATATTTAACAGGTCATAACATTGCTAGGTATTTGATATAGTGTGGCATTTGGGCTCTGTGTATTTTTGAGGGCAGTCTTCCTTTTGAATGTGTACTATCTTAAGCGTATGAAGAACATAAAATGTTTTCACCTTTAAATAAAATTGTGACTTAGAAGCAGTTAACCTGTTTTGGAAAATAGTTTACAACCATCTTTCGTAGAACTTTTCAGAAATGTGTACTCCAGTGTGTTAGCAAGAAATCTTTTTCCATGTGGTGTTTATCTAATTCTTGGTACATTTATACATTTTTCTGATTACAGAAAGGATGAGTGAGAAGCAATGATTTTAAAGCACTTTAAAACAACATAGAAAAGAGAACACATAGAATAATAGAAAACATTGCTGGTTGTGACCTCAACAGGTCTTCCAATTCATCCTTTGCCTCAAGGCATGACCAGCTCGTAAGATAGCAGTTTCTGACACTTACTTGTCTAAACTAGTGATTTGCAATTGTGAGACCCCACCTAACCAGTGAAATAAATTGTCTTCCTGGCAGAGGCAAGGGCACATAGCAGATGATGCACTGGTTTCAAGCTAATCATCTCTGCAAGAGCTGTGTTGCCTATGCAGCTGAAAGTGAAGAGTGGGCCAAGCAGATCTTAGGGTAAAGTTGTTGTACACAGTATGAAAATTTTACATTTTTTCAAATGATAGATTACTACTGAAAGGTATGAGAACAATGACTCCACTACTGACTCAACCAAGGATGGAGATTTCTTGAATTCCCTAGATAATTTGTCTCAGTTCTCAAAGTCCTTATCCTTACCACTAAAATTTTCCCCTTACTGTTAAACATAAATCTCTTTCCTGCCATTTGCTACTTACTCTGTCCACAAAGGAAATGCAATGCAATCTGTTATTTTTCTGTTTGCATTAACCTTTTATGTATTTCACAAATGTGATCATATCTCCTCCTGTATATTCTCATCGCTCCTTTCTGTGGATTCAACAAGTCATATTTTCTAGACTTCTGACCATTCTTGCTGCTGGTCTTCATATATACTTTTTGACTAATTTTTTTGAAATACAGTGTCCAAACCCAGACATGTATTCTAAAACTGTATGGGGAGAGCATGAAGATAAAACTATCTTGCACAGAACTCTTTCTTTGTATAGACAGTGCCACATGTGTTTGGGGTTTTTGTTGTGATGTAGCACTTAAGGATTCATGGTCAGCTTGTGATGTACTATCCCCTCACCATGCTTTTCTGCAGAACTCTTCTTGAATCAGTCATTCCTCATTTTGTATTTTGAATTTTATTACCTCAGCTATGCAGTGTTTGTCTTTACTGCTATTGAGTTGTATTCTGTCTGTATCAGATGCCTCTTATGAATTTTGTATTCAAGTGCTTAAATAAAATGCACAACAGCCCTTGGAGCAGGAATGAGGACTTGCCTCTAGAGAGAGAGTATCCTAATCACAGAGATATTTTGACTTCCTCTTACCTCTCCATACATTTGCATTCCTGACTGCACAATTGTATGCCGTCATTGCTGGGATGCAGAATAAACTTTCCCAGTTTTACCCATAACTTGTTCATTTGGGAAGAGACATCTGTGTTCAGATCTCTTCTTAATAAAGGAGGTCTTTCACCAACTTGTAAGTACACAAATGCTGTATTTTGTAAGGGAAATAGTTGCATCTGCTGCCATATTTATTCAGTAGGTGCAAGATGTTGGTTGACTTCAAAAAAATTGACAAAAATTTGAGGTCCCAAAAATACATAATTACTAGGGATTTAATGAAAATAAGAAGGTGAGTAGTGGAAGTGATTGTCCATACTCCTGATTGAAAAAGTATACTCACACCATTATACATACCAAGGAGTTCTTATAGGGGAGAACAAACAGTGGCATCAAAATAAATCCATCATGAGGTATGAGTCCTCACAAAATCAGACTTCTTTTACACTCATAGAACTCTTCGGTTAGTGAAAATCATTGCCTCAGTTTTGGTATCTTTTTCATTCCTACATTACATTATTTAGAGCTTGGATTATGCTATTTGAGCCCAGAAATTCTTTGGGATTCTTCTGACCAGATCCGAATACCTACAGAGGAAGACATCCATGTCTGAAACCACTTAGGTTCAATTTGAAGCAAAAGGAAATAAAGAGGTGCCTTTAGGATGTGATCCATCTCATCTTAAATTAGACATTTCAAATAGGCCAGATGACTTGCAGAGCCTATTTCTGGCTCTGGACTTAAAAAGATAGAGTGAGTATGTCAGACATAGAGGTCTATCTCACAGGCTTCTGGAACTGGATAAGTTGAGTCTGCCGTGCAGAGTTCTGCCTTTGAGAGTAACTCTTCACTATTTGGTCTTATAAGAATGCTGTGGACACTTTCCCTGCTGACACTGAGGTTTATGGTACCCTAGAAGCTGTTTGTCAATCTGCTTATTTTGCTTATATTTCTATCAGTTACTAATTAGGATATGGTCATGTATCCACAACTTTACTATTTGAGACTCACAGCTGAGAACCTGAGTATGCTGCCGTTCTAGTCCGTGGTTATTCTTAGGATTTGGTATATTTTTTATACTGAATTCAGAAAGCCTTTGAAGAATGAGATCTAAAAGAAGTCCTTGGAATAAAAATCTTTCCAGCACGTGGGATTAAGCATGCCCATCATCAAAAGAACATTGCAAAGAAAACCTTCCTATGCCATTCCCCAATAAGAATGACTAACAGATATTTTAAGGTAGAATCTCATAGATGAAGCTAGTCAGATTGCTAGATGGGAAGTCACAAACAGGATTTGTCTTGTAGGATTAAAACAATGTTACATTAAGACCCAAAGAAAGCTCCATAAACTCAGTTTGACAGTTTCTTTTCTTAACTCTCCACCACCTCTCTTTTGCTATGTATTGTTTTAATGGGATTTGTTTAGCTACTGTGTATTTACAAATTGATAGGTCACTTTTGATAGTCATCTGTTAAAAACATACTGTTGTCCTGATATGCATTCTGAATTCAGCATTTTCTTGCTTTGAAAGTTTGGATAAATGACTATCTATGGAGTATGCTGTATTGTAGTGAAATCAAATACATTTTTTCTGAATCAGGCCCTAAGACAGTTTGGGAGCATGGATTTTGATTCAGCATGCTTTCGTTAATTTGGCTAATCATTGCGATTATGATTCATTTCATTCTGGGTAACCGACTGCTGCACAGTAAGTGACAGCTGAACCATGTATTATCTAACAGCTAGAAAAACAGCATCACTATCACGTTTAGAAGGCTGAGGATTATGCTTTTTATCAAACACACGTTTTTTACTGAAGTTAAAATGCTTCAGGAAAATCTTGTATTTTTTCAAACTACTTGTAATGTTGAAGTAATGAAGTGATGAAATATCACAGAAAACACTATGAGCTATTTAAGATTAAGAACTTAATTTTATTCTATGTATAGAGCAAAGCGACTTGTTCTGGTTTTTATTAATGTGTAAGCTTTCTGGATTGGTGGTAAGGTTATGCCTGCTGATATTTTGATGATAGTCTGATTTACATGTAAGTAGTAAGTCTAGGAGCTAAGTTGAAGTGAATGGTAAATAGTTCTGAAGTGTTAATATTACTTCCATGCTAATACATATTACATCAGAAGACATTTCAAGTGAAACAGTACTTCTTATTTCTTTGTGGAACTTTACCAAGGATTCCACCAGGTTTTAAAGTTAAGCAAAATCCCAATATGATTGAAAGAAAATTGTGGTTTTACCTAGTATCCCTATTTCCTTTAAAAAACTGTATCTTCCAAGTTTAAAAATATGTATCAAAAAAATCCAAATTTATTTTTTTCCTGCCCTGTTTATGGTTCATCTGAAAAATTGCTATAGAGGATGCTGTGAAGGCACTGGGCCAAGAAAATGTGCTTTCAGGGTAGCATACAGAGAAAGTGCTTGCTATTTGAAAGCCTTGAATTCTGTCTGTTTGATATCTGAAACTGCAGGTGGCCAAAGCTGAATGAAATTTAATATGTTATAGCTGACCACTAATGTACATTTATGTATTTTGAATTCATTTAGTCATGGCTGGAAGAGAAATGTTTCTAGCTACTTTGTAGAGTTTCTATGAGCTTGTCTTCTGCAGAATTTGTAGTGTTCTTGTCTAAAATTTGGTCTGAGTTATATATTCTCAAACTTTTTATAACACAGATATTCTCATGTATAGAAGAAGGTATTTATTTTATTAGAAAAAGAAAAACATTTAGTTACATTTTTAACTTTTAGTATGAATGGTCATATTTGTTCTGCACGAAGAAGAGTGTAAAAAATTATAGAATGAGCCCATGATAACACTGCATCCTAACTTAATGTCTCAGATATAAATAACTATTTCTTAAGACCAGTTAGTTACAAGTAAGAGCTTTGTTTATTAAAAGTAATATGGGTTAAAATAATGCTTTTTTTACATTTATAATCTTGCCTAATAAAACTTTAATAATCAAAAATCATTCACTGAATCTGGAGTTTCACTATGGAAATTAACGCATAGTTCAATAGGTATTGATCTAGGTAGGTAGTCATTTTACTAAGTAAAAGCACTGATGTATATTTTTTCTTGTTATCATTGAAATAATTGATGATAAACTCCTAATTTTATTTTTAGGTTAAATAAAAAAGAGCAGTTTAGAATTGGTAACATGTTTTGTCACTCTTCATAGCCACAAGGTTTTTCTTTGATAAGGGCTTAGGAGTGTTTTATTATAGTAATCCACAAAAAATTTGTATTTCAAAGGGACTGCTGGTCCTAACATGAATAAGACTAAGCATGATGACCTATTTTAAAACAGCTCTTGCCTGCCTTTGGAACTGCTGGATTTTCAGTAAAGCTGCCCAAAAGAAAGATGTTGGTTTGTGTTAAAAGGGGGAAATTGTTATTAAATATCTTCTGTCTTGGACATAAGTATGTTTTATTCAGTACTTATAAAGTTGCTGAATGGTATTATGATGTAGAAGGAGGTTTATATTAGAACTCTACTGTGCTTTTCTATTGCTTGGTATGTTTGGACATAATTAGTATCTTTCTAGGGACTGTTTGAGCATCAGCATAATAGTTTTTGTAATTACATCACTGAAATGTATTCTACCCTTCGTTTCAGTTTAATAAAGATTTTCTTTAAAAATTTTCTCAGTGTGAAATGAAGGAAAGGAGTTACTGAACTGATGCCCACCAACCCAACTATTCTTTGCCTTTTAATTCCTAATTAAGTTCATATTGCCATAATAAATGGAAATTTACATAACAACTTACATGGAATCATGTAACTCACTAGATTAATAAAAAAAATGGTATCACTTCTTTTTTGGTGTGAAGGAAGTATTCTCGTACTGTATTTACATGTCCAGGTGTTGAGGTGGAGCTGCATGGGTGGCAGAAGGCACCAGGACCGGCCCTCATGTCAGAAAAAATTGGTTTCTATCAGCACCAAAATGGATCTGCCACTGGCCATATTGTCCATCAGTGACACTGCTGGACAGTCAGTCACATATTGTCTCTGGGGATAATGTGTAAGAAAAGATAAAAAATCCTGTGCAACATCTGCGACAGAGAGGGAGTGAGAAAAATATGGGAGAAATAGCCCTGAAGAGTCAGTGAGGGAGGAGAGGCAGGAGGTGCCTCCAGGCAGCTGGGCAGAGATTGCCCTGCAGCCCCTGGTGAAGAGCATGGTGAGGCAGCTGTGCCCCTGCAGCCTGCGCATGCCGAGGCAGGTGGATGTACCTGAAGCTGGAGCTTATGGAGAGCTCACCCTGGAGCAGGCTCCTGGCAGGTGCTGCAGCCTGTGGAGAGAGGAACCCACACTGAAGTAGGGTTTTGGGCAAGACTTCTGATTCTCCAGAGCCCCATGCTGGAGCAGGATGTTCCTGAAGGACTGCACCCTGTGGAATGGACCTGGAGCAGTTCTTGAAGAACTGTAGGCTGTAGGAAGGACCATGTTGAAGCAGTTCAGTAAGGACTGTATCCCATGGGAAGAACCCCACATTGGAGCAGGGGACAAGTATGAGGAAAAAGGAGTCACAGAGATGAAGAGCTCTCAACTGACCACAGTGTCCCTGCCCCCTCCACCTGCACTGCTCAAAGTGCAGATGTGGAAGGTTCATAAGTGAAGCTGAGCCTGGAGAGAAGGAAGAGGCAGGGGGGGAAAGTGTTTTTAGATGTTTTTTATTACTGTCCTACCCTGTTATTAAGTGACAATAATTTGAATTAATCTTCCAAAACTGTACTCTAGTAATTGGTGAGTATAGTCTCTCTGTCCTTATCTTGACCTACAAGCTTTTCCATCATATTCTCTGCCCTGTCTTGCTGAGGGAGGGGAATGAAAGAATGGTTTGTTAGATGTCTGGCAGCCAGACAAAGTTAATCCACCAGAATATTTATTTAGCAAATATATTTGCAAAGGCTAACTTGAGCCTAGAGATACTACTCTTCCTGGGTCCCTGTGGAATCAATACAGTAAGAAAAAGAGAGGCTTCTCCAGAAGGCAGATCTGAGAGGCTAAATTCAGCTCCAGAGCCCCAGGCAGTTCCATGCTGTCAGTGCAGCACCCGCAGCTCCATTGCCAGCCCAGCTGCTCCTTCCTGCTTCCATGACACCATCATGGCCCTGGTGCAAGTGTCTGTTGAACTGTCTAGTGAAACTATTTCAGGGAGGTTAAGCTAATGAAAAAATATTTTCCCCTTCATCACTTTGGCAGAGCATCTTTTTAAGCTACGGAAAGGAACTCATCTGATTTATTGTACAGTCCTACAAAATGCTGAGCTGGCACAGCTGAGGAGCTGAGAGAGATTAGCTACAGTACTTTTGGAGTTTCTGACAGCAATGGAATTATTCCACCATTATTTCCACAGTCTGCAGAGACTGGTGATGTTGCAGTCATTGAGAAAACCAGCAGTCAAACATGTACAAACTAATTTCTGATTTTGAACTTGCTGTTTAATGTCTATGAATCAATGACACCAGAATTAGTGTTCAGAGGATTTTTGCTGAAGAAAACAAAGAAAATGCTCATAACATTTTTCTGCTGAATAACTGGAGTTGGAAAGCTGTTACTGTTGTTACTTTAGATAGAACTAGGGTTTGTGTCTCCATATCAAACAGCAGATTTTCTTCTTTAACACTTTTTAAACTCTGATTTTCAGACATAAGTTAGTTCAGCTCATAGGATGAAGACAGAAAGGAGAGATGAAATACCTCAGATGACTCTGGTTAAGTGAATGAGCTCTGTAAAGCTGTGTTGCATTTTCCAGTCTGATCTGAGACATAAATAATGAAAGGTGTGTAGTGAAGGCCTTAGTTGTAATTGCTGCACGCACATGCACTTGTATTTCCACAGGTAACTGGACAGTCTTCTTGTTGTGTAAAATAAAAGGAGAGCTGCTTCATCCTTACTGTTTCAGATTTTGTATGGGAAGATCTGATTATTTAAACTGTGCAATGGCTTTGGCTCTAAGTTTGTTTGCAATTTACTTGAAATACAGGCTGCATTAATACTTCTAAGAGGGCACACAAATAGTTTTGTTCTAATTTGTTCTAATCTGTTACTGAAATGTAATTTTAAATAGAGATCTTGTAGATGACAAAAGTTCTGATTAATTTTCAATGTGCTAGGGTCATGAATTCATTAACTACTGAATGTTTTTAAGATTATGTAGAGAAATAGAAAGTATGAACTTATCTTTGCCACTGTCTATGCCAACACATAAGAAAAAGATAGACCTTGCATCAAAGCATTTAATTTTTTTTATAATTGCAATAAAAGTAATTGATTCTGCTAAGTTGCAGGCTTGCAGACTTACTTGTGCAATTGATATGTAGCCTCATTGACTTAATTGAATTAAAAAAAAAGATGACTGAGAAATGTAGCAATTAAAAATATTTCCATGCTAGTAGCAATTTTTTGAATGCCTACCTAGCATTCTTATTTTTAAGCAAGGCTATATTTAGAAGGACATTTCATTCTTTCAGAAGAGAAATGAATATATCAGGACTAGGACTATTATGTAGGAATATTAAATATTAACATATTTTGTACTACTTGGTTGCTAATATTAGGCCAGTATTCATTAGGACCTATATTCTACTATTAGTTAGAATTTTTTTCTCTTGGAATGCTGTAACTGTAGTCTTTGATCAACATTGTATTGAAAAATAAAACAGCTGTCGCCTTTCTTATGTCTTCCCTCTAGAATGCTGGTAAAAAATACTACAAAAGCAATATTTTAACATGTGAACATGTGTAATAGCCCGAAAAGATCATGATGGTCCCCCTTTCCTAATCAAAGCCCACTCTTCTGGAAAGATTTGCTGCCCCCAAATCTGAATAAATTATACATTTTAAAAATGTCATAATCATTGAGAAGCCAGTAATTTTATTACAACTTTGTGTTGAGCATTTTCCTATCAATGTCAGACACACATTTCTGGAGGATTTAGTGAGCTTTATTTTTTTTCACAGGTTAATATTCGATCTGTTTCAGTGGCTGGTTAAAAATTTCCAATGCCTGACTGGGAGTGGTGACTCCATTACTTGTTCGTAGCACTGCTGCCTAGAATGCCTGTGAACACTTATATTAGATGTTTCTCTGTCAAGAAAATGAGGATAGAACTTCTTTAGAGATCTACCTGAGATGATAATGGAATTACTCTGAAAAAAGAAAGATATTGTGAAAGAAATTTTTTCCACACAAGAAATTATCTATTTCTTCCAATGCTCCAAATAGTTTTAAATTAAGTAAATTCTAGTTTAATATTTTTGTCTTACTTTCATTTAAGTTATACAAGATAGGATTTTCCAATTTTTGTAATTTTATATCCATTTTGTATATAAAAATGTTCTGGGAGATTTAAGTCTGTCAGTTCTTTATATTTTAATCCAGACTTATTTGAGGTTGTTCTCTTTCCCCAACTCATTTCTACGGATGAGGCTTGTAAGAAAATATTTGGGTTAGACCCTCTCACTAGCAAATAAAACACTTTATGGCTTTCTTGTTTTGCTTTCTTGAAAATTTTGTTTCCATAATGAAACAACAGAGCCGAATTTTGGTTTAACTTGAATTCTTTTATTCTGTTATAAGTCTACTAACATCATTAGATCACTTCTGATTTAATCTTATTGTGAAAGAAAAGAAATTATGTCCATCATTTCTCATCATTTATGTCAAAACCTATAAGGGCCTTGTGGGAGTGAGAGACTGCAGACAACCTTGCTTCAGCCCTGTAGAATTTAAGCCATGAATTTGTAGTTCCTGAACTGTCTTTGGTGCCTGAGGAAGAGTGAAGAGAACAGCAATCTGAAGCGAGGTGTAGTGCTCATCCTGGTGAAGTCTGGAAACAAATGAAAACACCGTCTGTCACATTGGAATTGCATTCTTTGGTTTTGTAAGATTTTTTGCCTTCTTACTTGATAAGGACACTTATATTATTTTCATATTCACTGTAGAGGCTTCCAAATTTCCTGTTAGCAGTAAATTAACATTTACTGTTACCACTGCTTGAGCAGGAGGTGAGTGTAGCAAAAGCATGGGTTGTAGATTTACTCCTAATATTTTGTTGATGATTTTATTTTTCTTACCAGCAAGGTGTTTTCTGGTAATTTCTGTAAAGATTGATACATTTTCTCTTCTAAGAAGTGGATAAACATCATAATATCTGGTGTTCAACCAAACGTAAATGAATAGATAAAATATGTAAAATAAATGCAGAAAATTGAGACACCTTGTCCAGAAATATCCTACCAATAGAGTAAAATGACAGTTATCTGTTATAACTATTGAAATTAATCCAGCTTTTCACTGTACCTGTAAAAGGTGAAGAAGTTAGCAAGCCTTGTTACTACAAGCACTTAATGGTTTTCACTGTTGGTTCTAGAATATGCTCCTTTTTTTTTAAACTTAATTACTCGATTTACCTCGTACATCTTTGCCTACTCTGCTACCTCTGGATATTTTTGTGTAACAGCAATTTGTGCAATACACACAGTATAAAGATTCACAGTGTAATAAACTGAAATTAGTGCATGTTTCACAAACATGATAAAGCTTTGGGTTAAAGTTCAAGAATAATCACATGTGTAGCAAGTATTCTGCTTACAGTAATAAAAAGTGAAGGAGCTGAAGGAAATTGCAAATTGATATTTTAAGTTATGACATCAGCTTTTATGTAGATACAGCTTTAGGTTTTTGTTTGTTTACAGTGGATAAAGGGAGGACAGTGGGGCTTTCAGTGGTTCTTCTCTCTCTTTACATATAGTTAACTCACCTTTAGGAGCATGCACACTATTTGAGTTACATGAATCAATTTTTTACACGTTTCTAGAAGTAAAAAAATATTTGAAGAATATTTCTGATTTAAAGCTGGAAGAATTATTTCAGTAATAAAGTGCAAAGGAGAAGTCATTAATGCACTTGACTGTTACTAAAAATCTGAAAGACCCTCTGTATGTGTGTACATATGATTTTAATAAAAAAAATACAACTATTTTTGAAAAATAAACAATAGCTACTCAATATCCTTTGGGGTCTCATTAAGAAAATCTTTCTGATCCAAAGTTTTTCACTGTTCTACGATATTAAATGCCTTAGCACTATTTTATCTGTAGTAGACAATATGTAGACATAGCTGCAGTATTGACTAGGATGATCTTTGTCCCTATAGCTTTATATTAGCTCTTTTTGGTGGAAAATTCCTGTATTTCTGTTGCTACAGAAATGGGTGCTAACAAAATTAAGTCCTGTCCTGATAAATGCATCTAGTTTGGTCAAGAATCAAAGTAAAGAAATTCTAAGAGGGCATATTTAATTAATGTTATTTCTAAGGGCTGGCATCTGATAGTTGAAGCTTTTTTTTTTTGCTGTCAGCTGCACCATTTCCAACTGGAGTACTGTTTTTAATTTGCCTCTGACAGACAGCCGTGCCACTGAAATTGCGCGAGTCTGGTTCCTATCAGTTTCTGTTCATTTGCTTATTCACTTCCTTGCTTTGCTACAACCTACTTGTGCTTTCTCAGTCTGTCAGATACACTTAAAGGAAATTGTAGTCTACATTTCTACCCTAGTTTTGTTTCCCCATGTTTCTTTATTTTAATAATCTGTTTTATCCAGTTTTAGTTAGAGCAGATTGATCTACTTTCTTTGGAGGATGGATTGATTGAGTCAAGGTGCTTGTAAGAATGACGCCGAAATGATGAATGTACAGTGAAATCACCCAACCCTGTTTCTGTCCATACTGATGAGGAATAAGAGCTTTTTTCAGGACTGCTACTTTCCATCTCCAGCAGCTATGTGGGTGTTTCTGGGCAGAGGTGGAGAGGGAATTGACCTTAACATTTGTTAGCAAGTTTTGGATTGTCTGCACTCTCACTAAGAAGGAAGTGATTAGAAAGAAGAACAAATCTGACTTAGATTATCCTTTTGCACTCCCAAAATACATTTTTACTGCCTTGAACAAATGTTGCCCCTGAAGCAGCACAAGTAGGTTTTGTTCCTTTCTCTGGCCTTTTGGTAAAAATAGAGCAAAAGCGCATCATCCACGAGACTCATATCTTAGTGTGCTCATCTTTGCCTCTCTCTTTCTGCTTCTTTTATTTTCTGTCCTTGAGGAAGGATGTTATTATTGCAAAAAAGTTTTCATTGGAAAGTCTAGTGGTTGAAAATAAATAAAGTTGCAAAATTTGAGTTTCAGAGAGAGTACTGTTGTCTACTGAGTACTTAGTACTGAGTATCCAAGAGCTTCTTAAAACACATTTCCCAGTAACTGAAACATGGTACATGTTCCATGTTCTCTGGATTCAAATATGAACTCAAGTTTGAGGTATTACTCCATAATAATACCAAGTTAAAGTGTATACCAAGTCTCTCCACATTCCCTGTGTCTTGCATTCCACAAAAAGGAAGCATCTCTGTGACAGTTAGAGACTACTATAAAAAACAGCTGGTCACAGAGGTGAGGATATCTGAGTCCTGATGCATGACAGATGATTTGTTTAAGTTTACCTTTGGTCGCCTCCTAAATTCCATTACCTGCAGGGTGCATGGCATTGTAGTATCTACTATCCATGTAATACAGCAGTGTCTATTGCAGCAAAACCTGTAGCTTGCCCTGCAGTCATGGTTTTAAGCGTAGTGTGTAGTGATGTGGTTTCTCCCAAGTTATTCTTGTTTCTTGTTGGACATGGAGGTTGCTGAATTTTATACAAGTTATGTTTTCTCATATTTTTTAGGAAAAGCTGAAATACTCTAATCAGAAAATTATTAAAGCATGAAAAGTGACATTGTCCTCATTTGAAAACAGAAAGTTCAGCCTCCTGGATACTTAAGATTTTAAAACCACTATTTTGCCATCAGTGCAACTGTGCTGCAGGAGAAATGAGGAATCCAGTATAACCCCATGACTATGTACTTGATAATCATTTCACTCTTAATAGTCGAATCTGTCCATTGTAATGAAGCAATTAGCTTGCTCTGCCTCTAGCTGTAATCTAAGAGTGAATAGCAACATTTATTCTTGTTTCAATGCTTTTGCTGTTGAATACTATTAGGTGGGGTTTATTTGACCTGTCCTTTCGTTTTCACTTTTGCATTGCAGGAAAAAAAATAGTTTTTATATGTCAGGAAATCTGTTGCAAGGGCATTTATGATAGATGATTTTAGCTTGCTGTCATAAATTTCCTTGGTTCAGAAATAAAGGTGATATAACATTGGAGGAAATAAAACAGAAGAAAATAAAGAAAAAAAGGGCAAGGAAAGGAGAAACCACAGCTGCTATTAGTTCCTCAGGTTTCATTTGAAGTGATCAAAGAAGTGATCTGTGACAAAGTATTACTTATTCCTGATCTCATCAGTGAGCCTTGGAAGCTTCCGTGTATTTCTCAATTTTTTTTATGGTCTAACACTCAGTTTCAATTTATATTATTTTTCTAAGTCTGTCTGGTTAAAATAGGGACAAAAATTCCTTGTATGCTTTTTAAATGGGATAAATACAAGATTTTATTTGAAGCGTAATATTTAAGGATAGAGAATGTGAGTGTGCCTATTTTGACTTCCCAAGAATTTGGTAGCATTTGTTTTCTTTCTCATACTATTTTTTTTTTCTTTACCCTACAGTGCTTATTCCTTGTAAGAGCTTTTTATGATACAGGTAGGTTTTGTCTAATGCAACTGCTACTCCACTCCTACAATGACAAGGAATTCAGCATCAGATACGACATTCGGGAGATATGAGGAGAAGGAAGGCAGGAGGAAGAGTGTTTGGGTTTTTCCCAAAAAAAGTTGGGAAAAGTTGGAAGGCAGTTCCAGGTAAACTGGAACAAGTAAAACATGTTTCCAGGTAAAACATGACATTAGGAAGTTTTTCAGAGGAGACAGAACCCTTTTTTTTTTGTAGAGTTTTCGAGGTTTTATTTATCTTCAAGTTCTACCGACAGATTTCTCTACTGCAGTGTATTGTGCATATTCTTCTAAGGTCATTGGGTTCTTCTCACATCCTCAGTAAGGTCTTGATGTACTTAAGGCTTCATTAGACCTTCTCAACTTTTTTTTTTTTGAATTTGCCTGTCCACTGAGGTAATGAAAGATTATTTTAAATTTTTGCCAGGATTTTTTTTTTTGACAGAACCTTTCATGTGATGCTAAAAGCCAGACAAGTTTTGATATCTGGATTCTGATGGAAAAAAACTGAATTTGTGCCAGGTTCTTTCCCCAGCTCTTTGGCAGCCTCATTGGCAGGTTGGTGGGAAGCCATATTGTGCATCCTTTGACTCGTTCAGTCCCTGGTTCTTCAGAAGCAGAGACAGCTGGAGCTTCCAGGACCCTTAATTCTGGGCAGCATGTCAGGCAGCTTTTTGCAAAACCTGAACTCCCGATTGAAGTGGGTCAAAAAAAAGTAATTCTAGTTTGTGGAAAAATTCTAAATATGTGGTATTCATTCTTCAATAAAGCAGATTCACTGCTAGGTTTTAACCTTGTTTACGCTTTTCCTTATGTGAATTTTGAATGCTCTCTCGATTTTTTGGTATCTTGAATGTAACTCTTTTCTCTCGTTTACCTTTCTTCTGTCAGTGACAGAACAATGTTTCTGGTTAAAGAGTGCTTTCACAAATGAAAAACTGAAATGTTAAGAATGTGTGATCTGACATGTTTTTTCAGGTAAGACAAAAAAATCAGCCCTGTTAGTCTGTACAGTGAGAGACTGTTATTATGTTTGACTGCCTCTCTCTTTACTGGGGACTGAAGTCTCTGAAATAACCACTGGAACTTCATAAACCAACTAAGTTTTCATGCTGAATAGGCATGAAATGTTGAATTGTTTTTGTTCTATTATTTGATTGAAATGAACCAATGCTTCATTCTCGTATTAATCTGTCAGCACAGTGGGCTAAACCTCTGCTATGAAAACTTTGATATTTTCTATACCATACAGTATTTAAATATATTTTTCTGTCAGACAACAAACAAAATGTACTTCTAATTATTGTTATCACTTAACAAGTAGCCTTCTATTGTCTAATTTAGAATAAGAAACTTCTTTAAATCCTCAGAAAACTAAATTAGTCTCATCCTTACAGAATAGTAGAGAACAAATTTAATTGCCTACATTTCCTTATTTTTCTTTGTCTAATTTATATTGTTAGCATTTGGAGGCAGCTCACAGGAGTTTTTTATTATTTTTGATGTTCATGGCTTCTCTGGGTTATTCTAAAATTTGTGGTAACTATTTGCCTTTAAGGTTTTTTTTAAAAAACCTTTCTGTGACTGGCATTCCCCAAAGGATGTAATCTTAAATAAGCTTCTCCTTTTGTTAATTTTTGGACAATCCAGAAGAGAGCTCATGCTGAAAACATACAAAAAGGCAAGAGTAAAAATTTATAAATTAAATAGGAGAATAGAAAATAGAACTAACACGAATTTCAACCTTAAATTTATTTGAAGGCTGTATCCTTGTTAATCAGTTCCTTTAAATATAATTGAGGCAAACTATTAAGTCAGACATATGATGGATTATTTTCTTTTTCCATTTATAATCAGATATTAAAAGACATTAAGATAAAAAAGTATGTAGTTTCACACTTTCACCTTTTATTTAGGGTTTTTTTCCTTTTTCTTTGTTTAGAGTTTTTTTTTTTGTTTGTTTGTTTATTCACTGTCACCAAGAGAGTATGAAAAATTTTAGAACAATTTTCTAAAAAAGGTTGGGGCCAGAGAATAACACCCTTCTGTTTACTGGTTTATAATTTCCTCTACCATCTGAATTTCATGTTGGGCTATTCTCCCAGGACTACTTTACTGGAGCAGTTCCACACACTCAGACAACTGCCCTTTTACTCTGGGGTCAATCTCTGAAAAAAGAATAGGTAGCTGCATGAGAAGAGGAAAAAGAATAAGAGAATAAGGGGAAGATTTCTGAGCTATTAACAGATAAATAGTTTGGAGAAAAATGAAATTTTTTCTGTACTGTCTTTGGAATTTTTTCCAAATGATGAAGAGCAAGTGTTCTAGTCAGAAAAATGCATTGGAAGATGCTGAGGGTGTGGCCTTGCACATAGGATAAGACTAAATTACAGTCTACTGACTCTTTCCATTGAGGAAATTATCACAACATCCTAAAGAAGTGGAAGATTTTATTTTCAGATTTCTTTTCCTGAGTTTGTTTAGCATTCCAAGTGAGAAATCTTGAAGATTGACTTGTGGGTGAAGTGCTCATCTACCCTTGGAAGATTATAAGTAATTCCTTCTGCTTTTCATCATTCTTTCTTCAAGCCTGAGTGACTTTATGGCATGTTTTTCCAGAATTGCATTTATTCCTTGTTTCAGGCTACACATGCAAATCTGCATGAAAGGTTGGAGAGCTGTGGTGCTGTTGCCAGACTGTTTCATACATATAGAAGTAATTTTCTTGGGAAAAAGTGGTTTTTGTCTGAAATCCTTGAAACTGAGGAGGAATTTTTTATTATCTTGGAATTAATTTGGGGAATGGTGATCAGTTTTGATGTTCTGAAAATTTTTGTCTTTAATCTCTTTAACTGACGTCCATGGCAGGCTGAAAACATACAAAGAAATTTTGGATCAAACTTGACTTTTCGCCTTTCAACCTGGCACTTAATTCACTTCTGGAACTCCTTGCTCATTTTAAATAAGAGTTGGATTTTCTGGGAAGGGTTATGTGTCCTGATGGTGTCTTCTGTGATGGAAAGTCTGTCAAGAAGATTTTAAGGGCTTGTCTCTGGTGTACAATGTAGTGATGGAATGGAAATCATGTTTTTTCTGTCCAAAATTTTTTTGGTTATTTAAATTCCTCCTCTTTCTTCAGTTTCTAGTATAAAACGGCATGCCAACCAAAAGGATTAGGCTGAACAAAGAGACATTTGGAGAATTCTAAATAAGTAAAAAATTTGAAACTTCCTTGTGTCCTTTTTAATTGCAAAGAGGTGGGAGATTATGTTGTGAGGAGTTGTGCCTCTTCTCCCAGGCAGCTAGGGATAAGACAAGGGAAAATGGCCTCAAGTTGTACCAGAGGAGGTTCAGTTCAGATATTATTGTGATGTGGTTTAGTGGGTATGGTGGTATTCACTCTAAGGTTGAACTTGATGATCTTGGAGATCTTTTAGGACTCTGATGATTCTGTCATTTCACTGTTTCGGAAAGCAGGTTGTTTTCCTCCAAGTACAAGTTAGAAGGTAGCAGAAGACCAGTGGGAAATCTCTGGCTTTCCACCAAAAACCTTTGCAGAGTTTAGTCTCTGCCCATTTCCAGGAAGAGAATGAAGAAACTGAGGATATCCAATCATTATCAAATGCTAGCATGATAACATTTTTATAGGCTTATTTTTTGAGAACATCTATTGAAATCAAAATTTCTATTTAATTTTGTGTTCATCTGGTGTCTTCTATTTTGTCTACAGAACTTTTTGAAAAGAGGCCACCCAAAAGGTTATGGTCAAAACCACCTACAAGAAAATTTTCTGCTACATTATGCACAAATATTTTAAAGGACTTCTCAGAACATAGACTTTTAAAGAGATTGTTTGTTTTTGCTTGTTTTGTTTTGTTGTGTTTCTAAGTGGCATAGATCAGAAAATCTGTTGGTAATATGGCCATGTAAAATCACCAAGCATGTTTTATAATTTTTTTTATTATTTTCTTGGCTATTCCTATATGTAGCCCATTTTTTTGTTATATTATTGATCCAAAGCTCAACTGGTATATTGCTGCCAGTCATGTTTGAATGACTCAGTGGATCTTTCCAAAATGCTATTTTGCCACTTCTGGGATCCCTGTGGACCTAGCTTCACTTGTAAGTTCTAGCCTTGACAGATTGGGTGTGTTGTTTTACCTCTGTCAGATTATGGAGCCAGAAATGCCTTTCTGTTTGCCAAATGCATAGTGTGGGAGTTGGGATTGCTTTTGCAGGCTTGTAATACCTGTAAAAAACTAAGCTGTTAATTTTTCCTCAGTTACAAAAATAATTGTAGATTTAAAATTGTCAATTCATGAGGCTCATGTGTCTCAGGAATATCAGGAATTTCAGTTTCTAATTTTTATAAGTAATTATTTTCCAAGCTAAGGGTATAAGATGATAGAGAAAGTAGTCACATTTGATAGTATGCACTCCCAAGACAGCTGCCAAAGCTAGGAATTTGGTTTAATATTGCCAGGAGTGTGTTAAAATACATGTATGAAAAGGGATATAGTAAAATCAGAGATTGAAAAATCTAAGTGGAAAGCTATAGGCCTTTGTTTTGAGGAACATGCCACCAAAGAAATTTTATGACATCTCTCAAACTTTGCAGGATATGCTATGGTAAAGGCCATAGAAGAAGCTAGTGTGGATAAGATTCAAAAAACTAATTTGTGGGGCAAAACAGTCACAGATGTGTAAATGCATGCTGAGAAAAAGTTTGTTAATTCTAGACTGCTATTTTCACTTCCAGCAGCACTTTACAAAATGGCACTACCACTGAAGGAGTTTCTAACCTGATTGTGTTTGGTAATGCCTATCAATAGATCTCTTTTCTGGCACGAGTCATGTAGTTTGCATTATCATTTGATATCAGGTCTGTAAAAGCAGGCCATGTTGTTTCCCTGGCTGGTAAGGAATAGAATTAAAAATAATGTGAAACCTCTTGATTGAAGCTGGGAATATAGACATCTGTTTATGGCTTTTGAAACACATAGTATATCTGTAGTGGGGAGCTATTTGCTATGGAATGATATTTAATTCAAAAGAAATGTTATAGAATACAGCAGATGTATTGGGGGAGAAATTGGGGTTTTGCAGAACAATCAGATATGACTTTGTTTTGACTTGGGGCCAATGGGGGCTTTCACTAATTCAGTAAATGATACAGTCATGTGCACCAAGATAAACAACCTTCAGCATGAGGGACGTCATGGGAGTGCATCCTTTTAATATTTTTAATATTTTAATATTTTAATATTTTAATATTTTCACTTCAAATAGTGGTGAAGAAATAGGTAGAATTTGTCAGTTCCATTGGAATATGAGGTATTCAGTAAGCCATTCTCTTGAGAGAATAATGGGTGAGCAACAGTAAAATGAGGTTAATACAGATGTGATTTACTATGTAGATAAATATCTGAAGTCCTGTGCTAAGTAATTATTGATTATTCATTGATAAATATGCTGGGAATGAAATGGTGCACTGTGCCTTTCTCAGAGTCTTCTGATGTACATTTTGCAATGGTTGGAGACATCAGGAGTTGAAATAGTAGGAGAAACCACACTTTCCCTGATTTGTACTAACCTGACGTAGTAAGAACCTACAATGGAATTCAGGAACAAATCTTTAAATCCTAGAGGAGATCTGTCTTTTCCTCCCTGTCTCCATAGAATAAGAATAAAAATACTTTTTCAATGTTTTTCTAGTTTTTCTGTAAGGGTTGAAATGAAATACCATTTGGTCCATCTTGACACTTAAAGAGGCTGATCTACACTGGTGTTACAGTTCATTGCAGAGTGGAGAATGACCTGGATTACCCTGTGGATTGTAAATCTCTTTGAAATTTTGTAATAAATGCTTTATTGACTTACCTTCTCAATAACACAAAAGACAGACAAAATAATTTTATTTGCAAATGACAGACTAAAAGATTAATATGCACAATATAACAGACTAAATGTTTACCATGTACAAACTACCAAACTGGTCCCCCTTACCTGTACTCAGGCTGATATCTTTGACAGGGGCTAGGCATAAATATGTGAGAAAGAATATCTCACCAGGTAGTTTTATAGCCTCTTTTGCTCTATAGGAAAACAAATCCACATTGACCAAATTCATTGTGTTTAAATAGAATTTTCTGTATGTCCCCTGAACTGTTTGGTTTTACAGTTTAGATATTTTCAGTTTATCTTAGTTTGATCTTGGGTTCTTAAAAAGTACCAAGCATTTTTCCAGTATGGAAATAATTCTCAGCTTCTGATTACCCTTACTGTCCTTCTTGTTAGTTTTTTAAAATCAATTTTCTTCTTTCTGAGGGGTAACTAGAACTGAAAGGTTAAAAATATAAGAATACTACATATTTATCAAGTGATATAGTAGCATATTGTCTTCTATAATAAACTCCAAACGTATTGCTTTTGCTTTTCTTAATTACTATTAGAAGCTGATTTTTTCCCCCTGAAACATAATAGCTAATTTATCAGAGAGCTTTACATCTGTTGTTAGCGTTATTTTTGTCATGTGTATTACTTTTTATGTACCCACACTGACCGTTACCGAGCCTTTAGTTACAAGATTACAGCAAGTCTCTACCATTGGGGAATTCTTTCACCAATGTCTATATTTTCATATTTGCCTTGTGTTTGGATGAAAATATTCAGGCTTTGAGAACTGCCCTTTTGAAATGAGAATGTACTAGATATGGGATTAAATATATATATTTAATTAAAACTTTTTAATGCTCCCTATGAAGGTTTTCTCAGATTTTACTTGTCCTAGGTACAGTCCAGATGAGGAATTCCTGTAGTTTGATAATTTTATTAAATTGATAAGAGCTGAAGTAAATTGGAATATAAATATTATTCGCTTGCCTTCTAATGCTCCAGTTACGGAACATAAATGTTTTTGTGCCTCAGAACTACAAGACAGCATTTTCTTATTTGACTGTAATAGTTACATATACAAATGTAAGTGAAATTCCGAAAAATGTGGTCTAAACATCAATATGACTTTATGCAGTAAAACTCCTTCTTTTGTTTAAAATTTTTATTAAGTATTTGGTTTGCCTTAAAAAGAGCAAAACTGTACTAAGTGGAACAATTTAGAGAGTACAGACATATGTGTATATGGTCATAGTACAAGATTTATTTACTTAGCTGGAAATTCTGTTTAAATTATATATGTGGCTATAATTTAGATAACAGAACAGATGGAGTGTTGTTCTTTTCAGGTTAAGATATTAAAGGTTTTTATTTAATATCTATTTTCATCTCTGGGTTTTCATGGAATTTTTTTTTTTCGTTGGTTGGTTGCTTTGCTTTGGTAACATTTAGAAAATTTAGCATTACCCTGCTTGCTGATAGTTTTGGGATTATGATGTACCTACTGTGTTGCATTTGCACTGTATTCTGTGAAAGCAGTGCTTGCAAAATGTTCAAGGCTTCTACAAGCCAGAGGATTCCACATAACACAGAAATACCTATTGAAGACTATTCCCTAAGTCTCACCAGTATGTGTAAATATCCAAGGCACATTTATAGCTGACTATTGAAAATATAGATTTTTGGGGGTTGGGTAGGCAGGGGCATGTGTACTTGAAAATATCTGGAAGTGTTTGAGTAAAAAGGGAAAAATGCCAAGTTTCTACTGGTATACACATATTTAGTACCAAAATAAAATTTCATTGATTATTTTGATTTTAAGAGGAAACATGATAATTATTCTTTATTCCTGTTCTTTTAGGATGTGTGAAATGAATGGAAGATGAATCCCTAGACAGGATAGATTATTCTTAGGTCATCAGGTCCAAACCCTAGCTCTCAGACAAGCAGTCTTAATAGCCTCTTTCATTACTATTTTATAGGTAGAGCCTGATTAATTTAACTATATTTTGCTCTCACTATTCTTACTTGAAGATGTACTAGTATACCATTCTCCTTACAGCTAGAAGCCATCTTCTCATTTCCTGCTTAAACCAGTCCCAGACAATTTATGCCTATTCTTTAATGTTTTTTCTGCTTTCTCTGATATTTGGCTGTGCTTTCATGCCAACTTTTTTATTTCTTATTTTACTACAATTCAGATGTCTCCTCCTGTTCCTTAAATTATGCTCTGTATTCCCTAATGATCATCCAAACTCTCCAGGTGTAAGTTCATTTTTCTTGAAGATGGATAAACAGGACTGTGTGTGTTCAAGGAAAAGTTTTTACAGGACCACTGTGTTGGCACTAACACTTCTTTCTTCACCATAAGTGGCAGGACTAATTCTCTCTCTCCAGTTGCTCTCCTCTTTTATTCTGGAAATTATTTGCCATTCCTGCTTGTTCTGTGCTATGAATGACTTTTGTACATTGGCTTCTCAAAGACTTGATCTTGTACTGGGTACAGCTGGCTGTAGCACTTTGAGAAGGAATTAGGAGCATGGAGACTAAATGAGCTTGTACACCAGCAGCACACTTAATCACAGGTATGTTTGATGTTAATGACTTAAGTGACCTCCCTGCTCCACTGAGCAGAGGGCAAGGCCTAGGAGCAAAGCTAGGGGTCAACATTACAATACCTTACACGACCCTCTGTGAGGAGAGATTATAGAATCATGAATGATTTGGGTTGGAAGGGACCTTCCAAATCATCTTGTTCCAACCTCCCTGCCAAGAGCTGGGGTGCCATCCAGTACATGAGGTTGCCCAGTGCCACATCAAACCTCACCTTGAACAATTCTAAGAGTGGGGCATCCATAATTTCTCTGAGCAGCCTGTTCCTTTGTCCGACCACCCATACACTGAAGAACTTCTTCCTAACATCTTATCTAAATATTTCACCTTTTACTTTAAAATTGTTTCCCCTTGTATTACCAATATCTGCCTGTGCAAAAAATGATGCAGACTGGGCAGGGAATAAATAGAAACTGCGAGGAGACTTTAAGATTGCTGCTGCGTGGAAAGCTGGACACAACCTGGCAATGTGCTCTTGCAGGGCAGAAAGCCAGCTGTATCCTGGGCTGCGACTAAAGAAGTGTGGCCAGCAGGTCAAGGGAGGTGATTCAATACCTCTACTCCTGTCTTGTGGGACCCCTCTTGGAGTACTGCAGCCAATTCTGGAGTCGCCAACATATGAAGGATATGGACGTACTGGAGCGAGTCCAGAGAACAGCCACAGAGATGCTCAGAGGGCTGGAGCTCCTCTGGAGCCTGAAGACAGGCTGAGAGATGTGGGGGTAGTTCAAACTGGAGAAGAGAAAGCTCTGGGGACGCCTTACAGAACCTTCCAGTATCTGAACGAGGCTCATAAAAAGGAGGGAGAAGGACTTTTTGTGTGGACATGTAGTGACAGGACAAGGGGAAATGGCTCTAAACTCAAAGAGGGCAGGTTTAGATTGTATATTAAGAAGAGATTCTTTACTCTGTGGGTGGCAAGTCACTGGAATAGGCTGCCCACAAAACGTGTGAATGCCCCATACCTGGAAGAGTTAAAGGTCAGGCTGGTTGGAATTTTGAGCAACCTGGTCTAATGGAAAGTGTCCCTTCCCATGAGTGATTTTGATAATGGTCTAAAGAACTTTGTTAACCTTGGTGACGTATGTGCAGCATACTCATCTTCAGACCTGTATATTTTCCTCAGAAATCCAAATAAATGAGGCACATCCTGGATGCCATATCTTTAAGTTGGAACAACTTCTCTTCATTTTGATCCTCTTCTGTGTTTTTTGTTTTATTTACTTATTTTTTTCCCGTATTTGCTTTATTTACTTATGTTTTATTTACTCTTTTTTCCTTTCCTGTCTGTTAATAATCAATGGAAAGTTAATTTCTTATAACTTTTCCCTGGACCTTAGTTTATTTTCTTCACAAATCTGCTTCTTAAAAAAGTCCTCTGGCTTCTGGCTTCTGGCCTTGCTTGGCATGCAGTATAGCATCCTTCTGTCAGACAGCCATTCTTACCTTCTTGGATGTGCGTCTGGGAGAAGACAAGTTTGGAAGAATTCAGTGATTGCCAGACGTTTGAGTTCCAAAATAGGAAGGAACTGTAAAAAAAGTCTTAAAACTGCTTGTCTGAGAGTTTCAGCAGATATTTTCCACTCTGGCACCTTAGGTCAGAATGGAAATTAATTCATTAATTAGAATGTCATATGGGCTTTTCTCTGGACTTGTGCTTGAAAAAGTGAGGAATTTTCAAAATTAATCTAATACCTACTGTGCTTCATCCTCAGAATTAGTCTTTAAAGCATAATTTTGACCCTATGATCATGCTCTTTCCCACTGCACACAGTCATTAGTAGATGCTCTTCCTTTTCTGCTTTGGTGGGTTGATTCTGGCCAGCAGCTAAACAGAGCTGTTCACTCCTTCCCCTCTCCTGTGGGATGGGGGAAAAATAAAAGAAAGGCATAAAGTTTTGTGGATCAAGATAAAGGCAATAGGTGAAGCAAAGGCTATACTTGCAAGTAAAGGAGTTTATTCACTGCTTTCCAGTGGCAGCCAGATATTTAACCAATTTCTGGTAAGGTTGGCCTCAGAGTGTAACCATGGTTTTCCCTACTTTCATGTCCCTTTCTTGAGTTTTTATTGCTCAGCAAAATATAATATGGTATGGGACATCCTGTTGATCAATAGGACCAGCTCTTCCAGCTGTGTGTTCTTCCAGTTTCTTGCCAGCACTAGCCTACTTCTGGAGTGATAGACTGGGCAAAACCTTAGCACTATGCAAGCCCTGTTCAGCAATAACCAGAATTCTGGTGTGTTATCAACAGTGTTAGTCACAAATGCAAAAATCTCAGGACCATCGGGCTGCTGTGAAGGAAATTGACTCCATCCCAGCCAAATGCAGTACACCTGCAGAGATCCTGTCTAAAAAAGCTTCACAAAAGGGACAGAAGAATAGGGGATTATTTGGAGTCCAGTAGTGTTGTGTAGATCAAAGATGTGCCTTTCACTTGTGATGCACAGCTATTCAAGGGGTTGGAGACTGAGGAAGCATTACTTTGTTCTACTTCCAGTTCCCCAACAGTTCTTTTTTCCTTACTATACCCTAAGGTGACCTTTCTCTTCCATTTAGATAGACATTGATAAATTATATCAGTGATGGTAGGTTCATTTGGTGCCCATGTGCTTCACTGTTTTATTCTCTGTCAACACAGTCATTCTTTCATCTCTGGACCAACACTTATATTTTTCTTGTTGTCAGCCATTTTTGCCTGAAATGTAGAAAGAGTCCTATGGAAGAATATCCCTATAAGTTTTTCTCAATAAGATTTCACTTAGAAAGGGATCCAAGATAAGTGCTTAAGTGTTTTTTTCAATTAAGATAATTATTCCCTTTTAAAATTGTATATTGTTCCGGAACTGAAGCATTATGTCACATCTTGGATGTTGCTTTCCATATGTGTTGTCTAGAACAATTTACATATTATTTATGTTAAACAAAATTATTTTGCCCTTCTGTCTGTGAATCAGATGCAAACGAGGACCCTCACAGTAAAGCACATAAAAATTCTTGACTGGTATGAAAGCACTAAGAACATAGAAAAACAACCAGTTTTCTAATTTATTTTCTAACTCTTTATAAACAGAAGTGAAGGTGTACAAAGATACTACATCAGGTTGCCTTGTGCTGGTCCTCGTAAGGATGGAACCTTTAGAATGATAACTCTGATCTCTGTTACAGGAGCTAATAAAGAATTAGCATTGGCTGTTCCTTGATTTCTCCTGAATGCATAGACAGAGCATGAGGGGGTAGGTTGCCAGTGACTGTCAACAGTATTAGCAGAGGAATGCTCTGGGTTGTGGGTTCTGGGTTTAGCTGAGTTGGAAAATAAGTGAAACACATTTTAAGATTTATAGAGGATTGTGATGCATCTCCTGTAAGGTGCCTGAACTCAGCAGGGAGCTCAGGAAAAAGAGCCTTTTCTTATTTCAACTGTCTGGATCAAAATCTGATATGACTCACAGAAGCTCACACCTATCATTATAGATATGGTTGTGTTCAGCCCAGGTTAGAAGACTCCTTGCAGACTAAATGTCTGGAGGATATGGCTTTTAAAATATAAGAATTCTCTTTAGTGTGTGTGATCTGAAGTTACTCTCAGAGTAACTTTTTTTTCCTGTTTTGTTTTTTATGATGCCCAGTGGCATATCCTTTGTTAAATATTAAGACGTTCCTCAAAAGATTTTTGCTCAATATGATATCATAATTTTTCAAAAACTTCTTTAGAAAATAAAGCTGTTTGTTCTCTTACAGCTTTGTTTATGTAAATAGAGACCATTGTAGAGGTATTAAAAGAAAAAGAGAATTAAAACCTGTGATGTAGAATGCCAGGTCAAATGGTTGAAAAGTGACAAAGTTTTATGCAACCGAAAACAGTATTTTATAACAGGAAGTTCATGATCATTCTTGTCTATTAATACTGAAGAATATTTGTTAAACTAAACCTACCTGAATTAATTTGTGTGTATAGACTCTTTTTTCCCCCTTTAAAATGATAATGTATTAATTTTTGTTTCTTACCATAGCACAATAATCCAGAAGCAGGACAAAGTTACTGCTAAAAAAAAAAAGTCCATAATCTACTCTGTAAACTCAATAAGATTAATTTTACATTTGGTAGGATGTAGGGGCTGATGTTTCTTTTTTTGTATGAAATATTATATCTTTTGTATAGTGTATGAGGAGAGTCTAAAGGCAACTCATCATGTGGTTATGTTTGAAAAATGTCCAAGTGAAAATGACAGTATGGAGTTCCACGTAAGTGTGGTTGAGTCTATCACCTTTCAGAAAGCAGAAATACAAAACAATACCTCTGAAAAAAAAATCCTAGTGCTTTGTAGTTGCTAGACTTTAAATCATGAGAATTTTTAATTAAGCTCATGTCTTTTTTCATTTATGTTCTTTATTGTATGCAAATTCATATATGAGGAAAAGGAATAATTAAATTAAAATCTTCCTAAAAATGAATAGAGGTTAAAAGTAACATAAAATATAGCATGGTGGAAAATTAAACAGTAAATTGAAATAGAATTTATTTCATTGTCAGAACAATACAGGATAAATTAGCGGAGGTGAAAAATTAATGAAAATGTATTTTTTAATGTAGGAAAGTGACTTAAAAACACAGGGAACATATTAAGACAGTATTTTTAACTTAAAAAAAAATATACATTTTTAACAAAAATTTGCCCTTTTTATGGTCTCTGACAACACTGGGAAAACTCTAGAACAACTCAAAAGCGTAAAGTAATTTTATTTTTTCCCCACTGTAAATGTATTTGTGGGAGGTTGTTGTCTGTGAATGTACACTTACACTACAAACATGGTACACCTCACATATTACAGAATTGAAATGTACATTTGTAAAAAGAGAATTGCGATTTGTTTTCAGTTGTGTATTGAAGAAAACCTTTTACACCATGAAATTAGTTTTTATGGAGAATAGGATATTACGCTTATATGTCTGTATTGTGTACATTAATTCTTTATGTTTATATAAAATTTTCTTCTGTTTTTTTTAAGGAGAGCGAAGCAAGAAAGAGTGCCAGATTTTTAAAGAGTGCTGAGTGAGGCAGGTATAATCAGATTTGTAGTTAAAAGAGCACCTAGCTTGATTGGTGTAAACATGGAATAAAATAATAGACTTGCTGACTCTTATTTTTAGAACACATATCAGTGCCACTCTCCACAGCAGCCTGTGCTTACAGTGGTTGTTTTACTTGGAGTGTGCTCACATGCACCATGGAATGTGGACCAGGAATGGGCATTTCCCATGGATGGCTCCTGGTTAGGGGGCCAGTGCTGTATCTCAGCTGTGAAGCACACAGCCTTTGTAAAGCACAGAAAGAACCAGTAAATCCAGCTAATTGTGTTTCTGTATTTTCTTAGATTGTAAATAATCCTGAAGGTTTATTGAAAAGTTTTTGCAGTGTATCAAGGTGTATTTTTTTTTCTGAGATGGAAACTTTTATTTAAAGGCCTTAGCCTTCTGAAGTATATGTGATATTTATAAAATAATTAAATAATATTATATATTTAGTATTTACTCTGTCTCATATCAGTGTAAAAATATGTAATTTGAATACTTTGTTGACATTGTAGTTAGTGGTAAAATGGAAGTCTTAAATAGCTGTAGTTCATGAGCCTTTCTGTCTTTGCAGAATACCGATAACTTCTACATCACAATGTAATTGATATTTAGTAGGAATAAATTCCATTTCACTTCTTTGTTCATTAAATTGTGTCGATTTTCTCAAATGGAATTATGAAATCAATCATTTTGCTGCTTTTTCTTCAATTAGAAGGGTGTGTTTCTGACCTTATGATGGTTACCCACCCTGTCTGTATATAGTATTACTAGATTACTCTCTATTGGATTACTTTCCCCTATCTTTTTTTCTGTTTAGTGATTGAAAATTGTGATTTGGTGTAGGAGGGGTCATGCTGTCTTATACTTCATACAACATTTAAAACTCAGAAGGCTGCCAGAGCTCAGGTTAATAATAGTAATAGACTCTCTGAGCTGCAATAGAGGAGTGATATTTAGTCAGCTTTGAGGGGATAAATGGGTTTAGCAGATAATTTGACAGGAGAGCAGAGCACGCAGTCTTGCCTGGAGTATCTGCTACTCGCTGTCGTACTTACTCAGTGCTGGCTCATGGGGGTGCTCCAGTCATGAGCCTGGGGCTCTGGGGGAGGGTTCTCATCTTGTGCCAGTGGGAGGTGGAGTGAAAGAGGAAGGAAGAGGCAAAGAAGGAATAACAGGTTATATGTCTTTCCTCAAAGTTTTTTCTGTGACTTTGGAGTAGCTATTTGAGATTCCTTATATGAAAATTTTGGACTGGCTGGATTATTTCTTAGGATCAGTCCAGTGAAAGCTTGTTACTGATGCTTTGGTTAGCAGGTTGCAGGAGATGTAGGGATGCAAATAGTCCTTCTGGCAAATGATGACTAAAGACGTAATCCAAAATAGCCCATTCTCCAGTTGGTATTTTCCCATCGTTTAAGGCTAGTTTCTGAACTTCTGTTTTGTTTGCCATGCATCATTAACATGTTCTCCTTTGGTCATAGAAGTGTATTTTGAAATAGAAGTCTTTTTCAGTTGCTAACTTGCTTTTTCTGCCTATTGTATCTTCCTGTCAGTATAAATGTTCTAAGACAGTTGAAATTTAGGGTCCTTATAGTAATTCAACATGCAAGACTTACGATTTATTGCAAAAGTAGGATTCCTTCTTGTTCAGCATCTTCATGGCCTGAGTTGATTAGGAATGAAGCACAGTGACAGAATAGCTGACACTTCAAGAAGCACAGTTCCAATACAATAACCTAACTGGTTATTTTAAATTGAAATTTAGGTCTTAAAATCTTGTCAGATTCATATGTATACTACTCTTGCACATAGAATTTTCAGGGTTTTATTACTCTACAGTTATCATTGTATGTTTTCTCATTAATCTTCTACTCAAGACAGAGAAACCTTCATGTTTGCACTGGTGTAAGCAGACCTTTTTCATCTTTCAGAATTCCTTCTTCTAATTTTTGTACCAGTTAATGTAAAAGAAGAACAAAATTTATACGTTAATTATATATAGTGTAATGATTACTTTATCAAGGTGGTGCTCAATTGTTTTGCTGATTTCCATGTTTGAATGAAAAATTACAAAGCAAAAATAAATACATTTTAGTAGAAATAAAAACATTTGATAGAAATAAGTTAATTCAGCCAAAAATTAGAGGGAAATAGTTGTGGTGATTTATTTAATTAGGATAACTGCTAAATATTCTGCTTATCAGTGTCATTGTTTTAAAGTACACTTCTATATTAAAGTCATAGTGAAATAAAAGTATCTTTATATGTCATAACTAAACCATCATGAAAAAGAAGAATAACTTGCTGTTATAGGAGAGAATTTAATTTTTTGTGCTTTATTAAAAAATCACTATTGAAACAATAGTTATTTTTAGACAAAGTTAAGATTTTTTTTCATGTGACATCTTAGGCTTCCTCTTCAGAAAGAAATACAGAATTGCTGTCACTAGTCAGTTCTACTCAAAAAGTTTCAAGCTGTTGTAAATTTAATTCAGCATGCATCCTAACATTTCAAAGTTTAACTGTTCGGTCATCGATGTTACAGCTATGAGAAGCTCCTCCTAAAGAGGTGTCATTATGACCATATGGTCCAACTTCTGTGTAACAGATTGTAGAATTTCGATAGTAGTCTGTGATAAAAACTTTGTCTATGAGAGCTAGTTAAAAAATATATAGCTAGTCTTTATGTTCACCTTATTTTTGGATATTCAACTTTGTGGTTTGAGTACTAGCAGAATTTATGACCTTTCATTGTAAAACTAAAAAGAAATACTGATAAAAGCCAGTACTCATGCTTCTATCAATACACATCACAGGATCTCTTGTCTCTAAGTGTGTGTTAGTGTAAGCCCATATTTTTAACACTTTTGGTCAACTGGAAAAATCATGAAACATAATCTTAAAAAATTTATCCAGATCACCTGAGCATGTTTCATTTGCCTGCTTATTTTAATCCTTAGGTTTGAGAGACTTTTCATAGTGGGAGAACTGTTGGAGTTCTAAGTCTCTTGTTTTCTACTAGAAAGGAAGATGTCTTTTATATATCAACTCATTGAAACACCTTAGTTAGATAACATGTGTGAACTTCTGTGAACAGTCAAAGATGAAATGCCTGCTTTATATCCATGATATCAAGATGATGAATTTATCCCTTTTGTACAGTATGTTTTGAAAATAAAAATAGTAAAAAAATGAAAGGAGCCAGTCCACTTGTTGCCAGTTATGATGAATCCTTTGCAAAGCAAATTTTAGAAATGGTATTTTGTGATGGACTTGACTGTGTTAGGTTAATGCTTGTACTGGATGATCTTAAAGGTCTTTTTCCAATGTAAATGATTCTAGGAATGTTATGTTCACTTTGTCACATAGCAATAACTTGTTCTGTATTAAACAAAGAGGGGTTGCTGGCATCTGTTAGAACCCACCTGTCATGTTGCAGGAGATATTTGTTAGATGGGTTGTACTTTAGGTAAGAACAATTACAGGAACTGTGTTTGCACATTTCAGTACAAATATTCATCACCCTATTTATTTATTTATTTTATTTTTTTTTTTTTACAGCTAGTACATTTTGTAATAAGTTCTAACAATCAAAAAAATAGAACATGCATAGATTTTGCTATTTCAGCCTTTCAGATGACAAAGCTAAGGTGATACTTCCAACTTTTTCTTTTGGACAGTATGTACTTAAATGGAAAGCACAATTAATTTTTTTTTACACTAGTACTTATTTATCATTTAGACAAATGGCAAATCCTGTTTTGCTAGAAGCTTCTTTGAATCCTCTTTCAAGTATTTGGTTTTGTAGACTGCAATAATATTTGGAAATAGATAAATAGTGTAATGAATGATGACAAAATAAAATGTAATTTAATAAGTGGAGCTGATACTTGTTTGTGGAAAGAGCCATTTCTGTTTGAAATAGAATGAAAGCAACACTGGTACTAGCAGTGAACAATGACTGTGCTACTTTGCCTTGAACATCCATGCTTAACTTGAGAAAAGTGAATAATCTTCCAAATCACTAAGGTAACCTACAATCTTAGGAATATATTCAAGATTAGGATGTCTAAGAAATTTACCTTCTGACCTATGCCTACCTATTCCCATGCAACCAGGTATTTGCTCTAGAGCTCCTTGCATGTCCAAGTTTAGGCCGTATCATGTGCACAGATGTGTCTTAACAGGAAGAAACAGGAGATTCAGCTTGTCATGATCAAAAAACAGTCAGAAAATCAAAAACAGAATAAAAGAACCCAGTTCCTAAACGCTGTCTGAGAATCATCAGACATACAGCGGACTCACCTTATGAAAATCTATGGTTTTGAGTCTGTCATAAAAGGTATTTTAATAAGGAAATGAAAGAAGGTGACCGGAATACAAGCCCAGACAACAAAAGATCCTGAGGGAACATCACTAGTTCAGGGGTGCCAGCTAGGTTTTAATGGCTTTGCATTACACCCTGAGCTTGGCAGTCCAGCCAGTTTTTCTTCTGCTTGTCCAGTCCATGTGTCCCCAGTTTGTCTAGAAGGATGCTGTGGGAGACCAGGTCACGAGGCTTTGTGTTCCCTTCACACGGCCAGTCATTTTGTCGGTGGTGGCAGGCAGATAACTCAAACACGTTTGCATTCTTCTGTGCTGGGAAATGGCATCCACGAGGATATGTCCCATAACCTTCCACAAATGTCTGATAGGATGTTCATTCTCCCAGGTGTTGAACCCATAATATTATGGAGAAAATGCAGAGGCTGAACAGAAAGCAAGCTTTGCAGTCCTACAAATACAGACTTCATCTGAGTGTGCAAAACAATCTGGATTTCTATCCCATTACTTTTATTTCTGCCCAGATAAGCCATTAGCCAAAGGATCAATACCATATTTATAAAACAAATTAATTTGTTCAGTTAAATATTGACTTCTACAAGAATATTCTGTGGAAAGATAATCTATGGTACTATTGCACATAATTTAAAATTTCATACTTGTAGAGAGGCTTCACTCAGTGCCCGAATTCATGGAAAAGACTGAAATTCAGAAAAGTAGTATACTTATCTTTCTCTTGGCTGGATCTATAAAGCTTATTTGTCAGATTTTTGGGTGTCTGCCTTATGTTTTGAGGATAATTAACTTCCTTAATTGTACTTAGTGCATAATTTAGTTTTCTTGGGGTACCTTTTAGGCCTCATAAGAGCGTGGCAGAGTAGTTGCTAAATCTTGCTATTAGTCCTTGTCTGTTCAGACACTTGTGTGAAGTTAGGGATGTTCCTAAATGTTTGCAATCTTCTGCTGTATCTATGAATTTTAACGTAAAAGTGGAGGAAAGGAGTTGCCTGTGGCCTCCATGTTATATCACTATGAAATAATATTTTTTGTTGGAACTCTAGCTCTGTTTCTTGAAGGTTGATTAAGGGTTGCCTATTATAAGACTTGTGTATTTCCTTGCCTGATAGCTATGTCTATATTATGGCCACAGCATATGGATATGTCCCTGATGGAGTAAAAAATGTCAGACATGTATTAAATAATGCTGTTATTTTTAAATGAGAAACTTGGAAAGTATAAGGCTCTTGCAATAAGATTTTTCTCTCTGAATGCTTAAAATCTCTAAGCTATCAATTGTATACAAGGCTAGGAATCCTGAGATAGAATTCCTTCCAAGAATGATTACAGGAAATTTGCTCTTCTTTCCTGGAGAATGAACAATAATGAATTTGTGTTTTGTTTGTTTTAGAAAGGACTTGCAGTCCTTTCACAATTGATTTCTATTTAAAGAGCTTTTTTTTCAATGAGAATATATCTTTGTAGAGTTATCATGAAGGTGGCATTTCTAGATAACATACATTAATTATTACATATAGATGCTGCTGTTCTGCTCCATTTAATAGAAGATAGCTTACATTTCCTGTCTGCTTGAAGTTTCATAACAGGAAAGACTACAGTGGCTATTCCACAGGCATGTTTGACATCATACATATTTTTTTTTAATTGGTAGTTGACCACCTGCTTTAATAATTCTTCAACTTCAACTTCAACTAATATTTAGAAAAATGGATAGCATTTAAAAATATTCTTAATGACATTTAAAGACATTTAAAGTTTATATACCCTCTTTATGGGCATTCATGGTGAGCTCTGAGGTTTTTAAGTAAGTGCCAATAAATATAATTATTATACAGGTTTTTTAGACATAGCTTTTAATATCTTTTTTAATTATAGCTTTTTCATAGGTACTGTTAGTGATGTACAGAACAAATTCCCTTTTTTTGACCTGCTGTAATAATATCTGTAATTAATGATACAATGATTATAGGAATTTTGACATTCACATGTGATTTCAGTAACTAATATAGATAATGTTTATGATGAAGTCTACCCATTTACATCCTGAAACCATACACAGGAACAACAACAGATATCATAAAGGGTATTATTAGTGTCAGTAAGTTTGACCACAGTGTTGTGGTGTGATCATCTGTGGCTGATTTAATGTTCATTTTGAATTCTAGGCTTCTGGGAATTTGACAGGCTTTATAGCAAATTAGAAGTTCTGACGTGCCTTTGTTGGTAATTCTATAGTTTCCAATTTAATTAAATGTGAAAAAGAAATTTGGTTTTGTTTTTATTTTATAGTGTTCCCTCATTTTAACAATAGATACTAAAGTGCTAATCCATTCTGTTCTGCAGAGGTTCTTACATTGTCCTCATCAACATATATCTTTAGTCTTTCAGTCATGCATTAAATGATATGACTAACATCTGTTACATTTGGTTTGTTCTTTCACATTCTCTCCCTGGGGGAGGAATTTCATGTGCAGTTAGTGGGGTTTGTTATAACGTGGAGGGTTTTAAAAAAATATGTATATTTCTTTGTGTTCCTATTAGAAGAGGTCAGTGCACTTTGCACCTACAACAAAAGACAGGATGGTTTAAGAGTGAATGATTGTGGTAGGAAAGTTCCGTATCCGTTTGTGTAGACTAAAACCATTATTATGTCTGAGGGGGGAATTGCTGACCATGATCTTTATCTTGGACATGTTGGTCACAAGGTGCTGAGCTTTTTGAACATAAGAATTGATATGTCCCACTCGAGGCTCTCTTCTGTCAAAAATCAGTGCAGAGAGCAGAAAAGTAGGCTACGTTACTTATGGTGGAAAAATGTTATTGGGAATGTGATAATGGCTGATGGCTTCTTGCTGATGAATTTTGGATTACTGTGGTGAGGTAGGTAATGATAATGGCAGCTGATAAATACTGGCACACTTAAAGATGAAATTGAATCTCCTAGCAAACAAGGAAAGGAGAAAACTGCTGTAGGTGCTGTATGGTAAGCCATTGTCAGGACGAATTCCAAGAGAATTCCGAAATATTTGACTGATTTAACAGTTTGAGGATATGTATGTACAAAAAAAAAAGAGACACAAAAGGTGGTCTCATGTGCCCATTCACTGTTTGTTCAGCTTGCACCAGCTGTTCTTCATTCCTGAGGAGACCTTGTTTAAGTAGTGAAACCCTACCTGTTATCACTATAAAACTGACAAAAATCAGCACATCCAGATGCTAAGCTGGGCTTTGAAGCATCTTAGAAAAATGAGGCAAGATTTCTAAAGCCACGATCAATGCAACTCTTCTGCTTATTTGCAAGGATATAAATACATTTTATTTATAGAATGTCTTTTTATTGAAATCAAAAGAGCTTGCTATTTCCTTCTGAGAACTGTGGAAGATGGCAGAGTACTTCTAGCACTGCTTTCTGTTCTAAGAACATTTTGCAAATCAGTGTTATTCTGCAGTGTTATTGTATTAGCAGTGAGAAACATTATGTGTAATTAATTAGGTAGTAATTTTATGTGCTTTTTATAGGTCGGTCTAGAGTGCTTATATTCTTTGCAGAAATCAGGTTATTTCTATACTTTCTTTATCTAAGTAATATCCTAACCAGGTATGATTTCTACTTTGAGCTACAATATTAGCCACTGTATGCAAGTTTTTGAGAAAGTATAAAGGTCCCTTTTCTCTCTCTGAAGTTCAGTAATTTTGTATTTTTAGAGTCTTATTAAATGCAGCCCTTTCTTTTGTGCAGTGCTACTGTTTTTAATCAATGCAGTCAGTTAGATATTATTGCATTTATTTGGAAAGGGCATTGTTTGTATTGCAGCTATTATCAGATTAATCAAACAATTTTAAGCAAACTAAAAACAGACTCTATAGTTTTAGCTATGCAAATTACAGAGATATGTTTGATAGTTCATGAGCAAAATGGACACATAAACTCCCATATAATTTTACATAATGTTATTAATTGTGATTTAAAAATATCTATTTGAAATAGATTTAAATTTTGTGGTGGTGGTGTTGTATTAACATAAAACATGCCTCATGCATAGAATGCAACTTTTCAAGCCATGTTTTTAATACTCAAAATGTTTAGGTATCTGTGGAAAGTAAAGTTCATTTTAAATATATCCCACTTTTCTGTGAGATGGCTGTTAATTTATCATTAGGACATAGATGGTGACATATGACTTATATGAGTGACTTATGTGAGAGGGTGTGATCATTTGTAAAAGGCTGCATATTTGAAATCACACAGAGGAAATTTTCTGAGTTCATTGTAAGAGAATGAAGAGAGGTTAAGTAGATTTTAAAGTCAGATGAGGGACCATTAAAATCTGGTTGCATCATGTATGTGATCAATCTCTTTGAGCAATTGCATCAAGCTCAAGACCATGAGATAAAAATAGATCATATTTTGAAATACAACCAATTTTGACTTATGTTTCACTACTATTATGAGTAAAATGTTTCAATATTTACAAAAATTCAACTTTCAAAATTTGCATTTTTGTTCTAATCTCTCCCTTCTTTCTTCCAAACGTCTCTTCCTCAAGAGTAGATATTTCAGTTAATATCAATCCTTTTCTGTTCAATATGTTAGGATACAAGCCCATGTTTCCAAGCCAGCTAGTACTTGTATTCACCATGCAGGCCAACCTGCATTATCCACAGCTGCTTTTTCTGATTGAAGATGACAGCTTGGTTCAGTCATAATGGGCCTGGCTGCAAACTGATATGTGCACTCTTTGAACAATCAAGGTGCTACAGTGCCAAAGAGAAAACCAACCAACTTCACAGTCAAAATGCTGTGCCTCCTGTGAACATAAAAATTCATAGGACTGAAATCAAAACAATGCTTTTATCGCCTTTCCAATAAGGTTAAAAAATCCTAAATCATGTCTCACATTTTCCTAATTATTGTGTCACTCTTGCCTATCTTTTCTGAACTCTTCCCTGTTTTGCTGTACAGGGTTTGGAAAGAAAGATTAATCTACATTTTTGAGTTGTGTACACTCTTCACAAATTTGGGATTTAGCTTAGCTGCCTTTGTCTTTCTTAGAGGTGATGTCTCTTGTAAAGGGAAAAGAATTGTGTATCTAACTATATGAAAAAATTGAGACTGTCAGTTTCAAAATTGAAACTGCACCTGTTTCTGCACCTGTGACAAGCACATCTGTATCTCTGTATTTTCTATTCTCCATCAGGGCTGGTTTTTCAAGTAAGAGTTCAACTGTGACTAAGAATACTGAGATCTTGGGGGAATACACTAGATAAGTTAAAGAAAATCTGGAATGTTTGATACAGGCCAGCAGTGCCAGAGACAGGCAGGCCGCTCAGGGTTACGATACTGTGCCTGCTCTCTCTTGGGTGAGGAGGGATCATACGGAATAATAGGAAACCATTGTGCTTTCCAAGACAGCGTTGCCCAAAAGTAAAAGTATTAATCATCTTTAAATTTGGTTCATTGGTTGATATGTTTGTTTTCAGAGAGAGCATTTATTACCGACACAGGACCATTGCCCTTTTTTTCAGGAATGGGAATGAGAAAAATTTCAGGAGTCATTGCAGATATTCTATACTTTGTTTTATTCTAGAAGGTCAAGATCATGCTTCCTATTAATGTTTTTATTCAGATCAAGGGATACGAAGAGCAGGGCTTTAGAAAGTATTTTCCTGTTGTCTGAAGTAGTATTTTAATTGAGATGCTAAGATTGTCTCTAGAATTGTGACTTTAAATTTATTTGTAAGTCACAAAGAAATCGTAAAATTACTGATTATTGTGGTCTTTTGGATTTTATTGTAAACTATTTAAGAGTTCAGAAAATCTGATGGAATCTCTTTTCTGGATATGCTCTTATATAAGACTAGAAAACAGCAGGAACAAAATCCACCTTTAGAAAATTGTGGTGGTGTAAGTGGAAGAAGAGCTAGAGGATTAGCAGTGAATCAGCCTACTGAAATTCCAAGAAAACCAGGGGAAGAAATAAGCAAAGTTCTTGTAAGTATCTAGAAGATAACAAATAAATGAATAGTAGTCAATGTGGATTTATCAAGAACAAATCATGCCAGAAAAATCTAATTTAATTCTGCACCAGGTATCAGCTTCTGTGGACAGAGAAGTGGCAATAGATAACATATCTTGAGGAAGGTATCTTCTTGAAAAACATATTCATAAGTAATCCAGGGCAGGTGATACAGAGAAAACTATTGTAGAATAGTAATATATACCCATGAGTAATGGATCAGAAAGTTTTACTTCCCATATGTGGGTGATTTGCTGTCTAAACAAAGATTTACCAAATGAAACTTTGCTGAAGTTGTCCAGCACATCCATTAATGTTCAGAATGATGGAATACTGTGCACTTACAAGTATGTTAGAAAAGTTATAAATGATTTCAAGAAAAAAGAGATATGGTCTAAAATTACTGAATGATATTCAACAAGGACATTATTCAGTTAGTACTATGCTTATATGAAATCATACATTGAAACTGAAGTTAGCTACTGACTATGTATTCCCAAGTGCAGTATCTAGGCTCTGAACTGCCTCTTATGTTGAAAATGAACTTTAATTGCACTTGTGGGAAGGGTGCTTGCATAAACATTACAACGTCCTACGAAACTGTCCCGCAATAATGAGCACCACTAAATACCCAGTTAGAATGAGTCTAGTTTTCAAAATTGCAGCTCAAAATAGCAGTGGGTGAGTTGATAGTAGCCCAGGTGAGATCTCTAGAAAACATGCAATGAGAAGAGGCTGAACACTTTAGGTAAGCTTTAGGACAGAAGACTTAGGGAAACTTCAAAATCTTTAGAGAAGTGAAAGGCTGCTGTTTTTCATGCCCTGAGTAGATAATGGGACAAAAAGTTTTGAGCTTAAGTTGCATTTTGGTAGATTCAGAGAAGATAGAAAACAGAAGGTCTAAGTTTATTAGACATCCAGCTGTGTAATGAACTGTTTTCTCATTTACCTCTTACGTGACGGTGTATTGAACTTGTGCTTGGGGTAGACAATGATTAATAAGGATAATCATTCTGAAACATAGTAATCCCATCCTTCCATCATTAATTTCTGCAGTTTTCAAAAGTCTACTCCTTGTGTTGATTTTGGGCAGGTTTCCCATCTAAGAAATACATTATTTCTCTCTTACTGTCTCTTTAAGCAAAAATGCACGCACCTCTTTCCTCAGAAGAAAGGGGTGAATATTTTTGTTAAAAACAGCAATATAGAAATTCACTAATTTGTGAACTTGAGAATCACTTTTAAACTTGTTTTCTGTAGATTGACTTTACTTCTTATTTATTGAGAAATACTGAGTATAGGTATAAGAAAATACTGAATTTAGAAAATTCAGTTTCATACTCCCAGCTGGAGATTGATATTGGTGTTGTAGCTCTGCAGAATCTAACTTTTTTCAAGGGTGAGTTTTTCAAGGGTGTTTTGTGTGCTACATTTTAAATCATAGGACTATTGTCTGGGCTGGTTTTGATGTCACTTTGTGTTTACTAATTTTCATTTATATTTAGTAACTTTATGAATGGCAGTTCTATTTATTTTAAATGTATTGTAATTGCAAACAGACATGAATGAATGCTTGTAATTAGCTAGGAATGAGAACAATGAGTGTCTGCATTACAATAAAGACTTAGGAGTTAAATGATCATTCAAAGCTGCTATGCAGCATTCCGTTATTAAACATTTGGAACTTCTATTCACAGAAGAGTTTGAATAACATATGTTTAGGAATAATGATGCTCACAAAGTAACTATTTCTACAGGTAGCGTTCTGTTAATGCCTCTAGTACAGGTGCAGTTTTGCTGAAGGAGGAATTCGAGATCTGAAATTTATTTTTTCTATCTCTGCCTTCCCTCTCCTACAAATGCCTTTAAGCTATTATAGCAAATCCCAAGTTTGTGGAATCCCAAACTGATCACTCTTATAAAGGAGTAATGAGCTTTTCAGGTGAGATATATGTCAGGGAGAGCATTCTGAGTTCTTAATTATTTCCTAAGTTTATTCCCAGGAAACAGAAAACAAGGGGAAAAACTTCAGGTTCTACTTTATAATGTCATGCAAATGATATTGCATCCTTTCAGGGAATTCAAGTATTTGGTTTATAACATCAAAATGCTAACTGTTGAGAGAATACTGTATTCTTAAGTAGTGTATGATGTTTAATTGTGCACTTAAAATTTCCAATTGTTTTTGGTGAAAAGGTTTAGAGGTTACCAACGCTTGAGTTTGTGTCTGATTGTTGGAAGATTTTTTTGCAGCCTGATAGGAAAGTTAATCTTAGTAAAAATATAGAAAAAAGTAAAGTCAGACAGAAAACTGTAAGACTGTTACAATTTCAGGGATACTGTATTTAATTTCAGAATCTATGTTAAAAGTGATCACCTTTTTCATCATTCTGGGAGAGAATTTTGATTTGTAGAAATGTATGTACTACTTTCAGAAACCACTGAGATACACTTTTTGAACCAGAATAAGAAGGAAAAGAAACATTCCAACCACTTCTATTGTTTTAAACTGTAATTTATGTACGATCTCAGAGGTTAGATGGTTTACTCAGAGGAATCGTTATGATAATGTCTGAGTAGATGCCCTATGAGATCCAGTTAAAGAAGTTTAAATAGACATGGAATTTACTAAATAGTCGTAGGATTTTTATTTGATTGTGATTTTGCATTTTTGGAATCCAGAGTTCTTTCCTGGAGCCTGTGTAGAGAATATGTGTGTTGTTTTCATTGAGAAATTTGAAGAGTTACACAGATCAGATTCTCTGTTCATTCTTAATTCTGCAATGCAGGCAGAAGTTAAATTTAAGGGTTTTTTTTTTCCACTGGTTATTAAACCAGTTTTCTGAATAAACTATAAAAAGACACTGAAAGAAATTTACACCCAAAGCAATAATAAATATATGATGTCACTACAGCCTTGAAATTTAGAAGAGCCTGATTCATCACCTGCATTGTACTCTGGAATGTCAAACCCAGTGGACTCAAAATAGCAAGATTTTTAGAGGCTGAGTAAATCCACAACTCCCTCAACCTGGAAATGTCTCAGACTCAGCCACTGGCCACTACAGAGGATCATATGTGGCAGGACCTAATGCGAATTTATCAAAATTATTAATATAGTTTAATGGTTAATATAGTTTTAGCTTTAAAAACTATTGGCGTTCTCAGCCAAGACAAGATATTTTGATCAGAAGCCTTACAGCTTAGATTGAAAGAAAATATTTTAATTAATTTTTACAGCAGATCATTTAAACTCTTTTAAGCTTCTGCTTAGAGTGTAGGTTGGGACATAGAAACTATTCGAAAGAATTTCAATTCTTATCAAAAAAAATCAAAATTGTTAAAGGAGTTTTTCTTTTTCTTTTTTTGTATGTGTTACTTCCTTTATTAATTAGGCCACTTGAGTTGTTTTCTGTTTAGAAACAGAAAAAAGTAGTTCCTTTTTTAAAGACAGGTAGTATTCTCTGAATATTGGTTAAAACCTTAAAAGTTGGATGTTTTAAATGCAGAGAGAGGGGAATGTATGCAAAATTGTCAGTAGTTTCAAAACTGTCTGTGCTCATAGGATTGGGTTATGTTCATCTCTGGAGCACAAAGCTTGCTCACTAAAACAAGTACAAGCTCCCAGTTTAGTTGCCGTCTATGAGACTCTAGATTCATAGCTGTAGAGTCAGCTCTAGAATCACTTTGTTTGCTCATTGTAAATACATCTGTACAACATGAGAAAAAAAATTGTGCACAAAAATGATCAATTTAAATAAAGTCTTCAAACTAGGAGAGCCTTACTCATGCAAAGAATACAGGACAAGGGCATACAAACAAAGCATCAGAAAAAACGAACTAGAAAAAACAGTGTTCCAAGTATTATCTAGCTTTGGTTCACTTTAAAATAAAGGTTTAAATAGCAAATGAACCCCAGTAGAGTATTGATAAAAAGAGAAATGTAGACAGAAATAGCTAACCATTCTGAAAAAAAGTACACTGGAATATTTTCTATCTTAATGGAACATTGTTTCAGGCATATAAAAGCAGTGGAAAAGAAGATTTCAACCATTGTAAAATGTGTTACTATAACTAGTCATGCAGACAGTTTATAATAATATTCTATTTATGATTCTAACTTTTCTATGCATCAAATGAATCACCAGACATCTGTTTTTAAAGAAAACTACTCATGCTTTCTCTCAGTAGCATGTAAACTGGCATTATATGTACCTCAAATATCTCATGTGGTCAGAGACACTACATCACAGAAAGATAAGATTATATCACAGTAATTTCCTGTGACTTCCTGATATTAGCTATAAATTCTGTAGAATATACGAATGGAGAATTCAATGCTATCTACAAGTATTCCCATTTTTATTTTTATTCAACTAAATATATTCTCAGGAAAAAACCCAGTATTTTATGTTTTATTCTCATAAAAGAGGTATTAATAATAGTATAATAATGTCATAATATAATGATATTATCAACATACCATCATCAGCATCATAGATATTGTATAATAACTCCTATATTATTCTACAGAATATATAAAAGAATAATGTAATAACATAGGCATGATTCCCTCATAAAATATTAAATAAAATATATTCTATAATAATAAAATCTCCAACTCTCAAGATTTATGTGAACAGCAACATCAAATCAGAAAAAAATGAATGGTTATTGATAAATAGACTATTCAAAAGTACTGTCATAAAGTACTGTCATTAGATTTGTATGCATTACTGTTGTATTTCGGCTGGTTTTGAAGAGAACAGGAACAAGTTCATGATGTTTGTTATTTCTGTTCCTGTTGCACCTTTGCAGTAATCCTTCTCTAGGATTACCTGATTTGTGGAAGAAGTTTGAATCCATTTTGCACAATTAAATGTCACAGTCTGAGAAATACTAACTTATTGTCTGCTGTGCAGTTTTTAAGCTCTAGTGGCTGTGAT
The DNA here is from genome assembly GCA_032173965.1 of Sitta carolinensis. Lineage (NCBI taxonomy): Eukaryota > Metazoa > Chordata > Aves > Passeriformes > Sittidae > Sitta > Sitta carolinensis. The sequence goes on from CM063284.1 coordinate 133,523,804, forward strand.
TTTCGCCTGGTGAGTGTCTTAGAGATAAGAATGTTACAAAATTGTTATTTAACAGGCAAAATAACATATCAAGTCCAAAGTAATTACCAGCGCATTTAAAATTAATTGCAGAGTTAAAATGATTTTTTTTTATTCACCTTCTAGCAGGTGAATCCAGGATTGCGTATTTCACTAGCAGCTGGTGACAGAACAAGAATCTATGAAAGCACTTTCTGCAGGAGATGCTTGGAATGCCATCTACTGTTGAAAAAGTAAAAATCCAACCCAAAAGCAACTCAAAACCCTTAGAAGAAACTTCTTTTAAAATGTTTTGTTCTAAAATGAAGCTCTACTTACATTAGAATGCAACTAATGTTCTGAAAAGGTCCTAATTTGTTTGATTTCAGTATCCTAGCTTTAGTAACAATTTTAAAATTAGGTTTTCCTCTTCATTTTATGAATTTTCTGCTTCATTTTATGAATTCCTTGAGAATTTCAGTTAATTGCAAAACATTTTGAAGTATAAGTAAAAAAATAAAGTTTCATTTTTCCAATATGGAATTAATAAAAACTGCATTAAGTGTGGAAAGTTGTGATCCAGACAGTGAAATAAATATCCCTTAAAAATCCTTATGATTAAAATTTACATTTAAAATATTTAATCCTGTGGCCAGGAACAAGACTCTACAATTCACAGTCATCTTGTTACAGTCATTCTTATTTCCAGAAGTAAAATATGGCTCACTGTAATGCAGCTATTGTGGTACATTTCACACATCCTGTAGGCAAGAATGTAAAACATTTTTTTCTCTTTACAAAAAATCTACAAGATTACACTGGCAGATCTAAGTGCTATTCCAGCACTTCTGTGGAGAAACCTGACGTTTTGAAAATAGATACAGTCAAATGAATGCTAGCTGTCAAAAATTAATCTTTGCTAGAGATTAGGTTGTAGAAATATCTGTCACTTCAACATTTTTTAAACACAAATCTCACCCAAGACTTGCTATGAGGTCCCCGTAATTACAGAATATGACATCTAATAACAAATGTTATGTGACAATGGGACAATTTTGTCTCTATTCCTTTTTGGAAAATTAGAGGAAAGTCCAACTTTTTTTTTCATATTTGTAGCCTGCTTTCTTAGGTTGATTTCTTTTATTCTCTGTCAGTCATCTGCCTTGAAATATCCACATATCTGCAGGACTTAGGAGAGTAACACTTACTAAATTGGAGAAAATTATTAAATCCAAATGAAATTATTTCCCCCCAATGAATTGAAATATGCATGCACTTAAAGCTCAATCAGCTAAACCATCCTGAGTGAAGGCAGTTGCTTCTTATCTAGAGGCTGTGAACAAGTGTCAGGCTCCCATGTGAGGTGTGTCAGCCTGTATAAAATATGAGCACTGGGATCAAAGAGAAGTTAGGGCTCTCGAGATTGTGTGAGGGAGACATTAGTGTGACCAAATATACAGCAGGACAGGTCACTGTTGTCTCACAGTTGAACTTTTTAAAGAAATTGAAAGTTATTTGTAGGAACATGGCCTTTTTGTTGGTTTTTTTTTTTTCCTAAAAAGGGGTATACTGACAGAATAAACTGATTAGATTCAAGGAGGTATTTGCTTGTGTCTCATGTCCTTGAAATGGATTTGGAAATTCATTATAGTGAAGAATTATGCAACATTAGCTGCTGTTTAAATAGAAACTGAATAGGTAAACTACCTAGAAACTGAATAGGTAAACTACTTTTAAAGAGATATTTACTATGGTTCAAGGATTCCTTAAACTTGTGTGCTCTTTTTATCTGCTGCCATTGACATACTTCATATGCATTAATTTGACTTTTGTTTTGCTTTTACTGCATTTCTAATACAGCTAATTTTTGGTTTTATGTATTGCAAGTTAGCTGGTCCAATCTTTCAGCTATTATATTTGATGCTAGAGATGAACAAATGACAGATACTGGATGCTTTACCCAGAAAAAAAGCAAATCTGTGAAACTCCTAATTCAAAATATTAGTAATGTGCCAATCTGAAAAAAACTTCTGGAGTTTTAGGATTGAAAGACAGAACTTCACCCAATATAATTCCTTTGTTAAGACGGTTTATACTGTTTTCTAGTTGTTGCCCTGTTTGACAACTTCATGTGATCAAAGATGTTTTATTATTTATTATTTTATAAATTTTGTTTTTCCAAGTTTTTGTACATGCCTCATTCCCCCTGCAGACACATGATACGTGGGAAGCAGCTGGCCTGTTCCACAGGGCCACAAATTATAATGCTGAGGGCTTTCAAATTCTGTCTTACACATTCTCACTTACTTTGTGATAGCAAAAATACTTCTTTCCTTACTAAGTATAGGAAAAAGCTGCAGTAGTCCATTTTAAACTAGGTTGTAGGTTTGGACAAACATTTGATTTTTAACATAGACCTTTTAATATCACCTCCCTGATCTAGGCCTCCTGCTTGCAATTTTCTATAATCTTCAAAAAAGGGCATTGATCCATTAATTAATTATTGGAACTGTATATGACATGTATATGTAATACACTGTATATGTATATACTGTATATACACACAGTATGTGTATAAATGTATATAACATAATGGCTACTGTTCAGTGTAGTACTTATTTATTATTACAGTTGTACTACAATAATTTTCTCATGTGCTGATTGGTAAGTTTGACCATCATTTTTATCATTTTATTATGAACACTGTAACAAATAGCAAGGAAGAAGTCTGGCTGAGTCAGGACATGTGAGAAGAGAGGAAGCTTTCATTTGTTCAACACAGTGTCTCCATCTCCTGCCCCAGAAATGAACGATAGGAAACATTTCTGTCCTAAAGAGTTCATATCCTAAGAAAAGCAGAATCTGATTTATTTTATTTTGCTGATTCTGAAATAATCAAAACGTGCAGTCACTTTCTCCAGTTTTACAGTTAAAAGTACAGGGCTGTTGAGCACTGTCACAGTGAACCACATATTAGTAGGTGTTTTGTAAAAATGTTTGTGTCAAAATTTCACTTTGCGACTTGTTTGCCTGGAACCTTAGATTAAACCATCCCATTTTTAATTAATATCTAAATGTCAGAGTAGGCTTTATCTCACAGCCTCTTCAGCTGAGGCTCATTCAAGGAGCTCATTCAGCTTAGACTATTTTATAGGAGCTTGTATATGTCTGTGCTTATCTGTAAGGTATGTATGGTGCCTTCTTGTTGTTCGTTGTACGTCTTTAAGGTCAATTTTATTTGGACTTCAGGGAATGTTTAACTTCCTAAGCTTGGATTTAAGTAGGTTTTAAATTTGTTCTGTGTACCAGATACTGTTTCTAGCCCAACTTCCCAACTTCTTCAGCTGCTTGCTCACTAATATCAAATGTCGAATTAATACTCAGCTACTGATTGTGGAAGTGCTTATCTGGAAACTACTGGTACTTTTGTTACAAGCAGAACAAAATTACAGTAAAATCACCTACATATATCTTCAGGAACATATTCCTATGGAAAGACATTACTTTGTTGCCTAAAATATGATCTTTGTCAATGCAACTACTTATACTCTCTAAATTAATAAAACACTTGGAACAGTTAATTAAAGTAAAGGTTTTAAGTTTGATCAAAATAGTTAAACTGCATGATATTATGTGTATGTTCTTATAGCATCAATAGGGTAATCAATGAAAAGAATCAATTCAGTTAATATATAATATTTTACTGTTACGTAATTGGCATGGATTTATATTTGACCTCCTTTCTTGGAGTTAAACATGCTTACATAATTTAACTTAATCTGTAGAGGTGCCCTCTCAAGAAAATAGTTGGCTGTATTTGAATATATGTCTGTGTTAACTCCCCTGTTTTTTCAAGAGTGGATGCAGGCAAAGTTATATACTGTGCTTGTGTCGTGTCTTGATTTCCAATATGTGAGTGTAGTCACTGCATTCACTGCAACTAATCCTTTTTATTTTGTTCATTTGGTGCAGGGCTTATAATTGAAATACTGTTACGAAGATTTAGGAAAAAAAAAAAGAAAGTCCACAGCAGGCAATCTAGGAAAATGGATTAATGGACCTTGCATTCCAAGACAGGTGGTGGAAACTTCTGAATGTCACTGGAGCTGATGATCTTCCCTTTTTTTTCAGCACAATTAAAATGAGGGAATGGGTATCGCCACAGTGGTTTGGATACAGTTATGCCCTGAATGCAATTTTTTTGAAAGAAATAAGGGAAGGCACAGGGAAGCAAGAGGGAAGGGAGGTTAGAATTTATCACGGTTTCTTTAAATATGTTTTATTTTCAGTGTCATTTTCAAGGGTATAAATTTCAGGGGAGGAAGTTGTTCTAAATTAAGAAATATTGCCAATGGTAAATACTTTTAGAGATTATGATGTTCATATACTATGACAATGGGAATATATAAATTCCAGAGAAAGCTAGTTACATACCTTCATTAAAATCTTTTCACTAGTTGTGCATTGAAAAGACGTTTGCTAATTATCAAGTGATTTTGGAATATTTCAAATCTGCTTATAATTGTGGACAGTTATTGAAGAGAGAGACAACACTTCAAAGATGTTGGCACCTTGACTCTTGAGAAAGCTGCATCTCTGTACTGTCATCTGGGTTAGTGGGGTCTGGAATGAAAAGGAGGAAAAATGCTAATCCTGAGAGTAGTATTCAGTTTAATTCACCTTATAATGCAAATGGTTATGAAGTAGTTAGGATTCATGCTGCTGAATTTATTTGAAAGATAGCAGCTTTATGGATTTTTTGTTGTGAATAATATAAATCTGGGTTTGAGACAAAATTATTTACTGCTGTCTTCTCTCAACTATTTCTATTTCTTTCTTGTGAACAAAGCTGGAGGTCAATGTCGATACGGCATCTGCAGAGGAAGCAAATGTGACAATTCTTTTTATAGATCTGAAGCTATCCCTCATCATTCCTGTTTGATTTGCTTTAGGAAAACCAGATAGTTTGGTGCATTAATATTTAATCTTATGTTGATTCTTAATCAAGTTTAGTGTAACAAGCATTGCACATTATTGCACATATATCCTGCTTTGCCATTAGGGTCTACATTCCCTAAACTTAAAAATTTCATACAATGGTCCCACTCTCTGGATTTCCTAGACAATATAGTTAATAAAAATAACTACTCTAGCAGCATCAACAGCTTCATGAAATTGATACTAGCAACATTACGGCATTAATAGTAATAATAAAATACATTTACATTTTTTTTTCATGGATGAGTTCCAAGCAGAAGATTGACTTGCTTTTCCAGTCTTCTCAATTTCAACAAAAGGCCTAGAAAATCTTCCACTCTGGTCTATCCTAGACCACTGAGTTGGTTAGGAAATAAGGAAAACACAGACTATTATTGAGCAAAAGACTGAAACTACTGGCCTGTAGCGTTTTTTGATGGAAGTGATATAGAGTGTTATAAGCTATATGCTCAACTCAGTGTTTCTAGGAGATATTAGGTACACCCATTTTACCCCTGCAGATTAGATCTCATTATGCTTGTAGGTCCATGGATGGTGAGTTGTGAATCTTGAGAGTATTACTGGATTAGAGGTAGATGTTATGAGGTTTATCCCTGCTAAGGATGGCTGATTCTGAAATCTGGATTCCCCAAACTTCACTTGAGAAGAACTAATACAGATATCTAGGAGGTGTAGAGTCTGTTTTAAGGGTTATTTTCATAGATTGAGGCACATGAATTCTTTCCCTATGTTTTTGTGGCTATGCATCCAGGTATGTAAAAATAGAGATGATCTCTGGTAACAGAGTACTTGTTAGTTTGCCTGTCTCCAAAGCACCATTTGGAAAAAATGTTTTTTGGTTTTGACATATTACATTTTAGAGAGAAGCTTTTACTGGTGGCAGTAGATTGAAAGATAGAAAAGTATTAGGAGTTTAAAGGGATAGTAATAATTTTTATATTGATGTTTTCATTACTTAGTCTCCTGCTTCCATTTTTTTTTTGTTTTGTCCCTCTTCTTTCTGTTCTGTTCTCATATTCATTCCCTGTGCCAGTGGGAATAGCCTTAATCTTTGAGGAAATTTTTAGTACATGGAGAGGATCTAACATCAAAAACTGTTCACTGAGACTTGAGATTTAGCTTAATGATTCTAGCTGCTGGAAAAGATCAAAGGGGTCTGGCACTTGCACTGTGTAGGCTTGCAGAGGAACACAAGAGTAATGGTGCTGTGTATGTTTCAGAGGGCAAAGGTTTCTGATACAAAGAACAAGGTGTAAAAATTCTTTATTGTTGGCAAGTAGAAAAATCCTGGCTTGTTTTCAAGTGGAGTAGTGTATGGAGTTGTGATCTTTGCTAAAAAGATTATTACAAAATTTTCAAACTCCCCTAACATTTTAGAATATGTGGTAAAATACTTAGTATTCTGCACTGTTAGAATACATTGTCTCAGTCAGTGCTGATCAGCCACGTTATCTGCAGCCTGTTGGTGGTTCTAGGGAACAGGTGTTGATCAGAATTTGTTTCTAGTGAATAATGGGAACTGGCACTGTTCTTGGTAGAGTTTTGAGCAGATGGAATTGAAAAGACATAGGAAGGTTAAATGAAGACAGGTAGCCTGGAAGGAGCAGAATGTAGTTATACTGCTTGAGGTATTTCAGTTGGTCTGTTCAGAAAATGGAAGCTTGGGGGTTTGCTGACCTGGCAAGATGCTTCTTTTAAGCCATTGTTTGTTGCTTATTTTTGAAAGGAAGGTAGAAAGCAATGCCTAAATATGGGAGCACACAATCCAGTGAAACACAAAGCAGCTCTTGTAACCAAAGGAAATACAACTGTATGTGTACATGTAGACAGGGTTCAAGTTACCCCGAGTCTCTTTAGTCCTTTTCTGTCTAGAAAAAGATATTTAAACTACAGCAATGTTAAAAATACATTCAGTGCATTTCATCTAATGTATAATTATTTCTATCAGTTGCTACAACTTGTAATTTCATCTGAATGAAGTCTTTTGGAAAAAAAGTAGCAGAAATTAGTCTGTGGTTTTCTGATTTAGATCCAGAATTTGTATCCATTCTCTGGCCTTGAAAGGTAAATATCTGGCTGTACACCTGAAGGATTCAGGCCTGTTGATGCACAAGGTTAATTTAAAATCATATGGTAGAATCTTTTGATTCAATATATTTCTTAATAATTTATTTTCAAATTGTAGTTTGCCTTCCATGCTTGCTGTAAAGTCAAAGAAGATAATTTCCTAATCCAGAGACTGAAGGATGTATGGAGAGTGCTCAAGGAATGCGTCACTGTTACATAATAATGGAAGCTCTTGTCCTCACATAACTGCAGTGTTGGAAAGTGTATAGTGAATGAGACAGAATTCTAGGAGGCAAAAATATTAATTCATAAGAGAGATATTTTGTAATTGGAGGGTCATATAATAATCTGACTTAGAACACAGTGTTATGATAATATACTGAGAAATTAATTTTAAATGCAGGTTTTTACCATGTTTGATAATGGAAAATGTGTTTTATTTAATGGTGCATAACTAAAAATTGATTGTAAGATTTTAAAAAATACCAAGGGTTTGCAGCTGCAATTGAAGCCACCAGATATATACAATTATGTAAATATGGTCGATCCTGTTAAAAACAAAAATACCAAAGTGTAGTCTGGTTTTCTGGGCCTGAGGTTTCTGAGTTTCTGAACTCAGTTTCTTCGTGGTGTTTGGGTTTCAGAAGACCTTGTTCCCACGGACTTGACATAAACATCCCAAGTGTTATTGTAACGAGAGTGATGTTTTGCATTCTTTTCTGTGGGATGGACTTGTCTCTATCCCTTGGTTTGGGCCAATGGTTAGAAGAGTTCTGGCACTCTTCTAACCAATGAGAGTGGCCTGTTCCAAAAGGTATATAAGGAGGGCAATTGTTTTAATAAAATGGAGTCAGATGCAGTTTTTTATAACGAGGTCTCGTGTCGTTTGTTCATCGCCCACAGCGACACCAAAGATTTCAAACTACACACTTAGGATCTTACACTAATTTGATCTCAGTTCCACATGTGAAAACTTGTTGACCATGGTCACTATCCAAAGGAAAGATGTTGGTTGTAATCTGATTATGTGAAGGGCTTGATATCCTTTGTTTAGTTCAATAGAACAATTCACAATGAAGTAATAACTTAAAAGAATTGAGTGTGTATGTTTGGAAATCATGTGTAGAAAGGAATATATAGATTAATGATCTATTCAGTTTCCAATGTCCAATTGTCAGGGAGGTCACATTTCAGTGTTTAGTTCTGTATAGGCAGCTTAGGAGCTCTGAATTATTATCTGGGAGTTTCCTTCTCACAGCTGACCAAGGAGCCTTAAGACTCATAATGTTTGGGATCTAAATAAAATGTCCTTAGCTACCTAGTGAGGAAAGTATGGACGTGCCTTGATTTCCCATCCCTCCCATTTCTCCTGCTTTCTGTATTGAAAAACTAGTGTAGATTCTCTTGATTAAAGATAATAATATGACTGAGATGCATGGTTGAGTGGAATTGCAATGGCATGAGACATCTTTAGTTTTACTTTTAAATTTTTTTTTAATATGCCTGCTTGGTTTGGTGGGGCTTGTTATTTATTTATTTTATTTATTTATTTATTTAATGTATTGGAATGTTGCTGTATATACATTTCTAAAGTGCTGAAGAGGCAAAACCATGCTAGAAGATATTTTACTTTGTGTTGCATGTTCAGTTTTTCCTTTTGGTACTCAGTTTTGGAAAGATATTAGTGTTTCTCATTGTCCACTTATTTAATCTTATGAGTTACTGAATCCTGTTTATGGAGTTATTTTCTGTTATACCATATGGTGGAGGAGATATGGAGCTATTTTGGTGAGCTTTAATTTTCTGTGCAACACAAAGCGTCCACTTAAAATTATGAGCCTGTACTTCCTATTTAGTTAGGTGAGAGAATTCTCTATAGAGACATTCAGAATATCTATATAGGAGCCTTTTTGGGTTTTTGAACACACAGGGAAAGTAGATCCCAGCTTGATATTTAATGCCAATACCTGCAGTTAGAGGGTTTCTGTGGGTATAGGTCTCTATTCTTGGGTTTTGTCATGGCTTAATGCCAGTCAGTAAACAAGGTCCAGGCAGCTGCTCACTCACTCCCTCTCCAGCAGGGTCAGCGAGAGAATCAGGAGAGTAAAAGATAGAAAACTTGCAGGTTGAAATAAAGACAGTTTAATAGGGAAAGTAGAAGCTACTCACAGAAGCAAAGCAAAACAAGGAATGAATTCACTGTTTCCCATGGGCAGGGAGGTGTTCAGCCATCTGCAGGAGAGCAGGGCCCCATCAGGTGTAAAGGGGACTTGGGAGGACGAACTCCATCACTCCAAATATCACCCCTGCACCTTTCTTCTATTTCCCCCAACTTTATTAACTGAGCATGATGTCACATGGTCTGGAGTATCCCTTTGGTCAGTTTGGGTCACCTGTCCCAGCTCAGGACAGCTGCTGTGTCTCCTCCCAGCCTCCCATGCACCCCCAACTTCCTCACCAGGGTGGCAATATGAGCAGCAGAAAAGGCCTTGGCTCTGTGTAAGCCCTGCTCAGCAATAGCAAAAACATCTCTATATGATCAACCCTGTGTTCAGCACAAATCCTAAACACAGCCCCATGCCAGCCACTGTGAAGAAAATTAACTCTACCCCAGCTGAAACCAGCACAGGTTTGGTATAGAAAATATAGCTTGCTAACTTAAGTTAAAGCATATATTTTAGATGGAATATTTTCCTTAAGACAGTGGGCAACTATTAATCAATACTAAACAGACATAATGTATGTATTATCCAGTTATTTCTTTATGCCTTCTTAAGTCCTAGTAAAGTTCACTCAAGATTAAAATTACTTAGCTTTTCTTCCTTAGTTTTTAGTTATGTTGTCTTCAGGTTCTGACATCACTGTAGTTTAATAAATATAATGCAGATTTTCCTTTAATCTATTAGTTTAGTATATTGCATTTTAAATGGCATATTACATATTATAAATTTGCCTTGAACTATGACAGGCAATTTGGTTGTGAATAAAAGAAAATACATTGTAGTTCACATAATCAAAACGCCTTCCATGGTATATATAGCTGAAAGTATTTCTGGAAATGTTTTAACATGGTATTATGTGCAAAAAGTTGGAAGTCAGGTATGGAACATTATTGATTTCATTTTTCGTTACATATTAAAGTTTTCTATACTTGGCACTCCCCATTTTTAAAACGAAATGGAAATAAGCCCATAGTACAACTTAATATAAACATACAACGAATATTGAAACAAATCCTTTTAACTCAAAATTGGAACTTCCCCATTTGACACAGATTTTAGTACTTCAGGGTAGTTGTTTCCAACATGTTGCACTCAGTTGTGCAAACTTATCTTTTTAGGGTCAAAGAAGAGCAAAAACCACAGCCGACACAGTAAGTAAAGTATCTTATAGATGCAATAGGCTTGACTTTTCTACCTTTGCCATGTTCTGCTCTCTGCACCTTTGATGGTATTAGCTTTCACTGATACCTGATAGGCTGCAGGTAGTTTGTCATCTGCTTCCTGACTGGCTTGTAAGAGAGCTGCCTATAGCTTCTTACTCCATCCACGTTAGCTGGATGTAGGTTCTTGCTGCCTGCTTGTGAACTGTAAAACTTTATTTCCCTTACACCCTTAGTGGCTGACTTAGTTCTGCAGCTAACATTCCCATTGGCTCTAGCTTTTCCGCCTGTGTATTTCTACTAACGTTGGATAAGAAAACATTTGAACTAGTGTGGTTTTATTGGTTATTCAGTCACATTATTTGCTTGTTTAAACAGGTGGTTTCCCTTTAGTGGGATCACTGAGCTGGTAAATAACGTTCTTCAACCACAGCAAAAACAGCAAAATGAAAAGGAGCCCCAGACGTAAGTAAGCTGCTCTCTGTAGATTAAGTAATGTCTGTATAGCATTAGAACATCCTGGAGAGTATTTTTAAAATAATTGCCCATTTAGAACATTCAGCTGAGGGCATTTTACGAGCTGAGCACCATTTGCTTTCCAACCCCTCATTTGCAAAGGGAAAACTGAAAATCAGGTCATACTGTCCTCATCTGTAACTTAAGTGATTGCATTAAAGTACAATTTAAGGAGTTGCTACTACTTTTTTTTTTTTTTTTTTTTTTTTTTTTTACTGTTCCAAATAATGAAACTTCTGATGAAGTGGTGTGTTTTCTGTGCATGAGGAGCTGGAATGATAAGACATGTAGCATTGCTCATAGCATGTCTATGCACATGTGTGGTCTGAGTCATGCATAGAATGCTATATGAATCTACATAATATGTCAGAAGAGCTTTCTAAGGACCAGGAAAATATCATGTCATTTTTTCATGCTTTTAGAATATCTGTAAAGTTTTAGAACTTCAGCAGATATAAGGTGAAATCTTGCGTCAGTCAAAGCTGAGGAAATTTCGACTTTGATTGAGCCAGTATTTCATCTGTGAACCTTTTATATGGTTAATCCAGTACTTTTTTTGCTATCTGAAAATTTTCAGTTTTAACAGAAACTGGCAAAGATAGGACATTCAGTTTTAGAGTAAAACTTAAAGCATGGAGATGAAAATATTCCTTTCGTAAAGAAAAACTAAAAAATATTTATTATTATAAATTTTCAAATTCCTAAAATGTATTTTGGATTTTATCTAAGTTTTAAACAGTTAAGTTGCTCTGTTTTCATTCTTTTATCTTTTTCTCTAAGAGATTTATACCTTGTAAGTTCATATGATAAAAGAAGTGTTTGCTTTTGGACACATGCATAACTGGTTTAAAGCATGCATATAACTTGTTAATTACTTTCCAGTCAGAATCAATTTTTGATTATTTTTTAGTATATATATTTAAGTGGACCTTCATACTTTTGGGTCATGAAAGCTGTGATGTTTTTTGAGAATACATAGTGAAAAATTTTCGTTAAAATGAAAAAAAATAGGACATAAAATTGATATTCCGTAAAGCAATGTATTATTCTGAGCTCTCTTTTGAATATTCTCACTTAACTTTAAAAAATTTTGTACAATATAGTAGTGATTTTTTTTTTTTGGTTATTATTAGATACTGGCACTATTAAATTTTGTTCACAACACCTCAATACTTTGTTTTCCCAGTTTCCTTAACACAGCAGAATTTGTTCTGCTCAACATATGAAGCATATAGCTTTCATGAAACTTAAAATATTATGAGGGCAGTGTAAACAGATGAGTTATAGTTAACAAAAAATATTAACAAATGGTTACTGTTATTATGGAAGTGGCCTTTTTGGGAACCAGTTTTGTTCAGTGTTTTTATTATATAACTAAAAAATTATTTAATTTGTATACTCAATGTAGATACACTTCTCCCAGTCTTGTGTAAACACCTAATGGCAGGATTATATTACAAAATTATCCTTAAAAACCCAAGCTATTGTTATGATGCTATTCAAAAGGAGAAATGCAAAGTGTTGTTCTGTAGGGGTAGTTTATGTGGTTGACATAGGACAAAGGAAAGTTGTGTAGGGAAATGTTCCTTGGCAGAGCATCAGGGTGCCCTAATGGTGCCTAAGTTGAGCTGTAGCCAATATCCTGAAAGAGATTAATGTCATACAGGAATGTACAGACACTAGGCAGGAAGCCCTGTGAAGAAGTTTCCACACCACTAGGCTTTGGTAAGATCTCACCTGGAACAGCATACCCTTCATAAATCACGTGGAGCAGTTGTAATTCAGTGGAGAGTAACAGGAATGAATACTTAGGTGTCTAAAAAACATGGTATGTGTTAGGAAAGAATCAAACACATGAGTTAATTTAACCTTCTGAAGAGAAAATCTCATTTTAAATTATACAGAACATTGTTGAAAAATGGAACAAAATTATTACTTTTCCATGTTCATCTCACGGTGAAGCTGAAAGGAGTAAACTTAAGTTGCATTAGGGAGGTCTGAACTTGGTAGGGAAACTGTTTTAGTAGAAAATAATCTTAAAATGCTTGCATAGTTTGTTTAGGACTTGTGTGGAAGCTGTGAAAATCTTAAGAAGCGGGTTTGGCAAATATCTGTTAGAAGAGGCACAAGTGTAGCTGGTGCTGTGCTGGAAGAAGAGAATGGACTAAGTGACTTTTAAAAGTGTCTTCCAGCACAGCTTTTATGTGGTAATTTCATTAAAGTATTAATTACCAGGATTTATTTTTGTGATTCTTTTAAACTTTCAGGGAGAAAATTGAATAGAAATACTAATGGTGCAATTTTAAAATTTTATTTCTTTTTCTGACATTAACGGCTTGCAAAGAAGTGTACCAGGGAACACTGTGGGACACTGTGGAGGAGAATTAATGTAGAAATTTTTACCACTATTCATATATATTGGGGCATTTTCCATTTGAAATCACTGTCAATATCTGAGTTTAATTTCAAGATATATCTGTTGTCCAACTTTGCTGATGAAAAAACTTATCTTCAGTGAATCTGGGGAGGACAAAATGGGGTGAGTGATAGCAGAATAGGAGTTAGTGATACCTGAAAACAAGGTATCATGTTACAGATTTCACTTTTGTTCTGGAGGAGGTATTTTTGTAGTACCATTGACCATGTGTCTTTATGGGCAGAGGTAGGATTAGTCTGATGCTCTTAGATGTGAGTTCTGTACCACAACATCACAGAATGGTTGAGGTTGGAAGAGACTTCTGGAGGTCATCTTGCCTGACCCTCCTTCTCAAGCTGGGTAGCCTAAGGGCTGTTGTTTACAACTATGTATAGCTGGATTTTGAATATATGCAGGGATGGAGACTCTAGAAAATCTCTGGGTAAGAGATACATCTGCTAGTGCTTGGTCGCCCCTAGAATGAAAAGTGTTTCTCTCTGCTCAGAGGGAACTTCCTGTGCTTCAGTTTGTGCCTCTTGCCTCTGATCCTGTCACTAGCCAGTGCTAAAAAGAGCTTGGATCCATTCTCTTTGCACCCTTCCTTCAGGTATTTGTATTTATTGAAAAGATCCCCTTCCTGAACGTTTTCTTCCTTCTCCAGGCTATAAAGTTCAAGGTCTCTGTCTGTCCTCATGTGAGAGATGCTTCAGACCCTGTCTTTTTGGCCTTTTTTCCTGAACTGTCTCCAGTATGTCCTTGCTTGTCTTTAACTAGGGAGGCTGGAACTGGACACAGAACTGAAGGTGTGGCTTCACCAGTGCAGGATAAAGGTTAGGGTCACCTCCTTCTGCCTCATGGTAATGTTTTTGCCTAATACAGCCCAGAATGCCATTTACTTCCCTTTCCTCAAGGCATGCTGGCCCATGTTCAACCTGGTGTGCACCAGGACTTCCATGTCCTTTTCTGCAGAGCTGCTCTCCAGCTGGGCCGTTCCCAGCCTGCGCTGGTCTGTGTGGTTCCTCTCCAGGTGCACTTTGCACTTTGTCTTGTTGAATGTTGTAAGATTCTGGTGAGCCCATTTTTCTGGCCTGTTATAGTATCTCTGGATGGCAACATGACCTTCTGGCATATCAGCCACTCGTCCCAGTTCGGTGTCCTCCACAAACTTGCTGAAGGTACCTTTTGCCCCATCATCTATATCAATAAGGTATTGAACAGGACCAGACTCAGTATTGACCCCTGGGATAAAGATCTAGGAACTGGCCTCCAACTAGACTTTGTGTCACTAATCTCCCTGCTCTGGGCCCAGCCATTCAGCCAGTTCTCAGTCAACTTCAGACTGCTCATCCACTCTGTACTTTATCAGCTTCTCTGTGAGGATGTAATGGGAGACCATGGGAAAAGCCTTATTGGAGACAAGATAGACAATATTCACTGCTCTCCCCTCATGCAGTTGTTCCATTGTAGAAGGTCATTACATTGGTTGAGCATGACTTCCCCTTAGTAAATGCCTGCTGACTCCTGATCACTGCTTTGTATTTCATGTTCCTAGAAAAAGTTCCCAGGATTAGTTGTACCATCATTTTCCCAGGAATCAAGGTGAGTCTGACCAGTCTGTTGTTCTGTAGAACCTTATGCTTCTTCAAGATGTCAGAAACATTTTCTTTCCTGCAGATGTAGGCACATCTCCGAATTTCTGTGATCATTCTGATATTGAGAGCAGTCTTGCATATCTTGTCTTGATGAAGAATACTTCTATCTTCAGCACATGTGTACTTCATTACGATTTTTATCAGTAGTTTGAGATATTTCCATATTTCAGTCCTTTCAAAATAGAATTCATAGCTGCCCCTGAAACAACTGTTTTTGATGCTTAACAGTCAGCCTATCAATTTTTTTTCTTCAGATTTATAAGGTATATGTTTTGTAAAAGGTGTATTCAGGTTGTTCCTCATTAGGATGTGGTGGTCTTGTGCCTAAGGGTTTGACTTGGGGTTTATATCCTTCTGCATGAATCTTGTAATGTTATGTAGTGGTGTTAATCTCCAATCACAATAAAGGAATTCCCATGCTAGAAGGCACTGAAGATTCCACTATTGTAATATTGTATATTGGCAGCGTTCAGCAATGAATACCTGAGAACACACAGAAGGACAAGGGTATGCATACAATGATTCTGATACAGGTATTTTAGTGACTTCCTGAGGCAGTGGCTGCATGCATACTCCTGGATTTATTCCCTGGCAATAAGGAATCTCTTTGCCATAGTTATTTGCAGTCCTGTTTTAAACCTACTTATATTTCTTGGTTTCAGAACTTGGTGAAAATGAATTCTAAAATTTAATTATCTCTGTAGAGAAGTTGTCACCTTCCGTTGCTTTAAAACTACTTCCTCATATTTTCAAGAGGAAGTCCTAGTCTTGTTATATAATTTTTCTACAATATTTATAACCTATAGACATTTATATTTTGTTCCATGCAGTCTATAATATTTCATACAGTTATCCCTTTAAGCTGCAGAATCAAGAGTTTTTCCTTCTATGATAGGAAGGTCTATCTGCTTCTGGTCATCAGTGTTGTCTTGCCTCCTTTTAAAAGCCTGATTAGACCTTTTTTAGTTAACAGTGATCAGCGTCACAGTATTCAAGATATGAGAGCTCTGTGTTTTTAAGCGGTGATTTAAGCAGGAAAGTTTCTAATGTTTGCTGCTTGAAGATATCAAAATAATGAAAAGATGGCAGGGTTTTTTCCCTTTTCCCACAAACACTTTTGTTTATTTTCAGGCTTTTATTTTGGTTTATTTTGGTTGCTTGCTAAGAACTGTAGGAGGTCTATCATTGAATTTGACAGCAGAAATCGAGCCTTTCTTCTTTCTTTGATAGTTATGAGCACATTATTAATGAACAGTAGACAAAATAGTCAGCATCAAAATATCACTAAATATAGTGCATTTTGTAGCTATATAATTTCACAATAAATACATTATTTCATTGCCTTTTTATACTTTCACTAGACTAATTCTAGGAGAGGTTAAAAATGTACATTGCTTATCACAACATGGGTATTTTTTTTTTCTGCTAAAAATGGCTTGTCAATAAATAGATATTTATGGTTTTTTTTGGAGTCATGTTGTCACTATATGGAAATCAAGACTAAAAATTACTGTAAGATGATACCCAGTAAAACCTTTTTCTGCATATTTTTCTGTAAATTAAATTTATTTTTCTATTGTGGTAGACCACACCAGCAAAACAGTAGCATTTTCTGTTTATAAGTATTTCTAATGAATTCCGGTTAAAATACATCGACATTTCCCAAATGCTTAACATAAATCAATGGATCATTAATTTTGAATTCTAAATTTACTGTGTAAAGAATATGTCTGCCAACCACTAGGTAGTTTTGTTTGTCTTCAATTTACCTAATGGACATGCGATAGCAAGCCCACATCAAAAATTATTTAATACAATTTACACTTTATGTATATATTCACTGGGTTTATTTGCAGTCATTGCAGTTCCTGTTCTGACTGGTTTTTAATAGAACCTGTTGAAAACAACACGCTCCACTTGAAAAAATAATTTCCAGAAAGAGAAATGTTGGTCTCTGCTGCCAATACCCTTATGACATTGAAGTCATGAGAAATGTAACATTCTACTGCGTTCATTTTCTTGGGCAGTTAAATAGATAGAAAGAAAACAGAGAGTAAATGAGTTAAAAATACAATTATAATTTGCAGTGTATTTAAGAAAACAATACAGGGAAATTGTAGCTGTTTCAAAGTAAAATTGAAATCCACAAAATACCTCTTAACTATGAAACTGGTTTTGTCTCCATAATATAGTAAATATAAACTATGAAAAATCTTCTGTTATTTGATTCTCATGACTTATTACATCTCTTACTGAGCCTATTAAATTTACCATTGGCGACATGATATGATAGTTGCCTGACTGCATGGTTGACTTGGACCTTTTTCTCAAAATATTTAGTACAAGAAAAACTTATTTGTTTGGGTGGATTGTTCACCATGTTAATGAGGTCAAGATACACTTTCAGTGAAGAAATGGCTTGTTAAACATTGGAACAAGCTGCCTAGGGAAGAGAGGGAAGAGATGGACTCACCATGCCTGGGAGAGTTAAGGAATGACTGGATGTGGGACTTAGTGTGGTGTTTAGTTGACACAGTGATGTTCAGTCAAAGGTTGGACTTGACATTGGAAGTCTTTTTCAACGTTAGTGATTCTATGAATATAGTGGAACTCAGTCTTATCAGGAGACAACAATAAACATGTTTGGGATGGGTAAATATAGTGATCATAAGAAATATATTTCTTAATGGTAACTGCACTGATCTATTTTAATCCTAAACCATACATGGATTTGTAATTCAGCAGAACCATAACATATGATTAATTCAAACAGAATAGATTCTGCATTAAAAAAATTAATAAAGAATAATCATAAATTTTATTAATAAGGAATTTTAGAAAGATCAGGGAAAATGTTAAAAAACCTATTGTCTATTTGTGAAAGATAGAACTAAACTTTAAACAAAAGCCAAATAGCATGGTATAATGAAGATTTCCTTGAGGATCTGGGGTTATAGAACAGACTTGGATACAGAAAGAAGACTACAACCAGAAATACTTGTCTGGTCAGCAGTTAGCATTATGGTCAAGGAAAAGGTGAATGAAGTCCCCCAAAGTCATAATTTATGTTTATATACTTTACTAAAATAATAAATTGGCTAAAAGAATAATAAGGGGAAATATCCACTTATTTATAAGGTAGGACTGAATTGGAACTATATCTGACCTAGTACTAAAATCTCTAGATATTTTGTGTTATGCAACAGAAGAAGTAAAACATAGATTGAAGAAGGGAGTGTTTCCATAGGTATATATACATAGAGGTGTAAGGTGATACTTACTAGACAATACAGGCTGCAATACATTAACATAGAACAGCTCCTAAAAGCTTTGTGGGAAGTATTTTCCCTCTAATTTTTGCAATTTCTCAGGGTTTGTGAATGTCACAGGCTGTGGCACTACTAATATGCTGACAACATCCTGATTTGAACTGCTTTCAAAAAGAAATAGACAGTACCCCTAGAGGGATGACAGGTTGTCTGAATGAGATAAGCAAATAGATTTAGAAAATGCTGGCTTAACTTAAACAAGACAGAAGTGATACTCTTACAATAAGAGGAAACCATGTTAAGCCTACAGCTGAATAAGCAACCTCAGTTTCCAATGCAACGTTTAGGACAGAGGGAGGCAATAGGTGTCCTTGCAAAACACAGAGGCTGTGCACTCATTTTGGCATTAACTGTAACCCTAATGAATGCTTTCATTTCCGTTTTCCAAAGAAGAATTGGCATTTCATTCTGTGTAGAATCAATGATAAAATGTACCAATTTGTATGATTTAGCAAGTCTTGTTATTAGGAAGGTCAAAACTTCTCTAGAAGATCATACTCCAGCTGCTGCACTCTACTGGCTCTACATTATTCATGATAATTTAATGTCATTCTCCTTAAAATGATTGGGCATGTTATGTTCTGTGAGTGGAAGTGATGTGAACCCTGTTTTACATGCAATATTACTAGTTACAAGTAAGATTATTCCAAGAAATGGCATAAGATGGTTTTGACTCGCTAAATGAAATCTGAATCTTTTTTTTTTCTAGTTTGTCAGGGACTAAACTGGCAGAGGAGTGGCTTTTATTGCTGAGGTACTCTGGCTATACTGAAAATGAAAATATGAAAAAAAATATGCAGGTAATTATTAATTCTTGAAAATATAGATTGACATTGTAGAAAACTTTATTTTTTTTTTTTTAATTTAGAAGTGACTATTCAGTGCACCCACACCTGCTATGAGGTGTAGAGGTTTTTTTTATGGATTATCTATAAATTTTCAACCATTCGTGGTATATAAGTTTTCATTTATATCAATTTAAGGGAAATTCAAGTTTGAGGAAGCAAATTTTCAATAACTTTTTTTTTTTTTTCTTTTAACCAAGGAAATATTGCAGTAAGCAACATGTTCTTAGCTTTTCTTATAGAGATTTTATTTTGGTAAAATCATCTCTTAGTCACATTCATGGAGATGACTTGGCAGAAACTAAGCAAAAAAAAAGAGAATATCTTTGGATTCTTATGTTTTGTTAGGTTGGTAGAAAATTTTATCAGCTTTTTAAATATATTTGCCTTTCTCTTCAAGCAGGGAACAATTGTCTTCTCATAACTGGATAGAAAATAAAAGAATAAATGTGTGATACCGCACTGATGAATTGTGGTCAAATTCATGATTCTCATTGTTGACATAACAAATACCAAAATCTGAACTTCCAGGAGGTTTATATTATCTGAATCACTTTGCATGGGATGCTTTGTCATTATTTGCCCTCTGGTAATTTTTAATTAGTTAATATTCCCATTAGGGAATATAATCCCAGCACAAAAATGTTATGCTATAGAACGGCAGTTAGAGTGCTTGGTGAAGGCAAACTTGGGAGTTCAACAATTCCACAGCCTTCCTGCATAGACAGAATCTTAGTCTGAAACCTAATGAAGAAAACCAGAATGTACAGCCAGGCTGTGCTTGGTGTATATGATTTCTGGGCTCCAGTTAGTTGAGACAATTCCTTTTAATAACACACAAATTGTTTTCATAGACCATCTTCTTCAAACTGAAGACTTCTGTTTTTCTGGTTTAAAGATTTTCTTATCTCTCTATGGCAGGTTCCCATTGTATTTTATTCTGGCTCTCTGGGCTGCTCCACTCTGTTAGTTTTCTTTGCCATGGATATTTCTTATTTTTGTCAGTATTTTCTGTATTCTAAACATTTTAAATTTAAGTTATTACTATTGGATTTGAAGAATAGATCAGCACATTATAGCATTTTCTGCATTACCTAGTTTAAAAATGTTGCAAAATAAATGCTTATAGGTTAGTGTTCTTCTTTTTGGTTGAGTTTTCCAGGAGAAAATAATAAGCTTAGCAGTCAGAATCATAAAATCAAAGGATGTTGGAACTAGTTAGACTTTAATGGAACTGATCTCTGTCTTCCCTGAAGCCATGCTTCTGTGAGTCATGCAGCCCCCCTCGTAGTACTGTAAATGTAGAGTATGTTCAGGATGCACTCACACAAGACAGCAGAGTTATGAGTGTCTGTTTTCATCACTTGGGAAAAATAATTACAGTTGGCTTGGGCTTGTTTTGTCATTGCAGCTTCTGTTTTTATATGAAAACTGCTGACTTGAGCTTTCTGGTGTGTTCAGTGCTTGTAATTAGGCTCACCGGGTATTCTAGGCTAAGAGCTTTCTCCAGGGATGATTCTCTTGGCCTTTTGCATGAGACTATAGATCAAAACAGTCCTTTGGTGCCTCACCTCAGTATATTTCTCTTTATTACCTTCTTTTTATATATTTTTTCCTTTCAACATTTTACCTGGAAAAACTCAGCATGGCTTTTACCGAAGAGGAATAACCTCCAAGGATATTGAGTTATCACACATGAGTAAGGATATGACTAATGTAAAGATGCTAATTTGTATAGTGTTTTGAGACCAGTATCTTTATCCCAGAGTAATCCATGTTTTGTTTTGTTTTGGTTTTCTTTCCATATAAACTGTTATTAAGAGAACAGGAACAAAAGATACCTTCATTTCATCTGCTGTACATGCTACTGAGTGATCGAAAAAATTCTGGAAATAACTAGAAGTTTTTTAATTCTTGGATGAATTGGAAGACAGCTGATGAAGAATTTGAAGTCAGAGATGTGTAAAATTTTATTTAGTATTAAAAATAACATTTCCAAAACAAACCAAGTGGCTTTACTGATGACTTTTAACTGTTTGTATCAAATACATCAGGCTTCTTAAATCAGTAGTGATTGGTGCAATAAAAAGGCTTTCAAAGGGTAGTTTTAATGAACAGTAATTTGATATAAAAATATTCTAAATATTTTTATTTTGCACCACAGATAGAGATATCAAGACAAAAGCACAATAAAAAATATCCAGGAAAGAATACAGATTCAGGGATCATGGTTGAATCAATTATAACACCATAACTGCATAAATACCCTCAAGGTGTTGGATTGAATTCTTGGAAAATCAACAGTTAGGTTCATGAACCAATACTAAATTTCAGAACCAGGAAGCAAGTTCTGAAACAGTTAATGCCAGTAACTGTAGAAATGGATCTGGTGAATACATTCTAAGTCTATTGAGTTTCTTTGTGCTGAAAATGTTTGGTACTTTGCAAAGGCTACCTGCGTGGTCTAAGCCATACCTCTTAAGTTTGCTGCTCAATGCAGGTGCTGAGAGTGGTTTGTACCTCTGGAATGACTTCTACAGATGACCCAGCTGTGGGTAGTGCTGAATGCTAATATGGGCACTTCCAGCTGCTAATGATACCAGTGGAAACAATGATGGTTTTCATACTAAGTTTCACATAGCAGTGGGTTTTTTTTGCTTACTTGCAGGTTAAAAGCAGAACCAAACCTGTCAGTCAACAGCATCTGGGGAATTCTTGTCCCCTGGAGTCAGGAGACACAATTAGGCTTGCTGAAAATACAATTAGGCTTTCCAGCTGCAGAGCTTTTCAGATGACAGTTCAGTAATGTTGGTTACATGCTTTTAAACTCCCAGCTTCTTTCAACAATTCTGTTTAATTGATAGCTATGAATTAATGCTGTGTTTGTCTTTGAGAGGGTTTATTCTCTCAGTTGTGTACTTTTATTTTGATGTATTTGCAGTGGTTGATTGTGATAAAATTTTCAGAGTGAAGATGAGCAAAGTGTTATTATCACTGTTGTCTTGTTTTATTCCTTTGATAAGGAGTAGTTTTAGTATTTTCTCAATTAATTATATAAAAATATAATTAAATGTTCATTCCATAATTGAAGAGTTGTTGAGGGGCTGTAAGGCTGGAGGAAAGAAGTGTCTGTTTGTTCTCCCTTATTTAAGGCAGAAAAGGATTAGACTGATTTAGAAAGCTGACTACAGGATGTAGTCAGTGCTCATGATCTCTGCTATATTTGCTTATAGAAGACACTAGATGAGACAATTGTCTTTTATCACCATGAGAGGATTTTTGTAATGTGTGGTAGTCTTCACTCTAGTTCTGGTTTTAGAGATTTGAGGACAATTGAACAAATAGTCAGAATGTTCAGCTATGCCCCAAAAGGAGGCCAGTTCCCAAAATACTTATACCATGAAACCCTCTGTCAGCTCTTTTCTTTTACAAATGAGTGTACCTTTTTACTTTTTCAACATCATCATTCCCATTTGCTTTTACTTGTGCACTCAGGGGTGCTTTCTGTGGTGATAGTAGAAGTAATATTGATTTAAAAAAAATAGGAAATTTAATTATCTCTTCCAAAAGATATTTTTCTGATTATGTTCTGTATAGAGAGAAAGTTGAAGTAAATTCATAGTGATATGGCTCCTGGAGTATCTTGGACTCAGAACAAACACAGACAGATGGTGCCAGAGTGAGCTGATCAGAAGCCTGGGGTGAGGAGGAATACTACTGGGTACAAAGTCTCATCTATGAATAACATTAACAGACGGTGAAGATTCTCACAGAGCAAAAAAAGGCACTGTCACAGAAAAAAAAAATCCAGTTTTTACTGAGGTCTATTTGGAATTTGGATTTGTGTCTAACATGATTCAATTACTCCAAGATATGAAAGCTGGTCAATAACTCAGGTTACTCTTTCTACGTGTTTCTACTCTTTAGGAAGTTTTTCATCCATTTTTATATTCTGTTTCAACTGTTGATTAGTAAGATTAGGTTTATTGTAGGAAATGGATTTTCTTGTTTCAGTGTGAGGATATTAAGCAGAGAGAATTTCGATTTTGTCAGCAGGAACACAGTCAGGCCTCTAATCTCAGGCGTACTTTATCCATGTACACAGACCATGTCAGAAAACAGTTTTGGAGCAGTTGTGGACACCCCCTTCTTCCAGTCATGTGCTTAAGAGCTAAACATGTTTTATTGTTTCTAGTGCAGTGTTCACTTACAGGGTGAAAACCACTAATATTTGTATGACAAAAATCTAATTAACAGGTAACTTCAGAAACAGTAGCATGTTTGTTTCAAGATTAAATGTGAATTTAAAGTAGTGAGCATACTGTAGTCATATTTCATCATATCTAGTGAGGTTGCTGCATTCTTTACAGTATCTATATTGAATTTCTTAAGAAAATATTATGCTGTGTGTTCTGTTGGAAAATATTCTTTAAAAGATTAGCTATTGGATTTGGATTAGCCATTGTGCACATTTCCCATTTCCTAGCTGTTACAACTCTAATTATCTATGTACACTAAATGAATATTCTTTCTTTGCTTAGACATGCAACATTGACAAACTGAGATAATCCTAGGATCACAACTTTATCTTCTCTGGAAATTTGTTCAGGAATTGGCTGTGATATCACAGCCATGCCTTTGCCTCTCTTTTGACTTTCCCTTTAGAGGCCAGGGAAAGATGAAAGTAAAATGTAGATGTAATAAGCTGCTTCTTTGGGTGTCCATATTTAAAGAAAACTAATTCTTGCTTCGAGAGTTGGAAACTGGCTGTTACAAAGATCCTGTTGTAGCAGCTTAGTTAAAATAGCAGAAAGAATTGGAAATATATCAGTATTGATATTGTGTCATCTTTGAATAGTGATGTCTGGTCAGTCTTGGATATAAAATACATAGAAAATAAGAACAATGATTGATTTCGAACATGATTTATTTTGTACAGGTGGAATTGACCATGTTTTGCAGTAGGGAGGATAATAAATATTCTTTTTCCTCCCAGATTTTATTCCACAAAGTCTACAATTAGGATATTAGATTTTCTTCAAACAATTAAAGGTACCTCTGTGAGAAAGAGCAAAAGGAATACCATATTATAAAGTAAGGCTTTCCTTCTGACAGGATCTGCCAAGTTTGATTTGCATTGAACCCTCTCAGGGATTAGGCCTGCAGATCTTACTATTAGAAAAAAAGGCTTCTAAGCAATTTACATGATGGCATAACAAAATAGTAATCTATGTGATTACTGATCAATAATATGGAAAAATAAAATGCATGAACATAAGAACTATGATGCAGGAGAATAAGCGCTTGATGACAGGCAGAGCTAAGACAGTCTTGTTTAAGTGCAATTGTGCTCAACAAATGTGAGTAAAATCTGTTTATATTTACAACAGTTTTCAAGCTTTGTAGGAAACACATATTCCCAGGGCTGTCAGTGTCTCTTCTCCCTCTGGTAGCTCCCGGGGTCCACTGCTGCTGCTTCCTTCCCTCTGTTCTGGGGAGCAGAGCACAGTTCTGGGCAGCCAAGCACGGGCAGCAGGCCAGCTGGTGGCCTGACTTCATTCTCTTACAACCCCCATGTGTACCCAGTAACTCTGAGCTCTTAATGGTTAATTAATAGGCTTTAATTAAGAGGTTAAAGGATTTCAATATAGGATTAAATTTTCATCTTCTGACACTGATTAGTTGGGGTGGTTTTGTACAGCTACACTTGTTTGGAAAACTCAAGCATTATCTGTCAGAAATACTATTAGATCAACTATGTTTTGTACAGTTTTTGACACACAAAATTATCTTTTATGAAATACTTTTTATCAAATACTTTTAATCTTAAATGAAGAAATACTGCTGCAACCTAAATTGACACTTTTTACTTATTAGAAGTGACGTTTGAGTTCAGTGCATTTTTTCAGTAAAGGGAGGTATGGAAGTGTGGACTTAGATATAATTAGGGTGTGTAAAATCATTGCACACCTTGTTCGCACACTTACAAAAATACCCTCTTGTGGGTGAGAACATCTGTCTTTCTGAGCTCCTTTCTCATTAAAAGAAAATTGTATTAGCATGATGAAAGTAATTTGTGTTTTGGCCCTGCTTCCTGTTACTTTAAAAATATGAGCAGTATGGAAAATAAGTCTTCTGAGAATTGGCAAACTGTTTCTAGAGGCTATCCCCCTAGAGTTCTGCCAGCAGTGTGTCTTCACTGGTGCTACTTTGACAGTAAGAACCAAGTCAAAACCATGATACATCAGAAATAATTGGAAGCACCACTTCTGGTGGTGATTATTCAGCATCAAACATGTTGGTGTAGTATGCTCGGGTGAAGTTGAGACTGCCGTGTGTTGAGCACAACCAAGCTTATGCTCACTTTCCCAGCATTGCTCACATTTATTTCCTCTCTGTTAGAAAAGGAAAATCATCAAGATAGCAACACTCCTGTCACAGAAGTAAAAAGATAGGGGCTACTTAATAATTGAAAATGCTCATTAATGTTGTAAACAATGTGGAATGAACTCATTCTAATCATGATACTGCAATGTCAGGAGGTGTTACCTTTCGGAGCTGAGACAGTCTGACCTATTATTTAGAGTGTGTTTATTTTGGCTCTGTGTGTAATTGTCCAATGAAAAAGTAATTTTTCCTTTCATAGTAAGGATAAAAAGGTTTATCACAGGAACTTAATTATTTTGGACATTTCTAAAACTACAGGTATGAATTGAATATCTTCCTTTTGTAAGTCAACAGATGATGCAAAAAAAGTAACCCGAGTGACTATGAGAAATACTATCTCTGCTGGAGATGCCCTTTATAAATGTAATAATGTTTCAATGTGCTTAATGGCCAACAACCGAATTAGCCTCTTTTTTAGGCACATTTACTAAATACCATATCCCTTTAAAAAGAAATTTAGAATAAAGTTAATAAAAGTGCCATTTCTGAAAACAAGTAACATATAAGATAAACTGTGAAACTTCTGAGTGAATAATTTAGATAGAACAGTAATTTGTGTACTTTTAATAATAAGGCTGTATAAAAATAACTTCTAGTAATTAAAATGTTTATAAATATGCCTCAGATTCCTTAAAACTGATATTTAATAGAATTCCAAAAATAAGCAGTAGCAACAAAAATGTAGAGACAACCAAGGGTCAGCTAGATTTCTAATGTTTTTACATTAGTGTAGTATTTCTCCTTCAAAATATCATTCAAGTGAATCAGGAAGAAACATGCAACTATAAAAATCAGCATGTTTTTATCAGCATAGATAGAAAAAGTAGAATGATAGGATACAAATAGAATATAAAAGGAAACTTTAATGGGAGCCAAGTGTATTTCTAGGGGTTTAGATTTCAGAATTTTTGTATAGGGTATAAAAGTTTGTGTACATCCTGTCTCAACTGTGTATGGAAAATATCCCAATAGGAGTCTTCAGTTTTTCATAAAGTTCGTAACATAGTAAGGGTGCTGCAATAGCTGCAAAATAATCCTAATTCTAGATAATAAAGTACTATTCTGTTAAAAAAAAAAAAAAAAAAAAAAAAAAAAAAAGTCATGAGATGTTATTTCCTTTCTGTTCAGCAAGGAGCTCTGACCTTTTCTACTTTTTTTACCTGGGGATCTTTCATGGTTGATTGACTTACAGGTCTAGAGACATTTTGGTTTCTGGTTGGGATTTTCTAATCGATAGACAACTGCAAGTGGTGGTAGTCGAGAGTGTCATGGTTCTGGATATGTATAATGCTATGCCTGATGTACTGATTTTACATCAATATGCAGGCTACAGATCTTCCCTGTCCATTGTGCCTTCTCTCATAGAATTTAAGGACAGATGCTGGTTGTCATCAATATGAGACTGACTGCAGAAAGAAAGGCTCATTATTCCTATGCACAGTTTCTGAAAACTCCATTTTCAATTGTCCAAAGTGCTTAGCAGCAGTGTGCACAATTATATTATATAATCAGTGGAACTGAAGATTCAAATAGTGTCACTTATTGTAAAATATCTATGATGGTGTCCTTTTTAATATTCAGTAAAGCCTGAGTTCATGTTGCATCATTACCCTTAAATGAGAGAGTTCTAAAAGTTTCCTTCTGTTACTTATGGCTGTTTTTCCAAACTTGAAACACAGTTGTCTTTGGGACAATTGTTATTTCCTATAGAATTGGCAGAAATCATTTAAGGGAAGTTGAAGGAAGGTATCTGGATATATAAAATATGCATATTGACTGCTTACTTTTTTTTTTTACTTTTTATTTTTTATTATTATTATTTTTTATTATTATTTTTTTTAATGAGTTAGTTAAGAAATTTGACCATAATTATCTGTAATTTTTACAGCTCCTGGCAGCCTACTTTTGCTGAAACTGCTTGCTCCTGATCTTCATTGTCAGCTGAGGTTCAGTTCTTACAACTTCAGCACTTTATCAAAGCAGCTCCTTTGGGAAAGTGTGGATTGCAAACACAGGGATGAGGCCATGGAACTGGAGATAAAATATTTTTAACTGCATGAATGCAGCTGTGGAATGAACTTGGAGAGTTTCCTTGGAGAGACAGGAACTTTTTCAATTACAGCTGGCATGGTTAATCTTACTTTAAATGAGACCTAGAATTACCTGGGAAGTGTTGGCCTTGTCACAAGGGTAAAGAGCAGAAGGAAAACTACCACTGTTGTATGTAACAGTATGGATTTAGCTTACCCACTTGATGCTTAAACATTAAAACCAGAGTCATACTGATACTTCCAGTAGAGCTGCAGAAGGTAAAGAATTAGATGACAGAATCTATTAGAGGAAAAATTAAGAGTATTTTTATGGATAAGGAATTAAAAATGCAGCTAAGAATGTTTATTTTAGAGTCAAATGAGAAAAACATGGTAGGAATAGACAGACTCACAAGGTTTTAGAGACTTTTTTTTTTTTTTTTTTTTTTTTTTTTTTTTGTTTTTTTTTTTTTTTTAACTGCATGATCAGCTATGGAGAATGAGGAAAAATACCCCAGTGTAATTACAATAAAATTTGCATGAAAGTTGTGAAAACTGCTGTAACATAGAGTTTTAAATAACATCCAGAAAAGAATAATTAGGACCTTCTTAATTACACTGAAATAAAACAGTGGAAATATTCAAAGATGTAAAGTAGTTTCCATACAGACTTATGAAGGCACCTTACTTGTTTACAGGTGGTTGCTTACTCTCATAACTATCAGCTATGGAGAAATTAGGGAGCTTTGTCTGAATGATTTGTCCATTAAACTTTTGGAGCAATGTGGTATTATTTTTAATTTTAAATGCCCATATTTCTTATTATCACCAAAGAAGTGTTGGAAAAGATCTTGATAAATTGGACGTTTTACTATATTGTGTCTGATTAAAACTTAGTTGTGACTTTCTATCTTTATGTCTCTTATAGGTTGTAAAATAGAATAAACAATTCAGTAAAAGATGAATTTTAACAAACAAGAAAATTAGAAAGATACCACTTTTCAATTTAATGTTGCTATTAATTTGAGCAGCCGAGGAAAAGGTAGAAGCAAGTATCTGTTTGTTGTTCTGAGGAAAACTGGAAGTAACAGGTGCAGCCAGGATCTACCTACATCCTTTTTCCTTTTATGCATCTTGTCTGGCTTTATCTCGGTATCATTAAACTGACACAGAAATATGATAACATTAATTGTGTCAGTCCTTTTTAGTCCATATGTTCATCTTCTTCATGTTCACCTTTCCTTATGTTCACAGGGCTATTGTACTTAGCTATTGTCCCCTGTTCCCCTGTTAACAAAGAGTAGTTTCACTGCTGCTAATAAACGAAGTTAATAAACAAAGGCTGCAGTTTTATTCAATACTGAGCATTATAAGGAGGGAAAAAATAGGTAAGGTAATCCTGTCTGTTCCAGACAGGCTTTTTGACTAGGTGGTGTGTGTTCTGTTTCTTCATTTAGAGTCATTTATAGAGTCATATCCTCATTTATTAAAATGCAGGGGCCTTTTTTCCACATTTTTTTTTTACTGAGCTTCTGAATGTATTAAATTAAACTAGAGTCAGTGACATCCTTCATCTGTAGTTAAAATATTATTTAAGGTCATACCAAATTAAGTAATTCATTCTGACGTCGGGAAGAGTGCAATGGGAGAATATTTTCTATTTTGTGAGGGAAGTCAAATAAGCTGTGTATAAAATGTGATGCAGTGTGACCTGTAAGCCTTTGCAGAAAGCCCTGGTTAGTGGGGAAAAGAGAGAATGGAGCCAGGCCAACTTGAAGACCTCATATTGGCCATGTATTTTGCTTCTAAGAATAGCCTGTTACGAGGTTCCCACCAGCAGAGAATATTTGGGTTCATTCTCCAGCATGAGGCAAATGATGTTAGGTAATAACAGGACATCTTTACCCTGCTCCCTTGCATGGAAAAGAGAGACTGAAATGGAGATCTGGTAGTTTTGGATGCTCATTAGCTCTGATATATAGTTGGCTTTTCCCTCCTGAATTATAAGTGAATAGCAGCACTGATATAAACCAAGGACAAGATCATTTAACAGCCAGACTCTTTTCTTTCCTTTCTTTTAGCTGTTTTTCTTCTCTTCAGCATTTCACGCACAGTCAGTGTAATTCACTTGATTTAGAATATATATATGCTCTTAGACTATTCTACAGTATTTTTTCAGGGAAACTATCCAAAGACATAATGTTTCATATATGTGAACTTATTTCAGCTCTGTCTGTGCCTCTTTACCTAGCATCCAGATTTTGGCCATCTCCTGGTGGTGTTTTTTTTTTTTTTTTTTTTTTTTTTTCAATTCAATATGAGTATTATATTGATAAATAAATACTTCACTGATGGAGATGGAGGTGGTATTTTTCTAAGTGTGAACAAAATTATTTCTTTTGTAAGTAAATTTTTCACCATGTTTAGGGCCTCCTAAATATCTGACTAGTCAATTCTGTAGGCTCTTTTAAGATCTTCTACACTTAAAATTACATCACTGTTCCTCTGTGTCTATTTCATGTTAATGAATATCACAGAATTATTAAAGTACATATTCCTTAATAGGTTAGAGATTAGGAAACATGAAAATCATGGTTTTTTTTCCTAGGGAGCTCCACTTATAAATCAACTCAAACCATAATAAGTGAAAAAGCTAAAAATTTCAGATTTGTTTCTACTGACATTTTCAGGAGAATTTATTCTATCTTAAGAAAAAAAGTCACACTGAAATATCTCACTATTTGATGCTGCAGAATAGGGTTGTTATTATATGGCTTATATTTAACTTTCTTTTTCTAAACAAAATACTGAAAATGCTAGGAAAAATCTATCTATTAACTTTTAAAGTAGGGAAAATGCATTTCCCACCTGAAAAAAAAAAATATTCTGTGGAGTTCATTTTCTTCACTTAAACAGACAAAAATCAGATTATTTATGCCAAGTGCAACTCACAGGAGAGACTGCACACTTTTCAGATAAGCTTGGGAATTACTGTTTCTGCATAGATTTGTTGGACTCAGGGCAGGTGGAAATTCAAATGAATTGGATTTTATGGTATCTTTCTGTTTTAAAAGAAAAAAGTTTGTAAAAGTTTAGCTAAAACTGGTACTTTCAGCAGGAATCAAAGTAGGCAGCTCTGACTAGCTCTTCTCAATATCTTAGATTTCTCCTAATTATTGTAAATACCAGTGCATAGATTAAAAAGTAGCATTTTTACTCGACAGTTGTATATATTTTTTAAGACCTTTCAATTTTCCTTCTCTGAATGTATTTTTTCAATCTATAGTCTAAGCTTAGACATTTCACCTCCCTGAAGTTAAACTTACTGACAGTAGAAAATCGTTAATTTTTATTTGAGGAAATCAGACAGTGAGAAATATGTCAATTCCAATGAGACAGTTGAGATCTTGCCAGCAAGAAAGTTAAAGTGCTGTGAATTGAGTGAATGTTTGTAGAGATCTCTGCTGACATCAACTTCCTGTCAATATTTCATTGTCACTGATAATGAAAGCTGAAAACTCTGAATTGTGAATGGTTTCAGTACTCTAGTTGTGTTATCTGCCTGGGTATGATAACCCATTAATTTCATATAGAATTGGATGTGAGGTTTTTGTTTGAAGTTAGATTTGAATCTTTGGTTACTTAATAATTTTTCTTTATCTGGGAGACTTAAAGCAGAATCATAGTCTTCTGAAGAGGAGTTTTGTGTGATGCCCTTTCTCATTTCAGTTGAATATTGGCAAATTAAGAAAAGTCCTGTTCTGCATTGCTGAACTTTTTCTTTTTTCTTTTTTTTTTTTTCCACATTTCTGTTTTACTGCCTACACATATCAATATCAAAGCATAAACTCAAGGTTTTTCTGCCCTCTGCACTACATAGAACTGAAAGCAAATATGAGTTCGTTTGTCAGTCTTTGAGAGAGCTATTATTGCAGTAGTTAATTAAAAAAAATAGAGCTGAGGTTTCTTCTGTTAGTAAAAGTGGTCACTTCTTTTCAACACTGCTAAGCCAAATTGTTCTTTTTGAATATTTTTCCTTATGATTCTGCGTGGGTTTATACTTCATTTCTCTTGTCTGATTCCATGAAGCCCTTGCCAATTATGTAACAACAGGAATGTTCTTTGAAGTGAGTCTCTGAATTGACCTCCTGCTCAAAGCATGGTTATTTCCAAGACTCAGTTAAGGCAACTGGAGCTCTATCTGGGCAAGTTTAGAAAAGCTTCAAGCATAGTGATCCTACAGTGTCTTGGGACAACTTTTTTCAGTGCTGCATTGCCTTCCAAATGCACATGCTTCTTCTAATGCCTAGCCTGAACTCCCTCACAAAGTGTCATTTTAGTGCCCTTTGTTGCTTGATTTGAATTTTTGACTACCAGGAGTAATTTGGCTCTGTAATTTTTCTTTTCAGGTAATGTTTAGATTAGGTAACTAGTTTCAGAGAGGTGTTAAATCATGCCTTAGTCCATTCCTCTTCACTGGATTGAGCAATGACATAATAATTTTCTTTTTTCTTGACAAACTGGACTTGTCAAACATGTCCAATTTGTCCACATCCATCAATAACAGGCAGACACCAATTTGGGTACAATAGTCCAAGTGCAGCCTTGCCAGTTCCAGTCAAAGGGAATAAATGACTTCCCTTAATGCTGCTCATACTCTTGCTAATATGGACCCATATGTAATTTATCCAATTTCTAGTGCAAGCACACGCTCCACTGGCTCATTACCTGGTTTCCACCCTATTTTCCAGGGGTTCTTATCAGCAGAACTGCTGTTCAGCTTGCTGTTTCCCAACCTCTACCAAAGTTATATATATATGAGTAGTATCCATTAAGAAGTGGGTGTGACAGGTTAGCTGACACTATTGTAAAAACAGGATCTTTAATGTACAGTACAGGGAAGAATGTCATATGCTACCAGACAGTCATTGCCACCGGCAGAAAAATTGTTAAATGAAGGGACTTGGCAGAGTTGAAAGTGCACAAATACTTTTTGAAGCCTGGATTGACGCCACATCTGTGTTCTGTGCCTGGGAATGCGAAATGAGGCAAGTGCTACATCTGTAATAAAACTTTGAAAGAAGTGTAGCCAGGAAATGAGAAGCAGCTTCTACACTTAACATCAGGCCTAAACATCCTGGATTCTCTCTAAACAGTTGCCCTTCTAATGGTAGATTTTAAGCAGATTTAGAAATTTCAGAAACATTTATGTGAACTTTTGGGAGTCAGGTATAGTTTCCAAACTTCTTGTCAGTAATGTTTTTTTTTAGTTTTGGTCAAGTGCTGAAAGCTTTAGGGACATTTCTGTAAAGGAGGAGAAAATTAAAACTTCTGTACAATAAAAAAATGGTGATTTTCTTATTAGCCTTTATCATTAGACATGGATCAGGAGAGACTCACAGTTTGCTGCTTTTTGACTGATATTGAATTTTGCATTTCTGGAAAGGTGTGGGCAATTGGGAAAAGCAGAATTAAATTAACTCTGTTCCAGAACAAAGCAAGTATTCCAACAGAATACTTGATGCTGGCAGAGCAATCCAAGTTCTTACAAAGAGTTGCTTTTCACACTGAGTAGTCCCCTATGAAGTTATCTTGGATATGTTGTTTTTTTATAAAAAGGTTGTCTAGTCATATAACCCTCGTGAACTTCACTACTGTAACTTTCAGCAGATACAAGTGTGATTCAGGGAAGTAATTCTCATAAGAGCAGAACTTAATTACCAGTTTCCCAGGCTAAATTTTCATTATCATCAGGTGTTTGCGTAAACTCATGCCTGCTTCTCCTTTTCCTCTTTAATTTATAGCAGTTGTTAAAGTACATACTTGTATTTTTTAAACAAATGTAGTAAAGGAGTGAGACTTTGCATGACTACAGATAGATGACATGTGCTATAGAGGCCATTGCCAAAATACATATATATAAGGTTTAAGGCTATGCATTGCTGGGTTTTCTACTTAAATGAGCCATTAATTATGTTTTAATATAATTATCTGGATTTAAAAAAAAAAAAAATCCTATCATGTCTAAAGATAAAGCTTTTCATTGTGGGTAAAATTTTAGCCTGAAATACAACTCCTGTACAGAATCCATTTTTCCACTACTAGAAGGACACTGAGGTGCTGAAGTATGTCCAGAGAAGGACAACGAATTTAGTGAAGGGCTGTGAGTCTCATGAGGAGTAGCTGGGGGAGCTGGGGTTGTTTACCATGGGGAAAGAGAAGTTCAGGGGTCACCTTATTGCTCTCTACAACTGTCTGAAAAGAGGCAGATGCAGAGAGTTGTACACATGTGTGGGTCAGGCTCTTCTCTCAGGTTACCAGTGATGGCAGGAAGTGGCCTCTAGTTGCACCAGGGGAGGTTTAGATTGGACATTAAAAAAAAATTCTTCATGGAAAGGGTTTTTAAGCACTGGAACAGGCAGTTCAGGGAAATGTTTGAGTCACTATCCCTGGAGGTATTTAAAAGACTTGTGGATGTGGCATTTGTGGACATAGTTCAGCAGTGAACTTGGCAGTGCTGGGTTAACAGTTGGACTCAAAGATTGTAAAAATCTATTCCAACCTAAACTATTCATGAATCATGGGTGGCTTTTGACCTCTTGCATTAACAGAGTGGCTGACTAGATATAGAGACTGGAAATTGTAGTCTTGGGGTACTAGAGTTTGGTTTCAGACTCTGAAGTTTGCCTTGGTACTAGTTAATTTCCCTAGTAAGTGAACTACTGAGCCCCTCAGGCAGCAATGTGCTCAGTAGAAAGATGAGTGCAGACAGCTTGAACAAAACGGAATTTTATTTTGAATTATGTTTTCTGAAAAGTAAGCATTGTACAGTTTTTGTTAAATGTGTTTCAGATATTTCAGTGCTATTCTAAACACTTAATTATTGTGTTTTATTAGCTTAAATTTATTTAAGCTGTGTGTTTTTAGCTTAAATTTTGGCTTAAACCTGTGCAGGCTAGATGATAAAAATCTACAAAATAGATCAAAATTTTAAAAATTAACTTCCTAAAATGAATACCCTCTATTTTGTTTCAAGTATGCATATTCATCTCAGGTGGTTCTGTTTAGTAAGTAAAACATACATTGTGTCTACCTGAATATTTCATAGAATCTTGTCTTCTCTGTTTAATTTTTTCTGACAGCTATCAGTACATGTAATATTTTTCTCAGGGCAGAAAAAAATGTAATAATGAACAATTTTGGCAGATGATAAGTAGTTTCCTACTAGAACAAGGATTTTGGAAAATTACTATATATAACCTTGAAAAGTTTATACGTTGAAGGAAAAGTTATGACCTTTACATAGGTTCTTGTGCCCAAGAGGAAACACAAGTGAAATTATTTCAGTACATGAGGCTTAAGATTTGGCAAAAGCCTTGTGCTTTTTATGCACCAATGAGACTGGTAAGCAAGTAATCATACAAACAAAGGCTGTAGATTATAAGGAAGCCACAAAACTGAATGCTGCCTAAAAATAAACTTGGAGTTCAGCATAGATAATATGCTTTAAATGAAGAATGCAATGTTAAGCAAAATTAAAAGGCAGGCAAGGTCTCAGAGATTACATGTGTTATTGATGGAAACAGGCCAGACTACCAACTACCAATTGTATAGTGCTGTCAGTGTGAAATACTAAATGTGTCAGGTTTCCAGATTTCCAAATTTTGTTTTCAACTTCATTCAGCTCTGGCTTATTAGTAACTCGTGTCCTGCCCCATTCAACAGACAGCACTCAATAGTGACCTCTTTGAAGCCGGCAGAAGGCAGAGGAAGCCCCTTCCTCCTGGCTGCCCTCATGGCTTTCGGGGCGATGCCAGCCCTGCCATCCCTCCTGCAGAGGTCTCAGAGGAGCCCCTCTCCCTCCCCTGCTGCAGCCCAGGAGGAAAAGGGCTGGAAGTGAGAGAAAAGGGAGCCACTGCTGTTGGGAGTCCACACTGCTGTGCCTGAGCACAGCCCGTGGACTCAGGATGGCTCTTGAAGTGACGACAGCAGTGTCCTGGTTTGACCAGCCCAGGGAAGTGAGCTGGCTGGGTTTGAGATTGGCATTTTATTGAACCAATGGGGAAGCATGTTCTAGTTGTTATTCCCTTTGGAAGCAGCCCGGGCAGGTCTCTTTCCCCCTGGCTGTCAGAGCACACACCTCTGCCCTCTCTGCCCTGGGCTCAGTGGGGCAGGGGGAGGCCCCGCGGGCCAGGCAGGCTCAGCTGATTTGGGAACATCTGCGGCACAGAGTCTGCTCTGCTGCTGGCCCCGGCTGAACCTGCCTTGGCTGTGCTGGGGAGAGAGGGGGGAGGCACGATGAGGGAGGCTGGAACACCGATGAGACCGAGGGGTGGAAAAGAATTTGGGATCTGTCCAACTTTCCCTCCTGGCTGCAAATGACCAGTGAGCAGCTGCCTTTGGGCCTGGACCCTCTGAGAGCTGCACCCCCAGCACAGCTGTGAAATGGGACACCATGGACTGCCCGGCAGGACACTGTCTCTTGTTGACTCTTTCAGTGCATCAGTGCACAGATGGGAATTGGAAAGCCTCCATCCTCTCTCCAGTGAGACAAATTAGAATGTAGATGTGTAAAGACCACATGAAGTATCAAAGTCAGTCAAGAAAGAGTGCAAGTCCAGGTGGAAGGAGTGTGGGAAGTTGCTTTTGAGCTGTAAAAGACTCTTGCAAGCTATGGTAGTTGGTTATAACATATTGAAATGTTTCCTTTAAACATAAAAGAAGTATGGAGATAAAAGATAAAAGATTTCAAATTGTAGACCTGAGCAAAGGAGTGAAATGTTGAGGGGACTGTTGATTTCATGAGAAGTTGAACAAAGAGATGAAGTGATAAAGACTCTTTGCCCTCAAAGAAGAAGTGAATCTCTGTTCCTTGGAGGTGAAGGTGGATCCAAAGACAAAGAGAACCTTTGTTTTGAACAGTTATCTTTAAAATAAGACCCCATACATCGATGTGGCCCAGAGACACAACTGTGAACATGGGAGGAATTTCATGAACACAAAGGATCCAGGCGGTTGCTGTTCATGAAGAATGGATCCACAAGAGAACTGTTTTCTTGGGTGGAAATTGACCATAGTGAATGAGAGGTGCTTCCCTCCCTGTGTGAACTGAAGAAAGACTGTTTTAGAGGTGGAAAACTGACTGAGATTTCTGAGTGTTGTTTTCTTTACATTGTTGGCTAAGAGAAAAGAAGGTGTGGGGAGGGAGGAAGAGTGTTTTGAAGGTTTTGTCCTCATTCTTGTTGTTTTTCTTTCTTTTGGTGTTAGTTAATAGTCTTATTACTCTTAAGCTTAAGCCTGCTTTGCTCTTGATTGGAAGCTTTGAAATTGGCAAAATCAAACCAAAACAGAAATTGGTGTTTCTGCCCAGTTTCAAATTGAAACCGCGACAAGCAGGTACACAGAAAAATGACCCATGAGCAACTGGAGTAATCCTCTTTCCCCTTCCTGGGAAGGACCAGTGGCAGCTGGGGGGCTCAGGTAGCAGGTTAGTTCTGAGGAGAGACGTGACTCCAGCCTCCTCTCCTTCCTGCTGGAGACAGTGAGCTGCCTGCCTGTTCCTACAATTCCTCTGTCATCTAATGTAAAGTACATTCTTAGGGGGATTCTCCTGAAAAACAAAGTAAATCCCAACAATTCTTGCCGTGTGGGTGAATATCCGTGGTAAAATACTGCTCAATTTTTAACTGACTTGTAATATTTGGTTTGGTAGGTGCCTATGAAAATTCTGATGAAATAGTTTTGCATCCTTAATTTATATGTGATCTATATGAAGGATATATCTATGCTTAAGGAAGTTGGTCTCCTGGATTTAGTTGTTTTCTAGGAGGTTATATTTTGTTCTAGCTTATGGTTCGTGTATGTTCTTTATTAATTTAATCTCAAGATTCTCAAGAAGAATAATTCTAAGGAAAAAATAAATGACTTTTGCAATTTAATTTTTTTGTGTTATGTTACCTTTTTAATGTTTCATAAAAAATGATTTGATTTTTGGGATTTTGCATGAACTTATTCAAGGAACTAAAAAATTTGCCTAAACTAGATTAATAACTCTTAATTTACTAAACTTTAAAGTCTCTATTGCAAAATTAGGCAAGTCGAATTCCATTCTAAGAATTTAAATATCACTGTTCAGACCCCTTTAAATCATAACTATAAAAAAAAGGAGAGAAGTCAAAGTTTTTTTTTTTTTCTCATTGGGTTTGAAACTCTAATGATATGCACTGTCACCCTTCCTATCTTTTTCAGAATCTGCAAAAGCTAAAATATTATGGCTATTTACAATGAAAATTATATCTCCCGTGACATCATTTACCTCTGGAAATAGGACTTTTGAGAAAAAATGCTACCATTATAGACCATGAAATGTGTCTGTAGGTTGGGTCACCATGAGACACTTCCCATTATCATTATCGAGATTTGATGTTTGCGGACTCAGAAATATGGTTGAACTAACATGATTAATTAACATTGCAGTTCTGTGCACTCATGGCCACTGATTGCGTTTGTTTCTAGTTCTGGAAATAGATGGTAAATGTATGTGTGTATCTTAAGCAAGTTTTCCTGGATCTTACACCTAAAGCCGTCTTCTACTTTACATTTTACATAAGATGAAAGGTTCTATCCAATGATATGAATGGCTTAAATGATTTATAATAACTTATTAAGATGAGGTAATTTATTACGGGCTTAAACCCAGTGATTAAAAAGTCATTGAAAGAGCATTTTGGAATCTTTATTCTATGCAGCATTGTTAGATAAATGAAGATAAGCTAGATCAAGAAAAGATATTTGCGTCTGTCTGGTGGAATTAGGCAAAAGCACACGTTAAAGAATGGATTACATTTTTTTTCCTTCTCTTAGCTGGTTTATTGTTTAGTACCATGGGCTCTTGGATCACTTACCCTGTGTTTCCAACTGTTGTATTTGTAGCACATATCTGGTCCCATCCTAAAGCAAAGTTACATCTCTTTGTAACAGCTGGACTGTGAGCCGAATGTTATCAATATTGAGCTTCCTCCTAGAGTTTAGTTATAATGAAAAAGAAATAATTCTTGAATGTAACACCTCTGGAGTATCATAAATTAAATATATTTGCTCTATTACAGTATTTCTCTCTGATTTGTAAAAATGATTGTGGTTTAGTGACTGAAGTATTTGTGGGCAAAAGTAAACAACAATTAATGATCTCTTCTCTTCTGCAGAAAACTACATCAGCAGTTTGAGATGTATAAGGAGCAAGTGAAGAAGATGGGTGAAGAATCACAGCAGCACCAGGAGCAGAAGGGTGATGCCCCAACTTGTGGCATCTGCCACAAAACAAAATTTGCTGATGGCTGTGGCCATAACTGTTCATATTGCCAAACTAAATTCTGTGCACGCTGCGGAGGAAGAGTGTCTCTGCGGTCAAATAAGGTATGGAGTTAGGAGAGTTTGACAGCAGGCTGCTCCTAAACTCAGTATCTCTTATTCACTGCTTATGAATCTAGATCACATAACTACTGAGACAAATTTCCTTTAAGGAGACAATGATATTTACATCACGGGATTTTAAGATATCTGTCCTCATTTCATGTAATTTCCAATTGCATATTTTTCTGTGATTATGGCTTTTAAGTTAATACATACCATTTTTTGACCAGCAAACTCATACAAGTACATACCTT
The DNA here is from genome assembly GCA_032173965.1 of Sitta carolinensis. Classification (NCBI taxonomy): domain Eukaryota; kingdom Metazoa; phylum Chordata; class Aves; order Passeriformes; family Sittidae; genus Sitta; species Sitta carolinensis. The sequence continues at coordinate 133,563,149 of CM063284.1, forward strand.
TGACTGGAGGATGAGTATTTGAGAAACAAAAGTATATTTAGTGATCTAGTGATGCTGATATTGAGACATTGATTATTGTAAAGTACAGCAAGGATTCATTTCTATCCTGCTTGCCTAGGCTCTTCTGTACAAGATTATTGTAAAATTAGTTTTAGAACATTATATATGGTATACTATTGTGCTCTTAAATATTTATTATCTGTTATACATGACCACACATATTATGCATATTTATATGTGCATATGCATGCAAATGTTAACCTATTTCTGGAAAATAATGAAATGCACTAACATATATTGTTCTGTATATGCTGGTGTTTTTTGTATAATAAGTGGTAAACCAGCAATCTGAATTCTTAAAAAAGCTGAATGATAGAGTAAAAAATTCAGCACAACTGATGTAATCACAGAAAAGTCTTCTGAGATCATTTTACTCAACGTTTTAGATAAAATATTAAAATCTGATACACAGACTCTTTCTCAGATTCTCACAGATAAGACGTATGGCAATACACAAGTATTATGCTACTCCTTTGTGAAAATACATATTTTGTGAACAATACAATATTTTATTATTTTAATTTTTATTCGTGTAATACTTTTATATAATTTATTTCTGTAAGTTAATTTTTTTTCAGTAATATGCTCATTGCAAATGCCATGCAATTGGTAAATATTACCTTTTTTAAGGTAGGAGACAATAGTATGCATGTTATGTATTTCTTTGCCTAAGATTGAAAAGCAGATTTAAATAATGAACTGAATTTTTTTATTAACAAAGTATAAAATAATAAATAATATTAAAATGTAATAATTGTTCCTGATGATTAAAATAACTGAGATGATGTGTAAATGTCTCAAATTGCCTTGGTTTTCATTAAGGTAATTTAAAAATATTGCCTTCCGTAAGTTCACATACTTTATTTGATTTTTTTTTTTTATAACTAAGTCATGTTGCTAGTAATAAGAGAGATAATAATTTATGTATTAAATTTATCTGATTATAAAAGCCAATCAGGTCAGATATTTGAGTCATTATGTCTACATCCTTAGAAACATAGCATTAGGAAGAATGCTTCACTCCCTAATGAAACATTCTGATACACCATTTAGATTCTCCTTGAGATGGACCAGCTGACCTTGACAGATACTATGTCTGACTTCTCTTGACAGATTTCCAATGAAATTCTTCCATAGAGTCTTAGGTGATTCCACTGCTTCACCATGCTCACCACGGATAGCTTTTCTTACTGTCTAACCTAAATCTGTCTTTCAGTAAGTTGACTTCTCCATTCAGTCTGAGACTCTTCTGCAACACTTCTCAGCTGGAATTTTTTGCTATTTTCCTAATTTAGTGCGAGGCTTTCCTGCAGCTCATTCATTTTTATTCTAGATAATTTATGAATATGGTGAACAGAGTATCTCTAGACTGATATCCTGTGAGGCTTCACTGGTGAAAACTTTCCCTTAAAAAAACTCTGGCAATTTATTCCTGTTTTTTCTTCTTGTCCTTTCATTAATTAGTTTTCTCATGGATGAATTCTTTCCTATTCCATGGCAGCTGAGATTCTTTAAAAGCCTGTAATACCAACTGAGCAGCAGGGGTAAATCCCATTTTCTCACTTTCTCTGTGACTATTTGAAAGAATTCTAATATATGTAATAGATGTCAATTCCCTCTAAAAAAACCCAAAAAACCCCATTCTGACGTCTCCACATTTTATCATAATTTATTCATATACTTGCTAATTTTATTGTGTATTTGAGTTTCTAAAAATCTGTCCAATGTGGATGTCAGACTCATTTGTCTGTTCTTCAATTGAAATTCCTTAAACATATTTTGGTATTTTTGCCAACTTTCATACTTCCTATCAATGAAAGACTGTATTCCAGGTAATAATTATTTTAGACTGGAGATGCTTTACACTAGCTATCATTCCATTTAAATAATTCGTTAGGTTTTTTCGTTGACTCACTTTATAGCTTCTCTTTCTGAAATATCAGTTCAAAGTATGTCCTCCAGTTTATTCTGCATGAAATACTATTCTAGAGTAAATACCTTCCTAATCACTGTGAATATGGACAAAAAAGATCTAATTCAGAAAGACTGTGGCAGTCTCCTATTTATGCCCTGCTTCATGCCTACACTGATCATTTTATTAAAACTATTTTGGTCTTCCAAAATTCATTCTTATGTCTCTTCTTTTCTGAATAGAACTTCAGTTTCTTGAAGGATGACTTCTAATAACTTCGTATTTTAAATTTTATTTTTTTTGTATTTGTAGACAGTTTTTGACGCATTTTATATACATATATGTGTGCGTGTGTATGTAGGTAGGTATGTCTGCTTACACTGTCTGAAATGTTCTTTGGTGGATCTGTTTGAGATCTTCATAATATCAAGTTTCAAGCTAAACTCCTGCCTTTTGCTCCGGATTCTGCTCCTAAATTGTGTAGTACAGACCAGTATTAGCAGCATGCATCTCAGATGATGGAGAATTGTAAAGAATACTCCTCTTTCAAAGGTCTCAAGGCTGACTACTGCTTACAAGGTTCATGGCCATGAGTAGGAGCTGGGAGTGGAAATGTTTTGACTGTTGTAAGGGCATTAGATTAGGATTCTCAAAATGTTTGGATGATTTATTCAGTTTTCAGTTTCATTAAAGTGCCTTTAAATATATAGGCATTAGCATTCAGTTCAAGCTGTACAAAAATTATCATTATGTGGGAGTTCCTTCTAGCTCAAACAAATAAAAATGATAATGGTGGCACTTTTGCTTCTGTACAATTTATTATCTTGGTGAGTGGTGTATTTAGCTAAATGGGGGCTTAAATTTCAAGGGAGTAAAAAGCCTTGAACAGTCATCTTTTATGTTTATGAACAGTTTCAGATTGATTAAAACTGAAATAATAAATCGTGAGAGCAAGCAGTAATTGTTCTTAGTAATAAGAGTACCACAGATATATAAAATATACTCCTTTTTTTTTTTTTTTAAATTATGTACTAATTTATATAGGGAAAAGCACATTGAATAAGTCAGTAGACAGCAGAATGAGGTTTATGCAGGTGAGAAATCTAAATGCTAAAATTTTTGGAAAAATACAGCCTCCAGGTTGATACAACATTGAATACAGTACATTGATACAACAGTGAATATAAATTTTAGCACCTCAGAATGACAGTTCACTAAACCAACTTTTCACTAGTATGGAAAGGAAAAAATGCTTGTCTGAAAAATTAACTTAATGCACGCTGAATTGAATACCTTCTTTCAGTGTATTTTGCAACTTGCTGTCACTTGGAGGCGCTGAAACATCCTTTCTTTGTCTTTGAAAAACAGAAGTAGGAGATTTTCAGTTGTTTTATAGAACCCAACAACGACATGGGAAACACATAAAGGTGTATGTAGGGAACTTCTCTCCATTCCCCTGGTTCAGTGCAAGCTTTGCTTTCTAGTTATTTCCCTGGAGCTGTTTGAATTTAAAAAAAACCCCATCAAGTTCCCTTTGTTAAACGATTCTAACTGCAGGACTTGCAATGTGATCATCTGTATGGAGTTGAAACACAAAATTGTAGCATGCTTGTGGTAATACATAATCCATTTAATTCTGTAGAGAATTAGCAAGCACCGAAGAGTTAGTTTGTCACAATCAGGTTTTCTGAGTGACTAGGATTTGGAACAAGCTCCATGATTTGTTATTGCATACAAGTAAGTTGGTCTTTAGGAGAAGTGGTTTGACTTTGAAATTCTCTACAGAAGATGAGTAACACTGCAAATATGAGGAAAGGATTCCTCTAAACAGTTTGTATGATTTTTCTTTTCAGGTTAATCCACGTAACACCTGTAAAAACTGATAAGCTGCAACTGTATTCAGATCTCTGGAGAACAAGTATCTCTGAAAAAAAAGGAAGTCAGTGGCAAATTATTCCAGAGACTTTCCACTTCTTATTCAGAAGTTGTAAATTCACAATTGAAGGGTGTAAAAGTTATACTTTCCATTAGGATGAATTTCACATCTCAGTCTCCCCATGGATAGAAAAGAATTTGTATTATTAGATATGTTCAAGACTTCCAATATTAAATCTGGTCCTGATTAAATTGGAAAAATATTAATGCTATAGGAACATCTGTGATAGTTAAGAGATCTCTAAATGATGATCATTTAAAAATTATCAATCCCCCACATTTTATTTGAGGTGATCAACCTCTTTATTCTTTCGAAAGTTATAACCAAACATATCAGGACTACAGTCCAGTGAGTGTACTTCATACTCCTTAGTAGCTTTCCCCACTCCATTTCTTATGGAGTTTAGCTGTTAAGTGAAGCTGCTGTGATCTGGGATCAGCCTTGGGGAAAAAGCTGTGTGAGGAGGATTTGCAATAAGCTCCCTTGGGAGCTCCTGTCTTTGTCTGGGAGCTGCTCAGTGCTCAGCCTTGGTCCCTGCCTCAGCCATGAAGCTGCCTGGATGGTTCCCTCGCTGAGCCTCATTTACAGGCTTGGCTTCCTGGATTGCCTCAGCTCTGCTCATCACCATGGACCTTGCTGGGGACTTGGATTCTTTGTTGAGCCCAGATCCTATCCTTGGGTTCTCCTTGGGTGCATGCTGTGGGACACAGGTCTGCAGGTGGGAGCATGACCTGCCTCATGGTGCCCTTTCTGCCTTCTCCTGGCCCTGGCCAAGCTGCTGGCCCTGCTTCTGCTGGGACAGTATAGGAGTAGTGCTGTCCCAGTGCTACCCTTCAGCAAAACACTTCTTCAGGCTGTTGCATTTAATGCTAAGAGTAAAATCCTTGCACAGCTACAATTTTGAACCATTGCTCCTTTTCCAGTTTGTAAACTTTACTTTAGTTAAGTTTGCAAACTAATGCCTAGCAGAACCGATATTCAGAATCTTGCATTTCTGTACTGATTCTTTGAATTCTCTTGATTGTTAAAAAAACCCTGGGATTTTAGTACAAGCTTTGGGGATATGATCAGTCCCTTCAATTGACTACTGCACAAACTATTTCTGTTATTAATTTTATTTATATGAAATTTATTTACATTTGATAGCTCTTTTGATCTCAATAAACAGCAAATGAAAGTCTCAATTTCAACAGAGGCTACATATTTGAACTCTTCACTACTTTAAAGCTTTCATAAACCTTAAAGGTTATTATGATCCTGATACAATGAAGAACTCACAATTTTACCCAGACATATGATTTTAAGCAATTAAAGTGAAAAAGTATAGACTTGAAGAGTAGCTTTGGCTCATGCAGTCAGATGCCAGACTAACCTTGTAACAGATCTTTTTAAAAAAGGATAAGGGATAAATGCTGACTCATTCTAATTTTGAGTATAGGATGGAATGCCACTAATTTTCATGGATATAAGGCCTTTTCCCTTAAAACCACTGTTAAAATATACCTGCATTTTCATGTAGAACAGGACAAATACCACTGTTCTTGGAAAACTGAATTGAATGATTTCTCTAATGTCTTTGCTCTTGAAATGCCTGACTAGGCTGTCTTTCATATTGTCAGCCATGACATTGCTTGCAGTGTATTGCTATCAACCCAAGAATGTTTGACAGTGTGTGCAGGGGAAGCTGAGAGGCTGGAGGCATTCCTAGGTGTTTGGTAAAGTGTGATGGCATATCTCGAACTTCAAATATCTTCATATTTTGTAGCTTGTTTCTGAAAACAGATTCTTCATTCTGGACATTATTCAACATAGGTTGATTTTGTGAATCAAGTCTTGGTAACTGTTATGATCAAAGTATGAATGACAAAATTTTTAATTATGCTTACGGATTATAATTCTCTTGGATAGTAGAGTGTATTTCTTCAGAGGTGAGGATGAGAAATCAAGGCTCTAGATGTTTCCATATAAAATGTCTCTGAACACTACCTTTTTCTTACTGCAGTGGGACAGGAAACTGTGCTAGGAAAGTATGAGACCACCTGGTACTGAACAGAAAAATATGTATGCACACAAAGTGATAATGCATGGATATCCTGTGAATTAGATCGCTTCCTATGCTATTTACTCTGTGTATAACTGAGAATACCATTAAAACCTATAGCATCTTTAAAATACTTTAATCTATATACTTTAGGATCATAGAATAAATTGGGTCAGGTGGAACTTGTGGAGGTTTTTCCAGACCAGTCTCCTGCTCCATGAAGGATTAACTTCAAAGTCAGATGAGGTTTTTAGGACCTTGTGAAACTGAATTGAAAAAACTAACCCCCCTGGAAAACCTCTTTCAATGATTAACAACTCATGTGATTTTCTCTTTTCTTACGTGCAATGCAATCCCTTAATTGTTGTATTTTGTTTATTACCTGTGCATCTTCAAGAAAATTCTGTCTTTGTGTTTTCTATAGCTAAACTTCAAATAATTGAGGGGTGCAAGTTGCTCCTGTCTTCCCACATCTTTCCCTATTGCAGCCTTTTTTAGGCTGAACAAGCCTATCTCCCTCAGCTTCTCCTTGTACATTGTGTCTTTTATTGCCTGACTGTCTTGTTTGGCCTCTGTTGTATTCTCTCCTGTTTGTTTGTAACTTTATAATTGGAGGGAACCTAAGTCTTCTATAAGAGTTATATGTTATAAAGTTGCCTGTCATAGAGCTATCAGAACAACAAATCTATAAAATTAATTGTCACCCTTTTTTTTGGTAAGCAGCTGTATTCCCAGTGCTGCCAATGTTTAACCAAGTGCCTAGATTTAGTCTCTGTATTGGCATGTGAAATTAGAATACCAGATAAAAGTCACCATTCTTCATTCACTAAAATAGGGAATATTTCTAGCTGAAAGTAATTAGAATATTTTTTTTCTAAAGTAGGATTCCATTTACAATTTTAGACAGCTGAAAAGACAATTTCTTCAAGGAAAATAACCAATAGAAATGTTTGTATTTAACGTTGATGAGTATTAAAAAGAAAGTATATGTGTTATAGACCTGGCATGACACGCAGTAAACACCTGTGACAAACTCTGTCTCCTTGTGCTTTATAGCTCCAGGATTTTAAAGATTTCTTGAGTAGCTAACATGCAGTTTTGCCGTTTGAATGCGCTCTATTTCTCTGTAGCAAACAAACATTTTTAATTTTACTGAAGTCTTTGCAAGTGCAGAGCATTGATGAGTGTTAATCATTTGCATTACTGGGGTCCAAGGTATGAGCTAAATGCTACATCCTTTTGATGAGATGACCCATTTTTTTTGTGAAGATAAATCAGGCATGACTCACAAATTGTTTTTATGAAAATAATTCCCTTTGAGCATTTTTGTACTTTTTTTGTTATAAGATAGTCTCAATTTCACTGATGAAAGGATCATGAAAAATATTAAAATTACTTATTTTCCACTGTATCTCCTTCACCACTAGGGAAGAAAAAAGGTATACCTTACTTCCTTTGATATTGATTTGTTTATCTTAATAAAAAATTCTAGTACTTGATTTCAAAATGGAAGTGACTCTATCCTTATTTGTGTTTTTTTTTTCCCCCTCCCCCGTCCTTTCTTTCTCGCTTTCGTGGATATGAACTCCAGGAGGACAAAGTGGTTAGAGCCTTTTTTCTGTTTAAAGTTCTTTTCTTTTATGGTAGACTTATTTCCTGCCCTACATTTGCTCTCATTTACACAGGTGTAATTCCTACTTGAAGGCAAGGGGAATTACTGTCATTAAAATGAAAGCAATGCTTGGCATAAAAGGCTTAACTGTTTTTTTCAAATAGCTTACTAATAACCTGTGAGTTGTTGTGAACAGTATGCATGATATTCCTCTCTGTTTGCAGCTTTTGTGAGCATGCCCCTGCCTTTCCTTTGCTTTTGCAATATATGTGCACAGCTTAAACAAGTTAAATGTCATTTGTGTCATAGGTGTTTCTTTGATAAAATTAATTTGTATTCTTGTAGAAGTGTCATTAAGTGATTGTAATGATTCTTCCACTCTGTATCACTGATATGTATGCTCTCAGCATTTTAGGTTGCAATTTTTTTTGGCATGGTAGTTCAGTTCTGATTGGCAATGACAATACAATTAGATACCAGTAAATATTAAGAAAGCATATCTGTCCTAAACATTTAGGAACATGCCAGCAGTGTCATAGAGTTATCCACTAATATAAATTATTTTCTAAACTGGTTTGTAGGCTTTCCTTAAGTATAGTGCACATATTGTATTCAGCATAATGTTGAAATAATGTTAAACGTTATATATGCCACTGACATTGTTTGTCTTGATAATATTACACATGCAATAAATGCTTTAATATTTTATTTTAGCAAGGTTTAAAATGGTAGTATAAATCTGAATTTGGGAATAAGCCTGGGCACGTTTCAATATTTTACCAAATTGGTGTATTTTTTTTTTAAATAACAGAATTGGGAAAACTACATGAACTAGTGTAAAACTGTTCTTCCATCAAACTCTCTGCTGTATTCTAAAAAACTAAAATTACAAAAGCAATTTTCCCTATAATGCTTGGCAAAGTTCCTGTATGAGATGGAGTAAAGAAATTCTTTATCGTTCGTATACTTTTAGTTAATGTATACAGAGAATGGCTTTTTCTATAATAAAATGTAATTTTTTCTTCCTGATAGAAGTGTCAAGGCCCACATTTGACTTGCACAGATGGTTCAGAAAGACTTTGCTTCACACAGGAATTATAAGCCATGTGCTGTTGTTACCATTTAGGACATCTCTTTAGTAGTGGGCAAGTGGTATTTCAGGTGGGCCATCGACTGGTGCCCTAGTCTGTCAGAGGCTACACAGCTTTCTTTTGGCCTACCTCAGCAGAGTTTTTCATAGTTAAAAAGCTGTGAAAGTTTGAAAGATGTGAAGTAATAGCAGTTTGTAGAATACACAGCTGACAAATACTGAAAGCAGATTAAAAAAAGGAACAATTTTCTTCTTGAAGAATGTACCCTTTCTGTATAATCTTGCAAGTAATTGATTCATGCTAACAGTATTTATTCCCACAGTCCATCCAACAACTGATGTCTGCGATATCATCTATACTGGAGCCATGTCAGATACTGAATTCACCTGGAAAATAAAATTTAAAAAAAAACGTGTGAAGGAGGTCACAGTAGTAAGGTTATATTATTATCTAGCTTTACTATGTATATGTGTTATGGAGAAAAGAGAGAGGAATTTTCCTAGCTAGTCAACTAGTTAGATTTTTCCATGAATAAGGACAGTGGCTCAAGTTGCTTTATGTAATGTCAGTTTCTGCTGATTTTGAAATAGATATTTTAGATATTATGAAGGCAGAAAAAACAATGAATATAATAAGGCAACTTTTTCTCAACTCTAGACATTATGAAGAAAGAACAGAAGTGGTATTTTTCTTTATATTTTAGTAGTAACTGTACTAAAGCCCTGGTGTACTGAAAGCAGATGCTATCAAAATAGGTACCTTCAATATAAACAGTATTTTTTTTGTACGCTACAGCATTTACCAGTAGATTAACACACCTAGCGAAGCCTTAATATTACTTTTTGTCCTTTATTTTCCAGTGTTATTGTAGAAGGTCTGAATTCCAGTACTTCTTCGGAGGCCTATTCTATATTTTCTAACCATAGAATGGCAAGTTCAATAGGAAAAGCTCCTAGATAAAGCTATGGATACTTGGTGGCTGGTGATGGTTTGCTGACCCCATTAAAAAAACATGACTTTGGGAAATGAGATGTATTCAAACCATCAGGTCTATAAAGAGTAAGATTGCAGGGAAAAGCTGGGACAGCACATGGAGTTGAATAATTGGTACAACCATACAGCAGTTTACTGGTGCTATTAATGGTGGTGGGGAGTGGAGTTAGATGTGAATCTTGACTGTGTTTTGGTGTTGTACCATTAAACATGCACAGAAGGGAACTGGTACTTCATGTCCTTGTATTCCACTTGTGAGACCCCACCCAGAGTGCTGCATCCAGCTTTGGGGTCCTCAGCACAGGAAGGACATGGGCCTTGGAGTGAGTCCAGAGGAGGCCACCAAGATGATCAGAGGAATCAGAGCACCTTTCCTATGAGGAAAGGCTGAGCAATCCCAGGAGGAGACTCTGGGAAGACCTTATAGCAGCCTTCCAGCACCTAAAGGGGCCCTACAAGGAAGATGAGGACAAACATTTTTAGCAGGGCCTGCTGCAATAGGAAGAGGGGGAATACGGTTTTCAACTGAAAGAGGGCTGTTTTATATTAGATATGAGAGAAGGTTTTTACAATGTGGGAGGCAAAATGCTGGAACAGGTTGGTGTGAGGGGTGATGGAGTGGCATTCTGAGCAACCTGATCAAGTTGAAGATTTTCCCGTCCATGGCAGGGGTGTTGGGCTAGATGAGCCTTGAAGGTCCATTCCAGCCCAAAACATTCTAGGGTTCTATGATATTAATATCACTTCAGAGTTTACAGCACACTGTGCCTCTTCCCACACAGAACTCATGAATGTCTCAGTCCTTCATTAGTCAGGTATATAAAGAAGTACTTTTACATAATTAAGACCCCAGTCGGCCAAGAAGGAATAATTAAGTTAAGATTAAAAGAGTTAGATTATATCTGAGAAGGAAGCAGCTGATGTTTTAAAATTGAAAAATGGTGCAAATTTTTTTTAACTTCAGCATGTTTTTTCTTTAAGAAACAAAGGTACATTTTAAAAGATTTCCTGCATTTCTGTCACTCATTTTTAGTCAAAATGTGACTGAGGTAGAGATTTCTTTGAGAAACCAGAGTCAATTGAGGCTGGTAAAAATTAAGTTGATTAAAAAAAATAAAGATACCCAAGATCATCTCCCTTTTACTTAGCTTTTGACAATTATATTCCTAATCAAATAACTTTATTGAAATGAGCAACACCATTGGCTAGAATAGTGAAATTTTGTGACTACATTACTGAAAATCATGGAAAGTGTGATTAAAGTCATGAGGACCTAAGAAGTGCAACACAGTTTGGGCAAAAATATATCTTCGTTTTAAATAGTAGGAAATGAAAAAATAGTAGAATTTTTAATTTTTTACTGAATGTTAGCCTCAATTTAAATGAAATTATAGACTTTGTACCTTTGCTTGGAGACCACTACTTTAAAGTAACTACTTTAAAAATAGTTTGTAGACAACAAATTAGTAAGCAACCTCATACATTTCTGGAAAGAGCTAACAAGAGAAAATGTGGTTCCTTCACTTTGCTGGTCATTGTCTGGCTTTTTAAAGCTGATAAAATTCAAGTGGAGTGTTTTTTCTGGACGTTTGAGGTTTAGATACATTGGTTCATATTTGTTTAGTGTTTGTTTTCAGGTGACAAGTTTTGTAGTGACATGAAATCAGGAGTGGCATGACCCTCAGAGCTTCTGATACTTTTTTGGTTCATTCATCTCTTTCAGTGGATTCAGGAACTGTTTTTTAGCTATTTTAAACCGCTACAGATCAAAGCCTTCACCAAAACCGTTTATAATTTTGAACAGGATAAACCTGAGGAGGAATGCAAGGGAATTTGCTTTTTGTTCTGTCTTTATTTCCTGTGCAAGGAAATAAAATATTTGGCACTTTCTTTGGAGTAAGTCTTCTACCTTTCTAAGGTTATTAATTTTGAAATACTTAAGACACAAATAGCTTGTATTTAAAAATCTATTTTGAAGCCTCCACCACTCTTAAGAACTTTTTTTCTAAACCAATTCTATATAAAATTACAGTAAAAAAGATAGAAAGCAATTATCATAGGGCATTATTCTCCATCTCTTTATTTTACTGCAGTTAAAACTTCCTATTCCCCAGGTTTTTTTCACCATGTTCCAAAGTAATCAAATTATTAGTTATTTCAGTCAGGAGAGACCTAGGTGTTGATGATAATGCCTTCTGTCACTTTTTGTGAAAATTTCACTGTTAAAAAAAGAGGGAAAGTTTTTCTCATTTTACTTCTGCCATTCTGAAGAGGTCCTAGGCCCTACCAAGTGCTGTATTATTTCTAAACCATCAGTGTTATAGGTCTGTACCTCCACAGTACCTGACAATTTTCTCACCTGGAACTGAACAAATGTGAGAAATATTTGTAGAAGCCATAGGTTGCTTCTTCTACCTCTGCTTTCTTGCTATTGGAAAATATCTGGGGAAACTCTTACCCTGTTCTTGAGACTTGTCTCAAGGTGATTTTGTGTCTTATGAAGAAACACACTCAAGAGTCTCATCAAGATTTTCATGTTTTCATGGTCTGTGTATGCTCTGTGGGTGGTTTTTTTTTTTTTGTTTTTTGTTTTTTTTTTTTTTTTTTTTTTTTTTAATAAAGAATTATGCTAATTTCCTGATCACTGAAATTTGGAAAAAATCTCTTTTTTAGAAAGAAACTCACAAAAACTATACAATATTTCCTGTACTTAGAGTACCTCTGATAAAAGTCAGATCATTTTCTGAGATACCTCTTTTCTGTGGGAAGCTTAATGATTTTCCTCAGCACTTGAGTATTGTCTTTCAGATTGGGATCTCTAAAAGTCATTCAGAGAGTTGGCAGCTTAGGTCCTCCTGAATCCACTTGGGCCACTTGTCTGAGCCTGTTCTCTGATCCTGTTTCTCACATATCCATTTGTCTAAGCTGCTCTCCTTTATCTTACTAAATTCAGACTGCACTCTTGTTTCTTTGATCACTAACAGAAAGCACCTCCAGTAGCAGAAGGTGAACAAACTTCTTAGTTGAAATTGGATTGCCAAACATATTTCAATACTAGGTTCTCCTTTTGCCTGTCAAAATTATCCTGCAATCAAGGCACATCCTCTCCTCAAAATATGTTACCCAGCTTTATTTTCAATGTTTTCAAGACTGTCATGATGTGACATAATAGAATGTAGTCAGTATACATAGGTTTTTAAATCTGCAAGTTGCAGACTTAAACTTGCCCGAAATCCTGGTGAAGACTATACGTAGTAAATACCTGCTACTAATGGTTAAATTGGCATACAAATGTTTTCTCTAAATTTGATCTCATGTGTTGTTAACTTTTAAGGCTTTGCTATTATACTAAAATACAATGTCGATTGGCCATCACAGTCAAAGAACAGGGAGATTACACTACACTGTAGTCCATAGTCCAACTTTATATTCTTTGAGTTGTTGGAGATGTTCGGGGATTTAATTTTTTTTTTTTTTTTTCCTTCAATGCCCATTGGCCAATTTCCTCATGCACAGATTATTTGCTTACCCTCCACAGTGTTCAAGGAAAGGGGAATTCTTATTAGGAACTGTCAATCTCCTTTTTCAGCTTCTGCTTAAAATTTAATTGGAAAATAAAAATAAAACAATTTCTTCACATGATGTAGCTTCAAAATTGTCTTAACTATTTCAATCCAATTGGTACATGGGGTTTTATATCCATGTAAAGAGACTTTTCTTTTGTTGTCTGTGTTCCTTGCTTGAAGAACACACTCAGAAATGTTTCTTGCTTAAGAACATATAGAAAACTGACTATGAACATGAGTCTGAAATTCTTTTTACTGTCATATTTGTACTTCTGTATTAGATGATCAAGGGTTTGTATTCCCAAGAGCTTGTATAATTTTTTTCACCCACAACAGTCAGTGTAAAAGACATTAGTTCTTCCTATAAACCTTGTCCTTTACATAAACACTATGGTGACGGATTTTACAGTACAGAAATTAGAAGTAGCTGGTTTGGTTTTAGATGGTACTGAATTTCCAAAAAGCACTGGAGGTGATTTAGAGAGAGTCTGGTGAAATTAGAGTGACCAGGTTTTATTTTTGATAGCTATTTTTCCGATCCTGATAGCACTAGAAATTTCTCTTTTAACTTAATTCAAAATAGATTAATTTTCCATTTAAATTCTTCCTCAAGCTATCCTAAAATAATCTTGTCTTAAAATATGTATGGAAACATTGCTATAACAATAATAACTATAGCACATCAGTAAATTTTCGCTTTTATTCAAATTAATAGAGCAAGAGCGATTCCAAATAGCAATTCTGGAACCAGAAGTTGAAACAGTTCTTGAGCAGGAAGTTTTATTTGCCACCTGCTGCAATATTCAGAAACATTACCATGTACTATTAAGTTCCAGGTGTAGACCTTTATCAAAGGTAGCTCAGCAAATTCCTCATTTCATTCCCAGGTGTGTAACAGCACACCTAGGACTCTTTGGACACAGTTAGACATTATGGCACAGCAGGGGATGGTATAAATGTTTAATTATCTAGGTTCAGCTTCAGTGGTTGGAAACCAGTGCCTATATATATAAATAATGAAGACATTGCTAATAAAGAGTAAAGCAGCAAACCTCCTGAGGCGTTTTTTCCCTCTCAGCTGTTTACTTAGAGCTTTATTTAGCTAGTGTCTTCAAGGAACAGTTTAGTGGTAGGTTGAGGAATTAAATGAAAAAGGCTTTGCATCTGGGTTAATTTCTCTTTGCTCTTTAGATCTGCTGTGTGAAAAATGGAATTTGCATGGCCAGTATCTGTTGATAAATGAAATACTGTAAGCACAGACAAGACAGTTATTCAGCTTAGTATGAGTGCACTTATGTAGACAATTTTAGCAGATGTTGAACTTCAGTGCATTCAAGGAAAAATTTAAATAAATGTGAAAAATCCTGTGTTTAAACAAGATGTCGCCTATGAACTATAAACAGGGTATTCAAAAATTAAAACTTCCTTGGTTTGAATTATTATAAAGATGCCTTCATTGAGCATCAAGAAGATCTACGGGAAAAGCCTGGATTTCAGGTAGCTAATTCAATTTCAGTCGATTTATGTATGTTACTGTTTGTGGCTTTTTGAGAATTAGTTTCATGTAGTTCACAAGCCCTTTTTAGCATTTTATACCTGCAAGAAATAAAATAACAATAGTTTGTAAACCAAATACCTATTGAAAGGATTTCTGTTTGATATGAGGAATAATATGCTTTCCCAAAAGAAATCCCTACAGTGTTTTAATACTGATAGAATCCAGATGTATCTTTATTAATTTAAGTGTGAATCTGAGTAATTTGTCTTACTATGCCTATATGTACCTCCCATTTATCTTTAAATCTTTAAAGTTGGTCAGTGTTAATCACCAGTGTTCATTTAACCTGTTCATCTTTCAGTTTCAGTGTAATTGCTACAAATCTTCAGTCATGACCTGTTTAATTAAGGTGTTCTTGCTCTCAGATACTTGGTCATGTGATTATGAAAGATGATATTTATTGCTGTTAACTATTTGGATTTCTTACCATTTTATGTAGGGAAAGCATGGGATCTTTCTAAGAGATTAGAATTTTTTAAACTTTACATTGAAGATAGGATTCAAATGTCTATTTCTCTCAATGTGTGCAATTGCTTAGTGTCTTTGCATTCAATATTAGTTAAATTTTACATTATAACACCATGACGATTATATATTTTGGTTTTGCTCTGTAGGTGTGAAGCAAATTCCTCCTATTTTGCTTCAACTTTTTTTTTTATTTTTTTCTAATTCTTGTTTGACTTCTGTTTTTTATTGACACCATTGTGAGTGGCCAAAGAAAACTTTCTGTGTAGTTAATGTCTGGCCTTGGTAACTTAGGAGGAGCATAATTGTTTACATTGTTTTTAACATTGTCGTATAGCAAAAAGTGAAAATTAGTTCAAAATTCAGACACCAATATCAGGTACTTATTAAAAATGTCTAAACAGCTATATTTTATTCAAGAGAATGTGCTTTATTAATATTGACCATGTTGCTACATATTTTTTGGTTGTAATTTGTTTCCAGAGTCCTTCTCGATTAATCTGATTGTTTCTGTTTTATAGCTTATTCACTTGTTTATTTTAACTGGCTATTTATAAAAGACCTTGAAACAAAATAGAATGTTAGACTTCTGTAATTTTATCGTATCATAAGCTTGAAAAAATCCTGTAGGTATATTTAGTGTTATGAATGGGATTCTGGTACTGTCACAGGTAAGGGTTTGTTTGTGCCCCAAGTCCAGGGAATGGCTGCCTGCTCTGTAAGGCCCCTGCCCAAAGGAGAACATGCCACCACTTACACTCAGCAGCTAGGGAAGAAAAGAAGGGCTTTATCAGAGGGAAGCAGACTGCCATCTTCACTTTCCATGGACTTAAATGTGGGTTAGGTCTGGTCCAGAATTGAGAATTAAAACACATACAGCATCACCTTCTGAGGATATTAAAAATTCTTTCATAAAGAAACCATTATGTCAGGATTTATTTTCAACAAAAGTGCCTGTTTAACCACTTTTCTTTTTAAAGCCTCAAACATTTAGTCTAGCCCATTTATATAGGCTGCATGTGGTGTCTTCACAGAGCTGACCTGCTTCCTTCAACATGGTATGTAGTGAATATTGAAAAAATGAAGGGAGAAGCAGAAGCCACATGGAGATGTTTCAGTAGTAAGCTTCATTGGTTTAACAGGGTAAATCAATAGGAGCTTCCAGCTGTGAGTTGGAATGTAAGACTGCACAACCTATTTAGAAAGAATTCCCAACAAACTACAAGCTCTTTGTTAGGCAGATTCTATGTCCTTTCTAAGGCACAGACATAGTTTCCAGGATATATTTCTAGAAAGCCTTTTGTTCTTGTGAGAGCTTCAAATAATGATGCAAAGTTTTTCAGGACAAAATTCTTTTTAGAATTCAGTATTATTCTTAGAAAGTCTACTACTTAGCTGTTAGCTGCAAATGGAAATTGAATAGTGGGTTCTTTTTTGAAGAGAAATTCATATACTAATGTTCTTCAAGAAACTTTGTCCATGACTTGTTTGCTGTTCTTGCTTCATGTGGATTCTCATATCAAGAGTTTCGAAGAACATGAAGGACTTATTAAAGTATGACTGCTTTGGACTGTCAGTTCACAAACACAGAGTATGTACGTGAAGATATCATGATATATTTAACTTTTCCTGCAAGAGGGAATGACACAAAAGAACTATAAAGATGGAAGTGGTCATTAAACTGTAGATACAATTATCTGAGTGAATTTGAAACAGAACTAAGTTTAGGGAAGGTGATAATTCTCATTAATAATGCTTTCGAAGCCTGCTAATTTATACTAGCAGAGAAGGGGAAGCTTTCACCTGGCTGCCACTGCTGAAGTAGCAGAAGGACTTGCATATGTGGAATTTGTAGCTTTTTTAAAATAAAAAAATAATTAATGAAATACAGAAACATCAATATATAAAAAGTAGAAGTACAGGCAGTTAAACTTATTTGCTTCCTAACAAAGGGGACTATTTGACATTGTATTTAAAAAAAAAAGGAAAAAAGGGCTTTATTTCATTGTTCCTTTTTTCCTTTTGTTAAACATAATTGTTCTCTGCAGCATGTTGGTAGGCATATATACCTGACTGCATAATGTGTCACTAAGTCTGTTGCTTTTTTACCCCTAGTCTATTCTCTTTTGAAATTCATAAAACAAACATACTGACATGCATATAATTTAAAAAAATGTAAGATTTTCTTACTATTCTGTCAAGGTTAACTATGGCTGCATCTATTGCAGGCATAAGACATGCAGCTTATGTATAGCTTATAGTATGCAACTCAGTGTAGGTTTCCAGGATAACAGCATCAAGAATGGTGGAAGGAGGTGATTGTCCCACCATACCATGAGCTGGTGTGGCCTCACTGAGTGCTGTGTGTAGTTTGGGGTATCACACTGTACAAAGGACACCAGACTATTAGAGTGAGTCCAGGGGAAGGAGATAAAAGGGGTAAGAATTCTCAACATCGGAGAAAAGAGAAGAGAAAAGAGAGGAGAGAGAGAGGAGAGGAGAGGAGAGGAGAGGAGAGGAGAGGAGAGGAGAGAGGAGAGGAGAGGAGAGGAGAGGGGAGGGAGGGGAGGGGAGGGGAGGGGAGGGGAGGGGAGGGGAGGGGAGGGGAGGGGAGGGGGAGGGGAGGGGAGGGGAGGGGGAGGGAGGGAGAGGAGAGGAGAGGAGAGGAGAGGAGAGGAGAGGAGAGGAGAGGAGAGGAGAGGAGAGGAGAGGAGAGGAGAGGAGAGAGGAGAGGAGAGGAGAGGAGAGGAGAGGAGAGTGAAAGAAGGAGAGAAGAAAGAGAAGAGAGAGAGAGAAGAGAAGAGAAGAGAAGAGAAGAGAAGAGAAGAGAAGAGAAGAGAAGAGAAGAGAAGAGAAGAGAAGAAGAAGAGAAGAGAAGAGAAGAGAAGAGAAGAGAAGAGAAGAGAGAAAACCCCATTGCAGTCTATAGCTTCCTCATAGGCACAGGGAGGTGGGCTGGGGAGCTTCAGATTGGACATTAGGAAAATGTTCTTCACCCAGAGGATGGTTTTTCAGTGCAACAGTCTCCCCAGAGAACTGGGCATGGCATCAAGCCTGTTCCAGGAGCATCTGGATAATGCTCATAGTGATGTGGTTCAGTTATAGGCAGTCCTTTGAGGAGCAGGGAGTTGGAGAATATGCTCTTAATGGATCCCTTTCGACTCAACATATTCTATGATTCTATATGTTTCACATTTTGTCTGAGAGTGGTGCTGCTGCTGTGACTACATTGTTAGAGCCCAGGCAGCAAGTTCATGTAAAGTTGGAGAATGGTTATGTGGATTCAATACAGCAGCAACTACATGATATGCATCTCAATTTTTCTGTTACCATTATGTTACATTTTATTAGAGCTGGATCTTCCATTTTTCTCAGACAATTTCAGTAATGAATGATGACACAGATGATGTAAATGGTGTAATTCTGTTGATTTCAGTTTAGTGCCATCTGCATACAGACCCCAGGCTTATTATGGTCCTGTCACATTTCCTCCCTTTTGGTCCCTCGTTGATGCCGATATTGTGTCTTATATTTATAAATAACTTGTGAACACTTAGTGCCATTCATCTTCAGACAGTTTACAAGTGCTAATTAATGAATATGCTCAGCACCTCTGGGTTGTAGATCATTTACTATTTTTATTAGTTGGTCCCTTAATGAAGCTGTGACATTAGTACAGATTCTTGAACACAAAGCCATAAATAACATCTAATTGAGACTTTTTTGAAACAAAAGTCTCAAAATGAAATCACTTTATGGCACTTGAATATTATTTAACATTGCCTTTGAGAACAGAAGTCTTGGTAAAACAGAGCAACTTGGGAGTGTCATTTAGATTGTTTCTACTATGTCCCAAATTTAGTGGAAAACAAATATTTAGTATAATAATAGCTCAAAATAATTAATTGCTATTAAAATATTTAAGAAACTATTGTAATAATATTTTATTAAAAAAACCCTTAATATTTTCAGACATTCAATATCTGTGTAAAAACTGTTAGTGTCATTCACTTTGCTAGAAAAAAATTTGAAAATTAGTAATTCTAATGCCTATTTGTATTTCCTTATTGCAACCATAACTGCCTATTTGTATTTTTTACCAAAAATTTGTCTTTTCTCCATCACTAATTTCTAATCCATGAGCAAAGTTTCTCTAACGAGTCTACAGAGAGATTTTTTTTTTTTCAGGAATTAATGGAACAAATAGGCAAAAAAAAAATTGGACTGAGGAGTTCAAGTAACTTGTTTTTGTGCAGGGATGGCTAAGGGTTAGTGTAAAAAACAATTAACTTCTTTGCAGAAGGTTAAATTATAGCAGACCAACAGAAATTACTGGTTAAACTGAAACAATGAGGATTAATTGAATAAAGAAATTGAGGGGAAAGCTGTAATCAACTTCCTAGATGAGCACCTCAAGCCTTAGTACTGGGGATGATGTTTAATATTTTCACTAGTGGCCTTGGCATAGAGAACAAGAAAGCTGTAATTAAATCCATTGGTTACACAAAGTTGGATACTTATCAGCACAGGGGAGCAATAGGATACTGCACAATAGAGAAGCAGATGACCTTCTGAACTCTTGAAGTGAAAACGAGTGCGTTAAAACACCACTATGTGTAAAATCAGGAATTTAAGAACTAATAGGGCTTTATTCTCCTGAACTACAGGCAGGGACTCCTCTGTGGCTGAGTCTTGATCAACAATCCTGAATTCTCCTTTCCATAGCAGGATAACTGAGTCCAAGCTGCTTATTAGTAACAGTTTTTGCTCCATGCTGTTCTCCTACACTGTGTGCTGGCACTGTCTGGGAGACGCTGGTTAGCAAAGGCCTGACTGTGCCAGGAAACATAAGAATTAGCAGGCAATCCTGGGCCAGCACCTGGCCCTGTGACAGGGTTATGTCTTGCTAGTATAGGTATAGTCTCAAAGAGCAAAATCTATTTGGTCTTGAAAAATGAAAACAGGGAGGGTGTGAGATTGGTCACTATAAAATCATCAGGCAGCAAACGCTGAGGAGAGAAAGGAGCAATTTACACTTAATGACAATACTGATACAAGAATGAGTAGTGATAAACTAGTTTGGAATGCGTGAGCACTGGAAATAGAAAGGCATTCTTTCCATTGCAGCTGTAGGACTTGGAAAAGCATTTTGGTAAATTTTGGGCTCATTATTTATAGTTAATTTTATGAAAGTTTCTTATATTATCAAGTTTTAAAAAAATTTTTTCTTTGAAACAATAGGCAACTGGAAGCAATCCATGCAATTTCTTCCTATTCAGTATACTTAATGACCTTAAGTTTCCTAAGAAAAGTGCAGGAACTGTGTGCTCAGTCCTTTTGCTTTTCTGAGACTGTTACAAAACTGAAAATTTGGTAAATATGTAACTAGGATAACTGTACCTTCTCAGTGTATTAAATATTCAAATTTTCAAGGTTAAAGACACCCTTTATGAACACTTTTATTGTACACTCCATTCACTTAGAGCAGTTTTATTTCGTGCCAAACCCAGTGCACTTATTTAATAAACCCTCATGGCCCTCTGGAGTACTGTGCAGGTTTATGAATTCCATTTTGGAAGCAGTGCAGCTGTATTTGTTGAGACATAATACTGACCAGTTTGTGCTATGTCCAAAGCACAGCCAGTGTCACATTTTCTCACTGGAAGTCTGTACACCATTTTAGTTCTTCATAAAATCATGAGAGCTCCTGAAGGAGCTAAGTGTGGTCAACATGACACTGTGGGAATTATGCACCGTCTTCACTGGCATGGACTGGACAGTCTTGAGTTGTGTCTGTGCCATAATGAAAAAACGCAAATTATTGCCTTTACAGATCTTGAAGAATATCAGGTATTTTATACATGACCTTATTTTTTTAATACAATATATTTTAGAAAGGATGTGCTTTGGCTTATATTGAACCAACTAGTTTAGTGTTCTAAGTTTCTAGTCCTACTGAGCATTGTAGAGGGGTTGAATAAAATGTATGTACAAAATTACTAGTATATGTCTTAAGGATAGTAAAAGAGTGCTACAAGAGATACACTGTCCTTTAGGATAAGGTCGTCATTAGTACAAAAGAGTGCACCTTCTAAAAATTGCAGTCACAAAATTTTCTCTTCTGTTTGGAAGACAGTGTCATGTAAATATATACTGTATCACAGGCATGCACAAGAAATTATATGCTTATTTCACTCTGACTTGGTTGTTTATTGTCATTATAACTTTTCATACAAGATGTATCTATTCACTAGAAAGTCAAGAGCATGTATAATCAATCCCCCAGTACAAAGAGTTTTTGTAGTGCAAATACACTGATCCCTTAAAATATATGTAAAGGTGTTTGTCTCATACCAGTACTATAAACTTTCCCACTTTTCTTAGCTGGTATTGGAATTCCTGTGGCACTTAATGCAATTTTGGGGGATAGGTATCTGTTTGTTATTACAGATATAAGACAAATAAACATTACAGCAGTTTTGGTATTCAGACATAGTGATTGTAACATGAAAGTCAGTACCATAGCACAGACTAGTGGTATAGCAAAATATTAAAAAAAATCTACTAATCTTCATCAACTTTTATAAGAGTCACAAATTCAGAGATTAACTTTGCTCATGTAATGTACTTCACTGACTAAATACATTAACGTAACAGAAGGAAATGAAAAGGAGACTTGTGAGTACAGCCAGAACAGTAAAATGAAATGGAAGACTTTCTGTTTCATTAGAATTATAACCAGATCCTGCTGCTTACAATGTATGAGCATAAAGATTTATTCCATTCACTCCAAAATAATGATTTTGTATCTTTAAAATAGATCTTTGCAGCTGCAAATGGTGCATCTCTAGTCTGGGCCCAACCTCTAGAATTATGTCTCTATAGAGAAATTGTACAGACATTGCAAAAGCCTCTGTGTTTTCCAAAAATATGAATGTTGGCTATGGATAGCACATGGTATATATGTCTTCCACAGTCATAGACACTTTCATTTAAACGGAATGTCAACCCAGAAATTTTTAAACGAAATACCTTATAGAAAACAGCAGAAATTTTCCCTCATCAGTAGTGGAAATCAGTACTCTTGGCTATAAAGACAGAGCATAGACTTCAGATGGGGAGAGCAAAAAGGAATTACTGTTTTTCTTAGTGCAAACGTGAGGCATGTTTTGGTTGTGTATAGAACCAAGTAGATGCGATTTTATGTTTTTGCTAACTTTTCTAGAAGTCTTCTAGTCTGATTTGAGGAAGATTGAATTCTAAGTAATGAGTACTAAAATGTTTTACTTCTGACATGAACAACTAATAATGTTGTTATTTTACTGAAAAATGTTGGGAGATCTTAATGTGTTTTGAAAGAAACGAATATTTAGAAAAGCAGTTCCATCTCATTTTCTGGGGAAATGATATTCAAAGGGATCCTCACAGTCCCAAACCTAGGACACTCACTCATTAAAATTATAGTTCCTTGGAAACAATGTTATATTTCAAATAAGCAAAGTGAGGAAAGATGAGCAGAAACAGGAACTAGAGTAAAAAAGATACCATTGACCCCTACTGATCCTGGGTCTGTATTCCCTGAAGATGCACAAATTTGCTACAGTAAGTTGTAGCTTCTGTGACTGTACAGAGGAAGGTGATTCTTGTTACTTAGTGCCAGTGCTGGTTTAGCAGTGTCTATTCTACATTGGCATGTGGATTCTTTTGGGTGCTTATAAGGAGGATAAGGAACAATGGCCACAAACTGAAATACAAGAAGTTCCATCTCAACATGAAGGTGGCAGAGTGCTTGCACAGGCTGCCCAGGGATGTCGCTGCCTCTCTGGAGACATTCCAGACCCACCTGGACAGGTTCCTGTGTCACCAGCTCCAGATGACCCTGCCTTGGCAGAGGGGTTGGACTGAATGATCTCCAGAGGTTCCTTCCAACCCTAATGATTCTGGGAACCTGTCATCAACATAGTGACTAATGCAGAGATGTACTATGTCCTCGTAGAAACTTAGTACAGGGTGGCTTCAAACATTGCACTACTCCATGATGTAATGAAGATTTGTACCAGTGACAAATTAGGGTTAAAAAAAAAGAACTAGCAGTAATGTGTTTGTAGTCATGATTAGTTACCTTCATCACCCAAGCACAGTTTTTCTACTCTTCCTTTTGTCTTCTCCTTCCTCTGCTGCTGTAGTCTTGTTACCTTGTATAATTTTTAAAGAATTGTATCCTATATGAAATATGAGAGCCAAAACCCCAACAAAAACATATGAAATTTGCTTAGGATAATTAGCAGCAAGTGCAGAAGTTAATATAATGCTAATATATATTAGATGCTTCTGCCAAGCAGGTGAACTCTACTAGATTTGGTGAAATAGTATTGAAGCCTTCCAGTACAATTTTTCACTTCAGAACACCCATAATTCGAAGTAACATTCTAAAGGCTGATGAGGATTTGATGTAATTATTTCTTAGATTGTAGTGTCAAAGCTATCAAAAGCAAACTTATGCATAATCAAATATACTGAGACTTTTAATCTAATCTTAAATAAGATATGGTTTCCATTTTCTTCTCAGGATTTAGTGTTAGACCATCTATAACTATACTTGCAGGAACAGTGAATGGTGTTTTTTTAACGTAGCTGTCTTTTCACACAATCTATCTGAAAATACTAAAATGAATGTCATACTATATCCTTTTATTAAATTGTGTTTTGTTTTCACTTAAAATATCTGCAGTAATTAATATTTCACTTAAAATTTCTTGATAAATATATTTCCCATTTATTGAAGTTAAATTGGTATGTTAAATATATTTTTGAAGAATTTTATCTAAACCCAAAAAAATTTATTATTTTTTTAGGAAAATACAAATAAGTGATTTTTTTATGCTTTATTTATTTATGATATGTAGATGTCAAATGTCTGATTACTGTAGGTTTTACAGAAGTTGTTTTATGGGCCCATGTAATAATAAGTGCTAATAATATGTGATGAAAGCTGATGAGCAGTGTTAGAAGTTGGAGTGTATTATGAATAATCTTGCTAGAAATAGTGAAGAAATCAAAAATGAGTTAG
This sequence comes from Sitta carolinensis, assembly GCA_032173965.1. Taxonomy (NCBI): domain Eukaryota; kingdom Metazoa; phylum Chordata; class Aves; order Passeriformes; family Sittidae; genus Sitta; species Sitta carolinensis. The sequence continues at coordinate 133,587,453 of CM063284.1, forward strand.
AACTTGTTAGTTCACTGTATAGAACTAACTTTTAGGAATGGAAAGCAGATGGAAGGTTTAAGGTAAATCTGTTTAATCCAAATTTGAAATATTTCTATTCAGTGTTGTATATAAAAAAAAAATTATTCTGAAAAAATGGATATAAGGGGTAATATGAAAATGTCAGGTATGTTTAGTACGTTCTTTTCAGCAGTGAGAAGCTGAACTGAACTTCAGCAATGCCTGTTGTATGCACTAGGTGGTGTTTCAGCCTTTCCGACGGAAAAGCACATCCCGCTCCAGTGCCACTAGCGCCTGGGATTCTAGTTTTGAACTAGAGGAGAGGAGATTTCGCCCCATATTTTCCTTTTCAAATTGGCAGTGTTCTTGTGTGGAGGATTCACACCCACAAATTGCAACACTCATTTTCGTGTACAAAATGTGCTCATGACTGTTTTTAGGAGGGTGGGTAGGAGAGTTGCAAATGTGTGTAGTAGATAGTGTGCCTACTGTGGAGTGCAAATTTCTGATGTAAGGGGTTAGTTTTTTTTTATTTCTGTTTTAGAAGGGAAAATCCTGTTTTCTTCTCGTAGGTTTGTCAAAATGCATGTATTAAGCATCATTCCCTGGTGTGGTGTTTGCTTCTCTGCAGTACAGCTATCACAGTCTCAATAAATACTTTATCCTGGCAGGGACTTGGCAGGGACAGACCTGCTCTGCATGTGTGTGAGCTGCTGAGCACTCTGTCCAGGCACCTGGGGGCAGGAGGAGAAATTCTGTCCAGGAACATGCCACCTTCCCATCTGTGCTCTTATGACACCATCTTACAAGTGTGTCTGTCATTTAATTGAGAGGTCTGCACTATAAATTACCAGTATATTTAAAATTGCAAGAATGCTTCAACATGCTGTGATAAGATGAGGAAGGTGATTTTGCCCAGTGTTGAGGGCTTGTAATTTTTGTGTTCACTGAGAGCACAAACATTTCTGTCTGTGTGACAGTTCCCATTCTTCTCACTCTGTGTGATTATTCGAAGCTAAAATTATGTTAGGGTTAGCACAATGAAATCCTGCGTGTTGAAGTTGTGTTGGAAATTAGGCTTTATCAAACTGTGACCGGTAATTATCATTACATGCTTCTAGAAAAGCAGAAAAAAAAATCTGCAGATTTCATAAATCTAAGCATTTAAAATGCCATTTGTTTGGGTTTTTTTTTCAATTTGGAATACCCTAATATAAACTTTTCAGGAATCAGGTTAGGTCAGGAGTACTCTTCCTGATTCTGCTTTTAGAGGAGGTGATAGGAAATCATATTAATTCAGAGGAAACTCTTATTCTGTTGGGTACAAGACAATAATTTTTTCTGGGTACAAAAATTATGACTGTCAACCAAGGAAAAAGTTGCCCAAGTGTTTTGATTATAGTTTTGTGATATTTTAACATCTACTAAAAAATGTGAAAATAGCAAATGAGAACTTCAGGGGATTTTATCTCATTGTCATTCAAGTTACTATGTATTTGTACACTGACATAATTTCATTGCTCTGACACACATGGAAAGTTTAGAACTACTTTCAACTGTTACAGACCTAGCATAAATATTAAAGCCTTTCAATTGCTATTGATTAAAGAGAGCAAAAATACTTTTGTCTTGGGTTCTGAAATTTCACTTTGGTGTTTTCTCATGTACTTTCTAACTTAATTAGCAAAGGTAAAACAGACCTGTACTTAAATTTGTATTTAAATGATGTCCAGGCCTGAAGCATACACAGTTTTGACCTTTGAATGTCCTTTAAGGACATCTAATGTACCTCAGGGAGCAAGATGCTACTTGGGGAGTCTCTGCTTTTTGCCCTCAGTGCTTTTGTGGTTTGTTCTGTCTGGTTGACGTAAGCAGACATGAATTCTCATAAATTATATCAGCCCTATAAAAAAATAAGAAGGAAGTTTAATAGGATGGGGCATACCATCCCCATAAAATGGGCAAGTGACACCTCCTTTTCCTGCCCCAGCCTGACAGTTTGTGAATGAGCCAGTTGGTGACTTTAGTTTGGGTATGAACCTTGCATCCAAGTAACCTTCTATGTGAAACTCTCATTGAAAGATTTTTTTTATGAGACTTGGCTAGATAGCATGGTCCAAATCATCTATTAGATAACACCTTGGAGAATGAAAGCTAGATATAGATGGCAACTTCTGAAACCTTTTCTGAAGGACTGAGCTAGATGTATTGTAGAAGTAGGAACTACATTTTCCAAGTGATTCCATGCAGCTGTCTGTATTTAAAAGAGTGATGAACATTGATTTAAGCCTTTGCATGTCCTATACTCTAAACCATTGAAAGAAAGGCAGTTTGCTGTAGGTTTAGAACTGGAGACATGATAACTAGATTGAAGGCTGAGTATAGACATTCAAGGAATATATAGTAAAAGTGGTACAATTTTGTCTGTGAACTTAGACAAAAAATAATAAAGGGAAGAGAAAGAAAAAGAAAAGGAAGCTACAGCTTAAGTAAAATGAAGATTAAGGAGTAAAGGATGAAACTTGAATTAATACTATCTGCAATCCAAATTTTAGGGTAATACAATAACCAGTTTGAATGGTCCAATGTGTTAATGAGTTGTGTGTTTTATTTGATTCACTGCATCCTGATTTATTCTCATATAACATAATAACTGAATGTTATTATGAAATTAACTTACAGGTAGTTGGTGTTGATTTCCTGAACTGCCATGTGACTAAGGCTATCAGATACAAAAGCTTTGCAAAGAAGTACATTTTAGAATGTTAAAAAAATGTCATTACTATATGCAGGATCACACAACTGGGGAGCTGTAATGATTTTAATAATTTAGTAAGCATTTAGTGAAAGCTAAATTGTGGGTGTGGAGAGAAACACCACCTTATACTTTGCTTTATTTAACTTATAAAATGGCTTTAATTTAAAATTGCTCTGAAATTGAAGTCGCTTCTTGAAGTCAGTGTCTTCATGTAAGCATTGGATATAGACCACCATGGAAGTAAATCAGCAGAGTATTTTTGTGAATTATAAAATTATCTTTTGCAACAGCAGATGACCTTTTCTAAAATTCCTTACTCTTGGTAAGGAACCAAGAGAGAGGTTGGTTCCTTAGTGAGAGAATTAAAATGGATTAAAAGTTCAATGATTTTTTAATTAAATTTTTCTGTCATCCTCAAATTTAAGTGTTAATTTTCGAAGCTTACTTTTATTACTATTGGAACCACAATAATTTTAATATTGGAATAATATTGGAATAAATTAATATTGGAACCTTTTTGTTTACATTGCTACTATCCATTGCTTTTCCTTGTATTACAAATAATGAAAAAAAAAACCCTAAAAGTATTTTTGTTTGTATTTTTTTTCCAGAACTAATTACTCCAAGGTTGTACAGACATATTTTATTGTATTGTAGCTAAGATATTGTAATTTTAATAGAATTAAAACTGTAGTCTTTCTACCTTTGGAAATAGTAACAGTCAGTTGATGTGTGCTTGCTGAAAATGTTGTATTCAGTGTTTACAAGCTAACGGATTTTACATTTAAATATGTCTGAACAGGTAATGTGGGTATGTAACTTGTGCCGAAAACAACAAGAAATCCTCACAAAATCAGGAGCCTGGTTCTATAACAGCGGGTCACACGCACCACAGCAGCCAGACCAAGAGGGAATTAGAGCTCTGAGGAACGAGGAAGCGCCGCAAGAGAAAAAAGCAAAACTGCAGGAGCATCCGCAGTACCAAGGACCACCAGGTGACATATCCACGCAAGCTTTGGACAAAAACAGATCTCAAGGGCTCACAAGACAAGACTCAATTAAGAATGGTTCAACAGTGAAGCATCAAGTAACAAGTGACACATCAGACAGGTAAGAAAGTATTTAATGATTATCCTGATAAGATCTGATGATTTAATGCTGCAAATTTGATTTTATCTGTTCAAATTTTGTCTTATTTTTTTCTGTAGACTATAAAATACATACTGGGCATTTTGAAGCAGCACTGAGAAGTCTTTTGTTGGTTTCAGGTGGCCGTACCCAGGGTGTACTCTTCATTCCTTCTCACTGAAAAAATGTGGGGCATGACAGTTGCAGTTGTGACAAAGTCTGTCCATGTGCTTGCAACTTTGTCAAATTACAATCATTGTGCGGTGCAGAATGTTACTGTATTTCTTTTCTGGTCACTAACTTTGTAGCAAATCCAAAGTAGGGCTCAAAAAGGCAGGTCAATGAAAGACAGCATCTGTTCAGACTACTGAGTTGAACTTGCAGTATATGGTATTGAGGTCAGTGAAATCTTTGTGTAATGACCTGAGCCTTTTCATGCTTTCTCACTTTCTTGCTGTTAGTTACTGTCATTAGTATAAATATTTTTTTCCCTCTCTGGTTTATGTTAGTGTTACTTGAGTTGTTTGAAACTGTGACTACATCAGTGCTAATGTAGTAAGATTTACTTTATGCAGAGATTGGATTAGGAACTTGTGTCCCTTTTTCTTGATGTGATTTTACCAAAAGGCACCAGGATACACTCAACCTCAGTGGCTAGGTTTTACAGGTATGCAAAAATAAAAATGTGTTAGTTGAATTAATTTAATTTTTTTCATAAACAACACTGGTATAGAACTTTTAAATATGGTGGGAAGGGAAAGATGAGAGTGAGGTGTTTCCATGGAAATTATATCCTCACGCGTGTGCAAGAGACCTCCAGCTGCCTTGGAATTTGGCAGCCAGAGCAGTATAATCTGGCAGCTTTTCTCTGCTGCCCAGATATGACCTCATTACAGCATTTATTCTGAGAGCTTGAAACAAGGTAGTTGTATATAGTATATTTTACATTTAGTATACTAAAAATAGTTTTCATTTTTCCTTGTCTCTTGTATTCCACCATATTTTATTTCCTATTTTTGGTCTTACATGAGAACAAATTGAATGTAATTAATCTAACCTTTTTTTTTGCTTAACTTAATCTGCCTGTTGCTGTTTGCTCTGATTTCGGCAGTTGGGTTCAGTACTTAGTTGTCCTGAGTGTTCCTCAGTTACATGTCAGTCTCTGAAAACACAACTGGCACCTAACCTGACACTAGGGAGCAGGAGAGACAGACTGATTCTCTTGTGATTCACTTTTTCCCCTTAATTTTGCCAGGAAATTGATGTAACAGATAATGTGATAATAAAAAATCCCAAACCCTTGTTGGCAGCAATATTTTAGCTTTGAACATGTTTTTATATTATATACATGTAGAAAAATGGAGGGAGAGAGTGATTTATAAATAAATATATAATTGAGATATGCATTTACCCTAAGTAGAGTTCAATGATAAACACGGACAGTAGAGAGTAATATTTTCCAACAGGAAGAATGTAGGATTTGTGCCTACAAATCAGAACTATTTTGCTGATTATGCTCACTTCTACTTGATATATTGTTTAAGTTCAGATAGTTTATTCAGTCAATAGCCTCTTCATGTTATATTTGGATAATAATACTGATGTTCTCTAATTAACATATGGAAGTATGCTTAGAATATGTTATATATTATATGCTACAGAAGGATAAAGGGTCTTCTGAAAAATTTTATTCCCTAGTGTTCCTCGCATTTTTTTTCTGGACCTAATGAAAATATTCCTCCATGATGCTCATTCTAAGTCTTGCTGGTCAAATGGGCTTTTACAGGAGAATATCAACAGCTCTGATAAAGACTACCCCAGAATTCAGTGGTGGGGAGAGATTTTAATTGTGGATCTTGATGTGCTGTGGTACCATTGCTATTCTCATCAATAGTACCAGGAGGGATTACAATTTGTGTTGGTTTTGGCTGGAGTAGAGTTAATTTTCTTCACAGTGGCTGGCATGGGGCTGTGTTTAAGATTTGTGCTGAACACAGGGTTGATCATACAGAGATGTTTTTGCTATTGCTGAGCAGGGCTTACACAGAGCCAAGGCCTTTTCTGCTTCTCGTATTGCCACCCTGGTGAGGAAGTTGGGGGTGCATGGGAGGCTGGGAGGAGACACAGCAGCTGTCCTGAGTTGGGACAGGTGACCCAAACTGACCAAAGGGATACTCCAGACCACGTGACATCATGCTCAGTTAATAAAGAGGGGTGATGAAGGAGGAAGGGGGGACATTTTCTGTTCTTAAACTAGGTATCTGCAGAAATTCAATACCTAACTAGTATGTTAGACCATTTGTTTACATGAAGGAATTTTTTGAGGAAAACTTGGCATTTCAAAATGTCCAAAATAGTAAGGAAATAGACAAAAAAGTCTCAGGTATTTAGAAGTGGCTGTTGCTTGCCTTGTACAATCATGATGATGGAAGTAAGTAGAAAATGAGAACTATATTTTCTGTCCTATTTTTCATCCAAAGGGCATTAGCTTTGACACAAAAAATAATTTAAAACGTTAAAAACAACAATCACTTGTGAAAAGAAAGGTCTTGCTAAGACTATATACATTTGGGTTATTATTTGAATAGAAAGGTAAAATATATTCTTTTGTCAAGGGTTTTTAGGTTTTTTTGTAGCTTCCATGGGTGTTGCAGCAATTGTTGCTTAGAAGTTCTTTAAATCAAGTATCATATATCTTATCTTGGTCATCTGGAGACACATTGGTCATAGAGTAAAGGGCAACATTCTCTCCTTTAATCTCAAGATCATCAATGTCCTTTCTTCTCATTCCTTACTGTGTCTTTTCTCGTTGTGCTTTTTTGTTTTTCCATCCTTGCGTAGCACCCACCATATTTTTTTTCCTGTTTTCTTTACTAGTATTATTCTTCATCAAAATTTTATTGTTTCAACCATTATATTAGTATTCTTTTTCCTTGATGTAAGCAACAGTCCCATTTGCAATTGATAGATCCCAGCCTGTTTGCACAGATAGGTACCTGATTATAGATCTTTGACTGATCTGTAATTGGTTGCCTGAAGAAGCCTGGTATGATTTTGGATTGCACATTCTCCAAGGACATGTTTCTTATATTGGATTCATTACAGGAAAAAGTAATATGTAAAAAAAAAAAAAAAAAAAAAAAAGTTTAGAAGTAAGTTGTACTTACCAAGAGCAGAACAGCTTTTCATTACTTTTTTTTTTTTCCTAGTTCATGTAATAGAATCATAGCATGACTTAGACTGCAACCTTAAAATCATCTAGATCCACCCCTCCTGCCATGGGCAAGGACACCTTCCACTGGACCACTGCTCAAAGCCTTATCCAACCCAGCCTTGAACATTTCCAGGGATGGGGCCATCCACAGCTTTTCTGGATGACTTGTTCCTGTGTCACTACCTTAACAGTAAAGATTTTCTTCCTTGTGTCCAGCCTAAATCTACCATCTTTCAGTTTAAATTCTTTACCACAGTACTTACAATCTGGCCTATGGTGCTTTTACTGCTTTTTATTTAGTAAACCTATGGGTAAGGCAGGAGGAGCATGCACATGTGTGTGATTCACTAGATGACCGTGGTGTATTTGACATTGTTTGAGGTGAGAGAAAATGTAATTTGTCCCACATGGAGGTTTCGAGCTAAGCACAGTTGAACTGTAATCGTATGTAGTGGTTTTCAGACTTAATCTTGTGTGCAGGTGTTATGAATGCTGATACATCTGGATTCCCAGAGAACTAAAATGATGTGAATCCAAGAAATGAAAAATATTATTTTAAGAAATACATAGACTCAGAAGGTATATTCTGAGGTCTGCTGAGCACAGATGGTAGATTTATAGCTGCAGTTCTTTGATTTGCAGATTCACGTTAATTCTGGATTAGGCAAAAGGGTCGGATTTTGTTTTATTTTCATCAGGATCTTTCACGTAGTCTATTGTTCCCAAGATCTACACTATTCATCATACAATATGGGCTTTATTTCTAGCAGGAAAATCATTTGAACAGACACAATATTTTTTTCAGTCATTCTGCAGCAGGCAATCAGCTTGTGAAATGGTTGGTTTCTTCATTCCAAAGCCCATGTTTATAATGTCCTATTAAAACGTGTACAACATCCTAAGGTTAAAATCTGGGAAACAAGGAACCTAATGCTGACATGAAGCTTTTTTATATTTGTCATTCTCTTTGCCTGAAATGTTAGATCTTTATGCGATGTTGCAATACTTAGCTTTTAAAATAATTATTTTTCTTACTCTCAGAAGGATTCATTGTAAAGCCATTTCATTAATTTTCCACGTAAGTGTACTATACAGTGTTTTAAACTGTAAATATTTTGTGACATTCCAGAGATGTTGCTTCACAAACCTTTATTCTGTACATATACATAGCTCTCTAAAAGTAGTAAACGACTCATGCATATTCCCAAAGCAAGGTTACAATGACACAGCTATTAATATATATCTGAAATGGTGTTATGTAGTTCAGGTAGATGTGAATTTTTCCGGGTTTTAAGAAATTATTATTATTTTCCCTAATCTGTATTTTATGAATCCATAATGTTCTTAAAAATTTGAAAATGATGACTTTAATTTTACGATATATATTTTTCCTGCATTATATTAATGGAAAAAAAAGTTCCTCAAGGATATTTTTCATGAGGTTCAATGAAAAAAAAGAAAGTGAAAATATTTTGAGAATGTTTATTTTCATGTGTCATGAGCCAATTTATTCCTGCTACATCTATCAGAGCGTGAGCCTTGTTACAAAAAGAGAATTTTTTCTTGGTATAGGAGAAGATCATGATCTGTAAGCTCATGATCTGAAGGAAGACTAATAAATAAAGCTGCCTGAACCCTTTTCAGATTAACTGTAAGGATATGAGATTAAATCATAAAACCCGGAACGAAAACAACAAATTGAGAGAGTGAGCAGCTGCAGAGTTGCACAACAGCAGTATTTATTTTCCAGGCCAGCAGACACAGTGAAGATATATCCTACTTCCCTCTTCCTTGTTTTCTCCTTTCAGAGATACATATGTTTTTTGGGCTTTATTTTCTATCAACACTCTTCAGAAAAAAAAGGAGGATTTTAAGGTTGCTTTCCACACACTGTATAGGAGGCTTGGAGAGTGCATTTTATTCTGAGTAAGAAATACAAACAAGATGCTACTTGGGTCTGAAGTTGCAGGATGTGTGCATGTATTCTTTATGAAATGTATACATGTGCTTCTCACATGTGAAGGCTTTATTCTGTTTCGTTTCCACTGGCAGTAGCATTGAAAGTGGTTTCCTGTGTCACTTTCCTCCGTTCTTGGGAGGAATGCCAGTATGAGCTGGCAGCTTAGGATCTGTCTTTTGGGACTGCAGTTGGGGATGTCAGGGTGTGAACAGAGAGGAGAAAAGAGACCAAAACAAGAGAAAAAAGGAGGATAGAGGAAAAGGCAGGCATAAGTGAGATGGGAAACATGAAAGAGCAGCATGGATTTCAAAATGAAAATGTGTGTCCATCTGTTTCATGTTTATATCTTTTTAAAATGATTCTTCTTTAATTGCTGGATCATGAACAACTGACATCAAGAACTGCACTGATGGTAGTTTTGCAATTTAAAATATGACAGTGTAACATTAAAGTCAGTCAATTATACTTCTTTTGGAAAAGCTGAAAACTGTTTCTTGAGTGTATCACTACTTTTCTTTCGCAACACACATCACTGTAGTGCAACCTCTGGTTTTGATCGTTTCCATTTCTGAGTACCTGATTTGAGAGATTTCTGGGCCAGATGTGTTAAAACCCCCTTACTTGGACCTGTGGAGACATATTTAAAAGCAATGTATTTTACCTGATTCTCAAGTAAAATAGAGGTATTTTATTTTTTTACTTTTTTTTTTTTTTTTTTTAACTTGCTGACATATTTAAACACAGTGAGAAATATTAAAATAATTGTGTAGAGACAGTATTTAAATTGTGTTGGTATTCAAGAGCCACAATGATAAAGCTGTGCGCAGATTTGTTCATGCTCAGACAACAGTGCCTCTAAACCTTTTAGAATTCTTTATGTAAGGCATAAAAAATATGATTTTTTAAACATTTTTGACCATGACAGTAGCAAAACCCCCACAATTTTTGATAAGCATAGTTATATTCTTTCCCTTAATGAATAAATCTAATACACTACACAAGAAATTTGCAGGTTGATTTTAAAATGGAATCAGTATTCTTTTCCATGCATGACTGCAGAGGCCCCACAGTGACTTTCCCTGGTGCTAGAATAGGATGCAAAGGGCTTTAGAGGTACCCTATAGTATTTTTAACATATTAACTAAAGATTTAAGTTTTACAGGACTTGAACTGCACCTCAATAAGGTTTTGCGTTCAACTTCCTACTCCTATTCCAGCATTTTTACCACTTTAATAGTCCTTAGAGCTGTAAAGTAAAACCCATGTCAATCTGAAAACTAGTCCCAGTAGTTTTGCTTTTGTTCCTTGTGCTTTCATTTCATTGTATGCTTTCTATGATTCTTGAGATAATAGCTTAGAACAAACAAATTAGTTTTTTCTTCACAGAACGGCTCTTTTAATTATTTAATTCATCTACACGTAGGATTAAGGGTGTGGATCAGCATTTCATGGCTGTTCCAGTTTTCAGGTAGAAACTGAAGTTAAGTTTATCTGCAGTCTCAATCTCAAATGGCATTAAAAATAATTTAATCATAACTATGGCCAGAGGAAGTAATAGAAATTTATGGGAAGAGAGCGAGAGAAAGTGCAGTATTTAATTATTGAGAAGTACCACCTCAGGTCTAAGAAAGTCAGAATTCCTTTAGTGCAGAAATTTTAGTGAAATGATGGGACACTTATGACAAGGATGAAGATGAGTAAGGATTTTGATATCATTTGTAATGCAAGGTCTCTGTAAGGAATTCCTGAATGATATTTACATTGTCTCTTAACAGTCCAGACTGCCTGTAGTGGTACACTTTGTTTCTGCCTGCCAGTGTTAAGACTGCCATGAATTGCAGCATGTGCATTCTGGTTGAACTTCTGGAAAAGAGGCGGAGCTTTTTCTCTCCGTTACCTTTGCAGAACTTTTTTCTGTTCTGTCTTCTGAGAAATGAAGCTCCTTGTGCAGTTCTTTGTCTCCTGATATTGGTTTTGTGGATCTCCTGCTCACATGAACAGTGTCTGACACAACCTTCAGGACCACACTCTGACTTCAGTGGGGTTTTTCTGAGTTGTGCATTACTCCCCTTCCTCCCTTTTTATTTTCTCTAACTGATTATGCTTTATTAAAAGATACCTTTTGTGATTATTTTAAGGTGAGCCTTCATCTAGCTGTAGAACCTATATCGAGTAGCACTGGGCCTCTGACCAATGGCAGCTGCAATTTTGGATCCTTTATTTTAAGGAAGATAATCTTGTTTATAAAAGAGAGAAAGAGAAGAGGAAAATTCTAGAACTGTAGCAGAACTAACTTACCTTAACAAACAGTCTAAAACTGCCATGTTCCTTTTCAAACACTAGAGTGCTTTAATTAAGAACATAACAAAAATATTTAATTCCAGCTTTAAGTGACAATATTAACTCAGCTGCAATCATTCTCCACAGTGAGCTAATCTTATGTAGATTTTAGCAAATTTCATTTTCCCAGTTTTCAGTAGAGAGTCTTTCCAAATAATTCCATTACAACATGATGTTTTTATTTTGCTTACTGTTACTGATAATTTTTTTTTTCTCAATTAACATATGTTGCATGCTGCTATTGAAAGCTATCACTTACTATGTGAGTTTTCTCAATCTTGAACTCAGGAAAGTCTGCATATTCAGTGCTGATATTTGGTATCTTTGAAGGGAGAATTTGGTCTTCCATTGCAGTGTTATATTTCTGTAGAGCACAGCTATGTCTTTACCTGTGCTAAAACACTCTTAATAACTTAAATCTGTAAGCACAGATATCATATGTATTAGAATATTGAACATTTTTATTAAGTACTGACTGCAGCTAACATTTATGACCCTAAATGTAGTTTTGCTTTTAACTAAAGTGATCCTGTAAAAAAATGATATTAGAAAAAATTGAGGGAGCAGCATTTATAAATTATTTTTTAAAATTAATGAGGCCAATACTTTTCTGGGTTGAGCATGTCTTGAAGTGCAGTTTTGTCGACCTTGCATAAACTTGAATGTTAGAGCTCACTGTATGCTCATAATTCTTAGTTGTTCTGTCCTCTGTTCTTTGGAGGCTAAGTTTTCTTAAGAAGTATGAATAACAGATTTTTAAAAATTTTATATTTTAAAAGAAATGTTGTGTAAGGATGAATAAGATACATCTGTGGAGTGTAGCTGAGGGAAATTTCTAACATTTGGTAAAGAGCTCTGCTTAGTCAAGTTTATTGTTTCGAGCAGCCAAGTAATTCTGGGATCCGCAGGAAACAATTAAATGAATGCCTTTTTGTTTTCATATTTTTTACCATAGCTGTATAGACTGAAATAAAATAAAAAAGTGAGACTGCATAGTTGTTTCTGGTGCTAATTCTTTGGCTTTTCCTTTGTGTCTCTAGAAGTCACAAATCATAAAGAAATCACTTCTGTAGTGCAATTTAGTTGTCACTTATCTTTTACCTGGTAAGATTAAGAATTTTAATAACTGTGAATCTATTTTATTAAGTCAGATTTGAGGAAAAAAAATGTAACAAAAATGAATATAATAGGACCAGGGTGACCATATTTTCATAATTCAAAGTTACATTATTAAGCAATGCGATTTTCTTTCTACCTTGTCTTTAACATGATTATTCTGTTTCTTTTTTTGCCCCTTCCTCAAGATAAATCCTTTCATCCCTTTGCCTGCTCTGGAAGTTCCTTAGAGAATTATTTATTTAGTTATTGATTTTATTACCTAATTTCTTTTGTGTATCACTGACTCTTTTTCACTGGTATGAGAAACAAAACCAAACTCTGGCTAGACATTGAAAGTGCTTTCAAAGGTATACCCATAATCTTTTTTCACCTAAAGACTTTCTTTTCTTCTCTAAGCCACTTCTTTTACTTTCCCCTTAATGTAGTTCACTTATTTTCCTCACTTTACAACCAATAATTCTGCAACCATTCCTAAGTGACCTTTCAGTTTTATGGTGAACTAATTGGATACTTCTCTCCCAAGCTTTGAGGAATCTTAATTTGGTGCCTTTCAGAAAAAACAGTGCTCTCTATGTTCTTTGCTTACCAGAATGAAGACATCCACAGACATTTTAAGGGAATAGCTGCTGCAAAGTAGTGCAGTACAGTGTCATTTCAAGTTAAGTAGGAAATGTAGGTGACCTGAAGTCAGTGACTCTTAAAGTGGAGTTCTAAAATCCAAGGTAATATCTGTATGTTATTATTATTTTCTGATATGCAGTGGGTTGTGTAAACACACAGCTTGTTCTGACTTCCTGCACTCTGCAGCTCTGTGCCCTGTAATCATGCCCTGGTGTTTTTAGAAAATGACATCAGTGAGTGCTCGGTTCTGCAGCACTGAGCTCCCTGAAAACGCTATTAGGGACCCCAGAAAGCCTATCATCTTCGCAGAGTACCAAGAGGTTAAGTTGCTCCAAACACAGTTTTCCAAATTTCTGGTCCACTGTTTTGTCAGCTGGTATTATATGCTTGAATTGGCCCCTAGATGTAATTGATCTGCCTAAGCAAGTTTCTATTATGCAGCTTGTAATAGGACAAACTGTGAACTTTGCTGCAGAAAACCCATTTTCTTTGTGAAAAAGAAAATGGCAAGGACAAGAGTTCTTATGGTAAGGTTGTGATAGAAAGAAATGCATTTTAGCTGCAAGAGGGTATATCTGTAATGACTTTGTGAAAATGCTAGACTTTAAATAAGTTCTTGATGATCACTTAAAAAAAAATTAAAAATACTTAGCAAGGCCAAGGAGATTAAAGCAAAAAACATCTGATTTGCTTTAGAAAGTCAAATAAATTGGTAAGCTTCAGAAGGACATTGCATTCCAAAGTTCCAAATCAGTGCACAAACCCGATTTTTTTGAAGAGGTAGATTAATTTTAATTGAATCTTTTTGACTCTGGCATGAGGTGCTGGGCTGACAAAAAATGACCTGCTTCAGTTGCATCTTTATGCTGCAGTTAGAACTGCAAAAAATATTTAAGCTAGAAGAGGAATCGCAATTAATTCAACAATCTCAACCCTTGAATATAAGAAATTTGACAACTGAAAGGTTAGTCAGTAATTCCACCTCCTCACTGGGATGAGATAATTGCATTTTATTCCGAATATGGACATGTAGTGATTAATCTTCCTGTACCATTCATTAACAGGGTCTAGAACAAAAAAGTATTCTTAAAATAAACTAAATTTAACTTGGATATGCATTTCTTATAAAACAATTTATATTTTGAGTGCTTGCGTCTCAAGTACGTACAATGAAGGCTGAAGAATTGACTTTCATGTGCAAAATATATATCAATATTTGAAGCAAGAAATTTGATCTTCTGAATAAAGTAAATTTGAAGTAAAGTATAATTTAACTTCTACTCAGAAGATTTTTAATGCAGACATTCTTTCCAAAATTAGAATATCAATTATAAAGACTTTGAGAAACAGAGTAAGAAGGAAAAGAAGAAGAAATGTTACTTAAATAATGGAAAAGATAAGAATATTTTGTAGATGGGACTCAGACTTTCGAGCTTTGGATATTAAGTGCAGTACTAATTGTGTCTCAGCTTCTCAAAATTATTGTTTTGGATGGTGATAAACTGCATTGCAGTAATGACTGATGCACTAGCATAGATCTGGATCATCTTCACCTCCTTTACTTCTTTGCTTCTCCTTCAAGTAATAAAGAGCATATATAAGAATATTTGTATCCTTTTGGTAGATGATCCCAAAAGCTGTCTCTTGTTTTTGGTGTTAAGCCTGGTAAAACTAACCAAACCAGGAGATTTCGCACAAGACAAGGGACTGAAATTTCACTCTCTATGTGGCATAGATATATTTCTTTCTCTTCTTTTTTTTTTCAAAAAGAGGTACTTTTTTCCTGTCTGAAAATGCAATTTATTTAGAAATATATTCTGTGGTATGTCACTAAGTATCATGAAGCTTTACAGTTACAATAATCAATTATGAAATTAACCCTAACTCCCTTCCCAAGTGGCCAATGATGCCTTTATTCCGCTAAAATAGAACTCCTGTATTAAATGGAAATCTTTCCAAAGTAAGATATTTACACAGCCTTAATGCTTATAAAATCCAGGCTCCATGACACTGTCAAAGGAAATGAATTCCAGAAGCGTATGATCATCAGGAAAATATTGTTCTGATATTCCAATCAGCTGAATATAGGAGCAACCCAGGAGACCATAAATCTCATAATGACATGAAAAGAAGATAAATTAGTCTCTTTGAACTCATCCCCAAGATATGGAAGGCTCAAATTTTTAACCAGTGAACTGAACAACAAAAATTAATAAACAACCCAGTGCATAGATGTGTTGTCATAGCTTCTGTTAAACTAAATGAAAAGACTGATTTTAATCTTACTGTCACTTGGACAATGATCTCTTTTCGTTTGCACATCTATTAGTCTTTGTTTCCATCACAAGTCACCTGGACACGTTGACATGTAACACAAGTTTGGACCTTGAAGGACCAAATCAGTCATCTGAAAGTAGAGATATGGCAGTTAATCTCAAGATATTTTCCAAGTGAAAAATAAAGTACTTTCTGAAATGAATTAAACTCCAAAATTCATTGTGAATGGGAACCAATTTCTGCAATGTATACCCACCATGGATTTCAATATCAATGTAATTGTTATTTTCTTTACATAGCAAGGAAATTTATGATCAGCTTACTCACCAAAAAAACATTTGTATAAACGATGTTGTGACTGTGGTAACTGTGTCTTTTATGAAAAAAACATGTCTTTATATGAGTCTGTATATTGGAATAATTTTTGTGTTGGGGGCATTTACATAGTTGATAGTCATTGTTGGACTGTTGTAGGATTTATTTTTTGCTGACTGTTTGCTTAAATTTCTATAATTTGGAGAGTAAGAGATATGAATATAAACTTCCTGTGAGCACTGAAGAAATCAACTTGCACCTTGAATGCCTCATCCTGAAATAGAGAGGAAAGACAGGTATCTGCAAACTGTTAGTGTGTGTATTTTCAGGTTCTATTATTAGTATTTTACATTATTAATCATGCATAATAATTTTAGTAGCATTTTGAATCACCTTCTGTGTTTTTGAAAGGTGAAAAATGATCACTATTTATGAAAGCGAAGAACAGAAATCTCTTTTGTAGCAGATGAAGTCTTCAGTGCACTGTTTCAAAAATCAATCAAATCTCTGTTCTAGGCCAGCAGTTCTCGTCTAGTGAGACACATCTCATTGGTGAACCATCCAGAACTGCAAATGAGGCATAAAGCAGGGTTCATGTACTCTAATGAGGTGCAAGGAAATATCAATTGATTGTAAGTCAGCTGAAGCTAAAATTGGTTGAAACATACTATTCTAAACCTCATGTTCTACAAGGCACAGCATCTACTGAATATTGAGCCTTTTGTATCCTTGTGTATTACAAGTACTTCTCTACTTCTCCAACCAGTTTAGAGAAAATTTGATGTTCCTGTTGAATAAAGGAGCTATTCCTTTTGTCAGGGAAATGAAGTCTCACTTAGATATTTTTTATCTGATTCTTCCACCTTAATAGTACTCCTTTAATACTTTTAGAAATATTATTTATGTATTATATACTGCATATATGGACATGGACAAATGTATACATTCATACTAAAAGGCTAGGATGCCTAGCCATTTCAATAAACTATCGTAATTCTAAGAAAGGAGACAACTGATTAAGGGACCACCATTTGACCCAGAGTTTCAAGAAATTAATTTTGTGGAGATGTATTTCTCTTGATCAGACTTGCAGAACTGAAAAAAAATAGTAGCATTTATGAATTATTTTACTTCAAAATAGAACCATGCTCTTGCAGGTTGAAGAATTGATTTGTACATTTATGGTTTTCTTGTTTGCCATATGCAATTTCTGCCATAGTTGTTCTTTATATAAATTATGTCTTAGGTCAGGATTATAAAAATTTATATAAATTATGTTTTATGTCATGTGGTTTATAAACTCCATATCCCTGGATTTGAAGGCTTCTTTTTTATGTGTGACATCTGCCATCAATAGGAGTTTTGCTAGAAACCATGAAGATCCCTAAAATACCTGTGTTATATGTGGGGAAAATGCATGAGTTGGAAAAAGGGAGAGAATGCACACACCTGGAGTTTTTTCAGATATGGTGTCAGAATATAGCCAAGGCAGGAACTGGAAAATGTTCTCAGATCTAGCAATGGAAATGAAACCGCAGATTTATATTCCTGCCTCCTAAATAAAGCAATTAGACAAGCATAAGAACACTTCATTAAATCTATTTTTGGGTGCTCATGCAATTTTTGGTCACGTGATTTTCCCCCCTACATGTTCCTCTTTCTTTCTATTAATTATACAGGAAGAAAAAGGAAGCTAACTTTCCTAACTGCACTCCTTAGTCATCTACGTTTAGGTGGGATGAATCTGGGTGTCTTTGATGTTAAGGTCAAATAATCTAAATTCAACCTCTGAATTTGCCTAAAATCAGTTTCATTTTTAAGTATAGACTTCCTTAAGCAAGGAATAATTAGAAAAGTCCAGAACTGGCAAGTGAGGTAGGTCAAGGCAGTGGAATTTTATTGCAGACCAAGCAATTTGTATATATTTTGTAATATTCAGGAGAAAAAAGATAAGAAAAATAATTCAAATTGTATACTTTATGTAATTATTTGCAGCTATTCTATGCCTTGTTATATTTAAATAAAATTTCCCATATTGCCTTTCAGCTAATGTATTAAAGAGAATTCCGCAGAGAGGTTTGAGAAGCCATAATCTATACCGACCTAAGGAAATTAAACAATTAGTCAAAGTTATTAATGTTAAAGGTATCTTAAAAATAATTGTACTGGGAGGTATACCCAGTTGTGAGGCATACTTATTCACTTCAAGAATAAGTACTGTTGTGGTATAGTCTATCATAATAAATAGCAAAATATTTTCAAATTGTAATTTTCCTATTTCCTTTGTCTAGTTAATTTGGGTTTTTTCCTCTGTCTTACTCATCCTCTAATGCGCAGTTTGTGTGTGGTCAGTGCCAGTTTTTGTATGTGTCCATACCAGCCCTAACAGTAGGATTTCCCAAGTGAACATATGGCACATTTCCTAGTATCTGTGCAAGGAACAAAATTCGACCTACCATTGTGTTATCTAAAAAATGTAGAATTATTTTATCAGTAAAAGTATTTATTGTAAGTCATCTGACATTTAACTTGCACAAGTCTTTATTTTGTAATTTCATAGATTTAGAATTTCTTTAAAAAGAATCTGATTAAAAAATGTAAAATCTCAACGTCCAAGTATTTTATTTGTAGAATATATTTTTTCCTAAGTGGTAAGTATGCAGGAAAAATATCATGTTTAACTTGCTTGCCACTTCTTAGGAAGTTTTAAAGACATCCTGATCGGTGGTTCATGATTATTCCTTTCATTTACTTTGACCAAGATGAGATGCAGGGCAATGAGTTGCTTTGCGTCCTCACAGAACTCAGCACATCTAATTAAGGGCAGATGGCACTTTTCTACTTAGGAAGTCCAAAGCTGATCTGGAATTTCCTGTCAAGACTTGGCTTTTTGGGCTGATGTACTTTGTACTCCTTGACTTCCTGGAGAACCTATAGATGTCAAGGTTAGTTTTGTCTTTTATTAAAAGGTAGGCATCTGCTTACCTTTTTCCCCAGTGTGTTGAAGACATAAATACTGAGAATTTTCGGAGATGGGAATATCCAGATACTTGTAAAGATGTGCTAAAGGTAAACTGACAGCTTCTTTTATCCTCAATGTAAGTAGGCTAATGAGAGCATCCTCTTTACCTTTTTAAGTGTTGTACTTGCTGGGCGAGTTCGTGACTGGGGAGCAGTGCACAGACTGCTTCCACTGGCACTAGAGCAGTTCCAATATTTGGAAACGTGCTAGAGGCACAGTGTCGAACTGCGCTTTTGGGCCTTAATCCAAAGACTGTTGGCATGCAGTGTTATCCCTGATTTCACTGGAATTAGGCTACTCAAACACTTGATGCTACAAGGAATGTATTTCAACCAACTTTGGAACAGCAAAGTTGTAGTATCCTATGCAGCTAGTAGGAGAAGGGCTTGGGGTCCACACCTCTTGTGTGGACATCTGACATTATTCTTACCTGCAACCTTAATCACATAACTTAAGCTTCATATCCTAAAATATTTAATAGAGAATATGCTTACAAGGTTCGTGGTAATTAACTGTTTTTTGATGCTTATTCTAAAGATAAATTATTATTATTTCATTGTTTGGTATTACTGCTGGTGGAACGGGAGATAAAGTTTTGTGAGTCCTTTGTGCATGAGATGCCACTAACATCAAGTCTAATGGGAAATGAAGAAGAGGGAGTTAAATACACCTATTCCATGAACTCCAGAATCAGTACAGCCTATAATGGTATCTCATGTTTTTCTATCCTAATTCTTATGTGATGTGGTCGAGGATCTCAATAACTTAAGCATCTTTTCCTATCACTTTTGGTAATTTTGTCAAAGTTCACATGGCAGTGTTGTGGCTATTTGCTGACATACTCTGACTGTCTTTCTGCCGTGAAAGTCAATGAGTAGTGGCTCTCAGTTCTACCCACTCTTCATCTATGGACACTGACTTGGGTCTTTCTCCTCCTGTGGAGATACAAATTTTCAGAGATTGCTGGGATTTAGCTATATAAATACTTACTGCCTATGAAATTACCCAGTCTCCTCAAGCATATTAGTCATGATGATAGATGGTAGTATGGAGGAAAAAAGAATGAACAGACTGTCCAGGTTTCTAAGTCATATCTATTGGCCTCAACAGTGTAATTTTTACAAAAGGGAGACTATACATTAGTTTAAATGGCTACATGTGAGAAATATGATGAAGGACACTGAAAATAATTAAATAAATGGAATGGAATGTCTCAAAAAAGGAACAAAGAAATGTGAAGATACTGAGAATAAAACACGAGAAAAACCCCACAATATTTTATGGTGTAAGAAGAGGATGAATTTACTTTCTTTTACATTACTATACTTTGGTAGTGGGTATTTTCTGTAATGAGGTTTAGTCTCTTAGCTGGAATTTCAGTATCTTCCATTGTAGATCTGTGACCTGACTACCAAGGATTAAAATCAGTATCACTTTTCCATTCTTGATTAATGTTTAACTCGATGAATTAAATAGTTCTTTCAATATTTAATTATTTTACGGGAGAGAGAACAGTGTCAACAGCAAAGACAAATTCCCTTAGGAATAACCAGGGAGATGTTGATAAAACCTTTGTGGGCATTTTTTAGGAAGCCAGTAGAGAAACCTGGGACTCAGTTTTCCATGCTTCCTAACACTGTTCTAACTGCCCAACTACCTGTACTAAGAAGAATGGTGCATTTTGAATGACTGCTCAGGTGTCAGCAGAACGAGAAGATCCATTTTTACAATCCTTGGACAGAGACTGATACTTCCCTGTAGCCTGGATTTAGGTACTTTTATCTTTTTGGGCTTGAGGCTTTATCAGTATCCCTTTTTTTATTATTTCCTATAATAAGTATTCAGAATACTGGTTCTATGACTCCTGCTGTTATGTGTTTAAATTTACATTTGTAGATTTTGCGTTAGTTGCTAAACTTCTCTTGTGAAACTTTGAACATTGATGTGATGAAATACAAACGGGTGCATGCTTTATCCCAAAAGAAAGTCTGCTTGCATTTCACTTGCAATAGTGAAGGGAAATGCCCATCTTTGAATGGGACTTCCAGTAGTCCTTAAAATCATGTCCCATCTTGGAGCATCAGTTTTCTGACCCAAAAGGATTAGTCTTATAAACAGTAATAATACAGAACTATCTAATGTCTAAGGCCACCACTGTTAACTTACTCTTGTTTGAAAGGAATTTGTTCAGGAGTTTTTTCTTTGCATAATGAATGTCAGTCAAAATTTTTAATCATGAGTATTTAAATAAATGATTTGATAAAGGCATATTGGAGAGTGAAGGTGCTTTAATACAGGTATTTATGTGCTATTAATTACAAAATTTTATGTGGTATCTAGAAGGAAAAAGCAGTAGACATTAGACTTTCTGTACGTTTAAAAAATCCCTTTTATCCCCAAACTCCAAGTGACTCAGCTCTACAGTTTTCTTCTGCGTTTCCATTGAACTATACTTACATACTATCCAGTAGATTACAATGGAATTAAATCCAAAATTGTTCTTGATAATAATTTTTATCACAAAATAATCCTTGTTTTATGAGCTGTAATGTATAGCTTTAATAAGTTTGTGTGACTCTACCTTGTTTAAACTACAACATCACATGAAATCTTTTTTATTTGCCTATAATAAGAAGTGCTGCACGTAAGTAATGCTTGAGATAACATATTTATACATATTGTTAACTTTTTTGCATAGTAGGTTTTCATTTCTGATATCTAGAATCAATTCAAGGATGTTTAATCTTATGTTTGAAATACAAATATTTTATATAAATTAGAAAATGCTCATATTTGGGAGCTTTTTAGATAACTTTTCTTCTTAAAAATTTGTATCTGGTGGACATTTATTAAGATTCGGTTTGGCTGCAGAGAGAGGTATCTATATGGACTTCAGAGTAGCTTGGCTTAATGGATCCAATGATGCTTTCTCAGGCTTGTCTTCTTATTTTGAAATAGGCTGTAAACCATGTCAAGTCGTTGTTCAGACTATCTAGTGCTCATTTTGCTCTTTCTCTGCAATATCTTTAAAGTACTTGGTCCTCCTTTCCTTGAAATCCTTGATAAAATTGGAGTGGAAATGAAATGTATTATTATTAAACCATAAATAGCAAGAGCATGTACGTATATATTTTTTCAAGTATAAATACACCAAACACCATAATAAAGATCATTGTCAATATTTATTTAATAAGGTCCTAAAAGGATAGGAAATGCTAGATACATAAGTGCTTGAGCAGTGCTTGGCTTACCTGGTGCTTATTAAGTACATAATTAAGGGTGTTAGAAGCAGGTGCTTATAGAACATCTTTTTTTTTTTTCTAATATGGGTGGGTATTGGAGAGTGTAGAGTGCAAGCCCTGAAGAACAGAAAAGGAGATCTCAAGTTAAATATAAAATAGGTAAAAAAATATTCCTGTCTTTTTCAAAATTCTTATGTGACGTTTTTAATTTGGGAATTCTGGGGGTATAATTTCCTGAACCTTAGAAATTACACTAAATCACTGCCCTTCCCAACAGGAATTTTTATTATAAGAAACACTGACACATTTGAAGAGCCGTAACAGCATTGAAATAAAGTAAATAGTACCTGTACCACTTTGTTCTCAAAGAGTATCAATGTACAGAAAATAAATGTTATGTGTTCTACTGACTTCTTTTGATTGACAGTTTCATTCTGGTTCTCCAAGGATGGGTACTTCAGTGGGCAGAGCCTACTCTGCTCATGCTCCTTCTTTCCATTCCCTTCAGCCTCTTGGTACTTCATTTCCTTGGTTCTTCTCAGATGAATGATGAAATTTCGTAAAAGGTGGAAGTACCTAAAAAGAGATGTTAGCAGGATTTCCATATTATAGGCTCAATACAGTACCCTAGGCCACATAATAAATTCAGAAAATAATTGTTTATTGGCTAAAGGGTCTCTTGGAGTGTGTTAGAAGTGTCAGGAAAGAAAGGCAATTCTGTTTTGTTCTGTTCCATTCATTTTTTGAAATAAAAAATAGGATTTTAAATCAACAGTACATTCAATTTTGATGAAAATTCCAGATGCCCGAAAAAATACATATTTGCACAAACCCCCATTTCATTATAACTGAATTTTCTGCTAGCAGCAACTATGAAGTATTTGCCTTTAAAATTATTCTTTTACTTCCCTATGAAACATTTCACAATCACGAGTGTCTGCAGAGTACTCTTTATCTCTTACTCCAAAATAAAATAAAAAACTTAAAAGTTTTAAATGTGTCTTTTGTCAATAGTTTTAGGACAATCTTAAAAAAAATAAGAAAGAGAAGAAAAAAGAGTGTATGCCCTAACTTCCATTTTAAATATCTGAGAATGAAGACATAGAAAGTATGATAAAATAATGGTCTTGTACCTACTCCACAGCCAACATTGCCTCTGAACTGTTAAGTGGTGCATATTATACTGATTGGAATGACTTGAACTTTTGTGACAAGTTGACTCTGTTTCTTGGAGCAGATAAGAAAATGCATTTTTTTTTCCTTTTTTTTAATGGAATAAATGTAAAGGCAAATTTTCTTGCATTCCAAACATGAATTCTCTGTAATATAAGGTGGTTACTAAGAATTATTTTTTCATTTTATTATGGCAAGATATCTGCTAAAAGGTCTGTTTGCAAAACTCATGTGAAACCCTACAAAATACTACCCAAAATAGTTTTTAATACCTGTCTGTATACCTGTTAATACCTATTCTTCTTCCCATAGCATATTGTGCATTAGGAAGCATTTGTATTTGAGCAATGTATTAAAATTTGTGATATGTCTGTCAAAACTGGTAATATTTGAGATTCTGAAGTAGGAACTGATGGATATTTGTGGCTACCTTGATATAATTTTCACAGTTGTTTTTTAAATATTTAATATGGGTGGTAGTGGGGAGTTTCATATATATCTTATTTATGGGGACCAGGAGATGAATTTGTTCCCATTTCTTTTTTCTTTTAAAATCTGTGTTGTAGCTGCTATCCTTCTGGTCAAAGAAGCTTGGATGGCTTTTTCCTTCTGAGCACATCAACACACTTCAATTAGCTGGAAAGATGCTTTTTTCCCATATTATCTGAGATTCAAATTGCTTTCACTGGAAGAGCTTTAATAATGGACCTCATTTTATGTTGGTTTATTTGGAGATTTTGTAATTAGTGCTAAGATGTTAAAAGCTGTGGATAGAAAATCAGATATTACAAAGAATATATTTTTGTTAGTTTTTTTTAATTTGACAGTGATAAAATATTTACTGTACTGTTATGTAATGTCATCCTCCAGCACAAGCATTGGAAGAAAAGAAAAAAATGGGTTTTAGTCAGGGATACTTATTTTCTGTACATTTCATGGTATTCACAGTGCATACTGTATTGCAAAATCTCACTCTGTTCTGTTAATGACTGATTCTATTTATCCATCTTTGGTATCTGATATTTACGTGTATCAGTACACAGGCTCCTAAAATAATGGGTTTTCCTGGAAGTAGATGGGTTTGGAACACCCTTTGTTCCAAATCATCAAAATGATTGGTTTTTCTTGGTTCTATCATGGCCGATTCAGTGCAATAAACTTTTATAAGATACTGAATATGTTTCATTTTGAAATGCAGGACTTCTTTATCATGCAGCCATTCCTTTTAGTAATTGTTCAAGTTTGCATGATAAATCATTGCCTCGATGCTGTATGTACAGTCTCTGAGAGAGTGGTTATGTATAGAATGTATACTGTTAGCTTCAGTCATGAATTGATACTACATTTAAATGTTTGCACTAAAAACCTGTTATCTCAGATACAGTATAGCTTTTCAGATATGAGACAAAAGGACTGTTGTTACAGTCTCAGTGCTACATGTTGTTTATTATGTGCAGAGTTTTTTTTAGAGTGGTCTTTCTGTCCTTTGGAATTGCCTTTACATTAAAAAAAATCAAGAATTCTACATACATGGTCATGGATATTAGTCATTTTTACAGAGGAGGGAAGGAGGTGGGGAAGATGCAGAAATCCTCCTCCTCTTAGACAGTAGTAACAGTGTGAGGATGCCTTGTCCTCCTTTTTTTTACTTCTGAGATTTTATTGCTGGCAGCCAGATGTGCTGAAACTCCTGACGACAGCATCTATTCACTGCGTGTTTTTAATAGGCTTAGAGAAATATGAGTAGAGTACATGAAAGCAGCTCAGCTTCACACTTCAGCTGGGAATGCCCAAAAAGCTTACTGCTGTTTAGAATTCTTGCTACAGTCAGGAGAAAGCTGCTCGGGTGCTAAATCTTCTACGACTGAATTAGAAGAATAATGACTGTACAATTAACTCTCAGCCCCTGCTCATTTAGGCACAGTTTTTACAGAGACCAGGAGAAATATGGAACTTGATTGGCATATTTGTATTTGATGGTGTGTACAAAATAGATGACTTTTAAGACAGGTGGTGAAGAAAAATAGAAGGGAAAGAAAGGGAGAAAATGCAATTTGAAACACTGCGCCAGGTCTGCAATTCTGTTTTATCTCATTTTCATGGGGTTTTCTCATCCCCTCCAAATATTTTACAAAATGATCTTTTTGGACAAACGTTGAACAACACTAGGTAAGTAGAAATATTTTTGCTTTATTATTTTTGGATTTATGCTGATGGCAATCTATCTGCATGCTTTTCAGTGGGGTACTTTTATAACTGCACTCCTAGATATTTATATTTTTATGGTAGCAATGAGTCTGTTAGTGTTTTTATGTTTTATGTAAGGATTTACATGAGAACTCAATCTGCAGAAATAAAGCCAGCAAAGACAGAATAAAATATTTAAGATGGTTATGTATCTTTCAAGTACATTAGCTGCCATTAGAAGCTAGCTTTATTAGCTGTAATCCTTAAAGCATATTAAATATTCATAAACAGATTTGTCAGAGAAAATGATTTCTGTGTGGATATGGCAGTGAAAAGATTAAGTGCTCAGAGATGTGTCTGTTTCACCATATATAATTTATTGCAAGATGCAAATTAGTAGTCCTGCATACCTTTTGCAAAATAAAAAGCAGTTCCTTATTTTTAGAAGATTCAGATGCTGTGTTTGGTGCTTTTCAATGATGTTTTTAGCTGGCCAAATTATGGCTGATTAGTGGATGCTTTGCATCAGGTCAGTCAGCTCTGTAGGGTATCTTTTTGTGAATAGCTGTTGTTTTGTGGGAATTAAAAATGAAAGGGTGAAGTTGTTTATTGGTGTGAGACAGTTTTTAAATTGGTTTCTTGGGATTTTTGGAGGGGTAAAATGAATTAATAATGCCATATTTCTGTGTCATTATTCAGTAAACATATAGTAGAGATGTTTAGAACTTTTTCATACTGCTATTAAATATTAAACATAAAAATATTAATAATTTTATCTAAGAGAGTGGAGGTGCAGGTCAGAAGAAAAAGAATCCTGTATTTTTTTAAATAAAGATAGTGCACTGATGGAAACATTCTGGAAAATAGGTGGAAGTAATAGGCAGAGACTATATCCAGCATTTTAATCTTCTTCTCTGTCTCTGTGGGAGAAATCTCTTTCAAATGGGATATTATTTCTTAAATACAGGGATATCTCTGCATTTTACATTTCAGAAATTTGTTATAATTTAATTTTCCAGAACTTTGTTGTAGGGATTCTCTCCTTTACTATGGATATTTCCTTTTAAAATATTTTAATGTTTATTTAATGTTACTGTTCTCAAGTTTTGTTATCTCGGTTATGAATCTCTAATAAGGTCTGTAAAATTATGTAGGTAGTTTTAGCAATCATAATCGTTGTTAAGAATTAAGGTATTTTTCGGTATATATGAAATCTGTATTCAATGAGATTTTTCTTATATCCCTTTGCTATACTGTGAAGTAGTTGAAGCTCTACAAAATGGAGCAATACTTTACGTGTTATCAGCTGTGATTGTAAAGCTGTGCAGATTTCCAAGTGCATAGTTTCAGGCCTGCAGCAACCAGCAAAGCCCTTAGCAACTGTTCTAATCAGCAACCATGCCAGTGCTGATTCCCTGGATCTGCTTTTGCAGATCAGAGTACATGCTTTTTGTACATCAAGGTGCATACTTTTTGCCAGTTTTTCAGTTTTTTTACAGATACATGTGCATGCTGCTTTTCAGTGCTTATTTTGCATGTGAGACTTGGGCAAAAGCTGCATATAGTATCAAATCAAAAGACAGAGTTATTATTAATTTTCTGTGCCTTAGATTAGGAGTATATTTATTCTAGAAAACTGGCAAAGAAAGGATTGTTAGGAAACTGAACCTCCTATCTAGTATGGGATGTTTTACTTAGGATGAGAATATTTCTGTATTTATAAGGAACAATGTCATGTTTTTCTAGATATCAATGCTTTTGGCCTCAAGAAAACACTGTGCAATTTTTTAAACAATATGCAGCGGTAAATGTGAGAGACTAATTCATACTTTTTCTGTCTTCTGATTCTAAAGTTAGGTGACAGTATTTTAAAGCTATTGAGTAAAAAGATTCTCCCTTCTGAATAACTCTACATATTTTAAATCTGATCTTGATAAAAGGTTTTTGAAGAATCATCTATTAGTCACTAAAAAAATCTCACTGGCATTTATTTCAGAGGGTAGTCCTTTGATAGTCTTACTGATTTAAAACAATCTATTCTTTTTTTTTTTTAATTAAATGAATCATTTAGGTAGCTTTTTCACTTAAAGCTTTGCACGATAAATGTAAGGCACTTGCTAAAAACTAATTGTTCATGCATTAAGAGTTTATGCTTCAGAACTGTGGTGTACCTTCAGCATGTAAGAGTCTGCTTTGATGAGGTGTAATGTGGTCTATCTCTGTAGTCTTCAAAGTTATATATTTTGTCCTTTGATGATACTTTCTCTTTTGAATATGGTTTTATCTGTTTTTACATCTAAAACGTACAAGTCAGAGTCCAGAAAGATAACAGCTGACATTACAAACAGAGTGATTAACCACTACTGCCATGAAGTAATAATGTGAAGAAAACAGGTTAATGCTTACAAATTGTACAGGAGATAATGAAGTGTAAAACAAATTCATAGCAAAGGAGGTAGTTTAGAGATAATTTTAATTGAATATACATTCCTCTTAAGTTTCATATAATCTGTTCTCGGAGTTCTTGTTTTTCGGTTCTTCAGAAAGTTTAGTTATGCTGAAATTTTGGTGAAGAAAAGATAGGGGTCTTGGGCTTTGCTTTCTGATGCTGTACTAGACATTGATAGGAACATACATTAAAGTATTTTATATCATTGCCCATAAAAACTTTTCACGGGTTGGGTTCTTATTTGCATAGTTTTGGCTTTGCAGTAGCTGATGTGAGAGGACCCAAATGATATTCATCTCCTTGTGACTGATTGATTGATTTTAGCACTTGAATGGGTTTAGTTATCCCCTCTCAGCAGCTTCTAATCAAGGAATATTGCTGCTGAGTTCTCTTCTGCCAGCACTTTCCTGTAAGATGCTATTGTGAGTGTAAAAGAGAGAGCTGGTTTGCTGGGCCTCCCTCCTGTTCCTATCCTGCTCTGTCTGACATTACCAACTCCAGCCAGCTGAAGCAGTAAGAGCTATCATTCTACCTCAAAACTGTGTTTCACTTGTGTTGAGGATTGTAGTGCTATTTCCTGGGTAATAAGTTATTTTTTAATGAAAAATTATTAGAATTACCTCATGTTGGGAAACCATAAGAGTTGTTTTGCGTTTTGAGCATTTGGCACATACATAGTTTATGGAATAAGTTCTTCATGTGGCCAGAAAAGAAATCAAGAGACCTTTTCTGAAAACACACATTATATTGCTTAGACTACATCCCAATTTTACAGCAGCATCTAAAGGAGGTTTGTTTTTTTCGCAGTCTAAAATTTGTGTGATTTCTTTCGGTGACATACTATTTGTTCAAATGACAAAAGACAATGAAATAAAGTTTTAAAATACATTTTAAACCTTTAGTAATTAAGTAAGCTGGATTTTCAGATTGCCATTCTTCATTTAGTGTTTAGTGTACAAATACTGTGCTGCTGGATGCTCCATTTGTAGCAACATGCTTTGAGAAGTCACAATTGCTTTGGGCAGTATTCAGAGTAACACCTTACTGCATAATGGCAAGCATCTTCTGTGACTGAAATTGATACAAAGTGTACGGAGGACTATCAATCCAATTTTGCTATTGCAGTTTATATTAGAAGCTTTTCTCAGAAAATGGAAAGTGGCAAATTTACCTAAGCTTGGTTTCTCACATGACATACTGTTAGGACTTCTTTACAGTTCTGTGAAAATGAGTTTACTGTCCAGCTTGGACACACAGGGGCATAACATAACCAATATATTGAGCCTATATATAAATATATATAAAATATATAAAAAATATATTTTAATATATATTAAAACCAGTACAAGGATTGTTTACCAAATTCTGTGTAAAATAGAGTCTAAGGAATTCTCTCATTTTGAAATTGGACACGCCTAGTTAAAAAACCCCCAAATTGTATTTTCTTTCATTAAATTAAATTTCAGTGTTTTTGAAGACTCTTAAGAGTTTTCATTTTGAAATACCTTGGTAAGCATCTTTTGCATAAATACACTGATTTTTGAAAGATTACTAAAATGCCAAAATAAATTTGATAGTTGGCAAAACTAGACTAGACATTTACAGTGAATGTATCATTTTAGCAGGAACATATGATTTAATTATTTAATTTTCTGTTTTGTTTCCTCAATATATATAGTGACTATTTACCAAAGCTCCATTTTATAATAAAGCCATCAAATGATGTCAAGAATGTTATGACAATGTTATTTTTTATGGTGTTAATAATCGTTACTTTGATATTGAAGGAAAAAGACCATTTTCTCTTTCTTGTTGGGAAAAAAAATTGTCAGAATACTTCTGTAGAATAGATTTGAGTTGTTTTTTTTCCTGGCTATATTGATTCAACATAGCAAGAGGTTTGCTAATATTCTAAAAGAACTTTGCATTTTCAAATATTACTAGTCTAAGAGCCAAGAAGAAAACTACCATAATGGTGTTAGAACTGGCAGTATATTGTCCATATTCTGTGATGCAGTTCTGCTGAATATTGTAACTGAAACTGCCTCTCCTCCCTTTTCAAAACTAGCTCGTCTATAGCTACCTTTAAAAATTTAGTTTGTTGGGATTTTCACATCTGCTCCTTTTTACCTCTGTACTAGATTCATAGAATCCTGTTTTAAGTATATTCCTCAAATTTGTACCTGATGTGCTTTCTCAAGTAAAAAATACAGTGTTGGTAAATGCATTTATTTGTATTCCTACCATATAATTTTTCCTTAATGTATTGAAGACATAGCAAAGCTAAGCTATTTTCTCCCCTTGTTCTTAACTCTGTGTCTTGCCTCAGACAATCAGAATTCCAAAACTAAGCTAATATCAGTACTAGATCTATTACTGTAGGAAAGTTGTCCATGATAAATAACCCTCTATCTTATTTTCTTCCTAAAATTAGAGAAATAAGCCATATTCAGGAGAATCCTTGTGTGCATATGTGTGTGTATATATATATATATATATATGTAAACTTCTCTAAACACAAAGGGAAGACTGGCAGAGCTGGGACAGCAAGTTGTATGTAAAAGACAGAGAGAAACTCATACAGCTGTGTATTTGGTCATTTCTGCACCTTTGCCAAATGTACCTCACAGAGCACTCCTCCCTGAGCTGCAAATAAGTGTATCCAACTCCATCTATCCTTTGGCCCTTGACTAGCTTCTCTGGGACAAAGTGAGACAAATAGCATGATTTTTCTCATCTTTTTCTCATGTTTCTATTTCCTTTGGAGAAAGCAGCTGAACGTACTACCTTGCCCCAAAGCTATTTCTTTCTCAGAGGAAGTCCTGTATTTCATCCCGTCTTGGCAGCTGTTAGGTTTTGGGTTTAAGTCCCTATTTCTAGGAAAAAACATCCCTGTAACATTCCGTTAGAGATATTTTCAGAAAGAGAAAAGGAAGAGAACCCTTACAGAACCATTTATTTTCCCATCTCTTCCAGCTCTGGAGAGAGATACCTTCTGTTACTTCCACCTCAGTTGCTACAGATTTAATAAGGTGACATATGCTTCCTCCCTGAATCTCACAGTGCTGTGGATATTTGCAGCCATAACAGGTTTCTCTCTCTTCTCATTGTGCATCAACTGCTGTTATCTGATGATGGCAATAAAATCCTAGCTGGCATATGATCCTAGCCTCCCACTAGGAAGAAAAAAGAGGATGGATCAGAGGTGGATAATTTATCTCAATTCAGCTAGTATGTTAAATTCAGAAATTTAAATAATCCTAAATTTAGAAATGATTAAATATGCTTTGAAACTTATTTTTTTTCCTCACCTGGGTGAGAGCAACAGAAATTGAAGGAATAATTGAGTTACCGAGTACAACTTTTTGAAGAGAACATGTAAAAAAATCTCTTTCTATTCTTGAATAACTCAGATGATTCCTGTCATATCTAAGAACAGCCCAATAAGATGTGGGCATTATCTTCTTTTTCTGGAAAAAGAAAAGCATAGATCATGATATTAAAAATGACTATGATATTGTATAGTTGAAACATTTAAGAGATTTGTTCCATGACAAGAGCCCAGTATTTTATGGAAACTGCATGTTCCAACATCCAGAAATCAAGGTTGCTAGTCTTTGCCCTTGCTTAGATAACAGGTGCATTTGAGCACAGATTGAGCTGTGATGACTAAAACAATAACTAGCCCCTTGTATGCATTTTACTTTTCTTCAGGGTTCTCTTACTGATAAAACTGGCATGGCACCTACTCCATCCTGCCTCAGCTGGGAGTTAGTTTTTTGTATTGGTGTGCAGAAAAGTCAATACCTCAAACTGTTTCCGGTAGCTGGTCAGACTCATATGCATAAATATTTTTTTTCTCAACGGCGTGGTCAAAAGCTCCTAGTGAGTCTTCACCAGTGCTTCTTTGCTCTTTACCAAGTATGTTAAAAAATCACAGAATATTCTGAGTTGAAAGGGGCCCACAAGGATCATAAAATTCCAACTCCCAGCCCTGCTCAGCAGCATCCCCAGGAGTCACACCAAGTGCCTGAGAGCATTGTCCAAATGCTCCTTGAACTCTGCCAGGCTGATGCTGTGACCACTTCTGTGGGGAGCCTGTTCCAATGCCCAGCCACACTGGGTGAAAACCTTTCTCTCATACCCACCCTAAACATCCCTGGCAGAACTTCACGCCATTCCCTCAGGTCCTGTCACTGGGACCACAGAGCAGGGATCAGTGCCTGTCCCTCTTCTTCTTCTTCTCTTGAGGAAGTTGTCACTACAATGAGGTCTCTCCTCAGTCTCCTCTTCTTGAACAGACCAAGTCACCTCAGCTCCTCCTATGGCTTCTCCTCAAGGTCCTTCACTGTCTTTGTTGCCCTCATTTGGATCCTAAGAGCTTAATCTTTCTTATATTGTTGGGTCCAAAACTGCAGACAATAATGGTTAACAGCACTCATGTAGCCCTCACCTTCTTTACACTCATTTATCCTTTTAGCTTTTTTCCTTTTTGGTTAATAATCACATGCACATTTATGGTACAATCTGCTGACTAATGGCACTACCCCTTTACCAGGTCAGGAGCAGTAATTATACTGCATTGTAGAAACACGGGGCTTTGAAAAGCAAAACTTTCCTAATCAGAAAAAAGCTATGTCTTTGCTTTGTTCCTTGATTGAGAAGTTTTGCTGCTGTTCCTGCCACAGTTATTTATTTCCTGATGCAGTGGAATGAAGATCACTTCTGTTGGTATGTGTTTGGACATTTCTTCATTATTTCTTTCTGTTTTGTTCTTTTGGGTGTAGTGTAATTATAGGTAGAAAAAGAACGAAAAGGGAAAACAAACTTTTTTAAATTTCTAATACCACATCTTACAGATGGACAGAATAGCAGAAATAACACTGGGATGTTTGGCTGTGTAGGTCTGGCTAAGCTGGGGAGAATGGAAGGGAGGAGTCCTGCAGTTTCCCAGCTCCTTTCCTGTCTGGTGTGATGGGTCTGCCCTACCAGTTACTAACTATGGACCCATCATCCCTTCACATTTCTCAGCAATATACTCTTGGTTTTGCTTTATAAAGGCAGAATGAAGGTTTACTCATAGAAAACTGTGTTTCAAAATTGTTCAAGAAAGATTGGTATTGAGCCTCAAATGATTTACAGGGCTCTGAGAAAGGATTAAATGAATATAATATTGATCCCTGAAAAATTGTGAAATCTGAGATGAGTTTTGGAGGTAATGGCATAATTTTGACTTTACCCTGAGATGAAAGCTTTGAAGCAGAAGCTGGTATTTCAAGTCCTTGGCTACACTTCAGCATGTGCTTTGCAATAGGGAGGCAAAGTCAGCCTTCTGAAAGCTACTTTCTTGTTCTGAACCTGAGAAGGAATAATTATGAGATAGAGAAATGAAATAAAAATGTTATGTATTGGAGAAATTTGTCACAAAGTTGCCTAAGTTTGAAAAAGATTAGAGATTGAAGTGTTAAAAAAATAATTTTGGGTTTTTTATAATAAGAATTGAGTTGGATATATTGCAAGTAACAGGGAATTTACGTGGTGTCTTTATTTATAAGAATGAAATATGTCTTGATAAATACACTTTATCCTTGCTGCAATATTTGAGTCATCTTTCTGATTAAGATATACTTCCAAATCCCCATCTTCTGGTATTCAAGACAATTTTTTATCATGAAACTTCATCAATATTTTGAATAAATAAGATTTAAGCTCTTGTCTCTTAGAAAGTAGTAGTCACATATATCATAATAAAAACAATTACCTTTAATTGTTAAAGGTATACAAAACTAAGTTGACAAGCAAGTAATGCATTTATAATTGCTTTAAGAAAGTTTACATTATTAGCCTGTAAAATAAGACATATAGTCACAAAGAAATGCTCTAAACCAGAAAGTTTAGTCTGTGGTATAACTACTGTGCAACAAATATAAGACCTTTTGGCATGTATTATGTACATATATTTGTCACAAATAAACCATCATTTCAATGTTAAATAAATAGTAGAATAATAAAATAAGAATATTTCTTGCAAATTTTAATTTTTTTTCTGTATAAATGATGTACAAAATATTTTTAAAGTGACTGAAGGAGATGATGAATAAACCATTATTAAAGATGGAACCTCAGCATATCAGGAAGATTTTACACTACCATTATTGATTTATTACTTCTTATCCTACAAAATACATTTTCAAATATATATATATATACACACACAACACATATATATATACATATGTACACAAACTCATTTAAAATAACATTAAAATCTTTGCCTGAAACAGGATGTTTAAAATCTCTCCTTCCCTCTTACCCTCTCCTCTTCTATACACCAGTGTTTCTCTTTACATTTCTTGATTTTCCTAATATTATATTTTAGTTTGTTGCTGCTGTGTCTTCAGATTGCAGTCAGAACAAGTGCACTTTGTGTGGATTTGAGGACTTCAGGGGTAGTCAGTCTTTCATTCACTTAAGGACCTTCATTTTTTCCCTACTAATGGTGGCATTGTTCTGCTACAAAATTACAAGAACAATGAGTGTTTTAGAGAAAACTCAATTTTTATAGCTCTTCTGTATCACAGTGACTCTGGCATAGTTCAGTCATTATTCAAATAACCTACAGTAAAATCTTCTAAGTGCCGTGTTTGCAAGAATTCTTCCAGTAAGACATGCTTCATTTACCTGTCATACTTTGGAAGATTTTGAAAAGTGTCAGGGAGGATGGGAAAAATTTTAAAATGCAGGAAGAACTACAATATAAAAAGTGAATAATTAAAATTATTGATGTCCATGAAAGCTTGCCTGTGCTTAACATGTATCTTTCATGTTAAAGTTGCTCATTTTTAAGACACAGCATAATCAGGACGTAAAACTGCAATCATAATTCAAATCTCTCATTATTTTAATAAAGCATGAGAAGAAAGTATAGTATTATTCAGTCAAAGAACCCAGCAAGTACAGAGGTCTGAATTCTACACTTGCCATTGTCAACATCTTTTCTGTAGTGCCAGGAAAAGCATATGAACTTAACAGCTAGAGTTCCCAGGAAAATGTGTTTATTTAATACCTCATGTGCATTTATGAATTTTAATTTATAAAATATTTGCACAAGTCTTATGATTCTGGGTTTGTTAGTATACACAAATGAAAGTACAAATTTGGTTTTCCTTTTTTTTTTTTTGAATTTGCATTCAAGGTATATCTCTAGACATTAGAACATGTGTCAGAGTAACTTAAGTACCTTAGAGATACACAAGGATTTTGTGCCTTGCCCTTCATTTGTACTCTTAGCCTCAGCAGTTGCAAATTATTTCATATTACTAACTAGATTGTTTCTGTAGGTACTGCCAGCTACACGGCTGATGTGTCCTCACTACAGTGAGATTTTTTTTCTTGAGATGGGTCTTTCAGAACTTTTAAATTCAAATATTGAACATTATTCATATACAAATAAAGCAAATGTATTCACAAAGAAATTCTTAACAATTGTGAGGATATACAGTAAGCATGTTAAAATTGTAGACATAGGTTGGAGAAGACTCTTAAGGTCATCAAGTGCAACTGTTAACCCAGGACTGCCAAGTCCATCCCTAAATCATATCCCTAAAACATAATAATAATATGATACAAAATTTATTATATCACATGTAATATATGACACTCATATTAATATTATAAACATTGTAATGTAATATACTGTATAATGTAAAATGTAATAGAGACACTAAAATTTGGGAAACCTACAAGATACTCGGGGACTGTGCTCACGAGATTGCAGTAGTGTACAAAAAGACCCTGTTCTGTTAAGAATGGATGAAAACTTATTTTTAATTATTAATTAATAATTATTTATTTGTTATTTACATTGCATGGAGTTGTGTGTGGCCTCATGACAGTATACTGGTAAAAAAATGCAAATCTACATTTTTGTGGATTTTACTACTACTTCCATGCAACTAGTGCAAAGGGATTTTTACTGAATTTTGGTCTTTTGATGTAATCTACTGTGAGTACATCTGTATCTTGGAGTTCATGGCTGAACTCCATAGAAATAAAGATATTTCTATATTTCCAATATAGAAATAAACCCATTTCCTACATACCTTTAGTTGGGAAGCTTTAGAATAATCAGTGATGTCTAAATGCTGTTTCAAAAATCACGTTCTTTCATGAAAATTATGCAAAATGCATTAGTTGCATTTCATTTTGATCACATATGGGTGATAGCTGAACTGCACTCGTGGCATATAGAAAAAAGGCTGTTGCATATATTCACCTTGATTGGAGCAAGAGGATATTGAAACCAGAGCTTAGATCAGATTGAGAACTAATCCCAAATCTACTGCTCCTTCAGCTGTAGTCAGATGAGCTAGCTAAAGGGAAGAAAGAAAAAGATATCTTTTATTATGTCTTTGGCAGGACATCAGCTTTACTTGAATTCTGGGAGTTTCATTATAACAATTCCAAATTTGGAGTGATGTGGTATTGATGTGATATGGTTTTGTCTCCAGAAAGTAATGTTAACTTGAATGAAAATGTGTAGAAAAAGTAGACTGAAATGTAAGGAAGCGCAGGTGGGAAGACAGGAAACAGAGTTTATTGTATGGACCTATTCACTGAGTTGTAGTTATTTCTGTCTCTTGCCTATCTGTATTATTTCTTCTCCTGCTTCAGTGAAAAAATTCTGCAAAATAATAGAATATCTCATTAAATCCTATGTCATGTATCCCTCATGCATTGCAAAACTTCAGCTATGGCAATACAGTGGAATATTTCATTATCTCCATGTACCTAAATAAGACATTACAGAAACTAATTTCTTTCCTTATTACTTTATCTGAATTGAATTGGTTAAATCTGAATTTATTACATAAAAGCACTTAATTAAAAGTCCAATGCCTTTCTTTGTTCATAACTTTAATTAAACCCAAATAACTTACCTTTGTTTAAAATTTTAAACTGATTTTGTACTAATGGCCACTGCTGGATTTTTTAACTTTCTGGAAGAGAATGCACTACTTCGTTATATGACCAAAACCAAGAGAGGTAACATGTTCTCAGCCTAATAAATTAATTTCAGAATTTTTATCAGCACTGTACTGGATTAGTCTATGTACTAAGCAAATCAAGAATGAAAATTTTATTTTCTATTATTTGACAGCTTTTGTGCTTAATTACTTCATACAATGTTATTTTAGAGCATGCTTTAGCAAAGACTGAACTAGATTCACTAAATAAATTCTACAATCATTAATCTGAATGCACTTTATACTGATTGCAAATTGACTAATGCCAGCATGAATCTGATTTTATGTTTATGTATCTATATACATCTGCTGGAAAAAACAAAAAAGAAACCTTGTAAGGACCTTTGCCTATAGACCTATACTTTGCCTGTACTTAAAACTTATTGTGAAGTTCAATTTAGAAGCTTTATTAAACTGGAAATGGGGTTCTGAGAGCTGCTGTGATGAAGAATAATGACAGTATTACCGCAGAAGTCTGTATTAACTCTGCAGTGAAAGCGTAGCATCCATTTCACATGATTGTATTTTCTGTCTGTGATACACTTTGTGCTGATTAGCTGTACTTTCTGCTGCAGGGCTGCTGCATTTTATTTGTGGTACACAATCATGTATAATAAATAAGGCAGTTGGAATATTTAGGAATGATACTACATTTATGCAGGTATCTGTATATTATCATGAATTAATTATGGTTCCATAGGTAATGTTTTTTTTTTTTTTTTTTTTTCTTTTGAAGGAGAATATTTAACTTTGTTGCTTGTATGAAGGAAAAAACCCCCAGGTATTCCCAGCATTCTCTCAGGAAAGTTGGATTCATCTGAGTATCTTGAAATCTCATCTTTAATCCTCTAAAATAATATTTTAGATATGTATAAACTGGGTCTTTTTTTTTTTTTTTTTTTTTTTTTTTTTTTTTTTTTTTTTAACTCTATACAAACAGTACAAGGAATAAGGTATTAGGATAACTTTGCAACTATATGATCTTGTAAATAAATAAGACTGAAGCTGGCTAATGCTGCTTTCCCTGAATCATTATGGATCTTGATTAGTCAATTAAGAATTTTTTTTCATTCTGGTGGTTAATTTCAAGGTCTATATTCAGAAATAATTTATTTGTTAAAAGAGGATTCAAGATCTGTTGTTACAGAAAGATAGAATGGCTCGGATTGGAAGGGAGTTTAAAGATCATCCTGTTCCAACTTCCCTGCCATAGGTGGGGACACCTTCCCCTAGACCAGGCTGCTCAATGCCTCAACCTGACCTAAATATTGTTGTCCTCAGGAAATATAATACAACAAAGGAGGTGTACATTTTGCCACAAAATCAGTATCTCTTCTGAGTAGCCTTTTATTCTTCTGTAAACCATCTTTCTGCATGTTGATGAAAATTTTGGCTTCTGTAGAACTAGTTGGAAAAAGGAACTTTGTATTTGAACTCTTAAAGATGAACATATGTTTATTGCATATCAGTCAGAAACTGAGTTTGAGACAACGTGGAAAATATTTTAGAAACAAGAGTGAACTCTAGATAAACATCATTTGTAGCATGGCAGCTTAATGTTTTCTGCAAAAAATCCTCAGATGCCTGTTGGGGCTGACCATGACTGGTGGATTATCAATTAAATAAAAAGATTTGAAGACTATCTTAGGTTTTGTGTAGTATTTCTAATTGTTAAATATGAGGGGCAACATACTGTCCTACACATCTCTGAGACCCTGATATTTGGATCACTGTGCATAATTCTGGACATGCGTTTTTAACAAATTTGGATTTCAGAAAAAGCATAAGGTAACAAATTTCAGAAGAGAATAGTGAAGAGAGATGGAAATATGTCCAGGCTGGTTTAGCTAGCATTTAAAAGAGACAGACTAGCAGCAGCTATATGTAGTGATTACTTAAACCACAAGAAGAAAGAAGATTTATTTGGGAGATTAAAAAAAAAAAAGACATGAAATGTGGTGTAGAGTGGAAGGCTTCAACTGAATGCCCATACAAATTTCTTAACCTACCGCAATATAGAATTCATCCCATAGGAAATTATATAATCCTTAAATTAGATTGAGTAAATTCTAGAAAATGTACTGTAGGGAAAGATCTTTCATTGTCATGGAAACAAACTAGATGATCTAATAAATGCTTTGCATCTCTATCTGTGTTCTATTTCTGCCATTCACTTTCAGGTGAATTTAGAAAATGGAGGTAATTTTTGATTATTTTCACTATCTGGCATTACAGTACAGTATCCAACAGCTGAGATTTAAGTGCTGTGTCAGGAAGCTTGTATTTCATTAAGATCAACTAGGAATTACTGTTTACAAAACATAAATACCTTATTAAACCACATGGACTAAATCTCAATAATAGAGCAAATACTGCTACTATTATTCCTGTTTTTTTTTTTTCCATCATGCGAGTGTCACTTCTATTATATTTGTCTAATTGTGCTGTCTCTCAGTCCAAAGCAAGGCAAGACAAAGAATTGAAATTAAAATTAATTACTTTTATTTATCCTTTATCTAAATTATCCCTTTGACAAGAAAGACTTTGTTTCCAGAAAAATGTGCGTTCCATGTTTGCATGTTGCCTTTTACACAAGATTTTATAAAGTAGACTATTTGCTTGGAGGATTCTCAAAAGAATAATATGCAGATGAAATACGTGTTCCTTCCCATGAGGTTAAAAATTAACTTGACCTAGCACCAATCTAACACTTTTTCTGCCAAAGAGGCAACTGTCACCTGATCATACCAGTAGTTAAGACATCATTGGCAGTTGTGTTTGCTTAAATTCCGATTATATATTTAGTCTACCTTCACACAACTTAATTCAGAAATCAAATATCTATATAAAGAAGTAGTAAAAAAATCCAGGGACAGAATGTAAAGATTCTGAAGGCATTCTTAATGCTTGCTACTCTTATCTGCAGTTTCTAAATTTTCAGCCAAAAGGTTTTACCCTTTCCATTGCTAAAATAATTTTCAGTTATATAAACTTTATGAGTCAGACAGTGTATTTACTAACACATGAAATGGAGCTTGTATTAAAAGTTCAAAATCTAGAAGGAATATTTCAGAAGCTAGCACTGTGCTTGAGAGGCTGGTATCAGGTACCAAAAGGAAATGAGGCTTCACAGGCTGCTTGGAAGCACCACAGGCCGCCAGTGAAATCAGAGGAGAGACATCAACATTTTAGGGCACAACCATGTCATGTATTTTAGGCAGCTACATTAATTTAAATGCATGGCTGACCTGAAGAGGTGAGGCAGTTGTAGTTTCATTGTTTTGGGGAGTTCCTTTACAGAGGAATGTGAGTGCAAGGGATGCAATTATGATTCCTTGAAAATTTCCTTGATGATCCCCACTTCATGCTCCTGGCTTACATTGTCTTCTAGCATTTTATATGCTGAAGATAATTAACCAGTTAATGACAATTATAATGAAACTCAGAGTATTCTGAGAAAAGGAGCGTGACACAAAAATTAATTATCTCAAATGAATATGACCATTAGTTGCACCCAGATTTTGAATCAGTTGTCTAAATGAGATCGGTGTGTCATCCTTATAGGGATTTGAATGGTTACTTTGGTACTGTAGTGCATGGAAATATTTAATGATAATATAAAATCTAATGAAAACTGAAGTTGCTAAAGAATAAGTATTTGTATAGCATTAATAATTTCTTTATTTTTCCTTAGGTAAAGCAGTTCCTTCTACTTAGATTGTAAGATTCATACAGAGAAATCACATCTCAAACAGTGTGATAGAAAAATTCTCTCCTTTTCCTTCATAGCTGATATGTAGTGATATGTAGTGTCTATTAAAAATCCCCTTATTCTTCCTCTAGCTTTGTGGTTGTTGATAAGAGCAATGATGCTGCTTAAAGAATAAACATTAAAATTTTATTATGTAGAAGTTAAATTAAATGCATAGTATAAGATTAATTAAATTCCTATTACCACAGCCTGAGTCTGTGAAAATTAAAATGCTGACTGAGGCTACTCAAATACATCTATTGAAATACAAAAAAAAAAATCTTTGAATGTTCTTTTAATGGGGAGTCCAAGCCTGCAGCAGCTTTTGTTTATCCTTGTATGCTTTGAGAGCAGTGGAACTTCTCAGAAGGTAAATTTATCAAATGATTCACTGCAAACACTATTTAATGTGGTTTGCCAACAATGAGCTCTATACTGTAATACTTGCCATAGAAACAGATGATTTTCAACTAAACTATATATCAGAGTAGTAACTCTCAGAGTTATTTTTTCAAACACCTTCACTGTTTAACACCATTCAACTTCCTGCACTTTACAGAGATTGATTTCTAAACTGAAAACTTCTAATATAATCTGGCACAAAAAATTCTCAGAAAATATTTCAGACTCATAAAAAATTATCACATTCCCAATGAGGGTATGTTATAAAAGAGTCTATTTCAGCTCATTTGGATTTCTCTTAAATCTGTTCTACATCCATGATAGCCTAAGGATAACTACAGTGCTGCCTACCTTTGCTTTCCCTATGGCTGTCAACAGCAGCTAGTGCAAACAAAGACTGAAATGAAAAAGATTCAACATAAAATATAGTCACATTTTCCAAAATATTAATTAAGGCTCTGTACACCAAAAGAAAAGTAATAATGCTAATTAATTAATTAAAAGTTATAAGCAATTCTTGTCAGATATTTGTTTGTCTAAGATGTTTGCATTGATTGTGACCCCGTTTAAAGAACAGCCGCAGGAAAGAAATGTAACATAAGTGTTAAAATTAAACTTATTATTGTCTGTCTATTT
This sequence comes from Sitta carolinensis, assembly GCA_032173965.1. NCBI lineage: Eukaryota > Metazoa > Chordata > Aves > Passeriformes > Sittidae > Sitta > Sitta carolinensis. The sequence continues at coordinate 133,629,073 of CM063284.1, forward strand.
CTGTTTTAACTTCATTTCCTATCCTGTGATACGGTTTCCAGAAATTTCTCTTTTTTTAAATTCTTTTTCTGTAGAGGCCGCATAAAATTCAATTGAATAACTCTGAAACGCTCTACAGAGACAATCACAATTAATTCACTTAAACAAAAAGCATACTTCCCCCAATGCTTCAGAACACGTCCAACTGCACTGTCAGACTGTCTGGTTCCAGACAAGTTTTCTGTTCAGTCATCCCGAGATGCCACGGTAGACATATCGTGTAAATTATTGTAAAAATCCATCAAGGATGTATCCATACACAGGTACACGTCTTAAAATAGGTTTAATAATTCATTAGGGTCAGGAATCTGATGAAATGTTGGAGCAGAGGCCTATATTTGTTGATTTAGGTATCCCATATACTGCTTAGAAACACAGCAAGTCAAATTCTCAGATTCCTAAATCTTCTAATTTGCTATATAAAAATGGTTAATGATTAACTTTGCATTTTATTTCCCACTTCAAGAACAACATAGGAAGCAATTGTCATTGTTCTCATACCTGAGTTCTTGCAAGGAAGCAAGATTATTTTATTTTCTCATCTTTAGCTCTGCAACCTTAACATAATCAGATCCTTTTTCAGATTTTAAGATGTGATTTATTAGAAGGTGGGACAAGCAGTTGCAAGTTATTTTTCTCTCCTATGTGCAATGGATATTTATACACATATGTAATAAAATCTGGCAGCAGCACATTTAAAAAGATATATTATCTCTTAGAGTAAGAACAAGTAAATGTTCCTGTTCTAGTTCATTTCCTGTAAATGTAAAGCTTACAAAAATTCAAGCAACAAAATATGTGTTGAAAGCAGGCTGTTGATGTAGGTAGATCTCATAAAATTGGAGAAAATAAAGGAATCTTTATAGTTTAAAGCAAGTGTAAAAGAAATAATTTATTGTTTTTTTGGTTTTACTTTGATACACTGTTTTATATACTCCCTCATGTAAAATATTGAGATTTTGATAACTGTAATTTAACAACTGTTATGGACTGCATAAAATTTACTTGCTAAGCACATTGAGCAGCATGTTGTAGATATGTTGTTGTGGAAAGATACAATAATACATAATATGTCAAGTCTCTTCTGATGGAAAGTTTGAAAGAAGATATGGGATAAAAAATTATCATACCAAGATAAATATTGTCCAGCTTTTTGAGCAAATGGGTGAAGTGTTGTATCTTAAAAATATCAGCAGGTTACATATATAAATTGTGAGTAATTTAGTCTAATCATTATTTCTCCCTCCTTTCTAATCGTTCTCTCTCCCTCTCTTTCACTCAAAAGAATCCTAAACTACCAGTGGAGCCTTAAGCTACCAGTGGAATCTCCTTCAATGAATTCTTATAGTTAAAAATGTTATCAGGGAAGTTTAAAGATACCTGCTAGACTTCAATCTACAACATTAGTAATTTCTGTGTAATCAGCAGCTTTTTTCATGGTTTTCAGCTCTAGGTGGTAGTGTGGTAAGTTAGGGTTCTAGCTACAGATACTGAAAATTTACCTTCCTTCTGTTTTCTCCCATTTAGTGTGTTAGCATCCAAGGCTGGGGTGGTATGGTGGGATGTATGAAGGAATATTGGTCAGAATTCTTTGTATGAGACTGGTCTTGATTACCTGACAAACAGGTTTGTTGTCAGAGGCAGTGTGAGAGAGACAGGACTGATTCAAATACTTTCATTTAAATAAAATTGTTTGTCTAAAATGCATTCTCAGACTGTAACAAAACATATTAATAACATAGATGAAGGGATTGAGTGCACCCTCATTGAGTCTGCTGATGACACTGATTGACATACATGAAAAACAGGATCCAGCAGAGGGACCTGGGCAAGCTCAAGAAGTGGTCCCATGGAAATGTCCTGAAGTTCAGCAAGACCGAGTACTGGTGCTGCACCCAGGTCAGGGCAACCCGGTCCAGGCTGGGGGATGAGCAGATCAAGAGGATGGACATGACCCAGCCATGGAGCCCAGAAAGCCAAAGGTGTCCTGGGCTGCATCCAGAGCAGTGTGGGCAGCAGGGCAGGGAGGGGATTGTGCCCCTCTGCTCTGCTGAGAGCCCACCTGCAGAGCTGCATCAGCTCTGGGGGCCCAGCACAGGGAGGACAGGGACCTGCTGGAGCGAGTCCAGAGGAGGTCACCAAGTTGATTAGAGGGATGCAGCACCTTTCCTGGGAGGTTAGGTTAAGAACTGGGATTGTTCCTTCTGGAAAAGAGAAGGCTTCAGGATGATCTAATTGAGGCCATCCAGCAGCTGAAGGAAATCTGCAAGAAAGATGGACAGAGACTTTTTATGAGGGCATATTGTGGCAGGGCAAGGGGGAATGACTTCAAACTGAAAGAGAGTAGGTTTTGAGTAGATATTAGGAAAAAATTTTTAAATGTGAGGATGGTGAGGTACTGGAATACATTGCCCAGAGAGGTTTTAGATGCCCTATACCTGTGAGTGTTCAGTGCCAGGTTAGATGGAGCTCTGAAAAACCTGATTTAATGAAAGGTATCCCTGCTTACTTTAGGGGCATTGGAACAAGATGATGTCTAATGTCACTTCCAATCCAAACAGTTTCTATGAATCTATACTTCTGGGTTTTAATGCAGTAGTCTTCGAGATTTTCCTAATGAGCAGAGGAGTGTGCGCTGTTATTATCAATTATGTATTAACAATTTGTCCATAGATTACAGATGATAAGGTAATCATTGTCAACAACAAAGCTGTATCACACAAATATATCCTTTCATAAGAAACTCTATTCTCTATTTTTGCTGTTAGAAGATTAATTTCTAGGTTAGAAAGAAGCCAGATATTGATGTTTGGTCTAAACTACTCTGGGAACATTTAATTGTTAACATAAGTCAAAAATGTCCATGAAACTCTCTATTTTAAATATAAGTATTTTAATAATAATACAATAATAATAATGGTCCAGTGTAAAAAATTTTACTCTTGTTTTGTTATCCATAAACAGATAATAAATTACTTAATAAATTGGTAGATTATTATGGTATAAATTTGCTGAGCAGTACTGTATTCACTGTAGTCTCGTACAGTTCTGTAGCTCTAAGATGCTCAAATCCTGACAGAAATAATCACTTACAAGTTGTGCAGGACAGTAATAAAGTAGACCATCTTCCAGCACAGTATATTGTGGAAGTGGTTCAGTGGTATCCAGCTGGCCCCCAAACAGTGCAGTCATGCACACGTTTGCACAACGTGATGGATTTAATGGAGGGCAGTGAAAGAGGCAGGGCTCAGTCAGAAGGCTCTTCCCTTTGGTTTTGGCATAGGAAGAAACCTCACTGTGGATCTCATAAGTGAAGCGCAAAAAATCTGTCACCTTCTCAGCAATGTGTGACTTATTATCATCATTATGATTATCGTGCTAAGTTGTTATGGTTACTGTAATTAAATCTTACAAGTGAGAAAAGAGAAAACTGAGGATGCTCAAGCAGGACTGGAGGTGAGTTTGGAGCAACAACATGAGTATCTGAAAAATTGAATGGATTACTAACATTTCAAGAACTTCTCATAGGAATGTTGCAGTTCCAAAGTTCACTCATGATCAGGATAAAATTCAAGGAAAATTAGCTGGGTAGAATACTAATAAAGGAACGAGAAGAATTTCAAATGGGTGAGTTTGACAATGGGTAATGGCTTGACAACCCAGTTCCCTTTTTTCAATGGTGACTTTTGGCTCGTGTTTCATAACTTATTTATTCATTTAGACAAAATTCTGTTTTTCAGAGAGGTGTGACTATAAATCAAGTATGACCGGATTCACCCATGTGGGAGAGAAGTGTGAAGAATATTAGTAAGGTAGCCAGTTTTAAATTCAGTTTTTCCATAGGGATTTTCCCTCCTTGGAAGAGCTGAAGAAAGCTCTACAGAAGAGTTAAAAGTCTGGAAAAACTGCCTGTAAGTTTAAGAGACTAAAGATGCAGTGTATTTTAAAGAAGGTGAAGTACTCACTTGGCAGTAATTACTAAGTGTCTGCTTCCTGAAAAGTTTTCTTAGGTGCAACAAAATCCATTAGCTGGAAGGAAAGTAATATCTCAAACTAGAATAAGGTGGAAGTTTTGTTCTAGCATTCAGAGACTTGACATCATAATACTCTAAATCACACCTGAATATTTTTCAGAAAATTATTTTTCCATTTTAATACAATTTATTGTTTTGATGTAAGAAATCTTCTGGTCTTTGTAATCTGAAAGAGCACAGAAATTGATAAGAATAATTCCTTTACAATGTAACTTATATAGCAACTAAATCCCAAGTGTAGGATATAAACCTACAAAAATCTATGTCCTCAGAGATTTGAGATGAAGGAAGATAAGGAAGGCTGTATAAACGTAAGGAACTAAGAGTCTGGGTGGAGATAAAACGATACTGTACAGGAGCAGAGTGTAAATATGCATAGCAGTTATGCTGTCTGCATATGGACTCACGGTAGTTCACAGCTGGAAAAATATCAGGCAGCATGGTCAGCTTATAGATCTTTTTCCCCATAGATATTCCTGTGTGAAATGATCAAGTTTATTTCTTGTGAACATAATATTCTTTCTGTTTTGTTACTTTTTTATGTAGAAGAACAATATCAACAATAACATGAAAAAACAGCGATAGTGATTGAGCACAAACTGGTGAATGTTATTTCACTTTTGAAGCAACATTTTTGAATTTAATGACTTATTTTAAATTTTACAATTCATCTTGGTTATAAAATATTATACATTATGTTATTTATTTTTTTTCTCCTTTGACATTTGCTTTGTATGACATTCATTTTTTCCCAGTGAAACAGACTATTGGGCTTTCAGAAAATTTGTTCTTCTTTCGACATCCTGAGTAATGCATTTTGTAGCTGCCAGCAGTCAAGAATGTGTATTTTAATTCAAGCAAATTTTCCATAACAGGCATTTCAAGTAATATTAATTTTATCATTAATTTTGCTTTAAAGCAAGGCTTAAGGTGTCACTATCTTATCTGAAAATATTATTTTATATCTTGTTTATTACTTAAATATATACTGCTGTATGTTTTGTATTGTATATGACGTGCCTTATGTATAAATTTAGTAGTAGATATGGTTTCTGTACATTTTAAGAAGCTTGTCCAGATGTGTATTGTGGTTTCCTGTAGCCCCCATCAAAGTATTTATGATGATTCTCATCAGTTTCTTTGCCCTTGTTCATCTCAAAAATGCTGAAGCACAACAGACTCATGGTTTTATATTGTTCAGAAAATATTCATATTTCAAGTAACAGCTTTCATTACAATCCATCCTAGTCTTTCCAAATCATTCCAATTCTGGCAGGGTTATTGTTAAAGAAGCACACCTCATCATTTGGTTTCCATTTCCATGCATTAGACCATGTTACTATTTTTCTTAAGTCAAGGAAGTACCGATTAGAAAATTTGTTTCTCTTTTGATAAACTAAATACATTGCATTGACGGAGTCTTTATTAAGTGATGTATTCCCAGTGGATGAACCATGCCTATCTGTACTTCCTGGAGTTCAATCATTAGATGTGGACCTGATTTTCAAAGACAGTTGCAATATAAATTTAATATAATAATACAACTTCTGTAATCAATTAAATTTCCTCAGTTCCTAGTTATAAATTCAAGGATTATATCAGTCCCTTTGCTCTTTCTTGAAAATTGAGGTGACCACTTCTCAGTTTGGAGTCTTCCATTCTAATGTTATGACTTGCCTTTTTTATCTTGCTGTTAAGAGTTGCATTTTTAGCTCTTCTGAAACAAGATTTTTGAACTTATTCCTCCCTTCAGTCATACAGTTTGTGTCATCCTGATAAGTCCATGCCTATTTGGGAATTACGTAAATGTCCATGTGTAGATAACTATTGGCATGACACCCCCAGTGCTTCAGGGCCTAGGAAATCACAGTTAACACATCACCTTGCTCATTGTGTAGCCCATTTGAAGCTACTGTGTGCAAAAATTCTACTGTGTATAAACTCTGTGTCATTAAAAAATATAAGCCAATCATTACTAACATTAATGTTGGTACTGATGGAATGGGAAATATTGTGATTATACCACCTAATATTACCTAATATCAATATATCATGTGACTTCCTTCCAAACCACAGGAGAGCAATATTTGCTGTGTGTTTCTGTCTGCCAACTGAAAAAAAATTCTATTTTATAACAAGACTTATATAATTGTTAGAATTCCTGTGCTCTTAATATTCTTGCAGAAATACTTCATGCCTTTCTGATCTCATCTGATAAGGGATTTTCCTTATGTATTTTTTGCTCCATTACTAGGTTTTTGAAAACTTCTAGTTTTATTTTAGTTATTCTCATCTTTCCCTCTTTTCTGTGTGTTATATTTGTGTAACTCCTTTCACTTATCATTGAAGTAAAGGACAGGTTCTAAAATGTTCTTAGAGAAATAGATTGGAATTTTCACTTTTCAGTTCACATTTTTTTCCATCATTAGATTTGGTTCCTGATTTTAATTTTTTTTCAGTTTTGGAGTACGGATTACTTTAAACACCATCGTATTACAGACTAGGACTTTACTGTCAATCATATAACATATACAAAGTAATTGTGATCATTTGTACCTAGGATGTTACTCAGATTTAGTTCCTGTTCTTTGTCATCTTCTCAGGAAGTTATGTGTCTTCTGTTGATGAAGTATTTTTTTCTCACTATTGACAGCTTTTAAAAAAATTCTAGGGACATTTTGGCACATTGATAGCCTCAGATATCCAGTATGTGGCATATTTGCTTATTCTAATGTTTCCCTATTATTTAAAAGGGTTTTATTTGGTTGGTCTATAGGTTACAGTCTGTAGTCTTAATGAATTTGTCATTTACTCAGCTAGTATGACTGGAGGCTTTGTAGATACACTGCAGCTCAACAACCACACATGTAAGTGGTACAACTGACATGACACAAAGGATCTGCATGATGATGCCCATGCTTGGCTGGGAAATTATAGCAAGATTGTACTGTCTTTTGTTTTTATACGTTAAAGCATTTGACATAATTTCACTGAAAGTTTTCCAGAGAATGTAAAACAAGTAAAGGAATTAAAGGGAAGTGATTAAGAAAGGTGAATTATCTGACCCCATTCATTGACATGAATTGTATGAAGAAATGAGTCTTTTTTGAGATGGTGCATTTGTTCTTTAAATGGACACACCTAGACAAGTGTTCTGTTCCCAAGTGTGATCAATAATGTCTTCAAAAATAGTCATTAGTTCTTAGTGTTTTGCAATCATCTGTAAGCTATGAAGGGGCTATATGACAGTGTCATTAATTCTAATATATATCATTATCAGTGGCAGAAGCCTATCAGGCAATAATTTTAACTTATAACTTGACTTTAGAAGGCATTATGGCATGCAGTAGTATATTTATTTCTCACTGATTTTTAAAAGTAGCCTTATTGTATTCTATCAGCAGAGATCAGCAGAGACCCTACTGTCTCTTGAATATTTATTGCTCTCTCTCTTTGGACATGTTTGTTTGGCTTGCTTGTTAAGCTGGATAGCCCTTAAAACAAGTATGTGAACAAAATGTGGTTTCATTATTTGCCAATTTACTTCACTGAAATCTTGAACAAGGTTACAAGCTTTCCAAATACCCTACCTATACTTTTTTCTACTAGTGAGAAAACTAGCCCTTTATCTGAAATGAAATTCAGTGGATTAAAATGGAAAGGCAAGCAGCATTTTTTTCTCCAAAACACAGTTCCTTCACACAATTATTACTTAAAGCTGCCTTCTTATAGCCATAATAGTATCTGGCAGATATTCTGCAAGACTGAAGTTCGTCGTGTTTTACTACTTGCCACAGGACATATAAACAAAATGTCCCTTAGGCCACTTTCCTACTTCCCTAGTATTTGCACACTTTCAAGACAAACAGCCTATTTTAATTTCTGTCCTTTTCCTTTAGGCTCCTGTCTACTCAGGAAAAAAGCCAACAAAGCAACAACCCACCAACCTTTGCATGCCCCTAATGTGAAAAAGAATCCTTTTTGAGAGGGAGGGAGAGAGAGAGATAGAGAGGAAAGACCTTTAAAAACTAAAATGGAATGTGTGTACCCTGTGGGGAGAAGTGCAAAGGTGATTCCATTTAAAGTTTTCCAAATCAATGAGATCATGTAGTGAAACTTGCTAGAACTCTTACATTCTTACTGTATAAAGAGTTCAGCCAAGCAGGGCTATGGTCACATTTATTCAAGACCCATTCAATATTGCAGCCAATAAAACAATTCTTTGTAGCCGAGTTCATCCATTTACTAAGTACACTTACTCTGACTCAGCGGTACAGTCTTTGTGTGGATGAGAACCTTTTGGCTCTTCTCAGCTGGGTTTTGCTGCTAATTAGTGTCTTACCTTCAGAAATGTGTAAAGGTTCTCAAAGGAGATCATTATTCTTCAAATACAACTTAGGGTGAAAGGTGCTGTAGTTGAGTCCAATCATTTGCATTGCTGTTTAGGATGCAAACTGATACTTTTGAAAGGTTTACAGAATATACTGCATGCTACAAAGCACCGTGGGTTGCTTTTTTCTGTTTGTCTTGTCTTTTCTTTTTACACTTAAAAACCTGAGGCATGTTGTGTGAGATTTCAAGGAGAGGGAAGGAATGACCAAGAGCTTTACCAGTATCATATATTTTTGAAAGTACACATAGATAAGAACACTGAATGACCTTAAAAGTAGACAATACTTTAGAGAAAGAATAAATAAGTCCCTGGCAATCTGACATACCTAAAATTCATTCTTGACATCAGTTACATCCATTAGGCTATCTATGAAAGGGTAAAGAAGATGCAACAATAAGCTGAGATTTTTTTTCTACCATCTGGAGCATGCTTGTCCTCCTCTCAAAAATCTGTTGCTAGATAGAGCCAAATTCTCACACATCAGTGAGAACTGAAGTCTAGCAAAACTAAAATCAAATTAAGCTTCTTGGAAACAAGAATAAGATCACTGAAAGCCGTGAAGTGCAGGACTAGCTAATTAAGATGGTGGAACAAGCAGGATCCAAGCCTTGTTTTTCAACATTTCCTTATGAATGTTAAACAGACTTCTATGTGCCTAAACCTCAGGCTCATATTTGTATATTTTGGTCAGATGATACCTTATTTAAAAGTACTGTTTCTGTTGTAAAACAATGCAGATTTCATGCCACTGTATTTGGAACACGATACATTACTGTATTTGGAACACAATCACAGAAAAGTAATTCTTAGATGATTAGGTTGCATTTCAGTTTTTAGTCTTAGTTTATCCAATTTATTCAGTAAATAATGTATTTCATCTTGTTACAGTGTTATGCTGTTGCTAAAGTTATTCCTTTCTCTCAATATTTATCCCTAAGTAGATACATAGAGTTGTAATATTTCATCTTGACTTTCATTTTGCATGGCTAGATAAGCCAAACTATTTTGTAATACTTTTTAGTGTTACAAAATATCTCCATTAGTTCTCCATTTCTCCAAGTATACAAGGTAGTTTAAATGAAGTCTTGCAAGGCATCATACAATACTTCTTTCTGTTGCCAGAAGTAACTTTCTGATTAGTCCTAGAACCACGATTGTGTTTCATAGCTGGAAACTCTCAATTTTGGCTGATAAACATGAATTGTTCTGGACTGCACATTTCCATGTTTAGTTTCTGCCAGACACTATAAGCAGGTGGTTTCAACTGTAAACCCTGTACAGTGACTAGAAGGTGCACATCCTAAGACCTGTGGTGTTCTGTCCCTTTATAAAAACCTTATAAAAAAACCACTTGCACAACCAAGTTTTATGACTAAGACAGGCAAAACTAAAGTTTAAACATTCAGTTCAGGTTGGTTGTAAAATCAGAGGTTTGGATTTTTTTTCTTCTGTTCCCAAGAATGGATGGCATAAATCTTCATTCTTGTATATTTAAGATTCAGGATCCTCTGTTATTGAAAGAACTATTTAAACTTATTTTTAAAATTATGTGCTTTCTTTTTAAATGAGACAGCTGACATGCCTTATTTTTTAATTTTTTTTTCCTGCTAAATACCTAGGTCATCTAAGTAATACTCAACTTACATGAATTTTTTAAGAAGCAATGAGTCCATCACTTAATAGAGGGTAAAACATGATCAACTACATAGAACTCACCTTTTGATACTTTAGTGACAAAAAATTTATTAGATGTGTTGAAAAGCAAACATATTTGGAGAAAATAGAAAAAACTATTTTGGCTATGTAGTTCCTCTTACAACTGTGCACCTACTCTAATGTTATGGGACTATGATGTATAATGATAATGTAAAAGTCGGGTTCCTTGTGCCTGTTAAAGCACCACCTTTATATTTTCTTTTCCCATCCTTTGATTTTTTCATGATGTAAGTGAGGCCATATGAGTCAGAGATTTCTGTACTTCAGTGTCTTGTCTCTGACAGTGATGAGCAACAGATGTTTAGGGAGGAATATAAACAGCAGTGAAAGTGGAGAACAGATTAGCTGCCAAAAATTTAAGGACTTTTTGAGGATTGTTATACATGGATGGTGTTTGGTAGATCTGTTCTCACATTTTTAAACAAATTTCTTATTCCATTTAGTGTTTTAGCATTCACAGACTACTACTACAACATGAGTTACATCCTTTGTGAAATAAAATTATTTTCTTTTTGCTAGTTTTGAAATCTGTAATTTGACAGTTTCATCTGGTATTTTCAGTTTTGTGAGATGTTGTTTTCTGTTTTCAGTCCTGTGAGATGTTGTGTTTTCTGTTTTTCTTTTCCTTTTTATACATGATTTTATGAACTGAAATCTTCTTCCATCAGCCTACAGTTTCTTTTGAACATTTCAAAGCATTATTTCTATGCTTTTGACCATTATTGACCTCTAAGATGATATTTCAGAAAAATGACCATGATGTCTCAGGCTTTTCAGTAGATAATAGCTTATTTCTGGTTTTCTGTAAGTTAAATCTGCTTAGGTTTATTTTCGCCATTTTATGTTTTTTAAGTTTTAGTATTATAAACCAGCTTATTATCCAAACATTATTGTAGAATCATTGTATAGCAATGTGTAATCTGATCTCATGCTACATTTTTATTAAAGTACCTTGAGATTAATATTATATGAACTAAATGTCCTGATGATGCTAAATGAGAGAAGTTGTTAACACATCAGCTGAAAAAAAAGGGGTGAAATAGGGTGACTCCTAGAAAAATATAATCTATAATGAAATGACTGTGATGACATAGAGCTTTAAAAATGCAAGTGACTATCTTGTGCAGGAACATAAGTAAGTGTTTTGCCTAAGTTTGAATATGTGAGTCATCAATTAGCCTGCTCAGAGTACAGTTTAGATGACACATTGTCTTTGACAGCTGAAGAATTTTTGGTCTGTTCTCATGTGTCCCATATGCTATCTCACACATTCCCAGCTCTGAGTACACCATTTTCCATCCCTTTGGACAGATGTGCTGCAAGTGCTCGTTCACAGCTCCTTCGGGTTAGGTGGTGCATCCTTGAGCAGCATGCTGGACCACTTCTATGGAATTTTGGATACTTAATATATAAACAAACAGTAATTGAGTCAAAGTGAAAGCATAGATACAGGGGACCCTGTGCTTTCTGTGCTCTCACTAGGGCTTCTGCTGCACCATAGTGTTTTTATTCCTTTATTTGTTATTGATACTGGATCATGGTAAAGTGGATATCTGTAAATAAAAGTCATAGATAATGTGTTAGTCTGCTTTACATTACCTGACTTCTATTTATTTTCCTGCAATTACAGTATAAACAGAACTTGTTTTACATCACTCTTCCTTGTACATCTTAACTCCATAGTAATGCTTAGGGGTAATTTGTTAGTTATGCAGCTGTACATTTTACAGAGACTACTTTTTTCCTTTTAAAACTGGATTAGAGATAATTTCCTAATTGTTCATACTTCTATTTTTACCCTCAATGCCCTTAAACACCTATACCAACTGTCTTTGAAGGCTGTGTAATTAGCTCCCATAGGCAACTTCAGCTTTTGTTTGAAGCTTCATTTAGGAGAAAAATCCCATATGAACCACTGTATTTTTTTTTCTTTAATTTCGTTTACCAGGCTGAGTTAAGAACTGCTATACATATAATGCTTATACAGTTTAAATAGGCATCTCTTACCTTCTCTTGTTAGTTGTCTTTTTTTTTTTTTTTCTTTGACTAATGACAGGCTCCTCATAGTTATATTACTTAAGTAAATATGTCAAAATGGTCCTTGCTTGCTGAAGTATTATTTTTGTGAAGTAAATTTTTAAATGAGATCAAACTCTAAATTAATTAGTTCATTTTCTGCTTGGTAAGGTATTCTTGTAGCCTCGGGCTTGAATGGGCTATTCCTATATAAGACAAGATAGCATTAGAAGAAAAATATAATTATATCTTTCTTTTTTTTTTCTTTTACTTTTTGGTTGCAGAGTAATTTTTTTTTAATTTGCAAGTCCTAGTATAAAGGACAAAAGTTAATAAACATATTTTATAAAGACATTTTCCTTTCTTCACATTATTTTTGAATACTAAATGGTTGAATAGGCTTTCTATGTGGGGCACAAGTATGCTAATATTCATGTAATAGAATATAGAATGTAGCAAAGCATTGCTTTTTATTATACTGTATTGCATACAGTATAATATTCCATTACCAGAAAGGTAGGGGTACCATTCTGTAACGGTATAAAAAGAGGAGTTTTAATCAAGTTTTTAGTGTTTGGGTTTTTTTACTTCTGTAAATTGCTTTAAAGTAAATTAATTCAGTAACTTGAACGAACAAAATGTAAATGCTAAAATTTTAGCTGAAGCTGATGTTATTTTGAGATGAATAGCTGACTAAGATTGCAGTGAACTGTGAAAGCACAATTGAGAATGCCAAGAATGATCAGAATGCAAAATATTTCAGATTTCATTATACTGTAACTACAAGTTTTTCTTTATTTGGAGTACCTGGATTATTTTCCCAGCTAATCTGGACATACTGTATTTAAATTAGACTGTACATTACTGAAACATCCTTTTGTCTCTGAACAAAATTGAATTGTATTACCAGAATATTCATGTAACATATTTGAAATTTACCATTGAATCATGTACCCGTTCCCAGTAAATGACTTAATGACCACTGTACATGCTCAAGTGCTACTAGAAATTGAGCCTTCATTTGTCTTTAAGAAATAATTTGCTCTTAAAATATTCTTATTCCCTTTTTAGTGTTATTATAAAAGCTTTTAGTTTCCAGAAGTTTTATATTTAATTTTGACACAAGGTTCATTTTTAAAATTTTTTCTTTTTTTAATGGGTCTAAATATATATTGTTCTAGCTTCCACAGCTTTTTATGACAAAGGTTAAAAATTACAGCTCTCTATTTTGACGTTAGTATTAAAAATGAACTACTAAGGAGACTTAATTTTCATTTTGGCTTTAGATTCCCTTAAAAACATGAATTACCTTTGAGATAATATCTTTTTTTTTTTTTTTTTACTGTGAAGGTCTACAGGCAAATAATATTGGGGTATATTTTGACAGAGGATGAGGAAAGAAATGTTTATCTAAGCTGTTTCACAGCTTTCTGAATATTTGTTCTTCTAATCCTTATACCTGCTGGGTGTGAAATTATCTGCTTACATAACTTCCCATTTTATCTTTCAAAATCTAAAAAAAATATTTAAATTTGTTTTCAAAGGTCTTTGTAAGATTGCAAGCTTCAATGTAGTGCTTTTGGAACTAGAGTAGTATCATAATTTTCCAGTGTGAGAGAGTGTTGAAACTGGGGAAGAAGGTGCTGCAGTTTGATTGAAGGGTGAAAAGTAAGTAGAAGTTAAAAAAATTAATAACCATGATCAAAGTGATTTGACTATGATGTACATAAGGTGATACAAAATTGGGTTTTCCGATTTTATCATTCACAAAATGTTTGTAAATGATTTGCATTTTTTTCTTTGGTAAATTTTCAAGGCATTTCCTCTTACTAAATAACTTGCATAAAGAGAGAAAACGGTGATTGAAGATGCTTATTAAGGAGGAGATACAGAAAATTACATTTTTTGGTACAGCTGAGAGTGTTACTTGCTATCATCCCAGCAAATAACATTTATAGGTGGCAACAAAAAAATGGTTCCCTGATAACCATGTGTGACTTTCAAGTGTACACTAAAGCATTGCTTGTTTAGGGGACATGCTTTTCTTGTCTCACCAGCTGAGAATCTCTTAGGAAATGTAGGAGTTCAGATCTCATAATAAAACAACACAGACCCTTGTTGAAATGGAATTAACTCACATAAGTATCTCTTCTTCTCCCCTGCACTGTTTGACTACGTGTATTTTACGTAGCCCTGAATTTTGACCTTGTGAACAGGAGCCAGTTGGTCTGTCAGCTCACATTAATGCTTAAACTCAGTAAAATATCTTAATGAAGACATCCAAGTTCACACCCTGTTAGGGAATGGGGCTTTCAAGACTGACTGCAAAAGCTCTCTACTCATGTCAGTTACTGAACAGTGCCTGAATGTCTCTCAGAAAAATAATGAATATGTATTTCACTACCACTTACTTAAGAAAATTGTTATACTCACCAGCATTTAAAAAGAGCTTTTGTGAATTGGCTGGAACTGTTCTTTTGGATTGGTGACTATATATATATATAACTATGTAATAATATAGTACTTTAACAAACTATTTAAAAGGACATATTGGCAGGAAAATTGTGCATTATCTTAAACCATTTAAGTTTCTGTCTTTGTTTTTCTTTGGCAGGTCAGTCTAACACAACAGACTGCAGAAGTGTCTTCTCTACTTAACAAAAATTTAGAATTTCCTGTAAAATTTGATGCAATAGGCTTCACTTAATTTTATCTAAACTGGTATCAATAAATTGTCACAGTGATATGGATTGACTCATGAGGCATTGATACATCTTAGGAGTATATATTTTTCTCGTATTCAAGGCAATGTGGGCTCACAGCCCAGAAGGTCAGTCCTTTTCTGGCCTGCTTCAAAACAAGTGGTTGAGGAAGGGGCTCCTGCTCTTCTCCTCTGCTCTCATGAGAGCCCACCTGGAGAAAAGTGTCCAGCTCTGGGTGCTCAGCTAAAGAAACATAAACCTGTTCCTGAGGAGAGCCAGAAAGATAATCAGTGCTCTGCAAGTTTGCTAAAAAAAAAAAAAAAAAAAAAAAAAAAAGTCTCCAGAGAGAATCTATAGCACTTTCTGGTACTTAAAGGGGGCCTGCAAGAAAGATGGAGAGGGACTCTTTATCAGAAAGTGTAGTAATAATGAGAGGCAATGGTTTTAATGCTGAGGCACTGGCACAGGCTGCCCAGAGAAGTTGTGGATGCCCCATCCCTGGCTGTGCTCAAGGCCAGGCGGATTGGGACTCTGAGCAGCCTGGTCTAGTGGAAGATGTCCATGACCCTATGGTTTAGTTCCTATGTTACTGAAAGCTCTGTAACCTGTATAGAATACTAATTTTGACTAAGTAAAATGGAATTGTTCTTATATTTGTAGGCAGAGCCTGGAGATACTCATAATTCAGGGTTAGAAACTGAAAAATTGTCCAAATAATGCAAAATTATTTTATTAAATATCAACTCAAAAATCAGAGCCCTCCAGGAAGACTATTGATTAAGTAATCAGTACTCCATTTCTTTTCAGGTTAAAAAACGGTTTTAGGCTTAGGGCCTTATCCCAGTAAAATTTTATGAAATTATGATTAAAATATATAAAAGGATATTCGTCTGTTCAGAAATCATGAACTCTTGTTAATATGAACTAAAAAGATACATTTTAAATTTAAAAGCTTTTGCTCAAGGTACATCAATCCTATGACAACTGTTTTATTGGTCCTTTGTTGTTTCCTGACATTTAAAATATTTCATGAAGCCTCTTATTAAAAAAAATTCAAAGATTTCTGGGTTATTTTGCAAAAGTTCTTTGATACTGTTTTGGAAAATAAGCCAAAACCAGCTGAGGCATTATCAGTGAAAAAGACCTTGTTTTCAAATCCTGATTTAAACCTGGAGATGTCTCAGTCAGTTCTCTTTCTGTCTCAAAGTTCACATTGGACATTTGGAGGGCAATGTTGTCCTCCTGGATGTCAGTTATTCAGAGAGAGCAAAGCACATTCATGCCAGATGCTCTCATCCTTTTTATCAGATATTTAATGGTGATAGACAGCATGTGAGTTGGGAAGCAAGAGGAGAAACAAGATGGAGGCAAGAAATATAGATGTCAAACATATACTTCAAATCTTTTCTTGTAGAGCAATGGAATAGGCACCGATGCAGGGCATTGGTATCCTTTGTGTCTCACAAAGCAAATGTGTTAATTCTGGGCTTTACAACATAACAAAGGGGCTACACTAGGATAATAGTGATGCAGAAATACACTGTATTTTCCTCGACTTTAAATTTTGTTCTACAAGAGATTTTATGGTTTTCTAAGACTCTAATTCATCTTGAAAGATTTCAGAGAAATACCAAAGAATGAAAAAGAGAAGGCTCCAGGGAGACCTGATTGTGGCCTTCAATATATAAATGGACTTAAAAGAAAGATGTAGAAAGACTTTTTTCAGGGCCTGCAGTGACAAGACAAGAGGCAATGATTTTAAACCTTAATAGGGTAGATTGGACTAAAGGGAAAAAAAAAAATTATGAAGGTGATTAGGCACTGGAACTGGTTACCCAGAGAAATTGCGGATGCCCCATCTCTGGCAGTGTTCAAGGCCAGGCTGGATGAGGCTCTGAGCAATCTGATCTAGTGGAAGGTGTCCCTGCTCATGGCAGGGGCATTGGAAGTAGAAGGTCTTTTAAGATGTCTTTATACCCAAACATTTCTATGTCTCTATTAAATGCTTCCTGTTCTAGTAGTAAATAACCTGCTTATGCAATTTTTGTTTTGCAGTGAAAACACCATCAAAATGAGACTGAGACACACAGGAGTTCTATTAAAAATATTATTTTGTTTAATTGCATGTCATGAGAAGTATAATAATCAGTGGAAGAGTATTGAAAATAGACTCTTAAACAACATCCAGATCAGGCATGACTTCATGTAGTACTACTTGTTTAGTTTTGTAGTATTACTTGTTTAGTTTTAGATCAATATGCCATTTATCTCAATTCGTGATGCAGAACCTGCATCACACATACCCCTACCTACACAGTCTGAAAGTTAAGGACAGGAATTTTTTCCCCCCTTGTACTCTGATCCTAATAAAACTTTATTTTCTTATAAACTTATTTTATACCTTAGAGCATGACTTTTGTATTTCTATATTTCCTGGTTTTTCACATGGTCGGCTTGCCTTTGTTTGTTTAGGATTTTTTTTTTGTTGTTGTTGGGATAGTGTAGTGCTTTGGCTTCAGTTTGGATTCATCTCTTTTGACTTTATAAATCTACAATGTACAAGTCTGTATCTTAGTTGTCTAGTTTTTCTTTAGACTAAAAGGAGATAAATAAGCAGTTTTAGGGAAAAATTCATCTCTTTCCATGAAAGAGATGAAATTTAGATTCTGTAAGTGCCATTTCTTTCTAGTTAGTTTAAAGGACTGACCGATGACTTAAGGAGCTTGCTCTGTGCCTGACTGTTTTTTTCCAAGAAGGTGAAATCACCTAGTCACTTGGGTCTGTGGTTTGTTCCCTTTTTTTAAGGAAAATTTTCATTCTTTTTAATGTAAAAAGCACTGGTTCTATTGAAAACAACATTGCTAATGTCTTTAGGCTGCTTTTCTTCTGGATTTACAATTGAGTCTTGATGATGATTTCTAGTTTGCACATCTCAACACGTAAAGTTCAGTATTAGGCGAAGGTTTCAATTTCCTTTAGAAGTTTTGGAAACTGCCTGTTTAACTGGATGATTCTTCTTTTTTTTTCAGGTTTTTTTTTTTTTTTTTTTTTTCACAAAACATCATTCAAAAGAGGTGTAGATATCAGTTCTTAGCCATGACACCAGTGGTAGTTCATTCAGACTTTACACAATGTGGTACCTGGCAACAGGTTCATAAATATTAGCTTGAGCTTGAAGGTCATCTCCCTCAGCTCTCTTTAGAGTCAGTGGAAAGGGTCTTGAGGGGATCATTCAGAGAACCTAAACTAAGCTTATTTTTCTGCTCTGAATAGCCCATTATTCTGCCTCCCTCTCCACTGACAGGGAAGCTGGGAGAGCAGATTCTCAGGTCTGACTCGGTGTTTGACTATCCCCATGTGTAAATACACAGAGGACTCCAATGCTCTGGAAGCACTTATGGGTCATTGTACAGCCACTAAGGTATAGGTTGGAAATGAAGGTTCTTGTCCCAAATTGTATAGAGGGAGTTAACCACAGGCTATTTTCTTTGCATCTTTAAACAAGCATCACACTGTAGCATGTCAGATGGAGTAAAAAACTGTTTATTCTAATATATTAGATATTTTTTTATTTTAAGATACAGAATGATAGGGGTTTGGGTGCACGTGTTATTTAGTTTTCTAATTCTGATTTTTTCTATATATTCTGAGTTTCAGATAGGAGTTTTCAAATATGCATACACACATTATGTGACAGATCAGATTTTATTGCTATTGAACACAGCAAAAATATCTTTATTGAATTGAGTGAATATTATCTTGATATTATCTTTATGTAGTCTTGATAATGTTAGCCATAGTATTTATTAATTTTTAATAGATAAATGTGATTTACTAAAATACCATTATATAGGTACCTCAAAGTAAAAGACAAAATATAATCCCTGTGTATTTCTGATGTAATTTGTAGTAAAATAGAAATTAAATTATTTTAAACTGATGGGATAACAGGGTTAATGCAACATAGGGCTCAAGGAGCAAAACGGTCCAGAAAATCACTCTTTTTTGTTAACAATACTGAAATTTAATGTACCTTTGACAACATCAGTTTTATGGTCGAGTTTAATTTTGTAGTGAATTTGAGAAGAAAGCTTTTGTTTGTGACTAACCAATTCATCACTTTTATGATAAAGGTTTATGAAACCCTGAGTTATTAGCTTCCAGTGATATATCACTGTAGTTAATTTTAAACAAGCTTACAGAAGGATATTCAGCATTTTCCCCCTTCTTAATTCTTTTGTTTCAGGAAGGCATTCTGTCTAGAATAAAGACCTGTGAAACATTGGGTGATTTGGAATTTTGGGGGCAGGGATTTTGTTTGGCGGTTTTCTGGTTCCGATTTTTGTTTATTTTTTATTATTTTAGTGAATTATTTAAAAAGAATATGAGCATGCTGAAACTTGAGATTTCACTTTCTGAACTGGATTGTAGGTTTTCTTAAAACGCTTCTCTCTGGGGTTAATATGGACATTTATGGGATAGTATTCCTTTATAAAGGCTTATAGGTATGCTGCTCATTTTGGCAGAATTGTATGAGTCATTTTTAGATGGACTTGGAGCATCTAGATTCTGCATATCAGGTTTCTGTTTGTGAGTCAGCAAAAATGAGTTGCTGATGACCTGTCATTTGCCAAAGGAAGCAGATGTCAATACCTGTGGTTCCCAGAGGCATCCTGTGCCCGTGGAGGCATGGTGCTTCCTCCCTGCTCCCCACTGAGGTGTCTCCCGGCTGGATTCTGCAGTAGCCCGAGCTGCAGGACCACACCACCCTCTCAGTCCTCGTAGGGTACGGGCTGTGAGCAGCCAGGTACAGCCCCAACAAATATTGATGGCCTTAAGATTACATGTTGAGTGCCTGAGGTGTCTGTGCATCAAAGCGATACCTCTCACAGAACTCCAATTACTGTAAGGTAAGTAATTAGTCTCTCTTTCGGATTTTTTTTTCCCTCTTCCCATGATTATTCTTACAAACAGGCAAATTGATTAAGTCTCTATATATGCTTTAAAGGGCTTATCTGAGAAAGTGATGACTGCAAAAGCTATCTGTAAAAACAAATTTTGAATTGGTTTCTTTTAGCCTTTAGTTTTAAAAATAAACTACCAAAAAGTCTGCCTCTTCCCGTGAAATTTTTATGTATCTCCCTGATCTGCAGTGACTAAATGATGAATAGATAAATGAACTATTTATTGCATACACAGGTGGAAGAACTAAGTATGCTTTCAAATATCCAGAGCTGTTGCATAATATCTGGTGATTCTCAGAAGAGTAAAGATAATAGTTTTCAAAAGATTTCAGTCTTGTTTTGAGGTTTTAAATTCAGTGGTCATCTTACATTTTTTTTAATATAATGCTTCTAAATAAGTGACCCAGTACCTTAATTATTGAAGTTACTTCTTCACTTTTGATATCTGCACTTTGGAAAATAAACAGAAAGCAGTCTGCTTATGTATTCCTGTATGTCTTCCTCTGATGATTTTATTTTCACTGGCTTTCTCTTGGAATTCTGCTGAAAATTTCTATGTTTGTATAGGCCACTGAATTCTCACAGAAAGCCATCTCTGATTAGATTCTTCTGTTGTTTCTTCACCAGTTAATTACATTTCTTAAGCAGAGCCACAAATGTAAACTGAGACACATAACTTTTATGGTTTATTCAGTAGACCGCATTGCATATTTTGGATTGGTTAGCTATGTCCTATTATTAAAAGAGTCTGTAAAGGAACATGTCTTTTTGATACTAGTGTGAAGTTACATTTTGTAAATTCAGTGACCCAGTATTTTGTAGCATTTCATATGAACCAGATGAGAAAATGAACAAAGACTAAATGCATGAGTCATTATTTGCTGAAAGGATCTTGTGTTCGCATTTTAATTGTGCCCCTCAGAGAGAACATGTATGTTTCTTGTTTTGCAGGGATTGAAGGTTTTCTCTAGTGAATATCAGAATAAATGTGCAGTTCTCTCCTCTTGCTGTTCTTTCAACCGGAAAGTATGATGCAGCCCCAGCATGTACTCTCCAGTATGAAAAGTATGGAGTTTTAGAGGGTATTGACTAAATACTGTGGTGATTTAAAAAAACTGTCTCCGTCTGGAAAAAATCCTAACCCTTTAAAAGGTTCAAAAACTGCATGCATTAACAGAATAGAAAACCATCTTGACACTAAGCCAGTTGCTTTATATAATTATCTCATTGTATAATTAATACTGGGGAAAGAAAGGTAAAAGTAGTTAAATACTTAATGCAAAGGGATGGAAATTTTAATAAAATATTAATGCATTTATTATAAAAAATTATTTTGGTTCTGAATACTGGAAAAATATAATTTACTTGTATTTTGGTATATTTTCTGTTCTAAGCTGATAATAAAAAGTGGCCCAACCTCGTTGTCTTGGAAGCAAAGGATGCTATGGATTTAAAAAGATGCGATGTGTAGAAGCCTCAAATTAATGAATTCACTGAAATATGATTTTCAAGAGAGAAAATGCATGGAAAACTTTCCAAGGCTTTCTTACTCTGAGGAGCATAATTCAGGGGCATTTTGAACTTTGATAGTTGAGAAATTTCCATATAAATGTCTTTGGAAAAGTGACAAATGTAGGTGCAGTACCCTAAGTAGATAAGGAAGCATCTTTCCCTCTCACAATTTTTGATCCAGCAGTCATTTTATATTCTGCATACTGTCCCCATTAGAATCTGAGAGGAAAAACAGCTGCAGTTTTAACTACAACAGCATAACATATTTAATTTTACTGTCATTTTTTTCAAAAATGTTTTACAAGCATGGGTAAATTGTTTTCTATTTCAGAAGTAATGTAATCCGGGATTTAGGAAAAAAAAGGTTTGAATTCTAAAGACATTTACTTGCCATGTTTGGTTTTGTGTTTACTATGAAAACATAACAGAAATACCTGTTTTACTGATCAGAGTGTAGTAAAATAGCAGTATTATGATTTATGTAAAAGTATAAATCTTAATCTCTACAAAGTGGTCCAGAGAGTTCATAAACATGCACTTACTGAATGTTTTGATGTTAGCTGTTTAAGCCTGAAAACTGGTTTACAGTGAAACTGTTGGATGGAATTTTCAACACTCTACTGGTTAAAAGATTTGAAACTTTATTAAACTTATGGCATGATTGCCCATTGTCTCAGCCAGCTTTCATCACACTGACAGATCTCTGGATGTCTTTTAAAAATTGGCAATATTTTTTGGTTGTCCCTTGAATTACAATTAAAGTTATATCTACTTGGACATCTTTGTCTTTCTTAAAATCAGGCTTCCCACCAGTACTTACTTTCAGCCACTTAAAATAAAGGCTGATGTTATCCATATAGATTTTTTTCCTTGACGTTCTGGTTTTCATCAGAAAATCGAACCTAGTATGATATTTTTTATGGATTATTTTTCAGGATTTAGAGGATTCCACATTATTGTTAATAGTGATATCAATAGGAGATGATCACACATGACAAATGTCAGATCATTATCTGACAATATTTATAACAAAGATGCTTTGTTATAAATGTATCATTTTGAATTTCAACCAATACTTTTATTTTTTGTCTTATTTTTATCACAACAGGAAGTAGCAAATGAAAAGTTTTAGTAAAGTTACTACAATAAACAATCCAATGATACGTGAATAATTATTTCCTGTTGTCAGTTCTCCTTTTGTGAAAATCATGTCTTAAATATTGTTGAACTATCTTGAATTCTGTGGATATGACTAAGTGGACTTGATTTCATAACTTACATTTTAAATAGCTTTTGGAACTTACTGGCTGCTGATAGTTATCCTGACTGGATAACTTTTGTGTTATTAACTACCACTGCAGTATGTGTGACAGGAACATCAGCTTTCAAGGAATAGGTGACTAATTCTTCAAAGATGAGACAATGCATGTTCTGTAGTCACAGAAAATTGCTAGAGATACTAGAGTAGTTTTCTTTAGTATAATGAAGTCTTAAAAATTTTTTGTTAAAACAAAAAATAGTCTGGATAGAAGAAAAATTTTTGTTTCAACCACTAGCTATTTAGATAAATTTTCTATAACGAATATTCGCAAAGAATGTTCAGAGTTATTGATGTTTTTCTATATTACATTTTACTTTGAGAGAAAAAAAAAGGCAAATAGTCAGGACTTATTATTTTAAGAATCATTTATTTTAAACAGCTTTTCACATAGATTTCTGATGCTCAGAGTTTTATTTGGCTGGGTGTTATGGACAAGCTAAAAAGAGATTTTAAATCCCCTACAGCAGCATTTCTACTGAGATAAAAATATTAAGAGGAAATAGTTTTTCTGGTGAAGATTATCTGTCTTAACGTAATGGTTTTGGAAAAAGTAATGAAATGTGGACTGAGATGTAGGCATTTTTGAGAATCTCAGACTGCTTTCTGTAGTAAATTTGTTTATCAGAACCACTAAATAGGTCTCCAAAAGTAATGAAGAGAATATTTACACTAGGTGCAGATTATACTGCACATGCTCTTTGGCTTCTTTTCTTATTTCTTTTTCTACAGCCTTCTCTTTGAAGTTA
The DNA here is from genome assembly GCA_032173965.1 of Sitta carolinensis. NCBI lineage: Eukaryota > Metazoa > Chordata > Aves > Passeriformes > Sittidae > Sitta > Sitta carolinensis. The sequence goes on from CM063284.1 coordinate 133,652,516, forward strand.
TGCAGATGTATTCTTCCCTCTTTCTTCTGTCTCTCCATTTCTTCTTGTGCTGAAGGTATTGAGGAGTAATTTGTGGTCACATTCTGCAGAGCAGCTTTTTTGTGAAGATTGAGTCATATATCCTTCTTATACTTTGCATTTTCCGACTAAATTCCAAAAAAAGGTTTGATATTTGCCATGGACTTCTTTTTGATTCATTACTAATGTAACAAATGCAGAAGAATGGAGTGATGCTGCTAATCAGAGTATGTGTGTGTTGGTGTTATAAGCATCTTGGTTTCCATACAAGAGAATATGGCAATGAACATTGAAACTTTCTCATACAGTTGCAGCATTGAAGGCTTTGCTTAAGAGTTGTAATTTCACCTGAATTGTGTTCATGGCTAGGCACAACTCTGCACAATATTGCGTAAGAATGGTGAAGATAGCATATTAAATAATTTTAGCTGTAAAAGTAATTGTTAGAAATTGGAGAGCAATTGTACCATTATTCCTTAGTGTACTACTTACTGTAAGAAAATCACACAGGTTGCCTCAAACCAAGAATTCTGGGAGTTTTCTAATTTAAATTGCAATTTTCAATCTTTCTGTTTGCTTATTATCTACTTCTTTCAGTGTTATCCCCCATGATGATCTTGGATCTTTGCTTGAGAAAAGCCTGCGTAGTCCTGTTCATATGAAGACATCATTGAATCCAATGAGTGTTTTTGTCTCCCTCAGAATGGGGTGTCATAAAAGATAACCCACAAAGATAATATGATTTGTCAGAAAAGTATTCTGAAGATAAATGCTTTAAAAATATACTTTATTGGGAGGCCTGATTTGCAAACAGATTCTCTGGTGGAAGAGATCTGATTCACAGCACTGCATCTGAAAGCTAAACGCCTCCTCTTAAAATATGGTGTAAGATTATAGAGGTTCTGGATCCCTCATGTTGGTAATGTGGTTTAACCAATGTCACATGATACTTTTGATGGCAAAGAACAGGAACATGTGTGGATTCAGGAAGACTAACTAAAATATAAAAGGCATATCTGTATAAGGTGGATTTCTTTTACTTTTCTCTTTTGCCACCTGGTATGTGCCTCAGTATGCCAGTCAACTATTGGGCAGAAAAAGAATTGGAAAGTTTAAAAAATGCATGAGCAGAAAACAAGTTTTGCAATAAAATATGTGTGCAGGTTGTGTTGCTGGAAGAAACCTATATTTGGGTCTTGGACACCAAAACAAATGAATTTCTGCATTAGAATATTTGGAGTATTTATGTATTGGCGTGCTACATGAAACTAGCATAATTATTGTTAGCAGGTAGCTTGACAGCAGAGGGGATCAGGAAAGGAAATCAAGTCTGAGTTGAAGCTCCCTTTAATAGTCAGCAAGCTTAAGAAAGAAGTCCAGAGGATTAATTGTCGCTTGATCTTTGGATGTAATATATATTGAAAACCCCCTCTTAAGCTGACACTTGAGCTTGGTCATGGAATCAGGATGTAACACTGCTTTTTCACATGTCCTCATCAAAATCACTTGTTACTCGCTTCTGAAGGCTGTTCATATGAGCATTTTTGTAAGGGTTCCTAGTTTCCTGGCTTTACTCATGCAGTTGTTCCCAGTTTTTAAAGGGTATTTGCTACAAAGACACTTTCAGGCACCTGCAAGCTTGCCATAAGCAATGAAATATGGAGACTTGTACTCCTTCCTGTTTTACTCTATCAAGGAGATTTACTGAAAATTAAAGTTTGTGAGTATATGTCCTAAGGCCCTTTGTGATCTTGAATTTTTACTCTTGGCTACCCCCGTATTTTTCAAGAGACAAAGTGGCTGGTTGTTTTTGTGTGTGGTTTGTTGGCATTTTTTTTTTTTTAAGGTGAGGAATAAATTATTATTGTCTTGTTAGTAGTCTAAGGCTGATTAGGAAATAAGTTTCTCAGTTAACTCCCTCCTTTCCTTTCAGTTCATAAACAAGAAGGTGCCATTGGCATGAAATGCTGTCCCATTCCAGACCAAAAGATTCTATTCTGGGGCAATCCATTCCAGGAAGGAAGAATAAGGGACAAATCATTCCTAATTATATAAAGCCTAACAAAATTATATGTGAAAACCTGGGAGTGGGAATGATAAGGAACATTGGGAAGCAGAAATATTTCTGAGCATGTTTTTAGGAAACTAAACAAAGAAGAGTATCATGATTTGTTCCTGAACAGGTACTTAGCCTGTACTTACACTGAGCAAATTGTAGCTCCTGCAGAATTTACAACATTCCTCTGTGTTTCTAACAGGCATTGTTATTACAGGGGATGAAATGACAGAAACTTAGATTAGATTAGAAATATCTTTGTTTGGATTTTATTTTGTGTCCATCTTTCCTAGCTTTTTTTTTTTTTTTTTTTTTTTTTTTTTTTTTTTTTTTTTGTTGATTTCTTTAGGCAGTATTTGTAAAGCTGTAATCTCAATTTACAATTTTTTTTCTTTTAAAATTGCTATTAGCCACAATTTCATTATCTTTTTGAATACCACTTCCTTAGATTAAGAATTTACCTTGATGAGATTCTTTGCCCAATCACTAGTTTGTATCAACTAATGATCCATACTGATTGCAAGACCTACACCTTCCACATAAAATAATTAATGCAAGCATTTTAGTCTACTTCACTGAAATGCATATGCCTATGTTTGTTTTAGCTCCCTTGTATTTTTAAGATAATAGCAGTTCCCAGTCCAGGTTCTTGCAGTACATATAGGCTCCTCTGGTAGTCCCTCTGTTTATACATAATTTGTGTAAAATGCCAATCATCTCATTGTCTCTACTAAAATCTTCCATAATTTTATTTTATGTGATGAATAGATCCATTATCTTCGATAATCTGAAACTAAATCTTCAAGTCCAGGTTGTTGTACAAGTTAAAGGCTCTTTTTAAATCCAGAATTTATGAACAGAAAATTACCATTTGCAGTCAGTAATACAACATGGCCCTTCTAATGTTAGGTTGACATGACCTGATAATGTTGAGAAAGAGAGAAAACAGAATTTTGCATTAAGTTGATTTAGCATGAATGACATAGTTGCCAACCTTTGCCAGCCTTGCAATGTCCTCAAGTGCTTTGCTGGACAAGCCTTTGCCTTTGAATCTCAATCCTTGATGATTCTTGACAAAGGTTGTTCACAATGTCTGGCATGTTGAATCTAGGATACGAACAAGATTTTCATGTTAAGTTTCTGTCTTGCAAAAATGTGTGTTATTCCTAATGACGTTAGAAGTTTGACTTTTTTCTCATGTTTCAGTGTAAAAAAATTCCACTTGACATTACCTTAGTGTTGAAGCAGAGTAGGTGAATCTCCCTTGGCCCTCTACTCTGGAGGTCTCTGGGTGTGTTGCACTGGGAGGAACTCTCCTCTCAAATCATGCTGGTGCAATGTGACTGTTGTATGTAATTAATGGTCTAGTGGAACAGACATCACAAGGCACAAGAGCGAGTGCAGAATAAACAATCAGCAAGGCAATGCACAGCACTCTGACATCATCATGAATAAATAAAGTGCTTCCCTCTTAAATGAATGAGGAAGAGAAAATAAGTTGTAATGTTCCTCTATTTTTGAAATGAAATTTATGTTTTTATATTGTATTTTTATAACATGGAATACCCTTTTGAAGTCATAGGTAAAGATTCTGCTTTCATTTAAAGCGATCGAATACCTCTTAGAGTCTTTCTAAAGTGAAATTTTCCTCATATGCCAAATATTTTGATAATATTGAGCAAATGCTAGCTAGAAAATGCTTCTGTATCATTAAGGTCAGCTTTTAGCCTTCACTCTACTGATCAGCAACTGCACCTGACTTCTCCATTCACAGACAGTTTCTAATTTGTTTTTGAAGATATTGAAACTAGTAGAAAAAAGGAAAAAGGGGCCAAAGAAGTGATGTCCATGGCCTCTACCCTAATATCTTTCAGTCCACTTTTCACAAAACTTAACCTTAGAAAACCTTTTATTTTTTATGAAGTATTGATGAAGATAATTCGCTTAAGGCTTTTCCTGTATTTTAAGTGTATTTTATCTGCTGAAAGAATTTTCTAACATGGCTATAATTATCCACTTTCTTTTCTTCTCTGCCTCTCCCTCCACCCTCTATCCTAAATTGCTATGTATTTATGAATCAAACTCAAAATTCCAACAAAGTAATGTTGGTTTTTCTCACCTTGTTACAGGACTTGCAGCAGTAGGGAAATGGTGAGTTAGTACAAATGTAAAAGTCCTTCAGGTTGTGCTTTTAGTAGCATATAATACATATAAACCAAAATAATCTAATCCATTGTTTTGGGAAATATCTCCCTAATGAAGAAGGTAAATTAGCTTGGTGCCATTGTAAGGACAAATATAAGGAATTTAATTAGATTTTTTTCCCTTCTCAACAAAGTTTCATTCATATCCGGCATTTATGTCATTTCTGTAAAAGCATCCAAGAAGAAATCAAACTACGTGATCATGTTTAATATTCTCTCATTATTATATATGAATCTATTAATATTGTAACTGTTTTGTGTTATTTCACCTCAATATGCATTTCAAAATTACTACATACCATGAAATATTCTTTGCTAATTGTAAAAGACAGATCTGTCCAACTATCCATTTTGACCATTTAAATTACAGAAACTAAATTACTGAAACGTGATAATTTTCTGCTCTGTCAACTCAAGCATCTTGAATAATTTTTATAGCCTGGCTCCCTTGCCTGTTATCTAGTTGATCTCATACTTGAAAAGTGCTTCAGTGAGCAAACATTTAACCTTTTGTGTTCAGGTCAACAATGAAAGTAAAGTTTAACTTAAAACATACTAGAGGTCCCCAAAATCTGACAATAGGAGTACTGAGAGAGATGAAGTCATCATTAATCTTAAAAAGATTTCATGAGTTCATAAAATGCTTTTAAATCATTATTTTACCTTTTTTCCTTGTTCCATTACATTGTTCTTGTTCCTTTCTCTCTTGCCTTAGCTGATTGATCACACTCTGCTTAAGGCTGAGTTACCAAGCGTGTTCTGTCACTTTTGTAATGGACTTGTTATCAAAGGTGCTGAGAACCTGTATAATTTGTATAAAACTCTCAGTGTTTGTCAGCAATTTGCCATGTGAGTCTAGTTGGTATTGACAGGCCCTCTGGTTATTCTCATACCTTTTCTAGAAATTCTGTAATTGATGGAAAAAGGGACCAATGTTGTCAAAAATCTGCTAATACATAGCCTGAACTTCAGTTAGAATTCTATCATTTGACTTTGTAGAATCCTGCTGAAAACAAGTTTATTGGATAAAACAGATAATGTTGGTGACAGGAACTGTAAAACATGATTTAGTTGGGATGGTTATATATGCATGACATTACAAAATGAGCATTCATTTCTCCTGTGAAATATAAAAAGCTGACATCTTATTTTAGAAGTACAAGTAGAGTAACTAAGTCTCTCTTCATTGCAGTAGAATTTAGAATACATCTATGAACTTGTTTATGTTACAAGATGAAGTTTATTTTAGTTGTTTCATTTTAAATTGCCTTAGATTTACAGACAACTGTCTTGGAAGAAACACAGTTATACACTTCAGTGAATTTTATTCATTTCTATTGTGTTTCTAGTAATTCTGTAAGGACTGTTCAATATTGTTTTGTTTCCTGCTAGAAGTGGTTGCTATTTTCCTCTATGTGGTCTGTACTTTTGTCATCTTAACTGGGTGCTACCTTTTCATACAGAAGCTGCTAAGCTGCCAGGTTACCCTTTTCACTTCCCAGTGTTCACTTCCACACACTTGCTGGAGTACCTAGTGGTCTTCCATAAAGATTTTTGCAACCATCCATGAATATGAAGCCTTCTGTAGAAGGCTTCATATGGAGCCGCTTTTAGGCAAGGCTTGCTCTAGAGCAGACACCTCTAACAGGTGATAAGAGAATAAAGGAGGAGGAATATCCAGGGCTGGTCTCAGCTCTGCAGAAAAACAAAGTAATGCTGGTAGAAATACCTACATCAGGGATCTGAACTGAGTATCTAAGGATGGCTTTTTGACCTGTTGATATTTCAGAAACCAGGCTGTTGTTATCTGTGTGAGGTTGTTACTGCATGATAGTGTGATGGGAAATTTTTCAGGCAGTGTCTCTGAAAACTCAGCAGCACAGACATGGTTTCCATCCTACCCTCCTGCCTGAGAGGCTCTGAACTGAAGGAGCTCTGTCTAGATGGCCAGAACCATTTGATCCTGAACATTTTGGTATGTAACAGCTGTGTATTGCGAGCCCACTTCTTAAACTATCGTGGAGAAAATTCTTTTGCTTAAAAAACATTGTAAAATCATGTCCTACCAATACATAATATAGGTGCTGTAGTTTTTACAGAAATACAACTTTTCACTAAACTCATGGTCTGCTTCTATGATAGACTTAGGTGTTACTTTAAAATTTAATTTACTTTTAAATGTAATCCCATCTCACCAATGTCTTGAGAATGGCAGTTGAATGAGATATTTAAAGTTTTATGGTAATTTCCAAGAGCTATTTGTGGGGAACCCCTTTGCTTTATTTGGTTCTTCTTTTCAGGGTCGGAATTAAAAGCACGAGAGGCAGAAATTGTGTTCGGACTTCAGTGCTCTTTTTAATCTAAGTTACAGCCTCATTGACCATGAGTGTTTCTACATGCTAAATTAACAAGGCAAAATGGAGTACAAAGAGAAGCTTCAAGGTCCTTTTAAGCCTAAACTATCCAATTATGAGATGCCGACAAATTTATTTTAACTTTTAACCCAATAACCAGTCACCCATGTCCTGCACAGTGGATTCTCTTAACCAATCACACAAAATCACCCAAACTTGTGAAGAAGGACAAGAATAAGACTATGCCCTAAACTCTCCATCTTGTTACATATATATTATTTTAACTAGCTACCTTAAAGTCTTAATTTCTCGCCCTGTGATATAACACACTTCTTTTCAACTACACTCTCACACACTGAGTGATATCACTCGGTTTTGGAAGCCCTTCTCAGGGCCTCAGGTCAAATGCAGTATACGTTTGTGGATCATTCCCTGCCAGCACAGAAAGCCTGAAATTCTCTTTATCCAGGGTTCCAACACTACTGAATGCACCTGTCTCATTCCATAGTGGTCCAGCCAGTGTTCCCCAGCAGGAACACATTTACCCTGACAGCTCGGTCTTGGAGAAGTTGGTGCAGACAGCCCATCATTCATTGGTGAGCCACCACTGATCTAATTCACTAGATTTAATAATGGGCCTTTACCTCCCGTTACGAAGGAAACTGGACATTTTCACTGTTTTTTCATTTTTCATTTTATGCTTGCTCTTTTATGGAGGCATCAAAACAGCTCAGTATGATCTATTTAATCTCTTCCTGACTGAAATGTGAATCACAGAGATATTTTAAAACTAAAGTTCATTGTATGATATCACATTTCTATTGTAATTCTGGATGCAATGAAGAGAGAGAAAGGAAAAACCAAATATGTACTTACTTAAGTTCACTAGTAAAGTTAGAGTTTTATAGGTTCAACAGTCCCGAACAACCTCCAGATTTTATTAGGGAAAACAATTCTCAAATGACAGTTCATGTCGCCGATATTTTCTTAGTTTGGTCATTATTGAAATAGCTTTATTTTTTTATGCAATGGTGATAATGCCCACATAATAATGGAGCGTTTCTTTGAAAGAAAATTCTCACTGTCATGAAACTTCAGGGTTTCCTTTGAAGAACCAGGATAGTTTCAGCTGCTGGTAAAAGCACCTGCTGAACAATTCCTATGGTAAGAAAAGGAAGCACTAAAAAATATATTGGACTCAAAATTAGATGAAATGATGTAGAGATGAAGTCTATTATGATATATTCTTTGTGATGGCTGAGCAAATAAACTTTAATGTTAGAGTGCCTTTCCTAGGAATTTGAGCTCGCTATTATTGAGGTGGGGAAAATCTAGGTTTCTGTTGTCTTTATTTTTCCCATGTCACGCTACTTTGTCATGGCTTAAAAATATTGTACTCAGATTTGGTTGGTGCTTTATATTAAACATAATGTATTTGTAATCTAGTTCACATGGGTAGAAAATTGTAGAAAAATGTCTTTATTTAAGGCAAATGAAGGTATACATTTGCTTTCTATTATTTTCACATTTTCAGCATATTTTGAGTGTGAGTTTTGATGACTGTTTCTGGAAATAATTAGTCCATTAATTGTTACTGGGTTTTTTAAACTTTTTAAATGGTTTACAGTATGTGCAGCACATCAGACTGAAACAGATGCCACAACTATTTTAGCCTAATAGTTGAAAATTATACCAAAATTCAACTTCTTACAAACTAAAAGTATAGGTATTACATAACTTCATTTGAGACCTAGAACATAAAGAAAATGCTGGAACTAGTATCACAAAACATGAAATACTGGACCTACCTGCACAATTTTAAAAATAGTTTAAATGAAATGTCCTGACCAGCATGTACATTTGTAGGCAATAGTACTGTAGCAAGGCACTAATCAGCTAAGTACCATAATCCTCCTTATAGGGTAAATTCTTACTTGACCTCCAGCTATATACAGCACATGGTAACAGCATTAAACTATAACACTCCTCTCATGCTCTCAATAGCTTCCCATTGGGTCAGCTCTCTGACTTGAATTGCTGTTTTTTCAGATACAAGTTTTTTTTTTCTAGATGCCTTATGTTTTATAAGTGCTTTTTGGGGAAGGGAAGGGTCTGTAAAGTACATATCTAAAAAATTGTGTCTCGAAATTAAGAGACTGTTTATATGATTTCACTGAACCTAGAGGATTAAATGAAAGCACTAGCGAGAACAGAAATTGATGTATTCTCATGAACCCGAGGCTTCCTACTTCCCAGATGTGCAGTGGCTGATCAAAAGGTAAAGCAGGGAAGAAAGATGCAGAATGTGTTGTGTGAAAACAATGTCTAATGCTCAGCATTTCTTGTTCTTCTGGGGGATGATAAGGGGGATATTTTTTACTCTGAGTAAAAACCTCAGTGGAAGTACTGAAGAACTTTTTCTTGTGCTTCAGATATAATGCAAATATTATCTTTAACAAAATATTTTGCTTACCTATAATTTAGTTTCTTAAATTGTATTCTATTTTCTGTGATAAAAAATTCTTGAAACATTGTATTTCTTTTAATAAAAATAGTATATGTAGAATTTTGAAATGTTCTTTTATTTTATATACTTTGTACTTTTTAGCAACCATTCAGTATTACATAAATCATTCTTATGTTGGTGTTTCTGTGACCTACTATTCTTTTAACACCATGTGTTTTAAACTTACTTAAATCCTGCTGTTAGACAGCTGTTAATTGATTCCACCCTTCTGCAAATGATTTCTCTAGTGTCAGTACTGATGCAGATAGCCAGAATGCCCATTCTTACCAATTGTTCTTGAAAACAATCTAATCAGTTTGCTTTTTATTATTGTTTGTATTGTTATCTTTTTTGAGACAAAATTTTTGCCTAAAGAAAAGGTGCATTATTGCTTGTTTATCTATCAAGTGGAAATAATTAGCAAAATATTAATTTTGAAAATGTTCAGAAGTAGAAATAAATAAAAATCTTAGTGCGTTTAACCTATTTATAAGAGGTCAGTGTTCATCAATATATCTGAATGAACATTCAGTAAAATACAGTTGTTTTATTCATCAGTTTGCAGTTCTCTAAAATCATATTATATGATTTAAGGGCTGCTGAATACTCAGGCAAAATAAAGGAGGACAAAATAATTTCTGCTGTTAGTCCAGTTTTCCTATCTGTGATGTCCTTGGTTTAAGGAAAAGTGAAATGAATGTGTTACCTAAATATTTGTAGATAGCAATTGGCACTTACAATCACCCCTTTTGTTCAGCAGTTTTTTCCATAATATAACTCTTTTCCTCATACAAATTGAAATTAACCATGCTGCAATGCTGAATTACTTCTCTAGAATAAAAACCTATTGTTTCATAAGTCTGTGCAATCATGTCATGTTCAAAGCAAAATTGTTATCAGTGGTGACTTTAATTATATTAACATTTTGTTACTACAGATTTCCTTTCATTCTGTTGATACAAGCCTGCAGTCAGTGAATTCATATTTTCAGATAAAATCTAGTAGAGATCAACATCTGTTCTACAAGTATTATGCTTCAGTAAATTTACTAATCATCATTGTAAACTTAATTCATATTCTGTGGAGGTATTTAGCTGGGATGTATTGTAATGGTTCAAAGTATGGTTTCTATAACATAAAATTGCAAAGCATGGCTGTCACCCTTGTTTTAAAACAAGTGCCTTGACTGTTTGTTGGATACAACACATAGAAATGCAAAATTTCAAATAGTAGAACTATCCTTAAATGATCACTCAGAGACCAAAAAATGCAGTTTCCCTGACAGGAGCCATATAGTAAAGGAGAGATGAAGCCCTGTTCAGTGTGTTTGATGAGGTCTCTAGCAAGAAGTATCTTGTTATGCATGTATCTTGCCATGCCTGTACCTTGCACGGCTTTTATGACAAAGTTCTTCTGGAAAATGTAATTTTTTATCTTCTCTGAATTATTCTTTCGTGTATTGAAAGGATCACATTTTGAGTTAAGCAAAATTACAATATGTGCAGGAGAGATGTTTTCAGTTTTAATTTTCCTTTCAACTTCATTCCTTGATAATTTATAGGAAAGAGAGAAAAAAAGATTAAAGTATTGTCTAGTAAATTATAGTTAGGTCTTACAAGTAGATGGCCAATATTCAGTTTTCAAGTAGCTGATGGCTCAGGCCCAGAGACCATTATTTAATTGACCCAAAGCTTCTGATAAATAATACTCTTCAAGTAAATGCAACTTGATTCAAACACAACTTTAGAATGATGTTTTCAAGAAAGTTTTCTCCAGTTCATCTGTGCATTCTATTAGTCTGAAAAAAATATTAAATTAAATTAAAAATTATTAGCAGGAGGGTCTGACATCTAGTTTCGACAGTGATATAAATACTTTACATATTGCAATGTTTGTTAATGTCTCTGACTTCTGAAATGTGATGGATACTTAATTTTTTTAATTTCCTTTTCTACAGTATATTTGGGCAAATTTCCTAAAAACCTAAATCAAAGCAGAAGACTGTTTCTCTCAAGGAAGAATACAAATGAATGTCAAAAACTTTCAATATATTTAGTTCCATCATGGAAATTACAGCCATCAAAGCTGAATAGCTGTCTTATATTCTTTTATGTTGTATTTTAAGCACTTAATTCTTGTAATGTGGGGGAGTTGAATAATTTAACTTTATGAGCAGGAGTACAGACTACAGTCAAGCTATTTGCTTTTCCATAATATTAGTGATATCTGTAGTGCACTGCAAATAAGGTTTCCATCAGTGTAGGGTTATGGGTTATGTATTAAAAGGCCAAATGTCATGTATTGATAAATTACAATAAAAAGAAACATACAGTAATAAGTAGGAAAAAACCACATTTCCTATTCTGTATCTGAAGAAAACCCCACATTTATAGAATGTGCCTGACAAAGCAGTTTTTGCAGGTTCTTGAGTCTTTTAACTGTAATAGAAAATTTATTTTATGGCTGTTTCTAACAGGTAGCAATCACAGTGGCCTGGAGGATTTTTCAGAAAAGGTGTGATAACCTTTTTAGAAAAGGTGTTAATCCTTCTGACAAGAGATATATAGTGCTTAGTTCAGCTGGCAGCTGGAGGGTGCATATCACACCCTTAAAGTTCACTTAGGTTTTAAAGTTCCAGGGAAGACCTGTAAAGGCAGGAGTAGTCATTTTCCATGTATCCAGCTGGATGAAAAGGTTTTTTAAGGTATCTTTAAGGTAGTTAATGGTGACAAATGAATTAGACAGACACTCATGAAGGTGAGTGGGAATTAGCTAGTGATCTAAAAAATAGCAGCAGATTTTTAATAGTAGGGATAGGCTAGAAGTTTTCATCAGTACTCGTTCCCTCCTACTGTGATTTCATAACTCTGATTTAAAATGTATAGCATTCATTGTACAACTCTTGTGTATAGCAGGTATTTTTAAAATTAAAAAAATGTTGAATAATAAGGAGGGGGTAATTGATGATCAGTAAAGAGAATGACAGACTTTAACACAAAGGGTCTGGTGACTGCAGGGCACCAGAGGGTTCCCTTCTCCTGAGGGAACGTTGCTGGCTGATCAGGTGTACAGCTACAGATTTATTTCTGATGGACAGGACTACAACTTCTGGTTAATTCAGTAACTTCAGTAGTGAAGTTAGATGACTTCAACAGGAATGAAATTAATTAGGAAGGGGGTTTAATAATGACAGTCAACATAGGCCAGGAATTAAATGTATTACTTTTTTCTATCAGGCTGCTTTCTCTGAAGAAAAGCACTGTATTTTCAGGTAGGTCCTTTCCCTTGCATGAGTCCTAGTAGTTGCCACATGCAAGGCAGCCATGCAAAACTTTTTCCATCATGAAAGGTTGGAGTAGATTGAGGACCTGGCTGCTCTTCATATTACTTTATTATTAAAGCCATAGGTGGTTTCCTGTATTTACGTCTTAAATGGAGGAAGGAAAATGACTGCATGTAGTAAATGTAGCCCACGAGGTTAGAGAATGTTTGTGAAAGTGGTATAAAAATATAATGATAAATCAACACATCTTACTCTCATTAAGAAAGTTCATGCCAGAAAAAACAGGTGTATTTTTTAGTAAGTCATGTGTCAGTTCATCTGGCGATGTTTCCTTAAAAGAAATATTTTCCTCACGAACAAGTCTACAATAATACATTATAGCCATAATGTCATCAGAAGAGGATTGCATGCGTGAGGACACTGTGACATTGAGTGATATATTAATTTATTTATATATATATATACACACATTTTGTGTATGTTTATATAATCTATTTGTAACTAAACCAATTCTTACTTTTGTGTTGTTTGTATTGCTGTAGATACAAGTATGCAAATGTTTTATACTGAAGCATGGTTGCACTCAGACTGCTCCAAGGCACATGTGAGATTTATCAAACTAGAATCTGTATGGCTTTGTGTATTATAATGTTTATCATGGAGCTAATCTTATAAACCATATGTACTAGAGTGTTTTAATGCTTTGGAGGATCAAATTGATGCAAAAAATGTGGCTCTGAAGACACATGATCTATAGGTTATATAGACTGAGTATACACACTGTGAGTATTAACAGTATAGTGTGTGTACATTTCATGTGTACATGTGTTTGTCTCAATCTTGGAGTGAGAGTCACATGAATGAATGCCTGTATCTGAAGAGTGCAGATTTTTCCTGTATGGGGGACACAGCTGGGGAGGGGAAGCTATGTATACTTTTGCTATATCCATGACAGAAATTTTCAGGGATTGGGTAATTTGCTATTGGAACAACTTATTTTGGGATGCGGCCTAATTTTCATCATCTGAAGTATATAAGTGAAAAATATTTATCTTCCTTAAAGAATTTCTGCATCTAATCTCTTTTGCCTTGTTGAAATTTCTGGGTCTTTGCAAACTGTGTGCATTTGGGTAGTTCTGTTGTTCTGATTGTTCCTTCCTGTTGGCCATTGTGGTTCTAGTCTTATGAAACTCTGTCCATATCATATTAGAGTGATTCAAGTTGAGTCCCCAGTAGCAGAATCTGTAGAGATTCTGTAAAACTTACAGAGGTTATAATTTATGCTGGTATTAACTGTAACAAGACAGATAGGACATCTTAGCTTCACTGTAAGCAAATAGGCATCTGCATGATGCTTATAGAACTTTCCATGCTTCACATGAAGAGTTTAATTTTTGCAAGATTGAATTAGTTTTCTCATTTGCAGATGCCATTGAGAAGCTAAAGTACTTTACTATTTACAAGGAAATACTGGATCCAAATATCTTAAACACAATTTAATAATTCTGTATGGTACCTAAAAAAGTACAGAATGCCAGTTTGGCAGTCACCCCACATGCCACACACACTCTGCACTGACAGTTGTGGTTTTCCCTTGCTGAGCAGAGACTGCATTTCATTTCTGGCTGTAAAAAGAATGTGTTCCCTCCTATCGAATAGACAGAACCCTTTATACTTTCCTGGAAACCAAGGAGAACCTCTCTCTCCTTCTCCCCTTCACAAAGTTGAAGTGATTCCTTCCTTCTTCTAGGACAGCTGTAATAAAAGAGGGCTTTTTTATTTGCTCATCTTTTTTTCCCTGTCCTTCTAAACACTAGGCAGGACCTCCTGCTTGCTGCCTGCAAGGCTGCCCTTCAGAATTAGTGGTCATTTTGTGAGAGTGATAAACATTTAAAAAGGAATCTTAATTATAAAGGTAGAACTAAATATAAGAAGAAAGAACTAACAATACAGAAATAACTTCTCGTTTGTATTTTCATTACTTAAAGTTTGAGTTGATCTACATTATCCCAGAGAAGGCCCACCTCTTAGTCTCTTTTACCTGGGATTTTTGCTCCAGTTTCCTGCAGGTAACTTCTTCAGATCCATATAGGGTGAAAAGCCAAGCATGAATCAGGACATGTCTGGAAAGTAACATTTTACATGTTTATTACCCTGTAAGGATTGATAAAGGCAAGATTTGAAGAACTAGTAGGATTTTTTCCTGTTTAACTGATCCCTTCTAATCACATAGCAAGCAATGTTGTGTCAAACAGAAAACATAACATTCATTATTTGTTCCAGACACACTTTATGAAAATATTGCATATAAATTAGTCACATGCTTCAATCTATCATTTGCCAGTGTCAGCAAAGAATATTTGTTAATTCTTTTTCCACCTTCCTCTGAAACCTCAGTAGTTGTCTATAGCTAGATGGTGTCAATGACATCGAAGAGTCAATGCTTTATGTGGCACAGGAACTCCATTCTGGTATTTGTCTTGCTCAGATGCTTGGACTAATACTGGTACCATCCATATAGAGGTGAGAAGGACTTTTTCTCAATTCAGGCAGCTTTTAAACTCCTTTCACAACACAAAAATATGGTTTGTTTTCTGAGTTCAGGACTTCTGAGTTCATCTGATTTAGACAAGTTCTGCCATTGAATCTTTGTCTGTTTTCTGCCCTTGGCACAAATTATAGTTTTGTGGGAACTGAAATGTGTGTTTTTGAGCAATAGCAGCTGCTAAAAGAGTAAACTAACTGAATGATCTTTCTAGCCCTAATTTCCATGGTGATTATAAAACTCTATGGAATAGAAGTATGTGGTCAAGTTATATTGTTGTAAAGTGATTACGAAGGATTATAAAATGTTGGTACTTGTAAAGCAGTCATGACTACAAAGTAGCCTAAGTATTTGTATTCTATATTTTATGAAGTCATATTAGCATTTTTCCTTCAAAGCAGTTTTTTTTTTATTCAAACTGTGCACCGTAAGCAGATTTATAGCATGACATGCTTTCTTTAATTTAGTACGGAAAATGAGAGAGCACATTCACAAAGAAATACAATGAACAGATTTTTTTCCCATCAGCTGGTCATTTTATCTTTGAACTAGCATTACCTGTATATTTGTGCTACATGAAATATTTACAGAATTCTCTTTCTGCTTTCTTTCCATGATTATTTAGGAAAAGAAGCCCTTCAATATCAAGAGAACAGAGCAGAAGATACGACCAAAGGGACGAGAGAGACGAATATTCACAGTATGCTACATCAGACAGTGCGATGCCCAGGTCACCATCAGATTATTCAGATAGGCGGTCACAGCGTGGGCCTCAGCTGTACGAAGAGCCTGAACTGGATGATTATAGAGATTCCAACAGAAGGAGCCGCAGGCGTTCCAAGGAGTATCCGGTAGAAGAAGAAGATGCACAAAGCAGGGAAGAATATGAAAGGCAAAGGAGGGAAGAGGAATACCAGGCACGATACCGGAGTGATCCCAATTTGGCTCGTTATCCAGTCAAGCCACAGCCGTATGAGGAACAAATGCGTATCCATGCTGAAGTGTCCCGAGCACGTCATGAACGGAGACATAGCGATGTCTCACTGGCAAATACGGAGTTGGAAGATTCTCGGATGTCCATGCTCAGGATGGAACGGCCATCAAGACAAAGATCAGTGTCTGAGCGTAGGGCTGCCATGGAAAATCAGCGTTCATACTCTATGGAAAGAACTCGAGAGGCTCAGGGACCAAGTCCCAGTCGTCAGAGGACCACAAATCATAGCCCTCCTACACCTAGGAGGAGTCCAATTCCTCTGGAAAGACCAGACATGAGGCGCTCTGATTCTTTAAGGAAACAGCACCATTTGGATCCCAGTTCTGCTGTCAGGAAAACAAAACGTGAAAAGATGGAGACCATGTTACGGAATGATTCACTCAGCTCAGACCAGTCTGAATCCGTCAGACCTCCACCGCCAAAGCCCCATAAAACGAAAAAGGGAGGTAAAATGCGCCAGGTTTCATTAAGTAGCTCAGAAGAAGAATTGGCATCCACTCCAGAATATACAAGTTGTGATGATGTAGAGATTGAAAGTGAAAGTGTTAGTGAAAAAGGTAAGATTTCTAGTTTTTTTATTGTTTTAATATAGAGATTTGGTTTGGTTTCCATTGTTTTGGAAATTTATTTTAGTTATTTAAATTGATGCAATCACACATCTACAGCCCTTCACAGATGACACAATTTTGTTGTGACGGGAGTTGGGATTTTTTCTGATTTTGTGCTTAATTTACATAAATTTAATTATTTGACTGGAAAACAGCATTGCAGCTCCTGTAAGTATTTGGATAAGTTAAAGTAAAAAACAAGCCTATTGAAAAACCTGTCAATGAAACCTGCAAAGTATCTAAAGCTAGGCTGTCATGTAAGGCCATGGTTTCATGTCCATTAATACCAGATTTGCGTGCTCCTGGATCACAATGAGTGCATATTTGATCTGGAACAAGTGTGGGCGCATGACCGCGTTTTTGTTGAATTAACTGGAGCACATGATACAGACCTTATGCCAGTTTCATGCCGTCTGCTGCAGGTTAAAGAATGTCTGATCTGCAAAAAGACCTGTGTGTATAAAGTTAGCCCGTTGAAGTTTTGAGACAAATTTAAAATGACTGATGTGGTTTAAACCAATGGAGGTTTCTTTTTCTTCTGGTGCTATGATGATTTTTGGTTTTAGTGCTTTTTAGAAATAGTTTTGGAGTTACTTCAATGTCAGAAAGAAAACTAAGGTTGATTGAAATGGCTTCCCAGCCTATAAAAAGATAATTTGTAATCTAAATATGAAAGTACTGGGGACATGAGTTTAAACTCAATCAAATGAATATTACTGTTCGCTTACCTTCATGTATGTTGTTTTAAGCTTTTTTGGAGTTATTATTCTTATACAGTGAACCATTATTACTTCTCCTGAATGGTCATCTGCTGTTGTGGATTAGGAATAGAAAATTTACTATTATTTATTATTATTATTAATATTGCTGTCAAATTGGTTCTGAAGCAAGTAATTAACTCGAGTGATTGAAATAACTCTGAATTTTCATATGTCAATATCCATAACCATGGTCTGATAAGTAAGGAGCGAGATAGTGTAGAAAGGAAGGAAATTTCACCAGGTCAAAGTAGATAGTTGCATGTACTTATGTGAAACAACTGTGCTGAAAACTTAACCCCCTTAGCCTTCCTGATAAGTAGGAAAATCTTATACCAACTTTATGGCATTCATGATTTTATTCTTAGAAGCAACCTTGAGAAAAATGGGGCCAGTCAAGATATGGGAAGTACTAACAAAATGTTTATTTAAGGCAATTCAGTGTAGGAAATGTAGTGCATAAAATAATATACAAACAATATCTTTTTTGTACGCATAACACACAAAGCATATACATTTAGGATTATAAAACTGGATTATAAAGGTTTGAAAAGATCTGCAAGATTATTTATTACCACTAATTTAGCAATTCCATGTCTTCTAACCATCAGTAACCCTTGTGCGCTGTATGGCTCTCTATCCTCTACTTCCATGGAAACAGCAGAATGAAGGACCCCACTAGCACAATGTTTCTCAGACACTGAAATGCTGCTGCCTGGTTTATCTGTAACAAGTCTGGTTTCATGCCTTTCCCCTTCAGACCTAGTTTAAAGCTCTCTCAATGAGCCCTTCTAATTCTTGAGAAAAATCCTTTCCCCTTTTGAGACAGGTGACCTCCATTTGTCATCAGCAGGCCTAGTGTCATGTAAACTGTAAGTATGATCAAAATCCTGCGAAATTCTGTTGGTGACACCAGGATCAGAGTCAAGTATTGATCTGCTGGATCTCCCTCTCTTCCCTCCTCATTTCCTGCAACTGGGAGAATAGAGAAGCCCACTTTTACTCCTGATTCTTTAACCCATCATCCCAAAGTCTTGATGTCTCTCTTTGATTGCTCTTGGACCTCTTATTGCCACTTTACTGCCTACCTGAAAAATCCATGATGGCTGAGAGCCTGTTCAGGATAGAAACCTTTCCCTTCACAGCTGACTCTCAGGGATGCACCAGACTTTGCCAAGAAGTGAGTCTGGTCTGCATATTGGGCCTTCTGCTCCCTTCAGACAGGTGTTTAAAACACACTGTACAATTCTAGATTCTCTGTCTTAATAATGATCTTAATAAACTTACAGCTTTCTCTTAAATATTTCTCCATTTTAAGTGTCAAAGAGAACATTCTTATTGGTAACAATAGTTGATAATAATGACAATGTAAGGTCTGTCCTGATTTCTGAGGTAGTGAATGAAGCTAGATATTTGTTATATAAATTAATTGCAAAAACTTGTAAAGATTTTGCGGGAAAAAAGAAAGCTCCATGTAATGTTTCGTTATTCTTGATTGAATTAGCGCAAGCCCTTTGTCATGACAGACGGAGTGTAGCTGTGTCAGTGTGGCCACGTGGCAGCCTGCAGCTGGAACCAGTGTGAGAATAGCCTTGGTTGTTCATGAAGGAGGAGAGCAACTGCTTGAGCTGGGGAAGGATGGGGCTGCTTCTGCCTGTGTCTGCTCCCAGCCTCTGCCGGGGGTCCTGGGCTCGGAGGGGGTGACCATGCATAGCCTGGGAAGTCATTCCAGCAGTAGCACCTGTACCTGGAACCAGCTGGTGTCAGCCTGAGCAGCCCTGGTCACATAACTGAATAATATCCTCAGAGCCTCCTTCTTCTCCCCTGCTCTTTAACCACTGGAATCTTTTGCAAAGAGGGACTGGGACTCCTTGAGCAAAGAACGTGGACTTGGCAGCATTGACATGAAGGGCTGAGATGGTGTTTGGTGGGATGAGATGTGCTAAGACCATGGTCAGGAGCTGACACTGTGACATATGAGTTCATTCTTTAGAAGCTCAGGAAACAATGCATGTGAACAGTGTTAAATAGTCATAGTTGAGATTGCAAATGTTTTTACCGGAAGCTGAAGTTGTGCCAGAATTAGACATATTTTCCAGACTGAATTTGGTGCAGGTGTTCACAGACATTGAAGCTCTCTTTACTGACATAACCAAACACCAACTTAACAGATGACCTCTGCCTTTTTCTGTGAATAGAATCTTTCTTATTGTGTTCAAATTTTTCGGAAACTATTTTTTCCACATTATGTAAGAGACCCTTCTTCAGTCTTGCTGTGAATACCAGGCTTCTGGAACTGCAAAGATGTCTCCATTTACATTTATTTTCCAGTCCTGAGATCAGTGTAGCAGACAGTTCAAAGCTATATCTCCATGACAAGACCTCCTGCCTGTATTAGGAAATACACTTTGGAGAGGGAAAAAAAGAAGTTGCCTGTATGTTTTGGACCAAAATATTAGGTGCGTTGCTATTTTGCCTAATGAAAGATCAAAATTGTTTAAAATGTTAGAGAAAAACAGTTCTTGAAATGCCAATGCTTTTAATGAAAGTGTAAATTTTAAGTGGCCATAAAATAGATCCTCCATCACTAAACTCAGGGATTATAACAACATATTTATAAATGTTCTAAACTGTTAAAAGCACCAGTTCTTTCTCAAAACCATCTTAGTTTACATGGTGCAGTTTGAAGACTCTGAAAAATGTGGCTTATAAAACGAGAACAGTTGGGATGGTATTGCAGTAGAGTGAACCTGAACTAGGTCACCTACAGAGGTCCAAAGAAAGCTGTGTTTTGTGGTGTGCAGGTTAGGCCAACTTTTCTACATTGCTTGTCCAATTCAGTGTCTTCTGTTGTGAGGGACAGTTAGGTTTCTTACCTGCATGTTCAGTTAGATGTTTCTGTTCAATTCTAAGGGGTAGGCCTTGGGGGAGGTTTGAAAGGGCCCCCATAATTTAGCCAGCATGAAGCAAATGTGAAGCAGAGTGCTAATTTTGTGTGTCGACAGGCTTTGCAGGTAAATTTACAAAATCAAACAGTACCACTGCCCATGTATTTCTTTTGGCAATACTGTCACACCTGCAGTCTGCCAAAGAACTAATCTGAAAAGACTCAGGAAAGCCTGTGATCCCTGGGGTTGTTGTACCCCCACTCAGAACACAGGCACAAGAGAGGTGACCAGCATTGAAGCTGGGGTTCCCTCTGCACCTTCCCCAAACACTTGAAGGTCTTAATAGCCCTTCAAATCTCTCATACTCGAGGGATTCAGCAAGAGACAATCTCTACATGGAAGAAAAGAACTCTTTCAAGGAAATCTAGGTGCATGATAGTTCTAAATATTGCCCTAATTTGTTTAAAATATAAAGTAGGACATAGTAGGTTCTCCAATGATGGTAAACAGTTCAGGCATACGCGCCTACAACGCTCCCAGCCACTTTTCAGAGCACCCTGTGAGAGCTATCTGTTTGCACAAATGGTGGCTGACATCTAATGTGGGTGGAATCTGTGGTGGGAAAGCCAAATGTGTTTGTGTTTTGTCAGTTCTTAAATTTAGTGTTTACTTTCACTCTTATTTTATTAAAACATGAGAGCTAGTTAGTTTTTATTATGGAAGAAACTCATATGCATAGAGAGATGGAATCCTTTATTTTGGAAGAGATCTTTGGGATAAAGTTCAACTGTTAAGAATGACAAGTTCACCACTACACCAGTGTCACATCCATGCCTTTTAATACCTCCAGGAATGGTGAATCAATTAGTTCCCTGGGCAGCCTGTTCCTGTTCCAGTGTTTGACAACCCTTTCAGTGAAGAATTTTTTCCTTATATCCAATCTAAATTTCCCCTGCCACACCATGAGGCCATTTCCTCTCATTCTGTTGCTTGTTACTTAGGAGCAGAGTCCCACGCCCTTGTGGCTACCACACCTCTCAGGTAGTTTAGAGGGCAACAAGGTCCCCCCTGAGCCTCCTGTTCTCCAGGCTAAACACCCTCAGCCACTCTTCATAGAACTTGTGCTCCAGACCCTTCACCAGCTTTCTTACCCTTCTCTGGACTTGCTCCAACACCTCAATGTCTGTCTTGTAGTGAGCAGCCCAAAACTGATCCCAGTATTTAGAGTGCAGCCTCACCAGTGCTGTGTACAGGAGGATGATCATTGCCCTGGTCCTGCTGGCCAGGATGTGACTGGCCTTCTTAGTCACTTAGGCATGCTGCCAGCTCGTATTCAGCCAGCTGTTCACCAACACCCCCAACAAAACATGTGGATAAACTCGAGCAATCTTAAAATATTCAATATCCCTGTGTTAGCTACAGAGTGCAGGCTATGTGAGCAGAAATGTGTATTTGCAGGACCAGATGAAAAAACGCTGTAGTTTGTCACTAAGCACACTGAAAACATAAATATATATAACACAGCATTGGCTGTGTTATGGGCATTTACAAATATGTGAAGAACTCCCCTTTTTCGTGATAGAAGTTAAAATATCCTTACATCTAGAACAACTTCCAGGACCTACTTGTTTATTGTTTTGAAACCAGTCTGGTAGACATCCAGTTTAGTTTTTGATGGAGAATAAGGTCTATTTGAATACAATGTGTTTGTCACAAGTTAGAAAAAGTAAGGTAGCTCATGGTGTGAGGAGCAGAAAGCACATTTCCTGAGTGCTACTGCCAGAAGAGTGCTCGTCTTACATGAGCAGAGATGCCAAGGAAGTGGGATTCCGTCATAGAGCTCTCACTTTTAAATTCAGAGAGATAAGGGACCTGATTTCAGTCCTGCTTGTGCCAGTTTCATGCATCTTCAACAACTTTGGCTTCAAAGTTACACTGAGCTAAATTAGATCAGAACGAGGTCATTGTTTCTAAAATTTTTTTCATTCACGTTAGAGCGTTCCTGAAAGTCTAACTTCTCTGGAACAAATTATACTAGAAGGCAAAATTTCAGGACTGAGCTGCAGCAGTTGAACAAAAAGAGTTTGAATTTTCACATGTTTTCAGTATAGAAATATCTTACAATTCAAAATACAAATTCTAAATGATCAAAAGAAGTATAAAAAATAATCATTGATTATTTAAAATGCTGAAATGTTTGACATGTTTTATTAATACATATTTCAGTGAGTGAAATTTTGTCACTCTGTTTTCTTTTTATTATTCCACTTAATATTGTGGTTTAGGAGATTGTGTTTTGTTTTAGTAATGAAATAATTTTTCTTTTTGTAGACAGCTCTATCTCTTATGTAAGGTAAATGTAACTTATATAAAGAGTTTAAATGGAAATTTGGAACTCTCTTATTCTGTTTTTTAAGCTTATTCCTATGAACTGCCTCTATTTTAAGTGCAAATATAAGAAATATTGAGAGAGAAGAAATATTACACTTTTATCCATGTATTTTTAAGCAATAAAAAGTCACTGGTTTGAGAATACTTCTTGCAACATTGACTAAGAAGTACCTAGCTACTTTAAAATATTAGTATTGCCTATGATATTATTTCTAGAAAAATATTTTTCTCAGATGTATAGATGAGAACAGAACTAGAACGTTTAAAGTTACATAAGTTTCTAATTGTAGAGAATTTAAAAAAAAATTATGCCAAACCTTCTCCTACTTACACACTTCCATGTTCCTTAGAAGTTTTGAAAAGAGTATGATCTTTTGCAGCCTTTAGAAGAATCTGCTGTAAAATATTTTAACTTTGCAGCAATTTAAAATATTGGCATAAGACAATAACATTCCTCATAAAAATCCCTGCCTTTTCCCTATTCTTGGCTGCATATTCACATCATTATCACTCCTGCTGGCAGAAGTGTTCAGGCAGGTACACACTGCATCAAGCTAGGAAAGTTTTGTGGGGTAACTCTAAATAGGCAAAAAAGATGGTAAATATTAACATTAGACGCTTCCTTATAAAATTATGATTGTCCTCTAAGACATTAAAATACATGCTGAAAAGATGGTGTGTAACTGATTATGCCTTCCCATAATCTGAGGATAGACAGGGATTTCCTGAAGTAAGGAAGAAGAAATATTTTCATATTGTAATCAGAGCATACAGAATATTTTATCATAGGTAAATGAACATGAATAAGTTCATAGCATTTCAAGCAAAAATGTCTAATATTCAATTTTATTGATTAAAACCTTGCCTAAATTGCAATCTGAACCTTCTGTATACAAATGCACAGGAATAATTAAAACTGTAATTCTTTACTCGTGTTTCACTTTACTCTCTGACTGCTGGAACTATGCTATCAGGGAAATGTCTGGGCAAAAGATTAATAGTCTGATATGATGCAACAAAAGAACTATGAGTTATTACTAAAATATTTTAGTGTTTGTTGTGGTTATCTATGGTTTCAGGTGAGATTAAGTTTATTATTAATAGAACAACATGATTTTTAATATTTTTAAATTATGGAAAAATTTTATCATTGGAACCTAGCTTTAGTTTACCTTTTTAACACTAACTGCAAGATGTAGTTTCCCCTGGAATTTGTGAACATTTTCTATTCTGAAGGTGAAAATCATTCTTTTTCAGTTGAAACTGTAGGCCACCAAATTATATGAATGATTAATATTAAAAGTATCATAAAAACATTTTTGCTTGCTCTGCACCCTTTTTTTTTTTTTCCAAATTGAGATAGAAAATGAAAGAAACTTAAATTATCATTCCAAGATAGTTTTTCACTATCCTTTGCCATCTTGGCAGGTGGAATATCTGGTGAATAAAATCAATAAATATCCATTAACTTTTTATAGTGATGAAAGAAATTTTTGCACAAACATGGCTGGAAAGGTCATTCAATGAAATGCAAGGCTTCCAATGTAGGTAATTCTTCTCTTATTCAACCTGTTCCACTTATTTCAAACTACTATTTCAGTTTAACTAATTTAGAAATTTTTACTTGCAACAAAATCTTGCATCAGGACTGAGTGCTAATAATTAATACAGATTTGGCAAGATGAAAACCTGCTGGAGTCTGTGTAAAACATTTCGGTTCTTTATAATGCTATGATAGAATAAAAAGCCATCATGGAGTTTTTCTTTTGAAGTTTTCTGAATATTTATGTAAAGTTTGTGATTTTTTTAGTCTTTTTTACAGAGGAGTCCCAGCAAACTATAATGACAACACAGAAAGAAAAAAAAAAAAAGACATGTAATATCTCCAGAATACATAAGTATGTTTTTCAACTTATAATTTTTTCATACTTTGATGAAATCTTTATTCTTCTAATAAAACAAAACACTTAAATCTGTCTGTCACAGATTAGACTCAATGTTATTTTAGATTATGTTACTGCTTTCCTACATATTTAAATTGATTTTGCAGGTAATTTTGTTACTTCTTCAGTTAGCTATCAGAAACTAAATGGGCCACTGTCAAATAAATTTAATTAATTCAAAAATGATCATTTAGTTGGGAGTATTTTATCAATTGTATGGTTTGTTTTTTTTCTTTTTACATTTTCTATAAAAACATATCTTTCTTTTTCTGTTTTTATTTTTATGTGTATTTCATTAAGGATAGGGTAATCAGCATGGGAGAAATAGAAAAACTAAAGTGAAGGGGAAAGCAGAATGGGCTGTACATATATGATTCATGTGAAGGCTGTTGCTAAGATGCTCTGTCCTTTAGCCCTGTTGTCCCAAGCTCCCCAAAATGTGCCCTTCAAGACCTGGAGTTATTCACAGAAACTGCTTAAAATTAAACTGAATATTGTTGCCGGTGAGACCTGGAAGCATATGCTTGTCAGAGGAAAGCATGTTCTTCCCATCTTTCAGTTCTCACAGTTCTCACTCCATCCAAGCCTCATCCGTTGCAATTCACAATCTGGGCACCAGGAAGAAATACTTGATACGAATAGTCTGGGCAAAGTGGCACCAATTTCTGAGTCCTTCTTTGGCTGTAATTTCAGCTGCAGCTGTTCAGGAGCTGCTGTATAACAGTGGAGCTGGTCCTGGGCTGAAGGCAATGGCACAAGTGTGAGGGGTGGGACAGACACCGTGGGCAGGGACAGGGACAGTGCTACAGAGACCCTTCCCAGTCAGAGCCCTCAGCAGGTGCCAAATGAGGAGTGCCTCAGAAATCAGGCATCTGCCTAGGAATCTGATTATTGATTCCGGAGTGCAATTGCACTGTTTCTAGCTAATTTGAAAATTCTAATTTTTTCTACTAATAATATTGTCTCAAAAGTAAAATTAAAACCCTAGAAATATGTTTTAAAGTTTTTGATGCCTGTCATTAATATAAAAAAAATTGTTAATGCATTTCTCCAGTGATGGTCCACTGATGTTGAAATGCTTAATTTAGGGGCAAGGTAGAAAAAATGTGATGTAATGATAATGACATTTACGATAATTAAGAAAATATTAAATAAAACTGTTTGAAGATGATTGTGTCATTGCAGTCTATCAAAATAGTGCTCGGTGGTTTTGTTATAAAATTGTGCTGTGAAATTTTTTTTGCCTTGGAATACAAAGTATCTATATCTCTCTTAAAAGTGGAGTTTTATGCTAACATATAAAATAATACTTTTACCTTTTCTACTGAAGTAGTCCTATTTTTCATGGAAAGGTTAAAGACTATTGCACAAAGAAAACAAGAATATTTAGCTCCCATTGCTTTTTCTTGGTTATAAATTATTATTTTTTTTGCCATAAAGCATATGTGGTTTTGAAATCTGAAAGGATTAAAAAAATTAATTTCGAATTTACTTCTGATAATATTTCACGCAAAATATATCATGCTTTTCTGCTCAAATAGTGACATATTACAATATTCCAGCTGTATTGAGGACAAAGCAGGTCTGCAGACTTTCGGTCCTAACTAGTACATGAACCTGGTTGGGCATTGTCACATATTTATAGAACCATTACAGCATAAAAGAGAAAGGGGAAAATGGAGAAATGTCTCTCAGAAATTTCAGAGTTTCCCCAACAAGATTACCATTACTTACACTGCAACCTGGTCCCCCTTTGTATAACCCACTAAAGTCTACATTACTCAGTAGTTCTTCTTCCCTTTACTGAATTTTCAGTTTTTCTCTCATATAGCTTCTTTTACCCTTCCTTCTTTTTTGGATCCATGTAATTTAGGCAACAATTTTTTTGATCATGCTGCAGCACTTAACAGGCTTTCAGACTTGGAGGTACTTTTATAAGAGTTTATTTCAGTTAATATTTAACTTGCTAGATTGTCAAAAGTGCTGTGGAAGTCAGGTACATCTGATTTCTCCATTTCACATCACTGATTAAGTAAGTTGTTTCCAAGGAACATTGGAGTAGCATTTATGAGCATGGAGAAGTAGTTTGTGAAAGAAGTGTGTCGTATTGGAGCTTCTGGTTTAGGTCTCATAAATGGTTTATGTCTCTTTCTGTTTCAATAGAAAAGTGAACCTAATAGCCTGTATTCATTCAGCACTATATTCTATGTAAAGGTATTCTTTTGAAATGTGTAAAGGCAGATGAACTGAATGAATATGTACATTAAAAATACCTGTGTCCCACACTGAGGTTTAGTCCAGATTGAAGGCACCAATTCTTATGAAAATGTACTCAGATCCCTGGTATCCTAGAGAAATATTCTATAAGAAATAGTTCTAGTGTTTGTACTTTCTGCCTTTCTGAACATTTAGATTATGAATATCTTTTAGTTTCCTAGTAATATAATCTGTTTACTTGGAAAATGGAAATGTATGGGCATTAGTTATATAATCTAAATAGAATAAAATAAAAGTTTTCATCACAAACCTCCATGACTATTTGCTGTTTTACCTATTTATAGGCCATTTTCTGTATCCATCTATAACAAGGAAAGGCTGAGCTCGTGATGCACTATGAAAGATGTTTAGATACTACAGTTCTTACTGCTCCTAGGAAGTGAATGTTAGCAGTACGTTTAATTGGATTTTATAATTTCTAATAATTTTACTATTTCTGCATATTATTATCATGTGTTTTTTTTTTTCTAAGTTTAGTTCTGAAAATCTGTTCGTACTGAAAGTTTCTAAAAGATGAGTTCCTTTGAAAAGTCTTCAAGTTCTGTTTTTACAAGACAATTTTAACACACTTTAAAAAAGAATATTATAAAGCCACCATTTTTAAAAGCTAGTTTATTGGTGTGTTGAAGAAATTGAATTTGTTTGTGAAAGCTTCTGACTGAAAAAGGTCATCATAATTAGGTTTGAGCTCCAGACTAATATCTCAGCACAATTTAAAAGGCTGCTTTTTTTCTTCAGTGTACAAAGTATATTTATGAGGCAGAAAGTTCCTGGTTTTCTGACATATATAATCCATTGACTCAAGTCAATCAGCATGAACCTTTACAAAAGCCAAGGCTGGTCAGTAGTTGAAATCTTCATAGATGTAATTCAATATAACCAAAGGTAGCAGGAGAAGGTTTTCTGCTATTTGCTTCGTGTCTGTAGTATTGCAAGAAAAATTTAATCTCTTCAAACCCATGAATTCCATTGTAAATGTACAAGATTTTCATGGAAACTTGGGGAGTAGAATGGGCAAACCAATTAAAAGACCCAATAAAAAGCGCAGAAGTCCCTGAGTGCAAGTGTCCCACTTCAAGAGACTGAGACCACAAGGTTTTATCTGGTAGTGTGCCTCAGTAATGTGAGCTGTGTTGAGCCAGAAGCTCACTGTCATCTGGAATGAAATCATCCTATCGTTCTCATCCTATCTGATGATTGTCAGTCTGTACTAAATCCATCATTTACCTGACTTTTAGTGAGCCATTTTATGTAACTACACTGGTATATGTGCTACAACAAATGAACACATTTCTTTCACCTTAATAAGCTGAAGAATTACTGTGGCACATGGCACCTTTACCAGAACTAGCACAAAAGAGCACAGTCACACTGCTGGGAGCAGCATGGAGAAGAGTGAGAGCCATGCCCAGTGACAAAGAGCTGTTAGATAACTCAGCTGCCTACTGGACCACATTTCTACTAAACAGTAAATAATAGTATGACTTTCAAGCAACACTGGCAACATCATAGGCAAAATTGCAAATTATAAGGGATGATGTAAGTGACAGCTTGAGAGATGAAAGAGTAGGTGAGAGCCTCTTGGTATTCCTATTTTCCTAAAATTGAAACCACATATCTTATCTAAAATAGGTCTGCACTGCATCCCAAAGCATGACTGTGGTGCATCTTGACAGATGCAAACTGGTTTTGAGGGCAGTAGTTAAAGTGCTGATAGCTGGAGCTGCAGAGTGCTGACTGCTGAGAGCCTGGGTAAATATTCACGTGATGAGTGTGTGCTGAGCTGCTATACCCATGTCCTTGTTACTGTGGAGGTTCTGCTGGTGTACAGATATGCTGTGAGATAAGCAGCTTTTCAACCCTGGCCTCTGGAAGAAGATGACTTCTCTAAGCAGTAAGCTTGTGCAAGTAAGAATCTTTTATGGCACCTGTGTAAGATCAGAACAAGCATCTAGGAAAATGCCAGTACTTCATGTTACTGCTGTAGGTTGAGTTCACAAAATATATGGTTGTGGCAAAATCTGTACCAGAAAAATGTATTTTCTACTTAGTTTTGTTGCCTTTTTTACTAATACTTTTCTGTAAGACAGGAAAAATGCAGCAAAAATAGATATACATTAAGGCATCTTGACATGACTCTCATTTGATATTTTCTGAGCCTGAATTTCTGTTGTTCCCTTCTCTTTTTATCTGTACAAACTAAAAGAGTGGGTGTAAAACATTAATATTCTGGTTTGCTAGCATTAATACTAACACCTTCCTTGTGTTCACACCACAGTAGAGCAGATGATTAGACGATATTCTTCGCAGGGGAAGATTAAATCTTTATTTTTCAAAAGTGGTAAAGTCTCATTGTGTCTATGAAATTCAATGAGAGCACAGGATCCACCATAGTCTTTTGCTTAGTCTTTGTTCTTTTTAAATATCTGGAAAGAGACTTGTACACAGTGCCCTATCTCTTTGAGTCGTTTACATTTGTGTCGTGTGCATGTGAAATCCCATCACCCTGTGAAGGCATTGACCTTCAGTGGCTCTGCACAGCTATAGATCACTGAGCATTTTACAGAGCTGTGTGAAGCTGAAGTTCCCTTTTTATTGACAACAGTAAATTGAGCTGTGAGAAGTACTGTGAGAGTACAGTGTAATTATGTAATTTTGTTCCTAATTATAGGTAACAGTTGCAGGTCACCTGTTTGAAAAAACCAGATTGTAACACTGTCTCAGACTTCATGCTTTGTCTGTAGGTTCTATATCAGTGAGACTTGGCTGTTTGTGCTGTAGTTTTCCTTGCTGGATTTGTGCTACAGGCTGATGTGTTTTTTTTTTTTTTTTTTTTTGGTGGTTTTTTTTTTTTTTTTTTTTTTTTTTTATTAAATCTCCATAACAATTCAGAAAATACAATTCAGCCATTTGGAAGAGTGGGTCTACAGAAAAATGTCTTGTCCATGTTAAAACACTTAAGACACTAATTTGAAGTGGTGCATTGCCTTCCTTCTGAGAGTGTGCATTTTATGACATTAAGGAAACTGGCAGAGAGTTTATTATCAGCCTCTGAACAAAAATCACAATTCACAGAGACTTAGGAGATAATTGTTAGTGTTTGGTTGCTAATATCTATGGCACTGCTGTACTTGTTGAGGCTGATGTGTATAACTGCAATATATAGGGACTTTTCCTAAGGAATTAACTTTGTCTTGTATATTCATAGCCACAAGAGGATATTCCCTTTAAGTGCTCTGAACCAAGGCAGTACAGAATTACAAAAGAAAGAAAAATATATAAATATATATTTTGTATTCTTGATATGTCTTGATATGTGCTGCTGATCCTAGGATGCCTTATGTTGATTGGTGACAATTGCGTTAAATATTGTTCAGATAGTACTCGCTGTAATTTAATTAAGATTGTTATAATAAGTTACTTTGAGTTGTAAAAATATTGTTCCTTAAGTAAGTTCTTATAGTCTAGCTCTCTGGCAGAGGTGCACTAAAATGCATTATTAAATGATCTCTTTGTCAATAGCAAGCCACAGAAATTGTCTCTCCTGTTCTCTATTGCATGGCTCTTGTCATTTTTTTGCAATAGGATAAACAAGCTTAAAAAACAAAACTTCAGAAACAGCATTTTGTGAAACAAATTTCAATAAGTTTTTTGGTTTTAGTATTTTGCCATTTTTTAGCTGCTCTGTATTTTTTTGAGTATTGTTTAGATCCTTCTAGCTGAATGTTTTTTCTCCAATTTCCTTTTGAAAACTGATGCTGTAAGAGTAAAGTTATTAAAAATTTATCTTTGTATGATTACAGCTAGTACAGTTGCCAAATCTTTTCTAATCATATTTGTCAAGATAGGTTGTAAATAATTTTCAAATGGATTGTTTAATAGCAAGTGACAAAAGGGAATTCAGCTCAGTTGTAGAAGATTGATGGACTTGAATTTTCCCCAGCATTTTAGGCTTTGGGTCTGTATTCATTTGTAGATCCTACTTCATGAGGTTTATTTTATGTGTAACTGAAGTTACACATACAACAGCTCCCGAAAGCTTTACTGCTCTTGGAGGACAGAGTGGGTAGGCTGTCAGTGGGACTCCTGGTGGATACAGCTGCAGTTCAAGTGTTGCAAAGCTGTGACTGAACTGTGTTGCGTCAGCTCGTGATGTCCTAGTGTCCACTATAAATGTACATATACACTTTTGCCTCCCGAATTTATTTTTCATTAAGGTGAACCTTCCTGGGGTGCAGAAATATTTTGGTTCCACAAGTATATGCCAAGTAGTTGACATTTTAACTTCCATGCTACCCCAAAACTTTCTCACCCCTGCTGTCTCATCAGAAGCCTCGCTAAGCCTGCCTGGATGGCTTAGGAGTGAGCAGTAGGTCTTCTTCAAGGCCAGGGATCTGACCTGCCTGTCAGAGGTTTAAATTTGGTATTACATAGCATAATCCACCAAATGCTTTGGCTGTTACATTCCCTGTAAAAATAAAGCAGATTTTGCTGAACTAGACAGCCCCATCGGATCATGTACTTGCAAAACACAAGCATAAAATTGTGGCTGCATTTCCAAATTACAGGCTGAGGAACAGTCAAGAGAGCCCTAATCCTTGACTGCTGCTTTTAGGTACTATGCACTGGAACCAATATAGTGCTGTCTAGAGTCTAACTTGGTCAACTGACAATGCTTTATTGAGCAGGAGAGTTCTGCTTTAGGACCTGTGGAGAGTTTCTGAAGTCTTTTTCTAAACTGTTTTAATAGCTTCACAGAATTTAGAATGAACAATTACCATTACAACATCTAATACAGCCTGGTATTTATCACAGTCCATTCAGTGACATGCTGTTAATTTGTTATTGAGCTCAATAACTTGTATTACTGAAGAACATCTCATGCTTAATCAAAGGACATTTCTTGAAAGGCATCCAGCATTTTGTGAAGGAGAGATGAGAATCTATGATGTCTCTTAATAGTTCATTTAAACAGATGATTTCTGTTGTCATTTAAGGTGAGAATTTACACTCAAAACATCAGATGTTGTGAGCTAACAAATTTGTAAATAGATTAATATTATTTAAAGAAAAAAATTATACAAAATTTTACAAATGAAAATATCTACAGAGAAGAAAACAATAGGTTTTATTGGAAGAAACTTTCAAGTACAATTGTATTTTGAATAAGTTCTTTCCTGCTCTTTAAAATGAGGATCCAAGAAATCAGAAGATGGTTATTTCTATCATTACTATTCCACCAGTAAGAGAGAATATGTTATATAATGTAATAATTTAACTATTTATTTTATTAGGAAAAGATTCTTAGTGAATTTAAAATCAGTGAGGGGTGGAAGTTCTAAAATTATGTGAGGAGAAAACAGATTTATAAATTAGGCTCAAATTATTCATTAAATATTTTTTATATACTTGAAAATTGGAAATTTACTTGGAATTGCTTAATTCATGACTGTTGAAGTGCAATACAATATTTTACTACATCAAATCTAGAAGCTGTATTAATTTGATGAAATGGTCAGATAATATTTAAAAGGAAAAAAAATGAGATATGATAACTGAAAGTCAAATATTGAAGAAAGAAAGTAAAAGATCTCTATTTCATCGTCCATTTCTTGATTAATACATTTGTCAAAGAGTGAGAACAGACATGAAGTCTTTTTCCTCTGGACTGCAGATGGACTTTTGTTCTTTCAGATTTCATTTTCTTCCCTTGTGGTTTTTACTGCTGACCAACACATTGTATGGTATGGGGCAGCCCTTTGGTCAAGCCTGGGCCAGCTGTCCCAGCTGTGTCCCCTGCCAGCGTCTCATGCACCCTCAGCCCCCTTGCTGGTGGGACGGGCTGAGAAGTGGGAGAGCAGTCCCTGCCAGCTCTGGGTGCAGGCACAGGGGATCCCCGGCAGGGTTTGTGCTGAGTCCACATTCCTTCCTGACAGTGTGAGCAGGTAACAGCCACCTGAAGGAGCACAGGTTGAAATGCTTTGCAAAGGTACTTCTACCTTAAAGTACTTGCAGTGAACTAAAGCAAAAAATATTTATGTAAACTGTGGATACTCAATAAACTTGGCATCCCATGCTCTACAAGGCCTCTTCGTGTAGAAGTAACATATTGAGACTATTAAAATAAATGAAGTATTTCATGTTTGCTAAAAGAACTGAATTTCCTGTGTCTCTAAGACTGATGTATTCTGTTACTTGGATTGGCTTGAATTTCTAACAAGATGCAAATGAGTAAAATTAGCAATTGAATGTATCCTCAGAGGTGAGTGCAAACCCCCTGTGTGTGCTGAACTAGAGCGGCATTTGCCATCAGCAGTTTCTACACGTTAGTGTGGGACTGGTAATAAACTCAGGAGAGTGGCTGGGGTTACCAGCATGATTACAGTTTGCATAAATACAATTACACCCTTTCCAACTGAGAGCTTGCTTGTGCATCTTTGGCAGTAGCATAGAAGAAGAGAGCAGGTCGGACCTTGCAGCTGATTGTGTAGATAATGTCTTGGATGAGTTTCAGGACTAATCTAAGTAGGCAGCAGCCCAGAATAATTAGGGTTGGTGAAATTGCCCAGTTGATTATTTTGCATGCTGAGCTTGCTGTTGCTGCTGTAAGAGAGGTTAGTGTTTGGTGCAGTGGTTGCTGCTGAAGACAGGGAGAGGATGAGCTGAGTGGTCGCCTCAGGCTGCAGTGACAGACATGGCTTGAAGAAAGCAGGAACAGCAAACCTGGCCCTGAATCCTTAACCCTCACCTTCATCTCCTCTGCCTCCTTCACCCAAAATACAGGACATCACTAACTTTCAGTGCAGAAAATTTCAGTTCTCTCTACAAAACTGAGAAATTATTCTTTGGCTCTGTACATTTCTGCTAACATTTCTGGTCTCCTGCCAAACAGAGCAGATCAAAGGATGAGTAGATGTCTTTCTAATGAATTTCATCAGATCATAATCTAAGCCAGTACATTGACCATCCTCCCGTTTGTCTCTATAGATGTTACCTATTTTAAGGATGGGAGTAATATGTGTAAAGGTACCACTTTACTTTCACAGCTGCAGCAACAGAATAGCTCTTTGTGGTTGGTGGGCCCTTAAAAAAAGGTTTTTCTTCCACAGAAAAATATTTTAAAAAAGTTATTGCTACTGACATCTATAATATCTACAGTCAAGATCAGAAAATTAACTGATCACGGGTATATTAAAGTGAAATAATGAATGACTCTTTTTCTTTCACATTCTATAACATCCTTAGAAGGAAAAATATCCCACCTGCTAAAGGGACTCTCACATGTGCAAATTGTTACTACTGGGGAAAAGGAGAGGTAATAAAAGGAGGGGTTTTGGCTCATTTGTATTTGCTAACTTTATTTCTTCAATTTAAGATCATACTACTCCTAAAAAAAAATTAAAAAAAATAGGGGAACTCCTTTCCCATTTGTGATTTTTACATTTGATGCAATGGGTACAGGAATATGAAAACATAATATTTGAGAATAGGTAGGATTTAATATCCAGACTTTAGTTTGGGGCTGTGCTAATTGCTCTGCTTTTCTCCTCCTTTCCTTTTGCCATCGGTCTGGACAATATTCCTAACTATGTCTGAGTTTCCCATACTAGTTATGATGGTGGTGATAGCATGAAGTCAATTTAAAAGCTGGGCAGTTTTGGAACTGATTATATAGAAGTCAAGAAAATGACAGAAAAGGAAATTGAATGTGGTGAAGGAGAAAATGCAGTAGTGGTTGTGAGTGTGTTCCTGAAGGCTGCTTCACCCAGCCACCCACGTCCCAGGTTTCTGGTGTGACCCATACAGATAATCAGCAACGAGGGTGCTGCTGTCAGGAACGGTGAGAAAAGCAGTCTGGAGGCAAAGGTTTTGTCTCTGAGATGACGAGGTGGGAGCTGCAGGTCCCTGATGGCCAGTAGTTGCTCTGCAGTAGAGAAATCTAGGCTCTGCAGTCAGTGGCAGTTCTGCTCCTGTTTTAGGTAGCCAAGATTCAGTTTATATGTTGAGAGAGGCATTACCATTGATGATAAAGCCATCAAAGTGTGTTTCCTACATTTAACTTTAAAATAAATTTACATTTTAAATGTGTATTTGAAGAGTTTGCACAAAAACCTAAACAATGAGATTATTTTCTGTTGAATTAATCAGAATATTTTTGGTTTCCCTGAATTTAGTAGCAAATCTCTCATATGCCTCAATTGGAGTGAGGATTTTTGTTTTAATTACAAAAAATGAATCCAGTTAACTTAAGCACTTTCAAGGTAACCTATTTTAACAAATGCAAATGCTCATTCACTTTCTTGCAAAGACTATTGTTTGCAGACTAGATTTTTCTGGAGAAGTCAGTAGAAGCTGAACATGACAGTTTGTGTAAGTTTTAAGTGATCATTTGACTCAAATTTCTTAAGAATTCTTCTCAACTAAAACAACATAAAAATTGCAAGTGGTAGAAAATTTTAGTATCAGGCACAAGCATGAATGAAAAAAGATTCGTAAGTAATAAATATTTAAATATCTGACTTTGAAGCAAGTCCACATTTATGTGAAGGACCTTTAAAATACCTGGAACAACTTCTGCTTGGTATATACTGCAAAACTTTAAAAAAGAAATAAAGAAGAAAGTATTTTTCTTTCTTGTGCACTTTCAATGACAGTATTTATATTTTCCTAATTTTTATTTGGGAAAAGTCCTGAAAGTCAAACCTCTTTTTCCTGGGAGCCATAATTTTGAATTAAATATTTGTTGCCTTTAGGAACTGTTTGAAGTATCTTCTTTGAGAGGAAACAAAAACTGTGATTAATTATTAGCATGATAAACCTTTGCTATGATAATGTATTGGCATACCAGATAAAGTCTCTTCTCAAATGTCTGTGCAGATGTGAATAAGTAAAGTACTTATACATCTGCTGTGAAAGTCATCTGCACATAATTATTAATTGCATCTGTGCCAAGACTGCAATGCTTTTGCACAGCTCTGCTTCATCATTGATTGAAATTTTTAGTCTTCTTTCCAAATACATTGATATTATTTGAGGAGGTGTTTGAATTACATCTATTCAAGTACTTCAATATGAAGGCTGGTGAGTTATATTTATGATTTTCTGAAAGTTTCTTTTTATGAGCATATTTAGAAAAATGTATCATCATGAATGTAGTTTCAGCACTGTAAAAGAGAAGTGTATTGGTGTAAGAGTAATATTCAAGCCAGGGAAATTCCAACTGGTGGTGAATAGCAGATGGACTTTTGAAGTCCAGGGTTAAAATATCTCTCTGATAAGAAGGTTTTAATGATTACATCTTTTTATAGCATCACACATATGACTAAGCAGTAAAAAGCATGTAATCTACATTCTTATTTCTAAACTAGGTTGTGCTGTAAAACTTGATTTTTGTCATGATACAGTGCAGGATTGTAAGCAGTTGAAAATTGTGCATATGACATGTTTTGCTTCCGTGATGTGCATTCCTCACAGAATATAAGGCTCACAGTCTGTGTAAATTATAGAAGAGAAACAAGTCATGTGTTGCTTTTAGCCAGATGCTTCAGCTAGAAAATAATAAAAAAGTGTTTTGTCTCTACAAGTTCTTATATATTATAAAGCTAAGATAATGTGATTTCAGAATTTAAATTTTTAATACTATGCTCAGGTAAAACGACAGTAAAATATTGTGTTTAATCCAAATTAACCTCGAGATTTTCTGTCACACATTTTATTTTTGCAGTTGTAGATATTTATGTCTACAGGGAGTTTGATTTTTCATATTTAGCTTCTTAATTCAACTTATTAGTAAACAACCCACACATTCTTATCTTTTGTTTGACATTACTCACATTTGCAGAAAGAGTTCATTTGAGATGGAATGCTCTCCCAAGCCAGTGAGGAGAACAATACAACACATTATTTGTTAAGAATGGAAAGGATGAGAGAATACAATCATTATAATATAGTGCTTGTGCACTGAGGTGAACATCAAAGGGCAGACTGAGTTGTCACCTTCTTTCTATGCTATAATTTCTCTGAGTGTTAATGATTTTCTCTATGAATGCAGCTTGTGAAGATTTGCCACACAGGACACTTGCAGTGCAACAGTTATAAACTGCTGAAAAGAGATGGGGGATATAACTGAAAACTGAGACCAAAACTCCTTAGTGCCCTTGCAAGGTCTGTAGGCAAACCAGAGTTTGTTGAGTGGCTTTGAAGAGTGCCTATACTACTAGGTGTATCTAGGATGTGGAAGTCTTTAGTCAGTGAAAGATTATTAATTTTTTCTCCTCTGTTCACTTTTTATGTCCTGTGACATCAATAAACAACCATCTGCCCTACAGAAGCCCCATAATCCTCTAATTCAAGTCTTTGGGATTAACCACCTTTTATCCAAATATTTCTGTGTCTAGTCTTTAGTCTTTTTCATGTTCTGGCATTTTTTTTCCCCAGTCTTCGTTAAAGTGTTGCCTGTACAAAGAGAGACTTTTAATGTAATAACTGTCTTGTAAGCACAACCATTAAATTATTTTTAATTTTTTCTTCTATTAATATTTTTACTTATCAAACAGAAAAACTAGGGCTTTTGTTTGTTTGAGGGAAGAAGAAGGTTGTTTGTGACTTAAATTTCAAAAATATAATTTTGACACAGGATAAGATTGTATCAGACAAAATAATCATATTCACATAAGAAATTAAATTAGGAAACAAATTAGAACCCTTATATTATGGATAAAAATTTATTTTGCTTTGCTTGCAATTTATTCACAGTGGATTAATTCCCATGGTATTTTGGTAGTAAAACACTTGGCAAGTCATTTCCTAACAGTGATAGTTCAATGATATGAAAAAATATGGATAATGAGGTAGTCAGAAGGTATCTGCCATCCTAAGGAGTCAGAGTTACAGAGCAGTATCTTTGCTTTTTCTGGCACCCTAGTAAAGAACGGGAGATAAAACATCTGGAATGGAGTGCAGAGAGAAGAGAAAAATAATAGTGGTAGCAAGGAAAAGGGAAAAAACCAGAACCGTGTGGACCTGGCAAGAGGCATTTGCAACCCAGAGAACTGGGACACAGGGCTGATGTAGGTCTATGCAGTAGGACAGGAGGGCAGTAAATCCGGGCTAACACCCTGGATTTGCACGTAAGACCACAGAATTGCAGTGCAACAAACAGAGTGATCATGGAGATAATGCCTGTCATTGACAGGAGTCTTACTGA
Organism: Sitta carolinensis; assembly: GCA_032173965.1. NCBI lineage: Eukaryota > Metazoa > Chordata > Aves > Passeriformes > Sittidae > Sitta > Sitta carolinensis. The sequence continues at coordinate 133,690,547 of CM063284.1, forward strand.
TAAAGTGGCTAAAAGCATTTCCAATGCAAATCCTCCGAGTTTTCTCATGGCTGCTCACTGCACGGCCCTAGTAAAAGATAATTCAAATGATTTGTTTCTGGAACTTTGTATCTTTTATTGCAATTTCTGTTTCTTGAAACAGCTGTTCTGTTTTCCTGGAGCTCAGTGGTGGTTTGGTCAACAAACAGGATGGAATGGCATATGTTTTTGAAGAGAAGCTGAATTGTAGTGTAGATGAGGCATGTTTTCTACTCTGAACATTTGTCCTTTTGCTTGTGTGTATCAGATCAAAAATAATCCCCCTGCCAGCTCAACAATTGAAACACAGATAAAAATAAGCAGTTCTGCATACAAAGAAAGTAAATGCGTACTTCACTTCCTTTCTTCTTGTTTTTTAACTTTTGAATGATAAATTTTGAGAGAATTCACAAAGCAAAATTTGGAGTTTATTTCCCTTCAAGACTGTTAGATTCTATACTCTTAAGTAAATCTATACAAATTCCCACTGTTTTGTTCTTCCTTACCTAATCTTTCTAATTTGGAATATTTTGTGCATGAGATACAGGGTACTTTCACAAGTCTGCAGACAGCGACAAGCTGAGTGGTGCTGTTGAAACACTTGAAGGATGGGATGCCATCCAGAAGGACCTGGACAAGTTCAAGAAGAGGTCCATGGGAACATCATGAGGTTCAACAAAGCCAAGTGCTCATGCTGCACCCAGGTCAGGGCAGCCTCAGAATCAATCCAGGCTGGGGAATGAGCAGATGGTGAGCAGCCCTGTCCAGAAGGACTTGGGGGTGCTGCTGGGTGAGAGGCTGAGCGTGACCCAGCCATGGGCACTCACAGCCCAGAAAACCAAACCTGTCCTGGGCTGCATCCAAAGCAGCGTGGGCAGCAGGGCCAGGGAGGGGATTCTGCCCCTCTGCTGTGTTCTGGTCAGAGCCCAGCTGCAGTTCTGTATCCTGTTCTGGGTGTCCCAATATAAGGATGTGGACCTGTTGGAAAAAGTCCAGAGGAGGCCACAAAGATGATCAGAGAGCTAATGCGCTTCTCCTGTGGACAGAGGCTGAGAGAATTGTGGCTGTTCAGCCTGGAAAAAAGAAGGCTCTGGAGAGGTCTTAGAGCACATTCCAGTACCAAAAGGGGACCAGGAAAGACTGAGATGGATTTTTTACAAGGGCATGTAGTGATAGAAAAAGGGGAATGGTTTTAAAGTAGAAGAGGATAGTTTTAAACTAGATATGAGGAAGACAGTTTTTAAAAGTAGGGTGGTAAAACACTAGGCCAGGATGCCCAAAGATGTGGTAGATGAGAATGGGGATCCCTGGAAACTTTCATGTCAGGGCTGGGCCTCTGAGCAACCTGGTGCTGTAGAAAATGTCCCTGCCCAATGCAGTGGGGTTAGACTAGGAGTTTTAAACATCCCTTACAATCCAAACTATTCTATGAATCTATAGGATTATATTTTTTAAGTATTCTGAGATTAAAGGGTGAAATTTACTATACTGGTGTTTGATGAAGAAAATAGGCAAGTAAGACAGTGGCCCTGGTGATGCTGTAAATCCATGTTGCTTGCTACCAGCATTTTAAAACAATTTTTTTAAAGTATATGAAATGAGTCCATTATACCAGTGAGATTTATCTGTTAAGGCCCTCAATGCAATATGAATTGCAGTATGAATATTTTTTTATTATTTCAAAAGAAAAAATTTACTAGCATCGGTAAATTCACAAGCATCCAGAAAAATCCAAGGTTTTAGAAATGTTTCCTAAAGAGTCAAGTCACAAGAAAAAAAATGCAGATTGTATATTATGCAGTAATCTAAGCTTGCTATACACTTCATCTCTTTTGCTTACATCTTTGAATTGTTACTCAGGACTCACAACTAAAGAATAGAAAGTAGAGACAAAACAGAGAACTTGGCACTACCAAAGCATTTGCCATTTCTTATTAATTTGTTTTGTGACTGTCATGATTTATAACAAAAATTGATTTCATGTATAACTCATGTTACTCTTAGTGATGAGTCCTATTACTATTTGATTTTTATGCAAATTTGTAAGTAAATTAAAACGGGGAAAAATAAACTCTGAAGATACTTTCTCATTCAATGTGGAAATTCAGAAAAGCAAAGTGTTCATGCATCTTATGAGATTGCATTCTTAGCATAATATATTTGTTTAATATCAGTTGTATTATTCCTTCTTTAGCCACAGCTGAAAGTGTTTTATTTCCTCTGAAAGATGACTTTAAAGTTGATGAAAAGAGCTGCCATCCCTGTCAAATATCTTCACTAATCTTTTTCTGTGCTCCTTGCAAACCCCCCTGAGGTCTGGGAGGAAAATATAGTTTATTTCTCAATCCCAAACTTCAAAAAAGTTCTGCTTGCAAAGCAAGTTCCAGTTGGAGTTGTACAAGCTTGAAGAGGCTCTTGAGGTACAGGCTGATTTTCCTGTGGGACCAGTGCCACAAATTGCCTTTTAAATTTGCAGTATGGGCAGATTTCATCCAGAGATCAACCGAGACTTCAGTATGGAGCTCCACATTTTTATAGTTCCTTTCAGCTGAGCAATGACTGGAAATCTTAGTTCTATTTGTGATGTTCATTGGCAATTTTTGCTTTTTGTCTGGGCAAAGGTGACTCTGAAGTTCTTGTTTTGAAAGTTAGAGTTACATGAGTTTCCACTTATGCCAGCTTGTAAGAAATTAGATGCTAGATGTCTTTCACCCAGCGTCCTATTCAGGCCTTTACAACACTGCAAAGAAAATGGCTGAAAAGTACCAGCAATTGATAGTGGAAATCTGGCATGGCAAGTGCATGTGATACTTAATGCTGGCATATTGAAAGTTCTTCATTAAAGTATGGAACATGCTTTAGGGTAAGATTTTAATATGCACACAAAGATACTTTTTGCCAGTAGTTGAGAAGTATTTCTACTGGTAGGAAAGGGTACAAAAATTAAATTTTCTTTTCAATTTGAAATGTTAATGTGTCCTGGTATCTGTTATCTTGAGTCATGAATAATGAACAAGGCAGAGCAAAGGGCAAAATATGCAAGTCATGAATTCAGCAGTCAGCTGAGAATTTTTCCATTTCCTTTGGAGGCATTTATACGGATTATGGTTATTTTTTCTACTAAGTATAATGTTAATGCACAGTCAAAGCTAGAAATCTAGTGAGCTTGTTTATATCTGTAACTTACTCTGTTGTTCCAGCAGTAAACAATATGGTAATATGAAACAATAAGAAATAAATTTCCAGGAATAAATATTGAAACAGTGTGGTAATATTTTAAAATGTTGACTGTTTCTAGTGATGTTGAAGCAGACATAATACTATCATTTTTCTTTATCAAGTGCATTGTGTTCTCCATAGTGTGCACAATATAGTGCAGATTTTGGAGAAAGTTCTAATGAGAAAGAGGCTGGGGATTTGTTTGCATTGTGTGCAGAAGGGCTAAATATTGAAAACAACTGATGTAGAACTGATTAACAAAGCAATATTCAACATCTGAAAAAGGCATATTGTTTTACTGCAAACAGACCTTTTTCATGGTGAAGTTTTGGAACAATTCCATGAAATACAGCATTACCTGCTTACAGAAAGACCAAAATTTGCAAATTTTCACACAAGGCTTTTGTAGCAATGCCCATTCCGGCATAGTATAACTCACGTGATCCTGGTCGCCTTAGGCAAATTGTTTCAAGCTACAAAAACAATTACTCTTGACAGATGAAAGTGATGTATTATAATTTTAAGTGATTTTATATGATCAAAAATGAGAATTTTTATATGAAGAAAAACATTTTCCTCTCAATTATAAAACCCCCCCGGTGTGTACGTGAATGCATTCAGTGTATTTAATGTTGTTTAATTAATGGGCGTACTTCTGTTTCAATGATCCTCATTTCTGTAATGTTAGCAGAAAGCGAAACAAAAAAATCCCCATTAACACTTACTTAAAAGGGCTATATCTATATAAAACAAAGCCAATTATTTTCCTAAGCCAGAAGAAATAAACTACTCCATAAATACAATGCAAGAAAGCTGAAATTCTTTCTCACATCTGTATTTGGAATGCAATCTAACAACATTCTGGTTGATGTCACATATGGACTGAGAACAGTATTTTGATATTGGTAAATACAACATAATACTTGCTAAGGTATAATTAATGTTTTGTTAATATTGAAATTAACAAATCTGAATTGAGTAAAAAAGTATGCATGTGTACTCCCAAGCATCATTGCTGTGATCACATTTATTTATTTATTCTTTTATTTTATTTATACATAGACTAATTTAATTTACATCAGCTTTATGTGAAATAGTTGAACTAGGTGAATTTTTAATGTAATTTCTTTCTCTTTTCCAAATTATCATACTAGTATGTGATTTAACTGAAAAGCAAACAAGAACTGTAAAGAAGAGCTTTTAAAAAAAGTTACTGGTGTAAAAAATTAACGTTATTCTTGAAAACTAAATTCACAGTGTGCCAAAATAAGATTCTGCCTATCAGCCAGATGAATCTAAACTCTGGGCATTCACCTTTGAGAAGATATTTGCACCTTTGTGCACAGAATCAGAGCCCATCTCTCATTACTTCTTTCCTTGAACAACATTGTTGTGTCTCAGAATCACATAGTAATTAAAAAAAAATAAGGAACTAGATTGCATGGTCAGCTATACTTTGCTTCCTGAAATACTTGATTTGTACCAATCCCTTTCTTATTACCTCATAGTCCTTTTTCAGCATCTGCCTTTTTCACTGTAGGAAATGGATCATATCTGGAGAAATGAGACATATTTATTCTTTTAATTCTTTTTAGAAGAGCCTGGATTATTTTAAGTCTCCAGTTTTTTAATGGTTCTTTGCAGAACTCATCACAGTACTGTTTGATGTCTTGCATTCATTCCTTTATCTCTGCAAGTAGAAGAAAGCTTTATTATCTTGGTTTTACGGACTGGAAATCAATGGATCACTGACAGAACAAAGCTCAGCATTCAGATCCCTTGTATTTTGAGTCCTTTGCTCATTACTCTTTTGGGAAGAACTGAAGACACACATTTCAGCTAACTATTTTTATAATTATTAGATTTCAGTTGGGGTCAGTTGCTAAAATCTGAGTTCTGTTCAGGCACAAAACATTTAAACAAAGCAAGAGATTGATTTTTTTCCTGCATTCAGTTCACTTTCCTCTAACTTCCAGGCTTGCTTCTTCAACTTTCTGCATGACAATCTTCCTTCTTCTGGGTCTTGTAGAATTTGTAAAAATCAAAATCTCTAAATTCTTAAGCTGTGATATGCATTTCACTCTCTTAGCATTTGTTCATTCCTGCACATGGACTTCAAACCCCATTTTCTGTGTTCAAAGCTTTCCCACATGTGCTCTTTTTATGATTAATCTCTTCTAGCAGATTAGGTAACTAAGGCATTGTACAAGGCCAGGGCTGGGAGCAGGGTCTGAAGTCTCCAGTGCAGGGTGTCTGCCTTTGTTACTCCGTGCTGGAGGAAGAGCAGCCCACACTGATGCTCTCCTGTTCTGCCTGCCCGCCGGTTCTCCTGATGGGCACCTTTAAACCAGGGAAAGGATTGCAGCCTCGACACCCACCATACCTGCTCTGCTGGTTACACAGCGGTTCTGAAGTGTTTGTTACGGGAGTAGACAGCTTCCACAGAGGCCAGAAGGTGCATGAATCTTGCAGAGTTGACTATTTTATTATGCTTGTCCTAGATGTCATAGCTCCCATTCCTCAGTGTACCCAAGCTGTCAAGATGAGGTCAGTGGTCATGTTGGTCTTCTGTCACACTGTGGGTTGGTAGCTCATAAGCTAGGGCTTGCTCAAGGTGTCACCTGGAATGCTTCCTTGTTGCATTCAGGGACACAAAGAATGAAGCATGAAAGCAGCAGCTGCCAGTGAGAAGGCTTGGGCATGGTACTGGCTGGGGAACTTTCTGGTACAACAACCGACATAAGTTGAAACTAGTAGCAGAGTAAAATTGTATCCAAAGTTGACTTGCTCTAGGATTGGGCTTATCTATTTATTTAACTCCCATGTCTGATGACTCGATGTTGATTGCAAGTGACAGAGCTTTTGAAAATAAGTATAAAAGATTTTATGTTGCAAGGGACACTTAAACTAAAGGCTTTGAAGGATCATATTGAACTTCTATGCTCCCTAGGAACAGGCAATCTCCTACTAAGTTCTTGGGGTATGCAGTACCAGAAATTAAAGACAAGGTGCAGTGAAGTTTTAGTTTTCCCCCTTTGGAACACTTTTATACTTGGAAATATATGATGGCTGGGAAACAGGATATTTTTTATTATGAAATTTTGTTCTAACTTCAAGAAATAACAAATTCCTTATTATACTTTGCTTATAAAAGAAAGGATGTTGCAAAAAAGAAGCAAAGAAGAAAGTTGCAAGAAATATTTTAATAACATAGTAGTTTATAAAATTTAATGTTGGAACTAGAGGATCTTCCCATGCAAATCATTCTATGATTCTATGAAATGTGGAAATAATTTTTTTTTGCATAAGATATCATTTGAAATCAACATGGAAGAAGAAAAGATGCTGAATTGTGGCAGAGAAGCAGTTAAAATCTGTAACTGTTTTCATTGAGATGTGTAGTTTGCCAAAGTTGTTATTCCCAAAACATATCATACTTTCCAGTTCGTTATTGGATTTGACAGAGGGATCTAAAAAAGAAAGAAAAACAGGAACAACAATGTCACCCTAAAAAGTCATTAACTGCTTGTGTTGTGTACAGTGTATAGCTGTGAGCATCGCCAATTCTACATTTGCAAAATCCTGTGGTATCTCTTTATTTCAACAAATTCATCTCTATGTTTGCAAAAACCTGTGGTATCTCCTCATTTCAACAAATTATAGGAAGAGAATTACAAATCACAGTCCATTATAAATTGTAAAATAATAAATGTCAATAGTGTCACTGTTTGTGTATTTTCATTATTACCACCCAAAATTTCATTTGAATCCAATTTTATTTTCTTTTGACAGATATGAATAGGCCAAATGTACTTGCGTGATAATAAGCAGCAACAGAAAAGTACTGATGGTTAAAATTATTTCTAATCACTGTAAAATAAGTGGAATATTGTCAAAGACTCAAAAAAATGGCAGACAGTAGTCTAATCTTAATAAATTTATTGTAGCTTATTTATGCTCTGCATTTTTATAAAACCTTCACTCGGACAAGGACTGTAGTTCTTACAGTATAACAAAGTATTTTCTCTGTGCTGAGCAGAGGTAGAAAAGAAAAGTGTTTTGGGGAATCTAAAAAAAATTGGCTAAGCAGTCTTCCGAAGGACTAATGGAGACATTTCCAAGTGTTCACTGCCAGATTTAAATCAGGGGAACGAACTTTTTGTTGTTTACAAATCAGCTGGCCATATCTGTTAAGGTCATTGTGTTAACACTTGTGACAGCTGCATCCCACTCTTATTTTTTTCACATCAGAGTCCTGGACAGAGATCTTGAAAATGCACAATGAAAAGAGGCAGTCTCTTTAATTTAAAATGTAAAAAAAAGCCCCAAAATCCTCCAATTAACCAAAAATGTTTACATGTAATTTTCATATTTCTTGATATGTTTCCTCATCAAGGACTTTCAGCTTTATACTGTATAGAGATGAATAAGTAGTTCATGAGTGAAGTACTCATGAAAGCATAAGGCTTTGGACAAATTATGGAGCTAACACGATGCATTTTCTATTAGCTTTCTTTAGGCAGTAGCAGGTTAGTTCACTAACTGCTTATCTGAAAATAAACTTGAAGTGGACAGTCACAAGACAAATGTAAAACTTTGCTTTGAAGAGTTGTGTTAATCTGGATAAATTATATTGTCATGTAAGGTGCACACCAGAGGAAATGAGCAAATGAAGCAAGGGAGAGGAGGATTTGAAACTGGCTGTACTACAAGTGTCTTACTCGACTCAATCTGAAGTAAATTGATGCCTTTTGAAGTATATTGCTTTGTTGTCCTTAATTAATTTAAAACAACAATAAGTTACTGACCCCTCTTGGAGCAGTATAATCTCTGTGTTTACATCACAATTATGCATCTTCTATTCTGTGAATGCAGCTCTTCTACCTGGAGAAGAGAAGGCTGGTCCAGTCTCTGCTGCACAATTTGTTTGCTTCTGAAAAACTCTGTGTGAACCAGACAACTGTCTGAAGGACTGCTTTGTGCAAAGGGAGCCTCCGTAGTGTAGGGCCTCGTCCAATTTATGAGGCGGAATTCCCTGACGGTTTTGCAAGCATTAAGTATTATGACTGTTTTTCCTTCTCTTATCACAGATTTCCAGAAGTTTAAACATGAAACAAGTAGAGGATGTGAGGGGAATTTTCCTTGAAAAGTAGTGGAAAACACTGACCTTTTACTTAAACTGTTTCTGGAAATATTTAGCCTCAGGAGATATATTTTTGGGTAAATGTGATCATACGAAAACAAGAGACTGAGATTAAATCCCTTATGTAACTTTTATTACAGCTTCAGCTACCATGAAGGCTATAATTATGAGTGTAGTTCTTGTTGACTGTGGAAAGGTCCCTGAGCAATGTGCTTCTTTATGCATTCAGCAAAATGAAATAATTGCAGAGCTAACATCCACTACTCTTCTGTGGAGACTTCTTCCATTGTTCTGTATTCTTCTGAAATAATGAAGACAGTGCAAATTACAATTAAAAAATCTACTTTTTTTTCCTCAGGATTCTAAAAGAATTTAAAATGCAAATTGCATCTGTATCTATTATTACTTTAACAAGCTTATCCTTATATTTCCACAACATTCTTTAAACTATATTGGTTTTCTTTGAAGAACATTCTTAGAAAATCTCTGTTCAAAGGAGGTTTTTCTCCAGCTTGTATGCATAGACATGAACACTCTTGGAAAAATGTTGGGAAGATGATTTTTTTTTTTGTTTGTTTAAATCATATAGTAAAATTTACTGCTTATTTGGTGAGTAGGTTTGTGTAAATTATTGCCATTTTCTAAGATTAGGTATAATAGAGACAGGAGAAGGCAGAACTAAAATCCTAGAAAATACCAAAGAAAAAATCAAGCCCTGTATTTCTCAAGTTTGGCACTGAAAATTGTTTGGAACATTTCAAAGTGTTTGATGGTACATCTGTATTTCAGTAGCTCATTTTAAGAGTTTAATTGTAGCATCTCATTCATATCATTATGCAGACAGTCCACAAAGAACAATTCCTTGAATTTAACACTGGCTCCTGGAGAAGATTCTCACAGCACCAGAGCTCTCAGGAGACAAATAATTTTGCATTTAGATCTGCATTTAGATTATGTTCAGTAACTATTGAAAGGGGTCATTAACTGAAGAAACAATGATATTGACTAGTCACTTATTTAAGTTATGCCTTTCTGTGCACAGAAGATCCATTGTGGGGATGGGGGACTTTACCATAGTATTATGAAATATTATACGTAAATACATACGTATAAGGGCTGAATTAATGCTTCATGGCAAACTAAGTCTTATATCCCCCTTACCTTCTGAATATTTAATTTTGCAACCTAACTTTCCTCTTAATGTAATGTGTGAATTTTCCTACGTGTATGTATAAATGTGTATACATGAGCAAAATAACCTTGATTGTACTTAAGTGTCTTAAAAAAACAACCACTGTCATTGGTATTTTATTTTTGCACATCTGTCCTTTAAGCTGTAACCCAGGTATAACAGATCATTGCTCTGAACTAATTTGATTATACATTATCACAGTCAAGCCTATGCACAGAAGGTATGACACTAAATAAAACAGTTGATTATGATTTTTACTTCTGGGATCCACTGGAGTTTCATTTTCAGATTTTCTATTCTTCTTTAAAGAGGTAATTAATTTCCTTCAAAGGAGGTGGTTTGACAAAAATAACATGTAACCAAACTCAAAACAATAGATGTTTTCACATATACCAAATTACATTCTTCATCATGACTGCTAAAGGGGAGATCAATAATTAATGATCTAATTACTATTTTACAAAGGTTTTTATTGCAGTGTCAAGGTGATGAAAGAGCCTCTTGCACTGGGGTTTTTTTTGGGTTTTTTTGCTTCCACTACAGCTAACTGAATTAGCAAATTCACTGCATATTTCTAGATCTTTTACAGCATGTGTGCTGCGAAGGATGGATGATACTTCAGACTTAGAGCTGCAATTAAGCTCTTGTTTCTTAAAGGAAATAATTTTAAAAGTAAAGTGAATGTTTGTTATGTCTTCTGCAGTTTAGTTTTGAGAAGGTAACAGGTTAAAAATTATACTTGTTTAGACAACCAGAATGTTATGTGTGCTCCATGTGTGAAATGTTAGGTCAGGTTTAAAGAAAAAAATCTGCTATAACTTGTAAAGAAATGTCATTTCTTTGTTACACATAGTAAATATTTCACATAAAGGTGACATTTGCCACAGTATTTGTGCTTTGCTCTTGATTCTTGAGTAAAATTTTAAAATTTGCCCGTCTTTCTGCATAATGTAAACAAGAAAAGACAAGAAAATAAATCAGCTTAACTTCTGAATGATGATTTACTATTCAAATACTAGTTGTTAAAGTAAGTAATACAGAGGATTTTTTAAAGGTTATTTTTATTTCTATTCTGAAATGTGCACTTTGTCATCAGTGATCAAGAAATTAGTGGCTTCTTCTGTAGCCACTGAAAATTTGTAAGAAATTATTGGTAATACTATGCTTAAAAACATGAATTGGACATGTTTTGCCTTACTCCTTCTCTTCAGCTGTCCTTATCTGATAATAGACATGCCCAAGGGTAAAACTGGAGGGTATCTTTTTGTCCCAAACAAAATCTAAAAATTGAACAGAAAAAGGCAGCAAGTATCTGGAACTCAGATATTGGTTTGATTATTTTATAAGACTGTTTCACTTCAAAAGTTTGAATGTTTTTACATTTTAAATTTGTTATTGTTGCTGTTGATGATTTTTTCTATTAGATAAACTCATACATTATTTGTATATTAGTTATACTGAAGATCACAAAATGAGTCATTCTTAATACCACTTTTTGGTAGCAAGATGTCAGTGATCTTGACTGGAAGTAGAGGAGAGAGAGGAAAAAGATTTGGTCAGTGAAACTAGCTGGGTGATCCTCAGTCATGATATATGGGGTAGCTGCTAGGTTGATGATGGAAATTGATTCTAGATGATGATGTGCCTATGAAAGGAGCCATCTCTATGTTACTAATGTCTCCTTTCATTAGAATTAGCTCTACATGACATTGGGGATAAGAGATAGGAAACTGTTACGAATAAATATATTTATGTTTCTTTAAACCTAAACTAAGAAAACTTTCCTTCCTGACATGTTCACTATTTCAGCTTTACTTCTGGTTGATAGTTCTCTTGATGAAATTAGTACAGTTCTGTCATGAATACAACTGGCATATTAAGTCCATGTCCTTATTTGTGAATTTGTTATCCTGCCTCATGAAGAATCCATTCCTTTGCTGTCTTTCTTGTTCTCCTGTTTTAATTTTGCAAATTTGAAGCTTACTTAGTAATTAAGGATAATTAATATATGATTCAAAGTAGCTTACAGTTATTTTCTGTAATAATTAGTGTTAACATCAAAGCAGTAAAGCTTGAAGTAAGTAAGTAAGTACACAATATAAGGGGGGTGTTCGTTTTTCTTTGTTGGTTTCTTTTTTCTGTTGTTAATAAGTATTAGAAGGAACTATGCGTATAAAAACCATTATTTTAGAATCCCTGTCGACAGATGTCCATTGCTAAAAGGAATGAAAATGCACCTGGTTATACACTGCCTCTCGAGGTAGAGAGCTTATTTCTATCCAAATAGAAATAGGGTCATATTTGGGATTCAGTTCATGTGCATTAAATCCTATGGCCCTGAGACTTGGAGATGCCAGGCAGCCTTGTTGGAGCTACTCTGCCACTCACTTTGGCACAGTCACAACTTCAAGATGTAGAAAGAGTGTATATCTGTAGAAAGATGAGTATAGGGTAAGCCAGCAAGAAGTGAATTGCATAAGCAAATTCTAATGCTAAATAGAGTTTTCCTGAAGCTACTTTTTCTTCAGTTTAGCCAAGCCTTCTTCAGTGAGTGTGTATAAAATGGCAATGAAAAGTCTAATGGAAAGAGATACTGAGAGCACACAAACCCCCAAACCTGTTTCCTAAACTTCGCAGCTGCTTCTCACAAATTTTCATAGTATTCCAATTATGAAATGTCTTCACTTCCAGGGGGCTATAAGTCTTGTTTGCCTTCCTTTTGGTAGCAAAACTGTTGAATTTGTCTGGACTGGTTTCAAAGTCTGAGGACAAAATTTCTTGTGCACATGCAGTTTGGTTCCCATTTGTGCAGCAACTCCAACACATCACAGAACCGTTGGATTCTACGCTTCCTTAACAGTTGTTTTCCAAGATGGCTCATTTTTCTGATTCAGGATTTCAGTGATTCAAGAAATACAGAGTTTTTCCTCACCTTCTAAACACCAGTTAATTCCTCTGTGCATTATATCCAAGAACTTTTAACTATCAGTAGACCAGTCTGTGAAAAAGATTGTGCTCATTGAGAATACCTAGATGGGCTATCTGGTTTTAGTTGATGAGAACATTATCATGGTAACACTAAGCACTGAAACAAAGGCCAGATCTGAGATTCTTTAATAGGATTATTCTCCCCTGTGTTTATCTGAAAATAACACTGAAGTGGACAGTCACAAGACAAATGTAAAACTTTGCTTTGAAGAGTTGTGTTAATCTGGATAAATTATATTGTCGTGTAAGGTGCACACCAGAGGAAATGAGCAAATGAAGCAAGGGAGAGGAGGATTTGAAACTGGCTGTACTACAAGTGTCTTACTCAATTCTATCTGAAGTAAATTGGTGCCTTTTGAAGTATATTGCTTTGTTGTCCTTAATTAATTTAAAACAACAATAAGTTACTGACCCCTCTTGGAGCAGTATAATCTCTGTTTATACTTCAGCTCTACATTAAGTGTTGCTTTTTTTACAACACAGCAATTTTCATGCTGTGAAAATTTGGTCTATTCAAAGGATATAGGTCAAATTTGGTAGTTGCTGTTCATTGTTTGAATAAATCCTCTTCAAGGTCTTGATTCAAATCTTGAATGATTCCCACAGCAGCACTTCTATTTGATGCTTGTATGCTGTCAATGTCACCATTCTTGCCACGTGGGTATGCACTGTTACCTGCTCCCACTCTCCCAGTCTTTTCTCTCACCTCTGTGGAATGCAGCAGTCTGCTATTCATTAATGAAGATTTGTACATTTTTCTCCTAATTGCTGCATTTCTCTGGATTTTATGTATTGAAAGTTAAAATATATTTCGTATCCTTTACATAAAGAGCAGCTTCTCTTTTTTTGCTTTGGAAGGACAAGACCCTTCAGACATTTTCCTAGGCTGTTCCACCTTGAAAGTTGACAAATCTAGAGGAACAATTATTTCCCAACAAGAAATGTTGAAACACATGGTAGGAATTTTCAAAGCCTGCTGTAAGCCCTGCAGGAAGGTGCTTCTTTTTGTAATCAGTGCTCAAAGTTCATCAGTGACTGCGTTGGAAAATATTTCTGTGCTTTACAGTCAGCTGTGTGACAGGCAGCTTTACATTTGTTCCTGCACCAAAAGCTGGAATGTCCCTGAAATGTCCAGAGCTGACAAAGCAATTGTTTAAGCACTCATATAATCACCTCCAGGCAGTTCTGGCTGTGTAGCTCCTCTTTGGAGTCCCCACTGTGTGGCAGTGTAGATGGATAGTATGGCAAACAGAAAGTAACCTGCTTAAATGGGAGTTCTTCAATAGCTGTAATTCACTTTTTAGTTCACTCCAGAGCCCTTCTGGTAGAGGGTTGCACTGGGATTTGGGCAGTTAGGAGAAGGTTATAGACACAAGGGATGAGTTCAGCTCACTGTACTCTTAGTCTGAAAATTAGCTTGGAGGGGGAAAATACTCACTTAATTGCAAGGTTAAATCATTTGCAGTTTTGAGTAATGACATATATGTACCATTCCTGGCTCAAGTAGTCAGAAATATGTGTTCAGTATACACTCTGTAGTCATGTGGTCTCCTCAGCCTGAAGAATTTAAAGTTATATGACCTGTTCTTTTTAGCAGTGAGGTTTGAATTTTAGGACAAGTTTTTGATTAATTGGTTCATAGCAAGAGTAGGATTTTAGTTTACTATGGGAAACGATTGACAATTTAGAGAGGTCTTGCTTTATGTAGAAAGGGCTTGGGTTATGCTTATATCACAGGTGAAAACTTTGGGCACTTTAGAGCATCCAAATAACTCTGTACGAGTAGAACAGCCAATTACGCTGTGTGCTTTATGTCTAGCCTGTTTGGAAGAAAAATGGTTTTGGACTTGACCAAAAACTCCAACAACATTCAAAAAAAGTAGACATGCATCCTGTATTTAGATACAAATTCCTTAATGCTTTTTAAAAGATATGCAATTATCATATTTCTGTGTGGGAAAGCCATTATAGGAAATGAAAAATTACATAATCAAACATTAAAATATAAGGGAAAACAGAAGCTGACCAATATTCTTTTAAAATATACTCGGACATTCAAAGTTCCCACTGCTACAGGAAGGTCCCATTGCTGGGGCTTCCCAAATGTAGAAGAAAATAATCTTTGCCTGTTTGGTTTTGGAAAAGACACTGAATACCAGTAAGGTTACAAAGGCTTCAGTTTAACCCCATTTCTACAGGAGGGGTAGGTTGCTGATGTGGTTGTTCTCCCATCCTGATTTGTCAATGGAAGCTTTCCATATACACATAGAACTCTTGACATTAATAAGAGGACATCTCACCTATGTCCTTTCCTATATCCAGCTGTGCTCCTGAACTCACAAGGCATCTGAATATTGTTACAATGGCATAAACTAGGCGTATATCTTCCTTAGTAATATATTAGGTTCTTTTTTCATGAATGATGGTTTTGATATTATAGCTTATGTAATTTTTCAATGAGGTGACATTTTTTTCCTGAGTAATTTCTGCCGCATACCCTAAATGTACATATTCTCAATAATAAAGTATTTTCTATAGTGAAAGAGAAATTTCTAAGTGAGCAGCAAGTGCATTTTCTGGTACTCAGATTTACAACTATGGTGTCTTTGTTACAAAAGGTCATGGTTTAACTTTTATTTTATTTATTTACATTTTTTTTGTTTGCTTATTTACTTAATTTTTTTTTCTTGTATGCAAAGACCTATGTGTTTTACATATATTACTTTTAATTTTACAAGATTTCAAAAATCATTTACCTAGTCAAGATTTTAATATTTATGGAACTTTCACTGGAAAATTTATGTTCAGTGACTTTATCAAGCCATTCGTATTTCAAAAAGTTGTGGGTATATTATGCCATACATTTCTGTCATAGAAATGTAATACACTACAGGGCTTCCAGACAACCATCCTCTTACAAACTTGTATAGTGTTTATGCCTGTCATTTAGATTACTTAACCCAGTGTTAAGGGCAAAATCTATAAGATCTACAATGGCTTTACAATTTCTAATGTATATGATAATTTTTGGGAACATGTAACTTCATATTTTACTCAGATCAAACCAAAACAGTGTTTGGATGGAGTCGTTGCTTATTTTAATTTAATTTTCCTTTTCTAAATGCCAATTATGTAGTATTTACTGTGAGACACGACTAAAATAAGAAGAAAGTCAGCCTTCTGCATCTTGTTTGAAAAGGGAAAATGGTAGAGCAAGAAGAGGGAGTGCTTTCATCAGGGAACAGGCTCAATTTTGCAAGTGTTCCTCTGTGCAGCTTTAGTTCCAGGGCTTATCATTTGATGAAGAGTAACTGATTTTGCAGAATGACTGAGTCTAATCTTGGACACATTCAGTTTGTGGATGCACCACACAGTGTTACATGGGTAAGAGGACTTGGGGTAAGCAGAAACCAGCTACACCAGCAGATGAGCCTGGCACCATGCTTAAAGGCCCCTGGGAATTCGTAAAACAGGCAATATGTAGGCTGGAATTCTTCCTATCTTCTGGATATCTCTTAATGTATATTTATGAGTAAGGGATAGATCTTCATGAGCTCACTAATCATTTCACTCAGTATCCTTTGAAGCAATGTCTGGAGGAAAAAGTAGCACTGGAAATTTCATTACAGAAGTACCTTTAGCAAAATGTTACTAGCTTTCAAAAGAGCATTTCTTTCCCTTTTGGCAGGATAGCCACACTTTTATCTGTAATACAGGCAAGATGTTAACATTCATGGCAAAGCAGTTTTGGTAAACATTTTCCACTTTTAAATGTTATCTTCCTTTCAATTGTCAAGAAATGTAGTTAATAGATTTACAGCCTATTTATTATTTAAAAATGTGAATTAATTAAGGTATCAAAGTAATTTTATGAAGTTAGTGTATATGAAAGAAAATGCTATTTAATGTTACACGATTTCTGCAATGTGTAAGTTCAAAGTATCTTTTTGAAAACAACACCTGTTTATTTTGAATTTTTCCTTCTTTAAAATGAAAATGAGACTTGATTTTTTTTTTTTCCCATACAGCATATTCAAGTCTCTTTTAGGAGGAAACAAGTGAAAAAAATTGTATTTCTCATTGTACATAAACAATATACTAGGTTGGACTTGATGATCTCAAAGGGTTTTTCCAATCTAGTTAACTCTCTGATACCCTCCAAGAAGATTATTTTCCTTTCCTGTAGCCTCTATTAATTTTTTGTAGTTTTATGGGGTTGTATCTTCACATCCTCTCTTCAAAGTTTTCTAGACAAGTATTAAGACAGTGCTAAGACTTGTTAGTTACATTTCACCACCCTGCTGATGTAGTTCCAGAGGAATAGGCTGAGCAATGTTAAAGCAGGATCTGAAGTAACAGAAATAGTAAAATGGTTTTTTTTGAGGTCTATATTAAAAAACCCAGGACTACTTTGCTTTAGTTTGGTCAAATTTGATAGAAAACCGAACATTTCTTCCTTGCATACGGTAATATAAAATTATTATGTAGCATTTGGTAACAAAATATTTTTTATGTAAGATGTAGTAACAATGGTGAGGGGACAAAAAAAGAGAGAAACATAATAGTGCACAATGTATGAGCATAATTTACAGTTTAAAGTACCTACATAAAAGAGAATGTTTTATTAAAATACATGAGTCATTCCCTAATTCTTTGGACGGGAGCATTAATTTAGATCTCTTCTTAAACTGTTTTTCAAACCTGTCTTTCTACCATGTGTCTGCCATGGAGGTTAAATTATGACTCTATGAAATATTTATGTTTTGTCAAAACCCTAAACACTCCCATTTGTGCGGTAGCTGTGCTTACCAGAATTCATCCTTATATTTAACCGGTAGACAAAGCAAAGTTAATGCGCTTTTTATTCTTATATAGTTCCTAGATTTTTTTTCGTTTAACCTTCCTTAAAACATCATCTACTGAAAAGTGAATACAGAGTGCCATTGTTTAAAGTATTTTATTGATGTGATTAGAATAAATACTAATTTTGTTAGAAAAGCAAAGGAATAAGTTAAGACATTCTGTATTCAAATGCTTCCCTTCTGGATATTCTGTTAGAAATACAATTTGCAATTTCATTTAATTTACTGTAAATAATTTTATAGGAACAGTTAATAAATCTGGTGCAATGATGTTTTGCACAGTGCATAATTTTATGCACTCATAGACACACACAAATATATCACCTTCCTCACTGTTTTTCGTATTCCACGTACTCTGTTGTTGGAGCCTTAACTTTTTCTTGGAATCCCTTTGCAAGTCCTGCTGGCAGAGGTTTTGAATCGGATAGGAAAATCAGAAGTCTTTACAATTTTACTGTATCTTTGTTTGTCCTTTCTTTCCCCTTTCCTTTACTGCACTATCTTGTCTGTCTGATTCTCGCAGGAGACATGGATTACAACTGGTTGGACCATACGTCTTGGCATAGCAGTGAGGCATCCCCAATGTCTTTGGTGAGACATGTGGAGCCTTACCATTTAGTTTCCTTTATCATTTTACATTTCCTTGGTTTTATTTACACCTTTGCATGTTTTCTTTTTTGTATCCTTTTTTTATCCACACCTATAGGGGACAGTCAAAGGGGAAAAAGAAAAACTAGTGAGCAGGCAGTTTTGTCGGATTCTAACACCTTATCCGAGAGGCAAAAGAAAATGGTGTGCTTTGGTGGCCACTCTTTGGAAGAGGACTTGGAATGGTCTGAGCCTCAGATAAAAGACTCTGGGGTAGATACGTGTAGTAGCACAACTCTAAACGAGGACCATAGCCATAGTGAGAAGGTACTGAGATTATGGAGCCTGCATTTTAACCTGCTCATTTGGTCTTTGTTTGCTCTCTGTCACTCATTAAAATAATGCATAAAATAAAAGATAGGGTGTTTCTAGAGACAATATAGCATTTCTTAAGGTGCAGAAAAGAAAAACAAATGAAAAGTCTTTGCATGCTTGCAGTTTTTACCGTTTGGCAGCCTAAGAAAAAAAATTGAGAGGCATAAAGGAATGTTGTTCTTACGGTTGCAAATTAGCATATAATGATATTACCTTAAAGAATAAAGTAATTAAAAATAAGGATTCTACCAATTGGCTTATTTGATTTACTATTTCCAAACTCCTGGGGCTGAAATTAAATTAATAGTTTGAACCCCAGGTGCAAAAGGGAGAAAATTGGGTCTCTCTGCACAGAAAAGTTGTTTTTCTTTTTTCCCTTTCACTGTCACGGTTGTTCATTTGTTTTGTTGCCATGCAATTTTTGTGCAGTACTGTGCAGAATTAAAGGCTTTGCCATCTGCTTTGGTATTTTTTATTTTTGCTTTCTGTTTGGTGGATATTATGATAAATCTTTTTAGAGTTATTAGTTGTAATGGGAGCAGATTTATCTGTGCCTGCTAATTTTGCATGAAATAGAGCATGAAATAATATTTTTCTGTAAAAAAAAGTACTATGATTACACAAAAGAAAATCTTAACAATTCATTAATTAGGCCAATAGACAAGTATAATTGTTCCTATGTAGAGTAATGGAATGATAATGTTCACTGTAACTGTGCTTCATATATGAATTAATTATTCCAAGAAAGAAACAGAATATTAAAATGAAGTAATGAGTATACCTTTTAACAGTATTTTTAAAATTTTAATCTACTACTACTGTGAGAAGGTAAAACACTAAAAATATTTGTTGGTTTTGCATAAAAATTGAAATGTTTGAAGTAGTGGAAAAATAAGACATTTCTAATATTAAACTTTCAGTTTGAGTTAAACTTCTTTTCCAGTATTACCTTTATACTAGACTTTTAGCAATGTTTTTCTCAGTACTCAAGCATGATTCTCCTTGTGTGTAGATAACTATGTGCAGTTCTCTATATCTGTCAAATCAAGATATTCACGAATTTGATTTAGTAAAATAGATAATGTTATTAAATATTAGACATTCATTTTGATGAATGGTATGTCCAAATAAATATTTTTCAGCTTTCTGTCAGTTTTTACATTAAATATTAGTGTAATCATAATACTTTCATAGCATTTTTAAAGTATATCAGCAAATGGAAAGTATTACTGAAATATTTTTCATTAAAATACTATTTACTGTATTTTCCATTAACACCATATGATAGCATCCCGTAACTTGGCAACCATCCAAAGATGGAGATCGTCTCATTGGTCGGATTTTGTTAAATAAACGACTAAAAGATGGAAGTGTGCCTAGAGATTCAGGAGCAATGCTTGGATTGAAGGTTGGTGTTGAACAATTTTGAAACTAACAACTCTCTCAGTTAAACTAGCTACTTTTATAATTAAAGTAGTCTCATATTATATAATGTATGCATACCAATATTTGTAATGCCTTATCATTCTCAAAATTACAATATAGGCATTTTATATTCATTTACCTAGAGTAATTTTGCAGGGTCCTTGGCAGCATTGAAAAAAATATTTTTCTGAAAAACTAGACATGTTTACACAAGTCTTCCGAGAATGTCTTCTTAACAAAGGAGTAATCACAGCCTTGCTAGGCAAGCCAACTCCTGTCTGTGTTCTTCAGTGTGGAGCATTGCACCATGGTATAACTATTATTTCCCAAGAAAGAGAAGTGAATTAAAAAAATTATCTCTCTTGAAAACCTGGGGGATATCTGTGAGTTAATGACATTTCAGTCCAGGTTAGAGTATGCCAATGGAACTTTCTCTTTGAATTTTTTTCTCCTCTGATTGTTTGATTTGCCATACTTTAAAAACACAAAATGGAAAATTGTTTAATATTAGTGGGTTTTATAAAAAAATAATATACTCTTTTTAATGTGTTAACCTTTTTCATGATGCAGTGCTCTTAAAACACATTATAAATTATTTCCAGCTCATATATTGATCTCAATTTTGTATATTATTATTTGCAGTTCCAGTAATACTAGTACAAGAATGAGAACAAACTGAACAGTGAAAGTTTGAAAAACAAACATGTATTTATTTTGATTCCATATCCTTGCTGTGAGAAATCATTAAGTGTAAATTTGCCATTATCTATTTAGCATGACTCTTACTTCTCCTTATGTGTATAGATTAGGTTATAGTCACACCCTGTGAGTAAGGGTTAAATCAGTGTAGTTATGTATTACATATACTAACATGTTTTGGAAATATTTTAAAGTTTTATTTAATTAATAAATAATTTTATTTGAAATCAGTGGAGAAGCTAGATGAACATCAAGTTTTATATATTTATTTTTGTCTTATTGTCAGAAAACGCAAGAGAAGAGAATAACAGTGTCAGTAGAAAGCACTTTTTGTTTAAACATCTATGTTAATATTTCTAAAATCTTGTATTATGAACTCTTCAGTGAGACTTATTAATTGTTCAGATTAAGGAGTAACTACTTTTTAATCTCAATACACATCTGGAAAGAGTGATTTCCAACAACTATCCCTGACCCTGAATTTTCAAGTATTTACATATTGAAAGTAAACTAAACTGGATTTAGTATTACAGATTTTAAATCCCAGTATGAAGACATTGTTAAGAAACCTTAAGAATGTGAAGATTAATTATTTAGTTGTGACTGATTCTGACATGTAAGTCCGATTCTAAGATAAATATTAAGGTCAAACCTGCTGAAGTTCCCTGTGGAGAAATTTTCAGTGTGACAAGTGTTTTTATCTGACTTGCCAAGCCAAAGGGAATTTCATTGCTTAATGTGAACATCCTGAGTTCCGTTATATTAATATATCTTTTTCCTGTTAAAAGAACAGTGAAGTGAGCAATCTAATGACCAATACCTGACATTGTTTTGGGTGGTAATTTAAAATACAATGAGATACTGTACATGTATTTGCTAAAGTTTAAAAGCTTTAGGATTCTCTATTTCCATTGTTTTTCAATTGTACAAATTGCCAGAATGCTACAAAAATAACCTGTCATAGCCAAACTTCTGTGGTGTTTTTTTTTCGAGTGTATATGTGTTACCTGCACATAATAAAACTCAGGGAAAAAGCTGAATTCTTCTTTCTATTGCCAGAACATTTAAATAATTTAAAGTAATTTTCATCCTGTGAAAGTACTTCCTATTTGAAACAGGTAGTAGGAGGAAAGATGACTGAATCGGGTCGACTCTGCGCATTTATCACCAAAGTTAAGAAAGGAAGCTTAGCTGATACAGTGGGGCATCTCCGACCAGGTAGGTATCTACTGTAGATCTATACTGCTGAGTTGCTTTTCTGCAGGTGATAACAAGTGAGCAAGTTTAATTACATGTGAAATTATATTAAACAGGTGTGATGGAATAGCGTAGAATTCAACCTGCCACTGTTACTAGATGGTTGCTTCTGTGAAATATATATTCTCATGTTGTTAAAAAATATTTTAACATTTTTGCTCATTTTTGTACTCAAAGTAATATTCCATTGATTTCCTTCCCAGTCGTTTTGTGGTGTATACTTTGTTTAGAGCAAACCAAACTCTTAGAAGTGTATTAGCAGAACCACCTTGGCTAGGAAGCTGCTTTTGTTCTAACATGCAAACCATAGATTCCTAGACTGGAAAATGTTCAAGGAATATTAACATAACTATCTGAATACTAACATACTTAAATACTAAGCTTGTAAAAGTACATGGATCTTCAAAACAGTAAGTTGATGGGCTATGATGTTTTAGAGATGAATTTTCTAAAGAGCAATTTGGTGTTTCTGTAAGCCACAGCTGCCAAAGCAAGTAAGAGCAGCATCTAACTCAACTCAATAGGGCTCCTACTGATGATATTATTTTTTCACAGAACTTTACATATTTGAGGCTGAGCTGCAGAAAACCTTTAATTACTCAGGATTTTCCTGCATGAAGGCCTCCACACTTGTTCTATAACACAAGTTTCCCAATGCAAAAAACTGACAGTAAAATGGCTTAAATTGTTATAGTAAGTGCTGTCCACAGCAAACTCCCTAAGCAGGGTGTTATTACTCGTCTTACAGGTGATGAAGTATTAGAATGGAATGGAAGGATACTACAAGGAGCCACCTTTGAGGAGGTGTATAATATCATTTTAGAATCCAAACCTGAGCCACAAGTAGAGCTTGTAGTTTCAAGACCAATAGGGTAAGTAATTTAATGCATTTTTTATATTAAATATTATAAAATTGTTCACTTTTAGGATGGAGTATATCAAACATTCATTAACATTGTAAACAGAAAAATTTTACACAAAATTCTGTAAACCAAAAGTGTAGCTAGAATGATAGATCATGCCAGTGAGTAAAAAGAGCTGGTGTGAAATCCTGTATTCTCAGAGTCTTAGGCATCATCTGCTATTATGGTTAAAAATAGGTTTCCTTCTCTGGATTTTCGTTTGGTGAACCAGCCTATATTGGCTCTGAAATTGTGGTTATACTCGTTGTTGTAATTCATGACTGTTGATTTTTATTTCTCCATTCCCAATTTTTATAATACATACAAAAAATTATGAGATCATATTTGATCTATGAACTGATGATGAGCTCTATTTATTGAGAGTCTTCAATGTAGAATTTTGTGTGAAATATGGTATACTAATGAAAAAAAATGCTTTGGAAAGTCTCAAATCCACATTCACATCATCTTTATCTATGGAACAAATTATTGCCTGTTATCTAATACAGAACACATCTGAATGAGTACTTAGAACTGTGTGGGACTTTTTCTTTGGTGCTGTACATTGCCCATTTTTATTAATCTTCAAATCTACCTCTCAATGTCTAAGCTTAATTTTTTCTTGCATAACAGTAATTGCTTTGTTGTATTGGACTGTGAGTAATTTCCCTTCTTCAACTGTTCTTTTTCTTCCAAGTTCCTACACCCTAAAGCCATATACATTATGTTTTTAATTCTCCATTGGAAGTTCCACATCTGGTCACAACAGGGTCGTGAAGAAGGGAATGATTATCACTGATTTTGAAGATGTTTACAGTTATTAAGAATTTTCTTTTCTCCCCCCAGAATTTATTGTGATATACAGGAACACAACTGGACAGGGTGATAGGTAATATCATATAGTTTCCCTTTTCCATGTTAGGTTGAACCAGATGACCTTTCAAGATCACTTCCAACCTGGACCTTTTTAGGATTCTATAATTACATTTTAATAAATATATTAATCCCTTTATTTTGTATAAGATGCACCTTAATATAAGAAAATGACTAAAAATTAAGAAGTGCTAGAAAAATTTAGAACTGTGTAATCTGAGAACAGCATTTCAGTGAGGACAACTGTTATGGTTTCATCTATAATAGGAACTTACTGTGTTGGACACATCAGGAATTTAAGGTGTAGGAACTTAATTTCGTATGACAATTAAAAAAAAATTGATAATAATAAAACCCCAGCCTTATCTTGTCAGTGAGATCCTGCATACATATGGAATTGCAACCCCTTTAGGGTAACACCTGTATCATCTGTCCTGTCATTAAAAACCTTTGCATAACTTGGAAGGTGTGGGCATAATAGTAATGCTAAGGGACAGACTACTTGTCTCAGAAAAGAAGGTCTCAAATTAATTTCATACACAAATATTTTGTAGTATCTCTCAAATAGAAGTTTATAGCAGAAGTTTCAAGGAACAACTCATGTCTTGATGCCTTTTTCTGCATTAACTGCTTGCCTCATTGTCTGAAGAACTGAGCTAGATCAGTGATAAAAGAGTTGCTCAGCGTCTTTGATTCCCAGTGCCATTTTACAGTAGATATAGAAGAGTCTCAGTGATGAGTGCTTCCTACAAATTGGTAGGTTTTAGATTCTGGGTAGGTGAGTGCAAATTTTTGGAGTTTGATATGAACAGCATAATGTCAAAAATGTTTTTCATGAGGTTAGAGCTGATGAACTGGAAAGACTGTTACTTTTTTCAGTTTAGAAGATTTCAGTTCATAATCAAATGGACAATAAAAATAAATAGCCTATGCTTTCCCAAGGAACCATAACTTCAAAGGATTGTGTTCTGCTCTGGGAAATAAAATTTCTGTGTATGTACAATATTTACAAGTTCTTATTGCCTATATATCAGAAGTGATATTTATTTTGTTAGAATTATTGATGCCCAGTTGAAGGATTTTGCTTTTGCATTGAGAGAAATCTTAATATTTATAAGAAGAATTTCTTGATGGTTTCATGTCAGCACTTTAAATAGTGTAAGAACTCTTCAGTTACCAGCAATTAACTTAGCTGGGAACACATTGTAACATCCTGATATTCTGAGAACAAAACTAAATTCCAGTAAACACAGTTATTAGTTTTACTCTTTATTATGTGCTGAGTGCTATGACAACTGAGGATGACAAGCTAAGCTGACAAGGCAGATAGAATTGAAAGTCATTCTGAAAAAATCCCAACGAAACAAAACATGCCAGTTTGTCTTGCAATTTGCCACCTTTTCTATCTTAAAATAAAACTTCGTGGCCAAGTTGCTAATCAGTGTGAGCTGAGTGTCCCTCATACACAGCAACTTACCTGTTTTCTGCCTTCTAATTGTCAGAAATAGATAACTTAAAATACATGTTATTTTCATGGTTTCTTTCGTTTTGAATTTGGAAGAAATAATGCACTGTGTTTTAATAATTACTCATACAACCTGTTTGCTGTGGAACATAACTTAATATGCAAAGAGTCATTTTGAAACTAATTTTACTTCTCCTCCATCTGTTTATCTCTATTAAAGTTCCTTGTAAGAGATACCATTCACACTACCATGAAATACAGGGATCTGTATGCTTTAGGAGCATAAATTATAATGTTCAAAGCTTTCAAATTTATTTTTTCAGCTATCTATAGAAAACTTATTCACTCTGTTCAGAATTATTTATGTATTTTATATATATATATATATATATATATATGTCTTTTTTTCCTAAGGTTTTCTTTTCAGACTCATATGGTAGAAGAAAATTTTTGTATTTATATGTTAAGCTCAAGAGTGTATTTCTGAATCAGTAACTAGGAGAGTATTGGATCCTGCTATAAATTCTCCTTTTATCAAATATAATAACTTAAATATTTGCTTCTTTAATGGGGCTTTTAAGTTTCACACGATTTTTGGGTACTAACAATAGAGATATTTTTCTTGTTAGCAGTGGGTACTTAGAGCAGTTTCATGCCTTCTGATATATTTCAATTATTGGATACTGTGCATCGGCTCCCTTGGAAAGATTTCTCAGCCTACTTAGTAAAGCTGTCTTTCTAGTGAGTCTTGAAAATTGTTTGGAAAAGATATACTAAAGATATTCTGGAAAAGCTTTTCTAAAGGAAATAGATAAGTTATTTATATATCATACTGACTTTCATTGTATGAGACAGTAGATATCACGGGAACATTTTTCATTTCCCCTTCCTTTTCATTTACATTTGTGGTGGGGTTGACCTTGACTGAGCACCAAAGACTCGCTCTCTCCATTTCTCTCCTCAGCAGGACTAGGGAGGAAATAAGATGAAAAAGTTTATGGGCCACTCAGCAGTTACCACTGTGGGCAAAACAAACTTGAGGAAGATTAATTTGTTAGGAATTAATAAAAGAAAAGGATAGTGAGAAATAAAACTAGAACTGAAGCCTCCTTACCCTTACCTCTCTTCTTCCCAGGCTCAAATTCACTCATTTTTTCCTGTTTTTTCTGCCTCCCTCTCTGCCAAGCAGTCCATGGCATGGGGAAAGGGAATTGCAGCCAGTCCTCCTAATCTCATGGCTTTTTCTTCTCATCGTTTCCTCTCACAGCTGGTGCCCAGCTTTTTTATCCTTCATGAAATATGTCATCACAGAGGCACCCAAGGAGCCCTCTGGGCCCAGCATGGTGCAGCCCCAGCCTCTCCTCACCATGGCCACCCTCTGGACTGGCTGTGGCCTTGGAGAAACCAACTGCGCCAAAACACACGACACGGTTGTAAATACTTGGTTTGCCATGACTCAGAACTAAAGCTCTTCATCTTGCTTGGTTTTGCTCAAATAGCTCTGAAATTGTTTATTAACACATTGATAGTTTTTATTAGCATACAGTAATGTCTGCCCCTCCGAGGAAGAATATATTCCTTTGCTTGGGGGGATGTGAATGAGTGCTTTAAAATCACATGGCTCTGCACACAGTTGAGTAGAGGTGTTGCAACGTGTCTTGTGTATGAAGGAATGCGATTTTGCCAAATGAACTTAATGCTTTTTATTTAGTTATGGAAAAGGTAAGATCGATTAAATTGTGGTTCAAGGACAGTAAAATTGTACTGGGATAGCCATTATTGGCAGCCGAATATGTTTCAAAGAGGGTCCAGTAAATTTAATTAATGTATAATGTCATTGTAAAATCTACTATTCACAGTTTTAGTCTACCATTAACTCAGAGATTGTTCTTTTCTTTACTGAGTTGTTTTATTTGTGACTGCAGCCTGTCTCCTGCATCCACCAAATGTGTTATGTAGTATTTAATTTGACACTGAAATTATTTATACTGGCTAACAGATAATCATCCCAGTGGCTGAAGACAGCCAGCAGATCATGCACCATTCCTGAGGCATTTCATGGTGGATTGGGAAGTGTTATAGTGTAACTGAAATTTAAATATGCTTGTTAGATAAAGCATCAGCCTGTGTTAATTTTCCTGATTTCAGGGACATTCCCAGAATACCTGACAGCACACATGCACAGCTGGAATCCAGTAAGTTTCAATTGTGGGGTAGGAAAATTTCTTCTCTTTTATGTAAGCACAAATAGAATGAAAAATGTCTTCTGCAGTCAGTATAGGTCTTGTCTTTTTGTCCATATTTGTCTCAGTATGTCATCTTACTGTATTATCTATCTACATTTGTTTAATAATAAGCTATCAAAACTCGGGATATTGTGATTTAAGTTCAACATTGGTTCATAAGCTTAGATGAGTTTTGATTGAAGAAAGTATAAATCCAACTAATATATAAGAACATTAATACTAATTTTTAATTTCCTGTTCTCTTGCTTTGCATTTCAATTGCATCTTGTAAACTAAAAATGGGAAAGAAATGTTCTTTGTTTATAGCCTGAGTGATAGCTACTTTGAACTCCAAATACCCTTACTTTATTAGAGCCACTCAGTGCTACTGAAAATGACTAATCTCATATTTCATGTAGGGAAAAATAAATTCTTGTTTGGCTTAGATCTGATAAGATGGATTTGAGCCTGGAGTTATTTTTTATCATTGTTTTAGAACGCTATTATAATAGAAGCCATGAATAAATGAAATGGCATAAGCTTGACTATAATAATATGAAAAACTCCTTCAATGACTTTTTGCTCATTGCCCAATTTTTAAAATTAATTTTATGTTTTGTGAGATGTGGATTGCCTTTTGTATTTATAAAAGTACTTCACTTTTCCTCTATGTTTTGTGTGTCCAAACTTGTCCCCTAACCATTTTCGGACCTTGTAGATTTGAAGCAAAATGCGCAAAAAATATAACGTACATATTGATATTTTTGTAAAAATCCAATTAAAAATTAGTCTGATTGTACAAGATAGTATTTCAGAAGACTGAATTCATTTGACTACAGTAAAGTGCTTATTTTTGGGCCTTGAACTTACTGACAAAATTACAGTCAGAAGTATCCGAATAATCTATTTTTGATTCTATAAATAAAAGCTCCTGATTGCATCTGATCACCAAAAGATTATCACTATTTAGTAATTTTAAATATATATTTTAAAAGTGATATTTATCACAACTTTGCTACATGTTTGGTTATATTTCTACAATTCTGTTTAAAGAATGTTGATATATATGCATAACTGCTACTATTTATAAAATATTTTTGTTTATAATTACAGGTTCTAGTTCATTTGAATCTCAAAAAATGGACCGACCTTCTATTTCAGTGACTTCTCCTATGAGTCCTGGCATGTTAAGGGATGTCCCACAGTTCTTGTCTGGACAACTTTCAGTATGTAAACATTTCATTGATATTAATGTTGTGCTTTTTGCAGCATATACAACTCTTACTGTAGTGCTAGCTAACTCTAACGGAAATATCTTGTTAAATTTGGTACATTTTTTGTTTAATTTATACATCTCACTCTAGGCAGGAACAGAATTTCATAATCATATTACGTCCTATTAGCTTTTGGAAATGTTATGAGTTGAGTTTGGTATATACATGTATCTTTATCTGGTAAGCTAGACTGGCAGAGTAAAATTTTCAGAAAGGTCTAATCTTGGCCTCCAGTTATGTTTGTGATGTTGAGTGTAAACATTTTTTCAACTGTCACACTTATGTGTAGAGTTGGTAGATTTTATTACCTTTGTGCTTGGATGTTACTATTGCTAATTTCTTATGCACTAACTTTCATATATAACTTCCCCAGCTATCCCTCTGATATTTCACTCATGTTGTATTCTTCGTACCAGTGTAACCCAGTTTTGTTCTTCACTCTTACTGAGAAGAAAGTTCATTATGTGAATGTTTTCTTTTAAAGGGTACTTTTTTTTTTGTAATAAACTGAAGTTGGGTTTTGTGCACCTTTCCATGTTATTTACAATTCCAAAGTGTGATTTTTCAAAAGTGCTCAGTTGTGGCCCGACATATCAAAAAGGAGAGGCAAATGGAATGGAAGCAGTGCAAAACTGGTGTTAAGTTTGGAAATGTCACATTTATTACTTCCAAGTTATATATGTTGTATACGTGTACCAGAAAAATATGCATAAAATTCAAGCAGACTGTTTCTAGGTCTCGCAGGAATGGTTTATGGTATTGATAGAGGAGACAGAGAATATTTTTGTCTCTTCAGTGGCAATGTTGGTTCCATTTTGCAGTGCATGAGACGTTATTTGTTTACTCATCAGAACAACCATTTACAATATATAATTTTTATTTTCTGTAGTTGTTGTGCTTAACTACTTTGAAAGATTCAATAATTTGGATAAATGGAAAACTAAAAATCTTGTCTATAGAATACAGAGTGCTTTGCAAAAATACAATAACAGGGGAACATGAACTGTCAAAATACACAGACCAGAATTTCTACAACCCCTCTTTTTTTTTTTTGACAAGGCAGTGAAAGTTGTTGATAGGGGAGACAGGGAAGAAATAAATTTCTTTTGTTTAAACTTCATGAAAGATTAGGCTGTCAAAAAGTTGTGGTGCCTAGCTTCCAGCAGGAAATTCAAGAGCCAGAGTTAGCTGCTCAGATGACCAGTGCACATACCCTATGGAATAATTGTCCAAATAGGAACCACATGGAACTGACCTTCTCACTTTCTCAGTTTCAGATCAAAATCATCATGAGTTTAAGATTAGGATTTTTTAGTGAAGTCAGTAAGTCTTTTGATTTAGTGCTTTGATAGGATACTGAAGTTTGAGGCATATAATCATAGTATTGGGAAATGCTGAGGTATATTCTAATTTATTGAGAATAACAGGAATCCAAAGGTTTTATTTCTCAGAATGTGTTTAACTCAAGAAGGTGCAATTCATATTTTTTATTTATTTTTTAAATGTTTCAATATATAAATGCCTATTCTAAAAAGTTTATTTCCATCCAAGGAAAACAAATAATATTAAGAGACATTAGAAAATGTTTCCTGTTCTTTTTGGTACTTCCTTATGTACTGTTTGCAATTACATTCAATACTCCCTACTACATATTATTTATATTTCCCTCAGAGAGCAGCTGATATCTATCTGAAATCACAAAGCTGAGTGAAGATGAAGTCAAAAATATTCTGTAACTCTCTAAGTTGCAATTTATACATCTAAGATTAGTAGACAGTTCGAAAGTTTGGATGCTTGTCTTGTCTGCCCAGCTAATGAAACACTGGAAATAGCTGCATTTCATGTTAATCATGTTAAGGGCACAATCCAGCTCCTGCTACTATTGGGCCAAGACTTTGGGAGGCAAGTACTCAACTTTTTGATTTGGGCAAGGTGTCTGAAGATGCTCTAAATAGGTGGCAACATGGGATCTAACTGGGCTTCTTGCAATGTATAGGCTAATATCCATTTTTAGAAATAGAGGACTTTATGAGATTGAAGTATTCTACAGGAACAGGTTTTCACAACAATAAATGTAGTTTATTTTTGATATGATACTTTTAGATGGTTTTGAAAAATTAAAAAAAATTGTGACATCAGATTTGGACGTTTATGTTATTGGAGGTGGTACGATGAGTAGTTTTTTCTTAATTTTTTAATATTTGGGTTTATCATTTTACAATTTTTAAAAGTTTTGAGATTTTGGAAGAGATACTGAAAAATCCTGTTTGTAAAGTTGGAGATGTTTTGAAGAATGAGAATGGACTAAGAGATTTTCTAATTTTGGACCTTTAACACAGGTGAAGTAGTAAGGTAAAACTGAATTTTATAAATCTCAGGTTTCAAAAAATACTTTATTTTGAATGCTGCGAAATGGATGTGCTTCAGTGTTTTGGTTTTCCATTCCTTAATCAGCTGTTTTCTAACAGAATTGTTGATGGATCGCATATTCATTCAAAATAGCTGAGTAAGGTAGAAATCAAAGGAAATACTAAATTCTGAATGTAATTGTGAATGTGCTCTTTATGGGGAGTGCCTATACAGGAGAATAACTACAGAATCCTGGCAATAAATGAGGACAGGATGCTGTTCTTTTTGGAAGTGTCGAGTCAATGATGTTTTGGGTGATGGTGGCTGAATTCAAGCGTGTGTGATGGATCTGAGTGGACAGATGAAAGGCCAGATTTTGGAAGTGTTTTCCATATTTTCTGTGCCTTTGAACAGTAGCATGTAGTCTTGAAGTGTTGCTGCTAGTGCAGCTGTGGTTACTGTGAAATATAGGCAGTGAAATACAAGAGTTATGGGCAGAAATGAAGATACAACAGTTCAGATGAAAGTCTGAATTATTTGAATGAATACTTGAATATAGGCTTATTCAGACCTCAGTTCTCTAGATCTTTTAAAGATTTTTATATATTAATAGCATTTTGGAATCTATTTCTTTATGTTCAGTATGGTTTTGGCCAGTTCAGCTGCAGCAATGCCACTGTAGTATTCAGGGGTCTCTTTCTGTGTCTGTTCAGTCTTCCATGTTTTCCTTTGTATTGGCATTGGTCTGTGTGTTTTCTTTGTAGAGGTTACAGTGACAGTCTAGAGCTGACTAATAGGACTGACCACAAAGTAAATAATCTCACATAGAGAAAAAGTCTTCTTTACATTAATAATCGTTCTGCCCAAGTACATATTTAATTGAACAAATTATGTGCAACTACAGTAAACTCTTGTTTACTTGTTTACTTCTTGTTTAATATAAGTTATCCATATTATCTGTGTTTTATTTTATAGCATTTTTTATTCATGTTGTTTTTCAGGGGAGTATGTGACTATTATTGTGATTATATTTTTTTTTAAATTATTTGCTTTGTCTCATTCTTGTTTCTGTATTTTTTCACTGAGTTGTTTTCGCTTTAATATAGTTTTGAAAAAGTCAAAAGTATTCTTTGTATATTGGTGCTCTTAGCTTAACTACTGAATTTTGGCTACATTTTTGATACTGCATGAAAAGTATAACTTGAAACACTATTCCAGTAGTTAGGTTTAGGGAATAATAACATAACTATAACACCATGTAAATGAATACAAATATAAAATCACAGTATTTAATTTTTATAATGGTGGAAGTTCTACCAGAAAAGTGATGTCATTTATAAAATTAATCTATTTCCCTGTACAATTGAACCACAGAACCACTTCAATAGATTTTTCCATACATATTCAGTTTTTAAAGCAATAAAAATAAAGTTATATTATTATAGTTGTAATATATGCAGCATAACAGAAAGCCTTTATTGTACATTGTGAAGGGCCTATATGTCAGCACACTGAGGGGATGAGGTCAAGTATAACACATGCTACCCTTCCCTTTTCACATTTTCTTTTTCTTTTTCTTCCTCCCCTTTATACCTCTATACAATTAAATTGCTGTTGCTCTAACATCAAAACCTGGAAGGTTCTAGGTAGTGCACACAATGTGTTGATTTTCCTCCATTTCCAAGGCAGAATATGACAGGTGAGGACCTTTGGTGGATAGTGGGAGAGATTCTGTCCCTCTTAGGACTGCAATATCCTGTAATAATTTATTTTTCCCTTGTAAAATGGAGCTGAAGCAAGCTGAAGATCTATTTTTATTGTGGCTAGGTCACATTCTGACACTCTTAACACTGGACTCTGCAGTCCTGCCCATGCAGAGTGGCAGGTAGAGTGCAGCTGCTGCACCTTGCAGAGCACAGGGAGCACATCAGACAAAACCTGTGATTCAGACTGTCAAATTTTCTTACATATCCTCTTTCTTTGATGTAAGAACAGATTACTTCACACATTTTATAGAACAGATTTTTCCAGCATCTGTGCATGCCAAATAAGCAAGGAGGGTGGCAGAAGCATCATCACAGTGCCTATTTCCATGCTTTGGGTACATTTCTAATGGAATTGAATACTGAGTAGTAGTCTTCCTATCATTTTGAATTAGATCAATAATCTCAGGAAAACTGAGCAGAGGTAAAGGAGATTCCAATCTGTCAGATGGCTGAGATTTTTGTGACCTAGTCCATGCTCCTGTTCTCTCACTCACCAGCCCTCTGAGGTATTAACACATGCTCCTTTTCCTGTCCATGCCCCATGCTCTGAATCAATTCTGTGCCACTCCATTAGCTGCTACCCTAAGCTGAAGGTGGGGAATGGTTGCTTGGAATTTACAGCTAGTCCAGGAATTTGTCTTGCCTGTACTCAGTGTAGTCTTATGTAGCCACTGGAGACCGCAAGATTGTATGTGGTCTGAAGATTTACAGCACAAAAATATGTTATAAATGCATCTATATCTGTAGTTTGCTGAACTCTCTAGCTCCCATTTCATGCAAGGGTTTTGTGTGTATGCCATATGTCATTTCTGTCATGATTGCTAAGGAATTGAAACACATAGATTGTACCTCCTCACATGTAATGTTAATACCAGAGAACACTAGCTTTCCTTTAATTGTTTTCAAAGTATTTAGGAGGACTTTTCATAGACATGACTCTAAAGAGTTCCAAAAACAAGAAAACATTTTATTTTACTCACTTTCCTAAGTACCAAAGCTGTCAGTGTGTGAATTGTACTTGTTTCTCTCTTAATATGCATGAACAATCTCCCTGAAAGAGATGATCGACCCTAACTTATGTTTCCAATCCCACTTTTAAATCACACTTTGCCTACCTGTTCTTTTCATTACATGTTATTTCTAAATCTATCGTAAATGTTGTCTATAGACTTGCAAAGAGAAATCCTTGCTCCTGGGGAATCAGTGGTAAAATTCCTGCTGACTTCCCTAAGGCAAGAATTTCCACCAAAGACTTTTGATATGATTTGGTAACAGATTTGCAGATTTAATTTATGCATTGCATTAAAATACTTTTTGTTAGATAAATATGTTAATTGGTGTAAAGCTGTGTTTAAAGTAATAGTTATGTGTCTTTGTTTTTACTTTTGGTCTTTTAGTTTCCAGCGTGTTGTCCTTTTTGGTTTTGTTTTATTGCTTTTTCTTTAATTTTGCTTACCAGAGCCAAAGCCTTAGTAGAAGAACAACGCCTTTTGTTCCTAGGGTTCAGGTAAAGACTTCGTCTGCCTGACAGAAAATACAGTTGTGGGTTTTTCTTTTGTTTGTTATGGAAAATGCATAGTAGGAAAACGTTACATTATAGTCCGTTTTCCCATATTTTGAGTGTGTTGCTTTAGACCATATTAACAACTTTCATGTCATCTTGTGAGCAGCTTGTAAAATTCTGCATGGGGGTTAAGATACTAAATTAAAATTTAAAGAGACAACTAGTTTTTGTTTGCTGTCTGCCCAATATTAAACTTATACAGGTTTCTATAGTGATGATGGCTATACATCCCACATAAAAAATCTGTGTATTGTTTAAGCAATAGATAATTTTGTGCTTGAGCTTTTCACATAAAGATTAATGTCTCTTTAAATAATTCATTATCATTACTTAACACATTTTTTTTTTGCATTTTCCGCATAATAGTAGCGCCTTGAGTAGAAGATGGGCAAAAAATTTGTACCTTGTTTAAGTAAACAAATTTCTTGTATGTGAAACTTTGTTCTTGCATTTTCAAGTTACGTCAAAATGACCAAAACTCTACTTGAATAAGAAATGAATTCTCCCATTCTGAATTCTGAAATAATTCTACTGAATCTATTTAGCTTTGATATTCTGTTTAGGTACAAGTTGTTTGCCTTTTTTTCATTAGGAAGCTCCTAAGGTACTATAGATTTATGCAAAAGTAGGTTTTACTAATATATTACAATGCTTATCTTGCTTTGCTGCATGGTTTTTGATTTTTTTGTAACTAGAATACTATCTAATTTTCTTACAAAATATCTTTATGGAGATGTTAATTTTTTGTGTGGCAGCTTTATAAATGTTTTTCTTTGATTAATTGACCAAAATGTAAAGGATAACCTAAGTGATGAGAAAGAGATGACTGAATTTCATTATGAAATGGAAAAGAGATCATATATATATATATTTATAAAGGGTTTCTAAATAAGACTAAATAAAGTATCAAGTATGACTCATATTTGATAAATTACAATTCTTTTGGACAACATAGTATTCTTGAAAGTATTCCTTACAACTGCTTAAATGCAAATTCAAAATTAGGAACATTAAAGAAAAAAGAAATTATAATACCTTGATTGTGTGATTTAAAGTTAATATATTATGTGCTATTGTATGAAAAATTTAAAAAACCTTTGCCTGATTAAGAAAGTTAGATTCTGCTCATGATAATGAAATCAAATGAGTACAATAAAAAGTTGTTAAGTAGTTCATAGAGGTAAATATTATGTATGACATAAGCAGTTTTTTAACATTTATTTTCTTTTCATATATGTGCTAAATTAATTAAAAATTATATGAGAGTTGATTGTTCAATTTAAAAAGGAAATCTCTGCCTGAAACCTGCATGTTTCATGAAATACTGTAATGTAGAAATAACATGTATTAGTTCCTTATTTTAATGACATTATACAAAATGAAGATATAGACATAAAAATGTTCTGTTCTACTTAGACTAATATACTCTAATGAAGAAAGACCCTTGCTCAAATGATTATGGTAGTTGAGAAAAGAAAAGAAGTGTCATGTTTGCTAGAAAATATCTAACAAGCCGTGAGGCTTGAGGCTTGCTTTTTCAGCCCTTGGATGGATTAAATTTATATATTGTAGATAAGAATTGTCCTTAGCCCCAGTTTTGTCTCTACACAATCAATGCATGTGGAGTCCTTTTGGACCTGTCTAACACTTTTTTTTGCAGAGCCTAGTAACAGTCAACGTTAAACATAAGGGTTTTGACAGGAGTTCCTGAAAAACTCGAAATTATGACCTCGGCAAAATCTTTACAAGTAGTCTGAAACAAAAAGTTATCCATCTGCCTGCTTTTAGTAGTGATAGTAGATAGCTTGTAAAGATTAATGTTAGATAGATTTAGCATGCAAGCTGCAGAAAGAAGAGGAATTCTCCAGTGGTCTTCAAACAAGGGCATTAGGAGCATTCCAGCGGCAATGTAGAACTCTGGCTACTTTTTTGGCCTGAGAAATTCACTATATCAAAGCTCTGAGCTGCTGTTTATGGTTGTCAGGAAGTATACAATTCATTGTGGACTGTGGTATAGCTGTGTCTGTTGATCTCCTTACAAGAATGAGAATCTCCAAACATTCTGTATATACTTATCAGTTTCATTGCTCTCAACAGAAAATGCCTTTCTTTATTCTTGCTTGTATCTTCTTTACTTGTTAGTCTGAACTTGATCCTTTCTGGCAAAAACTCCCCTTCCACACTTCCCTCCATGTCATTCCATTCATCTTCGAGCTCACTGGATGATTTAATAGAGTCATCATTATTTTATTGAGAAGAAAAATACTCAGTTTCTTTCCTTTCAAGAGCCCTCTGAGCTTTTATTAATTGTACAGTACCTGTAAACTTGCATCTTTATTTCCTGAACTTTTAGATTCAGTTTAGCATACCAGTAATTTCTTAACTTGCAGAGTGATGCTTTATGAATCTTTGTAGGGAAAAAACTGTTCTTAGATTGTGTTTTCTTTGCACTATCTCTTGTTTACTTGGCAAAGTGTTTTTTTGAGCCAGAGTTGCCTCTGAGTTTTTTCTAACTTCAAAACTTTAAGCCATCCTTTTGTCTTTAGTACAGAACATCCATATATTCGATCATGTATAAAAATATGTACAAAGTAAATCCACTAAAAAGAGATTTTAACAGGAAATATAGATTAGGACAGCCTAAATACTTCCATAATTTTCTGGCCTTTATATCCTACAAGCTTGTCCATTTGGCAGCCTTTCCTTGTAGTTGTTCAAGTTTATCAGACAGCAGTTGAAGCAGAAAGCAATAGTAGTTTGATTTAGCAACCCTCAGCACCCAGGATTTTTTAGAGGTATATTTAACAACATTCAAAACTGGCCTCAGCTATGCCCAAGACATCACCACCTCAGGGCAGTTTCAGCATCTACATAAGCTTAAGTCCAATAAAATGATTACTGCAAGTATTTTTAAAAATAAACTGAGATATTTTTTTCCCAACAACAGATTCTACTGGTATATCTTTTGTTTCAGAATAATGTGAGAAAGAAAAGTAGCATATAATTTTAAAATAATAATAAACATAATAAACATCTATGTAGGTTACATGAAAAATTATGAGTAACAGAAGAAAAAAAAAAATGCCTGGCCAGCTGTCTCTAAAAGCCAGTGATGTTTGAGTAGTTTGTGGTGGTAAAAATCAGCTGTAGGGCAGATGGTCTCTCCCAGAGGTAGAAGTTTTATCTCTTTTTCATGAGATTCATGAAGTAACCCTTATATAACAAAGAAAAAACTGTAGCATAGGATTTAAAACTTCAAATATTCTCTTTTTCTAAATCTAAGTTATCACTGAAGATATGTTTTTCCTGTATGTACTGCACATAGAACTGTATTAGAATTGCACAATTGAGCAAACAGTCGAATGTTCATGAGACAGGAGTATAGGAAGTGCAACAATAGTATTATCTAGATTTTCTTAACTGATTCCCTTATGCATGTATATTAGAGTATCGGTTCTTATACATTATTACTTCTTTTCTAATCTCTGACCTCAGTTAGTGCTCTAAAATTTTTAGTGAAGTTGAGATTTACTAGAAAAAAAATGAAATCTAGTAAACTGATTTTATGTCCTTAATTTTTATAACTTACAATAACTTCAAATAAGCTTGAGGATCCCTGAGAAAGAGGTTTCACTTGTACAGCTGAAGGAAAGATCTCTGTACCTAAATACCTGCAATGAGTGATCAACCCAAATAAAAGACACCTAAACCTATTAACTCAATTTGAAACTAAGGCTACTCCAGAGGATGAGTTGATTCTCCAGGGGAGGCACCTTCTGCAGAGGCTACAGAGGACCAACCTTACCCATTCTGTGATTCTGTGAAACAGGAATGCTAGCTATATATGCTAGATCCCTGCATCCTCACGTCTCAGAATGCAACACCAGCAGTCAGCTTTTATATATTGTGTAGGAGGCTTATTCCAGAAACAGGACATATGCTGTTTAAATACAGTTTAGACTGAAGAGGTTGAACATGTGTATCAAAATAGTGCTTTTATCATAAACCTATTCCACATCCCATTCTTCTCTGGAATATGAAGCCTCATCTGAAGCTGAGATTCTGTGTGGCTGGGAATAGAAGTGCGTGGTGTTATCAAAGCATGCTTCAGTTTAGCACAGGAGGTTTCAGACCTAAATGAATATTGTTCTTGTATTAGACCACTACTGGTTAAAAACCAGAAAGAATGAAACTGGGGTCAGACCCCTATCTCTCTTTCCTCCACTCATCTGAGTGCAGAAGAGTTCCTGTTTCCTGCACTCTGTGGTAGTTCTTCCTACCCGGCAGCCTGTCTCAAGGAGTGTAGCAGATGCACCCCTCTGTGAATAACAGACCATCTCAGTGCATCAGGATCAGGATGCACTGAATTTAGATGCGTGTTTGCCTGAATGTAGGTCACAGCAGAAGCTTAATAAAGCATTAGGTGCATGTCTGGCTGGTGAAAGAGCTCAGGAAAGAAAGTATATGAGCATGTGTGTGGCTAATTAGTCTCCAGGACTTCAACGCAAAGTGGGAAGAACTTCTGAAAGTATTCAGATCACGTCCTAAGTGAATCTTAGGTGCCTACATTCTAAGTAATCTAGATAGACAAAGTCCCATTCAAGAAGGTTTTGTGCAGGTGTTAGTCTCCACATTAGCATCAGCCAGCATAATTTTTTTTTTTGTAGTGTATTTTATGTTAGTTTAGTTTTCCTTTTCTTTCATTTAGATCAGGATTGTTTTGTTGAAGTTTCTTAGATTTCTTAAATTTCTTAGATTTCTTAGTTTCTTAAAAGAGTATGTGTGTGTGTGCATGTGTGTAAAAAATCTCATTAGATTTTTGTTCATCCCAGTCTCTCTTTCAACATATTTTGTGCCAGTTAGCATGGCTAGTTCTTTTGTCATAGCATTTCTCTCATTCATTCTATTTTTGCCCTTCTGTTAATCTCTGGTCCTGACATTAGCGGTTCCATTCTTCCTGTGTTTCACCAAGAAGTATCCTGTCTACTTTATTTTCACAGTAATTATAAAGCAGTTTTTCATTTGTCCCTTCTTCCTTCTTCTAATCCCATAAGAATGCAATCCCACTCTCCCCTCTTTGGACTTTGACCATTCTCTCACAATTTCTTCCTTTCTTCTACTTGCATCCTAGTCAAATGACTGCTTGGGATACAAGTACCTGTGCTGTGTATTGGAGTGCTAGCAGTGTGAATACAGGAGAGCTTTCTGATCTTAAATCTGACTCATGACTTTTCCTGTAAGAAGGCAAATTAAAGGGCATTACAGGGAAATTATGCCCATTAAGTTCAAATTTTTCTGATTTTTTTTCAGACATCAAAAGAAAAGTAAAAGGTATAAGTCAATGCCAATTTTGAGCTCTTGTTCCAATCTACAGTTGTTAAAGCATCTCGATGGTGTCAGATGATTTCATTTTCTGCTTGAGTAATTCTCTAAATATTTTGACTTAAGTTTTCATGTAAAAATTTGGTCTGAAACAAATATAGTGAAGAAATATTTAGCTTGCATATGAACACATAATTCTGGTTGTATTTTTGGCACCTAAATCTAGATGATTTCACATTCATCAGTAACAGTTTGTGATAGTGCCTGTATCACAAATATAGTTCATTCTCCATAAGAAAGCATAATTTTCCCCAAACAGCAAATGAAGAATATTGTCTTCAGTGCTATTCCCCTTGAGATGTGGGACTAGCCAAGTCTGTCTTTTGCTTCAGAACTTCCAAGGAAGCCTGTGGGTGGATATATTTAATGTCAAAGAACATTTAAGTTGACTTGCATTTCAGAGGTCATTAAAACTGTACTGTTGGTACAAAGCTTTTTGCTTTTGATCTGTACCTGGATGGAGATGGCTAGAAATCCAGATAGTTCTCAGTGTAGAAAAAATACTGTCAAAGCCTCTGGCTTCCAAGAATGTAGGAACGACATCTAAAATTCACACACAGATGAGTAGCCACAGGGCCCTTTAACTAATAGTACCAGAAACCTGTAAAGTCTGTAACGGGGCCAATGACAGGTTAATAGAGGACAAATATCCCATTTTTAATATCCATTCAAATGGTTGGTGACTACAGGAATTTCAAGATCTGAAGCAGTGAAGGAACAAGTAAACTGCCACCAATAATTGAGTTGGCGGGTCTTAGTGTAATCTCACTTAGTAAAGTATTAGGATGGCAGAGAGCTAAATCAGCCTGTTCTTTATGGGTTAAAAGTCTAGAGAATTACATCAAGACCTTTCTTTAAAAGACTGAAATGTTGAAGATGAGGAGCTATGATAGCAGATGAAAACCCTGTCTCTGAAATTATTTGAGATGTTATCCACAGAAAGTGCACCCTCCCCTATTTATGACTCCCTTAGCTAGGGTATATTCATGCCTAAAGGTGTATTGCCTGGCTAGGTGTGCAGCTGAGCATTATCCTCTCTGATTCCCTTAAGTTCAGTCAGCGTCACTGTTTTCTTTAAATGTCCTAGTTTGTCTTGTCTCAGGCCAAGTCCTCATGAAGAGAGCCTCCTCAGTAAGCTGCAGTTACTGACACTGCAGTGCTATCACCATGTAATGGCTCCCTGC
Source organism: Sitta carolinensis (assembly GCA_032173965.1). Taxonomy (NCBI): domain Eukaryota; kingdom Metazoa; phylum Chordata; class Aves; order Passeriformes; family Sittidae; genus Sitta; species Sitta carolinensis. The sequence continues at coordinate 133,731,297 of CM063284.1, forward strand.
TATTTGGAAGGCTTTGTTTTGCATTAACTGCACCATTTCCCCCTTCCGCAGTGACTGCTCTGAAATAGGTACACCCCTCTCTTGGCTGATGTATTTGCAGTCATAGAATTCAAACTGAAATAGCTAAATAGCAGCTTTCAATGACTGCAGTGAAAAAGGATAGAAAAACAAGCCTTAGGCTGGTTAATAACAATTTCTGCAAATGAGTAATAGTGGGTTTTATCTTGTTACTGAGTTAGACTATGAAGAGGGTTGGATTACTGAGCCTTCCCCTCAATATTTATGGAGGGCTTATTTGACTTCAGAATAAGAGTACATATGTTGAAAAATATTAAGTGATATGAAATATCTGTGGGTTTATCCCAGAGTCTCTTTAGCACAACAGCAGATGAAAAATTCATTAATTCATTGTGCATAAACTTCTCAAAATATATATATATGAATATCATACTTTAGTAATGCAAGTAATACAATACAAGGGAGGATAATCCTAACCAGAGCATCATGTGAAAAACAATTAGTGTGAAGTAAGGTACTTATAGTACAGGGCTTTAAAAAAAAGCCTAACTCCTGGTATATACTGAAGCTATTGCAATATTAACTTATTTTTATTCTTTGTTGTAAATGAAAAGTAGAATATCATATTTTCTATTTAAGTAACCAATATAAATAGAAGTTCATGAGCAAAATTATTTTTAAGGATTAATATACAACTTCATTGTAGAAATGAGTTCACTAATTAATATTCTCTTCCTACAGATAAAACTGTGGTATGACAAGGTTGGTCATCAATTAATAGTCACCATACTGGGAGCAAAGGATCTTCCTTCAAGGGAAGATGGGAGGCCAAGGAATCCCTATGTTAAAATTTACTTTCTTCCAGACAGAAGGTAGGATTGAATGTAAAGACAAGGGATATTTGGATAAGAATTAGTCTGATACTCAGGTGGCATGCACAGCCGAGTTTATCAGTCATACATGGAAAAAAGCTTACAGTGTTGACTTCTTGTGTTGAACATGCTATGTAACAGCATGATGTCTTTGAACACTAAGCACAAACTTGCTTTCCCTGATTATATTATAAAATACTGAATAGAAAAGGAAAGGTAAACATATGTTTTTTCATGGGGATCTATTATTTGCAAATAATGTTATTAATGTTTTATAATGCCTTTATTTCCTATGCCAGTTATTCTTCTCCAGAGCAAAGAAAATGCTACACCGTTGGGTTCATAAATTTCTGGACTGATGAGTCCAGTAGTTTGGTTTGCCCCACCTTTATATAATAAAGCAGTAACAAGTTTGGCATCTGAAACCCACAGATTTTTTATCATAGTGTAAGTGAGTTAAGGCTGAAGGGGACTCAGCTGAGAGTTCCCATTTTTACTTTGAAAACTTCCTCTAAAGCACAGGACTCATGTTAATCTGGATGGTATCATATGTGCACTTAGGGAAAATTAAACTGTAGTAGGACCCCTATTCATGAAAAGCTCCTTCATTTCTTAGTCCATGATTTTCTTTGTTTCAATTTAGGTGTTGGGAAGAGCAGCAGAAGAGATAATGTGTTCTCCAGTTGATTTTTCAAATTGATATTTCCTCAGACTGTGTCAGAATGAGAACATGTTTACATTTATTTTATAATGTACCAACCAAATAATTCAAAGCTTTAATGTCACTCAATAGAATAGATCAGTGGATTGCTGAATCTGTAGAATAGAATGTAACTTTTAATTTTACTTCCTTCACTTTACCAAATAGCTAAACCGTGAAGGCGCTAGCTATCTCCAACACCATTTGACTTCAGCAGGAATTAAAGCTATTTAGTATTTTGGAAGACATTGCTTTTCTGCTTTATTGTATACCATATTCTGGCATGCAAATTTTCTGTGACTACCTAATTTGCCATGCCATTGATGATTAAAAGGTTTTGGATAGATTTTCTAAGGCCCACCAATATTTGAATGGTTGGTTTAGATTCCTAGTTTATTCAAAATGCTGTGGAGTGTTTTTAGCTTCTGAAGCTTTGCTAAATTGAGAATCAGGTCTGCTTCAATTATCTTACCTGTTTTTCAAGAGTAATGAGTAATTTATATGCTAACAAAAGTGTGTTCACAATGTTTTACAATGTAAATTGTGGTAACTAAAAAATATATTGACATTAAAATTTTTAATCTATAATGTTTTTTCCCATTTATGGGAAGTATTCAGAACTTTTCTTTAGTTGATTAACAATTTTCTTATGTTTATGATCAGCAATTTGTCTTATAGAATTGTGGGTTTTTCCAATGTGGAAATTAATTTTTCTTTTCTTAGATTTAAAAGTTAAGTATGCAACAGTATATTTCTTATTGTAGTCAAAAGAGGCATGCTAGAGGTAAAATACACTAAAGTAAGTCAAGAATTTAATTAGATGAAGATGCTGAATTCTGATTAAAAAATTTAGTTGAAAAATGTACAATGTAACTTATTTTAGTTCACAAGGGTAAATAAACCTTTAGTATACTAGAAATAATTTTTTTGTGTGTGTCTAAAAATATTATTTCCTAGGTAATTTTTGGATCCAATTTCCAAGTAACAGTTCAGAAATATAATGATTTTATTACAATTACAAGTATTAACAAATGGACTGTATCTGCATTGCGTATTAAAAAATCCTCATAAATTAGTGTGGCAGCTGCATAATGCAGCAATCAGCAGGTTTAAAATAACCATTGTTATGAGGACTCTTGTCAGTGTTCTCAGTAGGAGGAGTGTGGGTGTTTTCCAGTGAAAATTGTTTCAATCAGAAAATATTAATTCTTTCAAGTAGAAATATTCTTCCAAAGGCATTGCTTTCAACAACACCCTGGAGCCAGAGCCAAGGCTGCCAGGGTAACCTTGCCTGGAGACCTCACCTTGTAGTAGAGGTCCCCCTTCAGCCTGGGTGATTCATTGGAGTGACCAAAGGATTTGGGAAGCTCTTTTGAGAACACTGTTCCCAGTGCTGCTGGAAAAGAATATTTTACCCATTTTTGGGGCTTCAGGTTTACCTGGTGGATAAGGAGCCCTTAGTGAGAAAAACCCTGCACTGCCCCAGCTCCCTGATCATCCTTCATGTGGGCCAGCTGCTTCTTCCTGCTCTGCAGTTGGAGTGAGCCACTGTAGGGCTGGAAGCTTGAGTGAACTGGCTGGCTCATTTTTCTGAAATGCAGGTGTTTGCTATGCCCAGTGTTGTCTGTAGAGATGTTCTACTGTCAGACAGTGCCTTCCGGAAATCCCATTTATGGAAGTACATTTTGCTTTATTAAATGCTGTTTCCAAAATAAAAAAAAAAATAAAAAATCCACCCAAACTCATATTAAACTCACATTTGTGAGTTTTGGAGAACATATTAAAATTGGAATTGGCGTATAAACTTGAAATCACCTAACCTGTTTTTTAATATGAACTTATGAATTTTCCTCAATATATGCACTGACCTTCATTAAAAAGGAAAATTCCTGTTGTAGATTATAGTACCCATGATCCTACAAACTGAACCGCTGATTTAAGATTTCCTATTTTCCGTTATATACTTAATGCAGTTTAATGGTGCTTTGAACATATTTAATATTTAACTGTTTTTTTCAGTGATAAAAATAAAAGAAGAACAAAAACAGTAAAGAAAACATTGGAACCTAAGTGGAATCAGACATTTATTTATTCTCCAGTTCATCGGAGAGAGTTTAGAGAACGAATGTTAGAAATCACTCTTTGGGACCAAGCACGAGTTCGAGAGGAAGAAAGTGAATTTTTAGGAGAGGTATACAAGTATTGGTAGTTGCTATAGAAGTACAGTTGCTCACATGCTCATGTATAGATACAGTATTTAAAAAAAAAAATTAATAACTGTGCAAAAGCAAAGCTGGTTTTAATAGTTTTGTTTTTTCTTTCACTTAGTAATAAATGAATAATGCTCTCGCACAAATCACATAATCATGATATGAGATTCTTTCTGTGTTTTTTCTGTTTTAGTAACAGCATGAATGTAGTTACTCAATTTCTAATTGTTCATTAATATCCATATTATCCATACTTGCGTTTTACTAAAACTTTGGAACTTTGCTCATTAACTTATTTAAATGCTGTAAAGGCTCTCATAAGGTGATGAGGGTTTTGCAAAAGATTTTTCGGTATATTTAGTGTTCTAAAAGGCACAGGAGATTCTTTATTGTTAAAACAAGGGTTTTATACAACTGCAGACAAAATCTTTAGCGATAAGAAAAATAGAATAAAATTTATGAGTATATATATTTTAAAATATTCTGTCATGCAATGTTTTCCTACTTTTAACCATTCTTTCTTTTTTTAGATTCTTATTGAGTTAGAGACAGCATTACTAGATGATGAACCTCACTGGTACAAACTTCAAACACATGATGTCTCTTCATTGCCACTTCCTCATCCCTCACCATATTTGCCACGCAGACAACTCCATGGCGAGAGTCCCACACGGAGGTTACAAAGTAGGTTATTAGTTTTACACACTGTGTATAGTTCATTTCAATTAAAGCATAATAAAACCTATTAGATTATAGCAAATGGAAAGCTGACAGAATTTTTATGTTAATTTGTAGCTGTTATGAATTAGGTAATTTGTGGTTACTGATGAGAGTCTGACATGCTGCAAATGGTATCAACCACTGTGCATTACACCATTTTTTTCTTATGAGACAACTCAGTTCAGATCCTCAGCTCGAGTAAATTACCTTGGTTTTTGCAACATGCTCTTTTTATCATGAGGCTCTTTCTTTTGTATTATTTTCATAATTTCATTGTTTGAGCAAAAGTGGATTTGCAGGACCTCTCTCTTTAGCTCATAATTCTTAAAGTAACCTGTATATAATATCGTATGTAGATAAATTAATACCATGACCTGTTGCCTTGTTTCGATACTATTTTATGAGCTTAGATTCACAAATTGAATTTCTCTAAAAATTCTACTTTGTTGAGTTTGTTATACTTGATCCATAATAGTTATCAGTAGATATTTTGAAAATAGATTATATAGAATAGATACATAAGAATAAGACTGTAAAGGGAAAAAGCTGGTTCTTCAATACTTCATGGTTTCTCCAGTTTAACTGTTCAGTACTGCCATACTGCCAGTGATTTAAAGCTCTCTTCACTGGATAAACTTTATAAAATACCGGTTGGCAGTTATATTTAAAAACCCCTACAAATCAAAAGAACCAACCAAATTAATAAAACCCCCAGACCCCAAAAGACCTGCCACCACCACAAAAACCTAACAAAACAAAACAAACCAAAACCTCCAAACAAACAAAAAACCCCCCAACTACACAAAGGAACTTCAACAACCCAAATCCACTTTCTAAGATTTACTTGGAGTTTCTTTGAGTCATTGTATATGAGTGTGTGTGCATGTTTCACACAAACTTCCCACAGAGACTTATGTGTGTAGTCATGAAAACAAGCTTGGATATTTAATATATTCTATGTAGAGTCTTTATTAGATAACCCGTTGTATACAAGTATTTCAAGCAGTTGATCTGTTTTAGTTCTGTGCACTTGATGGTGAGAAGGATTAAAATGCTCCATATCATAATATTCTGAGATAGACACACTGTCAGAAACTTACACTGCTTAGCCTTGAAGTTGTAAGACTATTCTTGTCCAAAAAAGGAGGAAAGACATGATAGTTAAAAGATAATCAGTTCTATTGCAATTCAATCCTCTTCAGTCTTCTCATATGCCATGACTGTTATTTAACAGATTTTAAATTATATCTTATTAAAGATTTTAAATTATGCTTCTTTTATGGTTTACAACATTTTTATACACATTTTAAGAAATCAAGTTTCCACCTACAACTATTTTTGCAGAACAGTTGGACACTTTGTATGCGAAGTTAACGAAATGCTGGTTTTCAGGAAATATTCAGTCCTGCAAACAAATCCTGTTTGTCTATCAGTATTTCTGTCTATAATAAATAACTGCCATTAAGAGTGGATTTATGTTTTACCTTTTAACATATTTTAGTGATGTTTGAGTAAAGATCTGTTGGATGATATCGACTCAAAATGTGAAAGACATTCAGGTTTTTCTATCTAGTAATACTACTATGTACTAATAAGTAGTAAAAAATAACTAAGAAATACTAATACTAATAATGTACTTAACTGAACAATTTTACATTCTTGTCTGTAAATAATGGAGGAAAGGACTTTGCAAAACTTCTGTTTTGGTGAAATACTAAGATTTGGTAGAGAAGTCCTGCTTTACAATGGAGATGGTTTAGCTGGACTGTTCCCAGAGCACTAGGTTTTCAGCCTCAGGTTCTAAAAACTTCATCAAATAAGCAATTGCAGATGTTCACTATTATTGCTGGAGAATTCACATGTTCCTACACTACATTATTCTATTTCTTTTTGTACGGAGATAGGGACCTGATAAAAAAGGATTTTTTCTAGTGGCCAAGGAATATATTCATGTCTTGAAACCTTGTATATCATAAATAACTTTCAGTTTAAACAGATAGTTTTGAATGTACAGAACAAGGTATCCTGGAAGTAAAATCCTTGCTTTCTGGGGTTTGAATAGATATACAATTAGAAATTTAGCATGTGATCAGAGTTCAGCTATGGCAACAAAATACATTTAGCAAAGGGAAAGTATAATTTTTCTTTTATTGCTGTCACACCTCTGAAATGGAAATAAAAGTACTTCTTGGTGTCCAAAGAGGTCATGCAACATCCTACTGAGAGATCCAGTACTCAATTGGACAAAGCTGTAAACAATGCAAGTTTTAATGTAAGTTGGCCAAATCCGAAACAGGCATTGCACCAGATGGCCTCCCAAAATGCTCTTCCCAATCTAAATGTCATCACCAAGGGACTGGTGAAGGGCAGACTGCACCTCTTAACACTGTTTGCCTTCTCTAAGTAAAATATTTATACTATATTAATAACGCATAGAAGTCTAGGGTTTTTCCTTTTTTTGAGGTGTCAGAAGAGTATGAAGTCAAACAACATATTAGTTTCTTGTGTCTGAAGATACTTTTGTATCTTCCGGTAACATTCTTGTGTACGATAAAACAGAAGATGTCCAGTAGCACATTATGACAATGTGAAAAAAATCTCTTAAACAAGGCATGTCTAGCATGTTTGTCAATATTTTTCAAAGCACTTCTTAGAACAGGTACTGGGCTGTTAGTAAGCAGGCTGATTTCAATTTTTGGGGCTGCAAAATCTGAGCAGTTCAGTCATCCTACCTTTTGTTCTTTTCTGCAATGCCTCTATGTATAGAATTAGTGAGTACAATATGAAAGACTGTTGAATAACCCCAAAAATTGTTAGTGTGAGAAATGACAGGAGAGATGTTTTGAATTGCAAGGTTGTTTTTTGTGTAAATACACATTGCGCATCTAAGCTTTTTTATCATTATGATTGCTGAGTAGCGATAAACACACGTATTTGAAGACAATACTTAAATGTTGCTCTTGAAAGGTAGTTTAAAAGAACCACCTACACTTACCACTTCAATTCTCTTTTTAATATCACTGGATTGCAGTGTTCCTGAAGAAGAGCAGACTGTCAGCCCTGAAGAGTGAAGCCGTATTTACAGATTGCCAGTAGCAAAGTGCAAGCTTCCCACAGAGCCCCATATGCTGATTTTTTAGGAACCAGCTTTCAGACAGTAGCTTAGTTTCTACATATATTTATCTCGCAATATCTATGAGTGGGCAGTGTGTTGTGGTACAGACTGATCTAAGTCAGCTGTCCACCTTCTCTTTTCCAGTCCTCTGATCCATACATTCCATTAACTTCCTATTGAAAAAGAATCATTCCCATAATTTCTTCTTCATGTTTTTTGACAGACATCTACTTAGAAATTAATATAGTAGATAGGATTATGACTTACTAGCTCATGTAGCTAATTATATTTCATATTTTCATAACCTGATCCAGTGATTATATTTTAAGATTTTTCCTAAGTGAAATATGGGGTAATGAGTAGGTCTATTTTACTTGTGCTCAACTTTCGATGTGAATTTTTAAAGTTGCTTCATTTTCTCTAATGTTTACCATAAAATCAGCCATACACCCAGAATTCCAGACAACAGCAACTAGAATTAGAGCCAAACTGAAGTTCTTTTTTTGTTGCCTTTGAAAAATATTGTAACCAGAGAATTAAAAATAATTATAGAGAATATTTAGGAATTCCCATTTTTGGTAGGTTATTTTTCCATTTTCCATTATATAAGTATCTTATTGGAGAATACATACAAAATTGAATGTTCTTTTGGTGCTGTGTTCATGGTTGTTAGGATCACTGATGTGGAACTTATTGTTAGTATTTCTATTTGTTGAGAAATAATAGAGAAATCAAGCAAGGTTTATACCACAGGATTGTGTATCTAAAATTAGTTCCTCTCCATGAGCCCAGAATGTAGAGATAGAAATAAAATTGGATATGATGCATTCTTACTCAATCTTTTACAGTCATATCCATGTAATGTGAGCATTTGTGCAGTGTGAGCTGATATTGTTGAATTGCGAAAGAATATGGGGTTATTTTTTATTTTGGAGAACAAAAATTTGTTTTAGTTTTATATTGATGCTGAATTTGTTTTAGAAGCAGATCTTTTTACTCCAAGTGTTTTAGGACTTTCCCAAATACTTAGGATTGAAAAATGACTGACAGTAGTTATCTAAGTCAGATTCTGAAGCTTTGAAACTAAACTGTCTGAATTATTGATCTGCAGCCCCCAGAGAGTGCAATGTACAGTGTTGGTAATAGCTAAGTGTGGAAATAAGTAGAAATGTGAATATAGCAGTAAACCCAGACATTTTCAAGACTCTTGTTGCAGCATAGGTCTGTACAGTTTTTAACCACCATGAGAACTCCCAATATGGTTTGAAAAATAAGAATTTTATATTTTCAGCTTCCTCAGTAAGGGAAAAGTAAAAAATCTACAGGAGATAAACTCTGCTGAGAGCAATATCTCAAAGATTTTAGAAATTACAATGTTTGAAAATCAACATGTGAAAGTCCAAATTTTTTTTTTCAAGATCTGAAGACCAGAAAAAAATCAATCAAAATGAAAATATATGTAAATAAACAGACTTTGGAATAGTTTTCTTGTAAAATGAGTTTGACTTTTATTGCTTTTAGGATAAAATTCATCGATGACTCCATTTACTGAAGTTCATGATTCTCCAGGCCCACAAAAAATCTGGAAGGAGAGAAATTACAGTAATGAGAATTTAAGATCTGGAGACAAAGTTAGACTATAGTTATGTTCTAAAAAAATCTGCACATACTGTGCAAAAAACTATATATAACATTTGTTTTTTTATTTTTAATTTTTTTTTTTTGGATCAGAATAAAGAAAATCTGTGATGTGTAAACAAAGTGTTTTGAGTAGCACGTAAAGTTTTGTCATCTTTTCAGCTTTTTACTGTCTATGTTTTTCCATCAGACAGTGTTTTCTGCAGCGATGCTGAGACCTTAACACGATAAAAATTAAATCTGACTAGAAAAAAGTCAAACTGATAGACTGAATTAAAAAAAATAAAGAATCCCATTACTTATTAATTTTTGAAAAAAGTTTTTAGATGGACTTGTCATTGCTGGGTGCTGACAATTTTAATTTTTCCAATGTTCTGTGGCTCTACCATGAGATCAAGGAGGAATTCCATAACTGTTAATTTAATCCTTCTCTTCCATTATTTAAATTGTAACGCTGTCAAGTCTGTATTGTAGAAGATCACGATACACATTTTGTAGTACCAAAATCATTAAAGTTTAACAATTACAAATGTGTCTGAAACGTTAATCTGTGAAATATAAGCCCCTGTGAAATTATGGCCAATCTTCTTCCACTGGAAATTACTCACTTCCTTGGAGCTCTGTAGAGGCTCATTTCACTGCAGAATCAGGATCTTGCTGTCTCAGCAACTTCCTGTTAGTTGGTTGTGCCTTTGGTAAGTCAGGGGGATAATTTTTAATGAATGTCACTGACCCTTCCTTGAGGAAATGATAATAATGCTGTTCAGTAGTAGGTAAGTGAATTGTACCTAATAGAAACATGCGTCAGAGACTTTTTTTTCCAAATTATAATATGGAGCATTTTATGGTCAGTGGCACAGGGCAGGATTAATTTATTGTATGCATTTTACCCAAGAGAGTAAAAATGACAATTAATTTTCTTTGTCATGCTTCTTCCTTAGTTTTTCTCTTTCTTTTAATGGAGCACAGGCCTTGGGCATGTTATCTTTGTTTGCATGCATTGATATTTTGTTCACAGAATACGGATATATGTACAAGTATTGTATTTATTATACATCTATTATTTATTTATTATATTTTATTGTACATCTATGGTTTATTAAATACTTTAATGAAAAGGTATTTAACATGATACAGGGATGTCTAAAAAGGCCTTAAACTATCAAAATATTTTTCTAATAAAAGAAACTCATTTAGGATATTAATTTACTAAATTGTAATTAAACTACGAAAATACCAAAAATTTGTTTTGAAGTAGAATTAAGAGAATTACTTTATTTCTCTGGTTACTTTTTAGTTTAATAACATGATGACATCATGTTATTAAACTACTCCTCCATTGTGTAATGAAGTTTTCAGATGGTTTTAATACTCTTCTGACTTATTCCTTTCTATGCTGTGTCCACATAGAAACAAACATTGCTTTCCTAGTCCTTGATCCCATTATAATCTCACTTATTTTATATTCTTGTGCTGTTCAAGAAGCTCTACCCTTTTAAAGAGATATCCAGCAGTTAAATTCAGAAAGCCCATAAATTTTAACTATATGAATAATTTCTAGACTGTGTTAATGAATTTTTTTTTTTTTTGGGCCACGTGGCACGCTTCCACATTGGTGTTCGGGTAACACCTGATGTTGTCAGGGTAGACTAGACAAAGTCTCTAAACTGCACTTTTCATAATTTTGTAGCCAAATAATTGTCATTTTAAAATGACATGCATAGCCAGAAGAGATTAGCATTAAGGAATATAAATATTAGAGAAGTTACACAATAAATCGCATGTAAAAGGTTGTAAGTGATGCTGAAAAAACCCCTGTCATTCACTTTGAAATTATATTGCCTAATGGAAATCTGGGTCTGGGACATAAAAATGTGTTACATTTATCATAACACCACAGCTAAAAATATAGAGTTAGAAAATGTAAGTAGTAGATGACTTAGTAATATGATCCACATATTAAAATAGTTAGTACCTGGATGTCAGGAAAAGTGTGACTTGCCAGAAGGCACTTAGTCATCCAGTGAATCCATTAACAGCACCATTTGGCAAGAAATTGAAATTTTCTATAACACTGTCATATCATATCATCTGAGGTGCATCATTTACTTAGAGACTGTCACTCTTTTCTGTTTAATACAGTGTCTGTGAGCTTTTCAACTACCAAAATAAAAATATTCATAAAATCTCGCTAATGCCAATATATTATTAATATTATTCTGACTTCCTGACTCCTATGCATTATGAATTCTTATGGAAGTCATATTTTCAAAATCTACAAGTGTAATTAACATTTCATGTTTCTAGAATTGTGCAGACATTCACCTACTATTATTTTGTTCACTTTAGAAAAATTGGTATTATTGTACAAAAAGCTAAAATAACATAAACCAGTCAGAGTCAAGGAATGCAAACAATTAATCAGGTATTCCAAGTATTTAATCATTGAGCTCATATCAGGATTCTAAAATTCACTGGTAACAACAGTATGTAATTAAGGTTCTTATGTATGTACATATTTACCAAATCAAGACCTAGCAGGAGGGAGAAGATTGACTGGCACATCACTTCAGAGTCTGTTAAATTTAAAGTAGGATTCAAAACTACATCTTGGGAAAGTTCTGCTAGTGCAGCAGTGCCAACAAAAGTGTGCAATATTTTTAAGGGCAGCAGCTCATATTGTATTCCTAGATGAATATACATTTTTCCCTTAAAAAGTTAAGCACTTATAGTAAAAGTGTGCGGTTGTATTTCAGAATTAGGAATGACTGAAATTGCTCTACTAGATCTCTGTGGCTATTGTGTATAACTGTTGATCCAGAAGTGATTGGTATTTTTATGGTTTAATTTCTCTTAGCTGCTTGAGTTTTATTATTTTGAAGGAGTGTGGCCTACAGTATCAAATTATTCCATCTCTGGCAGCAATTTAAAAAAACTTTGATGTTCTAATCATCCCTGTTACATGTGTTGATTCATGTATTTTTCCCTGACACTACTTCATTTCAATATTTGTTTTCCAGATAAAGGCTTATATTCATATAATTCAGGTAAATTTTCAGCATGCCAGAAATGCTTATTGCTTCCATATACGTGCAAAATTTAATTTGATATTTTATTGGTGTGCTTTTGCTACCTATTGTGCAGATACTACAATGCATAAAAGTTCTTTGGCTTTTCTTGTCTGCTTTTCAGTAATAGGTCTTTTGTTGGCTTTCTTTCTCTATTCTTAGCATCTCGGTATTGATATTGGAGCAATTTTGTAACACCGTACTTGCTTTGCTTGCCTTTATTTTAGGTAGAGCTATGGTAGGAAAACTGTAGTGAGCTTTATTAAATATGCTAAGAAAATGCTATTTTGCTTAAACTGGATTGAAAGGAATGCTATTATATTACAGCTGTTATGAGAAATAGTGTAAGTATTTTTAGAATACAGACATGGGTTAAGTGAAGTACTAGCAAAATCAGCATTTGCACTGGTATATATTTTTACATTTTCCTGTTGATATAAATCCCCCATTACAAATCCAGCTCTATCTGAGGAATTTGCCTTAATTAATAATAAGTAAATTAATAGCATACATTTTTTACCAACTTAAATTTTGTAGTGAATTTCATTTGGGACTTTTTTCAGTTTTAATTATTGGAATCTCTTTGAGAATTGGTTCAACTAATTATCTTTTAGTTTTGTTTAAAAAATGAAACTTGCCTTGTTATGATAATAGATCCATATTGCAGTGGAGAGAAACAAAACACCCTTAGAGCAGAACTTTCTTGAGAGCAGTACTAATAAAATCCATTTTCCATTTCATCTAATGTCTTTCTCCCATATTTCTTCTACTCCTTTCTCTCCTTAAATAATCCCACATTCTTCTCGTGTTTTATGATATCTTCACAAGTTCAGTGTGGCATCTGTGGACTAGCACACATGGATTAGATGCAAATTTTAGCTGGATAAATTTTGGTTTTGGTTAAAGACTTCTAATTTGTATCTCTTTCTCTATCCAGAAGTTCTCTCTCTGTCTTTTATCTTTCTCATCTACCCTATTCTAACCATTTTCAAAGATCTGTAGGAATTCAATAGAATTTGATATTTATACTCCTCTGCCAGTGTAGATGAAATTGGTCAAAAGCTCTAAACCCCACTGTTATGTGCAGGATGATAAAGTGACAGATTGACATGGAGACAGCAGGACTGCATGAGAAGGTAGCTCGCACTAAGAACCCCTGGGCACAGGCTGGATCAGAGAGCAAATTCTTAAAACAGTTGTTATGAGACTCTTTTGGGGTTGCTTATCTGTCAGTTTTGAACACAGGAGAAATGCAGGCAATGCTAAGTGACTTTAAGTGGTTGTGAAGGCCTTCTGTGAGCTCCAGGGAAGGAACTGCAAGCATGCTTCACTACCCTTTGTTGCCCCAAGGAGTCCACAAAACCTTGTAAAAGCTTCCTGCATTGTAAGGGACAGGACTGGGAGCTTGGTCTGCTTTCCTTTTCCTCTTTTTCTTTCTCCACAAAAAAAAGCACAGAATTACTGAGCCATAAGGTTGTCACTTTCTTCTGTATGTAGGCTGACTCACACTGATTTTATTTCTCATTCTATCCCTTTTCCTGGTTCATTTTGATAACTATGTTGGTTGGTCATATGCACTTTAGTAGAGATTTGAACCTCCTGTGTTAGTCTTCTCTTGAGGTCTATTAGAAATGTCTGTGTGGAGTATATGAAGCACAGAAGGTATTTTTTTATTATTTCCTCTGTGTATTAATAAGAGAGTGAAGAAAAGCTGTGTGCCCACTTCAGTTGTCATGTGGAAGGCAGAAGGTTTTTTGAAACCCTCCACAGATTTTTGTTGCTTTGTAAGAAAATACTTGTATTTGCATATTATTCCATTCATCTGGGAGACTTCCAATTATTTAGAATGTTGTTATGGAGGGAAATGTGATTCTGGTGAAATAGAATAGAATGTTCCTGTTGGCAGGGACCTACCACAGTTATCTAGTCCAGGAGCTCAACCATTCAGTGCTGACCAAAAGATAAAGCATGTTATTAAATATGTTGTCCAAATGCTTTTTACACACTGACAGGCTTGGGAAAACCAAAGAATATTCTGTAAACATTTTTTCAATTGTCCCCATATTAATTTTATTTAGAAACTGTTAAACCAACACTGCATCCCTTGAAAAGTTTACAAAAAACTGTTTCATTCATGAAACTGGATGAAACACCTCATTTTTTTCCTTTAAATTATTCATCCCTGAGGATAAAAAATGGAAATGTTTTTAAACTAAGAAACTACTGTATTGTGAATTCCTTTTCCATGTAATAGAAAGTAAAAATGCAAATAGTAAAAAATTAAATAGAACGGACTTGCTAGATGGAAATTGAAAATAATGGTCCTAATGATTTTAGGTGATGGGGTTTTTCCCCAACCCTGCAATGGAAGCTACTGCAAGTGCTGTGAACTTCCAGTTCTTCTGTGCACAAGTTCTCACAGAGCTGTTGTGCTGGCTGAGGTGGTGGCCAGAGCAGCATTGTAGGGAAGGAGTAGGGAGGTGTGGAGGGGCAGGAGGATGCTGAACTGAACTTTCACAAGTTCTGATGGGGAGGTTTTCTGCTGTCCCCAAGGAAAACTCCCCCCTGAAAAATGTTATTGATAATTTAAGGCTGTTAAACCCAAACTTGCTGAATGGAAAAAAATATATATTTTGATTTCACTGGGGCTAGGGTCATGCTAAATTAAGGCATTTTTGAGGGTTACAGTAGCATGGGGTCTATTTTGTCTTCAGTCCATAAGTGTAATAATTGTTAATCTAGGAGGAAGAGACTTTTTCAAAGTCTGTAATTACCATCTATTAGTACCCAGTTTTCAGACTAAAGGGGACTAATACCTCCAATAAAATTCTATAAATGAACTACATATCAGTGGAATGGCATCAAAGAAAAAGTTAACTACAGGCAAACCATTGGCACCAATGCATTCATTTAATGTATACAGTATCCTGGAATATAAGATTTTTACTGAATTCTGAATTTATTCAAGAATGGATTTAAACTCCTTGCTCTGAATTTTAGGACCATATTTTATAATGTATATGTCAAAGAGTTTATGATATTGACTAAATACTAAATAACAGTTTAATTCACAATATTTATTTGCAATAATTTGTGAGAGGCTTCAATGTCACATTTCCCAGCTGAAATATGAATTGCTCTTTCTTTTTTTTTGTAATCAATGGTCCAAATTTCTTAATGAAATAGTATTTTGAAAAGACATGGCTAAGGTGGGACAGTGCCTAAATCTTCACATTTATATTGTCAATAGGTTGCAAATAAAATTGCCATCTAAAATTAATATACAGCTGATGAAATTACTCTTGCAAAAGTTCCAAGAAATGTTAAACTAATCTGCCAGCAATCATAGTGACATTTCAAGTACTCGGTTCAATAAAAGATTTTGACCTAAGCATTTTCTAGTTTGTTCCCTTTCTGAAGTTAATGGAAGATGTTTTAAATACGTATAATCTTATTCCTTTGCAGAAGTTATATATTCCAGGCATTAGTTCTTGACATTACAAATTTAATTGACATACCATTGCTTTCTTTCTTTCGTCCTTCTTGAAAACAGTGATTGACAAAGATAAAACCAAGTAATTGTTCTCCTTTGAATTTCTTCTGGCTTCTTTGCCATCATTTAAATTTGCATTTGTAAACAAATGAAAAATAATATACTTAAACGTGATTTTTTTTTTCAATTGGTTTAAGTGTGTTAGTAGTCAGGGCTGGCTTGTATCAGCTTGAGGAGATAGAATAGATGATCTGAGCTGAACAAGCTTCATATCTTATCTTACTGATTAAGCTTTCATATTTAAGGATGTCAGGTATTACAAGAGACTCTCCTCTTTGCAGTGGCAGACAGTTTGAGAAATCACTGAAATCTGATTCTTCCCTTGCTTTTATCCTTTTTCTACTCCCATCCATTGGGCAGGTCTCAACCCTGGCCCATTCACTTTCTCTTGCCCTGGCTCTTCCCTGAAGCTCGGATCTCTAGATCCTGGAAGATGATGTGGAGCTGAGGAATTAGGTGAATCTGGAGCAGGTGGATGTGGCTTGAGAAGACAGACAGAGAGAGAAAAAACCCTGTCTTTTATACCTGTGGTCTGTTGAAGCTTCTTAATCTCTTTTTCTGCCAGATGTATCCTGTGACTACAACAATATATAATTTTAGCTCTACAGCTGGGAAGTCTAGAGCCCGCTGTCACAACAGCTGACTATTTTCATCCTCAAAGATGCAAATATCTCCTCCTGAATACAGAATATAATATTCTAAAAATATGTTAAAGCAGATGTACTTAGCTGTAAATATAAACATAAATAAAAAGCAACCTCAGTTGTAATTAATTAGATTCATTCATAAGAATGAATTAGTTGATGAGTAAATGACATCTATTCAAATCATAGTTGATTCAGCCTTTTTACATGTTTCGTGATGAAAACCTTTCCAAGCAGCCACGTGATGAGCAGCAGCAAACTCAATTGCCCTCATCTTCCCATTCCACAATCCTCTCTCTGATGGAACCTGGGTGACATTATTGGCCTCTCTGCACAGCAGCCACAGACCCACTGCCAGATCAGTGTCAGGGTTGCCAAAAGACAGGATCCCACTGCTTTGCACTCCTTTTGGGGGCTTTTGTCTTTCAGGTCCCAGCCAAACCCCTGCCAGCTAGTAGGGCTCTCTTGCTTAGTGTTTGGTCACAAATGTTGTCCTCATTTAATAACCTGGATTTGAATCTGTGGCTAAGAAGAATGGAGCCTAATCCTTCTTGCTCACTGGCATGTATGTCGCTACACCAGTAGAAGGTTCGCCTGGAAATGGCAATGGGACAGCATCACAGGTGGAAGGGATGCTTCCTTTGGGGAAAAAGAGAGACTGGGCCTTTCCTTTGTAATACTATAATTAAGAAAATAATCAGAGGAGGTAGAAACCTTTTCCTTAATTTCTGCCCTCATCTTCCAGGTTTTCTTGAGTGCTAGTTGTCATCACTTGCTTGTCATTTTTTTTTAAGAGAAAAACTTCATTTGTTATTTCTTGAATTCAAAGATACTTGTCCCCTACTCATTGTAGAATGTCTATTTCTAAAATTTTATAATAAATTACTGCTACTGTATGATAATTGCATGTCTTTCTCTGAAATAATTTTAATTTCCTATTTGTGAGGAAAGCATCAACCTTGAGTGTAATTAAATAACCACAAAGAACATTTCTTTACTGAAATTGCATAAAATATTGGCAGGCTATATTGTTTTCTAAGAATTAGCACATATCACACATACACCATTTTTTAGTTGAATACGTTTTAAGCTGAGAAATTTTTATCCTCAAAGAAATAGTCTTCAGTCTAGATCACAAATTCATACACCCACATCTTAACTGCTGCAGTGACTTCTGACTTCTCATAAAAGGCACAGAAGAAATAGAAAATATGCAAACAAATTCAGCAGAGCAATCAGAAGTATGGAATGGTTTGCACATGTGTAGGAGCCAAAGAATGATATTTCAGCTCAAAAAAATGTAAGCCAAAGAGACAACTGTAGAAGAACACAGAATACTGATTCATGCTTCTCAGGATACAAAAGCTCGGAGGGCATTGTCTGAGATAATATAATAGAAATAAAATATAGGGAAGTTGATTTCACACAATGCATACTCAAACTGCAGAATTTACTGACATAGAATATTTCAGAGGCCAAGAGCATATTTTGACTAAACATGAGTTTATATGAATTTGTGGAGAATAAGTTGAATACTTATTGTAAACAGATGGCTCAGGAGAAGTCTCAGATCTTGTAAGCACATTTTTTCTACTAAAGAAGGACCTTCCACCATCCTCTAGTGGTCCTCGACAGGCTAAAAAATTACAGCAGTTCTTATAATTCAAGCAATTTCTAAAGTTTCTTTAAACTGAAAACTCTTTATTTTTGTCAACCCCCCTCTTAGTACATGTTCTCCCAGTTTTCTGTTGGGAAAGGAGGGTAGACATCCTTCTGTATGTACCAGTCACTCAAATACAGCATTAAGATTGCTTTGTCCTCAGCTCCTTTAGGTTTACTCCAAGTTTTTTACTGATACTTTTGTGTCTACATTTTTCAGAAAAATTGTCCTGGGGCAGAAAAAAAAAAATCTTGCATGTGATTGAAGGTGTGGTGGCAAATAAATTTCCTGCCTTCTAATTATCCATTTTTAGATGGCCAGAAACTTACAGACACACCATCTTGCTGAAGAACAGGGATTTTTTTCACATTTAAAAGAAGTAAATGAATAATTATCAGTCACATGCCAGTGTTTAACCCTGAAGTCAGCAATCAAATACTGTTTAAAAGATGCCACAGAACACCAAAGTAAATTTAGGCTGAACAAAACCTGACATATTTACTTGTCCTGTGTGACCTACATTTGGGCTCAAATTGTGGCAGTAGAATCTGCTTTTGCCAGCTCAGCTCTAGCTATTTTGGAAGGAATACATTTAATAGTTTGCTTGTGTTCCATGGCACGCTATATGTGTGAAGCTTTTTCTCCTGATAATCTTCATTAAGAACTCAAAGAAAATACTACATGCATTTAATATTATTGCTATTAATAACCTTCCTGTTACTCAGAGACTTTGGGGAGGGATGGTGCCTTGTGTATGAAAACTTGAAAGATGAACACTGTGATGCCAGTTTTTGTCTGGAAGGAATACAAGTATCTGTGTATATAGAATGAATATAAAATATAAAAAATATGTCATAAAATGTTGTGGAGATGTATTTCAGCATTTCATTTCACTTTAAAGATTTAGCTGAAATAATTGGTGCAGTCATATATGTGCAATAATTACAACATGAATAATTACCTTTTTATGCTGATATTAATGCTTCATGGTCTAGTATGAAATCCATACATTTATTTAAGCATTATTGAGAGAGGATGGTTTTAACTTACAGGAAGGAAAACAATACCTCTCTTTTCTTTTTCCAGGATCCAAAAGAATCAGTGACAGTGAAGTCTCTGATTATGACTGTGATGACGGAATTGGTGTTGTTTCAGGTACTAATGTTTAAATTTACTTGTTCATGTTCAGTAGAAATATTTGTTATTTATAGTTTATTATGAATTTTTGCAATGTTTTTCTGATGAAAAATAAGTGGAACTTAAGTATATATTTTTCTAAGAGACACAAAAAATATTATGCATAATGCATATTAATCTCTAAAATTACTAATGGGGGAAAAAAGTCAGTGTATGAATGTCCATATTGATTTTATAAAATTATACAAGTAGCTCAAAGGTAGCGTTTTTAATAAATGTCAAGTGTTAATTTAATTTTTTTGACAGACATTCGTGGTTGATATATCCTGTAAAATTTCATGATGGAATAATAACACTGCCAAAGGTTTGAAATATGAATGTTTAAGGCAGGACAAGAGATGGCAGATAATCTGTTTCCCTAAGTATTGGAATTGAGCCTATTTGAGAAAAAAGTTATCTTGTCAATGACTATGTATCCTCTTCTCAGAGAAAAGGTAATACTAGATAAAAAATAATCACAGCTGAAAACAGTAACATCATAATCATATGCTTTTGATGACTAAAACAGAGAATATATTTAAGATTATGGAATCATGGACATTTTTAGGTTGGATCAAGTCCAACTGCTAGTGATGCCTTAAGTTTTATCTTTTATATTTTTTAGATTCTGTGCTGTTTTGGTGAGTATTTTAAGTTTCATATTAAGTGCTACTAAGCTCTCTTCTCATAGTAGAGAGACAAAACAATTCCTTCTCTAGTTTGGTACCAAGGACAACTCTCATGCCCTAGAACAAAAACAACTGTAAAGTGAGAAGAAAAATAAGGAGGATGGAGCTTCATAACCTGAAGCTATGGTTGGACAATTAACTCCAATGTGCTAATGGACCAGAACTTATAAAAGTGTGAGACGTCGTGATCGGTCGTCCATTCTGGGGGGCATCTTGGGTGTGGCCTTGTGCTGGGCTGGCTCTTGTGCAGCCCAGGTGTACCCATTGAGGCCTTTTAGTAAATTCCTTCTTTATCCTTTTGCTCTGTCTAGTCTCTGTTCCAGGTCAGCCTCCAGAAAGCATCACTAGAACTGCAAAACCCACTACTAAACCTTGTCCCTGAGTCCCACAGCCACACATCTTTTAAATACTTGCAGGAATGTCGACTCCACCCTTCCCTGGGGAGCCTGCTCCACTGCTTACAACTCTCTCAGGAAGACATCTTTCCCAGTATCCCATCCAAACGAGGCTGCTGAGCCACCTTTAACCAGTACTGAGGGCTACTGGTGTCAGCACGTGGTGGGGTACACATCTCAGTGTATATTCTGCTACCCTGCTGCCGATCTGGGATTTTTAACACACAGGATTTTCTGTGCTAGACAATTTCTGGTTCTCTTGTGTGAGGTCCAGCTCCAGTGTTAAATAGTGGTGTTTGTGCCTTACTCAGGAAAGGCTGAGCAGTATAATCTGTCTGGTCTGCGCAGCAGCTGTGAGACCGTGATCCGCTCGGGTCGGTCAAAGCGTGCTCCTGCCCCACAGCCGCCAGCAGCACGTGGGGTGTGGGACACTCGGATGGAGGCTCGGGAGAGGGAGACAGGAAAGAGCAATGAGAGGAATACAGCAGTGCAGCACACCTTGGAACTAGAGGGAATAAAAAAGAGGTGGGAGAGGCAATCCTGAATATTGCAAGATGGTGTGAAGCCAAGTATGGATAAATCCAGACATTTAGTGAACTATCTAATTTCATGAGTTGGCCTAGTCCTGTTTTAAAAACTGTTACCACTCTGAGCTCAGATGCATTTCTGTTTTGTCTACATAGCCATGCTTTTATTTTCATCTATTTCATGCTTAGCTCATAGCTGTGCTTAATTTTTCACACTGGTATGTTACTATTCTATGCTATGGATCTTTCACTTGCTGAGATAAAGAGATAAGTATTTTTTTAATAATAAACAGCATGTAAATTTTATGATTGAGCAGCTTTTATAAACAGACATAAAATTTTACAGGTTTTATTAAATAAACAGGGCGGTCATATTTGTGCTATATTTCCAGCAGTTTTAACAAATTAAAAAAAAGAACACTAGGCCTGCAAAACCACTAAAGTTTCTGTGTTCCTTAAAACATTTATCTTCAAACAGTAACAGGATTAGTTTTCAGATTATTTCCTTAATTAGAAAACTATTAAGGAAAACTTACAGCATGTTTACATTCCTGTTTGCTTTATTACAGTCAGAACACAGGATGGATAGCTAGCCAGAGTGGTGTGAAGTACTGGAACCAAAGAGGCAGCCATCCTCAGAAGTCCTTTGTTCCGATTTACTTTACTTTCAGTCTTTGATGAGGTTTCAGTCTGTAATTAGTAGTCTCTAAGGCTTTCAAATTGCCTGTCCTCCCAAAAATATGGGCTTTTGTATTGCTGTGGGTGAGTTAAATTAAAAATTTATCCATCTAATTTAGGAGCTTAAAAATAAATGCAGGAAAGAACTGGATTTAATGGATATATTTCTAGAGTGCCCAGGGTACCATAATTTTGCGAGTGACCTTTTTTCCTGTCCTGGAAAAAGTTACCAAGTTTTGCTGAATTTTTTTTACCAGGTGCTTGAACATCAGCAGGATTCTTATGAAACACCTAGATTTACAACTTTGATTCAATAAACTTATCTTTTGGCAACTTGTAAAATTATGGTCTTTACAGTTCAATGAATGAGCCTACTTCCCTTACCTGAGTTTCTGAAATACCTTTAGTTTTTTAGGATCTTTAATCTATTGAATTTTTGCTGAACCACTTTACACCTTAATTGCATTTTAATTCAGCCTGGCTTCATGGGTAGGAAAATTTGATGGTTTTTAGGTTTTCAAAATGTTAATTTAATGCCTTACTTTTTATTGTGCTGCTGTCACTATGTTTGTAAGTCTTCTGGTAGAGTGTTGTCTTGCCATCCACTCTCCTTACCATTCCCTCATCATTTAAAGTTCCTCTATCCATTTGTAGGCTCGTAAAAATCTTGGTTTAAATATATGCTCTCTTTGCATGAAACCATTTGTCTCTTTGTTTTCTTTCTTTCTAACTTACCCAGTTCTTTCATTTTGTATTTTCAGGTTTTATTTAACATGACACTTTGCTCTTCTGTCTGCTATATAAATAGCACATTACATGAAGTTAGCTTGCCAACATCCTTTGAATACTCTCAGTGATCCTTTCCATAAAATTAATTCTTAGTATCACACCTGTGGACTAAACTTCAGAAACCTTTAAGAATAATAAAAATTATATTTCTTGCTCCTCTTCAGTTTACTTTTATTCATAATGGTTGACTAGATGTCTTTTAAAGTTCCCTTTCCATTCAAACCATTCTGTGATTTTATGACCTCTTGGAAAAATTATTTTAAAAAAATCTATCACTTCTTATGGGTTGGATCTTAGCCTGCTTAGGCAAATGTAATAAACCTCAGTCCGTTGTTTCTGTCAACAGAAATGATTTTAAAAAAATAGCGATAAATAGATCGAAAAACTTCAATGTCTTTTTTCTGGCTACACGTGTATTCTCCAACAGTCACAAAGGATTATAATGTATTACATAGTTTTAAAAAATCACACAATTTTTTACTAGATTCTAAAATAGCACTCTTCAAATATAGTATACATTCATCTTGGGAAACACTAGAATAGAGTCTCTATTATATTTCATCTTTGCTGGCATTAATCTTACCATAGGGTAGTGGAATGAGCAGCATTAGCAATTCCGGTTATGTCTTTAGACATAATTGAGGTTATGTCTTGGTTATATATAGCTCTCAAACAATTTAAAGCATTTATTTTGCTGTCCTGAACAATAAACCTTGCCTCTCAAAGTTGTCTGTCACCAGCAGATTTGTGTGGGAGTACAGCAGCATCTACACCTGCTCTTAGAACGCACTTATGTTCTTTCTGATAAAAGCAATACAGTATTTTTATATTGATCATTTTTTTAATGCCAGTAAGGTTTACAAAACATCATTTATATTGTAACAATAAATACAACTTCAGTTAAAAGCAGATTGGCTTTGTTTTTTGTTTTTTTTTTTCTCTTTCTAACGTCCAAAGTTAAGCATTCATTACAGGTAGCAAATTCAATGAATATGGACTATAAAACTATTTCTAAATAGTTAACTTCCTAGATATTTTCTGGTGTATGTTGAACTTAGGGAATACAAGCAGCCTACTGAGCCTGACTTTATGAACAGAGACATGTATTGTCAAAACCATTTAGTCATAAAATTCTCACCTGTTGTTTTTGTAACACTAAAATATTAAATAAGATATTAATGTTTTAGATTCAGTTCTACACCAATATCTCACCTTCATTAGAAATGATTATGTATTATGAAACACTTGTAATCTGAGATGTGTTTCAACAGATGAGTCATGGAAGAATGCAAGGCAGTGAATTCTGTGTAGACTGCATTACAAGTCTCTATAGAGAAGAGCTTTTCCAAGTAAAAGAATGCAGTCTCCAGCTTTGAGAAGGAAAACATTTATAGTGATAAGTTTTTATCATTATGCAGAAGATAGATGTACATTTCAGGAGCAAATAAAAACACAAAGAAGATATTTATTCAGAGGATAGTTATAGCCAAGTAAATTAGGAAAAAATAGTAACCATCAGTATAGAAATTATTACTGAACTTAAAAAAGTATTTCTGGGTTTGAAGAAGAATGAAAAGCAATTATCCATTTTTGCTTCACTTCTCAAAACACCTGAGGAATCCCTTGTTTAAAAGAATTCTTCCACTGTCATGTTTCAGCCTTTGCTGCAGAGGAAATGTCTTTTTCTCTATTTGCTGATAATGTGGGCTGAATTTTTATGCCTGTATCCTGTGGTTGATTATTTCTTGAAGCAGATGCAGAAAGCACACTTTGGTTACAGATTGAAATCAACTGCCTGTAGAAAGACATCTCACAGCATTAGCACATAGAGTGGATTACTTCTATCCCTACTGTAATACGGATTTCATTGCAGATCACCAGCTATCCCTAAATGGGAGCCTGTAGTGATCCAAAAGCAAAGTAACTTCAGACATAAGCACTGACAAGGTTTTCATTTTATTGTACATTGATACCAAACGCCCTGCTCCACAATCTGTTCTTTCTGGGCTCTCCTTTGAGTTAAAAATATTAGTATATGTATCACAAAAATCCCCCTCCCAAACTGAAATTCAAGCCATGTTAAATAGTCCTCATACTGATCCCTTTCCAATGGATCTTTAACCATTTTCCTTTCAAACAAATAATTTATTTATCATTTACAACTTTATGCCTAAAGTTCTTTATACATTATTATCATTCTTCAAGCTTTTCTTGCATTTTTGTTTTTATTTCTTAATGTACACTTTCCATTTTACATGTTGAGTCTCTTATTTAAATTTTGATTGCAATACCTTTATTATTTAAAAAATAAAGAAATTCTTCAGTATTATTTCCTCAGCTGACAAAACATGTTTCTCTTCAAACATCCAAATTCTCTCAATGCTTTTCTTCAGACTAGTAAAAACTATTTTTCAATATAGACTGTATCACTCCACTTTGAAAGTAAAGATGTAATTTGAGTCAAGTTTTATTTTCATATTATTATTAATTATCAATAGCATTCTCTTTGAGGGATGTTAAGGAAATATGAGCTTGGTGTGCTTGTGTATATTCTACCACAGTCCTATATCTATGGAGTGACAAAGACATTAATAGGCAATGAAAATTGCTGTGAAGTTCCTTTCCTATCAGAGATGCTCTCAGTGAATACTTCTCACATAAGGGAAAGACTCCTTGGGGTGGTTTACGGTTGTGGTGAAGGGCACATCTAAAAAGGAAATGCTACAAGACTGGTAAATTCCAATCAACAGTGTGAAGAGGAGGCTAGTTTGGGGGACTTGCTGGGCAGATGAATATATACCTGGATGAGTGCTTAACTAAGAAGAAACATCTTTATAGTACCTATGGTGATTTGGTTTGTTT
Source organism: Sitta carolinensis (assembly GCA_032173965.1). Taxonomy (NCBI): domain Eukaryota; kingdom Metazoa; phylum Chordata; class Aves; order Passeriformes; family Sittidae; genus Sitta; species Sitta carolinensis. The sequence continues at coordinate 133,756,611 of CM063284.1, forward strand.
TTTTCCCCCAAGCTTTGCATGTCATGCTGGGTATAGGAACAGCACTGAGAACTCAGTAAGCTCTAGTTTATTACTGTGTGGGAATGTTTTTCCATAAGTAAAGGATTATCTCAAGTGTAATGGGCCCATAAATACAATTAGTGCTGTAGAGCTAAATTTACCTGTGAGGAACTGAGTTGCTATGCAGCAAGTAATCAGTTGTTCCTACTGTAATGTTTACTGGTTCCTTTCACCATACATTCATTCTTCCCATATTTGCAGAATTATATTTTGATATAAAAAAAAATCCCCAAAGCGGTGCATAATGTATCTTCAACTTATAAAGTATTCAGATATTAATAATTGAGTTTATTTGATCAGTGACTGTCAGCAATTTTTTTTTTAGAGAACATCTAAATTCTTCATTTAGATGTTCAAATCACCCCAGAAGCTGAGCACATTTGTATGAAAGAACTGAACTCTCTCCAAAGTGCCCATGTGTGAAATCTTGGTATGTTAAGCATTTCTGGCAATTTGATTATATAATTGTTTTTAATTAGTGCTTGTTCTAAGCCCAACCACTGTGAGTGTTAAAAAGTTAAATATCCGAAAGCTTGACGCCTCAATCAAGTACAGATGTTAAAGTGGAGAAAACACCACTTAGCATCAATGTCAGAAATAAGTCAATTTCGTTGCCTGTGATGAACAGCCATTCTAGTACTGCCTTTCAGAACAATTTTCATACTAAGAGTTTCTTTCAAGTAAATCAAGCAGCAAGGCATCTAAATTAAAATCTTCATTAGTACACTTCAATTAATTCTTTTAGGACTATTTTAGGGCTGTTGATGTGAACCTAATATTTGGAAGTTTGTGATTTTCTGCAGTTTTTTGCCTGATTCGTAATTTAATAACAATTCAATCATCAGTATTTACTGAACATGTACCCTGCATAGCATGATATTGGTACAGTACAGCTATACTGTGTGGATTAATACTTTAAGTAAAAAATATTTATAGTCTCTCTTAAATCAGATAAAACTAAAATTTTGGGTCTGAAGAAGCTGTATTTAGTGTGCTTGGTAAAATCCCTCTTTTCATTTGTATGAGTTTTTAATGAAACTTTCCCATGAAAGAAGAAGATGGTGGCCTTGCAGTTATCTTTGTCATGTGTCTGTCTTTTAGGCGTCTGCAGCTCACAGTTGTTTATCGCTGATTATTTCTACACTGATTATCAGGTTCTGTGTACTCTCTATGTTGATTTAAGAGGCTTGCCATAGTTATAGAGCCTTTGATTCTATGGTAATGACTCAATATTTATAGCTGCAAGCAGGATAATGTTTATCCTATTTTTACTACTGCTATAAATAACTCTGCTTTGCTCAGTAGCAACTCATTGGTCAAGCTGCAATTATGACCTGTCTTTTCTGCCTATAATTTCTTTTCAAAAGAAAATGTTTTTACTTACCTTCTCTAACCTTATTTCCAGGATGTGCAATATTTTTGAAATTGGAAGTTAAATCATCCCTACAGGACAGGCAGTTAAATCAGAGCTACATTAACTCTAAAAAACTGAAGGATAACTTTGAAATTACCTCATTAACCCATGTTAGTGGGTTGTCTTATTCAAACAGCTGCTTTTCAATGACCTGTTGGTAAAAGAGGAATTTGTAAATATAATAATGTTTGGTTTGGGTAAATGAATTATAAGTTTCAAAGTTTTTTTTCTAGCAACTTTATTTTTAGAAAATATTGATCTATTTCCTTGATCACAGCTAACCACATGTAGTTTTCTTGAAAAAATGTAGCAAAACTTTATCAAAATTGCCAGGAATGCTGATTGTTTCTGCCTTTGTTATTGTCATAAGGAAGCAGTACCAGTGTTAGTTACCAGAAAGCACTGCATGTCTACCTCCAAATTATTGTAAAGCACTTATTTGATCAGGATTAGACATGAAAATTAATTACAAAGTCATATATTTTGATTTATTGCAACAATACTTCTCAAGTGGTCGACTACAATAATGAATTAGAGCAGGAAGAGGCTTTTTGTTCCAAAGCAATTAATTTGTGTCTCTGTGCAGATTTAATAAATTCAATAATTTTGATTTACTTCTTCTCATTTCTAGGAATTTTTAGACTTTTTTAGCATTTTTTAGAATTTTAAAGGAGGTTTTTATTTGTGCTTTTTTTAATTGATTACTTTGCCCTTCATTATGTTTATTCACCTAGAAAACATTACAGTATTTATTGCTCATTTCCCTCATACTTCGATGTCTGTACATACCAAAGATGATATAAACTGCTGATTTTTTTAAAGGATTTACCTATTTCTTCATATTACTACTCTACATTGTGTTCTACCTCCAAGCGCAACAAATTCTCATTGCGTACGCAGAATACAAACAACAATCTCTGTCTTTTCTGTCAGTAGATATGCATTATTAGGATAAGACAATATTTCTCTCTGTGTTCTTGTACTGTAAATCATGTTTTTTATTTCAATATCTAGAAGTTTATAATAACTTGCTGCTCATTTATTTGGCTGCCAAAACTGCTGCATCGCTGCCCTCATGAGCTGGACATGGGAGAGAAAGTGTAACTGAAGATTTGTGGGTCGAGATAAGGACAGGAAGGGATCACACACCAGTTATGGTCGTGGGCAAAGCATACAACTCAGAGAAATTATTTTATCACCAATAAAATCAGAGTAGGATAATGAGAAAATAACCCCCTGGAATTTCAAAACTTTTGCCCCCCACCCCGTCCCTCTCTCTGGTCTCAACGTCACTCCCGTTCTCCACCTCCTCCCTCTCAGCTGCACAGGGAGGTGGCAATGGGGGTTGCAGTCAGTTCTTCTCACCTTGTCCCTGCTGCTCCTTCCTCCTCAGGGGGAGAACCCTTCCCTCTGTCCCTCTGCTCCAGAGGGAGGTCCCTCTCATGGGAGACAGTCAGTCCTTCACGAGCCTCTGCAATGTCGGTTCATCCCCTGGGCTGCAGTTCTTCCCAACCTGCTCCAGCTCGAGTCCCCCCCCCAGGGCGCAGTCCCCCAGGAGCAAACTGCTCCAGGGTGGGCTTCTCTCTCCACAGGTCCTGCCAAGAGGCTGCCGCAGGGTGGGCTCTCACTACTGTTACTTTAGCTCTTTTTACTTGGGTTAAAGAGTTTCAGAATTGCAGAGTGTATTGATTTCCAGGGTTTTTTGCAAAAACTTTATTTATTTACCTCCTACGCTTTACTAGTGAGTGAATAACACAATGTTTCAAACACATAAAATTTCCCCTGTCTTGCCTTTGGTGATTTCAGAATTACGTTGCACTGGCCCCTGTATGTTTTGTCAGTGCTTACAATAATAAATTTACTTTGTATATAGGGTAAAGGTCTGTATTTCATTACTGACTCTTAGCTGAGGATACGCATAACATGATTTGACTACTGTATAGTGAGGACAGACTATACAATCCTCAGCATCATTATATTAGTGTAATGTAACAACGATGTGCCTTTTTTTCCCTTTATGTATGCATATCAGAGCACTTTACACAAAGCACTTTACACCTAAACACAGGATGAATAAGTTATTTATGAATTAGGATTGTTTATTTATCTCCTTGGTTTTAAGGCCATACACTAAATGTGAGTACTCAGTTGAAAGTATTGAACATACTTGGAACCATAAAGTGGAATGAATTAATAAGGTTTTGTTTAGATCCTAATGAACATTTTCCAGGAAGAAAAATCAGAAGAATCATGAGCAGAAGATTATTATTCTCTTGGAAGTTTCTCATCAGAAAAGTATAACAGTTACATGAGCCAGAAGTTTTCCAGTGCCGGGTGGATCTCTCTAAATATTCTCTACTTGGTTAATACTTTTGGAACAAAGAAATCAGTTACATCAGTTGTCATAGCCATCAGGCACTCTTTGAAGACCAATTCCTGCTAAGCATTATAATCAAGTTAACAGTTGCAAATCTTCAATTTCTTATCATTATGTTTTAATTTTGTCCTCACAACATTTGGGGAAACTTACTTGAAATTGCTGTATATCTAGGATCTCTTTTTCCACAGAGAATATTGCACCATGGGACAGTGAATTCAACTTTTTCAATTAGATGAAGACAATCACTTTTAATGCATCCAGCTTTTTAAAAAGATTTTTATTAAAAGCCTGTGTTAAATGTCCATGTGGTAGCCTTTTAGGCCAGTGTAGTTTGGAGGCTTTTGCCTAGACCATTTATGCCTTTTATTAGGCGTATTGAAGATTAGGCCAGGGTGCTTGCTATTTGTGAAGGAATTGTGCTCTTTAATTCAGAATTGTGAGTGAAATCTGATGTCATTGAGTCATTGTTACTTTAATTGTTTCTGAAATACAAATCTTTCTTGAAACCAATCTCATTATTTAACTCCATAGTAGCTTCCTATCCCAAATTTTTAAACAAAATTTTGGATTAATTTTTAATTATGAGCATTTTGATTTGAAAAACATATACAACATTTGCAATATAATTTTATTAAAAAATCATTTTATAATATAATTATTTCCTTTATTCTAAGGAAAAATTGGTTTAATTTGTTTTATTAATAATGCATCATATTAACCATAAATGGTAATTCCCCAGTTTGGTGCATGGTATTAATTTCTATACTTTTAAAGTATAACTATAGGAACTGTAATTATACTTAAATAAAACATAACAACAGGAGTCGACTTTACGTATGTATGTTTTATTATGAAACCCAAGAACAGATTATAGCATTCTTGACTGAATCCCATCTTTGATTGAGTTTCTCAGTGCTGCAGGTATGGCAGGAAGCTGAAAAGTGCAACTTCAGATTCACTGAATATTTGCATTTCTTTTTAGACTACCGACATAATGGGAGAGATCTTCAAAGTTCAACACTGTCAGTGCCAGAACAAGTAATGTCATCTAATCATTGTTCTCGATCAGGGTCCCCTCACCATGGAGATAGTATAGGACGGACTAGATCGTGGTCTCCCAGTGTCCCTCCCCCACAAAGGTAAACTCTTGTTTAACTGTGCAGTTGTATAAATTAGAGCGGTATTGATCTGCTACCAATACTGGAAGTAATCTCCAAACTTTCAAAATGGCAATGAATAGGTTAGATCTTACAAAATTGTATAAGGCAAATAATGGTTTTTCTTACATTATAGTGATGTGCCTAATTTATATATAGTTCTATGTTATTTATGGTTTATTATTGCTATATTATTTATTATTTTATTATATGATTATAGAATTGTAGCTTACTACTGCCTATTTATATCTAGTTTTTCATCTAAATTCAGTACAGTCCAATCTAAGGGAAGAATTTTCATTTTCTAGAGCTATGTACAGGTGCCATGTTTTATAGTATGTGATAGTTTGATATTTCCTTAGCATTCATATGATAGTGGATGTTTTCAAACCTTTTATTTCTCTAGAATTAAGATTCTGAGGAGTCTTCCTTGCTGCCCACAATAGCTTCCTATCTACTATTTTTTTCATACTTCTAAATCATCAAGAATAAGCTGACAAACATAAAATTTTATAGTTATAGATATCAACTCCTGATCTTGGAAGATCTCTGATAACTATTTATTTTGGTAAAATGAGACCAGGAAATTTTTTCCAAAAGCTAGTACTTTTGGATAACACCTAATAATTGACTTAAGACTCTGCAGGATAAGCTTTCTTAAGAGGAAGGAAGCAGAAGGACAGATGTAAATAGGAAGGAAACCTGTTTCCCAGCACTTTTGTTGCTATGTACGGGTAGGTTTCCAGATGATGTCATCCAGCTGAAATGAAAGTGGAAGTTATCCCTTTTGCCCGTAATGTTCACAGTTCTCCTTTAATACTGAAGGTCTGTTTTCCAGTATTTCCTGGCAGGTACATGTTCCTCTCCCTTTCTTGCAGCCATCCTGATTCTCTTGCGTTCTGCTTTCCTTTCTGTTATCTTTGTTCTTTTTGTTAAGTTAAAATTCTCTTGACTTCTTACTAGTAATAATAATATCTTGCTTATGTTTTGCTTACCATGCCCTCTAACAGATGTAGCCTATATGATATCCTTTTACATTAGTGAGATATTAGGATTCCAAATTATCCCACACCATCTCATACAGCTAAGAGTAAGAGCAGAAACTGTGTGTTTCTTCTTGAAATCTAAACCCATGTAAACCCAAGCCTGACTTGAAATGAGACATAAATGGTAGGCACAAAATAGATCAGAAATCTATTCTGTTTTTTGTTATACTGATTTCAGCCTAGGTAATTGCCTGTGCTAAATCTCTAAGATTTATTTTGTCTATATCCAAGACAAATAACCTCTTAGAGAGGTTATTTGTCTTGGATATAAACATAAATGTGAGCAAAATCTCTGCGTGTATGTCTGTGTTTTTATGTTTTTCTGTCTGCATGCATGCTGTGTGCATTTTGGGCAGAACTTTTACCCAAGCTGGTAATTAACACTTGTTTAACATCATTGAAAAAATCTACTTTTCATTTTCTTGTAGTCTTGGATTTCTTTACATATTCAAAATCTCTTGCTTTTCAACCTTCCTAGAGCTAAATTTTTAAATATAGTTTTGAATTTATTGCAGCTGTTTCCTGCAATATCAGAATCAAATACATTATTTGTGTAATATTTCCCTGCCCACACACCAATTTTTGAGGACTTGTTGAGCTCAGAAAATTAGGTTATGAGAGCTTGAGGATTTGTAGAACAGAAGGATAATCTATGGGTTACAGAAATATCTTTTTTAGTTCTACTGAAAATGCAAGTGTACTCAGGAAATCTACAAGAATTATGAATCACATTTGCACCCTGATCAGGTGAATTTGTTATACATGTGTTGCACCATAGATGTCCTAACTGCAGTGAGCATTCTGCATGCCCAGAGATTTCCCATTACTGACTCTCCAGCAGTCAGCAGGTTTTGGGCCATAGAACTTTGCTGTTATTTATTAGAAACCATTTTGTAGTCCCCAGTCCTACTTAATTTTGTTAATAATCTCCATCAAAGGCTCACTGCATTGTAGCTGACAAGAAATTATTACTGCTCTTGTTACTCTTTACCAGCTAGTGTGGACTCATTATTTGGATTCATGAATGCAAGAGTGGAAAATGCTCTATGACAAATGAGTGGGAGCTGAAGGCAAAAGTTTATGTGTAATGCAACATCTTTATAGCACTTATTTGCAGAAATAAATAATGTCATGGCAGCAGCATGAAGCAGTGAAGGATACATGTACCAGCTAACACTAGTCAGAAATTGGTAAATGACAAAGGATAAGTATGACAGGTACCAAAAGGGCAGACAAAGTGACAAGAAAGGAAAGGGAACTGAGTGATATAAAACAAACAACCAAAAAAGGAAACTGAGGCTCACACTAGTGCAGATTGTGGTAAAAGACAGGAGACAGAAGAATTTATTGGTCTAAAACTTGAACTTGTGTGGAGGAATGCATTCAATTTGTTATTTTCAAACTGATACAAAACAAATATGTTTTCATTATCAAACAATAATTACAGTTAACCATTGTCTCCTATTTTCCTATTCCTGTGGATTGTTTTACGGTGTGTGTCAGTAGGTATTGATAGATAAACTGAGCCAAAAAATTGATTGGAAAAGCTTTGGTCTCAATTAGTACAGGTGATTGATTTGTGCTCTCTTACCAAGCCTGCACTAAGGGTACCACTTTCAGTTAATTAAATGGTTATGGGTTTTTTCAGATTTTTTGCTAGTGAGATTACAGAGTAAGTTTTCCAGGGCAAAACAAGCAGCTATTTTTAAATTCAGATGACAATGTTTTCAGCAGGCTGAACTCTACTGTAACAGCCACAGGTCCCCATTGCGTCTTACTATAGTTTACATCTTTATAGTAAAACCAAAATCAAGACCTCATGAAAATTTGTTTTTTCAAATAGTGTATGATCCTGCCGGAGATTAATTTTTGCTTGGTCTGGAACGACTAATAAAATGTGCAAGATTAACATTTTTAGTGAAGGAAAAATAAAGCGCATTCCTCTTATTTCCAGGAGAAACATATTGGGAAGAAATAAAGAGAACTTTATCCCTATCATTGACTTGGCACCGTTTTCTAAATGAGAAATATTTTTTTTTTTTACGTTTAAGTTTTAAAATTATTTTACTTTAAATGTAGAAAAATCTGGTCAGCTAACAGACCTTGTTACCAACATGATTGCTGATAACTGTTTGTACAAACCAGTGAGAGGATGTCATCAGGCACACTCAGAACTGAGTCTGGTGTCTTTTGCCCTCAGTCGGAATGTGGATCAGGGACTGCGAGGGACGCGATCGACTCCTGCGCATTACAACACCCTGAACCGGCTGGACAGGCACCGTGTCGTGGATGACCACTACTCCCCAGAGAGAGAGAGGTAAGCATCTGCCTGGAACTGGGAACAGCTCTAGCCTGCAGGCAGCAACGTGAGTAACTTCAGTACGGCAGCTTGCTAAAGTAAATTACATACTTAATCCCAGAGATTAGCATTTCTCGTTTATCCACCGGTTACATGACACACATTACAAAATATCAGAGCACATAAGGCTGACAAAACTGTCCAGTGAGTGTATGTTTGCCAGGAGGGAATCTGAAAAAATCTACGAGGAAATGTACATAGAAAAGTTGAATCGCTTAGTCATCCTTTTTTATAACAATATTTTCGTGTGTTATATTACTGAATTCTTTAAGTACTACATATCTTTTAAAGAAATCTTTCAGTAGACTTGGTCATTTTTGCTGCTGAAGAGGCATAGAAATAGATAATTTCTGTTCAGTATTAATGTAATGCTCCTGTCAGATACAGCACGGTTCGCAGACGTAACAAAAGGATATTCTGTTACTGTGTTCTGTTTTTGCCTTTGCTCAACCTTCAAAGACACTTTGTAAAAAAGAAAAGAAAGAATGATTAGGACAGCATTTATGAAATTGGGGTCTTTGTGTTTCGAGGCACATCTGACTGACTATGACTAATGTTTTGCCTAATGGAACTTCCTAAACAGCAAGCAGAGCTTTAGCAACCTCTGTGAATTCTAATGATGTAAAAAAAATTGCAGCAATAATTGCACATGTAGTTAATTTTGCTGAATTAATTGAATTTTAATTGCTGAATTAAAACAATGACTTTGTGACATTAAAAAAAATATTGGTTTTTTACACCTCATTGTCTTCAGGTAAAAATCAAAACAAAAAAGCATTTATTACCTTTAATTTTTAGGTACTTTTTGTACCAAGTTTAAATTCCTGCACTTTATTATGGGAGGCATAATTGCTAGCTTTTTTCTCATTTTATAATTGTCATACCAAGGAGTAATACAGATATATTTTGTAATCTTGAGTAATATATGACTAGTATTTGAAATTAATACTTTTACAGATAGCCATTACAGGTTATTCTTCAAGTGACATCAGAACACATCTTTGGGATTTCTAACTGTGATACAAAGAATTTGAGAAATCAGTGGCTTTTTGTTAGCAATATTGAACAGAAAATATTAATACTTCTTAAGAGACCAGTAATGTGGTGGTCAGTGATTGTATAGAATGCATGACAATATCTTTCAGGGGATTATAATATTTTAATTTCAGAAGATAAAAATAATAATTAATTGTTCCCAAAGACATGTTACAAAAAAAGTCTCAAAAGGAATTAAACCCCATATCTATTCAAAGTGATTCATAATTCAATTTGATGAATAAAAAAAGTCAAATGGGCAAAAATAAAGCCAATGAAAAAACAGTGGAGTGTTTATCATCCAGAATAGTAAATGTATTCATCACAAGTACGGTAGATCATAAATCCACCTCTTTTTTTGCATTCAACTATTTAATATTTCTGTTTAAATTATGGGGAAAAAATCTATACAGCTGATTCATTAGAATATGATTTTCATACAGAAGGCAATAACTTGAAGATTCTGAGCTGTGTCCTCAAAAGATGGTTACAGAATGCTCTGGGGTACAATGTTATGTTGATTTTTAGACCAGTCATCCTTGAAACAGGATCTAAACTTGGCCTTAGAGCCAGTGTATGCCTTATGGAATGCTGCTGCCATTTCCTCACTGTGCACGTTCGTTTGTTGCCTCCCAGATAAATGCATAACTCTGAAAGGTTGCTTGAAGTACTGTACCACAAAGGTTTTCCATCCCTTCAGTTAAATAACCTCTGCTGTACTGACTTGATTTAGAGAAAAAAAATGGGGTTTTTTAGAATATGTCAGAAAAACAATGTCAGAAGGTTGTTGGAGATGAGATTATTGGATTTTCATGACTGTTCTAGATTATTAGGTGTTTGCTAGATAGGTGTGATCTGAATCTCTGAACACAGTTTTATATATTGGCTATATTTTTCAAAACACACAGAGAAATTCTTCTCTTTGCACATGGTGAGTGGTTGGTTGCCTGTGTAATCAAATTATTGATTATTTAACTATTCCTCTATTGCAACATGCAGTCCCTGAACAGAAAAAGACTATTTCCAAATATTTATATTTTTTTAATATTCATTGCCATTTTGACAGTGATTTTATACATGGAAAGGTAATTAATTCTAAAATTTTTTATGAATATTTGTGATACTGTCTCCACTATATAATAAAACCTCAATAGTATCACTAAAGTAGCTCTTTAATAGTATTGCTCCGGAAAACTTCTGGAACTGCAGGCAGTTGGTGGAAGTTGAAAACCGCATTTTTGTATAGGTTTGTAATCTCTCTATGTTATCCACACTTGGCTCTGAAAACAAATTACGTATTTCCTTCCTGCAGCTCTGATGGTCTCTTGTTTCCATGAAGCAGCTTTTGAAGCTGCTTGCAAAAAGGGGATTTTGAAATAGTAACGTCTTATAGACATGCTCAGTTGCTAAGTTAAAGTATGACTGAGAATATGAGCAGTAAAATTATTTCCTTCCTTTTCTAGAAAATTCAGCATTAAGTTCTCTAAGGTATATGGCACTGAAGAGTGAGTTGAAACCACATACAAAAAGCCTAACGACCTCAAGTCTAATGGCCTTGTAAACACTCCTTCAAAATTGAATGCATAGTTAGAATAGAAAATAAAATTATTTTTAAAAATCCTGAAAGACACATTTTTAGAAAAACTTAATTGCAGCTAATTTTAATTTTAAACACCAAACCCCTAAATATGTAGAATATGGCTATATCATATACTTATTTTTGTATAATGTAAGGATAAATTTACAGTTTAAATTTGTATCTGTTGTTGTATTAGCAAAAGTACCAAATTGTACTGTGTACACTGCTAACTCAAAGTGAGAAACCATGTTGATTTGTTACCTGTATATTTAATATAGGTCTACTAGTTAATTGTTATTGAAATGTGAATTTTTTTGTGGGTGCTCACACTGTTATGAAATAACCTAAATTTGTAATATAAAGAAATATGAATGCTTATGACCTAATATGGACCCAAGTTCCATAAGAGCATTTAACCATGTAACCATGTCAGTTTGACATGTTTTAATAAATTCTATGAAACTGACTTTTACCTCACTTGAGAACTGAAACTTAATCAAACTATAGAGACTATTTGGAAACAGTTAGATTTAGCCTCAGAGTTTTACATTTAAACAATCGATATATTTAGGGGAATTAGAGGAAAAATCTTAAGTGAGAATCTTAGCATAGTTCCAGAAAGGAAAAAAACAAACAACGAAAACTCCAAACTTTGTCTGTGTGTTTCTTTCTGAAAGATACATCAACAGTTAACAAGAAACACCAAGACAGGGTGAGAAAGTTGTACTCTGGCCCAAAACTTCAACAAACTTAGATACTATTTAGCAACTATTAATTTAACTATGTTCGATATCCTAGGTGGGTTCTCCCCGAGGAATACCATCACTATATGGTGAATTTAGCATAGGTATGTTAAGCCAGAGCATTCTGACAATGCCTAACTCAAATAGTCTTGCAGGAGAAATGTATGAGAAAGCTCCTGAGGTATAAGTGTTTTTCTGAGAGGCACTTACAAGAAAACAAGAGAAAAGAGAAGTTATCCGCTATTGCTCATCAAAGCTATTGCACACTCTCCATTTGAAAGAAGAAGATTGCTACCTGTTTTGTTAAACTAATAGGGTAGTCATAAGCATGGTTATTTAGAGGAATATTGTCCATTATTTTAAAATCACTTCAAAGATGTAATCTAGATGTGCTAGGACTAGCACAACTATCACACCTCTGTTACTGAGAGCAGATTTTATTTGCATAATTGAATACATGGGGGTTTTTTTTCATTCTGTTGAAAGCAAGTGGCTTGGATTTTTTAACATGAAGTAAATGTTGAAGTGTGGGAACCAGGACATCCTTCTGACTGTCCTGGGAAGATTTATAAGTTACAAGAATTTAGGTAGAATGATAATTAGCATCTCACAGGGTGAAAAAGTAGAATTTTGGGGTTTTACAGTGCGAGATCAGGGGACAAAGATGAAGAATTCTGGGTGTGTCCCTGGGCTTCTTCTTCGTCTCTTGTTCTCCATCTTCTGCGGTGGTGTGGCACATTTTGGTTGGTCTAGAACAAAAGTACACTGTTCAATGTATTTAATAGGTATTGGAGAGTTGTAGTAAATAAAGCAGAAGGAATTTTTAGTATAAGAGATAGCACTGTCCCAAAGGGTGGAGAGTGACACAGTCTGGCCTGCAGGGAAGAACTCAGCAGGCCAGAGGCACAATATGTGAGATAACAAAGAATAAACAAATCCATGAACAAGAGAACAGATGACTCGACCTCTTCTTCAGACGCTGGGCTGGGAGAAACAGAAAGCTGAGACAGAGAGAGAGACAAAATAAAGTCAGGTGAAAGCCAAGCCAAGCTCAGAAGCCCAAAAACAAAACAGCAAAAAACTTTTTCATATTTTTATATTTTATAAAACTAACATTGAAGTACCTGCCAAAAAGTTCTGTTTGCTATAAACAAACCAGAGAAGACCAAAGTAATTCAGTACAATGTGCCTGTTACGTGTTCGCTAAAACACAGTTTAAATACCCTCTTCTACTATTTGACACAAAATAAAAGGTGGGCAAGAGCAACATATTTTATACATTTCTAAATGCTATCTTAAACCATGCAGTTGCTTTATCTATGAGTAGCAGGCTCCTAATCCAATACTGTTATTAAATAGATGCCAGATTAGGTCAGACTATGAAAAATGTTTTTGATACATTTTTCCTTATTAAAACACTGAAAAGAACAGATTTTTTTCAAAATCTTTATTAAAGACACAGCTGAATTATAAGTAATTAGGTAGTCATTTATTTATTATTTAATTACATTTTACTGTAATATCATTTAAATACTGATTAAAATATGAAGACATTGTAAAGTATAAAGGGTTCCTGATGCTCTACTTGGTAATTTTGGGATCATTTTTTCAGGTTTCAGTTGTGTGCATCATGTGGATAAATGTTCCCACACAGGGATATGTGATGTCACTGCTTTGCTTCTTCAAATACCCAGTAAAGCAAAAGAAATGCACTGCTGAAAATTTGCTTATAGCTATGTTATAAAATATTTGCATCAGTTTGAATCTCAATAATTGCACTGTTCCTTTAAGTTCTTTTTCTCCTTTCAAATCACTGTTTAATTACACAATTATCTGCAGCACCCACCTGGTGCCTCCATGAGTCTGCTGAAGGATGATTATCTCCAACAGGGATGTCGGAGTAGGAAGGTGGTGAAGAAGCAGCTTTGAGCCAAATTTAAAAAAAACAAACCCACGACCAAGAGTCATAGATATATTCCTCAGAATAAAATGCACAAAAAAAAAGGCTGTGTTAAAAATAATGCAGTTCTGATAAAAGACTTCAGTGTTGCACCTTTGGAGCAATGATTTAAAATGCAGCATGAGCACTGTGATAATGTGATACTGATTGATTTTCTTATTAAAAGTCATCTTGATTGAATGTGTGTCAGCTCACAAATTCTCTGCTGGTAATTGCTATTGTTTCACAACTAAGGTCTTCAAATTGTCAGTTATGTTCAGATGGAACATTTCTAGGTCTTCATCTATCCCAGGAGATTACTGGAAATTTCTACAGAATCGATGTAACAAAAAAGATCCATTGGTGGAAAAATTGTCCATGTTTATAAGTAAACAAGTTTATAAGTAAACAAGTTTATAAGTGTTTCTTTAAAAACCAAAATTATTAAATAAAACTATTCTATTAATGTATGCAGGAGAAATTACATAGTAAGTGATTTATTCTTAATGACATTTGACATTTTCTAAGAGTTAAGAGTTTGACCATATTTTATTCACACAGTTTATTGGTGTGATTTGCCAGGTGTTAGGGAAACAGCACGGAAAGCATTTTAGCACAGAGAACGCTAACTGTTGCTTTATTCCAATGAGAATATAATATTTTAGAGTGATACAACTGGTCCATGAAAAAGCAAATAGTTGTAGTAGTTGCTTTCCATTGTTGAAATGAGTAAGCTGCTCATTTCAGTTTACTGTGAAGCTGTGCCTTTTCTCTGAATCCACATAATTTTATTAGTTCCTGGCTCCTTTTCCCTTGAACAATTCTGTGTTCAACCTCACAGTCAATGTGACCCCAAGCACAATTTTTAATTCATTCCCTCCCACAGTACTTTCCCTAAATTTATATGGCAGTTTTCTCTTTTTCTACCACTTTTTATCACTCTTTTCCCCCTAAATTTCCAACTGATTGACCCCAAGAACCCTCCATTTCTTACTCTGCAGTCTGATTAAGATAATTTCTATTTTATCACATTGCTAGTTTTTCAGAAAATTGTAACTTGAGAAACTGGGGAGTATTTGGTTAAAGGCAAATTCTACCAGTAACAAAATGCATTTATTTTTTAGCCATTTAAATAATTTTATACTTTTCCTACATTTAATTTGTTATTTCAGTTGAAAGAATGTAAAGGAGTATTACTAAAAATGGACGATAATTCTATTGCCAATGATACAATATATTGCTTTAATCTCAATCAGATAATACACTGGATAAAGCTGAATATGGGAATAGATAAACAGTGTTAGATGAGAAATTTCTTGTGTCAACTGAGCTTCATTTATGCAGGCTCTATCAGAAAAGAACAGAAGGACTTGTTTTGCATTCAGAATTATTTATGGATATTGCAACAAGCACAAGGGTATAATAATACACTGTACTTCAGCCTTTCCACAGAAACACTTAGAAGTCTTACTGTCCACTCTAGTAAGGAAGTTGGAATGTAAATGAAATTTTAGGACCTGGTCACAAAGAGTGAAAATTGAAAGGAATAAGTTATCTCCTAAATGCCTCTACTTTACACTTAAATAAAACATCCCAAACAATTGAGAACAGGTTAAACTCCCCTTGCAAGGGAAGAACAGGAAGGTATTCCATGAGGCTTAACTGAGGTACTCTGTGTGTGCTTTCAAGCATGCTTGAGACTCTTCTGGTATGTTAAGCCTGGTCCTGGATACTAAGTACTTCCAGTTCTGCAATTGCAGAACTGCAATTCAGAAGTTGCTGAACCACTGATTTCTGTTTTCTTACCCTAATGGTTCACTGAATTTTATAAGAAAATGGACAAATAGGCAAGGAATATTAGAAAAATTTTAAGTAATTTTCTGTTCACTTTATAAAAAAGGAAAGTTATCCTGTTTACCTATATACCCAGAATCTTCTTGTCAGAAGAGACTGGAAATCTCTTTTCACCTGATACAGTGTGGAAGGGGATGTATGTGTGCATGTGTATGTCTGTGTGTGTGTGTGTGTATAATAATGATCATATTTCATATTGCAAAACCTATAAAGCTGCCTTCTTAGACTAACTTCATTATTTAAATATAAGTAAAATGAATATTTGATGCAAATGTTCTGTCTATTCTATCTGTAACAAAATAGGTACTGTTTGATAAGTCTGTGAGGATGCAGGTTATGTTCATTTTGCCATACCATCATTTGATATACTTCTGCCATGGACTACTATAATGTAGGAAGTAAAGAATGTGTGATAAGAGGCTAGAAATCTAAAGTAAGGTTGTAAAAAAAAACAAAACAGGTATCCTGGAGTTCTTTTGTCATATTAAAAATCTGACATATCTAAATTTTGTCCATGTCTCCATCATCTGCTAAGCATCCCCATGTATATGTGCACACAGGCTAATGATTTTCATTAACAGCTCAAATGATGTATTTTGTTGAGATCAAGATCTGGAACATTACTGGAGTTCTTTTGCACGTAGGCAATGCAAAGCTTGATGTTTTTACTACATTATAATACATTTACTTTATGATTTTATGTGGTTTATACTGGGGATTAGCCAAATAAATGCGGCATATGTTTCAGTTTTGAGAATAAGTCATAGGTATTTTTGGTGTTGCTAACATATTTATAAAAGCATAAAGAATTTCTTTTAACCTAAATATATAAAAATGTATAGTAATATGTTTAATGGTTAAAAAAGTCAACAAGTGTGGTATTGGCTGGGTGCTCAGAAGAAAGATGGAATTTAATATATGTTCTGCCTGAAGTCCTAGTTTTGTTTAAGATGTTGTTTTTTAAATAATGTTCAAATATATTTTATTTATTTATATCATATATTTTTCAAAGACTACCAGGAAAACTTGTCACCAGTTCACTGGAAAGATAAAAGGCAAAGAGAATTGTTAAAATTAAAATGTCATCTACCAGCTGGAAACACTTAATTGCTTACTAATACTAGAGCAACAGTTTTGAGGTGTTAATTCAGGTTTGCATCGGAATAATTTGAAAGCATATTCATGTGGACGTAGCCTGGGAATGTATCCATGTAGTGGAGGGAATAACCTGGTATGCAGTTGTTTGCCATCATTGTACATTTAGCTCCTGGGGGGTAGACTCCTACATTTTTATTTGATTGTTCTTCCTGTGGGTGTGCACATATTCCAAAGAGAATGTTAAGGACGTGGTGAATTTATTTTAATATTTCTTGACAGCATGCTGACTGACAGGCTGTTATGGGTAGACTACTTTTGATACTTAGATCTTTACATTTTTAAAAACATTCATAGCTTTTCCCAACTTGCAGAGTAAACTCTATTACTATTTTAAAAATTATTAGTCCTTCAAAATTTTAACTGTACCATGTCAAATTGGGCCCCGTTGAATTGTGTACAGCTTCTCATTTTTGTAACAAACTGCAAAGTTTAAATTGCATAAGCAAGGTTTTAAGTTAGATTTTTATAGTGGAAACTATTTTGCATTTATTTGACAAGAAGTGAACACAAAACCATCTTGTACTATACATGATTGACCTAGTATAAGGAATATGTTCATGTGGGTGATGGTGTGTTTTATCCTCATGCAAAAGGGGCAAATATGATAAGTGTAAAAATTATACCTACTGGTAACAATGTGTTTGATTCCTGGAAAAACAGTAATCATAACAAAATTAAGACATGAGAAATAAAAATGAAGAATGAGGTTTTCCATCTTTCTTGTGAAGTCAGTTTACACTTCCAATGTGGACAGACGTGATTAGACTTTCCTTTGAAATATCTCAGCTCCAGGGAAACAGTAGTCAATAACTCCTTGTTAATGGTAACCCCTCTCTTTCCCAAACCCTTTTCCCTATACTGTGTGCATATATTTATATTAAAAGTAAAATTATTTTCTTCTATTTTCGATAATTGGAGAATATCTAGTGTAACAATTATGTTTAAAATAGATACATTTTGACATTGTTTCATAATACAAACAAATTATGAATTACTTAATTTTATTATTTTGAACTGCATTTGGGGTTTTTTTTTTTTTTGCATATTCTGGTACTGATGTATATATTTCCATTATTTATTTAAATAATTAAATACTTTGATCTAAATTCACCTTTTATTACAATATGATCAGTATAAGGAGAACTTACCCTTAAAAATGGGAAAGCTCTGGAGCTATGTGGGAACAGATTTCAAAATGGTGGTAGCCTTTTAGACAGATTAGGTAAATCTCTTTCAAAGATATTATTCATATCAAAGTTGTGACTGCCTTCAAATAAGGGAATAGGCAATCTGACTTCTTGAGTTGCTTTCAGAGATTTATGCATTTTTTTATGTAGAAAATCCCAAATTTCAGCAGTCTTCTTGATCCATAATCTCCCACTGGCTTCTCAGATAAATATGTGAATCATCTAGATAATTTTATCTTTAGAACCATAGATCATATTATTTTGTCAATAAGTCCAGTGCTCTTAAACGATGTTTTGTAGCTCCTGTGTTCTGAGATTATAAGGTTTTCTGTTTTGTGTTGTGTACCATTCTTTCTCCATCTTATTGTCTCATATCTGTATTTTTCTTTCTGCCATCACCTCAGTCATTATGTTACTTTACCTCGTTCCCGGTACACCCAGTCCACAGATCACCATTACAGGGATGTCAGGTATATGTTTTCCTCTGTGTGACTATGTGTGGGTAATGCATGTACTTCTGTGTACCTACCTGTCCACTTCTGGTTTTATTTGTCTGTGTATAGTGGTAGAAAACTTAGAAGTTGAGTTAGTATCATCATTAGATTCGTTAACATGGTGTGTACACAAACGCTGCCTATTTCTTCCCATGTTTCACTGAATATTTTCTCTCTGCCAATAGTCTACAATTGATAGTCCTCCAAGATGATGCTTTATTTACATCACTCTGATGTCTCTTAGAGAGTATATAAAGAAAATAATTTAAACCAGCAAACACTAATACCTGCTAATACTCTGATTTTAATATGCATAAAATCATATATGAGTGGCTGAGTTAAAGGTTACGATAAAACTGCAGACTGACACCTTTCTCACAGTCTTGTAGCTCTTGTAGCTGCTGGCCAATATACTTTAATTTTTACAAGTAGTTTTGCAAAGTTCACCGAAGTTCCAGTCATGTTCTGTTCCAGTGTTCTGTTCTGTTGCTGACATTGCTTGCTTTTCATGTTGTTTTGTGCTTGTTTCATCTTTTTTTTGCTTTTCATTGTGTTCACCCATTCTGTTTTGGCAGCCAGGATCACACAATGTATCCTCTGTTTTGTGAAGATGCAATCAGATTACTCCGCTCCCGTACGATGTGCCGTACCTATTCTGAGGGTGCTTACTATGATCTTGAGAGGTATAATTGATGTGGAGTATGCCATTAGCTCTGCCACGCTCACACTGCCATGTTTGATTTCCAAACTGAGAATGTGATCTGTGTTTTAAGAGATAAACACATACAGTGAATAGGTTATATAATACTCTGGGTATGTATGCATTTTAAAACTGACTATTCGGGGTCATGGGTAAATCCCAAGAGGTGCTGAATAGCTTTGTAGAAGCCAGTTTTAAAATAGATTATATGGGTATTATATGTCTGTGTCTTTTATAACCCTTATTTTTGCTGGAATTTTCCAGAGCCCTTGTAGCATTTATTATTCTCTTTGAAATAACAAGGAAAAGCATTTCTACTTTAAAGTACACAGAAAGAGTGTCTTTCTGAAATCTTATACTTTGTCAAACTGAAAAGTAGAGTGAAAAGTAAAAGTGTATGCTTATGTAAGCTTATGTTGTATATATTTGTATACTGTATATTCTGTGATTTAGGAATACTTAGTCACAATACCTGTGTGTGATTGCAGAACATCATAGTTCCTATTTACACATGAAATATACGGAGAGGGAATTTAAGCCCATAACAATTTCTGTGAAATAATTTGTGACTTGAAACACACTGGCTTTTAAGTGCCTGAAGTACTGTAATTAAGATATATTCAGAAATATTGCAAACCAAAAAAGTTTACATAGTCGTGTGTAAATAGAAATAAGAATATCAAAATGAAAACTGTGAGCCAATAAAAAGGAAGCGCTGGCTTCAGATCAGATACAGTGCTTGATGGAGGGAGGTATTGCCTTACAAGAGGGGCCATGTAAAATTTCTAAAGCAAGAAGTAACTAACTCTTTATATTTTAACTTCATGGCTGCCCTCTGGATATGAGTCTGAGAAGTTCATAAATGCTTGCTCTGGATTCAGATCATATGTCATCATATTTTTAAGTGAATGTAAAATTACTTTTGGATGCAGAAACAAAAAAGGATCTGAAAAAGCCTTCAAAAGAAATACTGCTTTTTAAAAATTCTCAAAAAGCCATAGTATATTAGAGATTTTAACATATAGAACTCAGACAAGCATTTGTTTTGAAATGATGCTGTTTTACATGAAACCTAGTATAAAGGAAATGTATAAATGGTTCTGTCCACATGTAGAAACTTTGATAAGGAGACGGACTTTTTGTTTGTTTTCTTAAAATGCACAATAAAATGTGCTCAATTGTGTGCTATTTCAAGAATTAATTTTTATATACATTTTTTGCCCTAGATATATACTCTGGTTTGCACTAGTTTATCTGAACCTGTTCCAGATTACTGGTTATGTCTGTGACTGTTTAGATATTAGCAGAAGTTAGAGCTGTTCTTAAATTGTCTTACTTTGAGGTTCTTGACTTGGAAATCTCAAACTTTGTTTCTGAAGTTAATGTCTCAAAAATAAAGTAAAATCAATGAAAATAAAGGGGAAAAGCTACAGTACTTCACAAAGATGAAAAAGCTAGGGTTTAAGCAGTGGGAAAATCTTTTCCAGGGCTTTATGCAACAGAAGACTGTTAAAGCTAATTCCACCTGGGATCAGAAATGAAAATCCGACATGAAGTGGAATATTTCTTGCTCACTGTTAGAACAGTATCTTGAGATTCCTTGGGCCTAGAAAGTGATCCTGGATTCTATTATCCTCTTGAATCCAGTATGCCTGTGGGTAGCATTAGTGTTCAAGTTACTTGAGTTATCCTATCAGATATGAAATCCTTTGAGTACCTCACAGCCACAATTATAGTTCCTAGTTTTCCAACCTTTTTGTCTTCCTGTATTCGAACAGCATTTTAAGGACAATTTATAGCATAATGGTTATCCAGTTTCTCCTTACACATTGAAAAACACTAAGTAATTTTCTATTCCTCATTTTTATTGAATATGAATAATTACTTTTTAAACAATATTTCCTCTTTTATCTTTACACTTCTCCCCAGTTCAATGTTTACTCTAAAATATATTATTTTTTAGGCCGAGGTGTTATTCCTGTCTTTGTTCTACCTTCTTAGTCAATGTCTTGTTGAGATCAAGCAACCACATCTCTTCCTGTCCTTTACTTTCACTTTATCATGTGTAGGAAAGAACTTCCCAGTTTCCACTATTCATCAAAATAGCAAATATTGTTCTGTACACTCCAGCATTCAGGAGAGATTCTCTCATCTGGGACAGAGAATTTTTTTATCTCACGTCACTCTGAATCCATCAGTGTCTGTGTCCTGCAGGCAAATAAATCACATAGATATATTAGTCAAAATTACTTGCCTTTGTTATTTGTAGCTTCTTCTATTGCTTATCTTGTAGTCATTCACAGCCACCCCATTAACTATTGTGGTTTCTTCTAGCATTTTTTTCCTTTTTTTTTTCCCCACGGAGTTCTCTTTTATCTTTTCTCTGCTGAAGTTTGTGTCAGTAACTGTTAGTTACTGTTAGCTACTGACATTATAGACTTCAGTTCATTAGTTCTAAGACTCATTTGCATTATCCAAAACCTTAATTTCTAAGGTCATTCTTAGGTTATGGCATTCATCATTTTGTTTTTCTGATAGCTCCCCCCTTTTGACAAAGTCCAACTCTTTCCCTCCCAAAAGCAATGGCAGCATTTGACAAGATATTTACTCCAGTATGTGCCTAAGAAGGGCAGGAAGCACCTGTGCATCTTCAGTGACCTCAGAGCCCTTGGGATGTGGGGTGTCCTCGAGAACATCCTGCTGCTCAGCACCGTGCCCGGAGTTCCCAGTGCTCACAGAGTTCCAGTCAGCGCGGTAGCACCGGCTGGTGTCAGCTCACCCTGCTGCAGCTGCTCACACTGGATGCACACAAGCATCATGGCTGGACATGCTGAGCTTTACTTGCACTTTTATTTATATCCCCCAGTTCAGAATCCTACAGAGTTACATGGGCTAATTCATGACTTGACAGTAACACGTTTTAAATTGTCTGACACACACATGATCTCAAAGACAAATAATGTTCTCTAGGTTCTTATTCGTAACCTTCTCCTTGTATTTAAAAAAATATTAGCAGTTCATTCCAAACAAAATTATGCTGAAAACCTCACTGTACGAAATTCTTTCTCAACTTAACTACCTCATCACTCAGATTAATCAGTGAGAGCACCACACTAAGTGCAATTTATTTTTTCAACTTAGCCTTTTAGTTTAGTGTTTGTATGTCCATAAAAGCTGGTTTGTGTATGTTTTGTGCAGGATGTGAGGTTTCTTTCAGGCAGAATTTCTGTTGTTTCACCTAAGGAAATTAGATTTTGTTTCCATTTTCTTTCCTGACTTTTGCTTTACTCAGCAGATATTTTCTAACATCCAAATCCTGCTTTTGGTGAACATTCTCAGTTGTTCACCTACTAGTTTTCTGTCAATGTAACTTTTTACTTCTGTGAAATATGTGTGCATCGATCAAGTGTTCTTAATAAGTTATTATTTCTGAATAGAATTTGAAAGCAGGAGTTTGATTTTTTATATATGTGTGTTAGAAAATACATGTTCAGAGTTTACAACTGAATTGGAGATAAATGTGCTTTATCTTCATCACATCTTGTTAATACAGTAAGGGAATACATAATGAAAAAAAGTACCCTCTAAAATGTCTGAAATATCTGTGCTATTTATTCCATATTTAGGAGGACTAGGCAGGAGAGAAGAGTGCCTAATTCATATTATGATGACACAGCCTATAATCCTGAAAGGTATTTTAATTTATATAGTAAAAATAGATAGAGTTGAGTAATAAATTTTTATGAAGCGTAGTCTAAAATTCTAATTGACCTAGACTAATGATATTTGAATTTACAGTGCACTTTATGCCATATTTTCTCTAAATACAGAACAACTAATCTCCATAGTTTTAAGTACTTCATTTTCTTTTTGCCCTCCATTAATTTGACTTCTGATTTTTTTAAGCATAATTCTTAACTTGAACATTTTTTTATTCATTATGTGTGGGAGGAAAATTGAATAGTATAGAGGAGCTTAGGTACAACTGAAGGTTTTTTCTCCATTTAACTGCACCATAATGCTAATGGCTAACCTTTTCTGTCACTAGAAGTGATTCTGGGGCAATTTAGAGTCCTCAATTTTGTTCTTTCAATAGCCTGAGTACCCTAAGTTGGTACTCAGTTTTTAGCATGTTACTGCTCACATTAACTTAAAAAAGGACTAACCAAATGCCTTCAAATTGGCTTTGAGTGTTTACTGTGCTAGGAACCAATGTACCATACTATTGTTCTTCCTAAATTTTGTTACATGTATAATGTATCACAGCGAGCATAATATCACTAAAATCTGACACGTAATCTGAAAAGTTTTGGAGTGTCTCTGGAAATAGTTATTTGATAACTTTTCACGTTTAAAAAGCTAGGCCAAAAAAGAAGGAAATCTGAAGAAAGGAGCAAATCAGTTTTCCTCTCCCTCTTTTTAATTAGATGCTTTATACCTCTCTGTCCATTTTTAAGTCAATATCTGATTTTTTTCTATGCTATGGGAACAGGTACAGCAGGGATTTTTTTCCTATATAGTAGCAAGGAATTTTGGTTTTATTGATTACTATGAATAAATACAGTCATATTTAAGTAAGAATAAAGTGCACTGCAATTTTAAATCGATATCTATATATTTATGGGGTCTGCAATAAAGAAATTTTATCAAAAACTCCTATTTAAAATACTGGTTAACTGGAGACACTGGCTTCAGATTTGAGGATATGGATTGTCAGGGAGAGTGTAAAGATAAACCTGTCATTCTGCAGCAGTATTCTAATTTATGTGGGATTAAATCTAAATCTAATTTAAAACTCAATTAGATTAAACTGCAATTACTTTCATCCAGCCATTGATCTGGCTATAAACCATGCAAAAAAAAAAAAAAAAAAAAAAAAAAAAAAAAAAAAAGCCTCTCCCCATACCATCCAATTGGACATAGAGGAAACAAGGAAACAAGGACAGCTGATTGACGTTCCCCATATGGCACCCCATACGGTTTTCCCTCAACATAATATCCAGGAGATGTGGGGTTATTAAGTTTGTAAACATACTGCAAACCCTCAGGTTCTCCAGCATGAGAAGTATGGAGAAAAGGCAGACAAGCAAAAAACACTGCTGTGATTCCCAGGAACAGATTCATGAAAATTCTTGGATCAGTGTATTCAAGCCATTAAAAAAGTTTTTCCTTTATTGAAAAATTTTCCTTTTCTTATGGCTAATATTTTAAGTACATATAAATTAATTTTTTTTGTCCAAATTGATAATATAGGTACCTCTTGATATTTTGTGATAATCCTTGTCTTCTCACTCACTGTCATGTGGTAACCATTGAACAGAGACAACATAAGAATTCCCTGGGTTTACCCTAGCAAGATCCTGAAAGTACAAATCTCCAGAGATATATTGGGAACTCCTTAACCAAATGGTGGATGATTTGTATTCAGTTTTAATATACTGGAGTAGTGGCACATAAGTAGTTTATGCCCTGATTTCTTAAAGCAGCTTTATTTTTTTTCCCATTATTTCTTTTCTGGATGGTTTTTCTTAAGATAAAATACTTGTATGTGTTTTATGTTGCCTTTAACTGATTTGCTGACATGGTGCTGCAAATGCTTGGGCAGCTCCAAACATTATTGGAAGAATAATATTATTGGAAGTATAATATCACTAGAAAATTTAATTAGTTTTCATTGTTTGATCATTGAAGTTAATTTTCTTCTCCTTCTTACATACCTGTGAGAAACCAACCAGCCTATCAAAGAGAGAAAAAAAAAACCCCAACAAATGGAAAGGTCTTGTATTTGAAGTTAAAAGCACTATTTTATGCTATTAGCTGATACGATTGTTTTGTTAATGTTTTGTCTCCACAATTACTTTTTTACTATTCCACAAACTCAATAGCCATTGAAAACATGAAAACATGAAAGCATTTATGTAAAAAAATATAAGGGATCAATTAGTCTTTATGGAACTGAAATTTATGGCTTAACTGCTGAGAAGACTAGAGATGAAATATAATAATTATATAAGAAAAAAAGCCCCATAATTTTTTGGTGTTTGTTTTTGAAAAAGATGATTTTCTTCATACATGAAAGAAAATATGAATGTACAAAATTACTTGAAAACATTTGGAAATCTTCCCATTTTGTTGAGAAGTGGTAATGTCACATGAATTAGAATGCTAGTACTAATAAATCATTTTTTAATAACACTTCTTTATTTTAACTGCATTGTAAAGGTGGTACAATGGTGCGAGTTCATGGGCAGATGATATAGTCAATGGTTCAGCTGAAAAATATGGGTAAGTAAAGAGTGTAGTGTTAGAGATAAAACTAAAATGTATTTTGGATCTTTATAATAAGAGTTCATTTATAATCATACCAAATTTATTCCTAATAAATGTATTTTTCTTGATGTCTTTCTTTCCTGACTCAGAACTAAGGCACTTATGTTCTAGCCTTTTTTCCAAGATTAAACTGTTTTATTCAGTTACAAATAGAGAAAGAACATTAATTATGTCTGAACTATTTTTAAAATATGTTCTCACTGTTCAGGGCTGCTTAAATGAAAAGGGGCTTTTTTAGTGATACCTGCCTACATTTGCAGTGTTGGGGAAGGTGTCTTTGAGACGTAATACTTTTTTACTTTTAGAGATAATCCCAGTTCTATCTGTCTAACCTGTCTTTCTTGGTGATTGATGCATAACCCGTGCAAAGTGCTGTGTGCCCTACAATCTTTAGTTCTTCCCAGTTGTAGCTGGCTTCTGAGCAAGAAAGCACACAAATATTCCTTGCTTTTAGTTCCTTGACTTAACTGCTTCCCCTCATTTTCTTATTGCTCTTGCAACAATTTTCTTTTTTTTTTTTTTTTTACTTCCTTTCTTTGTGAATGTGAACAGAGTACATAAGAGACTGTTAAATTGAAACTTAATAAATCTAATAAACCCCCGAATGACTCCATCAATACTCTTTAGAAAGGAGGGATTGGTGAGGATCTTTTGGCTAAACATTAGTGCAGTTGCAGACTCGAGGCCATATATCTTCTCTAGCTTTTTGAACCACAGAGTCACAGTTCATTGGCTCTTCATTTTTAAGTGTACAGCAAGGGCCATACTTATTACTTCATTCTGGAAACTGCAAAAGCATACTGAAAATGAACAGCATTCAAAGAAGGCTGGAAAATGCTTGATGTAACTAAAGCTTTTGCTGATGATAGTCACATGAAATAGTCCTGGCTTACTTCTCTCTTCTTACTTTTAATGCTGAATAAATGCTAACATAGGTAAATATTAGGATTAAATATCCAAAATAGATTTTTAACATGATAAATAAACTTATTAATTATCAATCCCTGTCTCCATTTAAATTTAGCTCCAAAAATGTTTGGTGAAAGAAAAAAAAATGATAAAATAATTTATTGTGAACCATAAGACATAGAAAACACTTTAATAAAATAAAGACTGCTGAAATGCATCAGATTCTGTGCAGATCAATGGATTTAGAGAATGCCTTTAACAGAAACTGAATGCTTTTTTGTTAATTCATAATTTAAGAACTTAAAAGATAATAAAGTCTTACATACCTGCTCCTGTTCGAATGGTCTGATTGAAAACCTAATGTCATCAAGAGACAAAACTCTCCGTGTCAGAGAGGCTGGAATTACAGGTCTGTTGCCAAGAGTTAAGAAGAAGATAAACACGTAGCTGCAGTATGTATACACAATAATTGCATAGTTACAACTCTGATTGTGGTAATTTCCTATTTAAACATCTGCCATATTCTTGGTGTTTAAAAATATCACAGAAAAGAAAAAAGCCAACTATGTATATGTGCCATATAGAAATAAAGTTATATTTAGTATCTGAGGAAAAAAGTCCCATAAAATCCATCAAGAACCAAGTACTTTTCATATTTTGCATTTAGTACTGCACTTTAAAAAGACATATTTAAGTACATGCTTAATTTTAAGCCTACAGCTACTTCAATTGACTAGTCTATTGTCTAGGTGCTCTGATGAACTACATTTGAACATTCAAACTCTACTAGGAAATCCTTTTTCATTACTTCCCTCTCAAGATTCTCTGTGCATTGTCTTATATACCACTATACTTCAGTCATGAGACACATGTTAATTAAAACCCAGGCATGTTCCTGGTTTTGCTCATACGTTGTGGTGCAGTATTCAAGTTGAGTGGGTGAAATACCACATTCTGAAATGGGAAAAACTGTAGAACACATTTATAATTAAAGAAAAAAAAAACAAAAACGAAAGTGCTGAAAGTGTTCTATTTTGGCATATTTCCAGTACTTTAATGGGAGTTTAGATTATTATCTGGAGATAATCTGCAGTAGATTCAGTTATAAAACTGAGCTGGAGTGAGGGAGAAGAGAGGATTTCAGTTCACATCTTGGAGAATTTTGAATTCCCAGCTTTTGAATCCTATTCAACTTTATCATGATCTTCAGTGAGTCATCTCATGAACACAGAGATGTGTATTCCTGCAGGGCGATTCTTTTGTATGTGTCAATATATAAAGGGTCTGTGTTAAAGATGCTGAAAGATAGAAGGAGTTGCCAAAATACAAGACACTGTATAAGGCAAGTGGCTATATAAGTGAAAAGGTATACTGCAAATACCAGAAGCCATAAAGAAGAAACTCTCTACAACGTTTTTTACAGATAAAAATTATATTAAATGCACATCATTTCAGTCTTAATTGTTCCAGGAATTACACTACTTATTGGTTTTATTGATATTTTATTTTAATACCTAGTATAAACCTCTAACTGCATCCAGAGTATCATAAAATAGTTTGGGTTGGAAAAAACATTGTCTGCTCCAACTCCCTGTGTGAAGCATGACTTTGCTATTCCTCAGCAAGTATATCAATGATGACATATATTTTGGAGAGTAAATCTGAACAGATGTATGTTGTCCCTGAAAATAAGCCTTCTGATTTGTTTTAGTATAGTGGAGTCAGTTCTCACGAATTGTAAAATAAACAAGAATCATGTTTACATTCCTTTGTGAAAAGATATCACCTGATGGACTTCCCAAGTGACCAGTGGAGATAGAGAAGTAGTAACTTCTCTGTCCAATCTCTGATTACTGTCCAGAAACTTATATATATGAGGTCATCAATAAATGAAAGATTTCTTTTCTTCTTCTCTACCTGAACACCTGTTGTGTGTGTCGCTGTGTGTTCCTATCTGCGTCACAGTAACAGCTGTAGATTTATATGCTTTCCTTAAGCATTTTTATAATTGTACCATGCCATGTGTTAGCATGGTTAGCTATGTTGACAGCAGCCACCAAAGTGACTTCAGTGCCATGTCCAGACACCTGAGCAAGCTGTGAGAAATTGAATTTCTGTAGCTGCAGCAGAACACAGGAGTGTGGAGCACAACGTGCCTGGATCATAGCACAGTTCCCTGCTTTGTCTGCTTAGCTGACTTCAGACTCTGGCATGTCACAGTTTAATCATGTCTGTCACTGGCATGCAGATGTACTGGTAGTTATTACATATACCACAGGGTAATATGTATGTGACTAGATCAAATCAGTATATGGACGCATGTATATATGTATGTATGTATGCATATATATGTATTTATATTTATATTATTTTTATTTATATTGCCTATATAAAAACATTATAGAATATTAAAGAAACCAAAATATCTTGCCTTACTTTTTTTTTTTTTAAACCAGACTACCTAAATCTTTACATTCATGTTTTTAAAAACTGTAGCAGCACATAATTTTATATTAAGTTCCTTTATGAGTAATGAACTAAATGAGTTTTCCTTTATGAGTATGGATGAGTTATTTGCCGAGATATCCTGTCACCAGTTTTTCTAGAGATTTGAAAGTATACTGCTCCTTCCCATTTTCTGTTGTCATAAATATATGACTCAAATTTAAGATTTTTGGTACTAGACATTTCATTTGGTTGTAGACATGCTTATCTATGTTATGCTAACAGAGGATCTTGTGTCTGTGACTAAACAGCAAAGTTCCTATAGCTAATAGAAGAATAACATGTCCAAGGATTGAAATCCAGCAGCCATCCACAGACACTGACAGGTATTGCCATTGTATATTAGCTGGAGTTTGAAATTATGATACTTAGAAAGTGTGGTGTTGTACTTGTTCTGTTCAGTGTTTCTAGATGCACTAGGTGCTGAATTGTAGTGTACCGTAATCCTACAACAATTCTATTTTTATTTCTTCAGTTTTTTGTTACAAGAAAAACCTCATGCTAAAATGGTGATTGGCATGATCTCATCATTTGTACAGAGTAAAAGAATTTAATATGGCACGTTAAATACATTTTTTTCAGTCATTTTGGGTAAAAAATAAGTTCTATTTGTTGTGTAAGCTATTACAATTGCTTACTGTTGGAAAATGTTAATCTTTTATAAAGCTTTCTCTATCCATCGGTTTAGATCAATTAGTACAATAATTTGTTGAAAATTCTTCTTATTTGTTAAGAAAAGCAACAAATTTGAAAAAATAAAAATCAGAAAATCTTATTTACTGTATTGGGAAAAGAGTTCACATTTGAAATTTGCAGTACATATATATACATTTATATTTATATATATATACACACATGTATACATATATATATACATATATATATATAAATGGATATAAATGAATATATAAAATAAAATTTGGTAGCATCTTTGGTTAGATACTACAGCAACTAAAGCTTACAGTGGTACCTAAATGATCTTATATTCTAGTTCTCACACTTGTTGGGTTTGGAATCAGATGTTAGACTGTGAATACTCACAGAGCTTTCTGTGTAGTGACTTACAGAGAGCTCAAACAGTCTCAGAGTGATTGGCTTGCTTGGTTTGGAAGCAAAAACTGCTGTACCTTCTCCTCAGAGTAAGGGAAAGTTATGCTTACAAGTCTTGCTGGCTTTGGCAAGGAAATTATCCATCTACTATGCCTTTCTTCTCTAGCAAAAGTAGAAGGGTGCACATTATGTGGTACTAGATGGAGAAGGTCATTACTTGACCTTTCATTAACTGTATTTTCATAATCAAAAGTGTGCTAGCAAAAATAAACAGTGTGAGTGTATATTAAAATATTATATGGATGTTGAAGAGTTTAACTAAGACTACCATATTTCCCTCTTTAAAAATCAGTAATTCATATGATGCAATTTGTAATGAGAAAAGAAGAAAGAAAGTTTAATCTAGATAATTTGTAAGCATAAGTCTTTAAGAATGATATCTGTAAAGTTAGAAACTTCAATTTTATAATTATGGCTGGATTTTTATATTCATGCATAATTGCATACAGTGGTAAGGAAGGAGTTTCACTGCTCAAGTAGTATCATCAGAATGATAGTTCTCCTATAAAAGGGACAGTTGCTGAAGACTGGGATCATGTAGTATGTTTACTGTTAAAAGGATAAAATAAATAAGGATGAAGACCAGACAGTAAAACTATTTTTTTAATTGCTCTTTATATGTGTATGATATAAAACCAAAAAGTGAAGCTTTCAAGTGGAAGAGTGTCCCCTTGAAATAGACCTCCATTTGAAGTAGAGGTTTTTGAGAGGATTGCAGTCTGGGGCCTGGAGCCTGAGGGTGACAATCAGTTTAACCTCAGCACTCAAATTAGTCTTCAAATCCTTCAGTCTTCAAAACAGCATTGCCACAGCTTCAAAGGTTTACTGCCAAAATCCACCCTCTCCTTCGCTTCGGGGATCTCCTGCTTGTTTTTCCACTTGAAGTAAATGCCCACTGGGGATTTTAGCAAAGGGTATATTAGCTACTGAGAACAACATTTTTGTGGGCTTTATCTGTTAGCATAGTGGTTAGCTACAGTTGTTCCATGATGTTCTGCAGAACACAACACCTGCCCACTAAGCCATTAGTGTTGATCCCAATGGTAAAAATGCCTCCTTCCTTCTAATCAGGCAATAGGTAAGACCCCTAATATCCTATAAACTACTCTTTATACCTATAGAGCTAAAGAGAATAGAGCTAAAGAGTAATAAATGGGAGCCTTAACTTCTCATGAAGTCTTTATGAGAAGCATGTGGTTGCCACTCACCTGTTCCCTTCTTTGTCCTACTGGCTGTTGGAAGTAACGAGAAATAGAATATGGAGTGATACCCTTACCATAGTGCCCAGTCCCTGCTGCTGGATGCTCCAGCAATTCTCTACTCACTGATGGGGGAAATGCTGACAGACCCAGAAAAGTCTCTGTGGGCTCATTAATATTCTTAAATATGTGGATAAACAAGATAAGGGTGGGTTTTTCAAGACCTGGATATTATTTTTTTTTTTGGTAATTTTATTGAATTTAGGAATATTTTTTCTCTGAATTTATTACCATAGTCAAAGAATGTATTCTATGGTCATTTCTTGCCATCAAAAAGATGGGTAACATTTTTCTCACCTTTCATAACACTGAAACCTCTCTTAAACAGTTACTTAAGCTAAACAACATTCCTATCAAAGCTAAGGTTGTGTTTCTCTGTCTATCAACAATGTAAAAGAAGCGAGACAGTGGATGTTTTTGCTGATGAAGCTTCCCATTCAGAAACAGAACTGATAAAAGAAGAAGTGAGGTAATCTTCTTGTGGTTTTGTGGCAGGATAGTTGTACTTTTCCTGCAATCTTTAGTGCCTCAGCTTGTAATTACCATTTATGTGTCTCACTGTGGTGTGTTTGCTTGCGAGGAGCTTATAGATGTAGGTTCATGATGTGTGGTATTATTCTGAATCTCTCTGTGGTAAGTCCTTCATATGCTCTAGGAGTCCAATTATGACCTCATGGAAGGCCTGAAGAGACTGCTTTTAATGAATGTGTTATAAACACATTCAACAAAGTCAGCCACTATACTCTTTTGCAATGCTTTTAGAAGTAAAATGTTGTTACTAACATAAAAGTCTTACATAATAAGGCTGTGGTATGTCTCTCTTCTTTTTGATACTAATTAAAATTTGACTCCTTGTTACACTTAATCACCATCAAGCCACTCATTGTATTAACTGACTTCATTGTAAAATGCATGACTTCGCTCAAGGAAGAGTCCTGAAGGGTACACATTTCCCATTTGTATTCTGTATCTGTTCAGTTACTCAAGGAGAGCTGGGAGGAGTGTGGTTTTAACAAATAGCTCCATTAGGGTATGGATTTTACTTTTTAAATTGCCTTGTTTTAATGTGCTTGAGGATATTGCTAGCAAATATTACTCCTTGAAAACAGACCAATTACATTGGGAAGAAAGGTGGGGCTTGATTAATTTCTGAAAGTAATGGCCTGATTAATTGCCTAAGGTAGAAGATATCACTGCTTGATCAAAATATTCTCTTTTACTCAGTCTAGTATCTTCCCATCGCATCTCTAACAATACCTTTTTCCTGCTGTTTTGGTATAGTTCCATAGGCTGTGGGTTAAAAGTATTCTTTTCATTACGAACCAATTGTTTTCTAGTTGTTGAAACCTCTGTAAGTACTATTGATGTAGATTTTCATCTGATTACAATCTGAGCACCACATACGAATCTATCACTGTAGCCTAGCCGATATATAACAGACATCCCCAAGTCTAATAACAGCTAACAGTGCTACATGGTAATTATAACATCTAGATTGTGGACTTCCCTACAAACAAGAGTGCTACCTCTTAGAGAGAATGCAATCAGTACAAAATCTGTAAAATTCTATGAGGAATCTATATGAGGAGTAGTGCACAATTAATGAGTTCTTAGCTTTATCGAGACTTAATATTACGTCAGCTACTCTTTTATTCCCAGGTTGATATATTAATTGATGAAATAACAATATTTTAATCCAGAGATTGTCAGGAAACAGACTATTGCATGGATAGTCATTACTGAGACATTGGAAACATTTCAGCCCATTTATCAAGACTATGGAGCAAGTCAAATCATACGTGTAAAAAAACTGTATGTTATCAAGGAGTTATCTCAGAAAATTTATTCCCCCTAAAAATGTATATAATAAAATGATTTGCTCCAAACCAGTATCATGCAGCATATTTTATAATTAATAGAAAAGTCAAAGTTCAACTGAGCTGCTTTTTGACTAACATTACAGGAATTGTGAAGCAGCAGATAGACAGCCATATCAAAGATCCAGATCAACAGAGCAACGTCCTGTGCTAGAGCGGACCAACTCCCGCTCCCGATCCACAGAGCGTCCTGACTCAAACCTCATCAGGTCGATGCCTTCATTAATGACTGGAAGATCTGCCCCTCCTTCACCTGCCTTACCGAGGTGAAACAGACAAATCAATCGGAATAAACCCCCTCTGCCCCACCAGCTCACCATTTTATTTTCCCAGTAGCTAATTGGTATCGCCTCATCCTTAGCTGATCACTAGCAGCAGTAGATACTAACCCTTTCACTGTGAACACACTACTTATATTCTATTCTGGATATAATGGTGTGGCTACCATTGCAAATTGCTTGCTAACAGTATTTAACTACGTTTGTTTATGATTTCTCATTTGTCAGGAATCCTGGATGGTTTCCACATAAAGCACCTCATAACTATCATATTCTTCTCTTACAGAATGAGAAACTATTTGTGTTCATCAGACATTGCTTATGGAACAACCATCATAACATCAAATGAAACTATTTTTTTTAAAAAAAAGTTTCTTTAGATGCACTGTACTAACTTCGTCTATTACTTATCATTTTAACCACCATTTTCTCTGACTACATTTTACTGTGCCATAGTCTGTACTGTTCCTGTTTGAGTACCCCTGATTGATATTTTGAGGATTTCTTTACATTATTCTGAGCTTAAACCAACATAATACAATAAAAAGATGAGCACATTTTGGTCTAGATCATGTTCAGGAAAGCCTGTCTTTATTTTAGAACTGCAGAATACATTCTTTTGTTTTCTGAAAGTTAGAGTTAGTATCACCAAAATCCCAAATAAGAACTGAGTCAAATATCATTGTCTTTCTTCAGTTCATTATTCTGTCGTGTAATTCATTGAAACTCAAAGGTAATTTAAGAAAATAGAAGCTGAGTAAAGATAATTGAATTTGACTTGTGAATAAATGTATGTGTATGTGGCTGTTACATCCATATGCACATGAATATGCACACAACACATTTTCTGGCTTGACTGTGTGAAAAAGTATCTTATGGAAGAAGCTTATGGAAGCATCCTCAGCCTTAATTTGGCTTCCTTTTAATGGAGAGATTTCTCTTCTTAATCAGGTCTTTTTCTGAAAGAAATAGTTTCCCTCTGGGACTGCAAGGGTCCCAAGTGAAAAAGTCTACTTAGTCATGTTCTCAGTTCTTGATGATATTTAAGTATGACTTTTGTCACTTAATGGCTGTGGCTTGTTTTGATGTGTGTCTCATAGGTCGCATCCTCGAACTGGGTCTGTGCAGACAAGTCCATCAAGTACTCCAGTAGCAGGGCGAAGGGGCAGGCAGTTACCACAGCTCCCACCCAAGGGGACACTGGAGAGAAGTAAGTGGATGGTTTTCTCCCTAATGGCATTGCCAAATTGCTCAGGAAGGTCGGTTCTATTTATTCTTTTTCTTTTGCCATTGCAGTTGAAATCTCTTGAGTTTTTGTGTACAGAGTTGTGATTTGGTAATGGTATTGCATTTTGTACTGTGTTTTCTTCTAGTATGTTTTAATATCTGCAATACTCTTGGCTGGCATGAATGAAGTATAATGCACACGAAATGAGGTGAACTATTAGCATGATCCTGTTCCTTTTGAACTCAGGTGTTTCGTCATTGACTTCAACAGGCACAGGAAATGATCGTTAGTATGT
Organism: Sitta carolinensis; assembly: GCA_032173965.1. Taxonomy (NCBI): domain Eukaryota; kingdom Metazoa; phylum Chordata; class Aves; order Passeriformes; family Sittidae; genus Sitta; species Sitta carolinensis. The sequence goes on from CM063284.1 coordinate 133,791,507, forward strand.
TGTCTAGTGACAAAATTCTGGCTCTTTTGGGAGTCAGGAATCAAGTTGATCACTTTTGGGCTCACATGGAGTGTATTACAGATTGCTAATATAAAACCTCTGCATCTTGAAACAGGAAGAGCAAGAAGACAGGTAATAATCTTTAAAATAAGAAACATCAGATATTTCACTGGTACTTACTGGTATCATAATTGGGCTTATCTTTAACGCCTATTAAAAGCACTGGTTGATGGAGATATTTTCTGAAATGTTTAGGAACAGAGGTATATAAACACATTTTTGACAGCAAATACATTTTCACCCTTCTATTTCTAGTAACTAGATGTTCCGTGCAAAATCAGTCTAAATGGCCATAAGCACTCCTTTTTTTGAATCCTTCTTAGCATTTATATTGTATCTTTTAAAAAACTTCTGTTGTTTTTAACCCCTGTGCTTTGGTTCCTTTTTTTTTGTTGTTGTTGTTGTTGTTTTTGTTTGTTTGTTTTGTTTTGTTTTTGTGACTTTCCGTAGACAATGGAGACAAGGAGATAGAATCTTATGAAGGTCTGTACATAAAGAAGGGCTTGTTTTTCACCTGAAAGCCTTTCTTCAGAGGCTATGTAGGGAAAAACAAACCCAACTGCAATTGGTGTTGCTTGATTGCATAGACATAGTCAGAATTATTGTCGTAATGATTTAGTCTTTATTTTTAGACCTGTGGCTCATAAATTTTTTCAGGATTCTACAAGAAAAAAAGACAATATAAATAATACTATGTAAATATGATTGTCATTAGAAAATGTACCCATTCTTAAAATCCTAGAAATTACCCTATGGCAAATAAGAGCATTTCAGCAGTTATGTATGCACATTTCCAGGAGCAGCAGATATTCAGGCACATGTTTAAATATAAGCATTGGAGGCTATTTGACATCTTTTATGTTAGCCACACATTTAATCAAAATAATGCTTTTATTGCAAACATTTTATAGTGTGATCCGGTTGCTAAAATAGTAGGTTATTTTCAAATAATATGGGAAAAAGTTTTGAATTGAGATAGTCTTTCAAAAAGTTAATTTTTTTTGCTTAAAATAAAATCCCCTTTATTTTATAGTATTTAAACCATTTAATTTACTCAATAGCAAGCCACAAGATATCAATTGCAGTCCTTGGTTATACCACTGAGGGTCTTTATGTAGTATTGCTGTGTTTGCTGTCTGCCTCATCAGACTTTTTAACTTAGTATTTCCAATGTTTGCAGTATTTATTTCCATTTTGGAAAGAAAACTTCATGAAAAGAAAACTCTTGTTATCTCGGATCATCACTCTATTATATTAATTTCTTTGTTGTCTTATGTGTTGTGAATTGCTTATATGAAAAACAGTCTAGATATTCCAGGTAATAGTCACATCTAATCACATGATGTTTTCTGTCATTGCTGTGTATGCTTTTATGTTTTACCACTCTTCCCTGCTCTTTGCTTAGTGTATCTATTTAGACTGTGAGCTCCTTAGAGCAGTAATTGTGAAGTCCTGTATATTTTTACTGTGTTTGATTAGAGAGGGTAACAGTCTTACTTTTTGCATCATATGTTCTATAGAGAGAAATGTAATAAATACAATAAAATAATTATTTTTTATAGGAGTGCTAGAATTGTTTCCCCTGGTAAGTACTTCTGGGACTTGAGGAACTCTCTTTTTACTCAAAAACTGAGTAATATTTTCCTTTTACTTCGTCTTTTGAAAAAAAAAAAATCTTTCGGAAAATCTGAGTTATGGAAAATTGCCAGATTTACAGCTATTGATGTTCTAATATGCAATCAAAGCATCATAAGTGACTCAAGATACGATAACTAGATACATTTCATATTGAATTTACACATATAAAGGTGGTAAATACTCTTAAAAACCTAATCCATGGATACAGCTTTCATAGAGCATTCTATGTAATTTTCTGTCATGAATTTAGAGCTCATATTCTAATACAAATAGAGTTCTTCTTTGAAGCTTTTTCTGTCCTTTAGGATTTTCTTATCATTTTCTTTAAAGGGAGTAATAATTTTCTTTAAAAAGGATAGTGCTCTTCAAGAACAGCAGATTACCTAACTTTATTCAGCAACAGAACACAATTAAGATTAATAGCAGTCATTTCACTGTGAAGAATTGAATTTTACAGAAAGTTATTTTAGGCAAATGAAGTACTGGTTACAAAAACTAAAATTTAATAGAATTGGAAACACTGACTATCATGGAAGGAGTTTGTGTTTGTATTTAACAAATATAGCACCAAGTAAACCTGGAAGTTTTGTAGACATTTGAGTAGGTTTCAATGCCTTGTTTTAAGCCCCAGTGATAATCAAAAATTTTGTGTGTTGTTGGGAAGGATATATGACCACACCAAAATTGTTGTCACAGAGTAGTCCTTTTGGCTCTTACAGAACACATACTTGACTCAAATGGGAGAGGGGTTTCTATATTGCATGGAAACGTGCTGTGAAGGTTAAACTTTCTGTATTTTGAAATCAAGGATTTTATTGTTAACTACATTAAGTTAAACTGATGAAAAGAGTTAGTAAAAGGTGCCTTATAGGCAGTGATGAATTGAAAGTCATCTCAGCTTTGTAAAAGAGAAAAAGAAAGAAGGAAAAACTAATCTGTTGCAGACTTCTACAGTGGTTTCATTTAGTTTGCATACGTTTGAATAATCTGTATTTCCTACAAGTTTGTATCTTTATACCTTTTCTTTAAATGTAGTACAAATGCCAGAACTCAAGTAGAGTAGAAGGGAGTAATTTGCTGTTGGAGGGGTTTTTGTTACAAGCCAGAACTCACTAGAATGCTCAATATAGTGTGCTTATGTCTGTGTGACTAGAAATGGAAGGGAAGAAATCTACAGGGAAAAGCCTAATCCTTTGGGTAACTGCTTCACAAATTAGGATCAGAATTAAAAAAACGTTGATTTGGATTAGGTTTAGTTCCATGAACTGTATTATGTGCTCCAGGGCATGAAGGTGCCTCTTGAATACTTTATTTCAAAATAGCCCAAAATGTTTGTTTTCAAGAAAGATACCTGGGAGTACCAATGAAGGACCATTCCTATCTGTGGTGTACTGACCCAAACATATTTTTATCAGTGTCCAACATGCTCAGTAGAACATAGAATAACCTTAGTTACATTGCATTTACAGCCTTTTATGGTCATGATATTTTTGCTAATTGCTTAGGTTGCCACTGATATTGCAGTGTCAGATTTGCTTGTTAAGAAGAGTGATTGGGTATTTCTGAAATGCATGTCATTAGCTTGTCTACTCAGGCTACACCTTATCATCTAGACAGTTTGGGTTTTGCTTTAGATTATATTAGTTTAGTATATTTTCATGTTATGTGGTTATAAAATAGTTCTGAAAAGATGTCTGGGACCACCTAACAAATTTTTCCTATTGAAATGCCAGAAAATTGTTTTTCAGCTAAACATTTGCTTGTATATTTTTAAATTACACTAGAGATAGAAATATCTTGTTAAAATGAACATTTGTAGAAAGTACTGCTAAATTGGACTTGGTTTTAGTGCTGAAATGTTGATTTAAGTGTTCTGTATTTTTTGCGCTATTGACAAGAAGTGAATAGTGCAGTGTTTATAGTTCTTAAGGGTTAACATGATTTTTTTTTCATTTCTATATGGCTATAATGTATTTCTTTGTTCTTACTTGCCTTGGCAAAAGGATGAAATCACTGAGCTCTTGCTCCTAATTAAAATGGAACACCATAAAGTGAAAGTATTCAGTATTCACCCTTTCAGTTCATTGTTAATTACTAATCAGAGAGAGAGGGTACTATTTCCTAATATAGATTTTTACTTTTCCTTTTAAAAATAAAGATAGCCCTTTCTTCCTTCTTTCCACAAAAACATCCCCCAATCATTCACCCAACCATAAAAACTAGAAAATCATGTTAGGCCAAACAGATGTAATAAAACCTTAAAATTTAGAAGAGAAGTGCTCAGAAATTTAACAAACAGTAGAGCTCAGTAAGGATTTGCCTTTCTATTTATTCTCTATGGTAAAGACTTTAATTATATGATCTCATAATAATCTTGTGTCTGGAAAAAATTATTTCAGAACCTGTTAGGCCTGACATAAATGCTGCTTAACTGTCCTCTCTTAACTTCAGGTGTGGGTAATCTTTTTCCAGAATAAAATTAGATATGAATAGAATTAGCAGGAATACTTGATTAGGTTTAATCAGGGATAGCTAGAAACCGTTAGTCAGTGTTTATATCTCTCAGATACCTATTCAAATCTCTAAAAAGGACAGATGTATAGTGCCAACGTACTGTTGCAACTCATGCAGTCTGGAATGGAAGCTTCAGAGACATTCTGATGATTAGGAAAGCACAGATACTACTGACAGAAGTACATGCTGTTTATTTTAAGGGGTTTTATCTCGTTTAGAACATGATTTCTTTAAATGAGTATTCGTTTTGCAAAATGAAGAGGAATTTTATTGTGTGTTTCACATAGCCCTACCCTAGTTTGATGGGAGACAAAGAAAGGTTGCTATAATGCAATTGCAGAGGACCAGTATTAAGACTGGTCCTGATTCTACCATACTCTATCAGCTGTGATTTTGAAGGGTTCTTAAAATACGGCATATGGGTATTTTGTTTTGTTAAAATGATTGATCACAGGTATAAAACATAGGATAGTATAGTCTGAGGCTCCTGGGCCTGAGGTTTCTGAGTTTCTAGACTCAGTTTCTTCGGGATGTTTTGGTTTAGGAAGACCTTGTGTTCTCACAGGCTTGACATAAACATTGCAAGTGTTATTGTAACGAGAGTGATGTTTTGAATTCCTGTCTGTGGGATGGACTTCTCTCTGTCTTTCCTTTTTAGGCCAATGGGATGAAGAGTTCTGGCACTCTTCTGACCAATGAGATGGCCTGCTTGAGAAACTATATAAAGGGGGTCAGTCTTTGAATGAAGGGGAGTCAGATGCAGTTTTTATAAACGAGGTTCATGTCGTCAGTTCATCGCCCACAGCGACAGGATAGGAGCTTAAATTACCTTCAACCTGGCTATGAACTTTATGACTTAGGCAAACATGGCAGTCTAAAAGAAGGAAATACAGAGATTTGCACCATCCCATTTTTTGTGTGGATACTTCTGTGGTACTAGCTGTACTATGTTAGAAACCTTCATACTTGCACAGTGTAACTTGCATTTTGTGCGCTTGATAGCAAAGTGAACAAGAATAGATTAGTTAACATCAGTAACAAGGCTTCCTTAGGATGCATGCTGAGTCTTCTTTGGAGTTTTGATTTCAACTACGATTTTGCAAAAATACACCTTTAGGTTTTGATTGTGGATACTTAGTTCACTTTCCTGAGAGGCAACAGAAATCTCAGACCTTGAAGAATATTAAAATATTTAATTTTCTTTTGTAGAATTTCCACAGAAAAATGTGAACAAACTTTACCTATAACCGATAATTCAAAGTGTTTACTTAAAAGGTTCTGACCTTTCAAGGGAAGTCATAATTTATAATTTTCTCTTGGATTGGCATATAGAGAAATTAAAAAGCTTTATGAAATTTGAAAATTTTATTGTATAGGTCTGAGACTACAAAAGGTATAAAAGGAAAATAACTGAGAATTCATACAGCTGTGCTTATGACAGCCATTGTTCATTTTAGGGTACCTACATGCCATAAACATTTTAATTTAACTCTAATGAAAATGGTTTTTTAAATTCTTAGGCACATCTTCTATACATTCATTTATATGAGAGAAGATTGACTGTATAGATGATATCCCTGCTGAATACTTTAATTGAAATTTTCAATGTCATGATTTCAAATGGAATTTAAATGACCTGGTTTTCTCATGGGGTTGTAGAGCAGAAATCTAATCACAGATTAGTTTGTATTGCACTGCATTGATTATAGCCTGAATTTCTCTATTAACAATAACCTCCTAGAACCAGTAGTTTGAAAATTACTATTACATACTAGCTAAACCTAAAGTGAAGTAATTCAATGAGCTATTTAATTGAACATAAACTTATACAAGTAATGAGAGAACTTGAAAGAATTCTGGAAACAGAGAACATGAAAAATCAATAAGCAATCAAAATCTGAGCTTTGAAAAACTACACTGTATTGCATCACTTCAAAGCTGTTTAATAAATAATTGACATTTAAATTAAAGCAGGCATATGGTATATCAGTAATTCAATTTGACACTCTTCAGTTTTATTACTGTTGTTACCCTCATGAACTTTGTCACAAAAAAAAAGTTGTGGTTCTTTATTTATGACATTAAAAATATATTTGTATTTCTTGTCATTAATGGCACTTTCACATTTGTTCTCAACTATTTCAGTATTCTCTAGTATTTAAATGTGCTCTAGGCAACTGTAGATACTAGTGGAAAATGTCTTTTTGCATTCTGACTACTCTGAAATCCAGGTAAAAACATATTATTTGACAAATTGAGGGTATTTTTTTGCAAGCTGAAAAAGCAATTGATTGGCTTCTTCTGCTCCTTTTGAAGTACCAAGTATGCCCACTAGTTTATGATTTATATACAATTTCAAATATGCTGTTTGAGAAAGGAGCTTGGACTTTATACCAAGAAAAACTAAAGCAAAGCCAAGCAGAAGATATAAACTAATTATTTACCAATATCTGTCTGTTTTCTCTGCTTTGGTACTTACTGTCTGCTTTACAGTGCTTAAAAACTTAGTAAGAAATTGGTGACAACATTAAGGGCTGAATGTGAACATCATTACTTGCAGGAAGATCTTGGAATTAGCTAGAGATGTAAATGAAAAATAGCACAACAATTTATTTGATCTTTGATTCACTAAAAAAATAATTTCTACCACAGACTGAGGGTTTGTATGTCATTGTGGATGTCTTTTGTTTGATGTTTTTCTTTTATTTGAACATCTTGTAACAAAGCATGCATGTTTTTGTCTTGCTTTTTTCCCCTCTCTCATCCCTTGCGTATCTAATGCAACAGGAGATGAAGAAAACAAGTGTGCTGGAGTTCAGGAGGCAGAGGTCGAGGCAGGTCTGTCTGGCCTATCTCCTTTAGATATGTTTTCCCCCAAGTATGTAGGGAAGCTTTACCAGCCATCTTGTAAATATATTGAACATAAAATAATCCAGAGAAGGTTTATATCATTTTATGAAAGAACAACAGAAAGAAGTTCATTGCAGCATAGTTTATTTGCCAGTTGTGAATGCTTAAAATAATTCAACATGAAAAAAATGTACCCAACTATGTTACTCTTTTTATTCTATTTTATATTCTATCACCATGCTCAAGTAAGAGACAGCAGATCTGGGTGGGTACTTCTTAGATGTGGTACAGTCTACTTTGCATTAATAATTTTTACAAGCAGGGAAGTAAATTTTTTTGTATCATGACACTGTTTTTCCCTTAGTTTGCATAAGCAGACTGATGCTGGACAAAAATAGTAGGCAACTGCATTACATGGAAATACTTTGATCATTTTGTATGATGTCCTCCATCCTGCTTGGGAGAGTTCAGTTGGTAGTGTGGTGAAAACTGATAGCTCATGATCAAATCAAACAGTTGCAAATACTTTTTTCAACTCAAATACCGTGTGATTGAGACATAAATTTAACTTCTAATTTCAGCAAACACCCAGTACAAGTTCAAAGATATGCAGAGATCTAAATATACGTTTATTCTTCAGTTTCTTTTTTGAAGCAAGAATCATAAATGCATAAATTTGCATTTACATGCCTTGTTAATAGATTGCATTCTGTTGTCCATAATTAATTAATAGTTAATAATTGCCAAAAGTGGTTGAAGTGTCATGCAAAAAAAGTGATGAGTTGATCAAGAAACACATTTAGGACTAGCTGGTAGGAAAAATTACTAGCATCAAATGTATGCCTAAAATGCTAAATGCTGCTTAAAAGTGTGAGTGTCTGAATCCTCTGCTCTGAACCCTCTTCCCATTATTTAAGAGAAGAAAATATGGATTACTATTTTCTTCTATGAAAAAAAGTCAATAATAATTACTGTGATGGGACTCATTATTTGTTCAAAACTCTGGATGCTAGAGTTATTTCATGATTTCAGTGGTGGAAAGCAGTGGAAAGTGGCTTACTTTTTAAAAAATTTTAGTTCTCATTTAGGCATCCAAAGTGTCCTTAAGATCTTTGCCTTCCAATTTTTTGTTATAGTCCAGTTTACTCTTTTATTGCTTTTGTTATGTCTCTGTCTCTGTGGTGCTCAGTGTGCTGTGTGCTCTCCACTCTTTGTTTTGTGGTGACTCGAGCGTAGTGCATGGAGTTCTGCTCCCATAGTTTGCAACAGGTTTGTGTGTGCTTGTAGTTACATTGTTCTTCAGAGTAACTGTTCCAACTGTTAATCATCATTATCTGTTTTTAATGTTGTAAAGACTGTGTGGAAAAACATCAAACCCCACCTGTTAATGGGCGAAAAGGCAAGTTGATATTGATATTGCTTATGAATTCCGGGTGCTTGAGAAATTTCTTTTTTTTTTTTTGCTGCATGTGTGTGTTTTGCTTAGTTCTACTAGCTCAAAATTAGTAAGTTCATATATGTTTAATTCCAGTGTGTCATTTTAATTCTTGGATATAATTATTTTCAACAGAGGTTTCAAAATGTTTCTTGAAATCAAAAGCTCCAGATGTTTATGTTTTTGCAGCTAACTGTATTACTGAAGATATAGTTTACACTAGGCTACTAAGATATGTGATCAGGTTGACTTTGGAGAGCTAACAGGGTAGTTTTTATATTTCTTCTCATTTTGGAATTCCTAGGCTGCCTTCCCCTAAGAGGCCAAGTACAGTTTGCAGGCACCTGCAAAATTGTCTGCATTGTCTTCCACTTTTAACAGGTCTATATTCTTTTACATCTCTTGTATATATGTTTTACAGGCTTGGCACATTTTAATGTGACTAGAAATAATGACCATTTTAATTATCATATACTTCTAGAGAAAGGCTTATGTTATTATCCATCATTTATATTGTCTAGTTTGTATTTATATTTGGTGTTCTCTTTCAAGTGCTTAGTAGAAATAAGCTTAATTCAAAGCACTGAAATATTAACATGGAGATTTAAGTTTCTTATCTAAAAAAATAGAACAAGAAAATTGCAATAACCATAGCTTACTTTGAATTTGTATTTGAGTTCATGCTTCTAAATTGCTTTGATAATTTTGAGGAATACGTTATTACTTTTCCATGTACTTTTAAGACCTTACTACATTTAGATTTTGTGTCATTGATGTCTTCTACCAGTGAATGAAATATAAACTAGGTAGTGTCTTGGATTTATTAAAATTAAAATTTGGGTACTCACTCTTACAATTCCGTCTCTACCAGGAGCCTACAAGAGGTAAAGACCCAGTTACACTGTTATGGACCATTCTTAGCTGTCTATTCCCCAGAACAACTTAGCAGAGGGAATACAGACATCAGGAGAGCAAGGATTCTATTTTGCCTGTGCTAAAAGGATTTTGTTCATTGTCTGCGAAGGACAACCATGCCGTTTTTAATGTCTTTTATTATCAAGTGTAGGTAAGACTAAATGGTGTGCCTTTGCAGAGAGGGTGCTGTGTCACCAGCCTGTCAGAGCAGTCTGAGGGGTCACCTCCCTTGCTCTGATGGCTGAGACAGCATTGTCCTGAATGAATTCAAACACTGTGAGTCTTCTGTAATCCATGCTACTAACCAGAGAGTTCAGTGTCATACTTTTAAGATCTGAATTCCAGTTGTAGTAGGATTGGAGGCTTTTGCCACTGACCTGACAAAGCTGACAAAACAGTAAACAGTGGTTTAGTCAGGCTAAATGGTTTTGTTCTTAGTTTCTCTTCCATTCCTTCAACAAAACCAGTGTTTTATTCACTTAGAGAGCCTGAAATATGTACATTGTACCATCAATTATTGCTAACCTCTATTTCATACTTTTATTAAGTTCTCTAAGGTGCCCATTTTTTGTTTTAGAAGTTTTTTCTGCAGAGCTCTTATACGCCAAAAGAATGATCAGTGTCTAATATTGAATTTTAAATATTTATTACCAAAACTGTCATCCCTTTCCAGTCTTCCTCAGGACCTTTGCATTTCTCTTTCATGTATTTTGTATGACAGCTTTTGATCATTTGGGTTTGTGAGAAAAGGATCCAGGTAATTCTGCCCTTTACTGTCTTAATTAATTTTGGATACATAGAAGATGATGTAGTTACCAAAGCAAAATTTTAAGTGTTTCATATTCCCTCACTCTTCAGAATACTTTATAGGATTACACTACAGCTTTGTCTGTATCATGGGAAGCGGGAATACTCTGCAATTCTCATCTCCCAGACTGAGAAGTGTCTGGAGCATATTTGTCTTGAGTTTATAGCAAGACCAGACCCAAGTCTCTGAGTCCTGCCCTTTCTGTGCACTCTGGTTTCCTCATGCATGGGAGTCCCACCACTCTGTGAGCAGTCTGGATGCCTGAGAGAATAGAACCCAAACTACGTTGTATTCCAGATTATTCTAAACTGTTGTACAGTTTAGACACAATCTAAAGAATTTAGGTGACTGAAGGGCAAACTAGGCAAAGAGACTCCAGTCAAAGAAGTGATAATGGATGGACCTGCTTAAGTGACTTGCAGAAGTAGTGTTCAAATACACTTTTTTAAAAACGAGCATATTTCTGTCAGGCCAGAGGGCACTGCCATCTAGATGGCTGACCTGAGCATCTTTTTTCCATCCAAGACCATTTGGATTTGTGGAATTGGGGCCTACACTTTGCCTAAACTCCTGAACAGGACTGTTGTGAGTGTCTTAGGGGCTTACTCTTCCTCTGGCTCACTGACTCTAGACTTCACTAAGAGACCACAGCAGCTTCTGAATTTTGCATGAGAAATGATACTGGATGTGTTTTATGTGGACTGTGAGATACTTAACATATTCCTATGTGTTATGAGTACCTAGAGAAATACTGCATTTTAATTACATTCTAGCATGAAGCAAAGTAAGGTTTAATAAACTGTAGACCTGGTTAGATTGTGCTAATTGTAGACAGGCACATAACTGCAATTTGCATGCTGAGAAAATAGTGCAATTTAAAGAAAACCCACAATACAACACAAACCAGTAAAAGTAAAGTACCAGTAAAATGCTCTAGACTGAAGAATCTACATTCTGTTAAAATTCCTTATGATATAGGGAGCTATTTTACAAATTTGACTCTAAAACTACCAGGAAGATATTACACATGAGAAAGAGTCTAGCTACTAACTTGTCCATAAATACCTTCAAATTTTACTTATAAAAAATTTGAATTTGCATCTTTCAAAACTACATCAGAATACCACATAGCATTTCTAAGACTGGTGTGTGACAATGGGATGTCATTTTGTCTGCTAGTAAAACAGTTTGTCTGGTTACTAACCTAATGTTTCAGAAGCAATGCAGAAGAATAAAATGGACCTTTTGGTGCAGACAGTATTTACATGTAAAGATGCATGTACAATGTCCATGTAAATTTGCGTGTAAATTGGAGCAATAAGAAAACTTTTATGTTATTAAGTAATAGTAATCGACCTTCAGAAAAACCTAGAGCTTTCTGAAAAAACAAATCTGTATTTTTCATCTTTGCGGAAGCCTTTAATTGTATTTTCTTTATTGGTTGGTATTAGTGCTTAAATCTATTGGCTTAGTTTCAGACCCCTTTTGTGAGAAGAATGATTTTTTTTTACATTTTAGAATTGTAAGGTTCAATCCTGTCTGCATTTAAAAAGGGTAGAGCACCTGTGATTGTTTGCAGAGCTTTGTGTGTGTGTGTGTGTGTGTGTTTGTGAGATGTATAATCATATAATAAAAATTATCTTTCTGCTTAGAAAATGTTTGAAGACTTACTATAAGATTGCACCTTTTTCAATAAATATAAAAATAACATGGAAAGAAAATCCTAAACCCTATATCAAGCTAAACCTTACGTTCTGCATTCTGCAGAGTGAATTTGTAGGCTGTTCACTTTTCCTTGCATGGACGGTGTATTCCCTGACACCCAGGGAATGGATATGTAAACTGAGGAGACACATGGAAGAGAGGTGTAGAGCAGAAGCTTGTACTTTGCTCCACATTTATTTTGGACATTACTTGTCATTTTCTTTTTTTTTTTTTTTTTTAATTCATTATTCGTTACATTTTGGAGATATTTTGATTTTTATTGTGTTTATCTGTTGCAGCAGTATGAGGATTGCCATACCAGCTCCCAAATAAAAATCCATCCAGCCCAGTGTCTGGTCTTCAGTAGGCCAGGCATGGATGCTGGGGAAAGGGATAGAGGCAGGACAAGTGTGTAGTAAACTTTCCCAGGATGCTGGCTTCCCAGTCTCCTGTGCCTTGTGGCTCAGGACTCTACACAAACCACTTTGCATGTTGTCTTCATGTCCATCATTGGGTCTCTGCACTTCTTCCCCCTTGAATCAGTCCTGCCAAAATGACCTCGGAGTGCTTATCTGAGCGAGGGACAGGGGGGAGCTGTCCTTGGAGAAGTTCCAAAGAAGCCAATAGATAGATAGATAGATAGATAGATAGATAGATAGATAGATAGATAGATAGATAGATAGATAGATAGATAGATAGATTAATTGGTTGATTGATTAATAGTGGTCCTGCTCTAGCACAGCCTGCCGTGGTGCAGGCAGATAACCAGAAGGGGGAGCAAAGCTGCCATAGTTTAGAAACATGAAAAAAGATGTGAAACAAACAAACAAATCCTCCCCATGCCCCTAATGGCACTGGAAAAAATGCCTTGACAATGGTTCACAAATAATATTTTTACTTTGTGTCATCTAAATATAATTTACTAAATGTCTATGTACTCATGTTTAATGTAACATTAACTGACTGTGTTTTCTTCTCAGCCATTTGGAGTATTAAATTTTTTTTCTGGTGTTTCTTCATGTTTTACAAATCTATTATATTTATAAAAGAAGCAACATGATACTCTGATTTTCAGCTAAAGATAGGCCATGACTTTACTGATTGTTATTTCAACAAGTGCAGTCTGGGACCTTGCTTGACTGTATCTACAATTTTTCATAAAAATAATAAATAGAAGATTACAATCAATTTATTCCCCATATAGAGGAATCCACTAGTAAAAAAATTAAAATATAAATTTTAAGTATAATTGACTGAATTTACAGGTAGAGAATATGATGAGAAGAGACTGCTACTGGACTAGACTTAAGTGATTTACAGCTACAAATAATTAATGTAGCCTTGGAGTCAGCTTGAAGAAAGCATTTCTGGAGTAAGGAATAACCTACACTATTATATTTTAATACTGATAACAATAATATGAAATGTAGATTTGTTGCAGTACTTTTTGTTGCTGGCCTGATAATTTGCATTGAAGTTCTTTTAATGTATTCCAACTGCAGCCCCAGGAAATGAAGCTCAGGGTCTGGGGTTTTTTTGCTCATTTTTTTCTTTTTTTTAGAGAATGTGTATGCAGTTCAGTAAGATAAAATCAAAACAATAAATAATTAAGATATCTCAGAAATTGTATTGGAACACTATATTCATTAAGAACCATGATATAAGCCATTTATGAACAATTTATTTATTTAAAAATGTATAACACTTTGCTAAGGCATTCATTAGTTGATTTGGCACTAATTTGCAAACTATTTTCACGTGAAGGTTGTGTGTCCATATGTGTATGTTTGTCCCTGCCTTCATATTGTCCACACTTTGTCAGCACTCAGGGCAATGTCCTAAGAACCATTTAAGATTTTGAAGGAAAAAACAGATCATGTCTTGGATAAATTCCTTGATCTCTAAGGAACAGAAACATTCTGTAAAATATTCTTCCAGTGTATGGAGAAATAAATGTAGATCAGCCGGTACAGTGAAGAAAGAGGAAGCTAAAATTTATGTCCTCAAGTTGGCTGTGGATTACCTGGGGAGGCAGATAATCCACAGCCTGTTCTGTATTTGTCAGAAAAAAGACTATGTGTGCTCCTACTTGGTTTTGGGTACCGGATGAGTCCTGTTTCTGTTACATCAAGGTAGGGAAGCATCAACACTGTTTTAATGGGGTACCTGAAGGTTTCTCTGGTGTAGGAACATCAACAGCCTGGCATAGAATCTTGATTGCTGATTCGTGTCAGTTGGAGTTGGCCTTGATGCCATTAGGAGCATGCTAGTGCTGTAAGGTGGGACTGGATTCATTCCAGATACAATTTAGTACATCTGGGATGATTCACACATCACAGTTTGAAGCCATTTGCTTCCCCCCAGTAGAGATTTGACATGCTGAAAATATTTCCCTCCACATGAACTCTAGAGACTGATGTCTAATATCCCTAGGGACTTTGTTTTGTAAAAAGTAAAATTTGTGTGTCATGAATTTAGTCTTAATTAATTCTTCTTCTTGTATTCTTAATGCCTGAGTTGAGATCTTGAGTATCTGATTCAAAACAGTTTCTCAGCTTTTGACAGTTTATCCCACAGTTTTAATGACTTCGTATTGTGCTGCATTGGTTTAAGAACCACTAGCCAAATCCACTTTTGACTTATTTTTACAGTAGTTGTCACCACGTATTATTAATAACATAATTTCTTTTTGAGCATTCATCTTATAAAATTAAAAATAGAAAGAAGTTCTGAGTACTTTTCATTTGCAGAAAAAAGATGACTTAATTAAGTATGTCCTAATGGAAAAGTGAAGACTTTATGATAACCTCATCAAAAGTCTAAAACTAGAAATGCACTGATAAAAATTGGTTCCCAGAAATCTTAGGTGCTGAAAAAAAGAAAAAAGCTGAAGTGAATTTAATTTTAAAGAAGGACAAATTCCAGTAAAAGAGAAAATATATAAAAATGTTTCAAGTAAAGATTACTTGTGAGAAAGACTATGACTGTTTTTAGTATTGTGAAAAGAAGGGAGGAGGGGAGTATTGGCATAAGAAAATTCCTCATCATTAATATCTGGCATTTTGCTGCATCATCTTGTACTTCTGCAGTTTGCTGCATCATTCCCAATTCAACTGCAACATTCCTGGTGCTAAGCTGGCACGGTTAGAAATTCAGAAGATATATATATATATACATACAACTATTCTTCTCATGTATTTCCAAATTTTTAATATTTTTCATATTAAATTTTCTAAACAAAAGTGTAAGGAAGGCTGAGGGTGTACTTGGCACTGTGTACTGGAGCACACCATGCCCCCTCTCCCAGGCAGCACAGGTGAGTATCGTTCTCACGAGGGAATGGCACACCACCAAGTGTCACCCCAGCTGTTATTCACTGTGGTGTGCAGTGCCCAGGGGTAGGCAAGAAACAACTGCATCTAAAGATTGTTCATTTCATACTGATGGGAAAAATCGATGGGAAAACTTTTCAAATCCTTCTAGCTCTAAAGGTGCATCAGTTGATTAAAAGACTCTGACTCAAGATCCCAAATTTTATGTAACCTATAGAAGACATTTTTATATAAATATTTAATGATTTTGCATCTCTATGCATAAGTCAAAGCTGATTATCACAACAGAAGACAGGATGAAGTTTATGTTATGGGAAGTTAGAGTGATTATAGGAGAACCACAATCTAGAAAACTGTACAGTTTCTTTCCAAATATTTACTATTTGACCAAAGTTTGCTTTGGTTAAAACAACAAGGAATAGATGGTGACCCTTTGCCTTGGGGAAAAAAAGAGATTTTAGAAACTACATTGCATAAAGTACATTATAGTAACTAAGCTTGTTTGTCTAACCAGAGAGTATATGGGCAACACTGACACATTGGCACTTTGAATAAGCATCAGCATCTCGTGATAGCTCCCAAACAGAAAGCTCTCCTTAAAACATATTTTCTTGTCTTTGTAAAACATAGACATGTAAATGAAATTAGAAAATGTTGAAGAGAAGGTCAAATGTTTGGTTAAATCAAATGCATGTATCTATTTTTATTTCTCAGTTGAAACAATAAACATTACTAATAAAACTCTCGCAGTGTTCTAGAAGTCAGTGAAGCTTTTCACTTGATCTGGAGTACTGCCAAACCTCATATACTCAATCTAAACGTTGTACTTAACTGCTGATAAAACTAAATAGCCATTTAAATTTAATGCTGATATGCCATAAATATAACTGAAGCTATAGAAAAGAGGTCACTGGAAACCTTTCTGAAAGTGTTTGCATGCTCATGAAAACTTCCCTCAAATACATATAGTAGTCTGTCTTGCTTTTTGTAATGTTGTTTGGTTTTGTTTTTAAGGTTAACCTGAGTCAAAACTATTTATTCAAAGAATTATATTTTTATTTGATTTTTATTTCCTCACTCTTGTCAATTCAAATGTTATTACAGAGTGCTACCAAGAGAGTTGACTATTTTCTGAATACTGGGCTCTCAAAGAATTATCAAGGTTTAGTAAAACTCTTCTTTTGATAGGGAGCTTTGTTTTAATAAGTGATTTTGGTGACTGAGACAACTACAATTTTTAGACTCAGAACTGAATGAGGAGCTCTCAAAAGGTCTCTGACCTAGAGTCAGAGAGAGTCTTCTAAAATTTGCATAGAAATAGCATGGAAATCACTGGGCTTCCTGATTTTCTTCAGTATTTAGATTATTTGTTGTATATCATGAAAAATTCCTTCAGATTACTGTATGGCAACTTTTTATCTTAGAATAAGTATAATCTCCACTATTTGGCCTAAATTACAGTTGATTGTGTTTTTTTTCCTAGCAGTGACTATTCCTTTAATTCAAAAGTACCTTTACTAAGGTCATTGAGCTTTTGATTTGCTAGTTAAAAGATATTTCTCGAATCATTTGAGAAAAAGAAAGGATAAATGACATCAGTTGATATTTTATTGTCAGCCGTGTATATTTATAGAGAAAAAGAAAGAATCGCATTCTTGCTAGGAAGAATCATATTAAGATTTTATTTCCACAGTTTGGAAATATAACAGAATGTTCTGTTTGAAATTTCTCATTTAGTACTCACTACACATGGTACCTCAAAGATAACAGAGTCTGTTTCAGCTTGTATATCTGCAGTGTCATGAAATCATTACAGTGACAGTTTTACTTAAACCTACATTTCCATCGGTTTCAAAAATCAAAGCAGCCTTTTGTAGGACAGCACCCTGTCATGGACCAACAGCAGCCACAGAGAAGGCTGCAGGATGCACACAGACAGCTCTCTCACATGTTTACATTTTGAATGTTAGATATCCATCAGTCTTCTTGAAAAAGGGAAATAGTAATAATAAAATGTCATAGGCTAAAATGCTTTATGTCAATTTATTTTGAATTGGTAAGATTAAGTGTGTTTTCCATATATTATCATATTATTCTCCATCACTGGCTATTTCTGTGACTGTAAAAGTGATAACATCTGTGGGCACTGGTTGGGAGGAACTTTGCACTTTATGAGATCAGCAAAATAAGCAGATTTTTAAAAAGCCAAAGCAAAAATGGAGCATAGAGTATTGAATCTGTCCTGTTAATTGGTGTAGATTTGGTATTGCCATGGGATTCCAAAGGGTTTAAAACTGATAATATTTATGATAGCTACCTAGTTTGTCAAAAGATAGAGAATTAAAGTGTAAAAAAAAAAATATTTTACAACCTCAAAAAGACTAACAGCTCACAAGTATAGAGAATGCATTTCTGTGGAGCAGTGTACATGCTTCTACCTATAGCTCTTTTCCTGAGCAGTTACATCAGAAATGCTAATTTCAGATACAGGAATAATTGGTGCAAGAGTTCTTATTGAGTAGTTTAATCTAGCCAAATTAAAAACTGAATTTAAATCAAATTCCAGATTCTGAAAATAAATCTGACTTAGTTTTGGCTTAAGAAAAAATAGTTAAGAATGCCTTTTCAACTTAAATTAGACACGCATGGTTGCTTATTCAAGTTTTTTGTTTGTTTGTTTGTTTGTTAATTTGTTTGGTTGGGTTTTTTTTGTTAATTATATCTTTGCATAGACTTTTTTACCAAAATATTTCTAACTTCCTTTATAACTTACAGAAACAAGGTTAATGTAAGAAGCTATAGAATGTAGAACACTAACTTTTAAAAATGGAGCAAATTATTGTGTAAACAAGCCCCCTTTTTTACACTGATTGTTAAATATTAAAGACAGCAGAATATTTGACGAGTTACGTAGATTCTAACTTTCAGATAAGGTGTTCTGTTCCAGAATGTTTAAGATGTGTAATAACTCTCTTCACCCCAGACATTTAAGAACTAATCCACATTTTAATGTTAATGATAATACATTTGTTTAGATCAAGTTGTCCCAAATTGTATTAGGTGTCTTATAATGTAAGTTACATGATATTTCTGATTTTTTTTTTTATTTATGCTAGAAGTTACATGGGAGGACCAGCAGAAAAAGGTGAATGGTACAATAACTGATGACAAACCATTGCCGAAAAAGAAACACCATTCTGAGACAGGTTTGTCAGGGTTTGGAAAACCACATGAAAGCATGAGACTATAAAACCACATTTCATGCTTTTGTAATGCGTGTGTGCTTTATGTACCTTAATTTTTTCACTCTGGTGTGAAATTTTTAGCATGTAGAGACCATTTAGATTACATAGTTCTGTTTTAGAATAGCCAAAATAGATCTGCTTTTGTAAGCAATTGTGTTAGAATGCACATGCATTAGGAAAGAAGTATTCTGACGCAATATTAGACATAGCTTGCTTTTTGGTTTTGAATTTTGCTATGACCTAATATATTTGTGCAAGCCTCAGTAATCCAAGTATAATCTATGATGATTCTTATTTAGTTAACCAAACCAAGGTATCTACTGCATGTATGGTGGGAAAATAATCTTCTAAACTTGAATCTGAAACCTTTCACCATCAAATATGGCAGAAATAATGTTTCAGTGTAGTTTTTTACATAAGCTGCAGTTTATATCTTTGTATGTCTGAAGTTCTCAAATCTAAAAACCTTCTTCTTTCTTCCATTCTGTACATGAATGGATTTCTTCTCAAACTAAAAACTATCATAAACTTTCTTTCACCCCAAATGTCAAGTTCAATTATTCAGCTTTGTTTCTACAAATGCACAGCAATAAAAAGTAAACCTAAATAGTATTGCTCAATCTTCATAATCAGAGAATAAAATGTCCTAATCACATTAATTTATACTCTTGCAAAGGGCAAGCACACTTTAAAGAGTAGGGAAGGTACGGAAGAGAGAAGAGGAAAGGAAAGGGAAAAGGGATCTTTATATTGCAGTTTTCATTTTGTATTTAAAGGTTGATCCACATCTACTCAAGTGAATGAGGATTTTTCAGTTGCAAGAATGCCTAGGTTCAGTTTTGTGTTACAAATAACACTATTGGGCATATTAGTTGTCTCATTCCAATAACAACCCTTCTTCCTGTCACACAAATTAAAGTTTACAAGATTGGACAGCTCTGTCACCTCCTAAATTAATACTGTAATCTCACCTACATAATAATATCATACCAATAATATCCATGCATTTTGCTGAAGTCCAACTATTGTACAACTGAAAGTACAAGACTCAGAACTGAAGAAAGGCAGCAAAATCTGCCTTGACTCTAACCTAGGAATTGCCCAACCTAGCTGTAAAAGTCCAAATGTGCACTTGCATTTCCTGTTTCTCAACTTTTTGATGTATCAGAAGAAGTCACAGGATAAGGCAAATACTTCTCATAAGAGTCAGGATCAGACTGTGATATATCTTCTCTTCCATCTTTATCAACTATTGCATGATTGATTCAAAATACAATGTATACACATCTGCACCGTTGTCTTTCCAGGGAGAGCTGAGCAGAGTAGTGCCTCTGCCCTGACTTTTCCCTCATGTAGTAGCTAGGTAGGAACATTAACTCCATCTGAGGTGGGCTTAGGACTGTGTTCTAGACAGATAATTTATTTATAGTTATTGGCAGTACTTTTAGGGCCATTTTCTCTGTATTTTAGAAAGAGGAGACATATTTTTTAGATGGCTGCTCTTGCGACAATCTACATTTTGGAACATGGGTAAAATCTTATAATTGAAAGACAAAAACAGGTAGAAGAATAGAAATCCAAATCAAATGTGAAAAACAAAAACTTCTCATTTTACAGGTGTTCTGTATATGAAAATGGCAGTTATCTGATTTCTATTCTTCTGTCAGGAACAGAACCACTGATCTCCAGTGAATACACAGAATTGGTTTAAAAAGCCAAAGTCTCAATTGTCAAAGTCCAGAATAGATATAGAATTAGGTAAAAGTTGTGTTCTTTGCTTTACAGTCCTAAGTCTTTCTGTGAGGGCTACCTGATAAGAGCATAACTTCTATTTTAATTTACATTATCAGTAATGTCTTTGCCTGGGTTGATGAGACATGAGGCAGAAACATCTGAGGTGGTTCTGAATGCTCTGCAGTGGGCATCAAATGGCACATCCCTCAGACACTTTTCCAAACTGAATCTGACAAAAAACCTTCTGTACTTCAGTGGTAGGATGGGAGTAATGCAACTTCCAGGACTGACATAATCTGCTATGTGTGCACACCACTGTACCCTATAGACATCCCTATACAATTTCAAACACTTACTTTTCAAGGTATAGTAGTCAGGACATCTAGAAGAAGGTGCTATAACACTATACTCACATGTGGATGTTGAGCTGTATTGCATCTATGACCATGATCTAACAGTGATGCAGCCTCACAGAAACCTACCTAAGGAAGCTTCAAGTTCCTAGAACCCTTCCAATGTGGGATTTACCCTCTGCACTTTCTTTCATCTGAGAATGCTTTAAATGTTCTGTCTGCACCGAAAACAATGAAGACATGCTAATAAAACATAGTCCCTGAATGCAGAGGGTACAATGGAGGCAAGGAGGAATAGGGACATTTCATATTGTTGCTCCCTTGTTTTGATTGCCTTTTCATCTGTTGATGAGTTTTCTGATATGCCCTGTTATGAAAAGTTATACTGTCTTTAAGTACAGTTTGTCTGTTAAGAATTTAACCTAACAAATGCCATGGGAATAGTCATGGCAGTATCATAGCTAAGAAAACCTGGGAGAACAAATAGGCATTGATTACGTGAGTACGAGTGAAGAGCTGAGATCTGTGAGCAAATTGTAAAGAAAAGCATAAAAAGATAATAAAAATAATTTCAAACCCCAGAAAAATAGCAGTAATACATGTAAAGCATTAATATTCAAGAAATATGCATGACTAGAAATGGGATTAGCAAATTTGTGGAGGACAATTGAAGGTCATTAAATAATGTAGCAAAATGGTTCTTGTGTTTCAGACTTTTCAATAGAAGATGGTGATGTTTTCCTAATATCAGAAATTAACCTTTTTTTTTTTTTAATGGTGTCTTTAAGCTCTAAATTCTGATACAATTTGCTGAATTAGTGTAATGCATATTTCAAAGACTCAATTGTATTTATGCAAAGATTTTGAAGGATTGGAAGGGTAAAACTGCAGAATCATAGGCAAGCATAGCATAAAAATTCAAGCCATATTTTGAGTTCATGCCCTTCTTTTAGCTGATGTCAGCACTCTGTCAGAGAATACTGCATTCTATGACACCACTAAATGAAAAAGCATGAAAAACAGTTACTTGTTCATACCTGAGATTATTAGGTACCTTTAGCACTCACCATTGAATCTGAGCTGTAATGGATGGTATTTGAAAGAAAGTGAATGAAACTCTGGTCCTCTAGTCACATTTTATTTGTCAGTGAAAAGAAAAGAGAAAAAAGTACAGCAGGCAAACATTTTCACGTGGTTTTGCATTTTTATATGTGATGCCTTAAGAGAAGAAGTTGGAAAAGAAGGTTGTGTGTAGAGAATGTGTCCTGTACTGATATAGATAATCTGGACAGGATACTGCTTTTCTTAAAAAGCAGTTTTCATCAGTATCATTGCTAGTATCTTTTGAATCCATCAAGGTAATTAAAACAGAAAAAGCACATAGTTTAGGGTACCATGGCAGAGATGCTCATTTCTGTTCCCTGTCTCATGATCCAAAATATTGGAAGCTGAATTTGGTCTAGCAACCTGTATCTCCATGCAGAGAAGACGATGCAGAAACTGCCTTTGTAAGATAGCAAAGAAAACAGTATTGGCTTCCCCCTGCTTTTCCTACAGAGAGGCAGTGGATTTGATGGCTATTACCTGAAACCATCCTGCAATGGTTTCATTAGCACTGGCTGCTGAGAACATTGCAATGTTATCAAATATCCAGCCTTTGCCACAGAAACTTTTGATTTCCAAGTAGCAGTTGAAGAACAGAACTGTGAGAAAGTGCTGACATATATTAATATTATTGAATAAAAGGACACGGGATAGTTAAAATATATTTATAAATTTTGGACTGGAATCAAGTAAAAATTGAGCATCCTTGTAATTATTCTGGGCAAAGACATACTTCTGTAATATGGAAGTAAAAGAAATTTTTAGAGAAGTCAGCAATGGTAGGCTAAACACATCAGAAAATATAAAGGAAATGTGTGCTTACAAATGGTAAGTCTTTAGATGGTAGATGTGCTTTCAATTTAAAGTGAATCCTGCTTATTTTTATCTGTGGAACATTTAAGTCTCTCTCTTGGGTAAGACTATGCCTTGACACCCACATAGACAAAAACTTTCAGATATCTAATGCTATATAATGGAAACTAATTGTAGCTTATCTGTTACCATGAAATCAGTTGTAGCGTGAAAAAAGTAGTCAAAATAATTCAAAACTGTATTTATTTTAATAGAAGTGTGTAGTCAGAATTGACAGTATGAGAAATTGAAAATTTTGAAAAGGGACATATGGTTAGAAATGGGTTGTAAAAGGCAAAGTAATGATAGGATAGAGAGAGGGAGAGAGACAGGTAATTTTATTCTCAGGATTCATAATATTCCAAATCCGATGTGTAACTATAATGCATTAGTATTTTGGAGTGTTACTATTTTGTCTTTTTCCTCCTTATAAAATTACTATGCAAACTTTATTCAGAGAAGCAAAAAAATAAAAGTTTTCTCTGTATTCTTCATTTAGTTTATCTCTTGAGATTTATGAAAAAGTTATGGAATCCAGATGGTTTAATTGGAATTAGAGAGTTTATGACACTGAGAATTTTTACAGGTTCTTCTTCTGTTATTTTCTGCCATTGTCTCTACTACCCTTGTCTTTGGATAAGAGTGAGATTTTTTTCATACTTATCTGTTATGTTTTTCACATTGCATATAGTCTATATTATATAATGGCAGAATTAAATGTATTGCTTTAGTCTTTCCTGTTTTTTCTTACTGTATATTTTAGTAAAAATTTCAGCATACATCCAGTATACAGGTGTTATTTTGTGTGTATAGGTTTATGCTTTAACATAAAGAACTTTAACAAAGAGAGAGCTACCTCATTAAAAAAATTCTGAAGGCTCTGTATCTAGTTGTGGCTTAATGCTTTTAAAAAAGTATTTAGTAATACTGATTCTGTGCACATCTCAATGTAGTAAAATAGCCTTTTCATCTAAATATTCTGCTGACAAATATTTGTACTTTGTATTTTCTATCTACTCTTGTCCGTATGTATCCTTAGCATTGCAGAGTTTGAACGGTGTCAGGGAATATCTTTGCTGAGTTAAATGTATTGTATCAGTCTTCAGGTCTAATCACATCCAGATTAATGACATATAGCTATGAAACATACAGGAAATTCTCTGTGGAGCATTTCTGTCTTAGTCTCTTCCATGTTTTAGGATGAAGTTTATTTGATTGTGCTATTGCATATCATATTTTGGGAAGTGTCCAGAAATGAGACTTCAAAGCTGAGCTTCTATTTGCAATGAAAGATCTTTGGTTCTTAGGAAAAGATAAAACTGAAATAAAGAAAACTCTCGAGGGAAAAAAAAAAAAAAAAGAGTAATTAACTTACATCTCTCTGTCCTCTGCTGCTTTCAGATTTTTAGTTGGGTGTGTTTGCCATGTAAAGTGTTCTTGAACACTGAGTTCCTAAATACTTCTCTTCAATGGGGTGGCATTACTTACAATGAACTGTTCTGTGTCAAAACATGTAAAAAAGGTGGTACTTATTTTGGGCGTGTTTCAGACTTAGAGTTTTTCTTAACTATTTATGTTTATTTATTGAGATTTTCATTTGTTTCTAAATCTGTATATTATAGCCTTATACCTACTACTCTCATACATCAACATGAGCAATTAATATAAATAAATGGTAGTTCCACAAAAAAGCAATAACTACAAATGGAGACTGCCTATTGCCATGATGTAAATTTAATAGAATTGGTGACATTGTTTTATTCTTATGTTTAAATATATTTCTATAAAAAAGATTATTTTGTAGATTACAAGCTACAGAAACAGAATTTTCAAACTATTGTTTGAGATTTATGGCATGGTATCTTAATCAGACGAAAATTGATTTGCATGTCATATTGTTTTTAAATTAATTAAATTAGTATTTTGTTCTTCACATAATTATTTGAAAGAAGTTGATACATTACTATGCCACTACATTCTTTAATATTTCCAACAATAAATACAAAAATATTATAATCCATTTATCTCAACAGATGAGGTATCAGTTGATCAGGTATCCACAGTGAGATGGCAACTATTATCTTTTTTCCCCCTCTGGTTTCTATTAGAATTATTCTAATATGTTTGATAAGTAGAAACCTAAAACTGAAAAATATTTGTAATTAAGAATGATTTTGATTGCCACTTTGATATGTAAGTAATTCTTTTTCATAACAAAAACTTTGCTTGAGGACTTTTAAAAATGTTATTTTTAAAAAGTATCAGTATATGTGACTGATATGCATGCAAGTACTGGTCATTTGATTCTAAAATATTCAAAGAGAGCTTCCTTGCTATTCAGCTGTGTCTGTCTGGCATTACTAGAATACCTTGCATTATCATACCAGACATATTCCAAGTTTGGAAATAATGTGTTTCAATACTTTGAAAACTTAGAGAGAAGGATTTCTCTTACTGCAGTATGTGTCTCAAAGCTACTTGTTCTCGTGGATATGAAAAATAATAAACCAAGGATAGTGGGGTCTTGATAGAGACTTTCTAAAGACTGCTTTTGCTGTAGTGGGAGTGCTCATTTCAGAGCTATACATATGTAATATAAAATATTTTCAGAACATTTTGCATACTTTTAGCTGTGTTTTGGTGATGCTAATAATGATTTATTTATTTATTTAGCACTTACAGCAATTATAGCTATTATGTTAGTATGAGTATAACACGACATGGAGAAGTAGATCTTTCTATTTGCTTATTTGTATTTCTTCCAATGGATTCTTTGTACTTGCCAAGATAAAAAAATATTTTTGCTCCATTATTGCTTTTTTAACATAGCACCTTTGTCATAATTGACAGCTGCTAGGCTTTTATACTACATATCTCTTATATAGTACTGATGTGTGTTCATTCTGTAAGCAAATTTAATTGCCTAAAAATGCATTCTAATTGTGCATGTTTCAAGCTGTTTGGTTTTGTAACATTTTTGGTACAGTCTTGGCATTTGATAGTAGATTAAAATATAATCTAACACTAAAATATAAAATTTTTTATGTATAGAACGCAATGGTTGTCAGATAAAATTTAGTGTTGTCTTTAATTTTATTTTATTGATTTGTGTTGCTTATTCTAATTTTGCATTTTTTTAAATGGTATCTTGATAATTACTGTAAAATGCTGATAAAATTACAGAGGTTTTTGTGGTGTGTAAAACTTTCTGGACTTCTTTATCTCATATCTTCAGCATTAATAATTTATGAGCAGTGTTTTGTGACTCATTAGCAGACTGCATGTTGAAATTAGACCAAGTTTATAGATTTATTTTTTTTTTCTCTTTATGATGATTTTTGGGAGAAAGCATTTGTTCTGCTAGCAACAGTGGCTTCACAGTTCTTTCTAATTATTATTACTTTTCAAGATTAATTCCTCCCATTCTTTTGCTACAAATAGATTTTCAGTACATAGCATGGCACTGTTTTCCTCAGATGTTTTCCATGTCTAAAATGGCAGTGTGCTTTTGAATGTGAAGTAATGAAGTAAGTAATGAGATAATTGCTTTGGCATTTATCTTGCATGCATTTGTAGTAACTTAGACTCCTGCGAGATGAGACCAGCATAGGTTCTGAAAAAGTATCCTGAATTGACATGACAATTAATAGCTATACATTCTCTTTTCTCACGTTCTGTATTTTGGTCTTGCTAATTTTGCCTTTGGCAGAGCATTACAATAATGCAGTCCTTTCCAGAGTGTGTTATGTGGATTCTGAAATGTCTGAGCTTGTACATACCTTTGCAAAAAAAAAAAAAAAATTATTTTCTGTTTTAGGTATCTGAAGTTTGGTTCAGCATAAATTACAATAATTTAATAATTGAAAAATCTAATAGAAGTCCCTTGGACATCAAACTGAGTGTTCAATACTTGAAAGAGAAAAATAATATTTGCATTCAAGTAGATAACATTCAAAAAATTGAACAGTCATGAAGAAAAGTATTTATGCTAGTTAACATACCTTTTACTGTCCAGCTTTTTCTTCAGCATCATTGCAAGGATTGACTTTGCTGTCAGTTATAACTTTTATTATTTCCTCAGCTCCTATACTAACTCTGTCTTTACTATTCTTTTCCAACAACAGTAGTTTAACCACTTCTTTCTCAGCTTTCTTTTTTCTTCTAGTGTCTTTTTTTTTTTTTTTTTTTTTTTTTTTTCCACTTACTAACTCTGCTCTGCAGACTTCTCTCTAAAACAATTTTGGCCCTTTCCCTCAGTGTCAGTATTAACCTTCTGAATACATCCTCTCACGCCCATCTCCTTTGTCTATGTCTGTACATTACACGATGTGATCACAGAAGAAGCGGAATCATCAAGGAGAACAAACTCAGGTCTGTCTCTTCTACTGCTTTTCTCTGTGTTATTTTTTTCATTTTACCTTTTCTATAGATTTTATCACAGCTCACCTCACATACTTTTCCCTCTCTTCTCCCTCAATATACTGGCAAAATATTGTCAAGTATAAAAATTTTAGTTTAAGACATTTATGTAATTTCTATTACCGATAAACTATGTACTCTATAAAAAGTAATGAAAGGTAGCTGATGACAGGTAGGCAATACCTTAAGACTTTAAACTGATTTGATTTCTATCATATCAGTTCTTATTTCCCATCTCAAATAATCTGAAAATTAGCCTTTAAAGTTCCATCTTACACATGAAAACAATCTATAATTTGTTTTATCCATGCATTTGAAAACTGCTATAAAAACTGCTACAAAAACTGTGGAAACTCTTATATAACTAGTTCTTTTTTACTCTGGGAGGATAGAATTTCAAAACTGAATAACTTCAGCAAGTAAAATTTCATGCACCGGAATTTCAAACTTAGTTTTTTGAATAAAACGTGTTTCAATTAGAAGTAGAGTTTTTAGTGAACAAAAGCTCTTTTCTCATGCCAAAGAGTGCAAATCAAAAAGTTATGATAGTATGAGAGCAAGAGGTCAGAACACTGAAGTTTTCACTTAGCTATATTGTTTATGAGGCTTTTATTTCATATTGTACATTACTTACGGTTTCTTTCATAACAAATTTTAATCTGTCATTTTATTGAATTTTCCATGTACTTTATATCACTGGCAGAGAACTAACATCTATCAAGGCATCCTAACTCTGAAAATACAGTATTTGTTCACTCTTCCCTGCTTGTTCAGTTGTGATATGTAGAAAAACAGCGAAATTTCCCATATTTAAGTTAATTACATTTAGCTATAAAATTTAAATTTGACAATTGCTGTGTAAAAGCTTTAATTAATTTCCTATGTCTCTGCTATTATCCCAACAAATTAGAGAGGCCACTTGGATGCCATTTAGGTTTGCAAATATGGAGAAGTTTTGGGGTACATTGACTGGTCCATTAAACTTTGGTGATATTTAGTGAAACATTTTTGTCTTTTCTCTACTATGACTGGCTCCTTCAGAGCTCAGTTTTACCTTTTGTACTAGTCTTGTCCTAATTAGAGTCACAGATTATTTTTACAAAATCTTGCAGATGTTATTTGCTGTGGTTTTCATATTAAATAACTCTCAAGATAGAAGCTGTTAAAATTACAGGGTAAAATCAGTTGAGTATGGGTAGGGAAGATAGCTGGCAGGGTTTTCTGAAATCCCTCTTTTGTAAATCACTACTATTAGGAATTAATAAATTATGATGTAGAAAGACTGAGTTTACTTACCTTGTGCTTATGATTCATTGCCAGTTCCTGTGCAGTGATTCTGGATCTCTTTTATTACAAAAATTAAGTCAGAAAGAATGGGTGACCCATTTCCTATCTGTTCACAATAAAAGCTGTGGGCCTTTTTATTCAAAAACCTTCCTCTGAGTTAGTGATTGAATCAATACATTAAATCAAAATATGGTATCAGTCCGTATCTCTCTTGGTGTCAGAAGAAATCAGACATTAAAATGTTCAGAAAAAAAACATGTATTTTCATCACCTATGTTTCATGAATGTATATAACTAGGTAATGCTGTGTATTATTAAATTTTTTGACATTGCAATTCTGTAAAACACTAATTAACTCACAGTTTTAAGTAAATGTATTAGGCACTGATGAATTTAAATGTCTAGCACACAAATGCAGAAGCATGATCAGCGCTGCAGTTGCAATTATTTTTATTACCACCATTAAACTCAGGAGAAAATTGTTGTGTGTATAGTAACATATTTTCAGATGTACATTTGAAACAGGTACTCTTCCATGTTTGTCTTAGTAACAAAATAGGTTAAATGTTTCAGTACAAGGCACTTGGAGCACAGCTAAAAAAGCAAGGGTGACCTTTCAAAGGCATACTTTAGAACAAAGTGTTTCCCATTGTTTTAGAATTTTCTTTAAGAAGCGTGAATCTAGGATTATCACTCTAGAGGTTTTCTTAGGAAATTATTTTTATGTAGAGTATTTATCACTGTCTATTTTTCATACTGCCAAACATTCATGTATTCCAGAGGTTTAGCTATTGATTTTAGGTGTTATTAGACCAAGAAGTCTTGTGAAAGCTAAATGTCTGAGTATGTTACAATTGTATTGATAGAAAAATGTTGCAATTTCCTCTCTCTGGATATTATAATCTATAATTGTAAAAAATAAAATTGTACTCCTTGAAAAAATCTAGATTTTTTTCTTGAGAAGTTTTATGAAAGTATGTGCAAAGCTTTTACTGTATATTTCAAACACAAAAACAAGTTCAGAAAGATAAAAAGAGAAAGTATTTTAATGCAAATTTTGTTATCTGACAGCAGTAGAGCTTGATAACATCCTTAATGATTAAACTCTGCTTTTCTTGGGTGAAGGAGGAGCTTTCCAATACAGGGTTTTCACAAACCTGCTTCGAGATGCAAGGTTCTCATATTTTTAAAATTAATTTTTTTCATAGGTTTAGATATTATAAAAACTGTTGAGGAGATGTGTGCCTGTTCACATCCCCATGTACACAGGAAGAATACTTCTATTCAGCAGAAGTGGAAGTGAGCCCTTGTCTGCCCAAGAGCCTTAGCGAGAAGCACATATCTTTATTCTCATCCCTAAGATGGGTCGGACCAACCAGTTACCATTGTGCCAAAAATTACTGGCAATTGCATGTAATACTTATTGTGTTCTTCAAACATATGAAATACAGAGAACGTTCTTCAGCATTCCAAAAATTAATCTAGCTGACTCAAGTAACTGCCAAAGAAATGATCATCAAAACACTGGAAATGCCAGTACAAAGGTAGTCAGTGCACATACAGCAGAAATAGTGCTAAGTAATTAATTCTAGGTTGTTTCCAGGGTGAGAAAATGTGACATAGTGATGCCCAGGCATACTAAACTTTCTAAGGTGTATGGAAGTTAGAAGACAGTGGGGATTGTTCCATTTCTAAAGTGCCATGAAAGGCAGGGAAATAGATATCGAAGTTCTTTTTTGCAACCTCTGCCATAAAACTGTCATGTTAAGAGAATGCAAAGGCTTGATTAGAGATTTTGTTAACTTAGAGACTGAAATTCAAATAGACAAGGGCTTTGAAATATCATTTTTTTCTGTGCTTTATTATGAAGTTTCTTTGTAATAACATGATTGATGGAAATGAAGCCTACAAAAACTAACAAACCCTACTGAAGATGAGTGACTGAATTGGAAGAGCTCATAGACCGGTACAGTGGAGGGCCAAGCAGTGAAAGGATGTGACAAATATATTGGAGGAGAAAACAAGGACAAAAAAATGGTACAGTTCAGAGTGTTTAAGAAAGCAACTGCAGTAGAAGACAAGCAGCACAGGTTTTTTAATTCATTCTTATCTTACAGAACCATGAGAGGTTTGTCAAGTCTTCCAGGAGTGAATCTGCTGTGATGCACTTACCCTTTATAAACAGAACATGACACCCCTCTGCTTTGGAGTTGTTGTTATAGTCAGTATTCTGTGACACACTTTCCTTTCAAGAGCAGCATGATGCCTTGCTCTGTTTCCATTTTACTTATGTTGAAAAAATATTTTTGGGTAACATTTTAGCTCAAGTATAATTAAATTACTTGCGCATCTCTGAACACTTCTGCAATATTTAGCTTGACAGGCTTGTTTAAAATCTGACGCCTTAGACTGTGAAAGAGACATTTAAAGCATATAAATCTGTATTTGGTCAACAAAACCCAAAGGATAAACTCCAAATTCTGTGTAATTTTGTAAAAACTCTGAATTCAGTCTATTCGGTATTTAGCATAGTAATAGATGTATCATACAGGATGACTGTGAGGCTCTTTGTCCTTATTCTTTATTTTATTTTGAATTAGATCCAGAAAACAAAGACTTCCGAAGTAGCCATTTGTACTAAACCACAAAAAAAAATGGCTGATGATCAGTCTGCTGAAGCTAAAATAGTAAAAATATCAGATTATGTAATTTAAAATGATAGCATAATTTTGCAAAATGTTTGCTAGTTTAATTTGTAACTATTCTGAGTTCTAAATGCAGGTGACTATTTTGTGTACTTTGTGTAAACCTTTGACCATTTTTCTAGTTATTGAGATGCTAATGAAGATGTCTTGAATTCTTTGTATGGCTGAAGAATCTCTATCAATACCTGTTAGCTTTTCTGAAAACAGAGGCACAGTTATTATCAAATGTTTATGCCTATGATTGGAAGTGGCTGTATCAGAATGTGAAATACTCTGTGGTTTTACTGTGGAATGTGCCAGTGGTGGGAACTCTGAGAAGCATGCTTGGCAAACAGGATGTTGGAAAGCTTCATAATAAGACTGTGCTCAGGTTTTCCTGAAAACAATGCAGAGTTTATAGTGTGGCTGATCTGAGTGGAGTTTTATGAGTACAGAATATAAGGGCCTATTGAGCACACAGATATTTTTCTTTTACAATTTCAAAGTCCTATTTCATGTCATTTATATAGGGAGGATGTTCCAGAATTCTTGGGAGAAGCAAAATGGGATGTTTTAGCTAATATTTGGCTTGCTACTTCTTCCATGCTTTTTCCACATCGGCTTCAGTATTTTATGAAAGCCACCAAAGTGTGTGTACACCTTTGTATGAGGCAGCACAGAAAAACATCACTGGCTACCCAGCAAAAATCACCTTGGAAAAATATCTAGGCAGCATTAAAAAAGGACTAGCCATAGCCCTAGTCATCACTTTAATAAATATGCAGAATAGAACTTTCCAGCTTGCTTCAAAAGGTCTTTGTCCTTTACCATCTGCACTGTTCTATACCTTAGACCTTATTTATATGTAGACCTTAGCTGACACTGTCCATTTATGAAACCAGGATTGTAGAGATTCTTTAACTTCCCTGTTTAGATCACCATATCATTTTATTCAGTTCTTTTACTAAATAGCATCATGTACTCTGCAAATAATCCAAAGAAACGTTGTTAACATGCTTTTAGCATTGTGATAAAAATTTATTTAAGTGGCAAGAAATGTCCCCTGGGTTTTAGTCTTTTTTAGTGTGTCATGCATGAAGCCAACAAGAAAAATAAAACAAAAGGAAAAAGCCATCAAACAGTCCTCAAATAGAAAACAGGAATGTGAAGCTATGTTCCCTACTAGGAAGCTGGCTTGCTGAAATGCTCTTCTTTTGAGCATGCCCTTTTAGGGGCAATAATTGACAGTTCAGTCACCTTTAAACAGTAATATTAAGCATCAAGAATATATAAGTAATATTAAGTTGAAGAACACTTCAATAACCATTAATTATTTTTTTTCTTTTCATTCAGACTGTGATGTGGATCACAGACTTGGAAAGAACTTGTTTTATGCAACAGTACCTATTTTATATTTGCCACAAATTGGATATAAAGGCCTGGAATAACCATTCTGTAACCATTTATATCACAGCATCTGATACTTTGCTACACCTGTAGCAGTTAGGCAGTTATATTTTTCACTCTATTGAAAGCCAGAATTACAAAAAATTAGCGCTAATTCCTTAGAGGTAGAATTGGAATTGAATAGCTCAACAAACGGGAGGAAATGTAATCCTTTGAGTACAAGACCTTTAAATGGCAAGTTTTGATGTTCAAAGCAAACACTTCTGCATTTTATGATTTATTTTTGGGGAGACAGTCTTCTTTCCTCTGCCTAATCTGATAATAGGGCTTTGAAGATAGTGCAGAGGCTTGAGCAGAAGCCTTACCAGGAATGACTGAGGTCACTTGGTCTGTTGAGCCTGGAGGAGGCTGAGGGGAGATCTCATTGCAGTTACAACTTGCTCATGAGGGGAAGAGGAGGGGCAGGCACTGATCCCTGCTCTGTGGTCCCAGTGCCAGGACCCCAGGGAATGGCCTGAAGCTGTTTCAGGGGAGGTTTTGGTTGGATTTTAGAAAAAAAGATATTAGTTCTTCACTCAGGGGATGACAGGGAACAGGAGCAGGCTCCCCAAGGGTGACAGCACAAAGCCTGACGGAGTTTGAGAAATGTTTGGACAATGCTCTCAGGCACATGGTGGGATTCTTGAGGCTGTCCTGTAAAGAGCCAGGAGTTGGACTCAATGATCCTTATGGGTCCCCTGCAGCTCAGAATAATCTGTGATTTTGTGATGTTGTTTCAGGGATTATTTTTTTTTAATAAAATTAATTTTCCTATATTGTCATGGATAGCATTTAAAGAGAAATCTCTAGTAAGAAATTGAGCTAGAATTTTTTGAAGTACTTACCCAAAGTTAGGATATTGCATGTATATTCAATTTTAAAAATAAAATGTTATTTAATAATTTGTACTGCCTTGAGAAATCAGACTCAATTTTCAATAAAGCGCATAAGTAGGGGAGCTAATTTATCCACTGTATAAATAGAATTCCTAGTCATATTACTGATATTAAATGTCTGGAAATATGAAAAATAGAAGGATAAAACCTTCGATGTCATTGTCTTACTTTATGCCTAAACTCAGAAACAAAGAGTTCCATATCTGTCTCTTGCAATGACATGCAATATCCTCCAGCATTGGAAGCTGCAGTTTTTTTTCTTTCAAAACAAGGAAGTCAAGATTTATTTTAGGCCTCTGTTCAGTTTATGGAGCTCTCATTCACCTGTATCCCAGGTGAGAGAGAAGAGAAAGGTCAAGACAGAACCAGGATCTAACCTTAAGTTTGGGGCAGTCAGCTGTGAGAGAAGGGAGAAACCCTGGGAAAAAGACCAAAGCCCAGCACCTCCCAGTCGTAATCTCAAGGCTGCAGAGTCAAGCTGCCCCTTCACCAGGAAGCCAGCAAGTTTGAGCAATTGTTCAGTGCTGCCATCAGTATCCATGACTAGGGAGAAATCTGCTATCCTGCTTCTTCTGTGGAACTGTTAATCTATTCTGTCATATACAGAGATGGACATGTTCTGTTCCAAGGAACTTGGAGTCCCTGATACATGAGACTTGGTGTGACGTGGGTAAAGTCTGATGGGGCCCTGGCATGTCCAGGTACCCATTAGCAGAGCAAAGCTCACTGAGTTAAGACATTTCCGAGAAAACCAAGGCCATTTTAGATCAGTTTCAATTCTTGACAATTCTGCTCTTGAATGAGGCTCTTCTTAAGGATTCTTTTCTATTAATTTTATCTTCCAGATACATGATAGGTTGTTAGATATCTCTCAGAAATATTAGGACCAGTTAGAAAGAGCAGGGAATTAGACCATGGGAGCATGGCTGTGTCTACTATTAAATAATAGGTCAGCGGTCATTATAATACCAATTAGTCTACTGTGGTGGTAGAAGAGGGTTTTGAGGGAGAATATTTCAGCATTTCCATCTATGTCTATAGTTCATCTCTATATTTCATCAATATACCTAAATATATCTATATTCTGATTAAGCGGAAAACTTCAGTTTTTTCTGCAATGTGCAGAAATGTCTCCATGAAAGCATTGATTTATTTTCTCCAAAGTATTTTCTCTCTGAAAAAAATTAGTTCTTGAATTGAGATCATTACACCACAGGGCACAATACATGCTTTTCACTCCCTAAACCAAGGTTAAATCAAGTAATGTAGAAAAATACTGATTTAAGTGATGATACTAGTCATATATAAAAAAAAAAAAATCAGACCAAGATTTTTTTAGGAATGATTGAGTCATTCCTAAAAAAGTCAGTTTGAGACATTTTAAAATAATCTTATAGTGATTTATGGATTTTCAGCAGTTTCGCAACATTAAGGCTCCTTAGAGCTTTCTTGTTTTGAACACATTACAAAGAAAAGCACTAATTTAGTATCAACACCCTGAACCTGCTCTGAATTCTTTTAGAGGATGACTAGGCTGACAGCTGCAGTGAAGATCTTTGCTGCTATGAAGTTAATATTTTTTTACTTGGTAAATGGATAAAACAAATTTTGTTCAGTTCTACTGCTTCCACACAAGTGAGATCTTTCTCAATTCAATCTTCTGACCTTTCTAGTACTTCTTCAGCCAGC
Organism: Sitta carolinensis; assembly: GCA_032173965.1. Taxonomy (NCBI): domain Eukaryota; kingdom Metazoa; phylum Chordata; class Aves; order Passeriformes; family Sittidae; genus Sitta; species Sitta carolinensis. The sequence goes on from CM063284.1 coordinate 133,826,472, forward strand.
TCTACACAAAACATCTGAAATTACACTTTCAAAATTCAGTAATCTAATAGATTTTTGTGTTTGCTAATACTATGATATTAATTACTACAATCCCATTTAATTTTATAATCCTTATATACTTTTTATACCTAGAACAAGTGAAAATTGGACAGGTTTCAAACTTCTTTATTTTGACAATGTATTTATTTAAATATTGTGTGTTTGAAAGACATCCAGACATAAGGATGAATGCACTTCTAGGCCTCTTAAAAATTAATTACCCTGTATAGTATAAGATTTCTGTATTAAGATAATATTTAGGCCAAGTAAAGATTTCACTGTGCATGTGGACCAACTTAGAAATGTCGTCATTCTCTCCAAGCTCAAGCTCAAGGGTGTTTTAATGACTCAATTCACTTCCCTCTATTGTGCATTATGTTGGATCAGTGATACTGCTATCAAATTGTTTTCTGCATTAGAAAGTAATGCAGCAGTAGAAGCCATTTATTTGTAGATTTTATATTGATTACAGTAATTTAAAACTAAAAGAAAAATATAAAAAAAAAAGAAAGATTGTAAAGCAAACAAAACTATCATTCTCTGCTATTTTCCTAGCACTATCCACAGCCCACATAGACAGTAAGGCCAGGCTGCCCTGCCCAAAGGCCAACTCAGAAGAATGTAAAAATCCTGATTTAAAAATGGTATAGAGTATGGGGCAGGAAAGGTCGGGGAATGGGAGAAGTTCCAAGAACTGATTCAATACCCACTGATTTCTGAAAGTGTAGGTTTATGACCTGCCATATCTGTTTCCCATTACTTTGCCTAATAGTTCCACTAGAAATTGCCATTAGAACAATAATCTTGATCCCACACATGACAGGAAGCCAGATCCTGTTGAACTGTAGCATATTATTTATGCTCTCTGCAAGAACATATTTTTCCTTCTTGTCATTCTACCTTGCTTGAACATGATTCCTCTCTGAGTTTAACTTGATACTCTGCTTTGATACCCACCTACAAAATGGTATTTCCTTAAAATACAACAGCTCTGTTTTCCTCTTCAGTCTGTGTACTGTAAATTAGATCATAATTTTTCAAGCTATCCTCAATAACCAATAACTCTGGAAAAATATTATTCTAGTAATACATACTATTTTTGGTGTGTAGCTTGAGGGCTGTTGCTCCATATTCATGGGAGTGTTTTAATTATATTTAATATAATTTTGGAAAGGAAACAGAATCTATTTCAAACTAAATGTATTTCTAATTAAAGTAAATTTCATTCGACTTAAAATTCTTTCACATTATTTAGCAAAACTGGATTTCAGATTATTTATGGGCTGCCAAATTAGTTGATAAGGATCCAATGTATTTTCATTTATTTGTGACAGATGAATGCCCTGAGCCATTTACAACCTTTGATATGTATTCAGAGTATTCATTGGCGTCAGTAAGCTGAGTTTATGTGCATGAACTGGGTTCTGAGCATTGATTTTAGTGTCTTTCGTTCTTCATAATTTTTAATTCTAAGACAAGTTACAGTAATATCTTTATTAAACCTTTTAACCTGCAGAAGCTATGAGAATTGATTTAATCAATGAAGATTTAAAGTAATTGCCAAAACCCTTTCTGACACATTCAATTTTTATGCCTGAACCATTAGACTGTATCTGGTGTGTGCACTGCATAAAACCCACAGCACAAGCAAATTTGTTTTACTTCTATTTTTGTGTCATCCTGATCAAGGAAACTATAAAGTAGCTCAACCTGACACCTGCCTTGCTCTCTCGTTCTTGAGTATGTTAATAATTCTGGAAGTGCACAAAATATCCACGGATTCCCTTCAGTGAATGTTCAATAAGGGTACCCAAATGTATACACTAGCATGCAGTGAATATGTCTCTAGATTTAGAGCACCATACTTGGTTGGTTGACTAAATTCTTCAAGTTATATTAATTTGGTGATTTTTGTTAATGTTTTCCTTTATAATGCCTTTTTATATTACTTTTATTATTATTTTTGCATTTTTTTCTCTCCCCCTCTTTTTGTTTTAATTGCTTTCATTTGTTTGTAGAAGAAAAGAAAACAGATCCAGAGAATGAGGATACAGGTAGGGTGACTTATTAAAAATAGTTTTGTGGTTTTCTCTTAAATTCTTTGATCTGTTATGTTTGATCAAATATGTAGCAAAGAGTTGGAGTGTAATTTTGATGTATTTATTGTATTATTTTGATGTATATATGCAGATTTCAAAATAGGCACTAGGAAATGGAATGTAAGAAAAGGTTTTCCCAAATTCGCTATTTTAAGGGTGTTAGGAGTGTATGGTAAGAGACCAGAATCAGCTAAATGCAGATGTCATACAATTTAAGACTTCTGTTCTGTCCTCTCCTCTCCAGACACAGAGCTTGCTCACTTGCACACGTTTTTCTGCTTTATTACAGATTTCTGATTTCCAAAATGTCATTGTTACTTTAGTCCCCTCATCATGAGTCTTTTCTCCATGCCTTAATGGCTGTGCCTCCCAAATTTTCTATCCCTTTTGTCCATATGTATTCAAAACTAAATCTGTTCTAATATTTTAAGGGAAACTCCCCTCTTCTTCCATACCAGATTCCCTTTAACTCTTTGTGCCTCAGAAGCCTCACTGTACAACAAACTTCTTTTCCAAACTCAGATCCTGGTATGGGATCCCCATCACCAGCACCTCTAGGAACTGGAATGGTTTAATAAGTCCCACTGGGGAAGACAGTGAAAGAAAGAATGAAAGAGCAGAGGTCCCAGCTGGTTTCATTTTCTTTTTTTAACCAGATAGGTTTGCCTTAGGCTGAGCTGGATGATAAGGTCAATTTGTTGTCCCTTTTGTGTGGCTCACAGGCTGAAGAGTTCTACCCTAGAGAGTACCCAGTATTTGACCTGAGGAGCAAGTAACAGTCTTTAGCTCTAGGCCAAATTCAATGATTGCTTATTTCCTTGTAAAACTGTGACTCACTGAGCAGCTGAGGGGTTAGGAAAAGTTAGGTATTAACCAAATCACTGATAACAGCCCTTCACTTTAGTGGTGAAGTAGCTGAATCTTATCTTGTTTCATCTTAGCTTATTTCAAGTTAAAAGATGAAAATAATGTTTTTTATTAGAAGCTGAAGCAGTGATTTTAGTGACTGAGTCCTGGTGTAGGAATGGAATTATACGGCCACCACCTAGACCATGGTGGGAATTACCTGGATCTTACCTCAACAGGGTTTATCCCTAGCTTCCACTTCAATGAAAGAATCAAGTAGAGTTGCTTTTTCTAGTGCTTAATAGACAATGGTAGTGACAGCTCAAGCTGGGTGCCTCTTAATTGGGGCCCTGCCTGTTGCTTGTTACTGAATTCTGTAGTCACTATGGGTGGCTTCATAATCTGCTTGCATTTCAGTTCATCCAATCCTGCTTGCAGCGTCTTCCTTCTCTTCTAATTTACTCCCACAGCCTCCAGGCACCCTTTTGTCTGTGTCTTGAGAACTTTCCTTACTATTGTTACAAAATATTCTAGCTAAAGTTGAAATTATAGTTCATTGTCTTGTGGTTATGTTTCCATAGATAAAAACAAGGGTCAAATTTATACAGCCTAAGGTTTTAATTTACTGTAGTCACTAGAGCCAGGCTCTAGCACAACAGTGTCTAACTGCAGTCTTTGTGGATCTAAGAGATTACAGGGCTGCACTGCACAGTACTTCTGTGCCTTACTCTGGCATTTCAGGAGTCTTTGCTCTGTAGTTATACTGCTTTCCCTCAGCACATTCTGAAAATATGGGGAATGGCTGGTAATGAATAAACAGTTGTCTCTCTGTCAGCCAGGAATTGCTTTGTGCCCATGAAAACCCACTGAAATAACCTTCAGGCCATGGGTTTTTAATGTTAGAGAGTTAAAAATAATTAAAACTCTAGAATGTTACCTAAAATGCAATGACGCTGGTTATGTCTGGTGAGGAGCACCAGGCTTTGTTCTTCCCTTCAGTCTTAATTTTTTGTTTGTATGGCTGGAATTTGAGTGTCTCATTGGATATTTCTTTTGGAGGCACAACTACTGTTTATACGCAAAATTCTGTAAGGATGTTCAAGCAGAAATGAAGTAATTTTACCTGGCCAAAATTTGGTTCCATTTATTTCAATGCATTATGGCAGTACTTCAGTGTATCAGAAGCAGCTTTAACTTTTCTAGTGCCAGTCCTTATAGTCCTGAAAATGTGTTGTACTGGGCTCCAGCTCAGGATCTCATAACACAAGGGCCCTTGAGTGATTCAGGTGTGTGAAAGCTTGTGCTCTTACATTTTAACCACTGTTGATACCTTATGGTTAGATTCAAGTTCGTTCTGTTTTGTTGTCACATGCTCCATGAACAGCTCCACTGCAGTGGAGTCCTTAGGACAGGACCAATGTTCTACCGTGGTTACCAAGCTCATGTAAAAAGCTGAAGCTTCTAATGCACCCAGATGGTTCCTGAACTCTCTAGAAGTATTTTCTGCTCTTGCTAAGCCCTCCCACATAGGTGTCATCTGAGCAGAGATTTACCAGTGGAAGTGGAGGTGATGATAGCCCTGCGTTCCCACCACTTGTTGTGACATGCTTTCATGCTGGACCAGGGGAATGGGAAGTGCCATGAACTCCCTCATCCTTTCCCACTGCCATGCAGCTCACAGTTGCACATGGCTGGAGTTGCAGTGAGCTCAGCCCGGGGCAGGCAGCAGCCCTGCACTCTCCTCCTGCATGTCAGTTCCTTGTGCAGTAGAACCAGATCTGTCTTCTGCATTATGAACTGTCCGCTGACCTCAGGCTTTCCTCTTGTTGCACATAACTGAATTCACTCGTTAAAGACAGTTTCAAAATTATAAAGGATGTTACTTTTTCCTTTAATAAGATTTTATGGGCATTGAATATTTTTTTCCAAAATTATTCTGTCTTGTTTTTCTCTTGAGAAAAAATCAGCTACAAATTTTGTTTGTTTTGTTGCAGAGGACTCATACTAAGGCCTTATGTTCCCCTTTTGAGTGGTGTATTTTGTACATAACATAGGCATTGGACTTGTGGAAATCTAACTTGCATTTTGCCAACCAATAATAGACAAGAATTAATATTTTCTTCTGTAACTGTGAAATTTCAAATTTATGCTCAAGAACTGTTATTTGCACATGCAATTTCCCGAAATTTGGCAGAATATCTGGAGACAAAGAAAACATGCCATAATTTCATAATAAAACATAAGAAAACTTGAAAAAAAATTCCCTTTTTGTGAAAAATGTCTCATTTCTTACATTACTGAAAAATGACAAGAAGATTTTGATTTCAGGAAAAGATGATTTCTTTCTCTGAGAGGAGACTGGAGTATTTACTTCAAAAACAGTGTGTGTTACTTTTGTCATTGAAAAAAATATTTTTCAGTGTAAAGTTTTTGTTTTCAAGAGAAAGAAAAATAGGGCTTTTAAAACTGGATCCTAAGAGTCACTTCATTTTAACAATAAATTGACAAACACTGCTATGGATTCTATATTGGCTGAGGAAAATTGTGATAGGAAAAGCGCATTGTATTTTATTTTAGAAATTTTCATCTGCTGCTCTATTTTTCATTTTATTTCACCCTATAAAACACCATTTATTATTTCTCATTATTTTTTCTTAATTTTAATTTCTCTTAGGATTTTTGATGACATCTTTTCTTTCATGATGTTGTAGGGTGTAAATATAGAGAATTAGAATAGAAAAACTAGAAGCCAGAGTGTTTATAGAGAACAGAACAGCTTAGTGGTTTTGCATTCCCACTTCTTTTTACCTCCTCTCCTTCCAGATTTCCTATGAAGTGCCACAACATATACCTGGCAGCTCTCATAGTATGTGCCACTACCCCTATAGCTCTCAAGAAAGAAAATACAAAGCTGAGGCGCCCAGGTTCTGTCAGAGCCCCACTTTGCTGTTAAATTCTGACTTACAACTGAGGTTTAGAGTTTAAACCAGGTTTCTGTAGTACACTGGAATCTAATATTCCCATCTCAGTTCCATAAATACAGTCCATGTTGTCAATACATACAATATATAGAAACTTCTATTTATAATTAGTGGGATTCTGATATTCTAATCCTAGACAACTTTTGCATTAAAATTATGGATAGTTTAAGACAAATGTAAGTCAAAATGAATGCTTTTTAGCATTCAGTGGATAATGATTTATTCTTGACTTATACCAGGTTAAAGTGAAAAAGAATCAACTTATGTGTATATGATAGCTAATTATATTTTGTTTGAAAATCTTTTCTATGCCGTTGTCTTCCTCTCATTTTCCTATTTCTCAGTCTTCCACCTCAGCTTTGGCACTTACTTCCTTATTATTTTACATTGTAAATCGTGGTATTACGGTACCAGTTTGTTGAAACCAGCTACTTCTTGAGTCAGGTAGCGAGACCCCACCTCTGACTGAAACTAATCAGCTATTTTATCCAAGAAGAGTGAATCCTGAAATTGTTCTTGAAGCTGTGTTTCATTAGAATGTAATACAGTGATGCCACTGGGTGGCTCTTTAAGATTCCTTTAGTCATTCTTTGAATTTTTTGAGCATACTAAGGATATACTCATATAGTAAATGGAAGATCTGCTAGTCCGTGGTTGTATCTTGATTGTTAATTTGATATATCGGACTACAATAAATACAGAACCATAATCTGTACCCAAAATAAGCAGGTTATCTTTGTATTCCTACTTATTAAATAAAAGACTCAATTTCACTTGAATATTCTTAAAATAGTAAAACTATATTCTGTGGAAACTTTGTGTTTCATTTATATTGAGATTTTTTTGGCAAAGTTGGCTTCATTTGAATTGTGTAGATAATACAACACTTATTTAAGATTCTGCTGAAATACTTATCTGCTATTTTCTTCCTGCTATGACTTTTTGGTTTTCTGCAAAATCATAATTCAGGAACTAAAAGTATATATGCACGGAATTTAAGTAAATCAAATTTCATCTCTTTCTGTTAAAACTTCCATGAACATAATTTTAACCTTGGAATTGATGACTTCTTGTGTATTTATTTTCTTCTTTCCTTCTCTTTTTAACTTAACAGGTGCAATGGATGTAGAAGAAAGGAATCGCCAAATGAAAATGAGCAAGTACAAACAGGTAGCAGGATCAGATTCCAGGCTGGAACAAGATTATCATTCTAAGGCAAGGGAGTTTTGTTTTGAAAAGCAACAAAATATGCTAAACTGAAATATCCAACATCCTTTTTTAAAGTAAAGTAATAGATGAGAGCCAGGTGTTTCTTCAGTAAAAGTTTATTGTGTGTCTATAATAAAATTTTGGAAATGCGCAGCAAAACTCTCAACACACAGTGTTCTTGGCTATTAAAATCTAAGAAGGATAAGTTAAAGGATAAGTTAAAGCAAATGAAAGAAGTAGTATAATTGTCTATCAGAATGAACAATAGTGCCATGATTTAAAAACTCAAAGAGAAGGAAAAATGATGTTTATTGAGTGATGGATGGCATGAAAGCTCTTGAAACTTGTTCATGGCTTTCATATAGTTGGAGAGTTATCTTGATCTATTGAAAATTGGAAGATGCAGTGCTACTTAGTTTCATAGTGGATTTTTTTAGCACTTGGAAAGTGTTTTATACATCAACAAAATCTTTCACCCCATCAGTGGCAGATTGCCAAGAATCTGAATATCTACATAATAGTATAACCTTAAATATACTATCCGAAATTTCCTGCTATCTGGAACAGGGTCATGTCATATAGTGTGTTAATTAAAATAATCAAGCTTTTTTCAATTTAAATTTCTATTATACAAAAATAATTTAGTGTCCTCTAAAAGACTTCATTAATTGAGGTCCTATTTTAAGTGGAAAACACGAGACTTCTGACCTATAAAATCTGGCTGAGGAAGAGATATCTGGTTTAGACTTTTATTTCCAGGTTGGTTTTCCTCGCTCCTAGGATTGGCAAAGCTACTGTAAAATGAAACATTTGGTATTTTAATGCAAATAAAGCATCAAATTTATTAATTATTAATTATTAATAATTTAAAAATAATTAATTGTTAGTTTTGCAGCTAATGTAGACTAATACATAACATATAATTACTTTCCAGAATATACATTTCAATTTGGGAAAATAGAAGCGTTTTAGCAAAGTCCATTTCCAAATGGGAAGCCCTGTTAATGAAAATAGAATTGACAAAACCAAGACCATGAAAATGGATTAAGATACCTTAAAACTCTCTAGATGTGCTGCATGGTTATTTGGGTATTTTGAAAATGTAGTTTTAACTGCAGAATGCATAGGAATGTTTATTGACATGTAAGAGGGACTTGGATACTGTCGTGTTTAGCTGTTTCTTTTATTTTGACACTTAACGACAAAATATTTCTATATTGTCAGCTTTGAAAGGTGTTGCCTTTGAGAGGTGAGCGTAATACTGTGAGTGGACCTTATCCTAAGTGCTGTGATTGTATGTACTACAAAAATATGACTTTATGTATTGTATGTATAACCACACTTAATCTGCTGATTTTCCTGCTCCCTCGATGCTTGAATGAAATTTGAGTCAGAAGTAGGACTGGTGCAGATTAAATTGATTCTCATGTAAAGGAGTTAGCTAGAACATGAATACCTAAGGAAGAATTTAATACCTTTGTTTTTTCATTTCACCTACACCATATTATTTGGCCTCACTCTACATCTTTTATATTTTTAATTAAAATTTCACCTTCAGTATTATTGGAATGTATTAAAGAGGAAAATCATTAACTGAATTATTTTATGAATATGGTGGTTTATTTATTGCACACATCAAACAATGTCTCCAGAAATAAACAGTTAATTTACCCTTCTGCTTAAGTGTAGTTTCAGTATTTGAAAATGAGTTATTTATTCAATCAATGAACCTGTGGAATTAGACACTGAATATTCACATACATATACTAATTCAATATGCATTCTTAAAATTGTTTAGTTTCAAAACCATGTGAGAACCATAACTCTCATAAGCCATATGAGAGTTCTGTCTTCACTTTTTTTACTACCACTGCTTCAATTCCCCTTAATTAAATTCCTATATTATCTAGAGACAGAAAATGAGTAAGTAAAATTTTTCTACCTGGTTTCTACAAAATTCTTTTGGAATTATGAACTGAAACACAAATGTCGAATGCTGACTGAAATGCTCGGTACTGTATACATCTGTAAAGTGTACTGTGACTTTGATCATTTTAACTTCTCAACTGGCACTAGCAGGCACTTATGAGTGCCATGACTGAGAAAGATGTAATTAATCAGGCATTAAGCCACATTCAGGAAAGTCAGCACATAGGCTTTTCTTTTACCTTTTCTGTTCTATTTCTTTCTTTAAATAGAAGTCAACAGGTTGACAGCATCTTTATGTTCCTCTTGATTAGTTTAAGTCAAGAAAAAATATCCAATATCCTTCCTTGCTGAGAAGGCAAAAGCTATAAAAGAAGAATTTCTATTAAATATTTAGATATTAAAATAGACATCCTGTATTATATATCTCTAGCTTTGTTCTACCTCTGAAAGTCAGTACTAGAAGTTTTAGAGGAAGGTACATACCCTTCTGTGGTGCATAGTCCTACATTAAGAAGCTTGTGGGAAAAGTTTAATTCCAGACCTCAGTCTTCTCAGAAGCTGCTGAAATATGAAATTGATTTTGCCTTATGTTTTTTCCTCATGATTGATAAAGATTGTATTTCTGTTATTCCTATACAAGCCTCATTATTTTTGGAACAATCATTATTCTGCTTCCATAATGTTTTGTATACATTAGTTTAGCAGGGTGCAAAAGGCTTATTTCCTTAAATAACTTCCTTCAGAAGCTGCTGAAGTGTGGTTTTAGGACAGATATATGTAAAGCAAGTTATATATTAACTTTTATATAAATATTTACAGCTAGTCAGATGAGAGAAAAACATTGTAGGTATTAAGGATTAGGTAAATTAATTTCTCATATTGGAACAACTATTTTTTTCTGCTTATTGAGTACTAGTTAACTTGTACCAAATAGAATATATTGTAAAATCTGAATTGCAGTGCTGACATACTGGAACACCTGAATTATGGAAATAAAAAAAAAAAAAATGCTGAGTAGCACAAGAGTGTTCCACCAGAGGCAAAATTAGCCATTTACCATAGTGTGCCTCTGCAACACCAGCCTGATTTGTGCAATTTCCCTCAAGAATCTTTCTGTGACTAGTTTATTGTTTTGCATAAGAACTAAGCTTCCCAGTTTTAAATTGTTAAGCAAGGTGTTCTGTGAAGAGGGAAGGGCCAAGATGGGAGCTGAGTGAGCCACATGCTGGACTTACATAGTTCTCATTTTGTAGAATCACTTTGCAGTCACTTCCCAAACTACCTCATCAAACCTCTCTGAACCTCTCTGCCTTCCTTCCTGCTTCACACTCCCACCATTCTGGCAAACGAATTGGTTGCACTGTGTTTGGTGAGCAGCATCTTCCCCTGGCCACTCCCACTAGTTCTCAGATACAGGAATTCCTGGTGACAAATTTAGGATGAAGGATGTTAGAAATCCTGTTATTCCTCTCTCCTTGCCCCATGACTAGAACGTGCACAGTGGATCAGCTGAGCTAAAAAGCTTTGTTGCTACTAAGAAAAAAAGGGAGAAGATAAATCTAGTCTGTAGAATCCTGGAAGTGTTTGCAGTCAGTGTGAAATCAGTGTACAAAAGAGAGAATTCCATTAACTCAGGCTAATATTAGCCACAACAGAGAAGTCTGATCACTGATGTCAAACTAAAGGGAGCTGGATTTATGTAAGAGTTGCAGCAGTGAAAAACAATGGCTTTCTTTAGGAACAAAGGTAAATCAGAGACTGACAACTAGCTGACACATTTAAACCTCTAAGTATCTTGAGACTCGTTTTATTTGTTTTATTGGGAAAAAATAATGACCTACAAAAAGGCAGAGAAATCCAGTTACATAATATAGCAATTAGTAATAGTCAGTAATTAGCAATAGAGTATGTTAAAGCAACAAGGAATAAAGTTGGGATAAAAGAGGTAAAAGAGCAGATAAAACCTGATTTTTATGCTGAACAAGCTTATTTAGCCAATTGTAGAAAAGAGTACACCAAATACAGAATAATACAGAACATCAAAGAGGATTTCCTTACTCCACCTTTAATGATTCATGCTGTTGATAAGACTGAAACTTTCTACATCATCAGATGTATGTAAAGCTGCAGTTCCTGATAATCAATATCCACAATTCAAGCTTTAGATACAAGCATAATTCTCTGTGTTTGGTGTAGGAGAATAGTACTATAAGGCATACTAGCATGCTACTTTGTGATCTTTTAGCCTGATAACAAGACCAAGGCAAATTAAACTGTGGAAGAGTCGAGCATGTGTTTAGCTTTTTGAATAGTGCAGATGCAGCTGTAATGCTCTTGGAGCATGCAGACACAGAACGGCTGCAGTTCTTCAGAATGAGACACTTTGATTGAGCAATGAATCAAGTACAACCTTATGGGATTTCTGAGTGACAGAATGTGAAAAATGTAAGATCTGGAGGCAGAAGAGGCTGAATTTGAATGCCTCAGAAGCAGATCTTAATTGTAAGGTCTCGTAAAGTGCAAAAGTGCTGCCAAGAGCTGCCTTTTCCCTTTGAAACCTGCAGTAAGTAGTTGTGCCATGGGTACAGATGCACGTGGAATCCTTTGACCTTTGCTGTCGACTGAAAGATTTCCTTTAATGGTGTTTTGGGAATCCCTTTGTCTCCTCCTAAAAATCAAAGCAGAGCAGTACAGAACAGCAAAGAGATTGATAGCAGAAGCACTTGTCACCTTTCTTCTTGAAACCCTTATGGAGTAGGGAGCTAAACAAACATCCAACTAAAGGGATGTTGGGAACTTTGATGTTTTGCTGCATATAAGCTGTATTTGATTCACATTGATTTTATATTGACAATTGTTTCAGAGTTCTCAGAGGATCATGAGATGCCCAGTAATAATTTGATAATTTATAATGATTATGAATATACCTCTTTGATCTATAATTGTGTCTTACAACTGACGCTGTTAAGGATGTAATTAGAAACATTCAAAATACTAAATACAAAATAGAGGCTATTTAGATATCCATGTGAACAAAACTGTTCATAAACATTTCTTATATACTTCTTTCTGACATACCTATTTAAATGCTAAAGTTTTAAATATCTGGATAAAACTTGGAGAAACAAAATGATTCAAATTGTGCTGGAGAATAATTAAGAAAGCAAAGAATAACACAGATAAGACCACACACAAATATTCAGTGCAATAACTTTCTGTAGAATGCCCACACAGCTAAGGGCCTTACCAGCAGAATTTGATAGACTTACAAATAGGAACAGCACTGTGCAGTTCCCTGCATCTTCCCATTGCCCTCCTCCACCCCAATAAGCTCCTATCTTCAGAAAAGAAAGCAAACACCAATTAGACCAACTTAGAATTTCCCATGTGAGGAAACATTTTACTTATTGCCTGTTCCATGGCTTTTGTGCTTTCCTATGGACTGATGAGTATTGTACTTTGGGCCAGAAGCCTGGTAGCTCAACCAGCTGGTCTGGAAGGACAGCTCCTGTCAATGCCAACAGCCTGTGAGTGCTCAGGTCATTTAATCGACCACTTGTGTGTGTGATCTGTTAGGAATTTTGCTGGTCAGTGGCAGAGAGTCTCTCTGGCCCATAGTGCTGGTAGCACTTATGTTTTTGATCAAGTATTTAATTGGATTTTTAATATAAATTTTTTTAAAATAAATTGCTGAAATGGAAGTTCTGGTCCCTCTAAGTACAGGATCTAAAGCTCAATAATATTACTTAAAAATATATCTAGATGAAATAAATTCAGAATTCTAGAATTGAATTTAATATATATGGTAATGCAGAAAATTCCTCTTCTTTAATTTCTATTTTTATCAAACTATGTGATGTGTTAGAATTCATTTAGTGACTTCGAATACAGATGTGGGTTGCTGTGATTCTAGTATTTTCTTCTTGACTAAAAGATGTGCAAGCTCATAGAAAAGATTTCTGTTGCTGTCATTTTTCTTATTCATTAAATTCAAGCACTCTTTTAATTTGTTTTGGCTTTGATAATTTTGTAATTTTTTTTTTTTTTTTAATCTTGAGTATCTATTACTCTATGAGAAATTTAGGGTATTTTTAAATGTAATACTGTGGTTAACAAAAATACTCCATTCACAAATTATGTTTGAGGCTGAAGTTTAAATATCTGAAAGGAGACTGATGCTGGCTGTCTTTAGCTGTTAACAGGTACTTTCTGTTTCTGTCACATATTTTCTTAGATTTTGTGTTAGCTTCTAGTGATAATCATGCTTAGAAAGAAGAGCTAAAATGCATTATAGAATGGTATTAAAGTACCTTATAATTTTACAATGACTCTCAAAGAGAAACAATGATCTTGAAAGTAAAAAATCAAAACCATTATTCTATTTTGGCTCTGAATTTTTGTTAGTCCAGGAGGAGTCTACTAGGGAAAAAAGGGCTTTTCAATTGCAGAGAATTTGGTTTCCATTAAAAAAGCACAAATTCTACGTGTAACACAGTCTTGTGTTTTATAGCAATGAGTTAAATATCCTTTTGCTAAAAGCAAGTATTTTCAAGAAAACAAAATTGTTTTACGAAGCACATATATATCAAATATACAGCAAAATTTATATCAGAAGCTTTCTGTAAAAGCCATGTTCAGTTGAGCATTGTAACCATTCCATTTTTAATAATCACATTTTTAACTCACCTGGGTGATGTTTTGATCAACTTCAGCCCAGAGCAATCACTGCAATTTATCTTAAAATCCTTTTATCCTTTTTTGATAGAAAGTATTTTCCTCTCTGAACAGCTTTGTATGTTCAAGTGAATTGCTAAACTGTTAGTCTTTTGGTTCAGAGTGGCTGTCTTTTCATAGTAAATTGAATTATTTCTGTGTACAGTTTTTATCTGAATTGAAGCTGTAAAATTCCAAGATGCTATTGAACTACGTGGCAATTAATGTGCAAAATACTGTGACTTTGCTTGAATTAATTATTTAAGTTGTTCTGAAACTGATGTTATGCTGATAATAAGTGAAAAAATCTACAGAAAAATAAAAAAATTAACTCAGAAATATGTACTAAATATCTGGGTGCAAGGTGTGACATTCAAAAGTAGAGAATATATGTAGTCAATTGAATTGCTGTAACAATTAGGAGAACTCTTATAATCTGTGATAATATGTCACACTAGATTGTGCTACTTAATTCTGTGCCATGCAAATACATAAAAAAAAAAAAAAAAAAAAAAAAAAAAAAAAAAGAAGAAGGTCATTATTTACATTTGGAATACAAGTGTAGAGCGGTGGCTCCATGATGGAGACGGGTTTCCTAGATCCATTTGCTAGACTACTGATTTTGCAGGGCTTGCACAGAACCTGCTTTAATGGATAGGATTCGAAATGAGCCATGGAATCCTAGAATGGCCTGAGTTGGCACGGACCTTAAAGATCATGTGCTTCCTATGCCCCTGCTGGGGGCAGGGACACCTCCCACTAGACCCGACTGCCCAAAGCTCCATCCAGCCTTGTCTTGAGCACTTCCACGGATGGGGCATCCACAATTTCTCTGGGAAACTTGTTCCAGTGCCTCACCACCTTCCCAGTAAAGAATTTCTTCCTAATATCTAATCTATTCTTTCAGTTTAAAGCCAGAACCTTTCATTCTATCACTACAGGCTCTTGTAGAAAAACCCTTCTATGGCTTTTTTTACTGAAGGCTTCTCTAAGGTCTCCCTGGAGCCTTCTGTTCTCCAAGCTGAAGAAGCAGGACCTTTGTCTGCTTCAAAGAGGGTGGCTCAGAAGGGACAGAGCACTGTCAGATTTGGAGGTAGGAATGCTGGCTGCCCCCTCACCTCACACCCTGCTCCCTGCCCAACTCCAGGAGGTGCTCCTGGGATAGCCCCTGGAGAGCTGCTCCCCGTGCTTTAGCTGAGCACACCTTAGAGGGAGGATTTGCCTGGAGTTTACTGTTACCATTTGTAACTCTGGCTATAATAACGTTTCAGTGGTGTGGATGTTTTCTTCACTTCTGGGAGGGCTCATCTTTATTAAATAGGTTGATTTTCTTTGACAGCAACCCCAAAATTATCAATGAAAATTTAATGGGCTTATCAACATTTTTCCAAACAATAGGTTTGTGGTTTTGAGGAATTTTTGCCAGCTGTTACACAGGAAAGAATGCTACGTGCATCTATCAGATTTCTCTGTGGATTTTTTATTCTTATTTTAATAAGTATCTTAACTACCTAAACTCTTAGAGTTATTTTTCATGAATATAACTGTGGCTTCAAGCATCTGTACTTCAGGTAGTTCATATAAAGGATTTAGGGGAGATGTAGCACACGGCCGTTATTCTGAAAAAGGTGGTTCTGCACAGTGGAGCTAATCAAAGTAGGGACAGGACCTTGGAGTCTCAGCACAGGGAGGTTTTTGTAAACCCTCAATGCCTTCAGCAACACTCATAGCGAGAATGTGACTAAGACATGAAATTACCTCTGTGTCCTTTCTAACCTGTGGTATTTTTTTACTGTTGCTTCTGGGAACTAAAGGCTTTGCTTACAAAAACTAGTATGTTTTAGTGCTAGGAAACAGAATATTTTCTTTAGTAATTTTTCAGGAGGAGTACTATCCTCCTTCTGAAGATAAAAATCATTGTTTTACCAGAGATTTCACTGACAGTCCGGAGTCAGTGAATAATAGCAGGAAATAACACAATTTTGTCTGAGGATCTGCTTGTTATAACACAGTAAAATTATTCTGATATATCTTTTTTCTTCAAGTTGTGTAAAATCCTCGAAGGATGTTATATTTGTTGCATCATATAGAGCATCTTAGATGCATTAATTTCAGAGAACCAGGGTGCATAATTCTATTTCTGCTCTCTGTTGAGTGACATATGCCATCACATAAAAAACAGCTCTGGTGATTTGCATAGTTCTGCAGTTTTATCTGAAACTACTAGGTAATTAATAATATCTGAACTTTAATTAGCATATGATTTTCTATAAAAAAATTCAAAGCACTGTGACATAGTGTTTTGTAAGTAAGGGACAATAACTTAAATTCACTTCTGCCTAATAGGCTGACTCTTAGTTTCAAGAATTGTAAAGATGGAGATTGGGTGATATTTAGAAGGCAGTTTAAAATGTTTCCTTTCCCTCATCTAAGCTAGTTTCTAGTCACATAAATTTGGGAAATATGCTAATGCTATGCTGAGAAAACATTTGAAAATGAAAACAACTTCAAGATCTGAAGTTATTCTAAGAATTCGTAGACATTAATGATCCTAAAAACTGTTTACAGAAGTTTTGATGTGAGAATAGTTCCAATCTAAGTACTTGTCTTGCGAAATGAACTAAATTAATCATGTGGTTTCAATTGATATTTTTTGTTTCTTTTCTGCAAATGTTACAAGTTATTGCCCTACTGTTTTAAGTGGTTTCTGTAGTGAAGATGAAATTGTAAATAATATTAATAGATGTTGCATTTTTTCAGTAAAAGTGAACTCAGATTAACCTTACAAGCAAGTAAAGGTAAATCATAGTATTTAAAATGAGATATGGGAGACATATGAATGAAATGTTTTCTAATTACTCCCTCAAGGACAATGACTGAGAGAAAAAGAAAGTTCAGTTTTTCTGATCTGTAGGAGCAGTTTACTTGCTCAGGATCTCCCTGCAGCCTTTTATTTTCGCTGGTTGCAATAAAACAAGAGTAAAGCTGCTGAGGAAATATGTTGGAGGGAAAATAATGTTTTCTAAGCAGTTTACCTTGTTTATGGATTGACAAGGAAATGATGCTATCTATACCTTGCAGATTTGTTTCTCCTTTAGCTTGACATGAATCAGCAGAAAATTTTCAGTAAAGTTATCAGCTGAGCTTCTATTTTCTTACTGTGCAGGGACTTTCCAAGATGTATGCTAATAATCAGTGAAAACAAAAGATTAAGAAAAAAGATTATGTGACATCCCCTCAAATCATGCTTGATTTTGCAGGCTATCCTCTGATATCTATGGATTTAATGATTTGAAAAGTGGGATCATAGATGTAAAAAGATATATTTATATCCTGTTCTTGAATAATTGTGGCCTTAGGCACTTCTGCTTACAGGAATAAGCACTCACCAGATGGCCATATGTCAATCCAGCTGTTCTCTTCAGCATGAATTCTTTTGAAGGTGCTGTGTCCCAGGACAAATTTGGTGAAAGACATATTAAAGGTTACATAGTGAAGGTAGGATTAAGGGGAAAGTTCATATTTCTCTTCTTAAACCATCAGGTGTGCTGAAATACTTAACAGGCTTTTGGGTTGAAATAAAGTGTAATGAAACAGAAATTCTATGTTAAGATAAGATGGTTGCCTTGCCATCTTTTAATTTTATTTGTATTTGTTTTCATGAGACCAAAGGACTGAAAACAAATTATGAAGTTTAAAATCCAAGTTAATGTATTAAAAAATGCATTAAACTGCATATTATTTGATTTCCTAGCTTGCATTTGCAAAATAACATTTCAAAGAAGCCCAAATTAGGTAGAACAATCATAGACAAAAGAGGTGTTTTTCAAAACAGAAATTCTGCCTTGTTACTCTCTTTTAAAAATCAGCTGTTGCCTGGATGCCGGGACTGTATGAAGTGCAAAAGATTTTGAGTGCAGTGGTGGCAGTAATGGCATGTGAACCACTTGAAGAATAGAAACAAATACAGGAAGCATGCTTTAATTCAGTTTATCAAATATGAGTAGGATGTAGTAGGTAAAAGACCAATAAGGAACAGAAAATGCAGTTATCATTCAAACTGGACCCATTGAGCAAGTGTAGACTTACCAGGCTGTCCTACAAACATGCTGAAGTTCACCAGGAGATAAAGTACTGGAGATACTGTTAAGTGTAATTGCACAGTAAATTGGGAAGTCCCTGGATACCTGTGTTTTGTAGCTGCCCTGCCTTGAACAGCCCAGAGGTTTTACAGTGAACTATGTCTGTGATGATGCATCTTCAGGATTCTTGACATGGTGCTGTGAGTTGCTAAAGGATTGCTGGTGTCTATTTTAATAAAATTTTCTTCCTTCCGTGCAAGACAGAATACCTAATGTGTGGCAGTCAAAAAGATCCTGAGGAGTGTGAGAAGATGTACATCACCCACCATCACACACAGCCAGACTGTGGACACGTTTCCCTAAAGTGAAACTTGGTGACTGACTTTACCTTGTTTTAAATAGAAGTTAAAATTCTGGTGGACATCAGCCATATGAAACAGAAATTAGACAGTAAATGTTCCAAAGAAATCATTGGAAGAGCTTTATTTTGTTTTCCATTTTGTATATTTTCCTGGATTCTTTTCACATTGGAAAATGTCCTTCTACCCTTAATTATGATTGCAGAGTTCTTCTTTTGAAGCTCTTATTTATTCACCTTCATATTATGGAAACTCATATTTCTTCAAGATTTTAGCGCTTTTTTTTCAAAAAAATGTTGGGAATATTCTGGTTAGAGAAATGCACTCTGTGGTTCACTTATGACTTGATACAAGGCATCAGCTCTTGTAACAAAATGAAATTCATCCACAAGACACATAAAATTTTCTATTCCTTCCAGTTTATATAGTCAATTATAGCTGTTTCACCCTAGCCATGTGTTGTACCTGGGTCTCTCTTTTGCCTCAATTAATCTGTCAGAATCAACTTTGTTATTCCAGCTGTCAAATCTCCTCCTAAACATATCAATCTCCTTGATAAATAATAGAAAGCAGTTGCCTTCACTTTTAAAGATGATGTCTGTTTATCTAGTAGACGAGGCATACCACCAAAGGGGTCTGTGGTGTAGCTGTGGTGTCAGATCCCAGAGTCCTTTTTTAACTATGTTTATGATTTGATGTAGAAGCTCCCTCTATGTGTAATGATTTTAAGGTAGCCCTTGAGGAGATATTAGGAGACACCTGCTTGGCCATCATAAACCCTATATTTTCCCTCCAATATGTAACATATCTTAAATTGCCTTTTAAGAATTTTTCGTGGTGATGCTTGTAATTATTCCTCTCTTGATTTATTTGTCTTTTACTTTGTCTTAAACAACAGTTTTTCACCCACTGTATTTTTCAAAGAAGATAATAGGATTTTAAACAATGTTTGTGATTTTGGAGAGTCTGGAATAATGTGGTAATTCTATATATTCCAGCAGAAAGGTTGCTGTTCTCTCTCCTTTCAAAATGTTTTAAAAGTAATCTTAAAGTATTAAGATTAAATAATAACATTTAGTACCCTAGACTAAATATCTTTGTGAATTAATTCTGCATCAATAACGCCTCAATTTCAGAATAGGTATTAGTGCAGATGAAATTAGAGGTTGCCTTGATATCCCAAAAGTCATATTGTATCAAAAAAACATCAGAGAAAAAGCTACTTGGTGTTTAAAAATTACTGCAGGAACATATTTTTTCTGCAGGAAGACGAACTTGTTGACAAGCTAATTTTCAAGCTCACTTAAAGACACAAATACTTAAGAGCTGCCTTACCGCTTCCTACTTTACCAAATATTTACAGGGTCTGTAAGTTCTCTTGAGTAATTCCAGAATATTTTCTAGTACTCTCCTGTATTTATGTAATATTGTGCACTTTGAAAGTTCTTAAAAAAATTACGCCATATGTCAATATATGTGAAGCCAATGATTTTTTGTCTTTTGAGTTGGCTTGCCTTGGGACTACTTCCCTCTAGATTGCCAGGTGTCCTTAAGCACTGGTACATTGGTTACTTCTGGATTACTTCTGCCCTTGCAGTTTCAACTTCAGCTCCTGGATTACCCTGACCCTTGGGATGACAGAGTAATTTGGGTTGGAGAGGACCTCCAGAGCTGTCTAGTCCAACCCTTAGCAGGAGTCCAAAGCAAGGTCAGCATGGCATTAATACAGGTTCCTCAGGGGTTTAGCTGGTCAGGTCTTGAAAACATTCAAGGATGAAAAGTGCACAACTTCCCTGGGTAACTTGATCCATTACTTCACTGTACCTGTGGTAAAAATGTGCCTACTTACAGCAGTCAGAGCTGCTGTGAATTGCTTGGCTCTGTCTTTTTGACGTTCTCCCCTGTATGATTGTTAAACTGCTGTTAGATACTCCCATACCCATCACTGCTTCAGTCAGAACGAGCCCAGCTCCGTCAGCCAGCTTGGTGGCCTTCCAATAAACTTAATCTAGTCTATCAATGTCAGTGTTTCACTTTGGGTCTCAAAACTGCTTACAATATTCTAGATGCAGGCTAATGACTGCTGATAGAGGGTAATAATCTCTCCTCTTGTTCTACTTGTGCTCAAGTCAGTACAACCAAGGCTGCTCTTCTTTCCTGCCAAGGCCCACTCCTCACTCGATCTTTTTCATTGTTGTTTTCCTTCCCTAATTTAGGATATTATTTGTAGCATTGCTTAGCTCTATAGTGAAATCAGGTTTTAGGAACTCCTTTGTAAGACCGCATTTATTAGTACTGGTTAGAGAAATTGATAAATAGATGTCACCACACTACAAAGGGAAGGATGTGAAAACTTTTGAAAAAAAAGGTTTTTTCACATGTTCGATAGAAATATGAATGTTCCTTTTTATTGATGTTTTAATTGGTGGCCTAAATTTATTGGAAATTCGGGTGGTTTAGAAGGTGAGTTTTGCAAGTCAGATTACAGTCAGTTCCTTTATTCAAGGTAGAAGTGGATTGGAATGTTTAGAATACTGAGGAAAAAAATTATTGCACAAGGAATGGGAGTGATGGATGAATGTATGGACGAGAACCACTGTACATCCAGCTAGATTTACTGGTCCAGGCACTGTCCTGCTCAGAAGTAACAACACCATAGCTCTCTCCTTTATGTTGGTGCAAGACAGTAATGCCATTGGAGGTGCCGAGGGCCAGGCTCAGGAGATCTAGGGATGCTGAATACAAAGCTGGCTGAAGAGAGAACAGTTGGAACAATGCCAATGTGATACATCAGAAGAAAATTATAGGATTAAAAAAGTAGGATCCAAGAATTAGAAATAAAAAAGAGGAAGATAGGATAGAATCCAGGACTAACAAAGCAGAAGACAGGATCTGCACCCAAGAATGAGTCTAAGGTAGTGTGGCTGCAGCTCCATATTGAGAAGCCCAAGGCAACTGTGGCTCTCATGATATACCTAACATCCAATACAAGAGCAGTGCAAGAAGTAATCTCCTGAGGGAAAGCTGTGTACCATGTGATAGCTAAAGCAGAACTGGCAAAAGCAGACCTGGCTGGCTGTACCTCAATTGTCTTGATGGATCTTGACAGGAGTGACAAATGTAAACACAGATTATTGACCAGGCTATGTATAAATTACTTAACAGGGCAGAATAATTATTGCCTTCATCTTGAGTTTGTGTGTATGCAAGCTAAACATATATTGTGTGTACTCATTTGTATGTGGTATTTTGTAAAAACGTCTGAATTTTTTGCTTGATATGAATCTAATGTTATTATAATTATTAATATTTGGCTTTATTTTTAATGGCAGACTTCATTAGGCAGCCATTAACAGAAGTCTTAGAAAGAATCAAACAATCCAGTAATATTCATTCAAATGATGGGTGGTAATAACTAAAATTTGCAGTGCCCTTAAAGGCTGTGAATTCACACCAAGGTATAGAAATTTCAAATTGCTGTGCTCTCTCTGCTTGAGAGCTTTTGTTAGTGAGTCAAAGAACTATTGAAATATTCCAGAAAGCGTCTTTAATATTCTGGTAGTAACACAATAGACAATTGTCTGAAACATCTTCCCAACATTTTGATCACTAAAAACATTGACCAGATTTGTATGTCCCTATGTAAATGCTAGCAAATAAAACCTGATGAATAGACTATAAAAAAAAAAAAAAGAAAAAAAAAAAAAAGAAAAGATAATAAAATAGAAAGATGTTTAGAAATCACTGACAATGTCAATTGCCTGGACAACTGCATGACTTTATATTCCAAGATGGAAGACTGGTAACAATAGAGTAAAGCAAAATGAAACACTTTAAACTTGAACTTTGAACTACAAGTTCCAAACCAGTTTCTTTGTAGAAATAAAACATCAGTGTCAGACAAGTTGCAGCTCTATGTGTCCTGTCAGCCATTTACTGGTAGTTCACAAAGAGGTCAAAATGTTTGCAGAGGTTGTTGTATTAGGAAACAGAGTAGTTATTTGATTTTCAGCTTTAAAAATCATGAATTTGTCACTAAGGGACAGTAATCTCTTGAAGTTAAAAGGCATAGGCACTAACACCTAACTGTCCTTTTGTTAGGCTCTCCAGTTCATTAATCTAACACAGATTAAAATGCTTTTAGAAACTTTGGAATATTTGTTTGGTAGAATCTGTAATAATGAAATTATTCTCATTTTTCAACACTGCAAAATAGGACAAAACCATGTTACTATTAAAATTGCAAAAGCAACTTTTAATCAGTCCTTCTTTCCTCAGACTTCCCATTTTTGAAACAGCTTGAAGAGGCTGGGTTGACTGCTTAATGGGTCGTAAAGTCCAGAATGTTGCCTTTATTATAATGATTCTTTATTGGGGTGGAAATGAAAATTTAACGATATTCAAATAAAAGAGGCCTGTATTTCCAGCCCGGGGAAAGTCAGGAGCTAATTTTCCTACTGTCATAGCTGGTATTTAAAAAAGAAAAAAAAGGAATTTGAAGGAAACCTTTTAGCTAATCTTTATAGTGTGCAGGTACATTCCACCACACCCTAGTCCACCTGATTGTTCAGCCCAGGGGAGGTGTGATGCTCATTACTGTCCTTGTACTCTTGTTTTCTGCTGAGGGATATTGGAGCGGGTAGTTGCTGGATCCGATGATGGAAATCACGCTGATCCAGCCATGGGGGCTGCAGTTCCCTGTCAATGTGCATTCAGATGGTGCAAATCCTACAGCACAGGACACAGGATAGCACTGAATAGGGATCGGAAATGGTATCTGTTTTTCAGATATAATTGAGAGATTGCATTTGGTTAAAAACTACTTTTTCATTCCAATAGTTGATCTTGTCATTCAGTGGGTGACATTTAGAAAAAAAAAGTGACATTTCAAGGAAGAAAGGAAAGAAAGATGTGAAATATATGAAGATTTGATGCCTTGGGGCAACTTTAACCACATAAAACCTGAAAAAACAATAGCACAAAACTGAAAAAATGGTTGCATTTTACAGTTTGAGTATATGTCATGGAAGAACTGAATACTTTTGAAAAAAAATCAATATTTGTACAATGGAAGTGCCATTTTACTCTTGAGGCAGTAATCAAAGGAGCACTTCAGAAGTGGCCTTGTATAGAACCGCAATTTAGAAACAAATGCAAAACTGAAGTGCCAGCATGGCTCCTGTCAGACAAGCAGTATGGTCCATTTGGTCTCCTCTGCTGGAGGTATGGAAACACTAACGTGCAATACACTACTGTAATCCGTTTCCTAAACAAAATTAAGTCAGATATAAGGTTAAAAGTACACCTCAGCAGCAGAATAAAGGGTAATTAGGAGCAGTTAATGAGTGAATATGAAGTATCTGCACTTTGTCCAGCAAGAAAGACAATTTAATTTCATTTACTAAATGTTTCCTTGGTAGGCATCTAGTAGATGCTGAGACTGTAACTCAGACAAGATAGAAACAAAACCTTTAAAAAATATTGGATGTTAAGACATTCAGATTTAATGAAAGGATCATTAACTTCCCCAGTTTTAATCTTGAAACATCCTGAAGCTGTAAGTGTCAAATAATATTTCAGTGACCTCTGTCCCAACAAAAAGAGTTTGATGGGAAATACCTTTATGTACAACTGAGAAAAAGGAGACAAGGTAACGGTTTAATGATCTTTTCTCACATTGTATTTCTAAAATTATTTACTTTTAAGTTGCTTTTCTTGCCAAAACAATTTTCAGTCTTCACTATATATCACTAGATTGCTACTATTGCATTGGCTAAAAAAAAAACCCCAAACCAATACAATAAGTGGCTGTTTTTATTTATGGAAATTTCTGATTTGTTATATACAGCACATTTCTATGCAGTCGTTTAGAAACTGACATTCTCTAGGTGTGGAAATGAAACAGAAAATCAAATCCACATGTTTTTGGCACTCTTTGTACTGCAGAATGACTCTAGAATAAGTGTACAATGCTGATTCTGTTTGTCGCTTCCTGTTTACTTCAGACAGACTCATTGGCATGGACTGCTGGGCAAGCTCAGTGTAGGATCTGCAGGCCAAAGCCTGTTACTCTCTGTCACCAACTGCAAGAGGATTAGCAATTCCATCCGTGATTTACACGTGATGCTGTGGTCCATCCTCCCTCGCAGAGCAGAGCCACGCCAGCTCCGCGGTGCCGGCGGTGTGCCGGGCTTGGCCCGTGGGCAGCAGGACTCTTCCCACTGGCATTCCTGTCCTGGCTGTCCCTCGGCTTGGTGGGGGGCAGTGGCAGCGTGGCCATAGCAGCGCAGGGTTTGGCACAGCAGTGGCGTCTGCCTGGGGCTCTGGCGGTGCTGAAGGCCAGAGGGTCGCTCTGCGTGGCGTTTCCCGTAGTGTGCGATGGTAGCCTGGTTCGCCAGGCTGTACTTTCCAGTCTTGGTAGCTTCAGGCTAAATCACCAGAAACCACATTCATAACTCTGTCTTAAATGAAGAATCGTCCCAGGGAAGGCTAGGTGGAGGGATAGGACTCAATATATATATTCACATTTCTCTAGGCATAATTATTTTTTAGTTCTCTAAAGGACTAAGTAGTTCTCTTTTAAAAGGAGTTTCTGAAAAGGACACTCCTTTAATTGTGGTATAATGTTCCATTATCTCTGATGATCAGGATAGATGTTTAATCATTGCTTTTACATTCCCAATTGAATATATAAGTAATAATATGCACTGTCTTCTTCATCAAGCAAAAACATTAATGGCATCAACTTTTGAACGTTACAATCACAGAGGAACTCTGAGTTTATGGGTGGCTCAGTTAAATTTCACACTTAAAGCCTGGGAGGGACTTGAGTGGTTGTGGATGAACACAAGTATGGTAAATTAGTACAGATCAGGAAGAATGATAAAGATTGGTGTAGAACGTGCAACCATTTTTGCAAGCATGAAGTTATGGCTATGATTGGTCACTCTCTGCAGCAGATATACAGTCTAACTTGCATGAGCATGTTTTCTTGTTCATTTCCCTGTCTTAAAATGAACAAAAGAACTTCTTAATTCTAAGTGTAAAAATAATGTCTGAGGAAAGGCACTGAAATGTTATTTTTAAATCCTATTTAGATATATCTGAAATCTTATTTAGATACTGCACAGTCTTTCTGAATATTTCCCAGTGTAACATTCCTTGTAAGAGAACAGAAACAAATGATCTGTGTAGTTCATGAAGGACAGTTCTTCTAAAATGATTAAAAATGGACCAATTTAATGGCTAAACCTGGACACACTTTTCTTCTGTGGTACTACACAGGTCTGCTGTTTTACATTATGAATTATTTTCTCCATGCGGCTGAGTACAGTGTGTATATCCCCAAGAGTTCAACAAGCCACTGATGTGTTAGGTAGATTATTTTTTCCCATTGTTTTCTTTCAGTCCTATCTGTGCTGCCCTTCATCTCTCTGTACTGTTGTATTTCCAAATAATCACCTGGTGATCATCAACAATTCATCTCAAAGTATTATTTTCCTGAAAAGATTACCAGTAGCAGCCCATCAGATTTCTGAATACACAGGAATGCCTGTATGAGAAAAGAAGGAAAAATATCTTTCTTCTATTTATTATGTTTGCATATAGTGCCATGCAGAGTAGCACAGATTTCACACTAATTTAGTGCTAATGTGTAACAAAAACAAATAGCCATCATATTTTTTTCAGATCTAACCTGAATAGTTGCATGATACAGTCTTTGTTGTATGAGCTTTCTGCTGATCACCAGTCACCTACCAGTTCCATGTTTGATATTACTGTTAACAAGCTCAAATACCTTTGTAATTTTTCAGTTTCTGAGGCACATATACATTTTCCCTACAAATCACCTCTAGTCCAGTCTCATCCTTTCAGACTTCCCAGCCCAGCAATTCAGCAAGTTGTGGATTTCTTCACATAGCTGCAGCATCGCTTTGTCTTTTGATTTGATAATCTTATCTGTCTATCTACTTGGGGGGAAAAAATTAACATTTGTCAGTTAGAAGTTCTTGTAAACAGGCTAGGCCCCAAAAGAGACATGTACTTTATAGATAGCACACAGCACATTCTGTCTCCTGTTTAATCTTTCATGAGCTCAGTAATCATAGGCAAGTCACTAATCTCTCTGCTTTCCTTTCTGCACTGGTAGAAATACCCTCTGAGGGATTAGATGTCTTTTCTAAGCTTTGTGAAACTTTTGGACATGCTGGAAATTTTGTACAAGTTGAAACTGAGGAGCTAACTTGACTGGAAGAGCAAAGCAGAGTAAAATTAATAGAAACCAAGACATAACTTCTATTCTGTATTAGGGAAAAACTTAATTTTAAAAGTTCAGGCAGTGTGGTGACAAAGGCAGTTTAGATAGCATGAGGGACCAGGTCCATAGCTGATGTGTGGTGGCACGTCACGACAACACCATATCTTTGTCCCTTTCCTCTTGCAGTATCGGTCAGGGCGGGATCCTCATCGGGGCTCAGACACCGTTTCCAACAAGTCTTCGGACAGCGATGTCAGCGACGTGTCGGCCGTGTCCCGGACCAGCAGCGCCTCCCGCTTCAGCAGCACGAGCTACATGTCTGTCCAGTCCGAGCGTCCAAGGGGCAACAAGAAAATAAGGTGAGCAGCATGAGCTAGAGTGTCAGCTGTAGCTGTGTAATTTTAGTAATAGAACACTTACCAATATTTGTATTTGACATTAGCATTTTGCCTAGAATGATATTTGCAGGGATTTTGCAAAATACTGACTTAAATGTCTTTTTTATTTAATGCTTTTTGAAGTCTTCATGGAATTTGTTTTTAGCCAAGTTTTGTCATCTTTGATTATTTAACACTCTGAAATAACAAACATATGCTGTCAGCAAGCATTAGACACACTTTCTAAAAACCATTTTGTAAAATATACTTAATAAGGCTGAAAAGACAGTTTAACTTGAAAATTTGTGCCAGCAGAGGCATCTTATCTTTCTTTTAAATAGAACACTGAACTGTTATAGATGTATTGTTTAATACTTGCACAGACCAATTTATTTAATACTTACTCTAGTCCAATTTAACTGTAGGTGTACAATCATTGAGCTACTCTTCAACAAGATGCACATTGTGTATCTGTGACCAAAACAGCATTTTCTTTGCCTGCACCCTGTGTGCACCCAGAGGAGATTTGGATAGCATTTAGTGCACAAATGAAAGATAATTTTTCTAGAGGGTGTTACCCACCTCCATCACCTATAATAATTCTCAGAAAATTGTCCTCTTAAAAGAAAGCATTTGCAAAAGTTAAGCATCTGCTCATATGAACATTGTTAGGACCACATTGTTTCTGTCATAAATTTCTTTCTGAATGTGAGGTATTGCCATGCAAGTTTTATTTGAATAGGAACTTACTAAGAAATGTTCCAAGGCTCTCTAGTGTAGGCTGGACTCCTAGCCAGCATGACTTAGTTGTGTCTGCTTCTGTCCTTTAATTTTTATTTAATTCCTTTTGCATTTCCTTTCTTCATGCATGCTCTTCTCCATGACCTTAACTTTAATTTATTCTTTTTTTTTTTTCTTTTTGCATGCCTTTTTCAATTTTTGTTGACTTCAGAAGGACAAGGGATATAGAGGGGAAAAAAGAGGGAGGGCTGGAAGGGGATGAACAAGATGAAGTATTTCCTGAGGAGGAAGAAAAAGAGGAGGAGAAGGAAAAAGCAAAAGAGCAAGAAATCAATGAAAAAGGGGAAGGGCAAGAGGTGACAGAGGACTGTGATAAGGAGGATATCAAAGAATCAGGGCATGATGAAAAAACTCAAGAAGACCAGCTGAGGAAGGGAAAGAGGATGACAGGTAAAATATACTTCTGTTTATATAGACCTATTCTTTCTCCTCTACCAGTACCCTATTTGTCTTCCCTTTTTATTCCCTTTGCTTGCTTATTGCCTATGCTCTGTACAGATCTTTTTTTTTTGTTTGTTTTTGCTTTCAGTCATCATGCTTTCATATTTAATCAAGTTTCATTCTCAGCTTCAATTAACTTGTTCTGCATACCAAATGAAGCAGCACACCAACTTGACTCATTAATATGCATAAAACTGCAGCATATTATTTTTTAAATTAGTTTAGACTAAAGTTTGGGTTTGACTGTAATAAACAGTAGAAATTGTAAGCTCATTTATTATATTTCCTACTTGAATTATTATTTCATGGAAAAATGTTTTATTGAGTGAAAACTCAGCACTCTCAAAATTATCTTTACTTTTATTTATGGCCACACTAAAGAAGAAAATTTGAAGGTTTTTTTCAGTCCTCTTTGCGGTGCACACTGATTGACAATCAATGTGGATAAAGTGGAGTCTTCCTTTTTTTTGTTTGTTCCATGTGAAAAACTGTCAAGGATTGCTGTATTGTGGAAGAGTCATGCACTTCAGCTGCTGTGTTTTATCCAGAAACATTGCAGCACAACTGGCTCTTGTTTTATCAGACTAGACTTATACATTTTGCCACAAATCCTTAAAACAATGTAAATGTCTGACATTTTGTATTGTGAAATGCATGTATGTCACATTGAGATAAATACAACCCTCCTTCTTTCTTCATAAGAAAAAATGACTTTCAGATTTGATTAATATTCTTGAACCCATTCTCAGTCACACAAGAACGGCAGAAAATCTCAGAGAAAATATATTTTCTTTTAGCCTGACAATTCCGTTCTACCTCTAAACAACTTATGCCTGTAAAATTGTGCTTATATACATTAGGGTAAGCACAGAGCAATCTATGGAAATCCATTTTCTTTCCTTGTTATGAACTTATACATCTATGTGCTCACATGCATAACACTCAAAACAAAGGGAGAATCAAAATGCCTAGTGTATAGTCTTGGGTGATATGAACTAATATAGCCATACATTTGCCTTTATATATTGTGCCATCATTCCTTCACTCATGTTCATGCATTTTAGATTTTAGCAAAAGCAGTTGTTTAGAACCAGCTGTCTTTAAGAGTGCCTTGGCATATGTGTTCCAGGGACTGCTGTATGGTAGTGTGTTGAAAGGATTATTTAAAGACCTTTTTCTCTACTATATCCCACTAATTTCCCAGTCTAATGGAACAGAAAGTCCTGCCTGGTTTCTAGATTTCATTCAAGCTGGTCTTTAGCCAATATGCTGTCCCTCATAGAAAGTAAAGTCTTTTTTGAGAAACAGCTCCTTGTTTCCTGTGTCAGCTTGTTCTTCTGGTTGCTAGCTGCTCTCTGCCTCCAGGAGGTCAGGAGTCTCTACGCTATGAAGAAACAAGATGTTATTAAGTGCCTCTGTGTAGTGACTATTTTTTGTGTTAGATTTTGGCTCACTTCATGTAAATCAGTCTCTAATATTGTTATCCCACTTTGCACATACTGACTACTTTTAGTATGCAAGTTGTGAATAAACAGAAAAGCATATAATCACCTTCCTTTCCCATGGTAGAGTCAGTGCTCATTTTTTAGCATTGTCTGAACATTTTTCTAGGGTAAGAATCAAACAGAAAAGTTAGACTGATTCCTGGATATAGGCAGCTATAGGTATGTATACACATTTATATGCACACTTAGTAGTGTGTCATTAACATATTGAAATATTGTGACTTGTGTATTCAGTGGACAAGCCTGAAAGCAGGATCAATTGTCAGCATTTTTGAAAATCCAGTCTTTTGCTCATTTCCCTCGCAATTTTAAAAATAACATCTACTTGGCAATATATAAGATAAGGTAATGACTTCAGCTTCCAAAAGAAAATGTTTTCAGACACACCACAAATATTAAAAGTAACCAAACATATCAATTAAATATATCAATAGATGTTTGAGAGACCCAGCAGAACAAAGGCAGCCAGTTCTTCCTTAATAGAATAGTAGTAAATTATCATGTAGTTCTTAAGATCTTGGACATCAAGGAAAGTTGTATTGCAGATGGCAATTTTCAAGATATATTTTACTTCAGAGGTGCGTCTGTAGTTGGACAGCAGCCGCCTTTCCTCTGGGCACTCTGGAATGCAGGGGCTGCTCACAATCACTCCATCATCAAAAATTACCTTGGTAAGGATGCCTCATGTTACTGTGTTTATATACTTTATGAGTAATGGTAATAGTCCCATTAAGGTCTTCAAGCTGCTGAGATCATGGGTGGGTTGAAATGACTGTAAGCACATACACCCATCACTAATTCATCCCATGCCTATTTCAAAGAGTACCTTGGCACAATAAAAGGCTTTTGGAGTACTCGAGTACATTAAATAAATTATTTTTTTTTTTTTGGCAGAAATAGATGCAGCATCAGATTTTGCCTTAGTTAAACCTTGTAAAACTAAACTTTGGCATATGCTTGACCTATAGGGAAATCATAATTGTATTCTTTTTCTACAGTACATGTTAAAAAACAAAGGATGGCTCCAGCTTTGCTGTTGAGTATTTATTACGTAGAGATTACGTAGAGTTCACTGCCTTTTTTTCTTACCCCATCTCCTTGATAACTCAGGGCCAAAAATAAAAGCTTCTTAGATACAATCTTGATCATTAATACTTTTTATTGAAGGTAATCTGTTTAAGACTGCTCTAAATTTTATCCTTTCTTAATATTTTCCTAAATATCAATACTAAACATTAATTCTGATAGTCACAATAATTTTGTTTCATGATGTGAATACAAAGCAAATGTAGTCAGAGCAGTTTCACTGCTGAAATACAGTAGAAAAATACAACTATTCCAAACACCCAGAGCCTACATGTGAGTCCAGAGAGGGAAGCAGAGAAGAACAAAGAGATGTTCCACATGACAGAGACAGGTACAACACAGTGTTGGGGACATCTTGACAACAGAGAATGAATGTTAAGAGGAGATTTGAGGAGAGAAAATAAGGTATCTTTGTGAGTGTTTCTGGAGAGCTGTTTTCAAGCATTCAAGACAATGAGGACAAAACATGATGTGCTTGCTAAAAATATATCAAATGGATGAGGGGCAAGTTTGATGATCAGGAGTTTGATCTTTTTGAATAGGAGATGATAAATATAAGGAACAAATGCTAAGATACTAGGAAAAAAGGATAAATTATATATAACCGTGTAAAAGAGGGTGTAACTTTTTACTGATGTGGGGAGGAAGACGAGACAGCCAAATAGAAAGGCTATGAAACTTATCTTTTCTCTAGTATCCTGGAAGGGGGTTTTGGGTAAATTTCCAAGGCTGGAGAAAAGCACTGCAGTATCTGTCATTTGAAAAGGTGAGAGTGGACAAAGCAATTATCGGTGTGGGTGGACAGAGAGGGCAGAGATGGGAAATAAAAAGCATGTGCAAGTCACAAAGTTTTGCTGTGTATTTGGAAGGAATCAGTGATATCCCATGTGAAGAAAGGAAGTGAATTCTAAAAAGAAGGAATAGAGCAGATTAAGTAGGAAGATGACACAACCAAGAAAGGAAAATTCATAGTGGAAAAATTCAGCTGGGATGTAATTTTGCTGAGCACTTAAAAATTCAAGAAACAGAGTGCAGTGTATGGCTTTAAGTAATGTTTTCTTCAGACACAAAACCTTTTCTCTTTCTAAATGTTCTTCATGATTTTTGTGCCTCTTCCTTCATTAGGTATAAAGATTAATTTCAAATTCTAGTTCATTCAGGAAAAAAAATAGACTTTAGAGAATTTAGTTTGTAGGTTTTAAAACTGATTCCTGATGAGTATTAGTTCCTTAGTTTTTCATTAAGATGTACTTTTAGTATTTCAGGTTTTATGACCTGCACCATGACTGGAGCTATTAACAGCTAAATGCAGTATTTTTCTGGAAGAAATAGCATGTCAATGCAGTCTTTGCAAGCTCCTTTACAGTGGTGGAAGCCAGTAATGGTTTTGAAAGTGTTATTCTGGTAAAAATATTAAAAACTGTGCAAAAGGTAACAGACAATAAGAATCCATTTTCAATGTGTATGTGCTGTTTGATTTCTTAAAGTTATTTCAAAAGGATTTCAGTGATTGCTTCAACTACGCTACTAGATGAAAGAAGTTAATTGCTTCTAACCTTTGTAGCCAAAAAGGCCACATGTTTGGAAGAGAAAATGGTAGCCTGAGTCTCCTTCCCCAATGCATGATCATTCTTTTAGTAGAATTACAGTACAGGTAGTCTGTGCTTCCAACAGAGGCAGATAGATAGATAGATAGATAGATAGATAGATAGATAGATAGATAGGATAGATAGATAGATAGATAGATAAGGTTCATGCAGTGTCATTTCTGCCATGGAAGAAGAGAGAACTTGGGTCCAGTTATGTCGATGTCCATGTAGGTTTCCAGGGAAAGCATGCCAGCATGCACTTTCCTGCAGCTTTCAACAGATGTTGGTTTAACAACTTTTTCAACATGACAACATAGTGATCTTGCCATTCCTAGGATGAGAATGAAAGGTTGCAGTGCAATGTTCACCAGCTCTTTTCAGTTGCAAAACATTGCATTATCCAGCCAATTGGGGCAGGTGTGATGCACTGTGTCATTGAAGAAGCAGCAACTTTATTTTGTGTCTCTCTAATATAACTCTTCTGCACTCTTATGACTAGCTAAGTATACCTGATTGCATATTGCCAGCCTATGTCTTTAAAATCAGAGGACCTAACAAAAAGGGATTTTAAATAAGATTTTCCTTGTATTGTTGATCTGGGTGGAGTCTGTTAGGAGTTTATGAAAAGCTCTTGCCCATTTGAAGCATAAATTCAAAGTCATTACTTTTTAATGTAAGATTTTTACCTTTAGTTTCCTACAGAAAGGCAAATATTCAAAAGCTATAAATTCATAGAGCTACTGGGTCTGTACAGATATGGATGATAATTTGACCATTTGGTTTTTTACATTTTCATGGATGACATTTAGAAGAAAATTATCTGTAGCTTCTCGAAAAATATCGTGGAAAAATATGCAAAAGATTAAAGGTTCCAAATGGAATTATATGAACAAATATATTTGTTATGAGATTTGTATTGAATATAGAATAAAAATAGTTTAAGAAATATAGTAAAGTGACCTGATTCTAAGTTATTTTTCACTGTCTATAGAACCCTTGGACACCTGGCTTTTCCTATTATTTTGGAGTAAACACAAAAGATATATAGGCTCCTTTAAGTTAGTAAATTCATTTTGCTACACTGGGATATAATAAATTAATGAATTTGGAAGTACACATTATTAACAGGTGGACAGTAAAAATAAGTAATTTGAAACAGTCTGCAGCCTTGATTTAAGGCATCCAGCAGGGAACTCAGACATTTTTACTTTGACTGCAATGCAATATCTTTGAGACTGTTCTCTCTCCATGAAATGCACCCTGCACTTTCACCTCTGTTGAGGCAGCTCTGACCTGTGATCCATAAAGCACTGATGCACTCCTGTTACTAGAGTTTATTTAAACACTGTGTGTCAGTGGTTTAAACAAAACAAAACCACAAGAAATGCAGGGAGAAAGCCCTGTAGGCATGCAAGGAAGCAAAGATGAAGGAAAAAAATAACATGAGGGTTTGGAGCAAATATAAATGTTGAAATTTGTTTTTGCACTTTTTAGTGTGTTATAAAAAGACTCATTTTCTGAAAATATTTAAAGCTAGATGAAATCATAAGGTTTTCAATAGACAGACTTTTTTATCTTTATTTGTACAGGATTGAGCACAAGAGATCTGTTGACAAAAATAGCAACAGCAAAAACTAGAAGAGGGTAGAAGCTTATAAAAACAAGGGATTGAATATTGAAGCACATAAGGCTTTTCTTTCTTGTACATTTTGATTGGACAGATACCACTCTGTCTTATTGATGTGTGTTTCCACTTTTTTTACCTAAAAATGTACTTCATTAAAAATAATTAATAAGCTTATCACTTAGCCTTCCAAGTAGCAAACAAAAAATCCTTAATGTTACTTCTTAGAAGTATTTCTAAAGTGCATTTGCTGGATTTGTGCTATTGCCTTTGAAACACATTGCCAGGCCCTTCTGGCAAGTACTGTACTTTAACTAAGGATAAGTGGCCCAGTGCTGGTCTTACTGTTGTGTGCTTAATAGCTATGGAAAATAATTCTCCACTGGTTGGGCATTGCCCATGTGTCTGATTTAATGGTTTTTCACCAGGCAACTGAACATTTTCAGTGATTTCACTGTACATGTGTGGTGTTCATACTTCTCCTAAAGTCCATAAGGTGCTAGCTAAACAAGCTGGGAGATGTGTCATCAGGTAGCCCCTAGTAGGAAATCAAATTTCCTTACAAATACTACTGAGAGTCCAGCACTTCCCAAATAGTAGCCACAACATAAACACAATTCCTATGGAGGCCCAAGGTAAAAAAGAGAAAAGCTATTTCCAACTTGGGTGGTGTGCCATGTACACATTGTCTTAGCAGGGACATTTGGTCACAGACCTGACTTCTCCAGCTCAGAAAAACAGAGGTTGCAGGCTCATGTTCAGAAAGATGTGAGACACCTTTCCTCATATTTTTTTATGATAGTATTAAGTTTTCTGTATGCTTTTATAATTTCCCCCAGAGACCAAAAGTGACTCAAAGTCATTTTGTCAAAGTGACAGAAGTCAGACAGGCAAGATCATGATGTCCCAGATAATGTGTCTTTGGCTGAAGTAATTACAGCTTCAGATCTCTTGCTCGTGTCCATTTAGTTCTCAGTCCCAGAAGATCAATTCAGAGACTTGCTATGAGTTTTGGAAATGTTAGCAGTGCCTATTCTGACCCTGATTTTTCAGAGTCCTCAAACAACCTGAATTTACAAGGGTGAAGGAAATGTTGGAGTTGTTTTATTCTTTAGACAGCCACTGCCACATACATGCACATAAGCATTAAAACGAGCCTGAGCATGTTCCCTTTGTGCAGTACTAAACAAATACGGTCTTTCATGAGTGAAGAAGATGCAGCTATACTGAGATACATATTACTGACAGCAATTTATTTAAATAAAGCCCTTTCAAGACATCTGGCTCTTCCCTGTGAATAATGTGATTTTTCTCTTAATGTAATCTCAGTAGTGCATCCTGTCCAGTTCTCCCATGTCTATCTTCCAAACTTTTCTACGTGTCCATGAGTTTCCTAAACAAGTAAATCTCCTTCACAGCAATTTCAGTTTAGCAAGATGATAAATCATGGTATTCTTGTTCTCAGGCAGAACATGATGTCTCTTACCTCTGTATATTTTTGAGCATTTCAGCCTTCAAGTCTGAAATTTTTCTCGCTTTCCTGACTCCATTTTACATTATTTCTCTGGTGATTTGAGGTCTGGAAAACATAGTGGATTTAATGCCTGGTTTAGCAATTCACTGCTTGCTTTACATTTCATAGAGCTCTATTCAGCCCTTCAAGAAACAACACTGAGCAGCACGAAGCACGTTTGCAATGTAGACTGTGATTTAGCAGAGTTAATACAGAAAACTGGGCCCTATCCTCCATCCCAGTTGGAAGACTAATTCAACAGCAGGTTGGAACAGGCACACAACATTTAACATTCAGATTAAGTACATGCAAGGTGCATTTCTGCAAGATAACAGTCTTGACTAGATCAGGTTGCTCATGGTCAGTTTTAATTTAGCAAGCTAGTTATTACCCAGCTTTTACAAACACAACTGCTTCATTGCCAGGCTGGGTTAAAGAAGATGCTTTCTAGACTCAAAGAATTTGGATGTTATTCAAAGCTCACTTGGTCTTTGACTGCAATGTACTTTATTGCCAAATTTTCAGAGCTCATATAAAACTCCTTTTGTTACCAATGAATATGACAGCTGACTAATGCAAGACTTCTTGACCTCAACGAATTTTCTTGCTAGATTTTTTTTGCATCCATACAGAGTACATGACTGGTTTAGTTCACTGTATCAAAGAAAGGGATTTCATCAAAGATTCATTACCATTAGCAGGGTAATAAAGCTTTTCTTTAACTTTCTAGAGGAAAACTTGAAAATTTATCAACACTAGATGAATATTAATATAATCTTCTTTATAATTGCAATTTAAATTAACAAAAAATAATAACTGTATTTTTCTTTTTTTTTAAATAGCCAATTATCCTATCAGAGAAGGTGAGAAATTTTATCAAAAATTTCTGAAGCTCTGTGTATAATTCAAGTGCTAGCATTTGGAAACAGCTAGTTGTTAACAATGTTTTTTCTGCATCATTCATTTGCTGTGGCTATGTTTTGTAAATATTCTAATTCTCTGACCCCAAATGATTTTGCCATTTGCTCCTATTTGAAAAAAAATTTGCTATAGATGTCATGGAAGAAGTTATACTTCTATTAATTTATAATAATAAAACAATGTGGACAGCTTTACCAGAGAGGGGGACATACAGCTCAAGTCAACCTATGTACTGTAGCAGGTGAGGTATTCCTGATTTATAATGAAAGAGAGCTTTGAAAAAGAAATTTCATATCAAAACATGGCTACTTATATTTTGAGATGTGGCCACTAGTTTTCTTTGAATAGTAAAATATATATAACAAAATAGATAATAAACACTTCTCTATTTCCACCCCAACTTTCTTGTTATAATTTCAATGAAATAAATCTAATAATTAAGTGAGTCCAGTAGCTAATAGAGATTTATGCCACCAATAAGTTAATAGAATAATTTTCGACCAAGTGGATCTCCAGAGACTAAGTCATTATAATTTTGAACCTGCAGTGTCTCTCTTTGATGTGAATTGGCAGACAAGTACATATATTGGCCGGAAGCATTGTTCCCATGGAAATGTTATTTCCTACATCACAGCTGTCCCCATAATGCTGTTTTTGTTAAATTTCTTCAGTAAATTAATGAAATAAGAGCATCTCTGATTGAGTTAACGGATCTATTAAGAATTGCATTAAAATTTATCTCCTGCTTGTAAAAAGCAGTAAACAAAGTCTTCAGTGGGTCTTCCAGTCTCACAGGACACGTATTTTAGAAAATATCGATTACAACAGTTGAAAAATTATTAAAATTCTTTTCCTAAGACATCACAGCCAACAGCTGTACTACATACTTGGCAACATGAATTTTCACTATTATGGATGCCTTATTTTCGTTAGGGATCATTACCAGAGAACTAAGCTGGAAAGCAATAATATTAATTTTGCTTTGATTTTGAAATAAAGAAATAAAGAAACGTGCAAGGTCTGCCAAATTACTTGTGTAAATCTGATTCTCTGATACATGTGCTTTTGGCAGAGCAATAAGATTACCAGTTATCATTTCCAATACTATTATAAAGACAACTGAAAAATACAAACTGCATTCTCAAAAATCCTACCAACAATATATGGTACAGAGGATTGTCTTGATATCTTCTCCTTCACATTTAAAAGTATTAACAGCATTGTAAATTGAAAAAATGCCTGTGCTTCATAACACTGCTTTTAGTAAAGTGTATTCATTGATAATTGGAAAAAAATCAAGCTTTTCATAATAATTTTTGGCTATCAGTAATTGAAACAGATAACATCTGTTACATCTTTACTCAGTCTTTGTAGACTAAGAGATATTCTTTGTAATTGGTTAGTGATTACAAAGTCACTGGGAATAAAGATTCTGTACTGCTCCCTGTGCTGCTTTCTGCCACCAACTGATGTGGTTCTGAGCCAGGGCCTGATTTAAAAGACAGTTTTACAAATCTTTAGCAGTACATTACTACTGCAGAACTTACCAGGTTAGTGAAGAGGGAAGAGGAGGCTGAGAGGCAACTCTGGGGTTTCTGTCACTGGGACTCATTGCAAGCTGGCAGATGAATTGCGATATCAGTGTGTAATTTACAGTTTGTGTTTTGGGTGGGTTTCTTTTTTTGTTTTCTTTCCTAAACAAATGATTACTGATGAAACTTGGCACTTACTGTATGAATCAGACAGTTTTTAGAAAATATTTCTATTTCCGTAGACAAGAATCTAACCACAGTGCCTTGCAAATCTGCAACTAATTCAAAAACTGCAGCCAAAGACTGCAGGTTTTGACCTATGGCAACAGGACAAGAGTTTCCATTTAGTACATGTTACAATGAGCATTTATAGTGTCTGCACCTGCTTCATGGAAAATATAACAGCCAAAAATAGTACCAAATAGTTATAAAATTTGTATTTTCCTGTAAGATTATTAAATGCTTTCAAGCCCGTGAGAAACTGAGAGAGGTAGGATGAAGCTTCTGACTTGTTTTTTACTACCTAGCATCCAAAAATATTGAGTAAACCAAGTTTTTATCTGGAACCTGTTTAGGATCTAGAATATTTGCCCACAGTGCAGTCCATCTAACCCAGTGCAAGAGTTCCAAGCTGTAGACTGTCCCAGGTAACGTGGCTTTGAACCAGTTTCACTGCCTTTAGGACAGGGTTCTTTTACACTGTGAAATCTTGCCTCTCCTTAACCCAAACCTCACAGTTTCTTTCCATCGTGGTCAGGTATCAAGGGAATGGTCTGCCTAAAGCAGGAGATACCAAGACCAAATCAAAGATCTTGTGGCACCTATTTCTCTGCTTCTATTCTGTAAAAGTTTCCTTAGGAACATCATGGAATTCCCATCTGGCTATTACAATTAATTAACAATTAAGTAGCAATTCCAGAAAGGATTGTTTTCCAAGTAGCCAATTCTAATCGTTGTGCTGTGGAAGTTTATCTGGCCATGTTTTCTAATCTTTCTGTAATTCAGTACAAATATTGACAACTAGAGAGAAAAAACAGATTATTTCTGATCATCTGCTGTAGAAAGAGTCGGAAGACTTTGAAAGCACAATTTTTCCAGAGAGTAATTGCACTCTCAGTTTTGAAAACAGGTGATTCTCTGCAAAGAGACAGTGAAGATTAATGCCTTCAAGAAATCCAAAGCCTTAACACTGCAATTCCAGAAGGCTGTGTTTGAACAGAAGTTTTATAGTTGCTTACTGTTTTTCTTTAAAACCATTCAGAAAAAGCTTATGGACCAGAATTGGGCTGTCAAATATCA
This sequence comes from Sitta carolinensis, assembly GCA_032173965.1. NCBI lineage: Eukaryota > Metazoa > Chordata > Aves > Passeriformes > Sittidae > Sitta > Sitta carolinensis. The sequence goes on from CM063284.1 coordinate 133,865,674, forward strand.
TAATTTGAAAACAGTCTGAGATTTCTAATCTCATCAAAGAGTTTAAGGCTAAATCTAGACCAGTAAGCAAGATAGGGCCAGGATATAATCTTGATTGTCTATATTGTTTAAACAGCGTGTGTTCTCTTTGGCACAATTTTGTGCTGGACACGCTGATAAGGTGCCCCTGATTCAGATCAGGGGCAATTCAGGAGATAAACTGGGGTCAGTTTCCTCCAGGCAGGATGCTTGATAAAACCCTGGTTTGGGAAGGATGTAAACTCGTGTAAGCTAGCCTGCTGTGAGTATGCAGGCTGTCAAGGCCAGAGAACAGGCCCAGCACATTTGATTAACTGCTCTAGATATGGCACAGAACTCTTCATTGGGTAAAAGGAGCACATTAAATTCAACAGAATCATAGAATCTCCTGAGTTAGAAGGCACCCAAAATGATCATTGAAGTCCAACTCCCAGCCCTGCGTAGAACAGCTCCAAGAATCACACCGTGTCTGAGAGCATTGTCCAAACACTTGAACTCTGTCAGGCTTGGTGCTGTGACTACTTCCCTGGGGAGCCTGTCCCAGTACCCAAACACCCTCTGGTTTCTGAACCTTTTTTTAATATCGAACCTAAACTTCCCCTGACACAATTTCAGGCCATTTCCCTGGGTCCTGTCACTGGGACCATAGAGAAGAGATCAGTGTGTTCCCCTCACAAGGAAGTTCCAGATTGCAATGAGGTCTCCCCTCAGTCTCCTCTTCTCCAGAGTGAACCAAGTGACCTGATCTGCTCCTCAGTATGGCTTCTCCTCAAGGCCCTTCACCATCTTTATTGCCATCATTTGGGTGCCCTCTAATGCCTTTATATCTTTTTTATATTGTGGCACCCAAAGCTGCCCCCAGCACTCGCTGTGAGGCTGCCCCAGTGCAGAGCAGAGCAGGACAATCCCCTGCCTTGCCTGGCTGGCCAATGCTGTGCCTGATGCCCCCCAGGACAGGGCTGGCCCTCCTGGCTACCAGGGCACTGCTGGCTCATGGTCAACTTGCCAGTGACCCCCAGGTCCCTTTTTCTTGTCTCCAGACTCTCATTTCCCGGACTGTACATACAATCCCCATCCCAGGTGCAGAATGTAGCTCTTGTCTTTGTTAAACTTCATATAGTTGGTGATTTCCCAGACCTCTCATTTGGCAAAGTCACTCTGCTGAGCCTCTCTTCATTCAAGGGAGTCAGGAGTTTCTCCTAATCTTGTTTCATCATCAAACTTACTTCGAATACCTTTGACATCACAGGTATCTGTCAGTCTGACTCTCTTCAGCTGGCTAACATGGTACCTTTTTAAGTATATTATTTAGTGGCTAGGGCTCTCATACTCCACCATTGGCTTTAAATTAGAAATATATATAGATATCTTACTGTAATTTCTTTTCTAATGTCTTATTTTTCTCTTGGAATTTTTTTTTTAAGGACTTTCAGCTTTAGCTTTGAGAATATATTCCTCTAAAATTTATGTATCTTTCCTTTTTCTTTTTTCACTGGAAAACTGAAGTGTCTTTAAAGAGGTTTACACTGAGACCTGTCTACAGCTGTTGGTGTCGTCAACAGGTTTCTGGATTTTGGGATAGTGCAGGAAGCAACGTTCTTGTGTGAGCTTTGCCCTTCATCCTGCTCTTGTTGATTGTTTGGTCCTGTTAAGCCAAAGGCAATAGCCTGGCTGCCACCTTCACTCTGCTCTTATTGTAAGCTGCCACATAGCTGGGGTCGTGTGCTGATTTTGTTCTTGTTTCGGTTCTAATAGTGGTATTACTATGTCAGTATGTATATATTATTCAGACTAGGATAATTAATTTATTCCCCCCCTTTATTTTATTCTCCCCCTCCAACCTCTGTATGTATATTCTCTTTGCTGAATATATTTTTTAAATTATTATTATCTTATAAGACACCTTGAGAACCCTATTTTTACTGCATTTCTATTTGTTAATTCATACAATTTCAAAAATTACTTTTATATAATGTCTGTTTTAAAATGCTGGATGTGCGTGAGATTATGTTTGTGTATATGCACATATAAAGAAAACTTCCAGTAATTTCTGGTTCCTGGAAACAAAAAAACTTGTATGAAAGGAAAAAGGCTGTATTATTTACTCTCTAAATTTTACTCTTTTTCTATTACCCAAGAAATTAATCTGACATACAACACCCAGTTTTAATGAGAATGATCTATTGCGACACTGTCAAAAGGCAGGTAGAAGGATGGTTTCTGCTGGAGAGCTTATCAAGTATCTGGCAAGAAAAATTAGCAAGTGAGGGTTTGGATAGCCAGATAAGATTCAGAGTGCTGATGAAGGAAGTGCTCATGGCCACTCTAGGTTTATTTTGAGGCATTTTAAACCACTCAGAACTCTCCTAGTATGTGTTTGTCAAAGCTTTTTTGCTAAGAGAGGAACTGAGAAAAAACAAAGTCCCTGCTTATGGGATGGCTTTTTCCAAGGGCTGTCTGCTGGTTAGGACTAGAGCAAAGATGTCTTCTCTGCTGCTTTTAGAGAAGGGGAAAAACCCCAAACTTTTAATTGAAGAAAATAGTTTTAGAGCTCTGCTGGGAAAAAAAAAAAAAAAAAAAAAAGAGAGGTTTGTGAATTTATTTTTAGAATCAGCCATTTGTACTAATATTTGGCATATCCACTTAAATCTAAAACCCTTTCTAATCATTTGAATTCCCTTTGCTACCTTTCTCAGAAAGCTGGCCAAAAGAAGGTGTCTGACTGAAGTCTACATCGTTACTGGCAGGAATACACAACAAAATATTTTGTGATACAGAAGCCTTTAGACAGCAGCCAAGAAGCAAACTTTAGTAATTCATAGTATTTTCATAGCTAACTGCACAGTGAAGCTATAATGTTTTAACCTCTTTAAACACACTGATTTCTTTAATAAGGGCAACTGTTTTAATCCATTCCACGTAAATACAGCTATACATCTTAAAAAGGACCCAAAAAGCACCTCAAAGGCACATTCAACTCATCATTTATAAAACAATGCATTAAAGTCTATTTTCCATATGACAGGAACTCACAGATTTTCTGGGTATTATTTTTGAAAAAATGGATCACTGAAATAGGTTGTTCTGCAAGCAGTGAAAAACTTACTTCCCCCACCTGCCTGCATATGCAAATGAGCTTCTACTAGGAGATAGTAAATAATGATGACTTCTGCAATCTTTCCCCAAAGAGGCATTCATAAGGTCTCTCTCCAGGGATCTGTTTTCAAAACAGTTTTAGAAACTAAATAACTTTAGTTTCCTACTGCTTTGTCAAATTTGATATGATTTTAAAAAATATTGAAAAGGTTGTAGATTGATTGAAAGCACGCATTAATCATATTTCCTTTAAGAACTTGGATTAAAAATAACATTACTGGATAAGGGGCTCTAATTTTCTGATTATTAGTAAAATTCTGTTTAAGATAAAGTTGAAGGTGCTAGCTCTTCACAGCAATGGTTTTTTAGACTTCTAGTATTTTTTTACATGCAAGATAATGTTGAAACTGAGAACTAGTTTCTGTGTCATCTGTTTTCTGTGACTGAATTCTTAGAAGTGTTAGTTTGATAAAAAATACAGCATATGATGTTATCATCTAACAAGTAAGTTAACATAGTGCTAACAAGACACAGAAATACAAATTTTCTTTTACTGTTTCCTTGCCTTCCTCTTTACCCATATCCTCTCCCAATCTCCCTTAGTGATAAATCTACCAGTGAGAGTCAGTGTGTACTATAACAACAAAGGGAGCTGAAAGAGGGTAGGAAAAAAGCTTTCAGGTTACCACTGTGTTCAGTCTTTTGTGATTGTGTGTCCAGGAAAGGCCACTGTGGCTCTCTCTCAGCTTTGTTTAGTGCTTCTCCATCTGCTGATCCAAACTCTCATTCATATTTCTCCTTATAACTTCCCTGAGAAGTACACTCAGTATTTTTTCAATAGTAAAGGTTTACTTCTACTGTGGACCAGCTCTTAGCTTTCCCTCTGGGTTGTGGCTAGGCTATAAGTCTTCATTTTCTTTCAAGTGCTCTGCATTAATTCCATAGATAAGTTATTGACAGAACATGTATTGCAAAATGCTTCATAAAGAAACAATAATGCCTTCTTTTATGAAATACTTTTCAGGCCATTATAGGTAAGGGAAAAGGAAAAAATACAAACCAAAAATTTGTTCTAGAGACATTTGCTGAATGCTAAAGCTCTAGCAACAGCTTTTCCATGTATTTGAAAACCTGTTTTGAAAGCAAAAATATTCATTTTAACCTTTATATATTGGTAATTTAATAAAAAAAAATCCCCTGCATCCCAGAGATATTCCATAGTTTTGTGGATTGTTTAAAATGGCACCTCATGAGGACTTTTTGGTGAGAAGCACTGTACTGAAAAGAATAATAAAGGTCTAAGTTCTGTGCAAGAACTTCATTGAAATAGAAAATTCTCTGCTTTCAGGCCACATGTATCCCAGAACTTCCAGTTCTGGATATTCGTTCAGACAACATCAGTTAGATATCAGGGCAAAATTTGAATAAGTTCTGTTGTCATTAGTGTAGATTGCCATTTCTGAGGAAAGGAAATGTCCCCTAGCCTGGACCACTGCTAGATCAGGTTCCCCTGGGATGTGTGAAATCCTACTGCAGTTTAGATGCAACCACATAGAGCACATTTACACAGTCTCTAAACTAGTACAAAAGATACATTAGAACTGAATTCCATTTTATCAGTCCTGATGATCTATGCCATGTAACAGTCAAGTGTTGTGTGAAATACATATCTAGTACCTGTATTTGTTGATACAGAGATGGAGAAAAAACTATGGATGTTCATTAGTGTACGATGACTGAGCTAAACCAGATTACTGAGAACATCCTTGAAATATCAGAATGTTTAGTAACCAAAACTGGGCTTCAGACTGATGTTCTTTTCCACTCTGTAATGAATCTAGTGTCTGTTTCCCAGAGGAATATACGTTATTTGTGTATATACATGTGAGAAGAAGAAGCACACAGACTGACAGCAGAACATTAATTTTCTAAACAAAAAGTGATTATATGACATATGGCTGCTTTAATTCTTTTGTATGCTTTTGCTGGTAATAAGTTTTAAGCCAATCAGTAAATACGAGCGTGTTATTTAAAATACAATTTTGGTGAGTCAAGTATTTTTACAGTAGACCAACCAAGAACATAGAATTAAAGTTTCTCCTTTTTACCTCTTAAAACCAAACCCTACCTGTGTGATTAGCTGCTTTTACCCTCCAGTCTCCCAAAACCTTCCATCTGAAACCTGTCCTTTTCTGTCTTCCCCTTTTTACTCTTTGTCTGCACTGTTTATCCGTCAACTGGCTGACAGTGTCTTTACATCCAAAATGCAAAGCAGACAGATGGCCATCTCAGGAAAGAGCATGACTAAGAGCACCAGCATCAGCGGGGAGATGTACAGCTGGAGAAGAACGATGGCAGCCAGTCGGACACGGCAGTGGGCACTGTTGGAGGTGGCAGCAAGAAGAGACGCTCCAGCATTGGTGCGAAGATGGTCGCCATCGTGGGGCTATCGAGAAAAAGCCGTAGCACGTCACAACTCAGCCAAACTGGTAGGAACTAGATTTTTTTTTTTCTTTCTCAAAATACCATTTAAATGTACATCGTACTTATGTCTTACAGTTTAATCATTTGAAGATCCTATTGAAGTTGCCTCATCAGCAATATTCTTTGGAATGAAGAAAATGGTCAATTATCTTTCTCTCTGAACATTTACTAAAACTTTCTTTTTTAAGCAAAGGTCCTTTTCAGGTTGGACTGAATCTTTTATTTTCTGCTTGCTGGAACCTGCTTAATACACTTAATTCCACACTTTTCAGCTTTTCAGGAACCAACATGAGCTGTACTTCCATTTGGGGGGATTCCTTACTGAAGTTTGTGAAGGGTCGCTGAAATGTTGCAAGATGCCTTTGGTTTTGTCATAGATAATATTTGTGTATTTCAACATGAGGTTTTTTCACCTTTGAACATGCAACCTTATTTTGAAATGAAACAAAACAATTTTCCTGAACAAAATCATATGTTATATTACTTTAGTGCAAATGTTTTATTGCATTTTAATTACTTTCTTTTCAGCCTTATTTTTGCCTATACAAGCATATTTGCCATCTGTAGAAATTTTCCTCATTTCTGTTTCTCTCAATTCAAATTGGATGCTGAAATATGCTGCCTAGGAAAATGGAGAGTTTTTCTGCTTTGATGCCTAAAGCATTTAAAATCTTACACTTTTTTTCTATTTCTTCCTATTTTGGGGAAAATCCATATAATGCACTCTGAAAAGCTCAATGTCAAATAATGACACTGTATAGGACAAGTGTATTTTACATGGAAAAAAATTACTTGTATTTGAATAATATTCATATAAAAGAAACATTTAAGCAATTTATGTAAGTATGCATATATATATATTATATTTCAAGGTATATACAGGAAATATATTGTACACTCAGTATTTAAGAAAAACTGTCGTAACGTTTTCATATGGTTCAACTAAGTTTGCAGTGCCCTGCTGTGTGAGGTCCCATCTGAAGGTCTCCATTGTGCTAACCACCATTCAAATATGGATAAGATTTCTCAGTTCCTTCCAAACCAAAGCAATAAGAGTTTTAATGTACAACAAAATGGAGCAAAACAATGATTTGCACTGTCAGAAACTGTGGTAAATTTTTTAAGTAAACTTTTGGGGGATGTGGGCAGAATTTTAAGTACTGTAAAGAGTAGACCAAGAAAGAAAGAAAAGGAAAGGAGAGGTAACAGTACAGAAGAGGATAGGGAGCTTGACTGTGTGACCTATTGAATGCAGTATGAACAGGAGGGAGTGAATAAGAGGGGAAAGAATGTATATAGAGAAAGCTCTGAATATCATGTGGACACTGGTGACTCCATCAGTAGGCAAGTCTTTGCAGCAGCCTTGTATTTTACCAGCTCACTTGCATGTTATGGAAAGCGCAGGGTTGTGTATATTTCTATTTTGTTTGAAATAAATGACAGATAAAAGATGAAGTCACCTTTACAAAATATCATGGAAATATCTGGACAGGCAAGAAAAAAAAAATTAATCATATGCTAACTTGGTAATCTAAATTATTGTCTTGTGATAGTACAGAGCTATATAACTGTATAAATGCATTTAAATATCAAATCGTATACAATGCACTACATTACTTTTTATTATCTATTCTGGTCTCTCTTGCCGTAAGAGCTACTAGATGAAGGATGTCAGCTCTTTGTACATTGCTCAAGTATGTATCAGCACTAGAGAAAATCTGTATTGTGTGATCTGATTTAAATACCATGCTCTCTTTGTTATTTGGTGCTTTTAAGCTAAAGCTTTTCTCTCTGTTATATCCAATCAGTTGCCTAATGACTGATTAGATGCTCCAGTCAAGGACAAATGTGAAATATAAGTGTCTCAAAGAGTACTCAAATTCTTTAGACCCACTGATGGTGAACAGGGTGTTCTGACAAACCCTTGAGTGAGGAGCTGCAATTCATCGCTGTGAGAAGAGCGTCAGGAGCCGGGGAGCCAGCATGGCTCTGCAGGAGCCGCTCTGCCTCGGCTGCTCCCTGGGACTGGCCTGTGCCCAGTGCCCGGCCCGACCAGAGCAGCCGGGGCAGCTCCTGCTGCCATCTCCTCCAAAGGCCCTCGTGCTGGCAGGGGATGGGGACACAGGTAAGGGTTCAGGGCTGTTTTGCAGAGCTGTTACTGCACACCTGCTCCTGCTGCTCTGTTTGACAAGCATCTCTGAGGGGGCCTCTCTCATGGCCACATGTGGCTGCTGCTACAGGACAGGCACAGGCAGCTTTAAACAGCTGGGTCACACAGGCACTGCTGGTTGTGATGGGCAGGTCGTGGCCATGTCGGGCCCTGGATGAGGTGTGTGCATGGTGCTGTGTCTACAGTGACACAGCCTGATGGCCTGTTGGGATGGTGGGGGGTGAGGTCACACTGTGAAGAAATACTTTGCGTGTCTTCAGATTCTTCACAATGAGAATGGTGAGACACCAGAACATTGTTGTCCAAAGAAGCTGTGGATGCCCCATCCCTGGAAATGTTCAAGGCAAGGTTAGAGGCTCTGAGCAGCCCAAGTGGAGGGTGTCCCTGCTCCCCTGCAGGGCAGTTTGTAGCTAGATGATGTTTAAGGTCCCTTCCAACCTAAACTGTTCTGTTTCCATCCACTGGTACATCTTACAAAAAATTTTGGACACCAACATTGTACATTGATTCCAGAGCATTAAAACTTGCAATTAAGGCATTTAATGATTTTATAAATTCCTCTGGCTTGTCTCATCACATTCTTTTTCTCAGATGGTAGGTGCCTGCACAAGGATTCATGTATTGGTACAATCTGGAACCAAAATACTAATTTCCTGTAGGTGTCCTGTAAGTACAGTTTCCTGGAACTGAGAGACAGGAGATATTCAGGTGTCTGGACACTGGTACCATGTAGAAACTGGTTTAAGTATAAAAGTTTCTTAGGTATTTTCTGAAGGTATTACATCATTCAATGGGCTCGCTAAGTGTCTCCTTACATAAAAGGTTTGGAAAAGCATACCAATATCAGAAGATAACACTACTTCTGTAAAAAATTATGTGCTCATATGGAAATCAGTGTAGAAATTACTATCTGTGTCTCTGAAGCTTTTTTGAAGTGTTTCGTAAAGTATGATTTTACTTCAGTGGTTTTCTTCATTCATATTTTATAACTCAATCTATGCCAGAAGTTTTTCTGAAAGTAGGTCATCATAACTGTTTTCAGGACTATGTATCAGACTTACAATACATGCCTTATAAGGTCAACTTTAAATGTCTTTTCAAACTATATTTATATTGTTTATTGTTATTTGTCATAGTGCTAAGAAATTGACAAAACATAGATTTAAAAATGTATTTTTTTATTCTGGTTTGTAGTCCTTTTCAGGTAGGAACAGTTGCTTTTTGGATAAAGAGCATGACAAAAGTAATTTTTCTTAAGGTAGCTTTTACTTAAGACTTTAGTAAATGACAAGACACTGAAGAGTAGAGTAGCAAGATAAATTACAATTTATTTTATTTCTGGTTCCTGTACCTTTTCAGTCCTCCAAACATAGCCAAAGGTATACTCTGTACTCTTGAGTCAAGCAATCAATTCTATAAGCTACCATTTGATGGGTTAGAAGGAGTTTATGTTGTAACATTCATGTCCTGATTCCACAGGTATTCTTCCTTGTGGAAAAGATGTCTTTCTTTACAGAGGAAAATAGAACGGCAATTCTTAACAGGCTTAGCTATTCATATCTGGAATTAAATTGTTTTCCTGCTGGTTAGCCCTGAGGGAACTGATGAGCAAACACCTATAGAGAGGAAGACCTAATTCTCAGTTATATTTCATTAATGAGTAAAGTCATTGCTGCTCTCTTATTATGCAATCTTAGGCATTCCTTTCAATTTACATGCACTGTCTTTGGCAGGCAGATACTTGGGTGCCTTCACTTCCCTAATTTAGCTGACATTTCTCTTTTAGTGAGGCAAATATTTCTTTAGTTAACCAAAACCTATTGTATTTGTAGGCTGATTATATCCAAGAGCCAAAGCAGTTTAATGCATGTTTTCAGAATCTGGGGCACTCCAAGGATCCCATGTACCAAAACATGGGGTATGTATGTTCGGTCACCTGTACAGGGTCCAGCACACCCTCAGAGACTGAGTGCCATCATGTCTGGGAATGCGATTGCACGGCATGGGATCTATTAAAAGAGATGAAAGAAGGAAGTAACAGCACGGCTTGAGAGTGACCAGTGCAGTAATGCCTGCAGAGAGGTGTAGCTGTGTTTGGATAGAAGTCAGTGCCCTCGTGTGTCTGGAGTGTTGCTCCAAGGGGTTGTGCTCCAGAGGGCCCTGCACACTTAAATACAGTAGGTGGTGCTGGGGGCAACTGTTCCTGCCCAAACCACATTTGCTTTGTTGCAAAATGTTGCTTCATGTCACCTAAGAACTCTTGCTGGGATGCCATATGTGACATGAAGTTATAGGGCTGTAAAAGTGGAATTTTGAGACAGTGTTATGAGATCTTTTGACATCCTTCATAATTTTGATGGGGTTAAACTTTGCCATATATTACTGAAGTTGCAGTTTTCTGTAGGAAAAGTACAGCAATTGATTCTGAGCCAACAAAATGATGATTGATGTTGTGTGAATTCAATAGCATTTATCAAAATGAAGCATTTCCACTTTAACAAATACTGGAGAGGTCCAAAGTGAAAAGAGATTAAAGTATTTAGAAATTTTGATATTTCATGGCTACATCTTACAAGAAATGTAAGAGAACTAGGTCTCAGAGCCAAAGGTTTGAGTGAGATTTTATATTGTTAGTGTTTAAATCCAAATTTTGGATTCTGTATGGTTTGTAGGGTGTTGAAACTGCAGTCTGAAGTGCTGTACTTACATACTTATAGTCTACTTAAAAGTAGAATGGTCTCACTTATGCCTGTTAGGAACCAATGACATAGCCTGTAGAAAAATTTTCTCAACTTATGGAATAATTGAGGGGAATCTATTAGTAACATTGGTCTTGGCGTGGTATAGAACTTCACATTTCTCTATTCAAAATTTGATTTATATAAAATTAGTCTTCTATTACACATATAGTCAATGCGGTTCCTATTAAAAGAGGGTGCTTAATCACTTGTAATCATGGTAACTAAAGGAGAAACTACAGTGATTGCCTTTCATTGTCTAAAGTGAGACAGTATGTGGAAAGCATACAATTTACTGAATAAAAGTGTATTTGTTACATAATATACATTGTTATTTTCTATTCCTAGAATTAATTTATGTGGTCAAAATGGCAACTGAAATTATCGTCCACTACTTTTAATTTGGACATGTATTTTAACTTTTTTTTTAAATCTTATATACAATACAGGCAATTTCAAACAAGCCATTTCTTTGGGGGCTTATTTCCTCTATTTCAGAGACAGACTGTTAATGTAATAGATTGCTTTAATGTGTAGTATTACACTTGCATCAATATTCTTGATGTGTAATCTGATTTACTTTCAAAATTAACACATAATATGTTGATAGAACTAAAGGATTAGCAGCTGACAAGAGATTAGGGCAAATTTATCTTACTCATTAGTTGAGAACTGTGAACTGAATCCTTTACCAAAGAGAAAGCGCCATTATAATAAATACATTACCAAGAGCATTAATCAGCTTTTAATAAATAAACTCAGGAAAGTATGCTAATAAATAAAGAGACTCTAATTTGCAAACTAAAAAGATTTTAAAATGTCATTGAATTCTGTTGTTTACCTCTACATGTAGGAAAAGACTAGGAAAGGAGATGGGGCAGTGCAAAATTTATGCAGCTCTCCTTAACAGATTTTCTGTAGAGTAAGTAGGTGTATATTTGAGTCTTCACATGTTCACAAAGCTTTTCTGAGAGATGGATGAAGTGAAAACAAACATAGAGTTGAGATGCCAGAACTGAACTCCAGCCAATGGTAGCTATGATCTATAGAAGTCCTCTGGAAAACGTTGCACACACACAGTGTGGGAGACACCTTATACTGTACACAAGGAGAAATGCCAGGCAGATGAGAAGGAAGCCCTGTGGTAAGACTAGGGAGTAAGAATAAAAGGCTTAATTTTAGGAAAAGAGGTGCAGATCATATACACCAACTGAGCCATACTGCCTCAGTCATAAATAACTTACCAAACTTTTCTATAATATACTTATCAACTTGGTGAGGTTTACACTTGTAAGACATCCATCTACCTGTGGCAGAAGTAAAACTAATCCTCCTGATGGTAAGCATTTATGATATTAAAAATCCATTCTTATAATTAAAAAATATTTTCTGTATTTCTTTACTTAAAAAAAATAATTCTTATATTACTACTTGAACTCATTAATAAGGGGAGAAAAAGGAGAAAGTTCTAAGTGAGATCAGAACATTTAGCTTGACCTTCCACAAGATTTTTTTCTTTTCATAATTAGAGGTAAAAATAGAGAAAAATGTAGGGTGATCTTTCTTGGTAAGAATACTGCTAAACTATTTTTCTTTTTCAGAGTGGAAGAATTCTCATAAGATCTCTCCTAAAAAGTATATATCTCCAAAAAAACCTGAAACTTTAAAGCTGTTTTATTTCTGGTTTTACAGTAAACAAGATTTGGGTTTTTTTATGTTGTTACATAAGGAAAAAATTCGGCTTTCCTTAAGAAAGTTTCCATTTAAAAACTCCTTTTGGGATTTTATAATCCCTTAGTTAACTTGTGATATAATATATGAGAATTTCTTGTTCATTATTCTATGAAAGAGGGATCTGATTTCATTCTACTGAAACTTGAGAGTGAAAAGGAGAACTCTAAAGGGCAATCTCATACCTTGGCAATGATTCAGTTTTCACTTTGCCTGGAATGTCTGGGATACTTACCTGTAGTTACAGTTCTGTGTATATATGTAGTTTATACTTCAAGGAAGAAAATTCAGTCAGGTTTTTTTCTCGGTTTAAATAATATTTCTAGTTTTGTCAATTTCATACATAGCCACCTAAACAAATACTCTTTGTATTATTCTAGAAGGAAAATATTCAGTTATCCATTGCTCTGTGAACCATTGTCACTAAATAATACTGTGCTGTGAAGGGAGATTTACTTCAGATCTCCAAAGGCCAGCAGGAAGAGGGCTGTAGTACTTTGGTGTTGAACAGTTATCAGAGATATAGTTTGCAGACCAAAAATAAATAAATATTACAGTTATATTTACTGCATTCATTAAGGCTGCATATATATTTTTAATTTGACATTTCATAATAATACAGGATTTCTTTCCTTGTACTTAAATGAAATGCAATATCAAATGTTTTTTGGCAAGTTGTATCTTAATATTGAATTTATGTCTTTAACACTACCCATGCTATCAATACTATTAATTAATTATTACTTTGATAAATTAAATTCTCTTTCCTGGATAGAAGTGAATTTATAGAATAATTGCCTGAAAGTAAAAAATCATGCAAATAGGCTCAAAAGCAAAAGTGGTAATTGAGGCATGCTGTGCAGACTAATTCAGAGCAGCTCTCTGACCTGACTGGTATCCAACTTACATGGATGTTGCTGCTTAAAGAAGTTCAGTTTGACTGCACTGTCCTGCTGCCCTTTTCACCTGTCTGCTGTGTCTGTGTTACAAACACGAAAAATCTGTGATCTCCGTAGGATAAAATGGGCAGGGAAAAGTTACAGAACTTCTGCTTTTAAACATGCCATGGGATGTACAGCTTGTGGGAAGTCATGCAGGTATTGAGAATAGAGTTGTGCTATTCGTATTTCCAGGCATTTTGTGTGTAATGAACTGGGCTATGACTCACAGTGCATCTCCAGGCTCTTTAGACTTGCTTTGTCTTCCACGGAACAGGTGTGATGTTATTATCAACCACAACTTACAAGAGCCACTAACAGTAAACTCTTAACAGAGAACTCTACAAGAGAAATTATATTAACAGAGTAACTTAAAATTATTTAAGTGTACCATTGATGAATACACAAGAAACCATTTGATCAGGAAGCTGAACCTTTTGCTCACTGTCATGTTACCCTACTATTAGCCTACAGTCGTCTCTTATCAATGCTTTATTCATCATACTGGGTTATACTTTTTCTTTTTTTGGGTGCTAGCAAAAGCTCCAATTTACAAAATAGTGCATTTCAGATATGTGCCAGATGGTGTATACCAGGTACTGTCCAAGAAACTGGGAAACTTTTCCTTCAACAAGGGAGGGGCTCTGAACACTGATCTCCAATCACAGGTACATGTTTGTTAGTTGCAATGAGAGTGATATTTGGTCTCTACTTCTGTAGAGACAAAATAAAGTAAAGAAGCAGTCAAAACTAAATTTCTTGATTCTGCAGCTGCATTTTTAAAAACTTGCCAGATCTGCCCCTGAGGCAGAATGTGCAGGACCTGTATTTTCTGAATGCTCATGTGTAGGATAGGGTCCTGCCACCTCCATAGCGCCAAGTCAGTTGCTTCTCAGCTTGTACAGAATCAAAATGAGAAGGAGAATTAGCATAAAAATACTGAATTTGAGGAACTTATGCACCACTGGGGCTATGAGCAGGATTTTCCAGGTTTTTTGCTTTGGAATGAGATGATAGATTCCTGTGCATTTTAGGAACTTGTATACAATACTAAACTTTTTCATTCATATGTACCTTTGCAGTCTGTATAGAGAAGTGAGACAAACACAGGGGAGGATAAGAAAAGAACAGAAAAGAAAAATTACCTGAGACCAGCAGAAGTCAATGGAGTGCCATAATATAAATCCAAAACTTGTCAATACTGTACTTTCTGTTTTACCACAATGAAAAGGATTTTGTGAAATTATTTTTTTTTTGTCCTTCTGGATTGTACATTGTGCATCTTAATTATGCTATTAGATAACTCCAGGTCAAAGTTTTTGTTTTTTTTTTTTTTTTAATTTAAGAAAGTAAAACACATCCTTATAATTTAAAAATACCTAATGCTTTGGCAGTGAATACTAAGGAAATGAATAGACTAAAGACATCCCAAATGCATCTAAATTAAATGGAAACATGAGAATCTAGCTCAAGGAGTGCAGTGGTGAACTGTGTATTTTTGATCCAGTATTTTATAATCTGGTAGTTTACAACTGAGGAATTCCTCGATGCTTTTTCTTAAATGTCAGTACAGATTTTATTATTGTCTTTTGAGTATTGCTTGAATGAAGTGATACAATATTCTCTAATATTGTTAGGCATATGTGAGTTCAGTTAAACTCATTTTCAGGGAGCAAAAAATTGTCATTGAGAACATTTCATAGAAGAATGAAAACATTTAAGTTGTTTGCAAACCGTTTGTAATGCAGTCTCTCTAGGAAAAGGTGAATTGCCCTTTAACAAATGCAAAAAAATACCCTTTTCCTTATCAACCAAATAATTTGTGCGTGGTTCTTTCTCTACCTGTATAAGATAAACAGATCCTTTGGGAGATTTTTTTTTAGCAGTCTTACATATTTTTGGTAAAGTAAGGGAAAATAGTTTCCTTAACAGTGGGAGGGAGGGTTGTCCTTTTGTATCTACTTTTAGGAGTTTTTTCTATGCTTGCAAGTGCTTGCATGATTGACATTGAATTTTTTACAGTCATGATCATTTAATTACAATATTAATGTTAATAATGAAATGTTAAAATATACATGTTTTCTTATACTAATTAAATTTTTGATCCAAAAGTTACCATCAGATTTTACTCAGTTTTGTAACTATAGTACTCTAATATTTTGGGTTTACCATTGTCTGGTTAGAATTTGGTGCCAGCAAAAATTATTTTTAGCTCAGTCTATGAAATCATGTTGAGACTTAATTTAAAATATTCACAGTAATAAGTACTGTTCTTGTTACTATTTGCTGCTATAGTTACCAGCATTACGGATTTTTTTCATAAGGTAGATGTCCTTAATATTTATCAAAATTTTTAAGTAATCCAATATCTTGTGTATAAACTGCAGTGTTAAGGCACTGCCAATATTTATGTAGAAAAGATAACGTAGTAACACATTAAAAAAACAAAGCTGTGTTCTATAGAAATTTTCTATTTTAGATATCCTAAAATTTGTAAATTATGTGTTCTAGCAAGGCAATATTCTACTTTTTTTTTTTTTTTTTTATTTCAATACAGCATAGAAATATGCTATGGTAAACAAACACCAGGAAAATACCATTGAATTTGAAGATCTAATGAGAAGCATTGCCTGCTTCACCAAAGCATTCTTTTTCTCAAATGGGACAAAACTCTTCTCCCTGTTACCAGCTATATTTCCTTTTTCTGTCCCTCTTTCCCAGTTGCTACATCCTCTTGTTTCACTAGCAGTGCTGACCTCCCTGCTGTTCTTGGATATATTCTACAGAGCAAGCATTTGGTTCGTTCCTTGGTCAAGTTTGTAGGTAACTAAATTTCTGGTCCTAATCTCTTTATGCCATGGGTCACATTAGTGACTGAAAACTGAGCTCCCATCCAGTGTTCAAATAAAATTGGTTTGTATGAATCTGCATGACCTGAAGAAAGAAAACCTTTAGGCAGACTTTTTATTGTTTTTCTGCTTTAAAGACATTCTGATTTTATTTCAGAGGATGATTTTGTTTCCAAGATTGAATATTATTTATGTAAGTTGGAAATTAGCTAAGTGCAGTGATTACTAATAAACATATGAGTAGCTCCACTTAAATTAATAGTTCATTTGAGGAATTCTGACCCTCACAAAGGGGAGGAAGACATGTGAATCCACTTTTCACATGCAAGCAACTGTTTCCCTTCTGCTGTCTTTCTTTGGTAAGACCACTAAGGGACAAGAACTAGGTGAATGTTCTTCATCTCTGTCACTGCTGCCATTGCTATGCTTTGTGGTTCAACTTCACCACCTAATCAATAGCCAAAATCATGTCTTCATCAGGAAAGAGACAGAAATGCTAGGAAGCTTAGAAAATTCGTTGCAGTTAAGGATCTTGCTGTTTACTTGCAGTTAACTAAAGCGCTAGAATTCTGGACAGAACTGTTTCCTGCACCATTCCATCAGTGGCTGAAGACCATACTACCACAGAAGTTACCTTTAGATGCCCCACTTCTCAGCAGGGTGCAGGCTGAGAGTCTCCTCACATTTCTGTCACTGCCCTGCCAAAGCCAGGTGCCAGCAGCAGGTACCCCTCAGAGGTCAGGCTCCATGCAAGTACACAGATCAATCATTTCAGCAGCTTTCTTCTGAAGTCTAAGTGCTCAATAGAAGGAATTAACTTGCATGACTTTTGCTATTCCATTTAAGCAAATGTTTTCATGCAGTGTGTTGGCTGATTATAGGAATTGTTGAACAGCACCCTACTGGGAAAAGAATTCTTTGCAATCTGAAATGAATTTTTTTCAGATGGTTAAAGCTGGATCCTGGATTTTACAACAATGCTTGACTTTTCTCAGTGGGGAGACGAATCTAAGCATGTGCCAGTTTTGTCTAAGTTGTCCAATATTCTAAACTCTTCAGCATTAAGAAAGAAAATTTCTGTCATTTGACCTTAGTGTCATCCTATACTCATCTGGCATTTGAAGGTATGCAGTATATGTGGAAAGGAACATGAAGGTCTTCTTGAAAGACCTCTAAAGCTCAGTCTTATGATCATTTAAAGTTATATCTGTAAGGATAAATAAAATTATCACAGTCTCTGGTACTTTAAACATAGCCTGTGAAAACTAGTTGTGTGCAGTCACCCCTTCATAATGGAGGATTTATTTGTCTGCATGTACTGTCCATAACTCCTTACGCTTTTATTATGCCGTGGTTAATTTCATTTCCATATGAATAAGTAGGCCACAAAAATAATTAACTTGAGGAGGATAAGGTAGATGGCAGAGTAATCATAAGTACCTACATATAAATTCTATTGCAGCATCTATTTGCACATTTGTTATTCTGATTTATAGCTTTCTGTTTCTTAATTCTTCACTTTTACACATACATATACATACACACAAACACACACACACACATATATATATGTATATGTGCATATATATATATATATGTGTGTGTGTGTGTGTGTGTGTGTGTGTATATATATTATGTATGTATGTATGTATGTATGTATGTATGTATGTATGTATGTATGTATGTATGTAAGGGTGGACAGGATAGAAGTGGCTGGAATCACAACCAGTGATCACACAGGCAAAACTCATTAAAACCCTTGAACTTATTTTCCATTCAAAGTTTTGGATTATCACCAAGAATTTTGTTTCCCTATGAAAATACATTTTAGGCAGTTAGTTAGCCATTTTCAGCTAATTTAAGTTCCTTTCCTTTAGCAGAGTTAACTGTGCTTTCCAGTTCCACCTTCAGCCCATCGATTCCTGCTTTTTCTCTATGTGTCATCCTGAGTTATGGCATGTCTGTTCAGTGTCTAAACACCAAAGATATGAACATATTTGGTTGCTTTTTTGTTTTCTGTACAGAGAGTTTGGATCTCACCACAAGTAAATATCCTTGACATGATATCAGATATGAAAAAAGTGACTTCCTAAGAATTTTCTAGATTTTAGGAAAAATACTTAATAATTACAAATATTAAGAAGAAACTTTTCTGTTCTGTTAAAACAGGTCTTTAAGATGTGGGTTTTAAATCAGTATGAATGGAAGTTACTAATATCATGGGTTAATAGTGGCATCAAAGGAAGGCAGGGAGGTGTATTGGTTTAGTAAGAGAGTACAGGTCCAGGATGAAGGGTTCCGAGTCGGTGGCTGGGAGCAGGGAGCCTGTTGGGAAGACTTTCAGCAGAGATGAGCCAGGGTCTGAGGAGTGATTGATGAGGATGAACCACAGCAGGAGGCAGCAGCGAGGACTTTAATGCGAGAGAAAGTCAAGAGGTGAGGGAAGTGGAGTATGGAGAAATTCAGCAATTATATCAGAGAGAGAGGAAGCAGGCAGCACACACAGGAGGGGACTAAATGAGAGCATGGCTCTGGCTGCACATTAGAGTGTGGGAATCAGGAACAAGGCAGTTAGAGGAAGACTAGCAGCTGGGAAGAATTATAGCAAAAGAGAAAAGCTTTTGTGAAGGAGAATTGTGTAGGACTGCTTGGAGTGACCAGGGCAATGCTGAGAAAGCAGAGTACATGAGCAAGTCAGAGAGCAAGTCCTTTTCTTTCCTCAGTGTTATGCTTTCTTCCTCCCCTTTCCTTGTAAGACTTAAATAGCTTTCTGCTGTTGTTTAGGCTTAGTAAATATTTATTGTTAATGCATCCCCTGTTGGTTTTAATATTAATTATTAAATAATTACTATTAAATAAGTTTAATAATTAAAAAGTAGTTTTGTTTCTAATAAGCAAATTACTTATTGAAAATCACTACTTTGTTGAGGACAGGAAATGATATTATAGTTTCACAAAGCCATCCTCAACACATTAATAAAGTAAGACAGCTGTGTTAAATTGTCTTTTTATTTTGATTTAAAAGTTCATATGGATTTTTGTATTATCTTAATATGCCTGAGGTGTTTTTTTGAAACATGTGTTTTCTGAAAAAAATTTAGATTCGACAGTCTCAAACACACCTGATTTAAATGTGTTTGACTGGTACACACTTCTGTCACGGATTCGTAATGAATACACATATATACACATATATTTATATATTTTAAGTGTTTTATTTCTTCCTAACTTCAGTTTTTCTACAAATATTAGCAGCATTGGAGGCTACATCTCTCATCAGAACAATATCGTATCTCTTATTCAGCATACCGCAGTTCTTGTCCAAACCTTCTACATCCATGTGATGCCTAGAAAGGATGACCTGGAACAGAGACTAGACAGAGTTAAATGAACAAAATAGGTATTTATTGAAATGCCTTAAAAGGATGCACCCCAGGCAGCACAAGAACCTGGCCAGGGCTACACCCAGGATGGATCCAAGATGGATCCTGGTCACGAGTCTTTACACTTTTATAAATTTTGGGGTCAATTGCCCAATTACAGCTCCAGGTCACAAAGACTCAACCCCATTACTTGCCCCCTTCCCTCCGCTGTTGTTTATGCTTTTTGGGTAATGGTTGTCCTTGATTCTCAAGCTGGGAAGGGATTTTTGGGAAGGGATTCTAACTACCCTGTGAAGAGAACTTACTAACACCTAATATGAAGTTTCAGAGTTACCTACCAGGCAGCAGAGAATCTGAAAAATATAAAAGCTAAACCCCAAGGCATCACATGGAGGTCTCTCACCTCCCTTCCACATGCCCTCCTGTGGGACACAAGCTGGGCAAATGGTGACTGGCACAGTCCAACCTGAGCTCATGCTCCTTGCTTTCATTAAACTCCTAGGAAATTAATACCTCTACTACCATGGAATGTAAATGAAAATGTTTCATAGGTTGAAAAGTGAGTAGGAGGAGAATGTCCACATAGGCAGACAGGTAACTGTGTGAGAACCTTTTACTAGGGGTTGCCTAGGAATTACACCCCTGGCTTTTGTGCTGGGCAGCTGCAGTGACTGTGCCTGGCTGCAAAATTGGGCAGTTCTGGGTTCTTGGTGCATCAGGACAGGATAACAATCTTGGTGGTATACTCCAGTCCTAAAAGGGAGCTCTTCTCACTGTCACCATCACTTTTCACTTCTGAGCTGAGCGCAGAATTGCCAGCTGAATGTGTGAGTTGGCTTGGATGCTTGCTCATGGAGTTTGCAACGTCTGAAGGACCATGCCATGAACTGGGCTCTCAGCCATATTTAAAGCCAAATGTATGTAAGTGAAGCTAGTACATTAATGTCTCCCTAAGATAGCAATTAATAGTATATTGTAGAAACGCTGAGTTATTTTTAAAAATGCAATTTGTGCAACATACAGAAACTAATTGCTTCATGATGATAGAATTTTTGTTCCTTTCTTAAATGGGCTTCCTGAGAGTGTATAAGCTGGCTCTGGCATTGGCAGTGGGTAGCTGGTTTAAGAGACTTCTGTTTCTAGTTTTTGTAATTCTCTTGATGAAAAGTGTTATATTCTATATATTTGATAGATATTATTCTAACTGAAGTCAACTCCCATCTTCCAAACTGAGACATAATGAGAAAGTCATCATATAACAGTGCCTACACTTAAGCTTTCTCTGGAAGAGAAGCAAGAGCTTCATTTCTGACTCTTCCATGCAAGTTCATCTGCACCATGGTAGTTCTTCAGTTTATTTTGCAATGAATTAGCATTAAAAGGGTATGGGACTTTTTTCTTCTGATCTGTCAAGGACTGCTTCAGGGACCGTCTATAGAACCCTCTCAATATTCAGTTCATGTGCAAAATTTAATGCATTTCAGTCATGAGTGAAGAAGGCCATAGAAGTGCTCCAAGAAAGAAGAGTGAGATTTACATGAAGGAATGGAAATGATTTCTTAAGGGTGACTATTACTTCCACCCACTCTTTACCTGATTGAAAACACACCAAAGCTTTGTTTTGCAAAAGCCTAAGCCCTAAGCAGGAAGAAAACCAATTGAAAGAATGACTGATATTAAATTAAATTGAATTAAATTAAATTAAATTAAAGACTTCACCATTGATTATTCCTGGAGCTGTTTTTTCCCGATTACTTTCTTCAGAACTTAATTGTAGATACTTGCTTAGCTTCATAAGTTCAGAGTACTTATTTTTTGCTGGATGGAATGTGACAGACACAGGAATGATGAGACTGATATTGGGCAAAAGGAGATTAATTTTGGACTGCCTGTAGGGAAAATTACAAACAATAAATTTTTTAAGGCAAACAGTATTTTACAGTAACACCACTTCCCAGCAGTAGTCAAGTTCGATTGCTTTACTGTAGAGTTCTGTGCAGTAAACGCAGCTCTGTCCTTCAGCCCAGCATGTTTTGGTTTCTCCTGTCTGTCAGCAAACCCTCATGTACTTGGTAGTTAAAAATAATTTTCCCTACCTACTGCTCTGACAGACTTTCTCCCTTTTTATGTCCATAAATTTAACCTCAGTGTCCTGAATTTCAACATCCCTCATGATTCATCCTCTTTTCCTAACTGAGTCCTGCTCCTCATCAAATTACTTCTCTTCCTTTCACTCTCACAGCTAAGCTGGATGCACAGATTGCACTTAGAATTAAGAAAAACTAGAAAATTATGTTCACAACTGTGGGTAGACCATGGCAAGGACCATATTATCAATATCTTTTTATACATAATTTTTGAGTAAATTCCTTTGCTACATTATAAAATACAACCTTTATACTTCTAAACTAGGTACATTATCTCTCTTTTAGGCAAAAGTCTCTATTTTGCAATTTTAGGCCCTCAGGTTTGGGTTACATGGTTGTTCAGGGGAAAACAATGGAGCATATGAACAAATTGATTTATGTCCATAAAAAAAAAAAAAAAAAAAAGGATGAGAAATGAAGAATGTTTATTATGGGAAAAGAAGACAATTGTTCTCTCTCTCACTCACTCTGTTTACATATACATGTACACCACTATACATCATGGAAAAATATACTGAGATTATTATAGTTCAACAGGGGAAGTAAGGTGAACATTCAAAAAGAAATTTTGGGGGGATACTCATTCAGTGATGGAGAAATTAATATAAGCTTGTCAGACAGATTAGAGCTAAGTGGAATTAATTTTTATTAGGGGATTAGTCCTGTGCATGGTTGATGCATAGAGTGCCTAAAATTATTCTGCCCATAACCTATGTTATGTCATTGGCTCCTGGCTGTTTTGACAGAAATGTGGTTTTCTGCACACTTGGTGCTCTTCCTACTTCCTGAATGAATGTTGAACCTTTATTTATGTCTTCTGATGAACATTAGCATTATGCCAGTAAACTTATTTTTCATAAACTCTTTTTTGCACCCTCTTTTGTCTTATAATGCCAAAAAACCCACACTCCTTTGAGTTGTATCCCCACTATTAACATGCAATTTTTTTATACTTTTTCTCAACATTATTGCATTTTACTTCGTCTGTTCATATTAAATTAGAATTAATAAGTCTTGTGGCAATTAATTACATAATATGATCTTAATAATGTAGATCAGAACTTCTCTGTTTCCTTCTGTTTTTTCAAACAATACTGTATTTTCTCATAAAAGTGATAACTTGCAGAAATAGAAATATAATATAGACAGACTGATGGAAAATAATATCAGTGGAGAAGCAGGCATAAGCAGAATGGAGAAATTTCATGAGTGTTTGTGCCAGTGAATTCCATGTGTTTCTTTTAAAACATTTTTAATACAATCCCAAAACTGTTAGCATAAAAGGATAATTACGATGTTACTTTTATTTGTTCTGAAAATGAATTTCCAGTGCAGAGAACCATAAAAGGAACAGGAATGCAACTTCATTCCTGTCTAATTCATCATTTAAACATTCAGAGCGCGTACATTATCTTTTGATTTTGCAGAAGTATTTTATAAAAGGTTAAATAATTAATATGTATTCTTGAGAGTGCAGCTTTTTAAAGAAAAGGTCACTGGAAGTATCCCAGTTGCAAGGAAGAACAGATGTGTTCCTTGCTATGCAACTCCAAAGCTCTTTTAGAGATCTGTTAACCTGATTTTCATAAGACTGTTTACCTAGATTAATCATATTCAGCATTTATGATGCTAATATTATTTTACTTAAACATCATTATTTCTTACACCAATTAATCTGCATTTGAGTGTATCCTCCTGTATTCTCACTAGTTTATCTTCCTAAACAGGACTGTGGCAAAGAAACAGATCTTGATGCTTAATGCACCTTTGGCACTTCTGTGGAAGTACGAGGAAAGCAGGGCACAAAACATTTAATGCATCTTGATGAGAGACTGAAAAATAACGACGTGGCCACTTGCAAATGCTAAGTCTTTTCAAATCTCATGGCTTCCAAAGTTCTGCAGTAAAGGACCTGTAGCTCCAATGACCCAAGAAGTCCTTTCCAGACATGTTTTGGACTGACACTCAGTGCCAAATCAAAATACTCGGTCAGATTTTTTATTCAAAATGAACCTGATATAAACTGAGGGTAAGGATCCTCTCTAATGAAATAATTGATTTATAAACAGTATCTCACAGATCAAGCATTATTTGGTACTATGATCTTCTACAAATTTCATATAATTTCTTAAAGGGTTCTTTCCATACAGTGTTGTTTCTAAAAATTAAGTCCTAAGGAAGGGAAGGGTCACAGACTCCCCTAAAATTTAGTGATTTCTGATCTCTAAGCAGAAATACAGTAGAAAGTGAAGAATCCTTTTCTAAAACTGACCTGTTCTTATCTTTACTGTTTGATAGATTAGGTACAGCTGACACTCTAGTGGAGGAATTACAAAAGGGGGAGGTACTTCTTGAGGTAGCCATGACACAAAATGCCTAAGTCTTCCTAATTTAAAGTGTTTAGGTAGCTTTTTTGTGATAGTTTGTATGTTTGAGTTTAAACTGTGACTCAAAGATATGGTGCCATCTTATAAAAAACAGCCTCCTAGCAGTAACCTTGGATATGATAATACGTAGTGAGAAAGCACAAGCAAACAAAAGAAAATATTAGTCTGATTAACAGAATGTCATAAAATCATAGGATGATAGAATAGTTTAGGTCTGAAGACACCTTAAAAATCATGTAATTCCAAGCCTTCTGCCGAGGGCAGGATACCAGCAAAAACACTGCAGAAAAAAAAGGGCGGTGTCAGAACTGCTAAACCTTAGTTACTGAGCAAAGATTCCCTCTCTTGTTGCCTCAAAGTGACCAGTGGTCGTTATTTAAAGTGTAGTAGTTGGATCTCTGTCCCAAGAGTTTGCCTCAGCTGGCAGGCAGAGCTGGTCAGGGTACCAGCTGAAAGGACCTGCCTCCCTGCACCTCAGGGAGCATGGACTCGGGATTCAGGACAGTGGAAAAAGGCCATGACCACATTACTTGATGCTTTAGTCAGTTAAAAATAAAGTCAAATTTTCTATAATGGCAGTTATGTGTGTTGTCTGGGCATTTGGTTAGGAGTCCAAAATATAACCAAAGCCTCTGTGGTTTCTAATAAAAATGGGTTCAGTTCTCTCCTAGTTTCATCCAATCCAAAAAGATAAATTCTGAGCTCTTCAGTAGCTTTTCAAATCTCACAAGGTAACCCTCCCAGCACAACCTTCTGAAGCTGCCTTCAGTAGTGTCCTCAGTCTATTTTCCCCTGCAATTTCTGCAAATTTCCCCATGTTCCCAATCTTTATATGATTGCTGAAGTTTCCTTTCACAGTTAACTTTTTAAGTTTTAAATTGTTTCTCTTCTATAAGAAATCCCATCCTTGGACATATTGAATTCGAAATGGAAACTATTGCATCAATTATCTGTCTTCCAAGTGCTCTGTTCATGTACTTGCCTATATCAAAAATCCTTTTACTAGGGTGCAGAGCTAGTATATGGCTGTTCAGACCTTATGTCCCTGGAGACTTTCTCTAGGATCAACATCCCTCTGCAGGAATTAGGGGTTTTGTCTACAAGTTCCTTTATGTAATTTGGGCCACAGATTTTCTGGGTAGCTCGCTATAGTAATTCTTTTATTCATTTTTATCTGTCTATCCTGAACTGCATGAATGGGATGGCTTTTTCCCCTTCCAACTGAAGTTTGGCAGTGAGGATTAGTGATTTCTCCTAGTCTCATGTAGAAATTAATTGCACAATCTGTCAAATCACAGATTGAGGTATTTTCCTGAGTTTTAGAGTGTTTTCCAGTTTTCATGTAGATTTTTGTCATTTCTTGGGGTGTGTCCTAGGAAGCAATTGCTTTTGTTTTATCATTCACTTATATATGTGTTTAAGTTATCTCTCCAGACATGATTGCTGGCTACTTCTGACAGATCTCTTTATCTGTTTGCCAACATCCTGGCCACTTATTTTCCTTAATCCCATCACAAAATTCTACTTATACTCAAAGGCTTTCCTACTTAGGAAGGCAAAAAAAGTTTCCCATTTTTCTTTATAGTTTCATTTTGTAAAATGGTCCAAGTTTATAATTTTCTGACTGTCAATTGTACATGAACTTGAAATGAGATTATCTGATATACTGCAGTCATGCTAGATGCAACACAAAGCAAGCATAGTACTGGAGTCAAGTACTGTGTGTTGAAAGAGGCACGGGTCCCTGAGTTCAGTCAGAGTTGCTCACAGTTGTCACAGTTGTTCAGAGTTGCCTGAACACAGTTTTTTATGTGTCAAGGCTTTCCAAAATAGAAAAGAAACATTTTCATAATTCTTTACAGCTTAGAAGTTGTTAAAAAAATAAGAGCGTTCACTTCTTATTTAGTCATCTCAAATTGAAAATGTGGTTTGATATTTTTTTCCCCTCTGTTTTTGTGTCCATACTTAAATTCTTACGGGGTTTCTTTCCCCCAAAATATGAAGCTACAATTGTTGGGAAAATAATATAACAAAGTAGCACAGAAAACATCATTATTCTGATGTATGCACCTCTAATGGCCCCACAGCCTCAGAAAGGACACAGAGCTAAAGCAAGCAGGAAGAGATTGCACCAGGGATGATGAAGAATGTAGAACAGGATTTTTTCAGTCCAGAAAAAAATGACTGAAGGAGATATTTGAGGCCTGTAAAGTCAGGGATACTGTGAAAGAGGTGGCTACCGAATGATTTATTCATTGTTCCCATAATGCAAGAACTAGCGCATAGCAGGCAATTACCAGGCAAACAAGCAAGAGGAAGTACTTCACAGTACAAATTTAGACTAAGGGACCCATTCTGTAGGATACTGCATGGACCTGATATATTTGCTGGCTCAAAAAGAGATTAGACAAAATGAGTTGGGTTTATCTAGCAGTGGCAATTAAACACAAAAAGGTCTAACTCAGCCTCTAAGCCAGCAGTCAGCAAAATAAAGGTGTTCTTATATTTTCTTTTCTTACATATGTTTTTTAGGCATTGGTATTAGCCATGCTGACAGAGAATACTGAATAATTGGATCTTTGTTTTTTTCCTGATATGGCCGTTTTTATTTTCTTATGTTTTGTTCATATTTGCCTCTGATCTGGGAATTGAAAAAAGCAGTCTGATTGCTAGACTGTGTGGCTGTTGGAAACCAGAAATTTGTTTGACTTATCCAGCATGGTAGATTCAGGTCTTTAAAGAAACATCTCTTTCCTCCCTCATCTGTTGTACATTTTGGTTGGCTTTTGGCAAAAGTCTAAGTAGCTCATATCAAAGCTGGTTTTCATCATCCCAGTTAAAGAGCTTAACATTTAATTAAGCTTTTTATCTTTACTACTGCTCAACAATGTATTTCTCCTACAAACAATATTCTAACTATGATCTTAGCTTAATTATAAATTATTTTAAATCAAATAGGTGCATAACTCAACTGATTGCTGTGCTTACCTGACACACTTTTATGAAACCTCAAATTTAATGATGATCTAGAGAGGTTCATGGAGTAGCTACATATTCGCATGAGTATGAACAAAGACAAGAGGTGTCTTTAGTAGACATTGGCACCAACAGTTCAGCTGTGCAGTCTGTACCTTTCTGCTATATATGACATTTCACAGAGTAAAATAAGGTTTAAATTAAAATTTAAAACACTCTCTAAATATTTACGGGGAAAAAATGTTCTCGTGTGCTCATTTGTCACATTTGTTCTTGGAGAACATTCTTCCTCTCTTTTCATGCATACAGAACTGAACTCATTTGTAACTCAAACTAAACACAAAGATATTAAGATTATTAAACATGGAGAGACTGAATAAGGGTAGCTATAGAAAAATTTAAAGTTTATTAACTAAACTTTATTAGAACATTAACTAAAGACTTGCATTATAAAATTAAGAAAAAGTGAACTATTTTTGATGCACTACATAATAGATGTAAAAAAAGTATCCAACTAACTCCTTTGCTCAACTTAGCAGGCTGCTTCTATTCTAATTGAACTTTGAAGAGCTCTCTAAACAAGAATTCTGGTGCAGAATCCTGACATTTGTTAAATCCACAAAGGATTATTTTAGAAAGTAACAATAGGCAGTATTCATACAGAAAAAAAAAAAAAAGAGGCATTTTAATTAACAAAATGTGTATCATTTTTGTTTTGTTTCTGAAACAAAAGAAGCAGGGTAGAAGGGAAGAAATAAGCAAAGAATTATTGGCTTGATTTTTAGGGTTCTGAGAACCTAGAGTTCATGAAAGATCACTCTAAAAGAAGTGGGAGGAAAATTTCTCAGCTCCTGTGTGAAAGAGCTTATGTACTATTTAGCTAAAGTTTATGGAGGAAAATGTAACAAACATACATTTTTAAAATAAAAACTTAGTTATGTTGATTATTTGGACATTATTTTTAGCATATAATTTATGTAGAAGAATATTTCAAATAAAAATATACATCGTTTGTGAGATACGGCAAAGATCTGGACTGTTGCCCTGATTGCTTTTATCAGTCCAGCATCAATTCCTACAATTTTTCCTGTACAAAATATGATACAGACACAAGTGGGTGGGAATAAACACAATATAGCATTTCTTTATGTATGAATATAAATATGCATGTGCATATAGACAGACACACAAGTGTGTACTGCAAAGGAGCAGCCACAGTCTGGACTGGGGGCTGCAGGTGACCTGCCTATTTCATCTATCTCTAAATTGGCCCCCGGGCTTCTGGGTAGCTGAGTCAGGAATAGTTGTGTTTTGTACCACTGTGCACTCCTGAGTTCAAATCTTGATGTGCCTTTACTAGCCCAAAAAGGTTTGAGAAGCCCTTTCACATAGCTGACTGTCACCAGCTGAGTCAGTTGTTTGGGGTTCTGTCATCTTCTAGGTTTGGTTCTGATATTTTCGTGGCTGTGTGTAGTTCCTGTCAGAGTCCATAGGCTTTCTATTTTCAGTTAGCATTGGCTGTTAACTCCTCTGGGACTGAAAATTCATTCATGTGCTATAGTTGGTACTCCCACACTGCAGTCGCATTGTTTCAAATTTTTGTCCATTGAGAATAGAAGTAGCCTAGGCAGCTGATTTAAACTAGACTCCTAGATTTAGTATGCAGAACCAAAATGAGAGGACTCTTGGTGCATATCATGGCCACACAGCACAGCAGGGACACAAATACCTGAGCTATCTCCAGGCAAATAAGTAACACATTCTGCAAAACTGTTTAGCCCGGCCAGACCCAGCACTGATGTAGTTTCCAGTACCTGAGCTGGGGCTAAAGTACTGGGTCCATTGTGCCCGTGTAAGTAAACATATTATGTCACTCAGCATGAACCATTGGGCACTGTTTTTGCCTTTCTCTTTAGTTAAGAGACTCTTTTCTTCTCTAAACCAGAGCAACACCTTTGTCCTTAGATGAGTCACTTATCACTAACAATGGAAACTGCTATGACCCTTGAAAAAGAATAGAATTCTTTGAATTATACTGGCGCTGCTTTTTATTTTAAAAAGCAAATACAAGGAGATAAAGAACCACACGTTGCAGTGTCCCTTCCACTGAGGAAATTATAATCCTCACTTCAATATGCCAGTCTGAAATAACACTAGTGAAAAGGAAGCTGACATAAACTCTCTCTTAATATAGAAACATATGAAAAGATTTGTAGGATCTTATTTGATAGTACATTTGAAATATTCTATGCTTGATGGAGATTATCCAGATGGCAGGAAGTTTTTGCTGGTAATTTACTGGGGGTAGTGTAAATTTGGTGCCATTTCTTTCTGTGCTGCAGCCTGAGGGTTTTATCTGCTGTACCATTAAGATTGCAAACTCCTTTAGAAAAAAACCTCAAATTATGAGTTCATACAGTGTTTTCTATATTCAGTTCCAAGCTTTGTTGTTCTTCTAGCATTATCATTAACAAAATATGCAGCAAAAAGTAGCCAGATTCTGAAGTATAAATAACAAGTATTGTATAATCCTGGCAAAAATGAGCAAAATGGTCAACATTATTCACAGACCTATGCTCATAAGTGGTTTTGCAGATGAAAAAAATTATCTTGAGGTTGACATCAATTATATACCTCTCACCTTTTTATTTTCAGTTATTTACTCTTTAGGTGACAGCCTAAATTAAACATGGAAGATAATGAACCTCATATCTGAGGGATCTTTGGAAAGTATGATATATTTAAATCATCTCGGATGGGACACCTTACTAGCTGGAGAAGTAAAATTTATTTCTTAAAGGTCAGCATAGGTAAAGAAGCGTAAGTTGTTCAGTATTTTGTAGGACATACCAGATGCATTGGGACAAATTTGTAGCAACACTTCTGGTCAGTAATCAATATTAGCTAGTAACAGTAATAGTAACAGTAGTACTAGAATCTTAGTCAATTAAATTTTACCACTTTCTTTCCATTACTCTCAGTCCAGTCCTAAAATTCTAGATTGTGAAATGATGTCCAGTGTGGACTTACATGTAATCCTATGTGAATGAAAGGTTTCTAAGAGTTCCAGGTTCTGCACACACATTAAGCCTTCATATATGGTGTTTCAAATCCCATTTGAACTCATTAATATGGTGATAGTATGGCTAGCTGGCTTTCAAGCAGCTAACTGAGGAAATGTTATTTGCAGCACAGTGACTCTGAGGCCAAATTAGCTGTTTGCAAAGCAACTTCGTATTTTACATCAGCAATTCAAATCCTCCTTGGCAGTTTTAAATCTGTAGCAGTGTCATACCTGAGAGAATGTTCTACTGCATTAAATCACACAGGGTGGTCCCCTGGCACTGAGTCCAGTTGGCACGGTTACACAAATTCATATTGTGATACACCAAAACAGACTTTGGATGTGATTTCTGGCCATTTGAACTCCTGAATCAGAACATCTTTGGAGGTGCTCTACAACTGTAAGCTGATACTGTACTAGAGACTCTTTTGAAAATGTAAAATGATCTAGTTTGTAATAGAAGCCTTCCAGTACCCAAAAGGGGGCCTACAAAAAAGCTGGATAATGACTTTTCACAAGGGCGCGTAGGATAGGACAAGAGGTTTAAATTGAAAGAGGGAAGGTTTAGAATAGATATTAGGAAAAGATTCTTTATTCAGAGTGTGGTGATGCACTGAAACAGGCTACCCACAGAAGCTGAGAAGATACCCCAACTCTGGGAGTGTTCAAGACCAGGCTGGATGGGGCTTGGAGCAACCTGGTCTAGTGAAAGGTGTCCTTGCCCATGGCAGAGGGGGTTGGAACTAGATAATTTTTAAGGTCTCTTCCAACTCAACACATTCTTTGCATAAGAATGTGTCTTGATATTGTATTTGCTCATGTAGAAATAGCTGTGAATTGCCAGATATGAAAAAATGAAAGAGAAAAATAAAATTGTTTTTCATTATCAGTGGCATTTTGGGATTCACAGATTGTGTGAGGATTTCTGGAGACACTGCTATGACTAAAACACCACAGAAATGAGAGAAGTTTAATGACAACAGCACACATTCCTCTGCCAGAATCACAAACAATGTGAAAATTTACAAAACAAAACAGATAAAAATATATTTAAACTTTGCTTGGAAAATATTTTTTATTGTTATTTCTGGATAGATTCTGGTGCCCACCAACTCAGATCTAATCAGTGAGTTTAGTGCTGACCATTTAAATTAAGGTGTTTCATTAGCGAATATGGTCCCTTTGTAAAATCCTTGTTAAGATTTAAAGTATTCGAACCCTCTACATTTTCACCCATAAGAAGGGAAATTTATGACCTCATTAAAATGGTGTAGCTTCCACTGATACTCTGGAACTCTGAGGCATTCAGAGATTCCACTCTACCAGCTAGCAGTAACTATATGGATGGTAACCATAAGGTCATAGATGCAACCATAGGATGGTTACAGCCAGCCTGGAACTGAGGACCTGAGGACTATGCAGTGCAGGCAGTTTGAAAGAGCATGATTCACAAAATAGATGTGGCAAGTCTCTGCAGTGCTTTGCAGAGTGTAAGAAGCCTCAGAAAACCCTGTTTGGTTGTTCTGCACAGGACTCTGGCACACAGTGTTTTCAATGAATGTAATCTGTGGTCTCAAGAAAACAAATAACCTAGTAGGCACAGAACTTTGCAAAAGCACACCAGCTTAATATATATTAACCTTCCACAGGGTATTTCAAAATTACCTGACTGAGTTGCAAGACAAATGTCTCTTCACCGCTGACATTTGGACTCACCAAGGCTTTTGACACTTGATGATAACATATTACTCTTAAAAGGCAAACATATTGAACCAGACCTGCACTGTCCTTGGCAAACTATGTTCACTCTTGACACTGCAGTTCTTGAGTGCAGAGAACATTGTGTGACAGGTACACACCTGGCTTTCCACCCTGTTGTTTACATGTTTGTCATTTTACATGATGTTTGCAAAACGTGTTTCATCTCAGGAGGATGTTCTTTGTATTTTTCTCCTGGTAGAATACAATCATAAGGATCATAGAGTGCTTTTCTGCAGTATATGCTCTTAAGTAACATCAGCAGATTGCAGCACCAACAGAGGTTC
Source organism: Sitta carolinensis (assembly GCA_032173965.1). Lineage (NCBI taxonomy): Eukaryota > Metazoa > Chordata > Aves > Passeriformes > Sittidae > Sitta > Sitta carolinensis. The sequence goes on from CM063284.1 coordinate 133,897,700, forward strand.
AGGACACCGTGCTCCACACGCCACTCAAGTGCCAATATTTCTATACTGGTTTTGTCCCATCTCTACTTTAGATGGAATTATAAGGGAAACAAATCATGTTTCATGGAATTAGAGTGTCTGAAACTAATTACACTGTCCTCCTCTAAGACATTCTGAAAAGTTTCAGTGGAGTACACAGGCAGCTGCAATAATATAATTTGAGCGTATAAATGAATAACAACAGCTTGTTTCTAAGCTGATGGGTCTGATGAATTATAAAGGTCAGTCTCAGAGACAAAAAGGTGGATTGGGATCAAAACAGAGGATGCAGATAGAATAAAAGCATACGCATTTATAACAAAAAAAGCCAAACCAAGCTAAACAAAACCCCACCACTTGCCTTCAGTTTTTAAAACTGCTTGATATTTTTTCCTGTGGGTTACTTTCTCAATGCTTCTTTCCTCAAAAAAGCATGCAGCTTTTTATTTTATCTCTTGGTTTCTCTCCCTGATGGAGCATTACGAAGTAATTCTTTCTGCCAAGCTCTAAGACACCTTGTGATTTGCAGATTGCCTTGTGATCATAAAGATGTGAAATTATTTTAATCAAAACAGAAATAGTCAGCAGTGTAGAGGTTCTCTCTCCAAACTCTTAGCTACTTGTGAACTATCTGCATTATGTTGCTTCATGCTAGCCCATTAAAAACTCCTTTTGTTATTCAGAAAAATTTTTTCAGGTTTGTGGTTTTCTCATAAACATTGGAGGGAAAAGTAAATATATTTTGTTTAAATAAGAACAGACAGCTTTCACATGTGATTAATATTAGCATTAAAGCAAAAGAGTTACTTTTATAGATTTCCTTCATGTTTATTAAAGAAAGCTTACTGGAGATGAGAATGCCAACTGCAGGACAAACCATCCAACTATATTGTTTAAGAAACTAAAATTGGTATCCCTATACATCTGAAAACAGCTTATGTTTCCATGAAAAAAATCAAAATACTTTTCTATTTCTACCTTTTAAAACAATTTTTATGTTAAAATTTCCTGATTTTATTTTTAGAAACTGAAATTTGTTGGGTTTTTGAAAGAGATGTACTGAAAGTAATTTCATTCAGCTCTTCAAATCTATATCCTTTGAAAATGTGCACGACTTTGAAATTATCATCTCCACAAGGGCTGAATTACTTAAAGGTAGAGTCCCGTTGGTAGAGACTCTTAGGGCGACAGGAACAGTGGAACCTTTATTCCCATATAGGAACGCTGGAATTGTGCACCAGTAAATGAGTCCTATGGTGAGCATGCAAGACAAGCAGTTCTACGAGAATCCTGTTTTGCTGATATAACTGCACTTGCACTAACAACTGGGGAATTCTCCCAGCACAGCTGTGTCAGTCAGCAAAGCTATTTTAGTATAAATCTGTACTGTGTACCTAGCTTGATATTTGGGGTGGAGTTGACCTTACAGTAGAAAACGCCAAAAGAAGTGGGAGAATGGAAAAATTTACTGTTACCATGTAAGAAAAGTGTAACTGCATTCTCCGTGACTGCTTACTAGGGGATGCTCAGAAAATCTAAAATGTATGATTTAAATAAAGTAGAATTTAGAAAACTTATATCTAACTGCTAGACATAGAAATAATGTAGGAATTTTTATTCTATCATGAAACTTTAAGAAGAGTATGAGACCACTGAAGGTCAATGCTGCATGGGAGCTATTGCCCTGGGCTGGACAAAGGTCATGATGGGTCAGGGACATACTATTTAGCATGGTCTCTTGTGACAGGACGAGGGGTAATGTTTTTAAACCAAAGGAGGGTAGGTTTAGATAAGATATAAGGAAAAGGTTTTTTTATAACAAGGGTGATAAAATTCTGGAACAGGTAGATGTCTCAACCCTGGAAACATTCAAGGTCAGGCTGGATGGAGCTCTGAGCAACCTAGTGGAAGGTGAAAGTAATGGAAGGTGAAAGTAGTGGAAGGTGTCCCTGCTCATCACGTGAGCATTGGACTAGATGACCTTTAACTATCCCTTTCAACCTAAACCATTCTGTGATTCTTTGATCGTGATCAAAAAATACGCAGTCAAGAACAGTGAATTTTTATAAGATGGGAATTAGTAAAAGCAGCCATTATTTTGTGAAGGACTTCGTAGATTTCTGGAATCTTCCCCTTCAAAATGCTGGGCAGGAGTTGACACATGGCCGTCTCTGTAGGGAATGAGGACAGCCAGCACAGTGCTAACATTTAGCAAATTATGGGCAATAGCAGCTTGTTACTACATGTTACAAGTTTTCATACATGAACCCTGTTTTACACTAACCGGGCCATCTTTTTAATGATCTTTTCAGTGTATTGTTTTAGCTTTACACAAAGGAAAAAAAAAAAAAAAGTTTAATTCAGTAATAATAGAGCTGTATATTCCAGTGATATTTAATCTGGACAAATTACTGAGAATTGCTTGAATAACAACTCAGTTGGAGAATAACATTTCCTCCAACCAATACTGAAATTTATTTTTCCTTTTGTGTTTTCCTAGATGTAGATAAATGCTGTGTTTTCAAACTGGGTTATTTTTTGGAGTGGGAGACAATTCAGTTAACTCTTTTTGAGGCTCTTGTCAAGTATTTCTTCTCTGTTGACATGTTGGCTGTCTCTGATTATCGAAAATTGAGGGCATGCGAGGAGGCAAAAACTCAGTGAAATAAAATACAGTGTGGGAGGTGTGGGGGTCTCTCCCTCCTATTGTAAGAGGAAGTAATTTGCCCCTCTTTTATTGACACACTACACAGAGGTTTCTTATAAGTGGGAAGTGATTAAGAGTTTGAATTACAGTTTTAGTATGTTACATCTAAGAGTTCATAGGTGTGGTACAAGTCAAAGATAATTAAACAGCATAAAAAGCTTGGCAGCTGAATTGTTTTTTCTGAAAACAATCACGAACAAAATAAACCCCTTCTGTAGACAACAAAACAAAGTCTGTGGGTGATGCTTGACAGAAGAGGTGAAAGAGGTGACAAAGAAAAGGGCAGTAACTCCTTTCCAGTCCTATTCCCAGAATACCTTCCTTAGTTGCAGGTTAAGGAGTGTGTTCAGAAACTTTAGGTCACCCTTCCATAGTGACTGCCCTGGAGAAGCCTCTCCAAAATGTGCACAAGGGCTCAAGAACTCTTTTTATAGCAAGGTGTGCTTTTATCTTGCATTCAGAAGCTGAACCAGGCTTTAGTAATTCATCCATAATGTAGGCAGTAATAAAAAAATAATTGCCATAAAAATTACTGTGTTCTTCACTTCAGGTAATTGTGACCTCTAGGTTCAGTACCTAGAAGTAAAAATGGGAAGTGAAGAAGTTTCATTTTTCCTTTTTTTTCTCTTTCCTTGAAAAAAGTTTAGGTTTCATGAAGGAGTCATCAAATCATTTTTCTGAGGTATCCCTCTTTTAAGTCTAATAATTTGTGTTTACTTGAAGCGAGCTTGCTGAAATACACCCAGTTACAGCTGAAACACGAAAAAACATGGGGAATACATTAGCTTCCATATTATTTGTTAAATTACCATACATGGTATATATATATATTGTAGAAAAAGAAAGATACATTTATTAAATTCAGAATCCTATTATTGGCTGGCTGTATTTAGAGTAGGTTGACACCAAATATCTAGTGCCACAAATCCATCTTTTAGTAATTTTCGGGGAACACAACTAGTAAGCAATTGCTTCCACTGTTCTTTAGATGAGCCACCAACATATTTTATAATAAATCCAACACTACAAATAGAATTTCCTTAGGACAGTACATACATTTATAGAAGATGCTTGACCTTGTTCCATTTGACCTGGTTTCTTACAACATGGTTTCTTTCAGCAAAGTATGAAAATGTTAAAGAAATAGCATACCTGTGAGTGTCTTGCTTTGTCTTAATATTTAGCATTGAGATGGGAATTTGGATGCTGTTCCTTTAACAGGAATTTTATTCACTTCTACATGGTGACACAAATTAATGAGTATCAGTAAAAATTTAAACAATCAGCAAAACAACTAGGGGATGTTGTCAATACCAGGGTAGTAAACTTGTTTTCTGCAGTTCAGGATGTGTCTAGATTGCCATCAAATAGATTATTTGTATAATGCAATCATTAGAAACTGAGGATAGCCTTCCCAAATACCATGAGAATTTATGGATTTCTCACCTCAGTTCTTTGTGTCTCTTTTGATTCTCCCATTTAAACATTTATCTTAAAGAAAGAAAATTAGGACATTAGGACAGAGGCATATTGAGAAAGCTTGGATGGGATGCTGATCCAGTGTTTTGTAACATATTTTTCCCTAGGTGCTTAATTCCCCAATGTCTGTTTGGGGTAATTTGTAATTGACTATAGATTGTTGAGGCTTTAAAGTGCTTTTCTTAGTATAGGCTGATTTTATCAATGACAATAATAGGGTTTTTATATACTATGCAATATTAGCAAGAACATCAATTCGTTTTAATGGCTGTGGCTGCCACGTCTGATTCCCTGCTGAGGGGCTGAGAGATGCTGGAGTTCTGGCACTGCAGGACACACCTGTGGGTGCAGCCAAATTCTGTCTGGGTGCAGCCAAATTCCCTCTGAGGCTGCATGTCAACAGCTAAGTGCCCCATTAGGGTCTTGTTTGGTCCAGTGTGCCATCAGGAGATTTACAGTTTCTGCTGAAATCGGAGCTTAGGGGAAGTGGTGGGTGTGCTCATTCTCTTGGTTGGGAAGGGAGACAAGCGTAGACTCCTGGCGTGTAAGCAGGGATTATTTCTTCTACAAGAGATACTTCTAACACAAGAATATTTACTTCTTACACAAGAATATTTATAAATGTGAGTGCAAGTAGATAAAACAGATGTTCCAAATCAGTTGCTCATTTTGGAATATACACTCTAGAATTTATCAATACTTTTGTACATATCTCCAAGTCTTCTAACCATTGTTTTGCCTTTCTCTGCATTCTCAATGTCTTTTCGGTTTTATTCGGCTGTTCTTGTGAAAGTAACCAGTAGTTCATCTGAAATGTAATGAACATTAACTCATTTTTATTATCCAACTTCTCAAAAGCAGTCATGAATTATTATTTAATGGACATTTATTTATCTGCCATATCTTACACTCATAAAAATGGTGAAGGAAGTTATTTTATCTGCTTTAGTGTTTATAGATAGAAAATTCTACAGACACTAAGTCTTTTGAAAATATGTTATTTAAACACATTTTATTGGGTTTTGCCAATTATATGATTTTGCATATTAGACATTTATTATTATTACTACCATTACACTTTTTTTTTAAGAGTTGTTTGCTTTATAATATTTTAGTAACATCCTTTTAGAGTAAAGTATAAACAGGAAAAGCTCACTCTACCACTTGAATGTACTTTAATGGGTTGCAATACAAAGGGTGATTTTAGAAGAGGTACTGCAGGCTGACCAGGTGTCCACTGCAGATCTTGGCAGGTCTCTGCCATCATGGAGTGCCCGTGCCATACAAGAGAGGTGTCTGACTGTCTTGGCAGCGCACCTCCCTGTTAATCAGTAAAACAACATCCAAAAAACATCACAGATATGCTGGGAGGTAACTTGGGATGTGGCCAGAGAAACCTGATGTGCAACTAAATACACGTTTTGGAGCATGACCTGAATGAGACATCTGAAAGATGTCAGAGTCTAGAGAAGCTGCCCTGGGCATCTTTTGTAGCCAGTGAAGAGATAAAAAAGGATTAATGTTCTTCTAATTCCTATTATGTTACATGAAATGTGCTTTATTAGATTATAGTTATCTAGAAATCAAGTTATTGGGCAAATTGTAAAAATAGTTGTAAAAGCTCACTGCTTTGCTGTAGATTGGATGATGATGGTTCCATCCCTGAATGCTAAAGTTCCGGCTCTAGTTTTCATTCCTCATGAAAGTATGTTAGTGACAGTGTTGGCTGGTTTTTGTGTCTTATTATTATCCTTTCCAATCATCAGCTCAAGGAAAAACACATGATGGGTGTGAAGTGTATTTCACCCTACACACTCTCTTTATGGAGAGTTTCAGTTCACTTCAAACCATCATTCCGTCTGCAAAGTTTGATAGATTAAACCCTAAATATTATTTACCATTATTTTGAGAGAATTCTTTTTTTATTTGAAAGAAAACTGAATGCACTCCATGCCATACATTTACTATCATTATTGTTTAAAAGGCCAGAAAGGAAACAACAACCATGTGCAAGGTTTGAAAGCACTTTTGCACTGCCATGAACTATAGTGCAGTAAGTTACTGATGCTGTAAAAGATTGCTACAGTAGTTAGTACCTCTTTTTAATAATGCCCCGTGCTTTAATTTCTTAGCATTTTAGGGGGAAGGTTGCCAATTGCTATACACTCAATTAAGTAATGTATCATACTGGATAAAATAAAAAAAAGTAACATTAAATAGCGTTGAGGAAGATATGGAAGTAAGACTGGATAAAATCCCCAAAATTATGTGTTGTAGCTATAAGCAAATCTCTAAGGACTGAATTCAGAAAAGGTACACTGATGTTTGCTAAGGAGGCAGATATGTTTTAGAGAAATACAGCTTGGCTTAAAGCGGAGGAGAGATGAAGGATTTCCCTGTGGCTTGCAGGGCCAATTCCTCAAGAGATGCTGGACCACTGACAGAAGCAATGGGCACAAGCTCACACACAGAAGGCTCAAGCTGAACACCAGGAAACATTTTTTCACCGAGGGTGAGTGAGCACTGATGAGTGAGGTTTCCCAGAGAGGCTGTGAGTCTCCATCCTTGGAGATACCCAAAGCCGTCTGGCCCCAGTCAGGGCAGCTGGCTGTAGTGACCCTGCCTCATGACCCAGGGACCCCTTCCCACCTCGGCCTTTCTCCGGTCCAGTGGTCCTTTCCCTTTTTCACAGACCCCACCCGAGAGCAGACCTTTGCCCGCAGGCTGCCGGAGTGTCCTGCCGGCCGGGAGTGAGGCGGCGCTGACCAGCCCCGCTCCCGCCGGGGCCGCTGCCGCCTCCTCCGGTCCGTGCCGAGCCACGGGGCCGCCCCTCCTACGGCCTCCCCCCGCCTCCAGCATCCCCGTGAGCCCCCGGCCAGCCCCGGCGCGCCCCTCCCGCCGGCTGCCGGCGCAGCGGGAACCGGGCGGAGAGCAGAGTCTGCGGGCGGTGCCTGCGCGACGTCCCGCCGCTGCCGGCCGGCGCCGTGCCCCCGTCCTGCCTCCGGCGCGTTCGGCATTTACAGCCGCCGCGGCCGGGCCGTCCCGCCCGCGAGTCTCGCACGACGGCGCCGTCCCGCTCCGCCCGCCCCGGAGCCCCGCGCCGCCGGCCGACTGCTCGCCCCGCTGGTAGGCGGCTCCGTGCTGGCTGCGGCGGCCCGCCCCGCCGGGAGCAGCGGCAGAGGGGCCGAGCCGGGCACAAGCGGGGCAGAGCCGAGCTCCGCGGCGCTCAGCCTGCCCAGCGCTCCCCGCCGCCCGCAGCCCCCGCCGCCAAGACGCCGCGCTTCTTGTACCGCGCCAAAGGCGGGTGCCGCTCGGCCAAGATGGGCCGGCAGACGGCGGCCGGCGGGCGCGCCATGCAGCGGTCGCAGAGCCGGAGCAGCCTCTCCGCCTCCTTCGAGGCGCTGGCGGTCTACTTTCCCTGCATGAACTCCCTGGAGGAGGAGGACGGAGGTGAGGGGCCGGGGCACGGTGGCCGCAGGTGTGCGCGGGACCCGCGGGCGCTCCGGACCGCTCCCGGCCGGGCCGGGCTCGGCGGGGGCCGCCCGCCGGGAAGGGCCGGGGGTCGGTGCTGGGCGAGGAGCTGGACGGGGGAACGCGAGTGATGGAGAGCGGCCGGGGATGAGAGAGAGATCGGTAACACCGTGCTTGTAGCTGGAGAGTGAGGTGTGATTTAACAGATGATATTTATCGTCACATTGGGAATGAAGTTACTAGCTGAACTTTAGTTATGTTGGGGGAAAAAAAAATAAAGGATACAAGGTCTTTCCGTTCTTTGCATTTTCTGTTCGAAAATCAAACCACACTTCCTCACAGGTGTTTTTCTGACAATCTGGGGGCTTGCTCAGATACCCCTTGTCTGTCATTATAACGTAATTTGTACAGAACACCAGAGTTGGGCAGTTAAATACTGGGCCCGAGTACCCTTTCGTTAGAGGCAGCAGTACAGGTGGAAGACTAACAAGAGAAATGCAGTGGAGTTTCTGTGTAGCCATGTCCCCCCAAAAGATTTGGTATTTGGACTGTGCAAATGTACATGCATAGTTAAGCACGGCACCAAACTCTGTCCAGGATGGAACTTGTATTTCATGAGTTTGTTTTCAGTATACTGGTTTCATAAAGAAAATAATCTGTCGTGTTTAAATATGTTTATGTATAGAATGAACTGATGGGCTTTCCCTTGTTTTATCAGAACTAATTCAAGATTTTTAATTTCCTTAAGATTAATGGAGCAAATTGCTCCTTCAATAGATTTCAACACTATGAAAGAGAGATACCAGTGTCCAGTCCTGCTTTGCAAACATGTATCAGCTGTTTGTGTTAACCATTCAAGATCCATTTAAAATATCTGCATGGTCATTTATCACCTTCCACATTTCAGGCTGAGAGTTCAGTGTCTAATGCGTGTCCCCAGTCTTTGTGTGTTTTGATTTATCTTTTCATGTGCAACACTCTCTGAAGTTTTTTCTCCAAAGCATCTCTCATTTCTGGTTGAATCCCAAGGCATGGTCCCTCATCTTTTCCCTGCTCTTACTCTGAGGCTGGCCAGGTTGTCCCTTTCAGTGGAAAAGAAGTGGCTCTCCCCTGGGGCAAGCTGTGCTGTCCTTCAGTACTCTCATCGTCTCCCTGCCTTGAACAATGAAGTGAACTGCAAAATATTGCCAGTAGACTGCAGGGTAGGCTTCAGATGGCATTTTTAATACTCTTGATGAGCTAATAAACACTATGGCTGAAAGCACTGAAAATATCATAAATTATCCTAAACATATTTAGGTATTATTTAAAGATTATTTTTCTTTATCATTCCAGAAGCATTTTCTTTTAAGCCTTGATTTTTAGCTACAATAATTACATTAATCCTGTGTGAAATCAAAGTATTGATTTGGGTTTTTTTTGTTCAACTTGGTTTTCTTTTCTAGGAAGCATTTAACTTGTTCCCTGGTGGAATCTGTATTTGCTTAAAACTGTTCACTGATTCATGGAAGTCAGTAGAGAAATATCTGTAAATTTAAGGGTAATTGTAATGATTTATTTGTTTTGTGCTGGCAAATGATTTAAATGGAAGTGTTAAAGAATTGTATACTGATTCACATGTCACATATTGTGTTGATTTTTATTATCTGATCCTATTTAGATGTAGGCTACACTTGAAAATGCAATTCATTAATTCCCATGAAAAAATAGAAATGTAATTGCTATGCAGTTTTATGGATTTGAGTTTCTGCTACCTCAATTTAGACATAACAGGTTACAGAGGGAGTGGCAGGCATGACAGCTAAGATCATTTCCCAAGTGTTCTCAGCGGGATTAGAAAGAAAAAACTGTGATGTGTTTTCTGGATGGCAAGTCACCTTTGCACTCAAATTGGGTTTTGTTGTCTTATGAGTGTTTATGCAATTATATTAATGTAATTAGAGTGGTTGTGGTACATGCACTTCCATGTTCACATACAAATGTTCTTTTACAGTTTAATCTGAAAAAGATGTCAAACTCACTTTATAAGTTAACTGTCCCCAAGATGTAGTTACTTCTGCATGTGGTGGGTAGCTTAAAAAAAAACCTGTTACAAGGGTGCTTTTCTTTTTTTTCTTTTTTTTACATTTCACACTCAGTCATATTTTTAATACAAATAGAAAATCTGACCTGTTGAGGCACTTATTTGAGATATTGCCTTGAAGACTTTCTTTTATTAACTGCTGAAGTGAATACACTGGTCCTGATCTTTTGGTATGAAAGAATATGAGTACTGTCAAGTTCAGAAGTAATTTAGTAGCCAGTAACTCAATACAACATAATAATAATTTTTAAGCTATTTGTGAACATGATGATTAAGAAGATCCCTGTACATGTCAGCTAATTAAAGAAGAAGACCTCTTAAGCCCTGGCATCCAAGCTGTGATGTACTGAAGAAGTGGTCTGTGGAAAGGCTGCTGTTTCCAGTTGGTAGCTGTGAATTTGAATCATAGAACCCTCAAGGTTGGAAGGAACATCAAGAACATCCAGTCCAGCTGTCCACCCAGCATTGCCACTGTAGCCTCTAAACCACATCACCCAGAGGCAGATCCAGATGCCTCTTCATCACCTCCAGAGATGGTGACTCCACCATCTCCCTGGACAACCTATTCCAATTCCTGACCACCCTAGCAGTGAATTTTTGTTTCTAGTATCTAATCTGAATCTCACCTGTCTCAGTTTTCTCTAACCCTCTCACTGCAGGCATGGCAGAAGAGACTGAACCTCACCTCACTAGCCTCCTGTCACGTGCATGTAGACAGTGATGAGATCCCCCTGAATCTCCTCCAGGCTAAACAAGCCCAGCTCCCTAAGCTATTTCTCGTAAGACATGTTTTTTAAAGCATTGTTACCTGTCTCTGGACATGTCCCGCACTTCAGTGTCCTTGGAGATCCCAAAACTGAACACAGTGTGGCCTCCCCAATCTGCAGAGTATAGAGAGGAACTTGTGATGGCTCGGCCTGAACTTGCCATGGTTGGCCAGGTTTGCAGTACAGGGAACTGTTATTTAACATTTCTTGCCTACTGATCAGTTGAGATGAATCCTTCAACTTTATGCACGTTCATTATTTAGGAGTTTATTATTCTTATCCACATCTAGTAAAAGGTGTTAGAAAATAGTTCTTTGCATCATCAATTTCTGGCATGCTTCACATGACGTGATCACTAGAAAGCCTATGTCTGTTTTTATGAGTGGGACTGGTAACTTGGTGCATTGTTTAGTGTAATAAATTTTCATTATGGTTTTCTTTTTATACTCTTAATTACATTCACTTCTGATTTGCATTTACACTGAGTTAAATAGCACATTGCCAGGAGTGCAGCTGTGGGGCTGCTGGTCGTGGCAAAGTCTGTATGCAGAACTATGCCCACCACAAGGGAGTATATTTCAATTTAATATCTTCTTTTGCCAAAGTTTTTGGGTGGTAGTGAAGCTGTGAGATTGAAGGGGAAAGCCAAATGCTTTGCAGGTGCCGAAGACAATTCAAGAGACAATTTATGATAATTTAAGATGTAAATTAATTCAGAAAGAACTGGAAAGTATCTTGGTCTCCCTGTATGCTAGAAAAACAAAAGGCAATTAAAAAAAAAAAAAAGCCACAGAATGTTCTTTAGCCCAAGACAATCATGCCAAAAATAGCAAAAATTAGTTGCGTTAGCTGAGGAGAAGTTACATTACAGTTTTGCATATTGATATCTACTGAAAGAAGTATGAGTGTTGCTGCAGGAGTTCAGCAGGAATAGAAGCACATTATACTCTCCTGTCACCTGGCTGATAACTAGCTGGGAAATTTGCTGGAGGGGTTGTTTGATCCCACATGGGTGTCGGCGGGAGTGCTGCCCCTGAGTGAAGGCTCAGGACTTATTTAAAGGTACACTGAGCTGCTCAGTTGGGCGCTGGTAATGCCTTCAGTGGCATTTCTCACTGATTAATCACTGCACATTGGTAGAGCTGGAATAAAACTCAGCAGTTCCTGGATTCTGTTCCTGTGGTTAGACCGCCAGATCACAGTGTCCCTCTGGAGGTCCCGGTAGACAATAACAAGCAGACAATAATTTGACCAGAAATAGAAAATGGGGGAAGTTGTAACAATAAATTCATTAGCACAGTAATTACTAAAGTGAAGAGAATTCTGCACATGAAGTAGTTATCCTTTAAAATTACCATCTTAAAAAGAATAAAGTAATATAGGAGTATCAGGCCATGAAGAAAATGAGAATAACTACATCATCTTAGGGGAATTGGCCTACATTTTGGCCTTGGTGGTAAAGATGACCTTGTTTATGTGGAATGTTCATAGCAGAGCCAAGGAAGCATATGAAAGAGGGTTATAATGCCCTGTGACAGGTTATTCACTGTAAGAGATGAAGCTTTAAAGATCTTGGCTCGATTGATGCTAACACATCAACACTGTGCATTGCATGCAGTGGTGGGGTCACTCATCTTGGAGGGTAAAAAGAAATCTGAATATGCAATAATAATTATTCCATAAGAATCTGCATGACATTTAAGTTTATAGTTGCTAATTTTTTCTGTTTGCTGTTAGGGCACAGTTCAAGGGTTGACTTGGGGCAGCCTTTCTGTCGTGGTGGGTCTGTCCCATTTCTGCAGCTCCACGGCTGAGTTCCAGGGTGGGGGCAGTATAGCAGGCATTTTGAGCAAGTCACAAGTGTTTTTACCAGTTATACTCACGTACTACACTAATGAAGTAGCTGTAGATGGCAAGATAAGACCTTTAAAAAAGAAACATAGGAAAAACTGTACTGTCACTAGCAAAGTAGTGTGACAAAAAAAAATCACACATATTCTGGAAAAGTAAGGGAAAAGTAGAAGAAACTGCAGAAGGATTGACATTCAAAGCATAACATACTTCAACCTGAGTTAGAAATGCCCAGTAGATTTTTAAAGCTGTATTTCTCTTATAGTTGTGTTTCTCTTCCGAGCTGTTGGTTACACTGCAGCATGTACCTGAACAGCTGACAGATAATTCAGATATGGCTGTAGCAGCAGCAGTGAAGCTACAGTGTATGGTGGGTTGCATCTCCGGTGGTACCTACAGAAATGTGTAAAACCCTGTCTCATATCTACGTGTGGTAATTGTCATTTTTCAATGTCAAGGTCAAGAGTGTAATCAGATCAGCAACATGGTGTGTTGTCGGTGTTTTAATTTGGAGACGTAAGTGTTTAACAGCAGTAGTTTGAAAATGGGTCATTACAGTGTGAAATTTGCTCAGTTTTTTGTGAACTGTGGTTATTTAAATATTGATATTTGCATAGGATCATTATTCATCTTAGACAAAGCAAAGGAGGAAGAGCTGTTTCTAATTTGTGTAATCTCAGTAGCCATCCAACTTCTTGGCACCATCTTCCTCATTAAGCCTTAATAGAGGGTGTTGAATTGTTTCAACACATTTGCTACATCATTCAAAAATGCTGCCCAGATCAGGCTGATAGTATATGCAATGGCCCTTGCTACAATAAAAATAATCAAGGTAGGGGTAAATATAGTGTTACTGCCATTATTCCATATTTAGAAAGTATCTCTCACTTCATATAATGAAAAAAAAACCCAAAAACAATTCTGAGCTCCTCAGTATATGTACTCTTTGCTGTTTAAGCATTTTTAATCTGCTCTTGACACTGCATGAATTAGTGGTTATTAATAAATACATAGGAACAGTATACATCCAGAAAATTCAATGTACATGTAAACATAAAATCATTATCTCTTAAAACTGCAGATAGGGTTTCCATTTACTTTGAATGATCATCCTTTGTCATTGGCAAAATCAGACTGATGTGAAGAGTTCCTGTGATGAAGATGTACACCTGTCTAGTTATTTTTTATATAATAGGTATACAAAATTAGAATGTAATTCCACAAAATTACTTTCTCTGTTTTTCAGGATTTTAATAGACTAGGGACGAGACTGATTTCCCACTGCTTTGTACTTTTTGTAGTTATATAAATTGTTGTATAGTATGTACAAAGTGGATATAAAATGCTACCATTCTGTTTTGACACATGCACAAAATATGCACAAATTATTATAGATGTATTAAATTTGAATGATAAGAATATTTATCTGTGTGGAGATCATAACTTGTCTAAATAAGGGCTCCTGAAGGACTGTTCATTCAGGTCACTTGTCACATGGGACATATAGCTGTGGGCTACAAAGCCATGTGCTTTTTGTTGTCATGTCTCTATGTTCAGGATTACAGCAGGTAAATCCTCTGACCACGTCTAGAAATCTGGTGGCCTTCTCAGTAACAGAAACAGAGACCTCTGCAGTGATGCTGGAAGGGCCTGATTGGCTGCGTATAGTCCTGTTTCTGATCTGTATCTCACTGTCAAGATCTGTAATCAGCATCTGTAAAACAAAGGATCCAACCAGACCTGGATAGCCTGTCTGTTATGTAGTCAGAGCCAGGTAACAAAAGAGAAGTGGAAATTACACCAGCACTAACCCTTCTCTTCCTTACAGCTGTGGTTAATTAGTTTTGATTCCCTGAGACAGCTGTGTCTTACCAGGGGTAAATTCTTTGTCAAGGAAGTGGCCAAGCATCAGACCTCTGTGCTGCGATTCTATATATATTTATTTGGGGTTACCAGGAGTGTCACTTAGCACAGATACTGAAAACAAACCCTAGGGTGTTCAAGATGGTTATGTGTAATTTTTATATGTAGCATGTGATTCTGAATAATAATGCTGGGGATACTAAAGTTTTAGAAACGTTAAGTACTTATTGTGTATTCAGGAAAACGGCTCTTTGTTTATAGTTCAGTTCTGTAAAAATATTTCAAAAAACCTTATTGGGAACATAAAACCATAAGTTGAAGATCCTAAAATGATGGATTTCACACTTTCTCTTTTCTGATGCACTTAACAATCTGCTGAAGACCAGCGAATGGACAGCAGAAGAGCAGTAAAATTGCAGGGGCAGCAGAACAGCTTTAGACACATTAAGATGTGGGAGAGAATAAGGAGCAGGTGCTTGCCTTAAGCCACAGCATTGCTCGGAAGCCACACATTGTAAACTGAGTTCACATCGCATGGCCACAACAAGGCACGGAATTGACTGAACATACGACCAGCCTTGCTGTGACAAGGAATTAGAATGCAGACAAAGGATGCTGCAATCTGGCCAGGAGCAAATGAGATTCATGATGGCTGCCTCTTGAGTCCTGCAGGAAATTCATCAAGAGCAGGATGCCAAATCTTCTATACCAGCCTTTGACCAGAAGTTCGGGCAACAGTTTTGCAGTTGATTGTTGTTGATTATTTAATTCATTTATCTCTTTTACATTTTCTTAGGTGCTGTCTTAATTAACCATACTTCCATTATGGCCAGAGGAAGGAGTAAGAGTGAATAAGTTTTTCTTGACCAAAAATGAAGAACAAATGAGGCTTCCCAAAAATTTTAATATGCATGGGGCAGACTGAGTTTGTCAGCCCGTACTCTCAGACTTTCCAAACCTGGCTGCTCCCATACTAAAGAGCTTTCTTGCTGAAAGCAGCTCTGGTTTGGGTATATCAGGGCAAGCCATTCTTGTCCCAGTGAAAATTTATCAGTATTTAATATTCAGATACACATGGAAGCAGGAACGAGAATGCAGATCTTCCCTTCTTCCTTACAAGTAAGAGAAAGCCCCGGGTTAGTTTCCCCCTGGCTCTGAAATGCTCTTTGTGTTTCAGAAGTGCTGACAGCATGTGCTTTAAGAATGTCCATCAGAAGGACTGTAACACAAAAGTTCATAAACTGATTGTTAGTGCTGGCCTATGAGAATCAGTGAAATGAGCTCAAACTCAAGTGACAATGGATTCTGGCTTTCCCAAATCCTGCTTAAATTAATAGATCCTAAACCATGTCTTCTGCTTGGGGTCTGTGGGTAACAAAGAAAGAAATAATTTGGCTGTGCTTCCTAGTGCTTCAACAAGAGCTGAATGCCTTGTTCAATGAAGACAAAACTGCTCCAGAAACAGCTGTGCAGCTGCAAGGGAATTTGAGACCTACCCTGTCACTATTTTCTTCCATAGGCTCAAATTTTCTTAGACTGTCTTTTATTGAGCCAGTTGTTAATGTATCCAGAGCAGGTAACTAGGAATGTAAAGAATTTTAGTCTTAAAAAATGGGCACTTAAAGGCAGCTTATGCTCTTTGTGGATCTAATTCCCAAGTTGAGACAACAATGCTGAAGGAGTTTTTATGCAGCTTTTCCCTT
Source organism: Sitta carolinensis (assembly GCA_032173965.1). Lineage (NCBI taxonomy): Eukaryota > Metazoa > Chordata > Aves > Passeriformes > Sittidae > Sitta > Sitta carolinensis. The sequence goes on from CM063284.1 coordinate 133,913,642, forward strand.
GAGGTGGGAAGAGCAGTGAAGAGCCACCTCAGGCCCTTAAGCATGTTTCTGAAGCCACAGCTGCTCTGTGCTTCATACAAGACTACCAAGAGATCACTTAGCAGCTGGGGACTTGCACAGCCAGCCTGCCTGTGCCCGTGCCATGTCCTCTCTTGGCTCTGTGCCTGCTGGGGAACAGTTGTAGGAAGCTCCTGCTGAGAGCAAGCTGAGAGCTCTTGCTCTCATCACGAGCAGCAGATTTCATCTGGCTAGATCCCAGATGATGGAAGGTAATCTGTTGCATTCACTGCAGTTTTTGACTTCTCCTCATCTGCTATTGAAGATTGTATCAATAGTTTTGCAGCCCTAATTTGTAAGTGATTTGCACTCCAAGTCGTGGGAACAAATAATTCCATGCGTAACTTAGAAAATGTGGCCTGTGGAGTCTATTTGCAATAACCATATTAGTTAAATTACGAGTGTGATTAACTGTAAGAATGAATGTGCTTTCACAAATACCAATGCAATTATTTCTGGTAATTTATTCTACTCCTTACAGTATGGCTGCAAGTATCTGAACTAGTGTTTTTCAGATAATATATTCCATATTTTGTGCTGGGGACTTGGGAGAAATTTCTTTTTGCTAGGGCAATTAGCTTATACTAATTTGGAGAACATTTTCAATGTTCTTTATTAGAGTTCAGGAAATGGTGAGTAAAACGATTTTGATTGTAGGTACTCAACAACATAACAACAAAGTACACTTCTAAGCTCTCATTTCCAAATCTTTTCATTTGGTAAGGATTAAAACAGCATGCATAACACGAGTGTATAAGTATATATAGTTTAGATATAGTTTAAGATTATAAAACCAACCCCCACTTTTACAATGACACCAGTTAGTTATTTCTGAGTAAGTGGTGCATTCCCAAGTTCCCAATTTAGCTAGAAGTTAGTGTTGCCTTGATTGGGTTCATTCAACTGTATGCTTCTCTTGTCAAATATATTTTCTGAAATTATCTGTCTTGAAAAAAAAAAACAACTTTAAATCATATTTTTGTTTGTTTGTTTTGATCTGTGTCCAGTATGGAATGCAGCCACATGAGTAGTTGAATTAACACAAGAGAGGAGGTTTCGATTTCCAGGCAGGAATGAGGGTAAATAGTTTGGCTTTGGTAGAGTAAAAAATCATTCCTTATCAATACAAAACCCCTAAAATTCCCTATATCCATAATTCCAACAGATATGACCTTCAGCCAGATGCTCTACCAGCTACAGCTTGGAAGTACAGCACCAAAGACTCTTTCTTTGAGCTGAGTAGCTGCTTTGAGTGTTTGTTGCTGCTTGAAACTTTTTAAATTTTTTAACGCTGAATTTATGAAACATAAATTATGGATGGCACAAATATTATCTTTGCTTTTAAATTGTTTGAGGAATTGTAGGATTATTTTTGATTTATTAACATTTTTCTAGGGACAACTATATTGCTAGTATTGGGGACAATCCAGTAGGGATATTTCCCGTGTATTATTATATGTAATATATATATCAAGTTTTATCTGAAAGAATATTCATGGCAAAAGTAGTGGCTCAGGAGTCACACCACCCAGATCTAGGTCTCCTGTTAATTATATTCCAACTTGCAATTTTGCTTTAAAATCTTCAGTTCTTACTTCAAGGAGCATCAACATCATGATTAGGAGCTTTATTGATGAAAGGGCAGCTCTTTCTCTTTGGAGACCTTTTGAGAGCACTGCCTGTTTCTATTGAAAATTGGGAAATAGTTATTCACAAAACCTCCTTTCAGCCCTCCTGAAATTCTGTGTTAACATCAAAATAATTACTGTTTACCACTATACAAAAGTTGGCTATACTACACAGGCCTAATTTACATGTGTATCAAAGTTATGTCTTTGTGTTCCTGTTGTCATGTAAACCAGACCACTTCTTTCAGTTAAAATGAATGTGGGAAAGTCAATCTGCTTTAAATTAAGTTTTAGAGGGATGCTATGAACATGTGTGCCTCTGTGAAGACTTGAATGGCAGTTGTACAAGTTCTGCCTTCAGTAAATTGATGTACAATGGATGTGTTCATTTTTTAATTATTTTCTTCTACAGTGAAGGCATACAGACTTATGATTCTAGTTCAGAAAAAAAAAATCTCCTTTACAAATTAATAAAAGTTACTATATAATCCTTCACATATTACATAATCAAACATATATTTCTCACAAACTCCCAAATCTTTGAAAGATGTATGAAGATACTGAAGAATCATGCAAGATGGAGATGTGTTGGAAAGGAAGAAACAAGAAAGTCCTATAAATATGACTATTTAGCCAAAGATGCTAAGAATGCAGAAACTAGAAGAGACATTGAAATGAAAGCAGTGTTTGTTTGAATGTTTATAGAACAGCTTTGGCTGACCAAGAGTCTTTCTCTCTTTGTTAGGAATGTAATTTACAAGCAGACATACCAAAGCCAGAACAGACCCTTCTTCTCTGGCCTGGCAGGAAATGCCCCCCGATAAGATTTAGAGATTAGAACGTAGTAAAACATGGCAATGTAGCGATTCCTATAGGATGTATGTAAATGTAGAAAATTAGTATTTGATACTAGATTGGTTACTGAGAAAGTAGAATATTCAACATAGAAAGAGGTAGAAGTCATTGTAAAAGGAGAGCTCGTTCTCTTGCTCTTGCCTCTTTTACTCTGTTCTTGGCTCTTACTCTCTTCTCTCCTCTCTTGGCTCTTCACTCTCTTGCTCTCTTTGTTCTCTAGCCTGCTCTGAGCTAACTCTGAGCTGTGCTCTTTCACCCACACCCTATGTAATAAACTTCAAAACTTGACCTCAGAGATCTCGCCTGAGTACTGTCCCGACTGTTCTGGCACGTAACAGCTCTCACAGAGATGTTCTTTTAAATTTGCATTAGAGACTTCATCTTTACACTAATGAATCGAGAATGACCATCATTCAATGAGGCAGAATGAAAATGAATGCTTACTCATCAAAAGCATTCTTAGAACAAAAGAGTAATATCCTGTGGGGTTTCAGAGATGCCCATAGTTGCCTTTCACATGCAACAATGATGCAGCCTACCTTTTTCTACAAAACTACAGCACAATATTTTCCTGGCAGTTTGTGGGAATATTTCTTTGAAATGAGTGTGTGTATTTTAGAACAACTCTGGGCCACTGTTGGAAGTCAGCTGCCAGCTTTTGTTAGTTGAATATAAATAATAAACCAGCAGGCACTCTGAACAGTGCAACCAAAAGAAATTAAATTGTTGATTTCTGACCTTCATTTTTCATATGTTGTAGTAGCCTGGTACCTTTTTTATTTGCATTTCTTACATCAAGTATTGATGGGCATTTTTAGAAGTAATTTTGATGCAATAAGATTTATTTTTTCATTCTACTGGGTGCTGAATTAATTTTGGTAGCTGAAGTTCTAGAGGAAAATTATTACTTCTATTTTTATTGCTATTTGTATGTACTGATTAAAAGTGATGGTTTTAAGGAATATGTAGAAGGCTTGTAATAAGCAATATGATTTGAACCACTCATGATACTGCTGTAGGAATGTCACTCTGCTGCTAAATATTGCAGAGTTATTAATCTGTCTTCACAAGGAGCCAGTGGTTTTCAAGGTAATTTTGGTGTCTAGTTCCCACTTCACTTCATTTCCCATGTTCTTTATCTGACCTAATATTCCTCCTGACTGAGGGGCCTGGGAGACTTCAGCTACACTGCACACTGCATAACTGTCACTGCAGTGACAGCGAGTGCACACACTGAAATTAAGGTCTCTCTCCCATTCCCTGTCCAAGGTGCAGATCCTCTTACTCTAAGCCAGTCCCTGTGCTCACACATTCCCCAGGGGTGTGATAGTCCTCATCCCAAGAGAATCTTCTCCTTTTGCTCATTTCCTTTTTCAAATCCCTAAAGCTTCACCAACCTCAGAGGTCCAGAAGTTCTTCTGACCTCTGTACACGATGAAGCAGAGAAGGTGTAACAGGTACCAGATGCTGCAAACTCCAGAAGGAAGTTGAGTCCCTGATATCTTAGGATATTGGATATTACTCTACCCTCATTGTATCAGTATTAAAGGATTGTTATTATTTGTTTTAAAATATTTAAAGTTCTTGCTCTTTTATAATGTCAGTGTATTGCACATGACTGTGCTGCACTCAGAGGTTTATAGAACAGATTAAAAGAAATCAGTATGCAGAATTCCTTGCACCATTGCAGGGAACAGCATTTAAAACAGAAATGACATAGAGTGGCTGTCTTAGTCATGAAAGAAAAACAGGCTTCATTCCCACTCATTTCAAACAGTTGAGGTCTTGATCAAAATACCTACACTAAAATGCTATTATATTGAGTATTTTTTCCCTCGTCTGATATCCAGACATCTGTCACATTGCTGTTTTTACAAATAAAATGAAACTATGCAAATAGAAAAATTGTTATTCTTGGAGGTGATAATAAAGTTTCGTATTGTGCATAAAAATCAATACTATGTATTTTAAATATAAATTTGAATTTAAATAAATTACTATCCTCACTAATGGATATATCTAACTTGATTTAGGAGATAATGACCAAATGTTTTTAAAACAATAATTCATCTGAATTAGAACATTTCTCTGTGGGTTTTGACATCATGATAACATTTTAATTAAGTTCCTAAGAGGGATTTATTCATCCAGGGAAAATATATTTTAAACATGCTAGACTATGGATTGTTTAAATCTGGTTACCTCTGTGGGCAGACTTATGTTGTCTGACCTTGGGAAGCAGGCACTGACAGAACTAAGATCCTGTGAAAGAGATTTATGATGCTGTTTGCCTGTTACTAAAAAAATTGATAATTTTTAAATAGAAGTTTTGTTACAGGTCATTAATTTGTGACTCTGAGTGTTTGTGTCACATGGAGCAAGAGTGTGCACGGTTGCCCAGCTGTGGCAGCACAGTGGCATGGGGGCTTCTCTTTTGTCTCCAACAGAAGCAGGGGGCAAGAAGCTGCGGAGCACCGTGCAGAGGAGCACGGAGACAGGGCTGGCCGTGGAGATGAGGAACTGGATGACTCGCCAGGCGAGCCGGGAGTCAACGGATGGGAGCATGAACAGCTACAGCTCCGAGGGAAAGTAAGCAGCATTTACAGCTGTGGTTTCCTGATGTTTCTCCCTGAAACTGGGGGATGTTTCTCCATGAAACTGGTCGTTAGAGAGAAGCACAGTGAGTGCCATAGGTCCTGTTCTGTCAGAATTCCCTTCACAAACTGGTGTCTTTGGTGGACTAAGCCTAAGTCTTCCCCTGTGACTGAAAGAGTTTACAGTTGGTGCAGGAAGGAGGAGGATCATTTCTGCTGTGCCATGAGAAGGGCACATGGGTGGGTCAGGTAGATTATCATCATTGAGGTGTGTCAGGAGGGGAAGCAGGTGCAGTACACCAGGTAAAACACAGATATGGACAAGTTCTGTTCCGAAAACTCCTGGCACACGTCAGGGCTATGCAGAGCAAAGCATTTCCAGAGCATTTCCTAGTGTCATCACTGGGCTCAAGAGTTTTTCAAAGATTCTGCTACTTTTAACCTGAAGAAATAATCTGGGTGGAAGTCTGTCATGTATCATGGTTATCATAAAAGCCCAAGTTTAAAACTTATATTTGAGACATTACCCAGAAAAGTCTTATTGTAGGTTGATTTATTAGTGGTGTTCACAGTACTGGACAATACATCTGTGCTGCACAATGTATCTTATGTGTCCAAGTTGATGCACTTTAAGCATTTGAGATGGACATTTCTTAATGATTGGACATTACAAATTTCATTAGTTCTTGTTGCTCTGTAATGGGTCACATAATTTATGGCAAGCATTTTAAGTTACTTTGGCCATTTGCCACAAGGGATTTCAATTCTGTTATTGAATACATGTCATTCTCAAAGATGTTTTTAACAAAATATTTTGAATGAATGGCGATTTTGAAAATAGCAACCAGTATTTGGTCTAATGTCATCATTTCACTGTGTACATTTGATATTTAGCCATTGAATTCACAGTAACTGAGAAGTGTGAGCAATTTAACCTTCATGACTAAGTCAGTGGTAAGGGCGCATGTTATTATCTTAATGAACTGGTCTCACATGAATACTTTGATAATTAACAGTGGTCTTTAATGCATTGGAAAAGGAGAACATGATGGTAAGAATATAAATTTGGAAATTACTGAGGAATAATGCTTTCTTTACCTGTTTATATGCTGGAGGCTAAATTGCTGCTTGTTGAACACTGATATTTTGAAAATTACAGTAATTGTTATGTAAGTTCCTTACATAAGTTCCTTAAGTACTACCAAACCCACAAACATTAAGTGCAAAACATCTAGAAAACAAAAAACAAACCCGAGCCAAAATGCAACAAAAAAACAACCAAACAAATAAAAAATACAAACAAACAAAGGGGCAAATTTAAGTGTATTTTATGTTGGTTTCTTTTTCAATATTATTTCTAGTTTGATCTTCCCTGGTGTGAGATTGGCTGCAGACAGCCAGTTCAGTGATTTTCTGGATGGACTTGGTCCTGCCCAGCTTGTAGGACGACAGACTTTGGCAACGCCATCAATGGGTAAGTGTTTATGTCCTCTAGATATGGTATATTCTATTTGGTCAAGTAACTGGAACATAAAATTCATCTAGATTCCCTTTAAATATGGATTTTTCTTGTGGTTTTGAACAACTCTGTTAAGACCAAAGCTGTAATCTCAGCTAGAGTTGAATGTAATCACAGATGCTTATGAGGACATGCAAAAGTAGAAATTTGCTTTGAAAAATTCAGCTTTACCTTACCTTGCAGTCTTTACTTCTTCTTCAGTTTTCCATCTTTAAAATGGGTCTAATGAGACCAAACTTTTCTCCAAATCACTTGGATAATATTGTATAAAAATTGGTAATTTAGGTGCAAAATAGTTGTTATTGTGTTTACAGGCTTTTATATTCACAAGTTATCTTTTCATAGCTTGTCTTAAACTAGAGGCACAGTGAAGCAGTTTTACAGAGCTGCTTTGTATTAATTCACTTGCTGCCTTTTTTTTAATATGAAACTCTTAAGAAATAGAAATTAATTTGAAGTAATAGAGGCATGGAAGATAGGAGACAAGGTGTTATTGCAGAGTTTTTAAATTGTTTACTAACATAAACAGCAGTGAAGAGGGTCAATATTAAATTATAGTGTTAAAATCCAGATCATACTTATTGATGGAAAACAGATGATACAAGTCACCACACATTCATCCTAGAAATTTTGTCAACATTTCATATATTAAAGTAATTCTGAATTACAATGCTGGGATTTCTTTTTGTTATCTAGGAGATATTCAGGTGGGAATGATGGACAAGAAAGGACAACTGGAAGTAGAAATAATCCGAGCCCGTGGCCTTGTTGTAAAACCAGGTTCAAAGACACTGCCAGGTAAGGAAGAAAAACTTAAGTAACAACCTTAGCACAGGGCCAGGGGTTGGACTTAATGATCCTAAACGGTCCACCTCAGTATATTCTATGATTCTAATAATAGCATTCTACCAAAAAAGTCTCTGTCTTTTCTGTTCAGCTTTGTCAACTCGTAACAAATACAAATCTCAGTAGATTACAATGTTGTATACGGAAATGCATACCATCTTGAAATTATACACCAAAAATCAGCCCTGCATCAGGAGCAAATTAAAAATCAGGCTGTCAGAAGACCCAAAAGTAATTTTGGTAATAGCAAAGGCATCCTTAGTTACAGGGTAGAAAGAAAGGTATGTACTGAAGATTTTATGTAGGAGTCTTAGGAATGAAGAGGGAATCAAGAGACATGGAATAGGTATCTACTTGAAAAGTAGACCAATACTTACTCCTTGTTTTATAATCTGGTGTCCTGTAACACTATGTGAAAAGGACAATATGATGATATTTTTAGCAAGCTCTTCTGTAGAAATAGAAATTGTGTCAGTCTTCACTGATTTTCACCTTGCAGATAATTTTAAATTATTAACAATTTGGAGCATTGATTCAAATCTCACCAAAGTCATTGGAAGTCGTGCATTTACTTAATAGGCCTATTTTGCATATTGCACAGTATAAAGATGCTATATAAAGGAATACCTGATTTTTTAGGTCAAAATCTGAATTGTTTCATGGTCAAAAGAGACATACAAAAAGAAGTCAAGAAAAAAATATACCCAAAGAGAAGAGTAAAGAATGGATGTTTTGTATGGGAATAATTGTTAATATTGCTTGTGGAGATTTATTCTTATAAGTTACATATCCTTTAAAAGCAGATTTTTGTGTGTGATAGAAAGTGTGTATGTTACACAAAAGAATCTGGACTTCTTCTTTACCTACTGTTCTTTATTTTCATTCTTCTAAGCACCATATGTAAAGGTGTATCTATTAGAAAATGGAGTCTGCATAGCCAAAAAGAAAACAAAGGTAGCAAGAAAAACGCTGGAACCACTTTATCAGCAACTTCTATCATTTGAAGAAAGTCCCCAAGGGAAAGTTTTACAGGTAATTTGCATAAATATTCTTCTGAACTTGAAATGTCACCTGTACAGTTTGTATTGTATGAGTTTCAAACTTGTTTCAGGCTTCATTTGGCAATAAATTCTCATATTTTATATACTTGCTGAGTGGATAAACACAACAGTAATAGCAATTTATGCAAGTAAAACCTGAGTATGCCAGTACAAGTGAGCAAAAGTGAGTTACAGATTATTTTGCTTCTGCAATATGTATAGGCTTCTCTCACTGGGTTTTCTCTGGTGTCATGGATAACTACTGTTTGTGCCCAGATAATTTCTGTCACTGCATCATGATCAGTATACACAGAACTAAACTGTGTCAGCAGTCAGATATTTCGTTCTTTACTATAATTAAATAAACAGAGATTTTTGACAAATCAGATTAAAGCTTTTGACATTTTTTCTGAAAGTTTTCTATTTTCTTGTTTCTTTTCCTAACAGATAATTGTTTGGGGAGACTATGGACGTATGGATCACAAATCCTTTATGGGAGTGGCACAGATACTTTTAGATGAACTGGACCTGTCCAACATGGTGATTGGGTGGTTCAAACTTTTCCCTCCTTCTTCCCTAGTAGACCCAACCTTAGCTCCTCTCACTAGAAGAGCTTCCCAATCATCTCTTGAAAGTTCAACAGGACCTTCGTATGCTCGCTCATAGCAGCTGTGAAACTGTTGTCATAGCAACCAGCGTTTCAAAAGAATAAAATTACAGGTCGCAAACCCTGGTAACACTGCATGCTTAATGTTGTCTTCTGAGCCTGTTTCTAGGGCTGCAACGCGATCCTGTGTTCTCAAGGAAGTTGCACACATTGTGCCCTACGGAAGGCCCTCAGGTGATGGACTGAAATCATGAAGTACTGATAGGTTTGGAGTTCAGGGACTCAGTTTTGGTCCAATCTGAAGCCATGGACTAAACTAAAAAAATCAATCTGTTTCATGCAACAAAAGTCCTTTTCAATGGCATATCTGTTTTGTTGCTCCTGTTTCTTTATTTATCTGCCTTCCCCTCCTAAAGTTTGGTTATGCCACAGAAATGGAGTTACCCTCCCATGAAGCCACGTTACAAGTCAGTGAATTAGCAGACAGTGGAAGAAAAGAAGAATCTAAGGATGCTGGAAGAGTCAACTGGCACTTGCAGCAGTTGCTTGAGATCGGAAAACTCTTCATATTGAAAAGGTTCAAGACTTAAAGTGGCGGCTTCATACCTCCAGCTGTTCACACAGTGAAACCCCAGACATGATGGACTCTCTGAAAAATAAAGTTCTGTGGATAATACTGTACTGTATGAAATTAAGAAACTTTTTTGCATGGACACAGATTTAGCTGAACACTTAAATTATTTTCTTGGGGCTGCAACTTGCAAAAAAAAAAAAAAATCAGCCATTTTCAACAGTTTATATTATTTTTAAAAATAAATTTCACTAGTGCATGGTTTTAAAGGGAAGAGAATGCAACAGGGTGAAACAAAGACACACCACGTTTATCATTCTTTAAACCAGTCATGGTCTGTGTTTTTGCAGACTTATATTAAAAATAAAAAATAATTTCTAGCAAATATTTAAAATCTGTTTATGTGACAAGAAATAAGTGTAATATATTAAATTTATTTAAATGTAAAAGGTACAAGCCTTGTAAAGTTCAACATACTGTGCAAATTGTACACTTCTTTTACCTCCTTCTTTCTCTATCTCTCCTCCCAGTCTCCCTTCCTTTTGCTCTTTTTCCCCTCTACCTCCCAGGATGATCAGCATATTCTAAAATGGCTACCTTTTGACTTATTGCTGTCTTATGCCCCATATTTGGTTCAGGGTTGCAAAATTCTGAATTATTTCTGAATTACTTGAGAAAAATATTGTTTAAGAGCTTACTTTTTTTCAAGCATGTTGAAAAGGATTTTGCAACATGGCTTGGGAGTACATTAATGTAATTCAGCATGTATTTGATAAAGAAGATATTTGAACTTTTGCAATTTATTGTACAGTGCATGATAACTTATTTTCATTTTTTCTCACCTTCAAATTGAATTCTACAGCAAAATACTGGAATCATGTGGCCATTGTAAGATGTCTTCAATAAATTTGTTTTCAGCACCAGCATCTTTCATTCAAAGACTGAACTATTATTTCTTGAAGGTTTTCGGAAAGAGGAAAAATTAAGTACCTCATTGATTTTTAGGAAACAAATTTAAGCACTTTTATTTGCACTAAACCAAATTGATTACTACATTTTGGAAATAACAAAAGCAACAAAGGTTACAAATCCATACGGTTCTTCTGCTGTAAAGTTCAATTTTCATAAATTACATTTGCGTTGCAAAAGACATAATTGGGTAATATCAGTCTGGAAAGTATCAGTCTTTGTAAAATAAGTTCGTAAAATAGCCTTAAAGAAAGCTTATCAGTACCACTCTGTCACCTATTTGACACCATTGCCAGAACCTCACTGCAGTTAATGGAGCTTCAAAACCCTGGGTTTTGTAGCAGACAGTAACTACCGTTGGGTGGTGCTGCAAGTTCAAACTTCTCAATAAGTTATGTTATTTAAAGGGAATGTAACTGGCTAACGTTTAATAACAAAATATCCTTCTTTCTTTCTTTCTTTTTTTTTTTTTTTTTTTTTTTTTCCCTGGGTCTTTGTATGCCTTTAATACCTACTTAAGGTTTAATATAGAAATCTTGCAATAATTTTTGAAGTACGTTACATTTACCTTTATGGCCACGAAGAATTATTCTGATTTTATTTTAAAATCTATTGAAATTTCCCATTAACAAATTGTACATGCCTCTTAAGAGGGAAAAAGTAATAACAGTATCACTTATAATGCCTTTTACTTTGTGCAATATCATAGAAAATGAGATTGTGTCTTGTCTGCAGAGTTTATATAATGGATTATTAAGTGAATAGACAGACTGGTAAAATTGTATTTAATGAAATAATTTAGACACCCGTCTACCAGCAGCAAATAAATAATACTAACATGCAGTCTACAATATCCCCTAGGATATTAAACAAAAATACATAACCATTTTCCTGACACTGTGAGATGTGCTCACACATTCTTGTATGCATAGTCCTCTATAAATTATGTCAAATTTTAAAATCAAGGACATGACGCATGGAAGGTTTGTACATAATTGTCATTATGCAGTATTTATTTTGAAAAAAATTAATGTATTTTTTTTAATTTTCACACGTCTGCAATTCTACTTATGGTTTAGTCATGTAAATAGTACTATTCCAGTGATCACTGCTGTCTTGTAAATAGTACGTTTTAAAAAGTTAAAAGGAATTGCAGTTGGGGAAAAAAAAAAAAGGGCAGATTAGGCCTGTAATGAACACCAACTAATGTAAATCAAACTCATTCTGGTGATGGTATTTAACACTTTAAATAAAACATTTTCTTTACAGAATCTGTGTTCAGGATTTTGTTGCTTTTCCCTAAGGTGGTCAGCAGCATCCTTCCACACCCTTTAGTGGAGCGGGTGGCAGCTGTAGGACAAGCGCGCCTTTCTTCTCCGGCAGGGCTGCGGGTGAGGTGCTGGCTGGAGATGCCGCGCTCACTGCCAGGTGTGCCCGTCACTGGCCTCTGCTGCCCTCGGGCTCCGCTTGGCGACAGTGCCCGGCCCCGGGGATGGAGCTGGCCCAGCTGGCAGCCCTGGCTGCGGGACGTGCTCCTGCTCCAGTGTCACCAGCGCAGTCAAACGTGCTGAGACCGTGAAGGGCTCCCATCGGCTGCTGTGGAGTGGCTGCACCATCCAGTTAGAATTCCACCCTATCCCTAGATACCACCTAATATTAGCTGCCTTTTCTTTTCAAGAGCAGGGTGCAAATGAGGACAGGATGCCCACCTGACGGTGGTGGCTGCAAGGGCTCATGCAGCCTCTGCTGAAGGGAGCAGTGGTGCAACAGCTCCACAGCGATGAGAGGGTGGGTGGAGATGGGAGAATAGAGAATTTATCTCTACCTGACCCCTCAGAGGCAGCATCAGCACAGGCAGTGGTGACTGGGCAAAACTTGAGCACTTACGACTTAGAAATTTACTGAAGAGTGAAAGGCTGGCTGGCAGGTTGCACAACAAAATGTGTGTATTTATTTCGAGATATGAGGTGAAAGAAGCACTGCAGTACTGTCATGAGACAAAACCACCAAAAAAGCAAGCAAATGTATTTTGGACTGAGCAGTTGTGGGAACTGTGAAGATGGGATCTCCATTTGTTGCACTGCATCTGCAAGTGGGTTGCTGGAGGAACAGACCAGATTTCTGGTGTGTTAAACCACTAATACCCCAGCAGGTCCCTCTTTGGCTGATGCTGATATTGCTGCTGCAAAGGTGTCAAGGCAGGCAAGTCTCTGGGAGGGAAATGGACTATGGGGGCAGGTGAAGCTGCCCCATGCCCCAGAGCACATCACCTCCAGCCCTTTGGTGGAGTGGGCAGCAAAACACCTCCTCCCACAGCTGAACATGAGACCTTGTCTGTCTTTGGCACTTGTTAGAAATATACACAATTACACACGGCAAATCATTGATAAGGCCCTTTGTACTGACCAAGAAAGCTACAACGTATATTTTTCTATAGGGTCCTATTCTCTGAGGCAGTTTCTCAGGATTGCTTGCTGTTTCCCCTCTCCAATTTCTTCTTGTCTATGTCCCCTTAATTTCAAACCAAACAAAACTAGATCATTTTCATATTAACAGTACCACTTTACTCATGACTAGTAAACATTGGCTCAGATGGCTGATTCATCTGGTTATGCTGGAAAAAGTTTGTGCCAATAAAAAATGCAGTAAAACACCATGATGACCTAACAGTGGGGCTTTTCTGCTTCCATGCCTTTACTTCAGATTTACAAGGCGTAAGTAGCAGGATGTTTGCCATGTTGAGAGTGAGCATGGGGCCAGCACATCCTAACCAGCACACCATTGCATTCTCACAGGTTTCCCACTACCATCAAATATCTGTTCACAACTGTATAATAATTAAAATGTAATAATTTTTCTGTAGAGATTTAATAGTGCATAAAAGGTAACAAAGTAATAGGTTTCATAGCTTCCTTACAAAGTTAGATAATTCTGTGTGGGAATCTAGAACAGTTTGTATTTCTTCCCTTGGCTCGTATCTGCAATTTTCACCTCTCTGATACCCAAGCAGCAAAGAGCAGACACCACAGCTGTAGATATCATAATCGGCTTCCAATTGTGACTATCCTCTCTGTCCCTTCCTTGGTAGGAATTTACAGCAACACTTCACCAGGAGCAGGCAGCAATGCAAGAAAGAAGATGCACATGTGCCCAGCAAAGACTGGTTCACCATCAAAGGACAGTGTTATGGAACCTAGCTTAGCTGGCAAAAAAAACAAAAAACCACAGCTATCTTCTACTAACACCAAAGATAAATTAACTGCTAGAATTATTTGCTTAATACCTGCCTATTTTTGATGTCTTTGTTTAGGATGGGATGAGTCACGCTGGGGACATCAGATTCTGTTCTTCTCTCTCCATTGGCCACAGAGGCAGAAAGTGATGACTGGCTTGTGTCGAATGTCTGCCTTCACAGCAGCTGTGATTAGGAGAAGCAGGTCCAGGCATAGTAGCCAAAAATAAAAATTATTCCATAGTTCTTCAGTTGCAAGACCTATCTGCACTGCCTGTATAATTATCAGGATTGAGGGCAGCAGGCAGACAGTAACTGATGAAGGAGGAAATGGGTGTGAATTAATTTCCCAGATCTGACACACTGTCATGTCAGGTCACTCCTCAGCCCAGCCCCAGGGAGAAAGAGATGAAGCCATACTAATTAAACCACAGGGCACTGATGCCCTAAAATATGACATGAGGTCACATGGAAAGGAAACAGCATCCTAGATCTGCAGATCTAGAGAGTGCAGGGCACAGGACTAAGGAAATATTTGTCATATGAGCTTGTCCTCTGTGTCTATTCCTGTAACCAAGAGCAGTTTAGTAAGTGCTATCCAAAATGTACATATTATGGAAGTGATGTTGGCATGAAGATGGAAGGGGTGAGTGGCACTGGATGCCATTAATTTTTTAGACATGGAGGTTTAGGATACCTTAATGAGGTGGGAACAGGTTTGGCACTGGTAGAGTGTTTCAAGCACAAGACACACAAGTAGTGGCTGAAGTCACTTGGCTTGTTCAGCTTGGAGAAGGATAAGGAGTGACTCCACCACAGTCTAAAACTTCCTCCTGGGAACCAGTGGAGGGGAGTTGCTGATCTCCTCTTTGGGGAGCAGTGATAGGACATGGCAAAATGGAATGGAGTTGCATTGGTCGAAGTTCAGACTGAATATTAGGGAAATGCTTTTCAACCGGAGGGTGGTCGCTCACTGGAACAGGCTCTCCAGGGAAGGGGAAGCAGTCATGAGTTCAAGGAGTGTCTGGATAATGCTCTTAGTCACCTGGTTTAGGTAGTCCTGTGAGAAGCAGGAAGTTGGACTCCATGCTCCTTAGGGATCCCTTCCAACTTGAGATATTCCATGATTTCTTTGGACAGCTGTTAGAGCTTATGTAAGAGTTGTTAGTCAAAGTCTTTCTGTCTAGATACAGTTTTCGGTAAAGGAATGACCAGTATTTTAAAGATGATACGTATATTAAGGTGACACCATTCGCTGAAATTAAAACATACCAAAACACCAATACTTGCTAGGCCAAAACTCAACCAGTAGGTTCTTCTATTCTGTCAGTGCAACTGACACATAAAGAAAAGGGCCACACTACCCTTGCCAGTGCATGTTAGCCTAGTTTGAATGCCAATAGCAGCCAAAGTTATTATCCCTTTGATGAGAATTGAAAGAGATTTAGGTAATACTTTAATTTAGGGATTAAATAGTAATGTGACATTATTGAAGTATCTGATATTTTATTGATATCCATTCTGATCCCCCCCTTTTGTTTCTGGTTAATTAGTATTTTAGCTTCAACATTCCTGAATACTGGCAAGATGGGGAAGAGTCAGTTATATCAGGTACCATCTCTCAGGGATCAGCACATTGAGAGTTCTGCTGCTTGTGTAGCAACTCAGTTAAGAAGTTTGAGGACTTTGAAGTTTCTTCTTACAGTCTCCCACACACTGGAAATGACACAAAGATTTTCTTTCTCTAACAGTTTCTCAACCGATATTCTGATTCCATATGAAATTCTGAGATGTGATTTTGTGTTTTGGAATTTGTACTCAAGAGCTGCTTACTCTCAGATCTGCTAACCTGGCTTTCCAGGCGCCTTAGTTACCATCTGCCACATGCCTGAGGTGTCAGTGCACACAGTTACACAAGCTCATGTACGAACAAATTAGTCCCGTCCTTCACCGTGTTTTGGCTGTACAAACACTGTGTTTTGGCTCAACAGTCTGGGAGCCAGCAGCTCTGAGTCTCTAGGAACAGCCCTGGGGTAGGATGGCAGTTTACCAACAGACAACTTTATTCTTCACTAGCAAAAATACAACTTGGAGAACTGACGTTTTTTTATATATCCTGATGCGCTTTGGCCATTGAAATAAAGTGAGAGCTAAGAAGGGTAGATCTCAGAGTGAGCCAAGAAGCATTTGGGTAACATGAAGGGAACAAAGCCACTTAAAATGCATTTCTAAGTTGTCCCCTAAACCCATGAATCAGGTGATAGACAAAGAAATGTTGAATGGAGATACAGATGTTACATATTCCTGTTGGCACCTTAAACAATCTTAAACAAAACAAAATGAAGCAAAACAATGTTGGCACAGTTCTCAGCTCTGAAAGTTTCATGATGAAAAACTAAAGAAAAAGAACGTAAGAATCCTCATTTTGGATTGCTGCAAATTCTTCTCATTTCTAATCCAGGATTTCTTGTTTTCAATTAGCATGGTATCAGTAAAAATCACAGTATCTGTGCAGCTGTAGGACTGGTTTCTTTAGTTATATATGTTTTACTAAGAGCATATTTTTATATTGTTTTCTTTTCCTGTTTAGGCACAGTTTTTATTTCCTTGTTTTCTTTAAGAACGATCCAGAACCAAAATGCTTCCTTGTAACTTTTCCACATCTCATGCATGTCTGATACTTAAAATATGAGCAGGTGCCTTAGGCAACAGATTCAAAATATAGTTTTCTTGCACCCTCAGCAGCTTTGCTTTCCTAACCAGTGTTAGGAAGTGTCACTTAGTTGTGACTGCTGGGTGTCAACATCAAGCCACAGTTACAGTCCAAGATGGATTCTCAGGCTGTGTTCAGACATCTAATTTAGGTGAAACTGAGAGGGCCAAAATTAAGAGTCTATTTAATTGCACTCACTGAAAAGAGACAGGAGGACCTCCATGGTAACTAATTTAGTAAGGATCCTAGAAGGCCATTTGGAACACTTTTCACTATAGGCTGCATATGAGGTCTAAGGCAGTTCAGCTTTCCAGGTAGGTAATGCAAATAGTTCCTAAAATGAGGACACCACTCTCTGGATAAGATGTAGAAGAATATCAGGTCTTTATTCTCTTCAGTACTTTTTGCTCCCAGAAAACATCTGGGAAAATCTCCCACCTGAGAACAGACTGAAAATGAAATTGAACATTGAAAAAGCAGAAATGTGGGGAAGAGAAAAATGGACCCACTGAAGGTTCTGCATCCTCTCATGCGAACCTCAGCCCTTCAGACTAACACTATGGCTGAGCTTGGCCTCAGTGAGAAGCCATAGTATGAGGTTTGGTCATATTCCTGCTCTCCAACAGCTGCTTGAGTTCCATTTGCAGACAGTAAAGTGGAACCAGCAGGCTGCTGGACTCTACAACAGATTTGTCCTGGTGTCTCTGCCTCCCTTCAGCCTCTGGCTCTCGTTCAGTTAGGTCACATCTGCACTGCTCACTGAAACATGCCAGCTCCATTCTGCAGGCATGGAGACCCAGCAGCATGGCTTGCTTTGCATCCATACACCTGAACTCTCTGCCTTTCTCTTGTCCCTTCCTTGCATCAAATAAGTTTTCCTCTCCTAGATTTCTGGGAACAAGGGCTCACAATGCCACCATAAAGCATTTCCTGGGAGAGTGCTGTCTCCTGTGGATTAAAAGCACGGCAGGGGCCATGCCAGCCATGGCACAGTGAGTGTGGCACAAGCCCGGGCTTTGGGGCATGGCCTGTCCCTGCTTACAGATGCAGCCCTGGTCACCTTTGCATGTGGGGAGGCAGAGCCGAATGAGAGTCCAAGTGGATGAGCAAAGGGTAAATCAGTCCTTTTCAAACTGGGTACACAGCACTTCTTTTGCCAAATTTAAAGCCTGTTCTTTCACTCCATGTGGTCTTAAATAAATCTGTAAATAAATGCAAGTCTGTTAAGGGAGAAAGGCTGAAATCAACAAGAATTTTGAAATTAAAATCTATTGTAAGATGTCCAGGCCCCTGGGCATTGTGAGCAAAATTGGAAGTTTTGGTTTGAAGCAGACAAGGAGCTACTGCAGAGGGTCTAGCAGAGGCCCCAAAGATTATGATAAATATAATCTAAATATCTCAAAGGCAGATGCTAAGAAAATGCTGCCAGAGTGTTTTTGGTGGTGCCCAGACACAGGATGCGCAATGGCCACAAACTAAAACACAAGAAGTACCACCTCAGCATTAGAACTTCTTTACCTTCAGGGTGACAGAGCACTGACACAGGCTGCCCAGTGATGTCATGGAGTCTCCCTCTCTGGAGACTTAAAAAAACTCTCTGGACACATTCCTGTGTCACCTTGCCTTGGCAGGGTATTGAACTGAATGATCTCCAGAGGTCACTTCCAAAAATTCTGTGGTTCTGTGAAACATCTGGGTGATGTTTAAGGACCACAGTGTGCTGCTGCCACCACAGGAGAGATGGGAGATATGGGAGGGGAAAAAGTTGCTAAAAAGCACCACGGCACATGCCCTGCTTCCCATCAGCAGGAAGGGTAAGAGCAATAAGATTCCTGAGATGCTGCAGGAAAAGTAGATTACAGGATCCATTCTCCACTTTTCCAGAAGTCTGCTGTCCTGGCTGAATATTTACCTTGCTGAAGTTGGTCTTACTTGTACAAGTTTGCAAAAGGAGAACAGACTCTTGGTCAGTGAATTAATAATAATTAATATGGATAACATGAATGAACCAAACAAAGTAATTAAAGCCTGAGGAAAAGGCAAAAAAACCCCAAAACACCTGCTAAAGTGTTAATTATTTCCTCTCCATCCCTTGGCTACAACCAGGGTGTTGTCTTGTCTAGCTCAGCACCTGTGATACTATCCCATTATTGTTTCAACAGGTAAAAAACCAAACAGCATGCTGGCTCTTCTCATAAAAGGACATCATTGATCTCAGTATTATAAGCACTCCTAACAATTTTCTGGAAGTAATGCATTTACTCAAACTTCAGGGCTGAAAATGGTTTCTAAGCACAAGAGAAGATGAATTCTTTTGTTAGGTCAGGCTACCCTGCTTCTATCCAAAGAATATCATGTACTTTCTTCTGAAGCATTTAGCAGGGATACTTGTCAAACCAAAGTGAAACAGGAGGCTGGGATCCAGGATGGTGACTCACATGTTTTTAAAGGCCAGCTTTAAGCTTGCTACTGCTCAGTCTTTAAGAATACCAGTGAAATGAGATACCACAAAGATGAGTTGACTTGTTTATAAGTCATCAATTGACACCTGCTTTCTTTCTCAAGTATTCTTATACCCAAATGTGATTTTGTTTTATATTTTACTATGCTATTATTTATTGACTACATGTATCCAGATCATAATATTTAATACATCTCGAATTGTTCATGACAAATTCTTCTTGGGGAAAAAAAAAAAAAAAAGTGATTTCTTGAATAAGGACCAAGAAGAACATGGCAAACTGGATGGAAACAGCTCACAATTCATGCAGAAAAGGAAAGTCAAGGAATAAGTGCCTGACTTGCAAGGCTCCACAATGGGCCATTGTCAATGCCAAATCACATACATCATCTCCCCTGGAAGTGAAGATCTATTACCCAATACTCCGCTGGGGAAGAATAATCTGGAAGAAGCTGTGATGCAGTCATCTCCCACTGAGCTTTCTCTGGAACTTTCCTTTGTTGGGAGAAGAGCTCAAGTCAGCCTCAGAGGAACTACTTGTGGGGGTTGTGAAACCACACAGATCCTGTTGGGAATAAATCCCCAAAATAACTTGGTTCAAAAGTTATAAAGTTAATATGTTAGACAAAATACTATTAAAGTTGTAATTACGTTAAGTAAAAGTTTTAAGTACCTGTTAATGATTCTGTTGTTATTTGCCAAGTGTCTCCTCTGCTGCTCCATCCTCGGGGATGGCGTCTGGGGCCATGAGGAGGAGGGTGGCACCACCAGAGCTTGTATGCAAATAAGAGAAAACTTTGCATGAACTAACCAAGAAGACCCCTAGAACTACGAGCCACCATGAAATGAAAGGGCTTAAATCACATCTATGGGTCGGGAGTGAGGTATAGTTGTCCTCCTGGACCTTTTTGGCTCCTCACCCTACAGAAAAGACATTACCTGGAAGAAGTACCCCTGACCTTAGGGATCATCCTGCTGGGAATTCCTGCAAGGACGGAAGTCCGGCTCTTCCCACATCCCTGCAGTGGACAAAGCTGCATGCCTTCTCCTCTGAGTCACCCCTGGGAACAATGGCGGCATGAGCGCGACCCTTCAGCCCCCAACCTGAGCTGATCCTTAAATAAAGTCATTAAAAAGGAGCAAAATCTCCTGCCCTGTTTATTTCAGATCCCTTGAGATCTTCAGGGATGATGGGCATGGCTGAGTTAGATGCTGATCAGGGTGTAGCTTTGAGACAAGACCTGCCCTCTAATCACTGCTCCAGTCAGCACTGAATTACATTATTATGTTACCAAACCTTTCAGTGCATCCCCTGAGAAGCGCCTTCTGCCAAGTGCTCCACTACCCTGAAGATTGGGACTACTCACGACAGGTAAATAAATTACACATTGGTATCTGCATAAAAGAGGTACATTACCTCCCTCTGTTGCGTATTGAATTATTCAAATATGAATATCCATCTAATATTGGTATCCAATTATGATGGACAAAAGCTCTCTAACAGTTTAAAGTTAAAAAGGGTATGTTTATTGCGATGCTGGGCAGAGCGTGGAATCACAAATTGCTATAGATAATAAAACGATAAAGCCGAATTAATGAAAATGACAATGTATTTTTATTTCAAGACCGAAATTCAGTCGGTTGGTAGCCACAATCAAAGAGACAGCCACGATTCCAAAATCGTAACTGGGTGAACTAAGATTCTAGCTCTGTCCACATAGAGTCTCCCCTTGTTCACAAAGTTCATCTTTGAAGGAGTGGGTTTTATACAGTTTTTCATGCTCGGGGCTAGATGTTCTTTGTCTCTTTGTCTTCTTTCCGAATATCCATGTATTCTACGTTTGTAGAATCGAACATGTCCGGGATGACTTTGTAGTTTAGTGTTTTCTGTCTAGCATTGGAGGAATGCTGTCTCCAGCTCGGATAAGATCATCTTGAGGCAGACAATACCTTACCAAAAAGCTAATACATGTGGAAAACACGTTATAGGATAGATACCGTAGGAATTTCGTTTGCAACAAACAATACCTTAGTACATGTGAAAAACAAGTTTTACCAGAGGAATTCTGCCTGAGACAAACAATGCCTTGCCCAGGAGCTAATACATGTGAAAAACGTCTTACGGGAATAAGAGATATGTAAAGTGGTTTTACCAGAAGTGAGTTACTCTAGCTATCAGTGGCCATTATTGGCCAGTGATAGCTTGAGAGTTTTCAGGGAGATGCCTTCTTGATATGTTAATTTAGAATGGATCCTTTTGTTATAAATGCATATTTTAGCATTGGCTTTTCACAAATGTGAGAATTAATGTTATAAGCATAATGGTTTTTCTATAGTTTTTAGTAGGTTTTTACTGCCTGAATAGATGTATAAGGTTTTTCTTTGCTGTAGTTAGAATTTAAGTGTAGCGTGTTTCAGCTGCCTGAATAGATAACTTCCAGAAGAGGCCCAAGTGACTCTCAGCATTCACCGCTTGTGGAAGAAAGGACCAAAGCCCAAATCAAAAAGATGATAACCGAATAAAAGTGAAATTGTGCTTGATGGACCCAAGGAATGACCATGCAGAGCAGTTCCCGGAAAAATGAATGTGCCTAAGTCCATGCATGAAGACCGGACCCGAGGAGTGACCGTGCAGTTCCTGGAAAAGTGAATGTGCATGAGTCCGTGCATAAAGAACAGGATAAAAAGGGGAGTTCCAAGACACTGGTGTGCTTTTGGCAGCGTGCCAAGACACCCGGTTGCGACCGTATTTCTTTGCTCTATTGTTTCTCCTATTGTCCTTATTAAACATTTTTAAACTTTACCAGGAAAGTGAACCTCGTTTTTCACACTTTGTATAAGCTGCAAGTAAATGAATTAACCAATTTCCCGATCCCTGTGCAAGGATTACACTAGCCTAGGTGGATTTTTTTTTTTTTTTAATATATCATTCTACTGTGCTTTTATCATCTTTATAAAAACATGAATTTTGAAAAATTTATTACACTCTCTAAGCGCACTGCAAAGATCACAGGTAATTACAAAGCTTTTTATTTACAAAAGTATGGAATATACAAAATGCATATTCATAACCCTATCACTTCCTCTTCCCCGCTTCTTATGCTAATTGGAAAAAAAAGCTATTAAGCATGTGTAGTTTGTTCCCTGAAATGAGTCAGGGGTCTATTCTGGGGAGGAGTCACTAGAAATGGGGAAGTAAAATGAGTCTTCCTCATTCTGACCTTTCTACCTTTTCAATGCATATGTGACAAATGACAAACATAGGAAGTCTGCAGCTATCTGGTATCCTTGACATCTATTTACCACATTTTGGTTTTCATTACAAGCACAGCTACATAAACATAAAGTTGACAAGCAATGAGTTATTAGATTCGGCATAGTTTATCTAAGATCGACTTCTGTAAACTACAGACAAAGCTTATCTATCTACTTTATCTAATTCAGCAACTTAAAAATCCTTAATTCTTCGAAATTTGTCTCAGTATCCCTGTGAGAAAGGACTCTTCCAGATTTTTCATCTAATGGCACTGGATGGATTTTGTGATGGTTGATCCCTGTTACAGATTGGGCTCTCTGCCTGCCCTGACATCAGGTTCTATTCCCTGCTGCATGGCTTTGATAAATGCCTAGCCTGGGGTTATGCATGCCCCTTAACTTACCAACACCTCCCCTCTGTTTTAGGGTGCCTTCACCCAGGTACTGAAGCTTGAGGGTGCTCTTCTGCCTGGCAACTCTAAATGAATATGAATCATCTCACCTAATGTCAGATGGTCAGCACAGGCAGTGGAAACAGTACTTTTGAAACATATTTTAGACGTCTCCTTGTCCTGGTTACAGAAGAAGTTTTGCACTATGTCGGTGTAACCCAAAATGGGTATTCTACTCCCCTCTACATAATTTCTGACAATGAAGGGTCTTTTGCAGTAGCTGCCCAATGCATACCTGACACCTCAGGCTACAAGCTGGGTGTTAAATGAGATAAAGGAGAAGAGGCAACCTTTCCAAGCAGGACAGTTTCCTTTTCTTCACAAATGACTCATCTGTGATAGCTCCCTCCCGAGGAAGCACCAGCACAGTCACACCCTTCCCGAGGGGGTCATCTCTGCTAATGGGCCATCACGGACTCAATGGCACCAGCAGAAGGGGCAGATGACTCACAGGATTAGATCATTCCATTGTGAAAATCCCTGCCCCTGGGTGGGGGTGGTACTTACCTTCCCACCTGAACCCGACAGTATATAACTGTGAACTTGGGACATCACTACCACCACTCAATGGATCCAGAGGAGAACCAGAACGTCTACAGGACCACTGCTTTTGACTGCAACCATCACTTCAACAGGACTGTAACACCACCCTACCAACAGGGTGCAAGGTTGTACTCTGGCTTAGTAAGTTTAAAATTCTGGGCATCATTGCATTTATTGTAATCTTTCTATTAAATTGTTACTCCGACCTGAAATCTCTCTTAAGTTAATTGTGTGGGGTTCATTTCTCCCACCGGTTGACATTCAAACCATGGGAATTTGAGTGTGCAAGAAGAAAATGAGTCATAGTTAACTATACCTAATCTTGTCACTGACTATAAAGAGAGTAGCTCAGATGCACATCTAGTCCACTAAAACCCATAAATTGAGTCCTGCTATTGACTCAAATGGGCTTTTGACTAAAGCCTGCTATGTTGCTCTAGCACTGAAGAGATCCCACTGTTCCACTGTGAAGCC
The DNA here is from genome assembly GCA_032173965.1 of Sitta carolinensis. Classification (NCBI taxonomy): domain Eukaryota; kingdom Metazoa; phylum Chordata; class Aves; order Passeriformes; family Sittidae; genus Sitta; species Sitta carolinensis. The sequence continues at coordinate 133,937,458 of CM063284.1, forward strand.
ACTGGAGGTACATACTGAGTGCTGTAGGACAGCAGCTGAAATAACTTGTGGCTGGGGAGGTGCTGTTTCTCCAGGCTGATGCTTCCAGTGCTCTGAGGCTGTCTTACTGTGTTCTGCTAAAGGGAATCTGCTTCATGTATGAGCTGCAGAAATCGCTGCTACGCTTGCAAACTAAGCCTGATTTTAGTGGACCATTTTTGTAAGACAGAATTTAGCCTAAAATAAATATATTACATTAGTTGAGAAAACCACAAACATGTAAGAAAGGTTTCTCTATGAGACTTAAGGACAACAACAGGCCAATCCAGCCCAAGGAGGTGACAGCACCATGCTCAGAGCACAGTCAGAGGATGAGTGCTGCCTCCAGAGGCTGCTCCAGAGGCACGCGACCAAATAGGCACTGGAAGAAAGCAAGCCAGAACATACTGTGGGAAATACATTACCTCTATTTCTTAATGTTCTCCCCATATGCTACTCCTGGGCTTCCTTTACAAATTTTCAGACCTGGTCTACCCAGGAACAAAACTTCTCCTAATTGACAGGTCTCCAGCCCCACAAAAAAAGCTCAACAGGACCAAAGACAAAGTGGTAAGGCTTTTGACACTTTCCTATTACTGAAAGGTAATCTTTCTTTTCTTTAACAATGGTATATTATTGGTTAATATGCTGCTAACCTGCAGACATGGTGCTTTCATCATTACTGTTAGTTTTTAAGGTCTGGTTGTTGTACTGAAAGATTACCTTCAGCATGAGGGGAGACCAGTGACTATGCAGGAATTTCAGGGAGGGTTTCTGTGGCCTAAATCTACTCATCCATTCTCACATTCATCTGTTTTCCTCCACACTCAAGAGGATGAGGAAATGATCATCTGTTTGAAACCAGATTTGTGCAAGCATGTTGGTAAAAAAACACAGCTGTTACCTAGGACAGCAGATTTGTGCAGGTGTACTTTTATTATTAGATACTATCTCTAAAGCGGTTGAAATTAAGCTGAATGCCATATTTCTGCCTATGCCACTCTCTCTGGCTATTCTTTGGCTTTGCTATTAACCTTGGGTTGAACAGGCTACTATTTGACTTGCATCTTATTTTGAACCCGAGCTTGTAGAAAAGATGTATAAGGGAAAATACTGGTACTTTCAAGTCAGTCTGTGTTTTCAGTGCAATCTGAGAACATAGCAAAACAATGCAGGAATTGTACTCTCTGATTTAAAGCAATTTATTGTTTAAACTTGAGGGGTCCACCTTGGAGATATCTGTCTCAGATCCTTCTTTCATCAAGATCAACAAAAAAATTCCTGTTGACAGTTGAGGTTAAAGCTGTATCTGGTGGACATCTGTCCATTGACTTTTAAGGTCTTTGCAACTTGGGAGTGGAGAAAAGTATGCAATGGTTTTTTTTAATATGATGACTTTTAAGAACAGCAGCACAAAAATATACTTTCTTGAATGTTTCTCCAGAATACAACAAAAGTAAATAAAGTATTACACTGATAGGGGAGGCAATTTAGAGGATGGATGAGGAGAGAGCTGTGGAGAGAAGCAGTCAGCTGAGGGTGACTGATTGGAGGAAGATCGTAGCCTGTGCTCTGAGTCACTAGGGGCCCTGCAGAGTCCCAGGAAACTGGTGGGAGATAACAGGCTTGCCTTGTGCATTGAAGAGTGGCAGGAAACCAAAATGTAAAGCATTTTATCTTCACTAAAGCCTCTAATTTTCTATATTAAAAGGTTTGATCTCTAAAATAAATTTCAATTTTAATGGTGGTCTGAACATTTTTGCTTTCCCTGGCGCAAGAAAGGAAAAGAGGAATGTTATCTATCATTAATTTGTTCTTTGCGAATTAGTTCTGAGGGCTTTGTCCCACCTGTGGAGATAGAGGTTTTCCTTCTCATCTTTGTACTGGAGGATTCATTTATTTCACTGCAGATCACAGCACACTCAAATAATAGAAAAAAGAGAGTTCTGCATTAGATGCCTGTGCTGCGTGTTACTGGAACAAGACAGCAGACACAGACTCTGCTGCCAGCACTCGCACAGCCCTCGCCTGCTCGGCTGCCTGACCATGTCAGGCTCTGCAGTCACACTCCCGGGCACATGATGTGCAGGACAGAGATGAACTTCAGGTTAGATTATCTCACTCATCAAGTTCAAGGCTCCATGGAAAGCGTGGCTGCAATGAGATGCTCAGCCACCACAGCACTTCTCTGAAAAGTCTTTTGCTGAGCTGTGCTATATGCACTGCTTTTGTCCAGCTAGAAAAGAACATTATTTAGCAATAGGTTTTAATGCATTTCTCTGTGGTTTTTTTCCCACTCTACTCTTTCCTGTTGTTCAGCATTATATTATACCGTGTTTGACAGACAGAAGCCAGCCATGCTCACAGTGGGCCAGTGAAGACACCAGTGTACAGACAGGCTGTGCACTGAAATGAATCCATTCAGTGGGGTCCTGACATCTTTCCCACCCTCTAGCTCTGATGGCATTTTTCCCTTTCGTAGATATGAGATGTGTAATTGTCCCACTTAACCCTGTTATGTGACCACTAAAGTACATGGTTTAATATTCTGACCTTTTTCTGGGATGAGAATCCCATGTTAACATTTAATAAGGAATCAATACTTACAAATAAGGGCCATAAAATAATTAGATAAAAGAAGGAGGGAAGACAAGAAACTCTTGCAGTCTACTCAGCTTGCATTACTTTCTGCTCAGTTATTCACCTCACACCAGTGAAAGCCACATCCTGAGATCTACAAACCCCTGATGTTTAGATGTTGCACTTGTTTTTCAATCACTGCTCTCAGCTAATTGCAGCAACCAGTTTCTCTTCTCAGATGTGTCTCTCTGACCTATGAGGCAAGGGTGACTGTGTACATGTGCAGTACTGGACTGATTTCAAATCTGTTTTTTAACTTCCAAGGCTTTGGTTATCAAAAACCTCAAAAAATGCAGTCATAGTACGGGCATTCAATGTTTTACATGTTCCAGACTAATAAATGTCTGGGTTGTAATATCAGTGGCTACTTGGTTGAAATTGCCTGAAAGCTTTGCTCAAAAGGCAAATGCCAAATCACAACTTTCATTATGGAAAATCACTTGAGTATTTCTACTCACTAAACTAGGGGGTGTGGCCCCTACGTCATCTTGATGGATCACCTTGGATAACGGAAACTGATTTCACAAATTCTTCTCTGACCAACACTGAACCAAAGCTGCTGGAGACAGAGCCAGCTCAATAGCCTTGGACATCAAAGTTTTCGTTTTACCTACTAAAGCAATAGTAATACAAATATTCCCTTATGGCCTCTAAGTGCTGGTAGAATTTAAATCACTTACGCTGTTTCCAGGAAACATCTCATGAGAAGTCTTGCACTAAAACTTTGGCTCCAGACCGCCCAAATGTAACAGAAATCAATTGAACTGTTTGTGCCTATTGGGACTCTTTTAGGAACTGAATGCATTCATGAATCATTAAAGCTGAGAGATGAAACATAAGATTTCTGGATACTAAATGGTAACCATAAAAAAATATTGTCCCCATATCTCCTTAGTGTCAAGACACTATTTTATAGTGTTAATAGTATCAATATCAAGTGAGAAAGTATAAACATTCAAGAAAGGAACTGACGCTCTATGTCAAGAGGAGGAATAACTAGTTCAATTTTCTGTAAATGGAGAAGTAATTCTGTATGGATAGACCATGGGCAGTTTCAGAGTTATCTAATAGGATGTATAGGGAGCCTGCAAGTTGAAGGACCTTGGTCAGTGACCTTTCTGAAATGCCTGCATTTCACAGACGTGCAGCCGTGAAGCGGTCATTGAAGCCACATGTAAGTACATTCAACATTTCTGTGGAATTCTGTTCCCAATTTAAAAGAAAATAACAACAATAACAATAATAATGCCACACTTTAGAAGAGAGATGATTTCTGTGTACCTTACTTTTGTGCTTAGAGGGTGCTTCCCAAAAAAGAATCCAATTAAAAATTGTTGTGCACACACATTATTTTCTATCCCTTTTGCCTCTCACTCCTCTGCTGCCCCAATGGGTCTTAAGGCTGGTGGCTGCATTCTGGTGTTGGTGGGGGAGATTTCAGCCCCTCTCTGAAAGAATATAATGTTCATGTTTATGTTTCTTTATTCCTCTCTCCAAGATCCACCCAGGTCATCCTTTGCTAACATGCTCTTGCATCTTTGTCCTGTCTTCACCAGGCTTCAGCTTCACGTTGTATCCACATTTACTGTAAATTCTACCTTTTGCATAGGTTAGATACTACCTTTTATTCTCTTTGTTACCCCTAAACCCAGTTTTCTCCAGATTTGTCTCTGTATTTCTTTAACTGACCATTAGGGCACTGTTTCTAGCTACAGGCTCTCTGATGACAGCCTACACCCCATCTCTTCTCGTGCCTTGCCTGTTCTCTACATTGCATCCCATGTCCTTGTTTCTCAAGATTTCTGCTGTTGTACCAGGTCTGTATTTCTCTGCACTACATCTAGTGCTGGAGTGGTGTACCTTGTTCAGTGCAGACTAACTGCTTGTTACTCCAACTGTGCCACACAAAGTAAAAGACATCAGCCATAGACATCTGAACAGTCAGAAAAGTTGCTCTCTCAACTTAATCAAGTAAGCCAGAGCTGGAGGCAAGTGAGGGAGAGTTCAGGCAAGGCAAGCCTGACCATCCTCAGTCCCGAGGGCTTTCAGACTTGTACCAAAGCTTATGGTCTGTTACTAGGGATAGCAAAGGGATAGCCCAGGGCTGTGTTCTTACATGGTCCCCTGATGTCCCAGTGTGATGCTCTTAGGATGTGTTATCTCTGTTAGTGAAAACAGCAAAACCAAAAGCAATTGCAGAAGCAGACATGATTTTGTTCCTGGTAAGACATGTGACCAACATTATGCTATATTATACAGAGAGGTAAATGCCTCTATAACCTAGATGGAGCAAATAGCTTGGGAAATCACCTTAAGTACCACAGCCTACAGAGTCCTGAGGCACCGGGTTTCCATTTACAGAATCACATATTGGGTAAGGTTGGAAGGGACCACAGGGAGTCATCTGGTCCAACTTCCCCACTCAGTCAGGGCTGACCTAGAATGCATTACACAGGATTGTATCCAGGTGATTCTTTCTTATATTTATATTTTGTTACTTGCTTATTGATTTATTTTTATTTATTTATATTTACATGCGTTTGCTCCCAGTCTTTTCTCCCATGCTTATAAATCATGATTTCCTGTTTTGCTAAGTCAGCTATGAAAACAAACTAGAGGAAGATTATAAAAAGGTTCCTCCAAAATATAGCTCTGAGCAGCCTAAAGCCATGATTTATCTTGCACACACGTGTTTTGTGTAAATGTACCTGGCTTAAGGAATTACTTTTATCAGCCTCCACCAGGGCTGTGAGAGCACCATGGTGGTGACAGAGAGATGGACAGTTGTAGTCTGGTTTCAGGACTGATGTTTTAGTTTGTTGGTATGCTTTCCCAAGAACGTGTGATAAACACGATAGAAGGGTTTTGTAACAATATCTATGTTATTCATTCTTTCTTGGAGGAGGGATTTCTTCTTGATGAGGCTTCTTTTTCCTTTTTCTTTTTTTCAGAAGGCTAAGAAAATTACTATTTTATAAGGGATTATTCTCTGTTACGTACAATTTTACATAGACCAGTGTGATTGGTAAAAGAAAGGCAAACTTCTTCACTCACATTGGTCAAATCAGAGGGACATCAAGAAGAAATCCCTCCTCCCAGAAGGAATGAATAACATAGATATTGTTACAAAAACATTCTCTTGTGTTTTTTACAGACAGTGGCATACAGGAGGTAACTGGCAGGGCTATCAACACTGGTGGTGGGAAGGTTTCTGAATAGCATGGAGTTTCCTGGTGACAGCCTCTTGTAATACCTGGTGTTTCACATTTACATAACAAAAATAAAGGACTGTAATATCTGAATACATGATATCCTGGTTTTAATAGGAAGGAAAACCACAGCTATGTTGTGCAGCTGAACATGTTCTGCAGCCAGACCAAAAATATGAAGAATGCCTGAGCCAGCAATTGTGTTTTAAAGCAAAGGGACGAAGATTCACAAACCCCACCACAATCTGTGAAAGCTGTCTTTCTACAGGGTCAAATGAAATACACTTCCATAACTGGTGTTTCTCCATTGGCTATGAGAAACATCTGAAACCAAGTACTTGTCACTGTAATGTTTCCCATACCCTACCTTTGACTCACTTGAGACAGATCTGTATCTCTCACCACAGAAGTCATAACTAGCAGCAGAGGCATTTTTTAAGTTCCTCTCATTGTGTAATTTGTCAAACATAACCATTAAGGGATCGTTAGCAGATAAATGCTACTCAAAATCATGTTCTGGTGCATGGAGTGGTAAAGGGCTTACTGCAATTTTTTACAGTAAAATTTTTACAATTTTTGTAATTTTATGTTTACTTGAAGCAATGTGCCATACAGACCTTATTCCATTCCTTTAAACTTATAGGTAAGTTTTTCTTATAAGTTAAAAGGAGGAAAATAAGCCCAGAAGAGGCCTTAAAAACACCTGTGCAGAAATCTGAGGAAGGAATTGGCAGAGAGAACTCACATGAGAAATCTGCAAATTTCCTTGGTAATTATTATGGGAGTGGGACAAGATGAGTTCAGTTATTATTGACACTGGGTTTGAACAACTCCTTTTTCCTCAAGGTAGAGCATATGAATCTGAGTGGGATTTCAGGTCAACGTAGGCTGAGCCCTGTCATACCGCGAATGAAAGCTGTGTGATGCCCAGGAGTAGATCTCATCAGTTCTCTGATCCAGCAACCATGTAGTTGTGTGAATCTGGGGTGTTGAGAATACATGGGCACAGATTGAGGGCAGGGAGGAACAACCTTCCCTGGAAGCAGCTTGGACTCTGGCTGAAGAGCTGTACTCTAAGGGTGAGCTTGTTCAGGGATTTCAGTGCTGCTTCTGGAACCTGGCTTCAGGCAACATACTGGAGCAGCTTGCATGTACCTCCTGAGCAACAGAGCAGAGTCTTGGTGCACACATACCTTTAGTGTCTGCTAACTGCCTCTTTTAACATTGGATCCCCATTCTGCAACTGCCCATAGTAACACACACAGCTGCCTTCACTCGTAACAGGGGTCAGCAGGTTTTAAGCAATAAAGCTGCATTGCCATCTGATGATTTAGTTAAAACTTCTTGCTACCAAGTCCAACCTGGATTCTCTGTATTCATTGGCAGGGGACACAAACTAAGAAGCATTTTTTAGCATACACTAGTACGTGTCCTCATTTTGGTGTGTAAGAATCAAATATTCACTGGACAGAGAGAAGCACCAGACCATGGCAATGCTACACAACTATTAAGACCCATGTTTTAGGCACTCCTTCCACAAATCCTGCAGTTCCTTCTGCCTCTGCACTTATTTAATTGTTCCCATTCACATCTTCATCCTCACTACACACACTGTAATCTGAGGCTCCTGGGCCTGAGGTTTCTGAGTTTCTAGACTCAGTTTCTTCATGATGTTTTGGTTCAGGAAGACCTTGTGTTCTCACAGGCTTGACATAAACATTGCAAGTGTTGTTGTAACGAGTGATGTTTTGGATTCCTGTCTGTGGGATAGACCTTCTCTCTGTCTTTCCGTTTGGGCCAATGGGATGAAGAGTTCTGACACTCTTCTGACCAATGAGATGGCCTGCTCTAGAAGATATATAAAGAGGGTCAGGTTTTGAATAAAGATTGGAGTCAGATGAAGTTTTCATAAACGAGGTTCGTGTCGTTTGTCACCCGCCCACAGCGACACACACAATTTCTTGTTCTGTGCTTTGTAGTAACACATGCTTGCACAACTAGGTCCTATTTCCTAGAGTTAAGTCCAGACAGCAGATGGTGTCCAGCTGTATGGTTGTGTGCTCTGGTTTCATCCATCTTTCTGGAGCTGAGCTGTGTCAGTTCAAGTGGGATATCTCAGGGTCGGCAGGAGGCTGGCAGGAAAGCTCTGAGCAACAGAGCTGAGAAGCAGCACTGTCAGTGTAGGATGTGGCCTTTTCCCACTGAGAACTGCTGCACTGATGTTATGCATGAATTTATGCACAGCATTGTCCTAAAGGAGTGGATTTGGTTATGGGTTTGAAGGTGAGCCATTCTGGCCACTGGAATATGTAAGAAATGTGATGGGAACTCTGCTGTCCCAGCCGATTGTATCTTCCTGGCAGAGGGATCTCTGCAGGTTGAACTGGGAAGAGAGCTTTGCATTGCGAGTCTCCATGTGAAATGGCTGATGTGATTAAAAAGTCACTTATTGCTCCTACTGAGCAACCTCACTGATACGTGGCTGATTTATGCCACTGTGTTGTACCTCACACAAAAAAAAACTATGAGTATAAGGACTTTAATAATCTCTGTTAAAAATTCAGTCATACTATCTGACCTGACATTTCTATAATTTCATACTACATATTTCTCATTATTAGTATTATTGTTGTTGTTGATGTTATTATTATACATCACTAATATATTGTTTTATAATATATTATTAATATAATATATTACTTATTAAATATATTAACCAATTGTTTCATTATATTAATTCTATATATTATATACCTTTCATATATTGTTTTCTATACCTAATCCTTACACGAAATTCATCGATTGTAACAGACTTAAGATCAAGTGCTGTGAAAGTGAAATCCACATAGAATTTAGAAGTCCATTGGCATGATCCATTGATTTTGGTGGTATTTGCTCTTATTGACTGTAATGTGTTCTCTGCTTGTAGTTGAAGAGAGGAAAAAGCTGTCTTTACATGCTCCTGCGACATGTGAAGAGCACACCAGGAATTTCAGCCACTCTCACAAAGGACCTGAAACTTCGTCATGGCATCTCAGAGAATGCAGTTTGGGATCCTTTGATGATTCAGAAGATATTTTTGGATCACTCCTTACCAGATGCTTCTAAAACCTGCAGTCACTGTGCACCCTGCAGCTGAGTCATTGCAGCTTCCTCTGTGCAGGAAACTTCTACTTTCTGAGGGGGTAAAATTCTGTTATAGCCTTATCCTGACCCTCGGGTTTTGCAATGCTCAGTGGCCCATACATATTCCAGGCAAAAAAGCCTTCAACATTTTGTCCTTGCTTCAGAAAGTTTAGACATTCCTGAATGTACAGCTTCAATAACACAAACACTTTACGACAAGAATAGTCAGAATATGGGGAGTTTTCTTAGCAGTAGCACAGAACACATATCTATAGAAGAATTTGTAGACTGAGAAGCAAAACGACAGAAAAAATTTGAATTATTTTTATTCTTGATGTTCCCAGATATGTTTAGATGACATTGAAGGAGAAGGAAAGCAAAGGAAGCAGAGAGCATCAGAAAGTTACAACTTCATTAAGACTGTTCATTACAAACTTGGAAAATGGTATTCGGATTGCAACTTGAAATGAAGTAACTTCTAATATCCTTAGAACATCCAAGCACCTTTGCCTCTGCCTGCAAAGATGAAATCCCATAGCCATTCTATTTGTCTTGAGAGGGAGATGACAACAGTGTGTATCTTTCCTCCAGTGGCTCAGTGGAAGGAGGCTTTGTGTCAGGTCTTTGCACTAAGGCGATTAAAAGTAATTTTGTTTTTCATCCCCATAACATGCCTTCAGCACAGGGAAACTTGGGCAGAGGTTGAAGAGTGAAGGAAAAGTAACACATTCTGTTGTCCTGACCTGTTGTGCTGTGTTTATTTTGATTCCTTGTTCCTTGTATTATTTCGTTATTGACAGTTTGTTGTTATTTGGTATGTTCCTATGTACCCCTATTTTCTTCCCAGTCGGTTTGTCCCTGTATTGTATCCACTCCCAAGTTGCCTTCTGTGGTATTCCCTGCCCTTCATTCCGCCCCTTTCCCTGTCTGTCATTGTATCCCTGCCCCTTGTTCCAGTACCTTCCTTGTCAATCCCTCCTTGGGCCAATCCCTGATGGTTCCTCCCCGTTGGAAATCCCCTAATGCTCGGTGCCCCATTGCCCCCCGTGCCCCGTGTCCCTCCCGTGTGCTCCCTCCTTGGTTGAATGCACTGTCAATCCTGCCCTGTGCTCCTCCCTCCTCCCTTCCTCATTGTCGCTGCCCCTGAGGCCGCCCCTCTGTAAAACCCCCTGCACAGCCCTGTCCAGGGGCTCAGTCCCTGACCCTCTGAGGGTGATAAACCCTTCTGGAGCCATACTGAACGCCCCTCCCTGATTCTTGCTCCAATCCTTGATGCCGCTTCCAGCTGGTGCTGTAGAGAGCAGTCTTACTGCTGGAGCCTTTAGCAGCCCTTGCTAAACCACTGCCCTAACCCAGTGTGGGCAGGGAGTGGCCAAACTCGGCACAGACCAGGAAGGGATAGCTGGGAAATTACTCCAACACTGCATCCCTGACCATCCCAGCCACAGCAGTAAGAGGCAGCATCACCCCTGCAGGTTTTGTACAATGTGTTGTCAGCATGTGTGAGACACTCAGCACACCCCTAAAAGGAGGCCTTTGAGATGACTTTGGTCATCTGGTGAATTTATTTCTTTTATTATTTATTTTATTATTCTCTTATTTCTTTTCTTGACAGACTGAAAGGGTTTTCATGCACCATCACAGGCTGGAGGCCTGCTGTCTGGGAAGCAGCTTTGGAGAGAAAACCTGTGAGTGCAGGCAAGAGGTTGATCACGAACCAGCTCTGTGGCAAGGGAGCCAATGTATCCCGGACTGTATTCAGTCAAGCATTGCCAGCAGGTAGAGGCAGGGGACCCTTCCCCTCTGCTCAGCACTGGTGAGGCCCATCTGGAAAGCTGTACCCTGGCTGAGCTTCCCAGTACAGAGAGACAAGGGTGTACTGGAACAAGCCCAGTGAAGGTTCACAAAATTGATGAAAGAATGGGAGTCTCTGTGATATGAGGAGAGGCTGAAGAGAAATGGCTCAGAAAGATCTCGAAGAATCACTTAGGTTTAAAAAGACCTCTGAGATCATTGAGTCCAACCTACTTTTCAGTCTAACCTCTTCTCAAAGCTCAACTCTTCTCAGTGGTGCCCAGTGTGGGGACAAAAGGCATGGGGGTACATTAAAATAGGAAACTCCACTCCCACATAAGGAAAATAATATGATTACTGTTCGATTTGTCAAACAATGGAACAGATTACCCAGGGAGGCAGTGGACTGACAATCCTTGGAGATACTCAGATCTTGACTGGACATGGTCCAAAGCAACCTGCTGAAGCCAGACCTGCTCTGAATAGGAGGTTGGACTAGATGGCTTCCAGAGATGTCTGTCAGCCTCAAGTACTCTTTGATCTTGTGATTTTTTTAAAGACTTGTTTTTAAAAAGTCTTGCTTTCACATTATCACTGCTGGGAAACATAAGGCTTTTGTGGATGTCTCAAGTGATGTATCATTAATAGTCAGAATAGTTCTGTTAGCTTAACTTTGAATTATCTGGGTTCAGAGTAGGTAATTTGGAGTATGTGTTTCTTACCCCTATCTTGATGATGAGCAGCTTTATCTCCATTTTTGTCTAGAAATGTCTTTGGGTTTAACAATTAGTATTGACTCTATAAATAAACACTGAACAGCATCTGTTGCTATTTTAATGTTTTCTGTTATGGAGTCTGGTGGCAAAATCATTCAAATTTTTTCAACTTTTAAGGAAATATTCAGAACAGTCCATAGTAGGCAGAGTTCACTGGCCAGCAAAATCATGCTCGTATTGTCAGAGCAGCAGAAAACCAGCCAAGAATTGCTTGTTTCTAGTTTTCAAATGTCTGATTTTCTTAGCACACTGTTATAAAGACCAGTATTTTGTGAGTGACAGAATATCCTCTTGTTCACCTGTCCTTGAATCATTACAGAAAATACAAGCATTGCAGGTCAATGGTAACAGTCAGACAGGAGGAAACTCTCAGCTGTCAACTACAACTCACATAAAATAATCATTGAAACAGCTGTTGTCTAGAGTGTTTACAATGTAATGGTTTTCTAAACCTAGTTGACACATGAGATTACTCTGACTTTAAACCCCAGTTAAAGTTTGGATAATCAGTGATTCAGACTCATTTGAGACAGATCCAAGACAAGGAAAGGACGTGCAATGAAGCTCTTAAAGACTGTAGTGTTGACGTGAAAAATGGATCAATAGACCCTCATGGCAGTACTTAAAAAGGTCAAGAAGTAAGAGCTGACAGAACATGTGCTCTGTTTTGCAAACATAAAGTCCATCAAATACCAGAGCTAGGATGTGACAGTCTAAATGGGTAGACAGCTAGACGGGTAAAACACTGATTGTGCAGTGAGAATTTAAGGGCAGTGGTTAAAGGGATCCATAATGGTTAATCCATAGAATTTTGGATGCTGCAGGAGTAGAGTTCAGGGGTCTGTCCTGGGACCTGTCAACTTTAACATTTTTACTGATGACTTGGTGGAGTTTGCTCTCAGCAAGTTTGAATTCAACGCCAAACTAGGGGGCAGGAATCAAACGTGCTTGAGGGCTCTGTGCCATAGGGCCAAAAGGACAAATTCAACAAAGGCAAATGCAAAGTCCTGTACCTGGGAAGGAATAGGAGAATCATAGTAGGATAATTCAGGCTGGATGGGACCTCAGTAGGACTTTAATCCAGCCTCCTGCTGGAGAGGAGACTTGAGTGGGTATGGACATCATTGTACAAGGGATGTGACCTGGTGAAACTGGCTGGGATGGGAGGGTGCTCAGTTTGACATGGCACATGTTTGAGAAAACACATACCTTTTATGAGATTCAAGTTCTGAAGTGCAAACTGTAGTGAAATTTAAATTTACAGGATTACAAAAGTCTGTTCGTCAGGATTTATTTACATATAATAATTTGCTACAGGAATAACTCCTGGTTGTAGTATGAAACAGGAGTATTTGAAACACTATAGAACAGGAGGGGTTTAGTGGTGGTGTTTTTAAGAGAGAGTGCATGCCAGATAGTCTAAATAATCTGTCAGTGCTATTCCTTGCTGAGTCTTGATATTAAGTGGAGAAGCTCTTTGGAAAGGTATTTCCAGATCATTTCTGCAGAAGCAGGCAGCTACGTGGCATAAGGCACAGACTGTGCCAGGTGTGGCACAGCATGGGGCTGGGAGCTCAGGGTGGTGGCAGGCTGTCTGCAGGGATGTGGGTGCTGCCAGCCCAAACTCAGGCTGGCTTTTCAGCAGGATTAGCCAAGACTGAAGACTGGCAGTGGAGGTGGCAGAAGTAGCAGCCCCAAAGGAGAAACTGGGAAATGGAAAGGAGTTGGGGAGGGAGCAGGGACTTTCAGAGCTAGAGGATGGCCAGGAGGGAGCTTGGCAGGTGTCTGCAATTCCAGAGACCTGTGGGAGTTTGCAAACACAGTGTTTACAAACACAGAGGGCCATGTCCCTCTCTGTGTCCCAGTGAGTTTGTGGGGATCAAGGAGCACCGTGGGGCCCTCCAGCAACCTTGTGCAGCTCTGGACATGGCTCACCACCAGGCAGGTATCACTGTCCTGAATTCCATCATACCACTGGAATCCAGGTCTGTTCTGTATTCTCCATGGACCCTAAGAGTGCAAACTGTCTGTACTGTAACATTTACCTCCATAGGAACTTGCTGTCCATTGATGGACTTGCACTGACTTCAGTGCTTTTGTCTTGGAATCCACACCCCTTTTTCTCCAAAATCTTTGATTTGGTAGCTCATGGGTGCCTGTGCCATGCTTCCCTACTAGCTGTGCTTGTGCTGGTGAAGGATCACTCAGTTATTTCCCCCCTGACAGCTGGTAAGTGTCCCTCAGCATCACTGCTTGTGTGCTGCAGCTTTGCTGGCTCAGGGGAGGGCCTCAGCCACCTGTCCAGGCTGAGTCTTCAGTGGATCCTTCAAATCCAAGGCAGACAGTATTATGTATGGTTGGTAAAGCCTAAATTACCTCTCACAATGCAAATTGAGAGTAGTACCCACGTCGGTTTCAAGGACAGCAGAACAGCTTGAAAAATTCTCAAAACAAAAACATTTCCAGTGACAGCTGAAAATGATTTATGAGCCATTCTCCATCCACATTGACAACTAGCACATGAATAATAAAGAATAAACTTAAATCATTCTATACAATTACTGCTTCCTCAGATGGCCATATTATATTACATAGAAATGTAGTCTATTCTGTTGTTTAACTCTGTTCTGCTCATGTTAACACAAATGACTACTTTTGTCACCAGTTGGCTAAACTAATGCAGAGCTTGGAAAATATATTTCCTGAGCTAATGGCATGAACAAATAGCCACAAAAGAGTGAATCATTTACACATTTCTCCTTTGGGATACAAAGTTCAGCATAGTTACCACAAACACAAAAGATGCTGTACTAGATTTTTAATTAAAAACAAAAACAAAATAAAATACAGACAATCATTTTGAGTTTGGGAAACAGAAACATGTTCCATTCTTCTTTGCCACATGGGCTAATAACCAGTTTTAATATGCTGCATTTATGTCACCAAAGCATTTATCTTAACCTGTATTAAGTAAACAACTTTAATTTTGAGGGAAAAAAACATCCACAGGCCATTTTACATGGTCTTTCAAGTATTACTTTGCAGTTAAAAGGAAGATAAATACATAAACTAAGTATTTTATGTCATAATTTAATTCACTTTATGAATAAAATCACAATATTCTGCAAAAATATACAACTTTACAGTTATACTGAAAATATTATTTAACTCTGGGTTGTGGACAGAACATATCCTGGCCAGCTGCATAGAGCTGTGCCTGCATAGAGTTTTTGAATCAGTTTAGTGTAGTTCAAGAATATGTTTTGCAATCACATTGGGGTGAAGGATCAGCAGCAAGGTCTGTGGTACATCCTGAGCAACCCTGATTTTGGATAGGAAGTGCAGTGGACTCTTTTGCCACTGCATATCCCAGGAAGACCCTGTCTGCCCACTCAATTGTACCTTATGGCACTGTCAAAAGTGTGTATCCCACTGGCATCTATAAGGTATGGTCAGCTGAAGCAGTGTTTTGCCCTTCTTATTCCTTACTACTTATTCCTTATTACTTATTAACTCAGACAAGTGGAAACAGGACATTTCAGTTAGGCTCTAAAAGAGTCTTATGTTTCTTCTGACACATAAGACCCCCCCCCCCCACAGGCACACCTTGCCAGCCTAAAACTGAAAAGAAACCTATTAAGTGCAAAGACATATGAGAAAAGGGTCATCAAAGAATAGCCCTGGAGGCTGGGTAAGTATTTTATTGACAGAAGATCAAGTAAATTTCAAATGTGTATAGAGTTGTTACACAGCTTTACACTTGTGTGGGACAAAATCCTTCAAATGATCCTTGGGAAGCCAGCTCCACACTCCCACCACAAGCCCAGCTGTTGATAGTCAAGGCAGCTTGAGAGTTTTCTTTATATTATGTGAAAAAGGAGATGTGTATTCTGAACGGGGAAAGAAAAGGAAAAAAGAAAAAACTAACAAAACAAACCAAACCAAAACCCAACCAAACAAAAATGACAAAAAACTCCCAAACAAAAAACAAACAAACAAACAAATAAACAAACAGCTGATGGGTTGGGAGAGCCTCCAGTCCTGTCTAAAGAGGGAACTATGTAGGTGACTGACTATGATATGAGAGTGGACCTAGACTAGCAGCCGAGGTTAAAGCTCTCTTTCCTCCCCTGTCCCCAGAAAGTCCTTTAAACTATTTAATTTGTTTTTTCCTCTCTCCTGCCACCATCCTTACAAATATCTCCTCTCCTACTGTGTGGCAGGAGCACCAGAGAGCAGCGCTAGGTGTGCTGGGTTGCTTCTGAGGAGCTGCAGGGAGCTGTTGGCTCCTCAGGGAAAAGCTGAGTGCTGCAAGAGTGCTGCAAGAGTGCTGCTAACTGGGCTTGTGGCTGGAGGTGGAGGGGGTGGCATCTTTGATGAAGCTGAAGTAGTGGGTGGTCCTGTGATGCATGTCATGGCTCTAACCCTGTAGCAGGGTTTGAGGAAATCTGTCCACCATGGCAGATCTGGCCTGGATCATTCCACATGAGCACCAGAGACAAGCCAATTTTCAGCCAGTTTCTAATGTATCTGGGCTGAAGAATATAACCACCTGCTCTGCATTGCAATTTTGTGATCTCTAGCCATTTTACAGTGATATTTCCAGCTGAAGTCATGAAGTACCACTGCTATGTTAATTACTGAAGTAGCCAAATCTGCAAATTTTTTGCCTTCACCTTTGACTGAAATTTTTGGAAGTGGTTACACAGGACTAAACCCAGACTTCTGTGAAGCTCTAAAACACTTCTGCTTGAATCTCTGGACAAGGGCATGGCCAGACCAAGAAGGCATCTGGGCTGGCTGATAGCAAAGCCAAAGGTCTGGTGAGGTCAGTAACAACAATCTGAAAAGGTTTTTTTTCGTGGCTTCATCCTGATATGGATTATAAACTATACAGAAAGGAAGTTTTGATGTTTTAGAAAGGGAGAATGTTATGAGAGGATATGAGATGCTCCGTGATTTGAAGAAAATGCCTGATATGGAACATGAGGTTTGCTTCCCAGGGAGAAAGATAAAATCCCAAAAAACAGTCAGGAGTGGGAAAGCATGGAGGCATGGAAAGGTGCATTATATTATTTTATCTGCTTTATGGTTTGCTTCAGTTACATGAAGAAAGGAATCATTAATGTGTTAGAAATGTTAACATAGTTTGTGTGGCTATGACATATCATGTGTCTAAATCAAAACCTAGATTTTCTGCTTGAATAGAGGACTAGAGCTGTAGGAAGAGGTCCAAGGTGGGGCTTCTTGCCATAAAAGAAGGCAAACCAATTGACTACCACCTACATAAATTCCATTAATATGGATTAGGTCTTTCCCTTCTAGGGACTCTGGACCAGTGACACTTAGAAAAAAATGTTTTTCCATTAAAAAATGACACAAGACAATTGCATTTTATTGAATATTTAGCAAGCTACAGGAAATACAGTGTTCATACATAACAGACTTCAATTGTTACTCATTATACTAGAGCAAGATTAAACTGTCCATGGCACTGGTGTTCTGAATAAACGGTTGCAAATCAATTTGACTGAAGAAATGACAAGGATTTTTTCTTTCCAGTATCTAAGATATAAATCTTGTTTTGAAACTCAAGTGAAACAAAGAAGAAATTCAGACTGTTACTGAAAAGACTTGGTCGCACTTCCTTGTACAGTCATTTCATCTCATTCGTATTTAGACAATTTCTTTGGAAAATATATAGAAAAAAAGAGCTTACAGTATAATTGTGATGCAGAGGGAAGATCCACTGAGAACTGGTAAATCAAGAAATAGGAAAAGTAATTACAGTGTATTGAGCATCTTCTTTTATTCTCATCCAATTGAGTAAAGCATTTATAGCATGCCAAAACAAAGAAAATGCAATAATTATGTTGTAGCACTGATATTTTCTTTGGGAACACTGAAAAGTACAAAATAGGGCATTTGCCAGCTAGGAGCAAGTTTTTCAGCAAGAATTATTGACTTTAATTATCCTACGGTAGAGCTTTTAAAATTTAGTATAATCTACATTTCATATTTTGAGCACATCCCAGGCTGACTCTGCTATACTGCCTCAGGTTCCTCCAGAGAGGGAGCAGCCAGCCTCAGGCTCACTCCCTGTCCTGCTTCCAGGAGGTTTGGCTGGTGTCTCTAAACAATCCTTAATAGTGTCGTGGCTATTATTGAGCTCTTTCAGCACAGTGTAATTCATCCCATTAGCAATTACAGTTCAACACAAAAGTGTCCTCAGGACAACTACCTTTCCTATAAATCTTTTTGTTAAAATCAGTTTTTAACCATGCTTGCCAGGCGTTGGCATATGATCTGTGTTGCTTGAGTACTTGCAGAAAACTGACTGGCCACCTTCATCTGGAAAGCTGTCTTCCTAAAAGCCTCCTTACTCCCCTGTTTTCTGTCAAATGCCCCGTGACCTTTCAGGAAAGAGAAATCTTTCATGCTGCAACCTGTTTTCCCCAATCCTTCCCATATTTACAGACAGTTTTGTAGTTCCAAATTGGCTTGTCTCGTCCTGAACACAATCTTTGCCTGATTGCAGGAAAGGAAATGGCTCATGAGCTGTTTTCTTCCTGACAAAGTACAAATGTTGACAAATGCTAATTGAAGTTTTGATTACTGAAGAAAAGATAATTTATGGGAAGCCTGAATGTTGCTTTTCATAAAAATGCAGAAGGAAGTACATCTGCAAGAATAGAAACTCCTTTTCTTATAAAACATATGCTTTACCATTTAATGCTGGGGTTTACATTTTGCTTCATTTGATGTATGCTGTTTACCTGTAACAACTTAAATAATTAATTGCTGCAATCACTGTACCAGACTTACTTCAAAACTTATAATGAATCAGTTTATGATCCAAAAAACAAGTGTATAACCACAGGAAATTTCTTCCATTTTCCACTCTTTGCAGACAACTAGCAATATTTATATCAGAAAATGCTTTTCTTTTACTTTTTCACTACACCAAATTTCTTTTAATGTGTTATACAGCTAATCCTCTGATTTTATTAGTAAGTATCAGGGTCAAAAAATTTCTGTATAGGTCAGAAGAAAAGCAGGATCACACCTTTCAGTTTTTCACACTGGGAGCTCACTTTTTACTAGTATTATAATATTTTTTATAAATAAACACTTACTTCTCCATATTTCAGTTAGCTTCCTCCTGACCAGAACTGTCATGAGCCCCAACTTCCAGTTGGTAGGCTGTGTGCCATCTTTTTTTGGTTGCTTCCATCAGGAATAATATATTTTATACTGACAGGGAGTAGATTTAGATTAGATATTAGGAAGAAAATCTTCATTATGAGTGTGGTGAGGCACAGGTTGCCCAGAGAGGCTGCGGATTCCTCCTCCTTGGAAGTGTTCAAGGCCAGGCTGGATGGAGCTTTGAGCAACCTGGTCTAGTGGGAGATGCCCCTGCCCATGGCTTGTGAGATGGAACTAAATGGTCTTTAAGGTAGAACTAAATGGTCTCCCAACCCAAAGCAATAATTATCTTGGGAGACAGCATGTCCTGTAAAGTTACAGGGCAGTTGGGAACCCATAAATTACTATCTCATGAAAGTCTATTTCCCTAACTCTGCAAAGTCATATGTGTTGAGGTTTGTTTTACAATGCTCTGTGGGTTTCATTCTGTGTCTTCCCCTTTGTTTTACAACTTCTTCTTTCTCAAAACACTCTATTTCTGTACTGATTTTAGTATCATATATTCATTGTGCACAAAAACTAATTTTATTGCATCAACCACTTCCTCCCTTGCCATTTCTTTTTAATATAAAGAAGACATTCTTTAGCACAACCATGTGAAAGGCAGAAAATAGAAGACAGAAATTTCAGTCTTTGGTCAGAAGTAGACAACACAAGGAAAGGCTTTGGAAAGAACTGTGTAAGTATTGTCTTGTAAGCCTCAGGCTGCCTTATTTCTTCTTTTTGTTTTTTTTTTTTTTTTTTTTTTTTTTCTTATTTTTTGTCAGAAGGCACTTTCTTATTAGTCACTAACAATACCCAAACATTCAAGCAATACTGGAAAGTAATACTTTACTGCAAGTTTCAAGCAGGTTAGCAAAGTTATAAATGTTTTCAAAGTAACTGAGGGGTAAAGATGGAAATGCCAGACCTATTTTACAGCAACATTTTCAGATGCTTTGATAGATCCATTATAAATTCAACTTATATTATTCTAAGCTAAGATTACTATCTAGTTGCTGTTCCTTGGATATATTATTTCTTTCCTTATCTCACTGATTCTTTTCATAGCATACAGTAAGAAATTTATTAGTAATGTATCAGATTTTCTGGTAAGATATGGTCCAACAAATGCTGTTATTATATTTTTCTCTTTTTTCCATTTAACCTTTTTCCTTTATCATTTTGTCAGTCTTTGCCATTTGGACATCTTCATTGGAGCAATGCTGGCTTCAGTTATCTGGAATAGCATATATTATATAAAAATGAGATTGGAATTGTTTGGTATTTCATTACAGTGAAAATGTCTGGGGTAAAAACTTTTTGTGGCACATTCTATTTGTCTTCCATTTCCTTTGAGTCTTTCAAAGGATTAAATTCTTATGTCTGGTGTATTTTTGCTTTGGTGTAAAAGCTAATAGGATATTGAGTAAAGATTTGGATGAAAACACAAAGGAGGGAAAAAGGAATGAAAAAACAGTGATCAGTGTATGAATAGTTTAAGGGTTACTTTAAGCTTAGAATAATCTGGAAGCCACTTCTGGGAAATATGCCTCATGAGTGTCCCCAGCTGTACCCCCATTAAGCAGGAGTGCACACAGCATCTTCAGCCTGAGAACTTTCTGTGCTCTTCCCAGTCCATTCCCATTATTGTGTCTCAGCAGAGAATACTTCCTCCTCAAATTTTCTGAAATATTCTCTTGCTCAATCTTTAGCCAGTCTAACAGTGTTAAAGTGATACCACTTATTCTAAGGAGTTTTAATACTATATTTTTTCTAAGCAGTGTGATTTTGTAATGAGTTAAAGCATTAATAGACAAGCAGCTGGGTACGTAATGCCAAGGAGGATGGGAATGCTAAGGCCAGGGTCTCACATGAGTCCAAAACAAGGTATATGACTGCACCAGGCAAAACTCCAGCCCAAAAGTATGTGCCCATGAATCTGCTCAGCAGTTCAGTCTGTGGAGTGAAGGGCAGGAATCCCACAGGCAGCCATGAACCAACCAGCATTTATTTCCAAATAAGGTTGTTGTTACAGACCCCTTAATCCAGGATCTCACAGATGCTGTATCCTGTTTTTTGGAAGAGCTAGTTCGGCAGGTGCAGCTCATTATTATAACTGTGAAACTGCTAAAAGTGCTTCTTTAAACTTTGATTTTATGTTCCATTTGAAATGCCTGTTGTCCCTGCATTTGGAGGTAGCAGCTGTAGCTGGCTTTATAATTTGTTGGAAGTAGCATCTCCTACATAGAAGAGGTTATGAAATATAAACAAAGTAAAGTAACTTAACAGCAACAAAGAGAGGCACTTCCAATGTTCATAAAAAAAAAAAAAAAAAAGATGTGATAAATCTGTGCCTTGGGCAGCCACTTCATGATATCTGTTGGACACTCAATCAAGACTCCACAGAGAGATATCAAGATCTCATTTTCCTGGGGCCAAGTCAGAAGCATTTATGTGGCCATCAGTGAAAAAGTGAAAATAGCTAAAACTCCCTTCTTAATACTTTCCTGGAGACTTTTAGGAACCTTCCTCAGTTCTGCCTACAGGAATAATTCTTTATGGCAAATATCCAGTCAGTGTTTTCAAAGATTCAAACAATACCTGTATATCATATAAAGATTAGTTTCAGCAACCAGCATTAAATACAAACTTTACCCAAGCTCAGCAGTATTGGGATTGAGTTTTTAACTGGGACACATCAGAACTGAGTTTCCACAATCCTGATTCAATCCAAGAACCATTTACTCATGGCTGTTTTGTTGCTGGCTCCAGACATTCTGCTCATCTGGTGAAGCTCTGCTCATTGGGAATAACAATCCACTGTCATTATTTCATTTCCTTGGGTATTTAGAAAATAAAATGCAATTGTCTTTTTTTAATCTAAATTTCTGCTGTAGCAGTAAAACAGAAACAGTAATTAAAGCCATGACTCAAAAACAAGGGTGCAATTATTTACAAATGCTTATGTATGTTTCTTTCCTTGGTCTCTGGAAGCCAGCTGTAAGAAAGGACTATTAGTTGCTAGCTAATCTTCCTTAGGTAGGAGGAAGCAAACCAGAATAGGAAGTGCTTTCAATGAGGCGTGGTGTTCAGAGCTCTAAACTTGCTTTGTTTTTGCCACACACGGCTGCCACAAAAGGAAGCAATCTTCAGCATCCTAAAGAAAACCAAAAAAACCCCACTCATCCAGCCTGCATGTTACAATGGTTGAAGGACAGTGTTATCCAAACTATGTTAATCATGGCTGAAATTAACACACATACTGTGTTACTCATATCATCTGTTGAAATGCATTGAGCAACAGCCAGAACAGTAGGATCTTGAGCAGTGACATTTTTAATACCTTTTATGTGCAAGCATGTTTTGCTAGTCATTCTGCAGGGATTAAGAAGAAAATTGGGGAAAAGGTCATAAATGGACTAAATTTGAAATGATCCTCACTCTTTTTTTGAGTGCAGAAGCATCTACACTGCACTGGCAGACAGAGCAGAAGAAAAAACAGCAGCCATTATTGTGCTGTTGTTCAAATTGTAAAAATACCTATGCTCCCATATACCTACGGTCTTAGATTCTTCACAGGTCTTCATACTGTGGGGTTGATTTCTACATTGTCTGTATGTCCTTTACAGCATATTTGATTCTCTAGGACACACTAGAAATGCTGCCAGTCACTGCCAGCACTTGATCCAAACCCGTGGGTGTGGGTAAAGCCTGCCCATACAACTCCTTGTTCTTCAAAACATAAGGGGTGAAAATAGTCCATCCAGATGACCATAAACTACTTTCTTTCTCATATATAGCCCAAGGGAATGCAAAAATGCCTTTCTTCAACTGTGTCTTTACTAGGACAACCAGGCTTTAGGAATCCCAGGCCTTGGAGACAAGGGCAAGTGTGGAGCAAGGAAGACTTACCCTCAGTGGAGGAGAATCAAGTTAGGGCACATTTAAGTAAATGTGCAACCATGAGACCTGATAGGAGGCACTCATGGGTGCTGAGTGTTCTCGCTGATGTCACTGAGATGCCACTTTTGATTGCCTTTAAAATGTCATGGGGCCTGGGAGAGGTTCCTGAAGAGAGGAAGAATTCAGGTGTTACTCCCATCTTTAAGAAGGGAAGGAGGATCCAGGGAACTGGTCAGCCTCATTTTGATCCCTAGGAAGGTTACAAAGCAACTAATCTTGTAAACCAATTGCAGTGAATATCCAGCATGTATATACAAAGGGGAATTCATGGTTACCCAATGTGACAGACTGCAATGAGGTGACTAACTAAGTGGGGAGGGGAGAGCAGTGGATGATGTTTGTCTCGCCTTCAGAAAGCCTTTCCACAGTGTCTCCCATAATATTCTCATAGACAAGCTGACAAAGTATTGGGTAGATAAATGGACGATGAGTTGAATTGGAAACTGGATGAACTACTGGGCCCAGGGATCAGCACCACGAAGTTCAGTTACAAAGTTCACTAGTGGTGTGTCCCATGGGTTGACACTGGGGCCAATACAGTATAACATCTTCATTACTGACCTGGAAGGGGTGCACCCTCAGAAGCTTTGCAGATGATATAACCTAAGAGGAGTGCTTGATACTCCAGATGGTTGTGCTGCCATTTGGATTGGCCTCAGAAGCTGGAAAAATGGAAAGAGGAATCTCAATGGTCATGGAATCAAAGAAGAGTTGAAGTTGGAAGGGGCCTCTGGACGTCATCTCCACCCCTCCCTCCCCCCACCCATGCAGGGTCACCTAGACCATGTCCAAATGGTCCATATTCCCCACTGTGTAATTCTGTGAACATCTGCTATATGCTGCTATCAAGGCTGAGATGCTGGGTTCAATGGAGGCTTGTTCTGACTTAATATGCACTTACCTGTGTCTCTTGACAGAATATTCCCTTATTTCATAATATGAATGACATGTTCTCCTAAAAGATCATTTCATCCATTCATCTTATCATATTCAGAGACTCTCTCCAGTTACAGATGGTCCACTGTATCTAATTATAGCCCTACATTATGCATAATTTAGATGCTATGAACATTGTCTTTCTGTCTGCCAGCTTTCTGAACTTGTTCAGTAGCTGCTATTGGAAGAGCAGGGTATGGCTGCTCTGTGGAGGGGTAACCTGGGCTCAACCTGCTACCTCAGTATCGGCTGGAAAACCATCTGTCTGGAAAATTACATGCAGGGACATTTCAACCAAGGGCAAATAGATAATGTGCATGCCAGAACTGCAGTAGTTGCTGACTGGATTCTACAAAGTCCAAGGACAGCACCAAGACTAGTGTACAGCCCTGGATCTTTGAAATCAGAGTCTAAATGAGAGTCAGTCTCCAATTTAGAATTCCTTATGTGTAGCAGGTAACATCTCTGCAATGGACCAAATCACCTATGACATTTCTGAGAAAAAGGAATCTGAAAGGTTAAACATAAACAGTAAAACCATAATCACAAGTTACTTCTGAAAATGGCTGAAAAAGGCAGTGTATGAAGGATGTTATTGAAAAGATATCATAGGTGTGCAAAAATCCTCTTACTCTTTTTGTTGCTGTTGTACTTGTGAAGCTGTGTATCAGCCTTCGATTTGCTTTAAATCTGTTGTCTTCTTTATCAGGTGGTCCTGATGACAACCGAACAAAAGGACTGACTGGTTCAACAGATCAATCCAATAATTGGTAGGATGTGTGTGACTCATTTCAAGTGGGGAGTATGGATCCCCAGAATCTTTCTCCTCTGTACGCACAAATGCACATGCAAAATGTGTCTGCAGAAACCAACAGTAGATTTAAAATAAAAGTTTAAGTGCCAAAGTTAAAGCAAAAGTTCCTCTGCATAGCTGTTCTACCCTCCTGTATATAAATTATCTTTACTGTATATAAATTCTGTCTTTATGGTATATTTAAGGTGTTTCTTATCCTAAGGACCATATTCTGACAGACTGTCTACAAAAGTATTTGCACAGATCTCAGTAGGTACATTTTTGGGGTGAAAATTATTAGATCTTTAAATTTATTTGGGTGTTGAATTGCTGCTAGTTTCAAAGGAAGTACCAAAATAGCTAAAATGTTCTAGACCTAAGGCATTACTCAACATAATATTAAATCATTGAAATTTGGGCCCCAAACTCATTTGCTGATATCTATTATTCTGACAGAAAAAAAGGTGGAAAGTGGCACTTGCAAATTAAATACTATTCTGGTCTTGTGCATAAATTACTTCCTCATGAATCTTTGTCAAAACCAGAACAATTTCAAAATTGTAGTGTGTCTGACTCACTGGGGGAGGGTATAGGAGAAAAATTACTCATGTGAGATTTTTTACTACTGTCTGTCTCAGTCCCCCAACAAAGTCAAGAGACACACAGCACTGTGAAGAACCTTCAAGCGCTTTACAGGAGTGCTGTAAGTAACACTTTAGGGTGAATACCAAGGAACTTTGGACAGTAATCATGGACTGAGCTAGCTGTTCTAAGGTAAAAGGACTTGCTTTAACTGTTGTCACCTTACTGATTGGAGAGTCTTATTTCCTAAAGTTTGTGAACGATTCACTCCTAAATTCTTCAAAAAGTATATATAGAATGATTCTGTGTAGGAGAGGGACTATGTAATCTCATATATTCCCTTCCTTTCCTCACACTGGAATTTTCTGTGTTTTGTAGAGTTGTTTTTGGCAATAGGCAAATTGCCATTTAGGTTTCCCAAACTGTGCCTACATTCCTTCCTGTATGTAGGGAAGAATATGTCTGTGGGTTTGTTGCATCACAGATTCCTAACACAGCCCATAGACTTGTGAGAAAATTTGATTTCTTGTTCTATGTTCCTTCCATAGCTGTCCATATTTTACTGCTACCCATAACACATTTTCTGTGTCCTTCTCTGAGTGCCCAGTTAGTCAAACACAGCCTGTGCTGGCAATTAGGAAACACAGGGAGAAGTTCATCTTCCCAGGCTTTGGATAGCTCTGTCTGAGTAACCCAGACACTTTACACAGTTGAGGTAAAGATCTCATGGAATCCATCTTCTGTGAGGGTAGACTGCTGAAACAGGTCTGAATTAATGGCTCTGGGTAACTGCCCTTTTCTCTTCATTGACATATAGATAGCTCAGATATGGATATCACAGAAGACCTGGGTTGGAAGAACCCTTTTTAAAGATCATCAAGTTCAACCTCCAGTGCTATAGACATCTCATATCAGATGATATTTAATCAATTTATGGCAGCCTAGAAAACTTGTAATATTTTGCAGTGTTCAGAATTATCCCAAGCTATCTATTTCCAATACATGAAGAAAAAGAGATCTCACCCAGTTGCTATTTTTGCTTGTTTGTTTTTCCTTGTGTATAAATTGTTATATTTGCATTGCTGTGTTGTTCAGTATTTCAAGTTCCTATGTGCACATATATGATTAGATATTTTAGTCATCCCTTCTGTTTAATGTGTTTAATGCCATTTACTTTCCTTCCTCATGAAGTTAAAAGAAAATAATGTGTACTTGAGAAATTTTAAGGGTGTCAGTGAAGCCCTGGGGATAGCTGCATTAATGTTGCTGGATTTTTGACTGGGATTTCATTTTTCTGTTGAATTCCCTGCATTGACCAAAGGAAATAATGTAGGACTCCATCCTGTATTTTTGCTTTTACTGTGCCATAGTTCAGCACTGGATTTTTTGACAATGTCCAAAAAAGGGAAGTAATTTTCTTACAGTTCAATGTAACTGATTCAGGCTAGAAAAGAAGGCTCCTGAAACTGCCAAAAAAGGAAATATTTGTTTTTATATTCTTATTGTGTGCTTTCTCTTCTTTAATTCCTGTATAAAATACCGACAGGATTTATGAGGCAAAGATCACTGTGAAGTTGGGCATCAATGGAATCTAAGTTTCCCATTTAACCTAATGTTTCTCTTAATAAGACTTTGTTTTTATGTATAAGGATCCTGCACACTATTCTGGGCAAAGGACCTGCCAAACTTCCATACTCCTCCTGAGATCAGCCCAAACAACAGTGCTATTCAGAGAAAGTTGTATCAGACTTGGTGTGAAGGTGCAAAAACTGGGTTGGACTATTCAGTCGTAACTCAATGGCACTTGTAGTCCCCAGGCTTTGCCTGACTTAGGTCTGTATCAAAATAGAAAGCAGAGTTAGAGATCTGACTCCTTTTGTTATGCTTTGCCAAGTCAGCTGTGTCCCTCTTTAAAAAACCCTAATTATTTAGTAAATCCCATTCTTTTACTCACTATATAGTTTTAGGAGACACCCGCTTCTTCCATTATATTAAAAATTGACAAGGTATTTGCATGGGTGATTATACTATACTAGATCATATACTAGACATGTAGACCTGCTGTTCACCTCTAAGCAAGCAATAGCCTAGGTAGAAAAGGTTTCACAAATACTCTCTGCAAACGTTTAGAGTTTCAATCTGTTGCAGTTGGACTAGATGATTGTTGTTGGCCCCTTCCAACTCAATTGCCCTATTTTATTCCATTCTACCTGCAGCAAGCCATCATCAGCTGCAGGGTGAGCAAGGCACTAGGACAAGACCAAGCTGGTAGCAGAGGCAGCCACAACGACTTGGAGGATGAATATGGAGGAGTCTTCATAGAAGGCAGGGAAGAAATCATACATAGCATAAACACATACTATAAAAATATTACATAGCTCTAGCACAGGGTTCACGGCTGAGCTGGAAAGATAATTTCTAGTGAATCTTGATGCTATGTACTTATCCACTGCTTCCTCAAATCTGTAGGCATATCTGAAATATCCCAAGCAGGATCTTAAAATGCTTTTAAATTTTTCTTGTTTATTTTAAAATGAAATGAGAAAAATACCTTTTAAATATGTTGCATTAAATTCAGTACATCACAAGTTTTAAGAACTGTGGCCCAACCTCCTTGCCAGAGAAGCTCCTTTGGAAGATTTGCATTTATTATTCCTGCCAGCATGCCATATGGTAGAAGAGTACCATGCTTCCAGAGCTGAGTAAATATTTCCTAGAGAAGGAAACTAAAGCATAGAGACGTTCCCCTTGGACCCAACTAAAAAATAATTTCTAGAAGCAGAACTAGAGCACAAGATTTTCCAGCTCCCCTCTGTGGGAGTGGGAGTTTTTCATCACTAGAAACTATGGTGGAAATAAATTGGCAGTTCAGAGCCAGAAACAGCTTTCCAAGAATAATTCTTTCCTTATGCTACATAAATAATGGTAGCAGCCCCCACCTTAGTTCATGTTACAGGACAGAAGAAAAAGTACTTTGCTTCAGACTGCAATTGAAGTGAGGGTTTTGTTCTTGTCAGCCTCCTTTCAGAGTTCCTAACTGCACCTAACAGCTTCAGCAAAGCTTTTGTGATTTATGTTTTCAAGAGGAATCATCCCAGAAAGCTCTCAAAGTTTGCTATTTCTTTGAGTTCTTGAATGAGCCTCTTTAGTGATGCCAAAAATTTATTTCTATCTCTAAGCCAGAGTATTATTTTCCTTTCCCAAGCATTCACAGCTGTTTAAGTGCCTGGTGATATAAGAATGTTCAGCCTCCAAACTTTTTTTTAGGTTTAGAGTTTTCATCCTTTGAGTAATTCTCCTGTACTCTGTAAGCTGAATATCTATGCCTGCTGCTGATACTTTATGTGGGGAAAACTGAGGTGTCAGACAAGCCACAGAAATGCACACTGTGAGCCTGACTCTTACCCTGGAAAATTTTAAGCTTAGGGATGGGCTCTTGAGAGGATGAGAATGCTCCCTATGCGACCTTCAGTGACCATGGAGAGACACCTGAGCATCCATGCCACAGGCTCCAAAGTTCACTGTGTCCTTACAATGCCTTTCCTGCCTTAAAGCTCTGGGTTCATGCAGGTTAGGAACAAACCTACCAGGTATGAATGTTCTGAGTACTGCAGGGATCTCATGTAACATCATTCAATCTGCTCAGAAAAGGAGACTTTTTGATTATTTTCAAGTTCTCTCTGTATTTTGCAGTCCAGAAGTACTTTTATTAAATATAAGGATATAGTCATTCCAAAATCTCAGTCACATATTGCAGCCATTTACTGAATGCTTATAAACATTAATCCAAATTCACCATACCCATACATACAAATGCTTAAAACCATGTAAAAACTGTGCCTGAGAACAGCTGTGAAATTGGTGCCACTAAAGAAAACTCAAAATGTGTAATTTTCTTACACTGATGTTTTGGACCGTATTAGATAAATGCTAACTTTTTTGCATCTTATTTTGTTAATGTTTCTCAAATCAAGAACTGAATGACAGATGTATTCACTGTGCAAGGCAATTTTTCTTAGATCTACAAAGAAGTTGTGGAAGCACATACTGTGTAATGATCTGAGCACGGAGGTACAGGATTTGCTGACAAGGTCTGTTGGCTGTTAGGTCTGGTTCTGCTTGATTTCTTGATCATAAACATCTCCTTTTTCATTATGTTTCCTAAAAATGTCATTCAGTAGAAAGAGGATGAAGCAGACCATCCACATAAGCAGAAGGGCAGCTCTGCACATTGCAGAGCTGGAGCCAGGTGGCTCCTGTGCTAACTCTCCTCCCCATTTCACTTGCAGCACCTTCCCAAACATGCTGACTTCTACTAACTTCTGGGGCATTTATTAACTGATTTTGCTCCTGTGAAGGAGCTGTTAATTGCTTTTGTACTTCATTTACAGCTGTACAACATTTACTTAGGCCCTGGAGGGGAGCAATTTTCTCAGCCTTCCGAGGCCCTGCGATAGTGCCAGGAATTAAGCTCACCCTGAGACCCTACTGAACAGCCTACACTGTTCACCTGTGCTGAAGTGGTTAAACACAGGAAATGCTCAGCATTTTTCAGAATAGTCCTCAGGACTATAAAGGATCAGGCTCAAGTAGGGCCAAGGAAAATCAGCACATCAGTACAAGAAGGTCCCAGCTGGTGCAGGATGCTTGCTCTCATAATATTCAGCTCCTGTTGCACACAAAGAGATAATGACACAACTAAAAACTAATTACAGTGAGAAGGAGGGGTAAACAGTGGAGTGAATGCTAGCAGGACTCATAAAGTCTAATGTTAATAAAATATGGTATGTGTACAAAATTATAGTTTAGTTCCTGGCTACCTGCTGTGTTCAAGCTAAGCAAAAGACAAAATAATATCTTCAGGATGGATTTTACAAAGACAAATGTTCCTTATTTAAGATAAATTTATCACTGCTTATTTTATTTAATTGGTATCTCATTTGTTCTAGAATGTTAAAATGCTAATATGCATATGAATTGACCTTGCATCTTTGGACAAATTGCACTATAAATATTATATTAGAGAAAAACAAGGAAAGATATGAGCACTGAACTCTCTCACATCAAACTGAATTGAATCACAGAATACTCTGTAATTTACATAATGGGCATACTGGTAAGCAGGGGAGATGGTGACAAGCACAAGGTATTAAAAAGGGTTTAAACACAAAATTGCAGAATGGTAAGGTTGGAAATGACCACAATGGGTCGTCTGGTCCAACCTCCCTGCTCAGGCAGGATCATCCCAGAGCACATGGCACAGGAGTGCACCCAGGTGGTTCTTGAGTATCTCCAGTGAGGGGGACCCTACCACCTCTCTGGCAACCTTTTCCAGTGCCTGGTCACCCTCACAGTTAGAGTCTGGAATGATTGATGTCTTGAGACATTTGGGGTGCATGTGTGTGCTGGAAGGGACAGCTTGAGCCTTGCCCTGGGGAGGCAGTACCCTGCCCCACGCCCCACAGCCCTGGAGCCTGTATGGCAGCCTGGCAGTGGCTGCCAGTCACACACAGTGTGCCAGTGCACACTGGAGGCCATGCTGCACCCCCACCCCTGGAGTCCCTTACCCAGCTCTTAAGTGGCCCAATGAATGGAAGTCCCACCTGGGGGAAGGGCCAAAGGGTATTTAAAATGGAACACGAAGCAAGCATGTCTTGACTCTACCTCCTCTTGGAATTTCATCAGCTGCACACCACTGGAACCCGGAGTGGTGGTTATGTGGCTCCTCTTCTATGTATTTTCTGTCTTTCTGTTTCTAATTCTTTCTTCTCAGAATTTTTGTGTAACTTAACATCAAACAGGCTTAGAGTTTGCTGAGTTAATGCTTTGAGAAATGTTTTATGTTGATTGAATGTTGCACTACATCTTTTGTCAAAGTTCTCTGATTTTCTAAAGTTGCCAGTAAATTTTTTTTTAGTTGTTTTGACCCCTTGAGAGTATATCTTGTCCATATCTGTGCCATGTGTCTAACTCAGAGCTTACATGAACAACTGAAAGCCCTTTTAAGAGCCATGTCAAGCAAGGTTTTTGGGGACCTTACAAGAGTAAAGAAGTTTTTCCTCAAGTTCTGGTGGAACTTCCTGTGCATCAGTTTCTGCCCATTGGCTTGGTACCACTGAGAAGAGCCAGGATCTATCCTCTTGACACTTTCCCTTCAGATACTTGTATACGTTCCCCTCTGAATGACTGAGATTCCCCTCTCAATAATCTCTTCTCAAGGCTGAACAGGCTCAGCTCCCTCAGCCTGTGCTCCTAAGACAGATGCTTCAGTTCCCTCATCATCTTCATAGCCTTTCACTGAGCCTGTTTCAGGAGCTCCATGTCTCTCTTGTATTGAGGAACCAAGAACTGGACATAGAACTCCAGATGTGCCTTACTAGGGCTGAGGCAGAGGAGCAGGATCATCTCCCTCAACCTGCTGTGAATGTTGTTTTTAATGCACCCAGGATACCTTTGGCCTTCTTGGCTATGATGGCTCATGGAGAACTTGTATGTGGACCAATTTGTAGGTGTGCTATATCAGGAGAAACCCAATGAAGGAATGGTGCCTCTGAGGCACATTTTCTTTGCTCTGTACTAACCTACTTCTACCTGAAGAAGCTGTGCTTCACTCCCCATCCCTGGGCAGTGTGCACATGTTGCTTTACCAGCTCCTTCCTCCCTGGCAGCTGCTCTGGCTGAGGAGCATCCCTGCAGATCAAGCCATGCTCCCCTTCATGAGGCTACCAATAGGAAGTTCCTGTGCTCCTCTCTTTCCCTTGGTGCCTACAAGGCAAAGCTAGCATCTGTGTGGAGCAGTGGGTGCTACAGGAGGTGCTGTCTCTCTTATACATACACTGAACATACACAAACACACATACCTGTGCATGTGTACCATTATCTTTACGTAGCTAATGAGAAATCAAAGTGTGCAAAACTTAAAAAAGGATATAAGATAGAAATCCTTTTAGAGTCACCTCTTCAATATTTATATCTGTGACATTGGGGACAAATATTTTGGTCTCATATGTGGTGGTTCAGCCCCATGTGAGTCAGTCTGCATATTTTGCAGTGGGAAGAAGTATCAGACAGCCAGTTAAAAGCACAACATTCTCAGTAGTGTGACCTTGTAAATAACACTGTTTTTCTTTTCATTTCCTTTTAGTTTGAGCCACTACAGTGTCAGCAACAATCAGAAGAAAATGCAAAACTTCATCTCAATAGCTCAGAACGCATGGGAAATTTTTATATCTGAAAGGAAGCCTGGCTGGAAATATCAGATGCAGCTTTTTGCAGTTTGCTCTGCAGTTGGCTTCCTCGCCAGCTTTCTATTTGTCCTTAGCATGCACTTCTCCTTGGCACAACACTCTTTGGAACTCTTAGTGATTTCTGGATTCATCTGGATTTTGCTTTCTATCATGCTCTTCTGTTTCAAGCACCTGCGCTGTTTTAGTGTTCTGTTCCTCCTTTCTTGTGGACTGAAAAATGGAAGGGATGCTCTTATTACTGCTGGCACAGGTATTGTGGTGGCCAGCAATATTCAAAATATTTTTCACAATCTAAAGGTTCTGGCAGACAGCATAACCTGTCATCTGAAGCACGAGCAATTTGCCTTGATAAAATATTATGTTGAGGCTGTAAAATGGATTTATGAGATGGCCAAGCTTCCAGCTGAGCTACCCAAAGATATAGTGGTCCTTAAGCACGAATTCACACCATCTTATTCAATTTCAGATGATGCATTAAAACAAGAGCTAAATGACACAGAGCAAGAAATCCAGAGAATTGTTAACCAGATATCTTTTATGTTGACTATACTACCCTATATAGGTCAGAAAGTATTGCCTATATTTGGGGTTTTTCTAGTTTCTTTTGGAACTGGCCTCTTTATCAAAAATTTTGTGGGTTCTCATAGTACCAAATTTAAGAATATTTATATCACAAAACACTTCATTGCATTTGATGAGCACCAAAAGCAACAGCAAAGACCCTGTCTTCTGCCACTTAACAGAAAAGAGAGAAAAGATTATGTGACAATCCCATCCCTCCTCTTTACAAGAAAGGACAGGAAGAAAATGCTGTGTTCTTTTCTCCCTGTAATTATTCATCTTTGTATCTGGCTTCTGTTTGCTGCAGTAGACTCTTTGTTTTATTTGTTAATTATTTCTGTGAACAAGTATCTCCGAGAAGTACCGGATCTAGACATTCAACTCAGTCTCTTTCAGAATGTAAGTACTTATCAGTACCATATATTTCTTAGTTTAGTGTTGAAAAATTTCCTTTCATCTTCAGCAGCTGCAAGAGCAGACATATAACATTGAGCCATCAATTCTTTCCTGGAATATCGTTCATTTCAAAAACGACCATTGTATCTACAGATATATATGTTGGATGGAATCAGACAGTTCCTTCCAGAACATTGTCATATTTCTAGAGAATGATAAATTTTAGAAGAAGGATTTTCATTCTTCCATTTATATATAATGAAGGAAACCAGAACCTTGCAATTGGAAACTCACAAAACTGACATTTGTGAAGCACTACGTTTATAGTCAAAAGGCACTGTGACACTGATGTAAGAGATGCCTACCTTTCTTTGACTGAGTAGTGTGAGGAGCTCACCACTTGTATGCATGGGTGCACACGCACAAAATAATGGCCTCTTGCCAAAATCTCCAGGTTCCTCTAGCAGGAGCAACAGCAACACAGAGACCATAGATTAACTAGGCTGGAAGATAAGGCTGGTGGCCATCAAGACCAACGAGCTCAAAACAAGGACAACTGGTTAGAGCATGGTGCTAGTAACACCAAGGTTGTGTGTTTGAGCCCCATATGGGCCATTCACTTAACAGCTGGACTTGATGATTCTTGTGGGTCCCTTCCAACTCAGAATATTCTGTGATTCTGTGGCAAACTGCAGAGACAGATTAGATTGCTCAGGATCTTGTCTGAACATTGTTAAAGGTGGAGATTTTCCTATTGGAGTGAGGGCAAAGTAAAGCTACCTGGTTTGATAGCTCAAGAAGTATTCATCCCAACTAAATCAAGCAAGGGCAGCAGGAGGCCAGCATGGGTGAGAAAGGAGCTTCTAAAAAAAGCACAGAATAGATGAAAGAAGGGACAGCAGTCCCAGGAGGAATGAGATACACTGTCTGACTGTATAAGGATGGGGGCAGGATAGCCAAAGCCCACCTGGAGTGGAATCAGGTGAGGCAGGTGAAAGGCAGCACAAAGGTTCATAAGCAGCAAAAGAAAGGCATGGGGAAAGGTAGGTCCACTGTGAAGAGCAGAAGGATCTTGGTAACAATAAAAGACACAGAAAGCCCAAGGTACTGAATGTTGTCTTCAAGCTGTGCCTTTACTAGGACGACCAGGCTTTAGAAATCCCAGGCCTTGGAGACAAGGGCAAGTGTGGAGCAAGGAAGACTTACCCTCAGTGGACGAAAATCAAGTTAGGGCACATTTAGGCAAATGTGCAACCATGGGACATGATGGGAGGCATGCATGGGTGCTGAGTGTTCTGGCTGATGTCACTGAGATGCCACTTTTGATTGCCTTTAAAATGTCATTGGGCCTGGGAGAGGTTCCTGAAGAGGGGAAGAATTCAGGTGTTACTCCCATCTTTGAGAAGGGAAGGAGGAGGATCCAGGGAACTACAGTCTGGTCACACTCACCTTTTTCCCTGGGAAGGTGACAGAGAATATAATCATGGAAGCCATTTTAATACACATGAAGGTCAGGAAATCTTTTAGGAGTATTAAGCATGGATTTATAAATGCTAGATCATACTCGACCACTCTAACAGTTTTCTATGATAAAAACACTGGGTTGCTGATTGAAGGGAGAACAGAGGATGCTGATTCTGGTTATATTAAGGCTTCCACTGCTGGAACACAGCATCTTCATTGACAATCTAATGAAATGTGGGCTAGACAACAGGAGAACGACATGAACTGAAAATTGACTGAACTCTTGGATTCAAAAAAAGTTCTGACTTTTGGTACATAGCCATTTCTGATGTTCCTGAGGAGCAGACACTGGAATTTATACTGTTTAATCTCTTAATTATTGACCTGCAAAGACAGATTGTAGCCACACAAGCCTGCAGACAATATAAGACTGGGCAGAGTGTCTGACACACCAGCGGGTTGTGCTGTCATTCAGAAGAGAACTGGGCCAAGAGGAACCTCACAATGTTCAGCAAAGGAATATGCCATGCCTTGCAGTCCTTGAAGAGAAATAACTACATGCACTTACTCGTGGGGAGCTAACTGACTGGGAGGTGGCTTTGCACAAAAATGCCCTCAAAGCTGGACATCAAGTTGACCACAAGCCTGCAATGTGCCCTTATGGCAAAGAAAGTGCTAATTTGGCTGCACTAGGCAGAGCATTGCCAGCAAGCTGTAGGATGTGATCCTTCCTCTCTGCTTAGCACTGCTGAGACTCAGCACAAGGAGTGCATGTAATGGAGTGAGGAGTCAAGGAAGGGGTTGGGAAGATGATTAAGGGACTAAAGCACCACATGAAAAGAGGTGCTTTAGCTGATGATTCAGGGTGGTCTTATAAGGATGTGTAAATAAGTGATGGGGGGTGGGCGTAAGAAAGAAGAACCAGACACAGGAAAAAATTCTTCTATTAAAGAGTTGTTAAGAATTGGAATGGGCTGCCCAAGGGAGTAATGGAGTAACCATCCCTAGAAGTGTTCAAGAAACAACTCAATTGTTTATTTTTATGGTGTGTTTGGCCAAAAATTTGATTCAATGATCTTCGAGTTTTTTTCCAACCTTAATTGTTCTATGATTCTCTGACTTTTCAGTGGTGCACAGTGCAGGGAGAAGAGGAAATTAGGACAAATTAAATACATCTTGTTTTGTTGTGTACTCTTCAGGTGATCAAACAATACAATAAGTTTCTGAGATAGGTTGTGGGATCTCCATTCCTGGAGATAACAAGAACCCAACTGGTCACAACCCTAATCATTCTGTTGTAGCCTTACTATTTGCTGTGTACTGTTGTGTGTGGTTTTGCCTGTGTTTTTATCCTTTGGACCATGACAGCAGCCTCTCATCATGACCTGCTTTGGGTGCAACCCAAGTCAAGGCAAGGGGCTTAGTCCCACTACCCATGGACAGAAGTCCTGAGCCTGATCATGTCTGGCTATTTCATGGGTCCTGTACTATGAATTTGTTCTCTTTATGCGCATTGTTCACTCATGCAGAAAGCTGACTGACTCCTTCAAAACAGAAAACTAATGCCATCATCAGACTGTTTCTAGTTCCCCAAGGAAAGCTAATTACATTAAAATGTAAAATTTAATCTCAGCGGATTTGTTATATCAAGCCTCAGGGCTGCTGATCTCAGGGAGTTCAAGAAGCTGGGTGAGCACGACAGACTCAGAAACTAGAGATGTTTATTAATTAGCATGAACAATAAAGTTCTTCATGCACTAGTACCCCTGTTTCATACTGAGTTCCTAATGAAGATTTTCCTTGCCTATACATTGGTTTAGCTTAGGGATAAAATGTCCTGAGATAGTTTGGAACAGGATAGTGTCAGGGAAAGGCTAACAGGCTGAAGATGGGTAGCATGCTTTGGGAACTTGATTTCTCCAATGAACATCTAACAGAAGTGCCTGGCCTCTGTAGGGCAATTAGAAAAGCCACAAGAAAGAGCTTATTATTCCTCTGACATGATCAGAAAAGAGGTTGGGTTATTCAGTGTCCCTACAGTGTTCTTACACACAGAACAGAAAGTTGCCTGCCTGTATGATCCCAGCAGCATGTCTAATTTACCCTTCTTATTGAGCATTTCAGCCCACAAGCAGTGAAAGACACCGGCTAAGCAAAGGCAGCTACAAGAGGAGGCCAGGCAGCCTCGCTTGTGCGGCTGCCTTTGGTGAGAGCGCTGGACCGGGCTCAGCGCCATGTGGGCATGGCGGGGTTGCTGCTCTGTACCGCCCGCAGTATCACTGCAGGTGTGGTTTCAGGGGGAAGAAAGGGTGAGCACCCCCGAACGTGCAACATTTTTTCCTCCCTCTCTCCATTGGGAAGGTTGCCGGGAAGAGCGCTGCCTCCCCGTGCCCCGCTGCCCATTGCCTGCCGGTTCGTTGGCTCAGGGGCTGGCGCGGGCAGCAGCGGCGAGCCCGAGCCCGGCCCAGCCTGAGCGACCGAGCCGAGCCGAGCCGAATGCCGAGCCGAGCCGAGCCGAGCCGAGCCGAGCCGAGCCGAGCCGAGCCGAGATGAGCCGAGCTGAGCCGAGCCGAGCCGAGCCGAGATGAGCCGAGCTGAGCCGAGCCGAGCCGAGCCGAGCCGGGGGAAGCTCCATGGCGCCAGGGCCAGTGCTGGGAGCAGTTGCACGGCGTTGAGTCCCTCAGGTGGCGCAGGGTGTCAGGGACGATCTTGCTTCCAGGGGTGTGTCTGTCATTGCTTTCCGCTGCCTCGGGCTCAGCGGCAGAGACAGTGCTGTGGTGAGTGCCTGCCACCTTGTCTCTGCCTGGGGACAGCCATGCATGGGAAGAGCCACCATCTTAGCTCTGCCCCAGGCCATGTGGGACTACGTCGAGATGCTGAATGCCTGTTCACCTTGTCTTTTTATATACTTTTGTTAATAATATTGCTGCTGTTGCTCTGCATCTCTTATTCCTTTGCTGTGCTTTCAGTAACTTGCTATATCAACTCACTGTCTTTGCCTTTGTCCCTCTCTTATTGGAAGGGGAAAGGCTTATTTGGACTTTAATTTCTGGCTGGTGTTAAAACACCTGCTGATCGTGTGCAGAGACAAAAACAGAGGGACAGACACTCTGCTCTGCAGTTTTACTCTCAACGAAGGACCCTCCGACAGGGCATCTGAACAGAGTCATAAGAGTGGAAAAATATTAAACCATTATAACCAGATTAGCTAAATATTTCCCTATAAGAGCCACTAGGAAGGTAAGTTTTTAACATCCAAGATACTGGACATTGTCCCAAGAGAAATAATGAAAATAGAGTGAAAAACATTTATAAATAGCCAATAAATATATTGTTTTGAACTAACTATCTATCTATCTATTTGTCTGTCTATCTATCTATCTATCTATCTATCTATCTATCTATCTATCTATCTATCTATAGTTTTGAACATATGTATATATATAGAGAGAGAGAGAGCACACTGGGTGGTCTAGATGATTTAGAGTCCTTTGTATATCTGAATGTCCAGTGGGAGAATATTAAGAAAGGAAGGAATCTGTATTATACTATATTATGCTACTGTACTATATTAAATTATATATATTATATATATATAAAATATATATTATTACCAACACATTTTTCCCCTTTTCTTGTGCAGAAGAATGAGAAAAGCTATATAATTTCTATGAAAGAGCATATTGCGAAGACTGATTCTCTCAAGATCCCTTTGTTTAAGCATAACTGCATCCCTCATCCAGACCTTGCTCTCTCCAAGACATGGATTCAGCTTGGAATCATCATCTTCTTCTTAATAATTTTTGGGTTATTCTCTGGCCTCCTGACCCAACTTAAAATACTCGTGTCAACTTTCTTTTATCCTGATATTGAGATGAAACGCGTACATTATTTGCATGCAAAATTACTCAAAAAAAGAACAAAGCTACAAGAGAAAACTGGGAAGAACATGTATGTAAGAATGGTAAGCCTTGAGCTCTGGGGAAAAAAAAATAAATCTCTTACTGGGTGGCAGCCAGATCCAGGAAATACTTAAACACTTGTTAACTTCATTTATGTGCTAATAGACTTTCTCCAATGCTCAGGAGCCAGAGACACATTGCCTAATGGTAAGATTAGATCATCTAATTGTTTTGTTCTGTACTTCAGCACGCATGCTTGAGACATGACATTGGTATGCTCAAATGAGTATGTGCTGGCAAGAAAATACTTCTCAGATTCAGAGCCCTCCAGAGAAGAAACTGTGTTTTAATGAACATATGAAAAGCACTTAGAGTATTCCTGCAATCTAGACAGCAAGTGCTAGGCAGTACAAGCAGCCCTAAATGTAGAGAAAGATGTTCTGGTATTGCTTAGTGAAATGGAAAGAGATATATTTCTGTTTTATAAAACAGTGTTCCTGCAAATACCATTAGGAAACAGAACTTTTTGCTTGCAAAATCATTTATCCTGTACATATATATGTGTGTGTATATATATATATATATATTTTTTTTTTTTACATGTATACACACACAGGCTCACTAATGGAAACAGCTGACACACATCCATATACCTATGGCATATCCAGATAGAAAGCTGCATATATATACAGTTTGTTTAAGCTTAACTTTTTAAAGCCTTCAATTCTGACTATACAGGTTATTAGTGTCTGGATGATCTTAACTCAGTAATAGTATCATGTAGATAATATTTCTGTCTTTTCAGGTCAACTTTTGGTTTCCAATACTAAAGGCAAGAGAGGCAGTGAGGAAGAAAGAAAGGAGCATAGCAGAATGACAGGATGATGTGAAAATGACCAAGTGAATCTTTGGATATGGCTGAAATACTTTAGCTACACCTGTGTTTTGCACTATCTTTCCTATGGAATGTCAGTTCTGAAATGCAAAAATTTCACACTCAAAGGCTGAGCAGCAACTTTGAAAAAGATGCCATTATGGATAGTGTGCAGATCACCACAGATTTCTATGGATTGCATTAACAGTTGTTTTTCTATTTGGGATTTGCGTTATCTGGTACTTGAGAAAATCATGGACTATCTGTTCTTCCATCTAAAAGCAATAAAGCAGTTTGGAGATTTTAGGACTACAACAGAAACCTCTAACAGAGGGCATAATGGCAGCAGCAGGTTTGTCTTCCCTGAATACTGAAGATAGAAGACAAGAGAGACTGTCCATTGCCTTCTGGGATAGCCAAGAATGGGGACTTAGAAGTTTCTAGACATTTTTATCTATTTCTCAAGCCCTTCAGCCTGGATCTTTGCCATTCCTAGCTTTTAGTCTCCTACCTAGTCTCTCACCCAGAATTCCTTACTTGGTCTTAGCCCCCCACTTCCACATATCAATAGACTATCACTAGTGCAGACCATAGGATGCTTTGATAATCAGGAGAGAGGTCATGTAACAGTAGAAGTGAGAATGGTCACAAGAGCTACATGGAGAGGAATCAG
Source organism: Sitta carolinensis (assembly GCA_032173965.1). Classification (NCBI taxonomy): domain Eukaryota; kingdom Metazoa; phylum Chordata; class Aves; order Passeriformes; family Sittidae; genus Sitta; species Sitta carolinensis. The sequence continues at coordinate 133,977,600 of CM063284.1, forward strand.
GTGCTGTGAGTGCAAATAAGGTATCTTTAAAGGATAAGGCATGTAAGTAAGGGTGAACAATGTTTCAAATCTTACAGACTGTGGAAGCTTGCAGAAGAGGCAAAAATGGGCTCAATTATGTTGCATAAGCACCACTGACTTCAATGAAATAAAACTGAGCCGATACTGAAATGCTTCACCTATTCAACCAACATTGGTGATGTGACCTTCATATGATACAAGAACAAATGCAAAACGCCTAAAGACATAGGAATGACCTATGGAACTTTAGAGATTGAATGCAGAACTAAAAAAATGTACCCAACAGGCAGTGTATTTCGGATTTGCAGCCGCAGCCAACTTCCTTTTTTAATCTGGATAATAGGGAATTCTGCTCTCTTCCTCTATAATACATGCATGGTTTCAGGACAGCCATTGATCAATGTCTCTGTTATCTGAATGAATTAAGACTTAAAACTCTCCAGTAGTGTCAGAAGTTATTTTCCACTTAAACCACTGAAAAACACAAAGACTGATTTTCTTTGGGCCTTCCAAAGTCTCACTTCTCTATGCATGCAGGTGGCTCAGGTTGCTTGTGTGACAACAATTTGTTTCTGGGAAATGGTGCTGGATAAAGCCATGCATTATTGAGGGTTTTGCTGAATGTCTCTGAGAGTCCTGACTATGTCCTTTTTGCTAAAGTGGGACAGCCCTGAATAGTAGCAGAATGTCAGCTTGTATTTTAGGTGCTACTGTCAAGCACCAGTAGCAAGAAACATTCTGGTGAGAGGGAAGCAATTAGAAGGTTGCTCTAAATTTGGACTCACAGAACAGAATACTATCCAGGTACTATTGATAAGAGAATAACACTCTTGTTATCATTGCAGATGAAAGGGGAAGAGTTAACACGTCAATAAGAGCTGAATATTTTTGGCAGAGTTCTGACTAATTGCTGGCAGGAGTTGGATGTGCTTCTTTCAATCCCAAAGGACAAGCTGTTGAGAAGCCCAAATGTGGGGGCAAGTCTGATTGACAGTACTACCACAAAACACCATGCACTTATCATCAGGAGGAAAACTTTTGTTTGGAGTTTCTTGTCTTTCCTGTTTTTTGGTGCTGCCACTCAGAATACCTTTTCACTCTGTTGTTCTACAAGGAACAAGCAGAGCATGGGAATGGTTCTTCAAAATGACTCAGATGTTGGTCAGTTATTGGGAGAGATGCCTAAATCTGTTAGGATTTTGAGTTCTGTAGTACACTCTCAGCACAATGTCATGTCTGAATTTTTCATTTACTTAAGGAAAGTCAGCCAATGTTGAATATGGACACTCCCTACCCTACCTGTTGGGACAATTAAGTATTGCCTAGTTTGCCCTTCAAACTGATAAAAACCAGTCCTTCTTGGGTAGCTAGTTGTAATTCTGTACAACATGTTCAGTTCTGATAAATATTTTACCTGGGTGCTTGATCCCCACTACCAGTGACAGAAGACATGGAAGAGCCCAAGGTATGTCTTTGTCTTGGTCTCTGCAGGTAAGACTGATCTTTAACCATAGCAGACCTCTCAGACCTGAAGGAAAGGCTGGAGCAAGGAAGAATTACCCCTGGTAGTTTGGGAGCACTCAAACACACAGGAGCACTCAAACACCATAAGAGATGATGGGAGGTATCCATGGGTTTTGAGGGTGCTGGTTGTTGTCACTGAAAGGTGTCTTGGTTTTTTGTAAAAGGTCATGGTGATCAGGAGGGGTTACTGAGGACTGGAGGAAAGCACGTCACTCCCATTTTCAAGCAGGGTAAGAAGGAAAATCTGAGAAACTACAGATTTGTCAGACTCACCTCAGTCTGTGGGAAGGTTTTGGAACAATTTCCCCTGGTAGCTGCATTCAAACATAAAGGCCAGCAAGTTGACTGGTATATCACTGAAACACAAGAAGAGCTTTTTTGCTGTGAATGTGGTCAAACACTGGAATGGGTTGCCCAGAGAGGTTTCAGAATCTCCATCCTTGGGGATACTCAAAAGCCAGTAGACATGGCTCTGACCACCTCAGTGCAGTAAATCTGGAGCAGGTATCTCTAGAGCTGCCTGACAGCCTCAGCCATTCTGTGATTATTGATTTTAACACAGCACATATCAGGAAGAATACTCGATATACACAGAAAAAGCTTGCTTAAATTTGTGAATATGCTGTGCCAGCATCAAGGGTGCCACCTGACAAATATTGTTACCATTACACTCATACGAGAGTCACATACTTGAGTGGACTGATGCACACTTTGTTTCTGTGATCATACACATGCATACCTGTATGCTGAACATGACCTGAATAGCAGGCAAAGGAGATAAGTTTGCTCTCTCCCCATCTCCCTAAATGTGGTTTTTCAGGGAAAATGGCACATTCAGCTCCTTTTTTAAATAATATTTTTTAATAAATCAAGTCCACCTTCTATGCCTCAAAGGCATTGAGTTTTATCTCAGTGGTGACAATTCTTACCTTGACCTACAGGACTACGCCTATTCCTTCAGCTGCCCAGTGTTTTTCTTTAGCTGTACAGATGAAAAAGCAGGTCTGTCACTCCTCTGAAATTACACAGAGACATACTTCTCATTCTCTCCAGACTTCATTTTCTTCCATTTGTTTCTGTTGTATGAACAGGGGAAGTCTAGGGTTTGTTTATCTTCAGCTGTCTCCTCTGCAAGTTGTTCAGCTATTTCCTTGGCCTCTTTGTTTACCATAACCCTCAACCACAGGATTCAGTTGTTCTCTTTTCTTAAAAACAAAGTCTACAAGTTACAATTGAAAACCAGCGTTCCACCACAGTTCCTCTTCTTGCCTGCCCTCTCCTCAGATTTCCTACATTTTATTTTGGCTCTTTTCTTCTGTCATTCATAGTTTTCTTTCCTCTTTTAGTATGTTTTCTTCATCTCCAACAGTTAATTCTTTCTCATCCATAAAAGCATGCAATGCTTTTCTTTCTCCTGAGCACAAGGGAACTATAGGTGCAGCTGAAATTAAGGGGTTTTATTCATTTGTTGGTGTAATAGAAATTTTTAATATCCATTAATATCATGTTACTGGGCTTTGTCTAAATGTCTCTCTAGGGTTGTTAGAAACATTCAGCACTAAGAACAAGAGTCTGAGAAGTCCAGATTTGGCTTTTAGCTAGTCATCCCTGTCCTTCTCTCAGTTCACAGCAGAGCTCAACTTCCTTCTTAAACGTCCTTCGCTAGTGGAGGAGCTGTTTGATTTTACTGTGAAAAATCCTCCAATTGGATCAAATCTAGTTTGTAAAATTAATGAAAGGCTGACCTGATTGTCTTGTGAAAGTAATTCAGAGAGACACGCTAGTGCTCCTGACCCTCCTGGAGTGGAGTACAAACAAGGACATTTCCCTTCAGCAACCGTGTTTATGGACCTCTCCTTATCACTGCCCCATACCCCTAAACCTGGCTGGCTTCTAAAGTCAAGCCAAGCTGAAGGCTTCTTTTCCTCTGTGCTGGTTTTGTCGCAGCATTTTAGGTGAGCAGCTGGGTGTGCAAAGTCAGAGGATGCTGGATTTACAGTCGTTGTCACCATGCCCCCTGCTTTGGCAATATTATCACATTGACTCGCTGTTTTCAGCACAGTTTAAATAGCCCAGAGATGCAGTTATAGACGAAATGAATAATCAAAGTTTTTTCTCTAATTCTGTTTTATATTGCAAAAGTAGAGAGTAAGGATCGAAGGATCGCTCTGCCGCTGATGAAATAAAGGCTGAGAACAGGGATGTTACTGTCGACTTTAGGGGCACAGATTTCAAACCGTGAGCATGCTTCATCTGTCACGTTGCGTGGCAGAACCTTCCTCCTCGTTTCACTGCCCGTACATCATACCTGCCCTGCCCTCCAGTGGCCCGCTGCAGTCACAGGATTGCCGCTCTGCAGAGATCTCCCGCCGCTGATGCCGCAGGCTGGAGAGGGAAGAGCTGCAGGTGCGGGTGTCTGCACCACGGCCCTGAGTTTCACGGGTGCTGAGCTGAGTGCCCGCAACAAACACGCACTGTCTGTATGAGGCCCTCTCGGGCAAATGATGGGGATGAAAGCAGTATTGTGCACTCAGGGATCACATCTCCCAAACTGCTTTTCTGCTCCTGCTTCTGTAATCCACCAGGGAGAATGGAGTACTAAAGATCCCAAATTTCTGTCTGGGTGGGAGAGAGAGATGAAAATATGGTTAACAGAATTTTTTTCCTTACTTTAACAAAATGTTTGAATCTTCAATCTTTCCATACAAGAGGTGGAAACCAGTAGCATTCCAAGAAGAAGTGCTAAGCAAAGAAAGGGTCTTCTGTGTTTTAGCCTTGACAGAACAGTTCCTTGGCTCCTCTGCACAGACATTGCTCCAGAGAAAAAGGGTTTTAATACAGCGGTATCACCTCTCAAAGTAATCAGTGACCAACAGACCAAAAGAAGATTCAAAGCAAGCAAACCTTTTTTTCAGTAGGTGATGGAGAAGCCTGAGGATTATGGCTAAATGAGATAGGATTCAAACATCTGGGAAAGCAATTATTGTCTTACTTTCCCATGAAAGGCTCAAGACAGTTGTGTGGGCTGCAGAAATCATCTCTAAACCACCTTTCTAACCTGGTGTGTGGCATCTGTTGTCTTAATACAAAAGTTATAGAACAGACAGAGCAACATCTTGAGAATGTAGTGAGCAAGTGATAGCTCAGGGATGACATTGTGGGACGAATTCAGAAGTCTTGTCAGGGTCTAGAGACTGAGATGCAATTGAGAGTCAGTGCTCCTCCAGTGCTCCAGTTCAGAACCTGTGCTAACATAATCGTAATCCCATTGAATCCCAAACTATATGCCTACTAAAAAGTCCTGTGCTACTGTTTTTGGCTCTGCTGTCACTCCTTACTGGTGTTTTGGAATAGAGACCTGGGCAGTCCCAAAATTACATCCCTATGAAGATCCCACCGTTATAGCCTAGCCCATGTTAGTGGAAAAAGAGACAGGATGACAGAGATTTGCAGTCTGACAGTTTTGGCTTTAGTAGGAGTGCTTGAACAACACAGTTGAAATTATTTTGATGTCACACAGTTCCTCAAGGGCCATTACTTTGCACCTTGTGACTTGAGGCAGGATTCAGGTACTAGGGCCAGCATGTGTTGTGGCAAAACTAATATTCATAAATATAACAAACCTGACAGGCTCAATATCTTGTTGCACCCAGGGATGTAAAAAGCAGATGATTTTGTGTAAATCCCTGTTCACAATATGCAGGTAATTTCTTTCATCTGCACAATAGTTAAGACTCACTGGAATTAAAACGTAGGTATTTCTTAACCAAAAATAGTATAGCCCTGTAAGAAGAATAGTCCATTATACAGAGCAGTAAGTACCAACATAGGGAACAGGAATTCCTTGCTAATTATACAGGAGGAGACTCACTCATTTCTAATAAAAATGAGTAGGAAATCTGAAAATATCATACGTTTTCCCATAGATAATACATGTTCATAGTTTGGAGATTACTGTTACTGAATTTTTGCTCTTCTTCCAAATGTAGCAAAAGATTAATTAGAAAGAACAGGTTCATGGTTGACCTGCACTGTTGATGAGACAAAACATAAAAGGTAGGCGTCCTTCATACAAGAAAACTCCAGTTCTGAGAGGCAAAGATGGGCTGAGTGGAAGGCACTGCAGAGCAGAAATCTGCACCATAGTTACAAGCCTGTATAATCTTTGTATCCAATGGACTCAAACCAGCACTGCAAGAAAACTGCCCACCTCATCCCGAAGAACAGCTCCAGAGAGATTCATCTAACCTGTTGAGACCTTGATGCAGAGACAAAAAAGTTGCAGAAGCATCTCTTTCTCTGTTGATTGTAAAGGGAGACTGGACAACAAACTGAGATGCAGAGCATGACAGTACAGAAGTCTGTACTGAGCAGTGAACTCTGTTTCCTTGTAATAGTCATTGTAATAGTGCTGGATTGATGGTCCTGCCACCCCAAAGATAAATCTGAGAAATGGGAACTAGTGCTAGACCTTCTCAGCCATACCCACATCTATCCTCCATCATCTCACAAGGAAAACCCTCTTTTTCTGTTTAGAGACACAAGAACTACTGACCTAATAGTGTTTGTTCTTCATACAAGCTCATACATCACTGTATGCCTATGCATAGAGCAGGAGCTGCAAGTCTGCTTTCCACTGTCAAAAATAACAGTAATTATCATATGTTTAATGTGTATGTTTTAAAATACACAGCACTTCCTGTGCCTGTTTGGCCTGTGGGTTCCACAGTACAGGTTACATTGTTTCTACACATAGGACAGCCAACTCACTGCATGGTTGATTTTGTATTGGCCTCGTTTCTCTCTGTGATGTTTTTGGCTGGGGTAGAGTTAATTTTCTTCACAGTGTGGAGTTACGTTTTGGATTTGTGCTGGAAACAGAATTGATAATTCAAGGGTATTTTCATTATCAATGGGAAATTCTTACACAGTGTCAAAGGTTTGACGTTGGCACAAGGCCAGTGCCCCTATGACGATATACTGTCCCTGGTATCTGCTGTGAGATGTGACCAAAAACAGAGCAAAACAGTTTCTAATTTAGAAAGCAAAAGAAAAAACTTTATTACTTATAATAGGCAAAGAAGACACATACAGAAGAACATGGAAACTTTAAAAAAAACACTCTTCCTCCCCCCCCCACCAGTTCTCAACCTAACAAAACAAACTGAAAATTCCCCATCACGTTACCACCTTTTAAATAATTAATCTTTAGTCTATTACCACCCTTTCGATAATCAGTACTCAGTTCGTTGAGGAGAGATAGGAGTCCTTCTTGCACCACATCGTGGCCTCTTCCTCCATGTCCAGTGCTCTCACCACTGTGCATGGACCAGAGCTGCTTCTAGGGTTTTTCTTTTTGAAGATGCTTTGGTTAGTTCCAAGAAACGACAGCTTCTCAAATTTTGGGACACCAGTCCCCCCCAATATTACCCCCTGGGGCCGAGGGGCCTTGAGAACAGAGCTCTTCCTCTCATCTCTGTTCACACTACTGTCCAGTCTTGGCTCCAAGCCAATGCCTCTCCCCAGATGCCGTTTCTGTGTTACAGAAAAGAAATGAGTCCATCCATGGCTATAAGAACAGTCCAGCCAAAGCCACTCCATCATCTCCTCCCACCTAGGATTCTTTTCAGCATTCTCTGACAATCTTCTACTTGCACAAACTTTCATCATCTTTGCTTAGTTCTTTCTATCTTTCTTCTTCAAATTCAGGAGGATTAGCATTTATAAAGTTTCCATCATTTACGAAAAGGGTTAAAATCTTGGGCTTTGTTTCCCCAGAACTCTCACAGTATCTTTGCTGCTGGGCACTCTTCTCGCGCCACCCCCCCCATACTCCTTCGGCCGTGCTGTCTAGTTGTTGATATCAAATTTCAAGGTGACGGAGATCACAGACACGGTTTCTCAGTTTCTCTCTCCGGGGAAAGGCGGGGGGGGGGGGGGGGGGGAAGGGAAAAGAAGGCTGTCTGATGCCTCTCAAGGTTCTTGTACTTCTCCACCCTTCCATCCTGCAGGATTTTTCTCTCCCCCTCTGTGCCCAAGGCTCCAGCCTACCTCACCCAGGCCGCATGGCTTCCCCTCCCCCGCCCAGCCAGCCGCTGGCCAGGGGAGATCCGTCCGTCCTCCGGGACCGGAACCAAGAGAGAGCTTTCCAGGGCGCCCTCTGCTTTTAACCCCTTGTGTTCTCAGAGGCGGATCCTTGTCCTCAGTGGCCACACCAGGTGCCAGTCTTTAAACCTGAGCACTCATTGGTTTGACCACTGAAGTTCAGAAAAACTCATTTTTTCCAAACTACGACACACAGCCTCAAGGCCTTCTCTGTTTCTCACCCCATCCCATCAGCAAGAGGGTCGGGTGTGCACAAGGAGATGGGATGGGACACGGCCAGGACAGGGGACCTCAACTGACCCCAGGGATACCCTACACTGTATGCTCATGCTCAGCATGTAAAACTGTGAGGAGAAGTAGGGGGAATATTCAGACTGCTTTCCTGGGGATGAACCCGATGGTTCAGGATGTGCCTTAACACCTGCCTGACAATGGGGAGTGAATTCTTTGTTTTGCTTTGCTTGTGTGCGCGGCTTTTGCCTTACCTATTGAACTTTCTTTATCCCAACCTAAGAGTTTTCTAACTTTTACTCTTCTGATTCTCTTCCCCACCTAACTGGGGGGAAATTGAGCAAATGTCTGTGGTACTTAGCTGCCAGTTGGGTTTAAACCATGACACTCTCTTAAATTTTTCCCAGTGGCAGCTGCTTAAAAAGAAGAGCTATTGCCTGTGAAAGTGCAATTTTAACAACATTCAAGTTCTCCAAAACAAAATTTGTCTAGACATGTTAGCAGAATCATGCTTCTGAATGCACAACAACCTCTGAAAATGGAAATTAGATAAATTGAGCAAAAGAGATTTTTTTTTTAAATTAGGAATCCTATCCTACAAAACCCAAAGTATTAGTTACATTGAGAAAAACCTCAGGTTTTCAGTTAAAAAGGCTTTCTGACAACAATGCATTATGGTTTTGCTCTGGCGATTTCACTTCATAAGCCTTCAGGTGATGGGTGTGTGTCTCTCCATAAAGCCAGAACACAAAGTATTACTGTAGGTAAGTTCATGACTATGGTTGGCATAGCTTTGCCTAGGGTGCAACAAAGGATATAGGTGAACTCACCAAAAAAAGCTTGGTGGTGCAGTTGGCAGGGACAAAATATATAATGTTCTTTAAAGACAGTGACATGGAGATGTGGCAGCAGCTCCAAAATAGTGAGTGTTCACCTGAATCTGCATATTTCTGTACTGATTCTTTCCAGATAGGGAAAATTAAAAAATAAAATCCATCATCTGCTCTCAGAATTCTCTGCATTGCCAAGCACAACAGAAATCTTCCTAACGTATAAAATTAGAGAATTAGAATTCATCTCCTGGGACCCAACAGAGCAGAAGTTTAAAAATTGTTCTTAAACACCATTGTTCATTGATTTTACTTTGTTGAGTAGCTGATACCTTCTAAGGATAAATATTAAGAAATACCATCCCAAAACTTACATACTTTTAAGAATGAGAGCTGTTGCCACATTACAGTTGTGGAGGGTTTTTTATTATTACTCCATTTTCTAAAAGGAATTTTCAAAGATGAACTTCAATTACAATTTTATGTAGGAAACCAAGTATAATGTTTATTGGTTACTGTTGTTTCATGTTGGTTCTTGAGAAGTTGATTGTGGATTGATTGCTGGACCCAGAAGGAACTGCTGTGGGGGCAGCAAGGTCATTTTCATTTGCTTTTATCTACAGAGAAGAAAAAGACAATATGATATCATCTTTCAAAAGAAAATCTCTTCTTTGCAATTTTTCACTCAGAGGTAATAATGGAGAAGGAGTGCTAGGAGCTAGAAAGAATGGTTATTGCTCCTCACTCTACTGTCCTCTCTATTAGAAAAGCTTTTCCCTTAGGACAGAGAAAAACAAATGGGATACTATGCTCTGTTGCTGCTACTGATGCCCTGGACGAGGTTCACTCTAAGGTAGCTTTAAAGGAATGATACCATGAAATGTGGAAAAGCTAATTTCACCCTCCTGCCATAGCAGGTTTGTTCCTATCCCATATTAATTAGCGCTAAGAACAGAATCATTTTATGTGAGATGCAAACTGAGGCTTTCTGTTCATCTATTGGGAAATCATTTCTCAAACTAGCTGATCTCATTGTTGGTACATGTATGCACCCAAAACTTCAGCTTGGATTTTGGCATGCTTCCTGTCACTCACTGTTCCCCCATCCCACATTAATCAACTCCCCTGCTGTAGCTGTCAATATTTCAGCTGCAGTTGGTACACAGCAGCAGCATGGCTCGACTGTGCTTGCTGAAGGACTTGCCTAGTTTTTACCTTTTCCTGAAGAATTTTCTCTGCTTGTTAAACAGTTAGAGTGAGGTGCTGTCACTAGTCCTTGTCCCCAGCTGCCTCACCCCATTCATAGGATGCACTGCACTGATCTTTGCTTGGTTCTTCTAAGAGACACTTCAACTTACCAAGGCAACAGGAGACTAACTCAGGAAACAAAGCTCATTGATTTCTGCTGACAGAAAGATCTGCCAAGCATGAGGGCATATACAAGGACTGTCAATAACCAAGTTACACACTGTAAACACTGGAGAGGAGGGAAGGGGAGATGCTGGGTGTTACTCCTGTTAGCAGCAATGAGCTCACACTAATTGAAACATTGCTGACACTGCCTGCAGCACCTCTATTCGTGGAGTCACAGAATGGCATGGGTTGGAAGGAACTTTAAAGATCATCTAGTTCCAACCGCTCTGCCATGGGCAGGGATGCCTTCCATTAGACCAAGCTGCTCAGATCCCCATTCAACTTGAACACTGGCCTTGAACACTTCCAGAGATGGGCATCCACAAATTCTCTGAGTAACCTGCTCCAGTTCCTTACCAACTTCACAGTAAAGAATTTCTTCCTAATATCTAAATCTAAACTCTCTTTCAGTGTAAAGCCATTCTACCTTGTCCTACTACTCCATGCCCTTGTAAAAAAATCCCTCTCCAGTTCTGTTATAGGCTTCCTTTAGGTACTGAAAGGCTGCTCTAAGGTCTCCTTGGTGCTTTCTCTTTTCATGAAGACATTTTGTTTTTGCAAATCAAATCTATCAGGTTGACCCAAACAGCACATTTGTTGGGGAGGTTATTGTCTGAAACACAGGGACACTAACAAATTTAATTTTTCATGTCACATCAAGCTGGTTTTGTTCATGATTTTGGTGGGTTTTTTTCTGTAAACTTGCAAGTCAAACAGTCATGCTTTGTTTTGTACTCCTGTTGCTAACTGAACTCAGGTTTTGTATGGGCCTTCATACCCATGTCTCAGTCTAACAGCTCAACTCCATCAGTTTCTTTCAACTGAACTTTTTTTAAATAAGTTTCCAATCAAAATGAGGTTCTCTATGCCTGAGCTGACACACTTGTTTGTCTAATTTACAGATACCAAGACAACTCAGCTGCTGAGAGGGCTTATTTCAGACAAGCCTGTCACCAGATAGACAGTCTGCTACCCTTTTGTTTTCTTGAGGTTCAGAAAAACATTAAGTACTTTTTACTAAGCAAAAGAGATGGTTACCTGCAACAGCCAAAACTGGGGAACGAGCCTGTTATTTTTGTGTGATGGATGTTCCTGAGACCATGCCAGTATATGGTGCTCTCTTGACAGGAACAGGTTGACATACCTGCAATAAAATATTTTAAATCTTTCACTATTTTGTCTTCTCTTGCAATTGCTAATTGGACAAAATTGAAATAGAAGTCCTATGACAATCCATGATTTTATGAAATGTATCCCAATATCTTCATCTAACTTCTCTCTGGGAAAGATCCCTTGCACTAGGATTAAACTGTTCAGTTCTCAGCTTCCTTCAGGAACTAGGTGGCTAAATCTGTTCAACACTGTAACAATCCAATTCTAAATCCATTTTTTTAAGAATCAACGTGTTCCACCTCATTTTATGCATTCTTCTATTTGTTAGAGTATTCACATTTTCCAGTGATGTTTTCAATACATCAGGTAAGAGAGGTAAATAATTATCAGTGAAACAAGGCAAATTCTGCCTTGTGTGGATATCTGTCACTCACTATTCCAGCTGCTGGCTACAGGAGGCTGAGCTGGTTGAAAAATCACTTCTGAAGATATGCTGCAATTGATGTTCGGGTTAAAGGAAAATTCTCTCTAGCTTTGATAGGAAATGAAAACCACTATGTTCATGGAAGTCTGTCAGAATTGTGTAATTATCAAATTTGTTATATATTTCAGTTTAGTTTAATTTTGATACTGTATTATGTGTATGCAGGCAGCTCACTGCATCCTTGAAATTGTGGTCTTTGTAGGAAATCATCATTCGGCCACTTTTACATGCCCTTCTCAGTCCATCAAGACAACAGCAGAAAGAAATATACATCATTATCCTGGGAGCATTTCACTGGGCCTTATTTCACATGGATGCTAGTCTGATTCAGTGAATCCCACTGATTCAGGTGGTGATTTCAAAATGTACTTACTCAATGTGCTTTGAAAATCTTATTCACTGTACACTAAGGATGCAAAAGCATCATGAATGCTTGCACAGTAAATATGCACTGAAAATCCAATCTTTATGTATTTGAAATATTTCTCTTTCAAAAATAGAAGAGAACAAAAACTTGAACAGAGCTATCTTGCTTGGCCCAGCAGTGCCCTTTGCACATGTTCAGTGTTTAACATATTCCTGCTGGAACACAGCAAAATGTTCAACACTCTGCAGGGTTTAGCTCAAAATATCTGATCCATGAAAGATTTGGAATTTTTTTTATTTCTTCCTTGGTGCAATATTTCTTCCTGCATATGAAATTCAGGCTCTCCAATTTTCAGAGAGTGAAATCAATGATGAAATGTAGCAGCTACATTACTCAGAAGCAAAACTACATCCACTTTTACTGCAAGAAGGACATGTTTATTTTTAAAAGTACTGAGGCTTAGTTCACAAGCTATACAGACTACTGTAAGAGCAGGAAATACTCTATGATATTTTTCTGTAAGATAAAGAGCAATAAAATTTGAGTCCTTCGTTTCCTTTCCTCCCACTTGGCATATTCTGATTAGTAAGGGAAATTACCACTGAATCCCCAAACTTCTCTTCCCAAGAGCTAGTTATCCTCATGTTGTACAAGGCATTACAGAGATTTATTATTTTAATTAACCTGTTCACGCTGCCTGACTCGTTTGTAGACATATGGAGGGAATGGTGGACGGGAGACATATTTGCCTTCTCCTGCTGTGACATTGAAAACTCCACCTTCATAAACCACTTTGCCTCTTGAAACTGTCACAACTGGAACTCCATGGCAGACCATTCCTTCAAATATATTGAAGTTATTTGCCTGGTGATGTGTCTTTGCAGATATTGTCCTGTGTTTGCAAAACAACACAAAAAATTACTAAGATTCTTGCATTTGACTTCATTATAAAATTTTGATAAATTGATATATAAAGAAAATTCAGCGACATTATTTAACTACGACACTGTACAGTACATCATAGAGCAGCTGTAAAAATAGGATAGCCAATAAAGTTTCATTGAACAGTAATTGCATTTCAAAAGAATAAAGAGGGAGTCAAAAGGACAGAACTCAGCAGCCTTTAAATGCAAAATTTTCCTCTACAAAAGAGATTAGTGGAAAAAAAAATCAGGTTGTAATATTTTCTTTGACAACATGATTTCATTTTGCCTTGTCAAGCAAATATCTGTGCACAATTTGATCAGAAAAAGCTCTGACCTTTTAGCTGGAATGACTTGCAATTTCAAGTTTGAAAAGCATGGCTGCAATGTCTCAAAAACTGAGTCTCACAAATAACACAGAGACCATTTCATTGGAAAGTCAGTAGATATTAATGATTTTTGGTAACACTGAGTGTGAGCTCGATTGATTCAATGATTGACATCCCAAATATCTTAAAGCTGCTAAATAGTAATGACATGACGCTTCTACATACCTTTCCTCTGAGGGTATTAAGTAAATTGTCATTTCAGACTTCAACAGTACTCATTTGAATGATGGTGTTATTGATTTTTGTTTATATATACCTCATTCTGTATGATTTCCATTTTTCTAGACAATTTTTCCAACCCTAACTGGCTACTTTAAAGGCAGAGCCAATGCTAGAGCTGACATTGCTACCTGTAAGTCCAGGCTGTGCATACTTCCTTTATTGTCTATTTTCCCTACTAAGCTACTTACTATATACTGTAACTACAGACTTTGAATTTCAGTTAATTATTTTATTAACTTTCTGTATCCAAGCTACAGATTATATATATTATTTAGAGAGTTTATGGTTTTACTGCCATTTATAGTTTGTGAAAAGAAAGAAGTTTCATGCTTTTGGCTACCAGTCAAGCTTTTTCCAGGAAGGGTGCTCACACAGTCAAAAATCTGTCATGCATATATTATAATGCATATACATGCATTCATATTATTCCAGAGACTACATATTTTTGCAATGAATTATCAAAGTCAAAAGCAATATGAAATATTAATAAATTAAAATATTGGTCAATTTGGAGAAGAATTTTTATTTTTTAAAATCTTTAGTCAATATCCTTATCAAAATGAGAAAACCACAAAAAAATCTGTATCTTATCTGAAGTATAGCCATTTTCAAAAATAATCATATTAAGTAGTCACAATGATTACTTATAAAGAGGAAAAAAGCATTAATGGAAGGACACAGTTTCATTTCATATCATTCTGTTGAACTAAGAGTAATTGGTTCTGCTAAGGGGTACATTTAAATCTTGGTAGTAACTGACATTTCAAAGGTTATATATATGTAAATACCGTCTATGACCAGTCTACCCATAGGAATAAAAGCTTTGCCTTATACAACACACCTTGGACAGAAAACTTATGCATGCCTGCTCACCCAATATCAGCATCACCTTGTAGGTTCACATTGGGAAAAAGCAAACCTCTCTTGTTTTCACTGAATGAAATTTGGTCCTATTGAATGCTGTCAAACAGATTTATCCATGGTTGTTATAATAGGCCTATTAGGAGTTTGTGAACATGTTCCTCTTGCTTATTACATTACCCTTATGGGTCCAATTGCTAGAACAGTAAGTAAGAACAACCGTAATATAATAATCTTTAGCATTCTCTGCATATATATCCTATCTACTTGCACAATAGCACTGGGACATGAAAACAAAAACAGAGAAGGTAATTTGAGGAAACACAGAAAAAAATAAGTAAGATCCTTCATCAACATGTGAGCTGTTTAAATGTGCTAGAACAGAATCACTAGAGGTAACCATGCCTCAGAAGTAAGTACATCCTTCATTTAAAGATACAAAATGAATGGAAGTTGGCTCATTTAAAAGTACTATCCATTTGTACAGCTAAACCTTGCAATAGGACAAAACACATTTCCAGACCTTGCCTCAACAACAAACTTCAATAGAATTAATTTATAACTCTTCTGTTGGAACATGCTGTAGATCACACTGCCCTTTCTGAAGGTGAAGTACATTTTTCCCTGATGGAAATCACCAAAATTTGCCTGTGATTCAACTCTTTGACATTATCAACATCAGTAAAAGTTTCAGGTAGCAAGCAAGCAACCAAATAGAACTAGAGGGTATGTTTGGGTCTGAAGCTCACAATTCAGCAACCTTACACAACAGACTGTTTACAGCTGTATCACCAATTTCAGTAGCAGGCAGCTTAGAAAATTCTGATGTTTGCTCTCAGCTAATGGCAAAAACAGTTGTAACCTACTAATAATCCAAGAAACCAAGACTGCCACCATAGTAGAATACAACTTAAAAGCTGTCTCCAACATCCTAAGTAATGCCTGACATAAGGGTTTGGTCAGCATGAGAACAGATTCTGAGTACAGATTGCAAAAGTTTGTACTGTGTTTTTTAAATAAAATTTGTAGAATTCTCGTTATAAATTGCAGTGGCTCTTGTTTCAAACAACTCTTTCTCAAATAGAGACTGAGATCAGAACAATTACTTCAACATTTAAAAGAACATTCTTCTCTACAAAGAGGATATTCTAAAGACATCGGGTCTTACTGACCTGATGTCATAAGACAGTATTGCTCTTACTCACATCAGTGTTTCATGCAGTTCACTTTAGCTGTTTTTGATATACCTGGCTTGCAAAGCAATTTGAAGCTATTAATATACACATTGTCATTCCTCTAGTAGAAAGAGGAAGACATGCTTCTGAAATTGCCTTTTTTCACCACCATACTTCTGTCCAACTAACTTAGAGTCAAAGGGTAATTTTGTCTAAGAACAACAGACAGATTTGCTCTAACTGTGTGACAATTCAGTGACTAGTAGTACTGTATTTGTTTATGCTCTGTGTGAGAAGGGATTTTACAGCCACTCCTAGAGTATTGTAACTAAAAAACTACAGACTGCAGCTTGAAACTTGGCAAAGAGCAGCAGCTTAGACTAATGCAGCAACACATAGGGTGGAATTCAAGACTGTACAGGTATTCAGCTCAAGTTATGACCTAAAATTTTGTTAAGGAGTTAGAGGGACGAGTTTTCATCTCAACAAATATGTCTATGCTTCAGTCAGAGATTGAAGCAGTAAACAGTGAGTTACAGTTGTGCAGGAGGGGGCATGGATGAAGGGAAACCACTGGATATTAGAATGATCTTATGCCTTTTGTAACACACAGGACATGAAGTTACATCAGCTCTAGAAAACTTTGACTACCATAAGTAATGTCCCTTTAATTTTCAAGGTCACATATGCAAGCAAATGAAGAATTTAATTACATTCAATGGAAATGGCTACATACCTCACCCAGATTTCCTTAAAAATTTCAGTTACAGTAATATGAAGGAATGCTGTAGATGACAGCCCTTAGGCAAGAAAAGCTGTTCAACATTTCATTAAAGGGAGGACACCTTTTTTATAATCAATTAATTACCTAATTCAAAACATAGTAATAAAGTCTGTAATTGAAAACAGCTGCTTTGTTGACAGCTGCCAAAGAAAACCATCTTATGTAGGAGTGAGTATTTGAGCTGTAAATAACTTTTCTCAGTGCTTATATTGCAGTATCTCTGAGCTTTTCAGAGCTGGGGGTAGGTGAGAAATGCCACTTTGCTGAGGACAGTATCAGCCTTTGCAAGTTGCCTCTTCTCATCACTTTCAGATGCCTTTGAACTCTACATATTGTTAACCTGCTTTTCTAAAATCTAGAAGTAAACCTTTCACCTTTCTATGTTTACTGAGTCACCACTCATTTATAATGATAATTAAGAGTTTTATTAAAAAGAAAAGCAAAGAACACGGAAAAGAAAATAGAGGAAAAACAAGAAAGTTTTAAATCTGTGTGTGAAAATGTTAGCTATGAGCCTATAATGTGGATTAAAAGCTTCATGGTCTACTTTATATTAAGGAATTGCAATAACTGCATATGCAAATATATGCAGACAACTATTCATAAAGTTGAGTTCCCAGCCTCTTAAAAAACATCTTCAATAAATACTACTTTTGAGTTGTCATATGAATTGAGAAGATTTGTAGATAAAAACAGGTGCAAGAAGAGGTAGGAAGTTTATGTTTGGGAGCTTCAGATCAAAGTGACGTATCTGAAGTAATGAGATCTCTATTTCATTCAATCATATCTCCTAAAATTCATCATTTTAAGGGGGTAGAGAATGACAAGAAAATAATTTTTTTATTATGGTAAGTAGCTCATTTGTCAACAATATTATCCAGTCTGGTCCTACCAATTGTTCGAAGCTGATACAGTATGGAAGTGAACATTTGTGAAAAACTGTGGGCAGGAGAGAAGCAGTAATGAGAAACTAGCTTGCAGAAAAGCGTACAAAAAAGGAATACAAATTAGTCTATTCAAGGACTAGAGAAGATCTTGAAGTGTTTACAAGGGAAAAAAGTCAAAATTATGTAAGGGGAAAATAAAGAAGGATTTAATTTTTGGGGTAACATTTCTGAGATTCACTTCTCTAAAGAGACCAAGTGACATTTTGGAGACAGCAAGTTACTAGGGAAACGTACATAATGCACTCTCAGAGAGGCTAATCTTGTTACAGTTCACAGAACCAGAGTGTCACAGAGGTTGGAAAGCATCTCTGGAGATCATCTATTCCAAGCCCTCAGTTCTGATCAGGGTCAGTCAAAGTAGGCTTCTCAGGGCCATGTTAAATTGGGTTTTAAGTGCCTCCAAAGAGAGAAATCCACAGTCTCATTGAGCAACCTGTGTCAGTGTTTGATTACCATCACAGAAAAACAATATTATTTATCATGTTGAAATGGAATTTCCTTTATTTTAATTTGTGCCTATTGTTTCCTTCTCCCCATTTTCTTAATTTGAGATAAGACATCTTTGGAAGGATTCTGGTGAATTAGTGTACATTCATGCATGCACACCACTTTCACTTGTGCAAAAGAACATGGGGCTATTGAAAATGCCAGAACAGACTTGTCCTATGAATAGATATTTGTACACCACATTATTTTATTTTGTCTCATTGTGACTAGACGCAGTCATCCTTATATTCAGTATTCAAAATTATGTTCATTCATCAGAAAAGTAAGACAGTTGCAACATTATTTTTTCTAATCATCTGCTAACATGTCGGGTACTTTCCTCTCCTATGTTACTAAAAATTACAAGCAGTTACTTGACAGAGTGCTTTAACAGTGTAACATCCCCACTTAAGCTTCTGAGGCTGAAGACTTGACTACAAATGAGACAACATAGGCTGCAGACTTTGGTTCTAACAAATGCAAAAGATTTAGCCATGAACATATCTACACACAAGCAAAGGCACTGAGGGAACATATGCCAGCCGACAGGGGAACTCTGACATTTTGCTGATTCACATCCAGTCACTGTTTCCCTTAAAATGCAAAAATACTAGAAACAAACTAGAAAACGCATCTTCCTCTGTCATGTCAGGCAGGTAGATTACAGAGTGACCTGACCTTTTCCTCCCTGCCACCCTTCCCACATTCCCTGCTGGTCAGGGGTCCCACTCTGGCAGCTGTCCTGCCCTGCTCAGGGCTTGAGCCCAGCTGCACCAGCACACGTGGGGCACACGCTGGGCCTGCCAAGGTGAGCCACTCCAGCAAAGCCCAGAGAGGATGGTGCTACCTGCACAGCCAGCTCGGCCTTTGCAATCAGAAGTATCTAACTTCTCAGGTATATTTAATGAGGGAAAAACCCTGGGGAGTGTGGCTTCCCAATTTACATGTTGTTACAGTGAAGTGGCTGGGCTTAGAAAGCTAAACTTTATTCCAGACAGGTTTTTATCCTTACGGGTGTTTGATCTTGCCTTTGGGACCTGATCCAGAGTTTACTTGCAGGGCTCCCACAGGCTACAGTGAATCAATTGAGCCCTAATATCTGCTGGGAGCTCGATGTCTCTTTATGAGATGTTTAGGACCTTCTGCCCCTACTTTACAAGGGACGCTGAGCTCTTTTCACTGCCTGAATTGGGTACTGCAGTATTTAGATTCCTTGCTGAGCATTTCTGAAACAAACCCTAGAGATTTTATACTCTTGCTTGCTTTCAAATAGCTAAAGGCATCAGCTATAGAGGACACTGACTTGCTGACATGTGAAATTCCCTTTCCCTTACTTACTCTGCTCTCTCCTCCTGAAAAGATCTTTACAGTTGCTTTTGTTTCAAAGACTTGGGGCTTTTATATTATTTGTGTGTAGCTGAAAGAAGTCAGTGAACAGTCTTCATCAAAACACAGATTAAAATAAGATGGTACAGCGAGTACACATTTGCTGCCTACATGCATTTTCCCAAGGAGTTTTCACAGAACAATCCTTTTTGCACAGACTGTACTTGGGATGCTGAGGGTGTTGAGGTCTGCAACATGATATTTTGTAGCACATGGCTTGCAGTAAACCAACAGATCCCTTTTGTATTTTTGTGGCCTTTAATTAATGGAATAAGGATAAGGAAGCTAACGAAAAGACCTACTTTGTCAGGACTCACAACCCATCTTTTGTAATGCAATTTCTAACCAATTTGTACATTTAATGTTTCTTCCCAGTAATGCTTGCTGTCATGAAGATCTGCTAAAAACAGTATTCAGATGCTTCTAAACACAGTAGAAAATGTGATAATTGTTAATATAATCTTTTATGCAGAAATTACCAGAAAATGCTACAGAAATAGGCCAGTCAATGAAGCTGACAATTAAAAGGAAAGCCTCAGCTAAAGCAGCAGAGTGCTGGAAGCAGAACCTTAAATTGCAATTACTCCCAGCTTGCAGACCCATCACGTTGAATTCACTAGGCTTTTGTAACCTAGAAAGAGAAAATCCTGAATGCTCAGATAGCACCCAACATGTTATTGTGCAATGATGTGGGTGGGGAAATGCAGCTGATTTTGTAGGGATACAAATTTTTGTATTAAAGAGCTGCACTACCTTTCTAAATTACTCTAGAATCTTCTGTAGAGACTTCCTCTGACAGATTGTGATAAGATCAATTCCTCACAGCAAAACTTCAGCAATTGTCTAACTCATTAGGCTGGTATCAATCAGAATTTCAAGACTGCAACAAAACAACCTCAAACCAGAACTAGAAAATTGCATTTCCCTCTTGCAAGACTTAGGATTGCAAACAAGAAAAAAAGCCGTGCACAAAAGAGGAAGAACTTAGCAAGGAACAGGAACAAGCATATTGTGAAACTGATAATCACTCCCAGAATCAACAAAGCACACAAGGCTGTGCCTTGTGCAACATCTTAAATGGCTGAAATCCATCAGCCAGATCCCTTTTTTCTGCTGGGCTGTTTATGCCCTCTTCAGGATTTGCAGTGAAATTAACAGACAAGTTCCAGTGAGATTTATTTATACTTTCTCATATAGTTCACAACATTGTACCTGCAGAGAGACTGTTCCCAGCAAACCCAAATGGATAAACAATGGGAAGAGTACCAGACCAGGAACAAAAATATTGGCTGAACACAAAATAAGCTTGCTCAGTAAGAAAATACAGTTTAAATGTTAAAAAAAATGCTTAAAGTAAAACTGCACCTCCACAGCTGCAGTGGGTGAAAAGGCAATTAGAGCACTCAGGAGAGAGTGAAGAGAAGCAGAAGGAATGTTTGAGAGGCAAAAAAGATAAATAATTACAGGAGCTGACAAGGCACCTTGAGAACAATGTCAGAACTCTGCTATACTTCTAGTTTCATTTGTCCTCAGGCAGAGCAGAAGAGAGTTCATAAAACAATCCTTCAGGGGTTTTTAAAATCAGAGTTCATAGCTTCACTGTCTTGAAATAGCTCAGTGCTGGTATCTCAAAATATGCTTGCTCAACATGCCAGAAGCCATAATGCACATGAAAATCTCCCTGACCCAGCATTGGGCAGGTCTCTGTATTTATTTGAGATGTTGACACTCCTGAAACTTCTTTTGTTGGTGCTGTCAGTTTTTCTGTAGGACTTCTGAATAGCAACCTCCATATCCTCAAATGCTGTAGCTCAAAATACGGAAGACTTCACACATTCACATATTTTTTGTACTCTTTAATATACAGAAATGAGTGATAATTACAGATCAAATAACCAGAAGATTGGCCAAAAGACTTTTGTTTGTGTAAGGCAAATCTAGGATTGGACAGAGGGAGTGGAGAGTGTTATCTATTTGGCTACCAAAATCAGACATGTCCAGTTATGTTTCAGAAGTTTCCTACACCCTGAGAAGAGTATTCGACTTTTTTCTTTTCAAAAATCAAAGGCTGAAAGCACAGTTGTATGGTCAAACTGATCACTAGAGCTGAGCCCATGAAGCAAACCACCACCCCAGACCCCTTCCTGACCTGCTGCTGCTGCTTTTGCATGGGTGGTCAGAGGCTTGGCTGTTAAAGTTCCCGCAGACTGGAGTTACCCAGCACAGCACTGGAGCGGTGGAGATGCACTCACAGACCTCCTGGGAATCTCAGCTGAGAGACAACTCTCCAGGTGAGCTGGCTCTGTGACAGACAGCTGCCAGACCATTTGCAGGCAGTTTAAACAAGACCAGGATGGGCACAAGATCCAGAGCAACACTCAAAACATAATTCCTGAAATATTTATAGAGTCCAGACTATAGAGTTGGCTGATGGTGTGAATACACCTGAGGACAGGTAGCAGCTGTAATGCGCAGTATACTGTGTGAGTTAAGGCTCCTAGAAAGACACTTCATGCCCTTTCTAGCAAAAATGTACTGTGGTATCAAGTCATGCAGGGTGAGACTGATGCCCTAGGTTTTATCTTTTATATTCTGTGCTGTTTGGGTGTGTGGGTTTGGGTTTCATGTTTGGTGCTGGTGAGCTCTCTTCACCGGGTAGGTAGACAAAGCCATTCCTTTTCTAGCTTGGTACCAAGGACAACTGATATGAATTTCAAGCCCAAAACCTAAAACAACAGTGAAGTGAAAAGAAAAAAAACGAGGATGGAACTTCATAACCTGAGGCTGTAATTAGACAGTTAACTCCAATATGCTGATAGACCAAGATTTATAAAGGTGTGGGACCTCGTGGCCAGTTGTCCATTTTTGTGACCATTTTGGGGTTCACCTTGGGTGTGGCCCAGCCGGGCTCTTGTGCTGCCCAAGTGTACCTATTGAGGCTTTTAATAAATACCTACTTTATCCTTTTGCTCTGTCTAGTCTCTGTTCCAGGTCAGCCTCCAGCAGGCATCAAGACACTGTGTATTTGTCAGTGTGACAACCTCTATTCTAGCAGAATTATTGCACACACAGTCAGAAAATTCCCAAAATAAAAGCATAAGCATTAACAGATTGAGCTTCAGAAGTAAGTTCAATCCACTTTTGAACATGTTTTAAGTGGCTCTAAGTTCAAAATGCAAGTTTGTAATGGCTTATGCTACAGCAAGGCTCTTCTCCCTGCCCTTTGCAGTGGAGGAATTCAAACATACTCCAGCACTAAAAAGAATTGCTCTAAAATCCCAAAGGAGTAATTTTTATTCTTAGATACAAAGTCCTGGTTGTGTAATGTGCAGATGTTTTAATTTTTTCACTTGGTCAGCAATCAGAGAGAATTTTTTTTAATCCATCTAGAGATCAAAGATCTCTCCTTACATACACTATTGTGGGAGACAACCCTTTAATTAATTCGCACAAGGTGCTATTTAAAACCACCATAACTTCACCTGAAGTCTTATTGTTGTTATAAGGGCTTTGTGATGCTTTTTTTTCCCTGCAGAAAGCCTGGGTGGGAGTGGAAAATAACTTCCCATACCTACCTTGTAGCATTAGGATCCCAAATTGCAATGTCAGCATCAGAGCCTACAGCAATTCTGCCCTTCTTTGGGTAAAGGTTAAAGATTTTTGCTGCATTTGTGCTGGTAACAGCTACAAATCTGTTTTCATCCATTTTTCCACTGTGCTGTGAAAGAGTACACAAAAGCAAACTCATTACTTTTATAAGCAAGGAATGAAAAAATGTTCTTCTGGTTGAAAAACTAGGATGAGTGACATCACATCAACTTTTAAAAGTGTCATACTGAAGAATTTAGAAATAAAAGTAACTATTTGTCTCAGATGCCCATAATGCAATGTACTTTCATAAAATACAGTAACTTTATCTTACTTTATCCCACAGCAAAGAGAAAAAAAAGACAGCTTTAAACCAAACACTCTGTGGATCCAGCCTCAAGTCAACAGAAATCAAATGTTTTAGCTAGCTTTAAATCTGTAATGCTGCTCAGCAATTTCCTCAGGAAATGTAACATCTCTTGAGTATCTTGGTTTTGGAAAATGGTGACACAGTATTAAGAGGAGCCTAGAAGGTGCTAATGGCAAGGCAAGGTACAATGTATAATATGGGAAAACTGATCTGGAAATTTCTTTAGCAATGACACAGAGTATAGCAGTGATCAGTAAATGCTGCAATCAAGCAGTATAAAAACCAGATTTGCTGACATGACATTTAAGCAAAATAACAAACAACAGACAGACGTGTTTTGGGACTGCCCACTGCCGTGTAACTAATTTAATCCAGCTTCCATGACTGTTGTTTGCTTGGAAAGCCACCTACACTGGCAGTAATATTGTACATAGGTCAGACTAGGAATCAGAATGTCATAAAAACATGTTTATGGTGGCCTGTGAGCAGTCATCTGAGAAGAAAAGTATAATGAAAATGGTGAACACTGCTCTTCTAAGTAATGGTGTGTGTGCGAAGGGAAGGAAGCTATTCAGACAAACTCACACAGCTGTGTAAAATTTTACAAGTGAAAAAAGGGAGGATATTATCAGTTGAAGAACTTCTTAGTAATTATCTTGCCTAACAGGATGCACTGTTCAAAAGCAGCACTGATGAACACATTTATGTCTCTGTTTCATATGAACCACAAGCTAGATTTCTGTTTACACCATAAGAAATCTCCCTAGAGCTGTGCCACAGGTGAGTAGAGGCACAAGTGTGTCCACATTCTTGCCAAGTGTGTGAGGTAGGTAATTATACTGTGACAAATGAATGTGCTTCACAGTGTATTATCAACGTGACTTCCTACTGCAAGAGAACTTAAATAGAACTAGAGATTCCAGAGGGTAACAGTTTTGCATTAGCCAGAGCAATCACAACACCTAGCATGCTGCAGATTCCTCAAGAGATTTCCTTACCTCTCCCCTCATCAGACTTTATCTGAGAAGCACTGACCATTCTGGTGTTGGTACTGAGAATCTGAAGTCAGTGGGACTTGAAGGTGCTCATTTCATCTTATCCCATGACTGAACCATACATTAGAGAAGCAATTCTTAAAACATAAGTTAGAAATTGATAGGCACAACTAACTTACAGTGGAAACTTCTGCAATGGCTAAGATTGAGAGAGATCAAACAGGAAAAAATACACAACTGATAGTGTTGAAACTGTGGGCACCTCTTTCCCTTTATTTTCTTTTCATAAGTTGAAAAAAATGCTTCACGGAAATACACTTGCAGTACCACTGAAACAATGGCAATCCCTTACTGTTATACAATAGAAATGATTCTTTAGTGAAATACTTTAAAACCCAGGAATCTTCTTCCATCTTCCAGGAGCATAAAGTGAGAGCTAATAAGGTCTGTTATAGTTTTCAATTGAATGGGTTATCCTATGATAAACACACTTGATAAAACTGAAGAACTAATACCTGCTGAGAGATTAGGTTTTGTTGGAGAAATCAATTATCTCTATGTTTGGACATTTTGATATACTTACAACGCCTTTTTCCCATATGACTGACATCCTATCCTCCACACCATTCACTCCATTAGGGATTTTTGTGAAGTCATCTTTTCCCAAAGCTTTCTGGCATATGTCAAAGGTGCAATTGTCAGTCCCTGTCACAGATAGATCGCCACTGCAGAGAAACAAAGTTCATTATGAATCAGAGCAGGTACCTGACAGTACCACAGAGGAAAGCCTGTTGTAAGGCTGGGTAGATCAAGACATCCATCCTTCAAGAAAAAAACTGATATGCCCTGCCAGCCTGCTTTCAGTCCCATCCTCCAAGACTGGCCCCACAGTAACGATCATTTGCCCTATGAAGCAAAGTTCTGAAGTTTCCTGTTCAGAAACCCTTCAGAAGAAAGCAAGCACCAACACTGACACTTTTGCTCTGGGCATGTCAAAGAGGTCACATGAAAGGTAGACTGTCCACTTTGCCCAGAGGAAGCAGCTTGCTTTCATCTTCACTTTGGGCAATTTTAGTCTGTGTCACTTCATTTGAGCTCTGAAATTACTGTGGATCTGCACAACAGTTAGCCCGTGTTCAGGCACACCTTCACAGGCTCTTCGGTCAGTTACAACCCTTTTGTGGAGTTAACCTTTACTGGTAATGAAATACCAGCAAACCGCACATCTTGTTAAGTGCAGATATCCTAAAGATACTGCTTTTTCCGCTTCCTTCTGAAGTAGACATTATGAAGTGGATACCCTATATGTACCTTCAGAAGTTTACAGGCTTAGTTTTTATGCAGTACTTGAATTTCAAGTGGAAAAGGCAGCTGACAACAGACCCCAGAAAATCTAGCTATGACCTCACCTTTTACACTTTTCCCACTGACTTCCAGCCTTACTGTCTTCCTGGTCATGTTACAATTTTTTCTGTGGTATGAGCAAGGCAAAGCTTATTGAATAAAATCGTATGTGGACAGAAGGCCATAAGAGTTCAGAGAAACAAAATATGAAACCAGAAATTTTTTCATCTTTGATTTCACCCTCCATTTCTCCTTTCTCATAATGTAACATTCTATACCTAGAAAATCTCCAGAGCCTGCTATTATGTACTCCTGACAAAACTTGCTGTGCATATGGGTATCAGCTGTCAATGTTTGTTCATCTGCTTACTTGGCCAGCAAGTTCATGAGGAAACCAGGAGTAGATGGATCTGGTCTCAGTGGGGGTCCCATCACATATGCTGCAGCATGAGCCCAGTCTTTATTCCAGTAGTTGGTGCCATCAGTGCCAAGACTTGCAGCAATTGGCTCCCCATAAACCACCTTTCCTGAAAAATGTAAAGCAAAGGTATCATCATCAAATAACATAAAAATGCATAACTTGTATTTTCTCTGTTGACGATCTTTTTGGTGGCAGTGAATTTAAATCTGAATGAGTGTTTCAAATTAAACACCAACATATGAACGGACTGAGCTATAACACAGCATCTTTGTTCTAAATATTCTGCTAGTGATTTCCCAATATATTTCCTCCTAAGAACATTGCTTGGGCAAGTTTTTTAATTAAATTGTTGACAGATATACTATAATGGGTTTTACACATTGTTTACTAGGAACGTGATTGAGATTTCAAAAGGAATGCAGTCTTCAGTTACATTAATTATATTTAAGATTCATACTTGGTAGCACCTGTTTAGTGCTCTGAAATTACTGACTATATAACAGTGTAAGTTAATATATACAGCATACAGACTTTGTAAGGAGGCACTTTTAATTGTCAGGCTATAATTATGTCAGGAAGAACGAAATGTCAGAAGACATAAACCAGAAAGTATAGAAATATTTTCCAAATCAAAAACTATAAATAACTTAATTTTAAAATTAATTAAAATCTCCCAAATTTTAATATTTTATCCCTTGGTGCACAGTATCCTGTTTTCCTCAGAAGAGGACACCAATCCAGACTAGCTATTAGTCTTTGGACAGAGCTAGCATATTTTAACTACATTTTTCACCTGGGAAACATGGGTTTGAAAATCAGAACAAGGTGTTTCACTGCCTGAGCGAGTGGTCCTTTTCAGGTGCCTCCAACTGCAATGGTCACTAAAGAACCAGAATGAGCTGGGACCTCCCACACCCCCTCAGAGGCCACTTGGTGCTGGTTAAAGGCAGCCTCTGCTGGATCCCAGCAAGAGCCTTCTCCCTCCCCTGATCCCTACAGACTGTGGGTATTTTGCTTTGGGTGCCAGATTTCACTCCAGGCACAGTTTTTATTAGAACCATCACTTCATTGGCCCAGCAAGGCCACAGCTGGTGATTTCTTGATGATAGAAGAGTTTGACCTTTCTCTGAGTTTCTGTGTGTAAGTCACACAGTCATAGCACTATTGGAAAACAAAAAGCAAAGCTTTGCAAATTTCTCTCTGTACATTAGACTGCTGCTTCTGTGAGCTACTGGACTGTAACTCCTGTACTGGCATAGGTAGCTACTGAGGAGCTTCATTATTTTCAAAATACATTTCTCCTTTCACTAGTGCCATTCCTGTAATCTTTGGTGCTAGATTTGCAAAAATGCCTCATACTATTTTATTTCTACATGGTGTCAAGGCCTATATTGGTGTTACTACATTTTACATTTATTCCAAGTACTACCTAGTACAACTTTGTCCACTGCCTAATAACTCCCTGTTAGCATTAGTAATTCCCTACAATCACCTCAGCAAGCTCTGACATGCTCAATGTGCTTGCCTCATATTGATGCTTTGGCTTGGAGCATTCTAAGTTCCCGGTCTCACTTATTTACATATGTTATAGATTAATAGTTGAGCTCAGGCAGAGACCACCATTTCTTAGACTTGAAACATGGCTTTGGTGGTTATTTGCTGGGTTTTTTGTGTCTTGTTTTCGGCACTCCAAAGCTCTGACTATGAGGACATGCATGGAACTGATATGAGCACTCATTGACAAGGAGATTTGAGCAGTTTACCGTTTTCTTAATTCAGAGCTGAATGATGAAGCCTAAGAAGAAACACGAATAAAACCAGGAGAATGGATGAAATTAGGATGAAACCTGATTCACCTTTGTTCAGTGTTATTAAGGTGACCTGAATCTTGTGGGAACTCTTGGCCTACCCTGGCCAACTCCAAACACTGTATTTGAGGGTAGGCTGCCAGCAATCTAGATGTATATAGAGGTGTGGTATATATGACCAATCTGTCATATTTACCTATTAGTCTTTTGACAGATTTTTTCGTGGTCAAAGCCACCAGAAAGGGGAGGGAGAGGGAAGTGTGCTGTGTGTCCCTCCTACTGCATTTAAACAAGCTAAAGAAGCTTTCATCCAAAGTAGACTTGAGCAATGAATCATTAGGATATAGTTACAAATTATTAAAGTTAAAATTGCAGGCAAAGGATTTTTTTTGCTTAATAAATACTTCAGAGAATAATAAGAAAATAATTTTCTCATCATAGTTTCACAACATGAAAATGTAAAGATGTTTCCAAGCTCCCAGTTGGATATGCTGAACTGATTCTAACTCACATACCATTGCTGATGACAGTTTTTCTGCAGCCAGAATTTAAGCTGCCCAGCTCCCTTTGTTGCCATGAGTGGGGAGGGGTAGAAATTATTCCCTTGAGTGATTTTGAGTCTGAGCACTGCAGTTTCAACAGATTACCTCTGGATAGTAATGCTGAATTTGCAATTTCTTGCATTTCATTTGTGCCATGACTAGCCAGACTGAAGGATACAATAATATCAAGATTCTGCTTTAAACTTAGTAGAAATGAAATTCTGCACTAAGGCTTTTAGTTCAACTGGAAACAAGGAAATTCTGCATTAAGGTTCTTCTAGCTTGATTGGCTTCTGCCTATGGGCATAAAAATGAAGTAATGCAGTAATAAATCATGTCTTTCAAATTGTTATGTTTTCCAGCATTCAATAAAACCAAGGAACCACCAAGTGTTCTGCTGTATGGTCTTCCTGACACCTCTGAGCAGCTGGTAAATATCTGTGTATTTGGTGACTTTTTAATCAGATGCCTAAACTGGCTAGCCAGAGCTATTTTTAATAGGTTACTTTATCAAAAAGAAAAGCATTCAGCTGCGATTACTTTTTCCACCTACCAGAACTCTTTTAGAGTTGCAATACTGATAAACAGCAACTAACATTTACAGATTTGAAAAACTGGTCCACATGTTCTCATTCTAGCAGAAGTTTTAGAAGCAATTAAGGTCATATGGGGCAAAGATACTCACAAGCTATGCTCTGAAAGGAGCAGAACTGCAAGGCAGGATTTACTGAATCAGGGATTGCATCCATTAGGCTATATAGAGACTGAAGCTGAGCTGTCCTGCATGAGACAGCTAAGAAGTTGGCATTTTTAGTTGCTTTCCTGCGCTCAGAATCAGCTTGAGAGTTTGTATTCCCTCAGCAATGGACATGCCGTTCCTCTCACTAAGAAGAGACATAACCCATGACTGTTGGTAGGAACCAATCTTGTAAGCCTCAGTAAGCTTCTTAGAATCTGGCCAAGGACATATTTTTGTATGCACTTTTTAAAAAAGGATAGACTTTTTTTAAAAATTACTTTTTCAGTAAGATTGTGCTTTCCAAGTCCCATTTTCCTGGCTGTAGCAGCAATTAAATGAGGAAAGGGACATGATCTTTAATCATCACACTGAATGATCTTTAAGGTCCCTTCCAACCCAAACCATTCTGTGATTCAATGGTCTCCAGCTTTAGCTGAGATTTAGCTTAGATTGAAAGCATTTTTTAGGGGGAGACAGTATAAATCATGTACCTCTAAATCACATTTTATTAGCCTTGCTCTCTCCATAAGTATTTCTGGTGGCAGGAATGGGCGATAAGGCCACATTATTTTTTCCCAGTAAGTTCACATCAGGTACTCCTAATAAGGGGAAATAGCTGCACTGCCTGACACCAGAGCTCTACAGCCTTGTATTCTCACTGGAGGGAAGATTTTTATGCAAGAGCAGGAAGAGAATCCCTTTTGTCTTCCCTCTGAAGGGAATGAGAGTGTCATGCACACAAATATACCAGGTTGCCCTTCTGTAGGAGAATACAGTTCCTCTACCTACTCTGTCAAGATTTAAGGCCATGTTTTGCACAGGGATGAAGAAACCCATCGAGGTAAGCAAGGACAGTTCTCACAGAGAGGCGCTGTCTTTGACCTTCTCAGTGGAGAGCTGATGAACCGTTGCTTTTGGCAAACAGGCTGGTAGGGCCCCTCAAAAAGAACAGTTTGGGGGCATGAGTTAGTCTGTCCGTCTCCAACATGGTCACAATGTGGAATTTTGCATTCCCTGTTGAATATTCAGCAGCTGTTACAGATGTACATGAAAAACATGCTGCTATAATCTGGAGGTTTCCTTGCTTGAGTGGTGTTGAGAGCAGAGCAGACAGAGATGGTGAACTCTGGCATGGAAGAGAGAAGGAAAGATTTTTGCCTCACCTCATTCTCTTACAGTTTTCTTAATCTAGAATAAGAACTGCTATTCCTTTACAGTGTGTATGACTGATTTTAACCTTCAAGGTCTGAGCCATAGCTTGCTGAAGACAACAGAATTAGGCCTCCTGCCTTGAGCAAGCTCTATCAGGCCTTCAGCCTCTAATATTAGCTCTCACCTTGTATAGCTAAATGAGGGACAAGGAAGAATTGGGCTCTGACTTACATCTTTGACTAGGAAACCCAATATCCTATAGAATTTGATGAGCAATGCAATTGCAATTTAATCCTGGTATCACACTCTGAACCAGAAAACAGATCTCACTCACTGAAGATCCGTTTTTCCCCTTTGGAGGTCAGTGATAGAATTGGACAGGATATCAATCTTCCTCTGACATGGGCAGGGATCAATATGCACACACATTTTGTATTTCATGCTAAGTGCTTGGAAAGGAACATGAAAAATTTCACAATTTTGAATAGCAGTAAGTTAGCATCAAGACATAGAGAAATGGTCTTGAAATGATGAATAAACTGGTTTAGAGTGAATATTTCAAGTGCTTGAGAGGCTTCCAGTATTTAAGAGTTTACACAACTTTCACATTAGAGTGGATTTTAACCTGTCTGAATTTAATGTCTTTCATTGAAATAATTGTATTTATGTCATTCATACAGTACTTTGAAAATTGGTTTGGTTTTTTTTTCCTGGAACTCCTTGCTTTTTATTACCACTGTTTACTGAAAAATGGAAAATAACTTCTACCGAAACCAATAATAGTGAATTTCCAATTATCAAAATTTATACAGAGCAATCTCATTAAAAACTTCAATTCTTGTAACTACCTTTGTGGTACTCTGGTTATCTTTTGAAATTTCTTAATCAATCTTAGATTTATGTTTTCTAAACACTATACTTCTATGCAGATCAATATGAATTATAAAGATAGGTTATATGTTGTTGTGCACCAAGGAAAACATTGGTCAATCTGACTGCAGCAGCCCAGGAAGCCATAAAATACTATTTGCACCACAATATACATCAATTACTCCAATTTTTTCTTAGTACATATTGGAAAAGCATACATTTATCCTCAATAATCAAACTAGCACTGCAGACTATTCTTACAACACACACCTAATCAATGTTTTACAGTATTTACTGTCAGCATAAAATTCTTTACTTGAACAGTGCATTATAAAACACTGTCTTAGCTCTTCTGTTCACAGCCAGTGTTTCAACTTTAATATGGGTATTTCAACTGTTGTCATAGCTTCTTGTAGTTAATGTTCCACACGACACCTGTGAAGGTACAAACAATGATGGGTATAATCCACATTCCTGGCAGCACTGGCATCTAGTGGAGGAATCCAATATAGCACAGTACAAAAAGATGTGCCAATAAAATATATTCTGGTAAATTCTGTTACAAACTTGAATTACTGCTAAATCTTACTAGAAATCATGGTCATACATACTGTGCATAAACATATCCATCTATATTAGCACAATGACATCACACTGCTTTGATTTATCATGATATCATACTCTAAATTTTAATATTAATAATCTATGCCCCCTGTGCAGGCATTATCTAAAGACAAGAAATAGGGAAACTCAGGTCTCTGTGAAATTCATATCAAGTCAGGTGAAAACAAGCTGTAAATGCAAAAGATGTAAAAACACAGTACAAAATATGTAAAAAGGTAATGAGGACAGATAATTTTAGGTCCTCCAAATCTTTAGCTCCTGTCCTGCTCCTTCCACCTTGATAATGTCTCCTCACAGTGCTGTTGTTCCACATGCTGCTCTGGATGAACTTACAGATGAGAAGATAAAACATCCTGAATACCTATGGCCTTCAGGCTGCTTCCAGTCTACCTAACAGATGGTCAAGAAAGTCAGGCCCCCTTGGCTGACCAGAATTATTTGTGAACACTGCAGTGCAACCCTGAGCAATCCTGCACTGGTGGAAATCAAGGCATTCAGACACTGTCATTTTCACCACACCTTTCAAGTGCCCAGTGAATAGGAGTCATGGTCACATCATGGCACTGTCTGTAAAAATATGGTGTGGTCTCTATTATAGAATTTCTCCTCAAGATATTTGGTAAAGTCTTGCAGACAACTCAAGAGAGAAAAACAATAAAGTATTTATTGTCATGAATTGATAACATAATTTTAATTCAATTTTTAGTGCAATAATGCTGTCCTGGCCATCACTTTGACCTTGGAGGTACACTACAAACAGAAAAATGTTCACTCTGAAGAGAACGTCTCAATTCTGGTTGCTGTTCTTCCACACTGCTCCCCTGGGGCCGTACAACACACACACATACACATTTTAAACATCCCAGTCCAAGAAATTCAGCCATGATCTGAGGCTTATGACACCCATGAAAAGTAAGACACTAATGCTGTGTTTGGTTTTCCATGACCCTTCCCCCAGTGCCATTGTCCAAGCATAAAAGAATTGGGACTTTTACCTTCTCTTCGTGCATTACTTATCACCTTTGCTGAAGATTTACTCATTACATGGACTACATAAAGGGGGCAGTTTACAGCATTTGCTATGGTAATCGCTCTTTGTGTAGCTTCAGCTTCCACTTCTTCAGGACGACACAGTTCATGACCCTCAGGGCCAGTTATTCCCATTGCCAGCATCTTCTTTGCACCCTGAAGACCACACAAAAGCATGTAAGAGTCAGTTAATGTGTATCTATGGTGTCATGAGCATTCTGTCAGTCTAATGGATTCTGAACCAGCCATTTCAGCCAGTTTGAGGGGAAAAAAACTAGGCACTTAGGATTTTTTTCCCCAATAAAATACTGTAGTTTTATCTGAAATCTAATATATCTCTCAATAAACTCAGGTCTCAGAATACCTAAGTAAATTCACAGAGAACACACTTCCCTGGCTTGCAGGATTAAATCACTGCTCTTGAAAACCTCACCCCACTCTCAATATGCACACTTAAATATCATGGCCAATGATGTTCAATGGCATTACTAACCCTCAACGGAGAGAAAAAACGGAAAAATCCTTACTAATCACAAAGATGCATATCAAGCCTCTGAAAACTCCAAGGTTTTAAGTGGCAAAAGTGGCATACTCTGTTCCAGGAATTTGAGATTTGCTGATTTGAGATTATTTAGCAACAAATTAATTTCTGTTATGGGACCTGGGGCAGAGTCAAAGCAACTGAAAGAGTTGAAGAAACTGTTCTATTACAGCCACTTGAGTTATCACTAGTGTCGAGTTTAACCAGTGTAGTCATTATACCTCAGGGCCTCAGAACTCTCAGTGCCTCCAAACAGCACTAAGGTGGCAGCAGCAAATACGAAGTGAAGCTAACTATGCACAGGGGGATGTTGAGGCCTCTGTGCCCAGTCAGTGCAGCTTTCTCCATTCTTCAGGATTTGCTTCTGTTACATGAGCTATGTCTGGAGAGACCTAGGGTTAGGACCATCTGTATTCCTGACTTTGATGGACAAAATGTCAAATGTGCACCTGTGCAATTAGTTCCCCATTCTCAGCATGGACTTGAGCAACTGCACCAAGTTCCTTACAGCAGGAAAAGGCTTCATATAGCTCCTCATCATTGACCATGTATATATCTTTATAGGCCATAAACATCTTGAAGGAGTTGACACCTTTGTTTTGAACAAGACTTTGCATTTCTTGCTTCACCTGAAAAATACACCAATTATATTTTACATGTT
Organism: Sitta carolinensis; assembly: GCA_032173965.1. Classification (NCBI taxonomy): domain Eukaryota; kingdom Metazoa; phylum Chordata; class Aves; order Passeriformes; family Sittidae; genus Sitta; species Sitta carolinensis. Next base: position 134,011,545 of record CM063284.1, read on the forward strand.
AATAATTTTGTATAAAGAAATTATAAGTATGAAGGGTGAGCCTTTACTCAACCATCAAATGTATGTTCAGTACAAATAGCCCAAGTCACACATTTAAAGACTTAGATTATTTTTCTTGTATCAAATTGATTCTCAAACTATATAAAGAGTAGCACTCAGTGCAAATATTGGAAGCACATGCTAATTGCAGAAGGGAATGCTTTTTACAAAAGGTAATGAGGCAGATTTTTATTTCAAATAAGCCTCCTGATGTTGAAAGCACCCATTCTAATATTACAGTCAACGTGTCCAACTCACACAACATGGACATTTGTGCAAAACTGATTTTCAAAATTGGATTGCAATGGGCTGCATCTTCTAGCAAACAACACAGTGTCAGAAAAGATGTCACCTTTTACAGCTTTGTACTGACTTTAAACAACACACACAGCCTTTTGAAATATTTGTTGTCAAACAAAACAGCTCCAAAATGCTAAGTGAAGGCCTGCTGGTTTTTTTTTTCCTTTTTTCTTTTTTTTCAATTTGTATTCACTACTTGTTAGGATTCCTTGCTTCTGCTAGAGACCAGCAAAACATTACACCACAAAGAAAGAAAGTCTTTCTTTATATATAAAATAAAATATTTATTTTATTATAAAATAAAAAAATATTTTAGTCTCAAGGCTTCTTACACAGCTGGTTAGCTAGCAACAGATATTACAAAACTTTTGCTCTCCCTTCCCAATAAAATTATGGTTACAGTAATTGACATGTATCTGTAATGTTATTACAATTTCCATGGGATTAATTCCTTTCAAGAAGTAAAATATTACTTTTCATCTTCTCTCTAATAAGCTGATTGGGTCTGCCCAAGAAGGCTAAGATTTATAAAAAACTCAAGGAAATCTTTCTTAGTTATCCAGAGGAGGAATGGAAGCACATCTCGAGTGGGAGTTATAAAAAAAAAAAAAAACCCTGACAAAAGGCCCTGCTCTGGCACAAATACAGAGGCATGTCATTTATCCTCTTCTCTGTTTACTACAACTAACAGAAGGCATTGTAAAGAATGTATGCTTTTAATTAATACTTCAAATTCTGATGAGGTGAGAGTTGATGAGATGGGCGTGAAATATAAGTCTTCTTCACCCAGGCCTTTTACATCTACAAAATGCCTAACCTTTCTATTTCTTTTAATTTTGGCCGTTAAATCCAGTTATGTTCTTAATATAAATTAGAACATTTCATTGATTTACACCCCCCTAGTTTTATTGGATTTGTCAGTACAGTTCCTCTGTTGTCTACTGAGGCTGTTTTAAATGCACATTACTCAAATTTCATAGGAGAATTTATTTCATGTCTTTGCCTTAAGTTAGAAGTTGTGGTCAGCCTATTTTAGTGCTCAGTACACAGAATACCAAAGATATGTTGTTTGCAGAGTGAAGTTTTTGGGTAGATATTTCAGAATTTAAAAATCAGAAGTATTCATACATAAATAGGAATTTAGTTAATTTATCTGTGTACTGGTGCATAGTTCTCTGAGAATCCAAAGTCATCTTGTAAAACATGGGTCTCATTCCAATAGATATCAAGAGCCAGAAAAATTAGTTTACCAGTAATGCTTTCAGGTTGTCAGCAAACATTCACTCAACAAAGGTGACTCTCCCACATGTAAATTCTGAAAAGGGTTTTTAGATTATTTCACATTCAATGGATTATTTGCTACAGTCCTGTTTTACTTAAGGAGGTATTACTGCAGTCACACAGGAAAAGAAGTCTTCCTCTACAAATGAAGTCAAGTACCATATTTTTCATGTATACCCTTATAAAAAAACAAACAATCAAAACCACCAAATCTCATTAGAAGCATAAAATATCTAGTGTTCAAACAACAACAGACAAAATTCTTGTAAATACCTCTTTCCCCCTCTGACCTGCCAAGTCTTGGTCTTGCACAAGGCCTACCTTTAGCTTTGTGCAGTATTATCCAGTGATATAGGCTATCTGCAGACTATTTTCAAATACATATACTCTCTGAAGGGTGTGGGCTATTTCAAATGTTGTTTATAATCACCAAAACACTAACCAGCAAGCTATATTTAGCAAGTGAAGACTAATTCAAAGCAGGTGTGGTACAAATTTATGGAATTTAAATCAGCTCTTGTGTCTACCTTGGTGCTCCACCATGTAACTGCCACGTGCAATGAATAATCACAGCAGACTTTAGGGTCTGCCCAGCTTTTCCATGTATCAAAAGCTTCAGTAAGAGAACAACCTTTCTGAGGGATGGCAAAGTCGATGATCATAGTGGTTCCTCCTGCTATAGCTGCCTAAAAAGAAGGAAGTTAATATTTAGCAATTAGAAAGAATGCAAATTTCATCCCACCTTCTCCGACTCCTTTACATCAATTAATCTGGATACAGAAAAGCCAAAAGCCAACGAGGAGTTCCCCTGAGTAAAGTCCAGACTCGAAAAATTACTATGGAGATTAATTGATTTTGCTTTGAGAAAAATGTTCTCAAAAGTGTGTTCAGGAGAATCCAAGTGAAATTCTCATGCTGAAGGAGATTATTTTTGTGTCTACAAAATCTTATGAAAGATTTGGAGATGTGTCTGTAGTGTTCATGAATCAGTAGGTTTTCTCAAGTGTGTGGAATCACTGAGGAAGAAGTGCACTAGAAGAGCACAGTCAACTTGAGACATGCTTCCTCAGAGTCTGTGTAGAAGAAAAAAACAAGCCTGAGTGACAGGCAAGTATTCAGGGGCAAAAACACAATAAAAAAACCAACAAAACCCACTGAGTTTGAAAATACAATATGAAACCCCCCAAACTCTTGCCTGACCCTAAAATATTTTAAAAGTATGTTTTGGTTAGTAATAGGATATAATTTAGTAAAACTGTATAGAGGGTTTTAAAGAGAATGAGTAATTTATATTGTCTACATAAATGTTGTCAAGTAAATAAATAAACTATAACCTTACTTAATAGATGAATGGTGATCAAAAATTGTTTTTTAACCAATAATTTCAACTCTTCTTTATGGACAACTGAATTATTAATTTTCTTGCCTTTGGAGGAGGAAAAAGTCACTCCGATGCCAGATCCTTGACTAAAAGAAATTGTTCCAATACAGAAATTCCTTTGTTGAAACTGTTTCTTTCTTCCAGACTAGCAAAAGAAATCATCTCTATTGCTCTGAACAACATCCCTTTGCAAAAGAGTAACAACCAATTCAGAACAAAATATGCACAGTTCAAATTTACAGGATCAGAGAATCACAAAATTAACTAGGCTGGAAAACACTCTTTTAAGATCACGTCCAACCTATGACCTAACACCGCTTTATCAACTAAAACATGGCACTAAGTGACACATCCAATCTTTTTTTAAACACCTCCAGGGATGGTGACTCTCCCACCCCCTCAGGCAGCCCATTCCAATGCCCAATCACACTTTCTGTGAAGAATTTTTTCCTAATGTGCAGCCTAAACTTCCCCTGGTGCAGATTAAGACTCTTCTCCTCCTGTCATTGGTTGTCTGGGAGCTCAAATCTCACCTGGCTGCACTCTCCTTCCAGGGAGTTATAGAGAGAGATGAGGTCTGCCCTGAGCCTCCTCCAGGCTAAACACCCCCAGATCCTCAGCTGCTCCTCACAGGGCTTGTGTTCCAGACCCTTCACCAGCCTTGTTGCCCTTCTCTGGATGCATTTGAGCACCTCAATGTCCTTCCAAAATTGAGGGGCTCGGGACTGGACCCAGCACTCAAGGTGCACTCAAACATTTTTCAACAAGACTGATTGACTTATTTGTTAAACAGGATTTAAAGAAAATTTATAGACTTCAAGGAAAAAAAGTCATGAGTCCCACAACTTTGCTCAAAGTCTCTTTTTATTCCCTACATCTTTTTCCCCCCTCTGGCTTTTAAGAGATGTGCCTTTATTTATTCAACTGAGTGGACAAATCTTTAGCTAATCATTGTAGCATATTTTGCAATAGTTGGAATACAACTCTGTCTCCCTGAATTTCTTGCCAAAATATTTGTCAGATGATGATCTTCAGTGAATAGGTCTGAACACTTTCCACACTTTGACCTGGGTTAAGAATAGCCATAATATCTAGCTTTTTGACATATGTTTGCTAAGCTGGATCTAGAATCTTCTTGTAGGCACTGAAGTGACTATCTGGACATCCTGTTTTGTGTATGCAGCCTCTGTTTTGCAGCTTCCCTGTCCTTTAAGCACCTCAGAGTTACTCAGAAAACCTTAAAAAGTTATTTTCTGGTTTTTAGTAAACCCCAGTTCTCCTGTGAGATGAACTGGGTGTAACAGTCTCTGTAAAGGTGATGGCTAGCAGATAAGCCAAGTAGGGCAGTGTGATCCTTTCTGTGAACAAAGAATTTCAGTCTGCACAACAAAGCTCTTAGTAAAGTGCCTTGAATATTTTGGTTATGGAAACTGTATGAAGATGATGCATAATACTGTTAATATGAGTAATTGATACACTATTCATATGCAGGGAATATAATAAAATCAGCTAAAAAGCTGAAAAAAACCCACTCCAAGAGTAAAACTGGAAGAAATTCGGTACTTTCATAAAGTGTATTTGAAGAGGACTTTCATTGAGAGACACAGTAAGCACTAAATTGAATGACAGAAGAAGAGCCTACGTTCTCTCATGCTAACAGAGGAAAAAGATCAGATGACAACAGAAGTGCTCAAACAGCATTGGGGAGTTAAAATGTTGCTTTAGTTAACCTTTGCTCAGAAAAGTATGAGGCTTGATGCAGGTTGTAGTTTGCATGCTGACAGCCAGGCTATATGCCTGTCCCACCTGACCCCTGGAATCACAATAGTTTCTGAAGGAGCCCAAATAACACACTGGTTGAGGGTGGACCTCTAAGTACTTCGACTGGTTTAGGACAATGTCCCAGTCAAAGGGACAGGAATAATTTGCCATGCTTGATTCACACTCTATCCTCTCCTTTAGCAATAATGCAGGATGGCCATCAGATCTCCCTCTCTGAAAATGCCCAGATACACACACAGACATGCACACGTGCACCCACCTTGGTTCCAGTATAGAAGTCATCTTTTGACCTGCTACCCATAAAAGGGAACTCCATGTGTGTGTGGGTATCGATGCCCCCAGGGATCACCAGCTTGTTGGTTGCATCCAGAACAACAAGTCCAGTCGAGGGCTCCGGTTAAGGTTTGGTCCCACCTGCTGCACCACTCCATCTTCCACGTACACATCAGCCACCACAGAGAGGTCATCATTCACAACTTTTCCCCCTTTGATCAAAAGTCTCTGCTGAGCCTGGGTTTGGGGTGGCATGCCAGCAGGTGAGAGTGAGGCCTCAGCTCAGAACGCTGCTCTTGCCTGAGAGTACTTCACTGCCCCCTCCTCCCAGAGCAGCAGTTCTCTCCAAATGACCCCAAACATGCACCACACCATGCTCTTTAAACAGACACTGGAGGAACTGCCCCCTCTGGCCCCAGCAGCTCCACCTCCCACCTCCTGTGCAGCCCAGAGACACGGATGGGAGCACAGCTCCGGCCTTGGGCCCTTTGTGCTCTGGACTCTGCCTGGACAAAGAGAGCCAGGCTTTCAGGAGGTCTGGGCTATTCTCACAGCACTCAATCCAGCCTGCCCCATGCACCTGGTGGTTTGCTGAGCTGCTTTGAAAACGTGGCTGTTTTATCACCTTGTGATGCCCAAAAGCAAATTAAGCTCTTTGCAGCTTCATTTGAGAAAACCAAGGGTGACCTGAACTCTCCACCAAAGAAGCCAGAGAGCCCAGGGGTGACCTGAACTTCTTGCAGCCATGTCTGGGAAGCTGTGGGTCCAGCCCATGCAGAGGGAAAGCGAGAGCGCAGTGCTCTGGTGATCCAAGTGTTGCACCCTTCCACCAGTGGAGAGGGTGGGGTCCACACTGCTCCCAAGCTGTTCGTCAGGATTTGGGACACACCACCCTCAGGATGCAAACACAGCTCCCCCTTGGCCCCTGCAATGACATTATATGGACAGTGTTCTGGCCTGAGGGGGAAGCTGGGGTTGTGTGCCAACATCCACGTGGACATCACATTTCAGTATCTGATGTCCTGCTCCATCTGCCCCATGGCCCTGCTGTGTTCACCCAACACACTGCTGCCCATGCAACCACTGCTGGCCCCTCGAATCTCCCTGCCCCAGGGGAGCCCTTCCTGAGGGCCAGGGGAAAGTCAGGCCCTTCTGTGGTGGGTTTCACACAAGGCTGGTGTGACCTTGGCAAGATGTGGCTTGTGTGTTTCAGAATATAGACCTGGAAAAAGAAGTGGGAAAGTATAACGAAGACAACTGGATAATGAGCTAAAAGTTTGGAGCAGAAGTGGAAAGACCTTCTCAGTATCATCCCAGAAGCACTAGTTTCTATGGCATTTTCCCACTTCTGCCATAACCCTGGATTTGCCTACTCAGCAGTGGCACTGCTCAAGTGTGTACCTAAATCTGCTGAGTACCTGCCGTCTTCATCCCTTCACCTCTTCCAGTTCAGTGGTGATGATTTAGCAAGAGAGAACATTGTCTCTGAGGGCTGTGAGAGGGTGCAACACATAGGGTACAAAAAAAAAATATTTAGACAAAGAACACTAGATTTGGAAAAAAATCACCTTCCCATCAACAGGTCACCTTTGTTCCTTCCATCATGATGGGCAGGAGAGCATTACCATACATTTGCCTTTCTATCTGCTCATCCCAAAATGTCTTACATCTTGCCTTTGTGCAACAGAAGAGACCCACTGGGATTCATAACCTGACACAGCAACAGAACAGGTCAATACTCATTTGAAAGCAGTTTCACTTTGTATAAATGAAGTGACCTTTGTTCAGTGAGGAGAGGGGTAGCAAAGTCAGAGGTTCATTTGATCATGTGCAGTCACGTGGGGTGTAGCAGTCAAGTTCCTATGCCCACCCCAATGAACATTTAATGATTTAACGCAGAACACTACCAACAGACTTTGCAGTATTTATTGGCATAGACTTCACCCTGAAGTTTCAGCACCACTTCAGCACCAAACTGCCAACCTAAAATAGTCACTTTCTTGTAAATTCTCTCCGGCCAATGATTATTCAGTATTTTCTATGAAAGGAGTTTTGACATGACAGACCTAGATATTCATCTCTGAGTATGCTCTGATGCTAGTGGCAGTGGTAAACTGTTCCTGCTCAAATCCTTCCGCCAAATTGGGCAGAGGGAGTATCTGAAGGCAGACCAGCCATATCACAGCAGATTGTAATGCACACTGCACTACACTGCACAGTCCTTGTTGCACAGGAAAGAGCTGATACAACTTTGATACATAAATGCATGAAGAATAGCACAGCTCAAAATCCTATTTATGTCTGTTTTTGAGCAAGAACATGCTTGAAGTCCGTTTCCCCTCCTCTGATTTCCTCCTGGCTAATTTAGACTTTGTGGATCCTACTCTTAAATGCCTAAACCCTCCTATCTGTAACTTCATGCCCAGCTCAGAATTGCAGCACTGTCCATAAACCAGCAACATAACATCTTACAATGCTGTGCCTAGGAAAACTGAATTTACCCCACAGGAGATTTTGAACACGTTAACTAATGTATTGGTATATAACAAAATTCTGTCTAAGCAGCCCTTTTTAATCCATTTGGACCAGAAAGAAAATCTCACACCAGATGCATTTATGTATTTGGTAAATATTTAATATTTCACAGCTTAGCTGTCCCTAGAAAAAATAGCCTGAAATACCACTTGTGGAACAGAAATAATACTTAAGATTCTGACAGAAGACAATTGGCCCTACATTCTTAGTGATCACTGACTATCTACTGCTGTTCCAACAGGGCTTCTCGCTCCTAATTGGCTTCACAGTATTTACTTACCCACAAAACATTTTACTTTTTCATCCTCTTTGCAGAGTTTAAAACAAACCTTGACTCTGAAATCAATGTTTGACTCTGCACTGTTGCAGTAGTCTGGACTGGAAGAAAGTTAAACTCATAGTACCTGGTATTGCTCTGTGTTTTGCTCTGTGCTGAAAGCAGTGTAGGTAACAGAGGGAAGTTCTTGTAACTGCTGAGCAGCACTTGGACTGCATCAAGGGCTTCTCTGAATCTCATACTGCCCCGCCAGCAAGGAGGTTGGGCGTGCACAAGAAGCTGGAAAGGGACAAAGTCAGGACAGCTGACCCCAGAGATACCCCAGGCCCCATGGTGTCATGCTCAGCACATAAAGCTGGGGAAACAAGAAGGAAGGGGAGGGACATTTGGCATGTATAGCATTTGTCTTCCCAAGTCACCATTCGTGGATGGTGAAGCTCTGCTTTCCTGGAGATGGCAGAACATCTGCCTGCCCCAGGGAAGTGAGGAATTAATTCCTTTGTTTTGCTTCGCTCGCAAGTGCAGCTTTTGCTTCACCTATTAAACTGTCATTATCTCAAACACATGAGCTTCCACACTATCACCCTTCCAAATTGATTGAGATTGATCAAATACCAGCTGGGCTTAAACTATAACCTTGCAGAGAAGTTTCCTGTCAGGAAACTTTTACTGATCCTAAAATGTTACAGCAGTAGCTCAACAATTTGAAAGCCATTGCAGAAAGTCTTCCCAAGCTCACAAACCTAAGTTGAATCATATGCTAATGCTTTTGCTGTGTCCAGCAAAACAAATAGTACTAGAAATCTAAACATGGAGTGCTTTGTTTAGTGTAGCTATCAGAGAAGAGCAATCATAAGAGGTTTCTCAGTGGCCTAATGATTAACTGATTCCATTTGAACAACCCTGAAGGAAAGACAATTCATATCTATGATTTAACATATGGAAATGATTTAGCAAATTTAGGAAAAAGTTTGCAAGAAACAGAGGACTGATGTTTGGAACATACAGCAGACCTTGAGGACAACTAAAAGTCATTATAATGCAGACACAATCAGTTTAAAGTCTTTTGAGACACACGTACTCGTATCCACTTCATTCTGGAACCTCTAACTGCTACCTGCCTGCATAAAATACTATTTATTTTTAACTTCTCCTTTACTTATCACACCTTACTCTTATCTTCCCTTGGCTTCCATTTTCACATTCTTCTTACCATACACCCTAGTGCTCTAAAGCTCTTCTATTATCACAGTCTTCAGCTTTTTCTTAACTTTAGACTCTTACTGGCATTACCTTCAAATTAAAGTTGGCAAAGCTGAAATGTATCTACAAAATGCAGGAGCAGCAGAAAAATAGGCTTTTGAACAAAAAGAGACATTTTGTGAAGGAAACTAGAGATTGATAATGAGCAGTGGGAAGAAAGCTAAGCTAATGAAGATGTGCAATTATTATTTATTTTTGACAACTTTCCTCCAACGAAGAAAGACTGGATCAGGAACCACATTTGCAACATGAGAAAATTAACAGAAAGGGTACCAACAACTTTCAGTAATGATGGATAAAGCACTAGGTTTTGGAGAATTAGTGAATATGAGGTGCACTCTAGATTTGCAAAAAGGAAAGAATAGTTATCTTTTCCCATATTCAGAAAGTCAGGACTGAATACTTAGGCATTTCTTTGCAACTCCTATAAAAAAAATCCGTAATGCCTGTTCACCTGGGATTTACTTTCACATTCCTCTTCTCTGCAGTGGAATACTCATTCAATAAAACCAGACAGTTTAAACATAATTGCACCTGTAAAGTCTTCATAATTATGAGACAAGTTAGGTGCCCTTGTTGAAACCTCTCAAGTTTTCAGAAGAATCTGCTGGCTACTTTCATGAGATGTATTTTCAGACACAAACAAGTAGTAAAATTTCAAAACCTAATCTCTAAAGCCTTATTCATTTGCAAAAGCTTTCCAAAATTAGCAACCATGCCCCATGGTTTTCTGTAATAAAACAAGACTAAAGAACATTCAGAAAGGAGTTCAATGCTCTAGTTCCATATCACCTGAACTATTATAAACACCTCTCCTTAGCCCTGGGCTGCATCCAAATCCTAGTGCCATTTTTTCCCCAAATACATTAGCAATGATGAAGCCCGTTAGCACCCAGCCCTGGGTCCCACACGTGACACAAAGGCAGCCAAAGATGAGTGTGTGCTGAAAACCATTCTACTTTTTAGTGCAACAATAAGTAGTGGCTGTTCTCTCATTTTCATAAGTGCCTCCTCTTCTTTGATCAGCATAACTGATGAACCACAGAAAGAACAACCAATAAAGAAAAATCTCTTTATTTGAAATAAACAGGCATCCAACAAAGGAGCAACTTAGAAACCCTCATACTGTGCTCTTTGCACTATTAATTGGCTCAATGAGGGTCCAATAAAATGTCCACTTGCTAAATATGTGTGAGTTAACTCAGACATTGAAGTTCTAAGTCTCACAATGCCCTGGGAAAAAGTCTCATCATACCTGTCAGCTACTTCCCGGTGTATAATCTCAGTCAAAGTTCTTATTAGGTGGGATTTTTCCAAATTCCAAGAAACACAATCACGAAAGCACAGGGATTAGCTATCTTTGGAAACTGTTATTTTTACTAATGTGTTATCTAAAAAAACACTGCAAAATATTAGTTGTATTTTCTCTGACACTCAAACTCAACATCTATTGAAGGAACATAAAGTCAGAACTATAATTGCTGGCCAACAGTAGGTGAGAAAAAGCAAAACTGAACATCTCTGTTCCTTGCCATGCCACTGCAGAAATATGGTATCAGTTTATAACACTCCTCACTATCCTGTATATTGCTCCTGTTTTTCCTCTGGTTCACCAGAACTTCTTCCTCCAACTGTCGCTGTTCAAGGTGGTTAACTAACCCCAGGAAAGATGACAGATTTAAACCAATAGATTTTACAAGTTGTTTTTCCTCAATTTTATACAACTGGAGAAGTAGATAAACCTCTTTCTTCATTTCTGTTGGCATACCTTCAGATGCATGATTATTTCATTGCAAAGGTACAAATGCAATTCTACTAAATTTCTACTTACGTCTGGAACAACCCAAGTCAACAATGCTGTGAAGAAATTTGAGATTTCTGCTCTGAATTCAGACACCTGCCTCTGTTAGATAATATGCACAATGTACACTTATTTCAGGGATCATGTCCTTATTCCATAAAACAAATTTATTTCTTTGCCCTTTACACTTTGCATAAGAAACCCTTATTATTTTTTAGGAAGTCCACACTGAACCATATCTCCTTTCTTTCTCTTATATATTCCTGATTTGACATGTCCTACCCATTATGACTTATTTTTGGGAATGTCTCCTGCAATTGTCTGAAAAAAAACTTTGTGCAATGCAATACAATTATAATCCTTTAGAGTTTCTAGTCTGTTTTATTACAACCTTTCCAAAATTCCAATTTGAAATCCAGTGACTCATCTTGTAATTTTTTTTTTTTTTTTTTTTTCTTCCTGTGTTTTCCACCCATTTCTATCCTGCACAAGCAGCATACAGGGTAAATGTGATCTGAAAAAAATCTCAATCTGGAAAACTTCACTTACATTTGAGTCTTTTCTTTGGTTCTCTGATTACAGGATGTAACTTGGTCACAAGGAGAAATTAATGCTGGAAGCTAAACTCTTCTGCTAGATTTCAGTGTACATGTAAAAATATCACAAACACTAATTTATGCTTGGATATTCAAAAAGATTAACTAAATATTGTTTACTGTAAATGCCCTTACTCAAAATCTGCTAAGGAATCACTTACTGACACTGCTCAGAGCGACATCTCTTATTTCCTCCATCAAGGACATGGGCAGTCTTGTCCATCTGAATTCTTAGATAATACTTGAGTTTAGTGAATACTACATTCTCTTCCACCAGGGTACCACTCATCAGATAGAGGGTACTGCATATGAACAGAAGCCTCAACTAGACATACTGATGTCAATGTTGTGCTATAAAACTTCTCTATGTCAAGTTATGGATTTTAATTTACTTCAATGAAGGAAAAGCTAGCTACAACAGTGAAATCCCAGTGGAGGATAGAAGGGAAAGAGTTTTAATTATCAATCTGCTTACCTCTATGTATTTTTGGTGACTTGTCAGAGGGACAAGACAGACTTCTCCCTTGTCCTTTCAGAACACATCCCATTTTGGGCAACTGATTTGTAGCTGATGTCCTGGAGGAATTCAGTTACCAACTGCTTATTTTCAGAAACTCACAAGGGAGGAAGAAAAGAGATACAGTCAAAACCCCCCTCCCACATTGACAAAACACTTCACAAAAAGCTTCATCACAACTGGAGGAAGATTAAAACTTTTGACTTAAACCAAGATTCATGGGAAATGTGCAGCACTTCCTCAGGACAACTGTCACAGTTCAATATCTGGGAGATGTACATAGGAGAATAAAACACTCACTTTTCAGAAAGGAAGCAAAACATCATCCCAACAGGAGAAGCCATGATTTGATCTACAGTGAGTATTTAATATATAAACTACACTGAAACAGTACTAGTGTCCCAACCTGAACTTGATTTCTCTGGACTGAATCCAAGCTTTGGCACAAGTTCATGCTTTGGCATTTGGACACAATGTGGAACACATAATACAGTAACTAATTCCAGCATCCGCTCCAGCAACCTGTTTTGAAAGAAGAGTTATCAGCAACACTTGCTGAACTTGTACTGAAAATGAACTTTACTTTGGAAAGAAAATAAGCCCTTGCACCATTTGAAGCTCAGTCAACCCCCTCCCCCCCATGTTTCAGTGCAAATCAAATGACAAAAAAAGTGTGGTATGTGAAAAAGAATGATGACAAACTCTTTCCATGTTTTAGTAAATTTACACGAGGAGAAAACTTGCCTCACAATAACCTAGGTTCTTCAAAGCTGGCAGATGAAAGTGATTTATTACAGAAAACAAGATAATTCCACAGTAAATAATTCTTCTTTTTAAAACTGCCCTAGTATTGTAGCACAGCTAAATCAAGAATCAATTAAACAAAACACTAATTCAAGCTCTCCAGCATAAAAAGAAACAGGGTAGTAACGTCTTATCAGAAACCTCAGTAAAACCAAGCAAAACAAATGCAACCAATCACTCATACATTACTCGAAAGAAAACTCAATCACTCCTTCTAATATCACTAAGAAAAAAAAATCACTGCAACAAATTCACCTCATACAAATATGATTTTTATTTACAATTTTCCAAATAATCAATCAAATCCAACTTCTCAGTTAAATGTGTAGCAGTTGTCCTTTAAAACAAATCAAACATTGTGTTCTTTTTATATCTGCAATATGGAGTCCATAGGTACATGCTATTTGGGGCATCTAATGGAACAAATTTAGATCACCATGTGTGTTAAACACCAAAGGTATTCTGTGGAGACTCTCTTTAAAATTTATCTGCCTCGGGACAAGCATTTCCACAACCACTTTCAAAAGACAATTAGTTAGGAAGGTTTAAAAACCCAGTATTTTATACCAGGACATATTGTTCACATATACTTCAGGGTATGTTACCATGTTCCTATTGCAAAGCTGCCTGCTCTAAAAGCAATGCTACTGAAATCAGACTGAAGATTACCCACAGATTTAGATATTATTCAATGTGAATAAAAATGGCCATTGATGACTTTTACTTGAGTATGTGTAATTATGGGCCAACTTGTACCTGATCTGGTACCAATGTGATGTGATCTGTTCTGAAACTTGAAACCACATGGGTTATTATAATAAAATCTTTTACAACTGTATTGCACATAAGGTTCCTCAAAAGCACAAATCTACATAATTGCATCCTGAAGTCAGAATTTACCTGCTCATGAAAAAAAAATCAACCAGATGGTAAAATTGTTTATTTTTCTCATCCCAGTGTCTGTGAATGAAGAGAAGAGGGAGAAGATATATACATTTTGGAATCCATTCAATTGTTTGTTTCTTCTGCATGTGATTTGTACTTTGGAGATGAGGATTTAAAAAAATAAAAAGCCAGCCAGACCTTGGATTTATCTTTAAAAGTACCTCAAAAACATAACAAAAATTCAATTTAATTTTGATACATATTAAAATTTTAGTCAGTTCTGCCCGACAGCATAACACGACAGAAATGCACAAGACTTTAAACATGCTTTAAAATGACATTCAACAAAGTATTTAAAATTTAATAAATAGCATACAATCACACACAAATACATTTCATACTGGATCTTTAAGCCTACTAAAAACAGACTGGCAAAGAATAAATAAAACAGTAGTTGACAGTTTTGTTTTCAAAAGGTGTAGCTTCTTGTTGTCACACTAGTAGCCACATATTAACCTGCTTATCACAAAATTGGAAGTTATGAGCTTTTTTTCTCACTGATCTGATTTGCTCCAACATGTAATACCATAAAAAAATACACTAAAAGGGTTTTCTTTTGGTTTTTTTAAACAACCAGTCTGTGACCGAGTAAACCAGCTTTTAAATACAATGAATAAATAGGGAATTAGTAAAGCAAATTCAATTGCAACAAAAACGCAACACCCCAAGAAAAGAGCCATGGAAATATATAGCCATTGCAATATTAGACAATAATAGTACTTAAAGTGATAGTGCTTGTGCACTAAGCTCATTAGAGACCTTAATATGATTTTAGTGCAAATCCCTTGAGTCCAAACAAGCTTTATACCCTACAGTATCAGGGAAAGATCTATTACCAGTTGGAACTTATTCTGTAGTGTGTTTGTACATATCGGATATTTATAGAACTAACACATACTGTAATATCTTCGGCCCTTTTTTACTTCAAATCAAAAAGACTAATGACTGGGGATTTTACATACTTTTTGGCTTGTACCATATTAGATTGCAGTTTAGGAAAGTCAGTTCTAAAAAAGCTTTTGCCATCAGTTTATCTATTATGCCTAAATTTCATATATCATTGCATTCTGTACTTCTGAAAGAAAAAGAATGCTCTGGAGAAAGTGTCTCCTCCCTTTAAGTAAGTTCACATTATGATGAAATTCAAGAATATTTAGACAAAGTGTTGAATAAACTCAAAGAAAAGTACATATTTTACATTAACAATCCTTACCAGTATTTAGTATATTAAGTTACAAGTATGTTGGCAATAATACAACAGAGTCAGTTCCTAAAGGAAAATAATTCTGTACAAATTCACCTGTTAATATGGGGTTAAACAGGCAGCCAGTAAGTCTTGAGCAGCCATGTTTCAGGTTTGAACTATAGTACCAGGATAAACTAAATTTGAAACTAATGGGGAAAACTTCAGTTTAAAGAGTAATCTGATCATACTGGATACACACATTGTGTATTCAGAGCCATTAAAATGTTCACTCTTATAGTTCCATAATGTCATCCAGTATAAGAAAAGTTTAATCAACCACACAGGCTAAAATAGCTTTATAACATAATGTAGTCCTGGATTTTTTAAAACTAAAAACTAATTTAAACCGTGAAGTACAAAACAATGACAGATATTGCTCCAACTTGTACACAATCTTTCCTAAACAATCCGTACCTAGCAGAGTAATAATGCCTCATCGTCACTAGTTTCATTTTTCACTGTTGCCTCTAAGCAAGTGTCGGGTATCTGGGCAGTGTGCACGATGCCACAGCTCTCACAGGGGCCATCTCGACCGCATGACCTTACACTGTGATGTGTTGCACTGTAAGGCTGTCTAAGCCCTGGTCCTTGATCTGAGCTGAGATCAAGTAGAGGTCTTGAACAGTCATTCATGTCAAAGTCTGATGCTACATCAGAGACTGGAATTAACATTTCAACATCATCATCCTCTTCTCTTCCACTTACCCCATTATCAAGCTGTCTCAAAGGACTTTGGTTCTGATTCACTGAGCTTGATCTCCCTAAAGTAAAGCGTACCCAGCGTAAGCCTTGAGTCATACGGCTCAGTGCGCTCGAGAGCTGGTGGCGTGCGGGACTTGTGCTTGGGGGCTCTACGCTTGTCACTTCTCTTCCGCCATCCGCGGTACTGCCACTGCTGCTCTGAGCGGAGGAACTCCCGCACGCTCCCACTGTTGCCTCTATTGCTGTTGCAGGAGGGACTTTTTGAGGCAAGGTGGCAGCAACACCACCAACTGCTCCTGCTGTGTCTCTTCTTTCATTTTCTGTGTCTGTATCATCAGATTCAACTGAAAACAAACTTCTGTGAGTATTATTTCTTTCAGCTTCTCTACTAATACTCTGGCTGGCAACATCATCTCCATCTGCCGAGACCAATGCCAACGATCCTGAATGACGTGACCTCGCAAAATTAAAAATTCGATTCCAAATGTTACTTGATCTGCCAGCAATAGGAAGTCTGATTGAGGTAAATCCAAGCTGAGATCGTACTGCCAGCCTCAGGTTTTCCAGAACTGAAGCCTAAATGAGAAGACAAGCAACAATCAAGCATTGACATTCTGCTGGTACTGGTCTAACAAAGAAAGAATGATAACTATTGTGCGAAACAGCATTTAACAAAGTTAAATTTAGAATCTTAAATATTAGAAAATAAAGATCTAGCATACGTAGCAATAAGCCTATTTTTAAAAAAAGTGGGTATGACGAAATTCTAGATGCTCTAGAAGAAAAATCATTATAAAAAGGCAAATTAGTGAATATACATATGCAAAGGCAATAAGGGCAGTAACATCTATACAAGGCATATTTCTGCCCTAATCAAGGACCTCTAAATAAAGACAATGTAAAAAGCAAGGCACTATAGTCTACATACAGAACACTGATTAAAGAAAAGTACAACCACAGAGCCAGTAGAGCAGGCATACAAAATCTATTACAAACCGTCTTACCAAAAATGTAGTCACCATGGATTTTAGAGTACAGCACATAGAATCATGTCTCAAAGTTTAGGATTTGTAAACAAAATCTTCAACAAAGATTTAACAAAGGTGGCCTGCCTCAAAGGGACTAAATTATCTTCTCCAGCAGAGGCTTTTGATTTTTTTCCCCCCCTTTCTGGTATAGTCAGTTAATTCCAGTTTCAAAATGCTTTAATGCTCCCATTTAAATAAAATTACCTTATGCATTGTAAATGATAAGTTTCCCAAATTCAGTGTACACTTTCCAGTTATCTATCTACAAAAGAATGCATGCCTGAATTTTCCTGTTTAAAATCCTGTATAACTTTTGGACTGTAAGGTAACACAAACGTAAGAACACAAACTCCTTTGTCTTGGGGATTCCTAACTCAAACTTAGAGAAAACACCGCCTCAGTTAAGTAGCTCAATTCTCAAATAAGGTACATCTTCCAGATGCCCATCATTCTAAAAATACTCAGAAATGTGTTTAAATATTCACAACTTTTCATGAAGATTATGGAAAAAAAATGGAATATTCTTCAGAAGAGCTATTCCCCAATTAAATCCTTAACATATATGCATGTATTTCCCTTAATTTCTAAAAACTGATTTTAGTGTTCTTATGCTTCACCTTCATCTCACTTCCACCATCCTTCAAACACAGCAGACTATCCGAACAATACTTCATGCACAACCTACCTCTTCCCTTCCCACAGCTCACGGGATGACTGAATTCAAGCATGCAGTATACATGTACAGCAGCCTTACTTTCAAAAGCAACTGAAGAGACTGCTACTCTGCTTTGAAAATCCAGCTCTAAATGCATGTATCAGTTTTAGGTAGAAAGCACTACACTGAAATTAGAGCATCCAGCATTCCTGTAGCTTGAGACTTGTAGCAAATCTTGAATAACTATCTTCAGTCCTACACATATTTGCAATCTTAAGATGAGTATTGTGCTGAAAACAAATTTTAACACACCTTGACATAATATTATCTCCCTTTCCCCCAACACTTTACCATATTATAAATAGAGTTTTATAATTTATAGAATTCAATTTACATTGCCTTGAGTTTTTATGAATGTTGCCTCCTCTGAAAAACAAAGATTTTAAACAATGCAACTTCATTGGTTAAATATGAGTAAAGTTTTTATCATGGAAGCATCAATATTCTAGAATGACATTTTCATTACTTTGATGGCCTGCTCACTACCATTTCTTATTTCTATGCTAAGTTAATTGCTCAATATATTTACTTCAGTTTTCAAGGCCACAAGTCTCACTTGAAATACTGGTGTTCATAATGGGAATTCAGTAACACTCACTGTTTGAAACTATTGTACATGCATCGATGTTTTACGGAGTGTGAAATCACGATTACATAGAAATATTATGAAGCAACTACATTTTATTATGTTTAATTATAAAATTTGCCATATAATTCCAATATATTCTGAAATGAATTTAAAATGTATCCAAAGAAACAGTGATTAATTCAATTTAAGTAAAACTAAAGATTAAAGAAAATTTCAGTAATCACAGATTTTTAAAAGCTCTAGTACCAGTCTCATACTGCAGCCACTACATACATGTCTGGGTTTTTCAGAACTGTCTTCTGTATGGGATTTTATTTTAGTAAAACCCAGGATCTTTACATCACCTTTATGGGATTTCAAGATGAAAAAGGGGTCTGAGCAAGCTAGGTTTTTCTAAAAATCCTAATTGTTCCTACACATATTCATGTACACCAAGCCTGAAGTGTCCCACACAGGGTAGGCATCTGTATGAAACACTGGTGTGTTCCAAGTTACCTGTACTAGAGGACTTAACACATCTGGGCATAACAACTGCATTGTCTCCAGAGACTTTCTTGAGCTAACCCTACCTCTCAAGAGACTTGTGAACATAGATCCATCATAAATTGGTGAAGGCTAATTTTTTTTTGGAAAAGAAGACAGGACGCCAAATTTATGAAAGTACAGAACTGGTTTGAAACAGAAACAAAATGATCTTTATTATAACCACAGTAACCCACTGAAAAAGAACAAGGGCTTCTACAGTGTTTACTACAGACATTTACTAAATTCATTAATGAAGTTCAGTGCTAATTTAGCTATCAAAAAAACCTTTACAATGTTTTTTAAAGCCTCTCATGCAAATTGCAATTTATTTTCCTCTGAAAAATCTTTCATGGCAGATCCCAACTGCTTGTGAACTTCTGAGCAGGAAAGAGAATGTGACAGTCAGGTAATTTTTTTCTTACAATAAACTTTGCTGTATTAACTGCAACACAATGTAATTAATGCCAACTCCAACAGAGCACAGCAGAATTCCCAGACTAAGACTCTTCTATTTCTTGCAAGAACTTTATAACTGAAATACATTTTTAACTACTTAAAAAGTTTTTGACCGAAATTCATTTATCAACCACGTAAGAAATTCCCTAATTCACCTCTGAATCTGGATGACTAAACTATTAACTATTAATTAAAGCTATTTACTAGCTGTTGCTTTGTTAGTCATTCACGATAATTTCATATGATATTACAACCTGTCCTTCTCCATTATCTTATTATGCACAGCAGGCATGAATGCACAGACTGTGCATGCGAACTACCATTCTGCATTACTAGTTTAGGTCTTCGTCTGAAACTGGAGAGTGCCATCTTGCAATCTGTACTTTCACAACAGTAATACAGAGCATACAGTTAGATCTACCAATCTATTACTTTTCATGCAAAAGGGGTTCTCTAGTGTGCATTACTGGCATTATCAAAAAAGAAAGCCTGCAAAAGAAACTGTGGTGTTACTATATCATGATTTTGTTCATGGGCTAATCATTTGTATAACACTACTGACTTGAAAGGAGAAAAAGGAAATGCTGTAGAGGAAAAGGAAGCAAATGAAAGTTAAAATATCTTTTTTTCAGTCTCCTTAAAATTTAAGGGGCATGCTTGCTATTTTGAAATCTTACCTGATTTGGGGAACAAACGGGGAAATCTTCAACTGGGGAATTAAACCCTGGGCAATTAACTGTCCATAGGATGGAGGAGCTTCTCTTCTTAACAGTTCAGCCTCAACCCTTGACAAATGAGTTTCAAATGATCTTTCAAAGAGAAAAGAAATTTCAGAATACATAAGACACTGATTTATATATTTATATATATATATACATATATATAAGAATGAAAGTATATCAGACTATTATAATCTGAAATAAAATATTTCAGATGATGAAGTTTTTTTAATTTAATTGAAATTTAATTGGCAAGGAATAGAAAGTCATTCCTGTGAGTCTGTCCAGCTGGAATGAGAGCAAAAAAACCAACCCAACAATAAATTTCTTAAAAACAAACCAGCCCAAACCCATGGCTAAATAGAAAAAGCACCATGAGTAACGCTTATATTAAAGATTGAAGGACATGTAATCCTGGTATGAACTAGCCTACAAGAGAAGAAACATGCTGTTATATACAGAACTGTGATATAAATTGCGAATTTATTAACTGCAGTTTCCCCACACTTCCTTTTTGGTAACACTGTCTGAGACCTTTAACCCACCATAGTGAAGTATCAGAACACTTCTAATCCTCTTTTATTCATTGCGAGAGTAGCGAGTCCCTGTAACAGGCTCCTTAGGAAACTGGGTCATGGCACCCAGCCTTCAGAATTCAAGGTGCATCTGGACAATGCTCAGCCATAGGTTTAGCTTTAGATGTCCTGCAAGAAGCAGGGAGCTAGAATCGATATTCCTTCTCAGTCCCTGCCAACCTGATAAATTCTACGATTAACTAAGCTCTTTTTACTCTCGAAGAAAAAGGACATCTTTACAAATCATGTGCAACAATATCTGTATAGCAATAACACTTCTTAAAGTAGAAACAACAGAAAATACCAAAACATTTAATACACTTGAGTTCTACTTACCTTCGCTCAAACATCCTAAGTGAGTACAATTTACAAGTACATCCCAGTGCAATGACAAGCAGCAATCCGCAAATAAGACTCCCAATGACAGCTGCAGTTATCACTCTAGTGGGCACAATGACCGGGCAATTCTCTTCGTCACTGCCATCACCACAGTCATCTTGAGAATCACAAACCCAGCTCTCAAACACACAGCGGTTATTTTTACAGTGAAAATTGCCTGGCTGACAGAAGAAACAATTCTTTTCATCTGAACCATTAGGACAATGATTCTGGTAGTTGCAGCGATCTGAACGAGGGTAGCAAACACCATTGCGAGAGCAGGGAAACTCATCTCTTTGGCACATGGTGCAGTTGGTTTCATCCCTTCCATTTGGACAGTGCCAGTAGCCATCACAGCGTTGCTGCTCTGTGTAGCACCCCCAATTTCCACCACATGGAATTTCCCAGGGCAAGCAGAAGCCATCAACTTGATAGGTTGCATTGAACCCTCTAGCAGCATTCACCTTGTCAGCACAAAAATGTACTCTTATCTGTCCTGAGGACGAAACAACTGTGAGGGGAGCATGAGAGTCAAATGCTGTCAGTACACGCAACAGCCTCCGTGGGTTCTCCTCTAATCCATCATATATTTTGACATAGTCTCCATAACCTGTACCATCAAGTTTAAAATCGGTGAATCGCAAGATTACTTTGCGATGATCACCAGTGTCTATCAGCCAAGTGCAGTTGCTGCCAGGTGGATAGAAGTCAGGATAGTTGGGAGAACTGAAAGTACCATAAAAGTATTTTAACCACTGCCCACATGTTGGCACATCACAGTCTATTTCATCTCCCAGGTCAAGACAATCAATGTTACCATCACATTTTAAAGATTCTGGAAGGCAAGTGTAAAGCTTGGTGAAGCGGGAAAGACACTGGAACTGATTGCTTGCACAAGGCTGAAAGGAAGAAGCTGTCGGAGGGTTAGCTTTGGCACAGATTTCTTCATCCGAGTTGTCTCCACATTCATCCATATTGTTACATTTCCAGCTTTCTGGAATACACTTCCCGTTAGCACAATGAAACTGGTCACAATCACAACTTGGTTCATCAGATTTCCCTGAAAGTGAAAAAAAAAATTTTTTTTCTTAGAGTTTAGCACTTTATAGTTTGTGTTGCATATTTATTTGCTGCACCAGGTACTTCTGAAGGGAAAAGCAAATGCCTGAAGTGTTTTTAAACCATGGCAACTTTCAGCAAATTTCAAGACAAAACAGTTTTGTCAAGTCTAAATTCTATCAACACATCAGCATGAACCTTGTCCTTAGCTGATTTCAGTCAAATAACTTTAAGCCAAACAACAAAACAATGCTCATTTATAGCTACTGAGAAATCTGACTTCTAATATGCTAAAAACGAGTTAGAAAAACACTCTCTGATTTATCACGCAAAATACAGAAACGGTTTGTGCTGCAATACCAGTTATCTCCTCAAATTCTTTCCTAGAAAAGCAGTGAGACTCTCTTCTGCTTTTGGAGGTTCCTACTTTGTACCAAAGGATCTAATGCAAGAGAGAAGCTGACAGCTGAAGATTACTTATTACCAACAACCAAAGAAGGAAACTGTCCTCTCCTTTTCTCACTGTTTGCTCCTGCCTCTCCTGCAGCAACTAAGATGGTAGTCCAGCAAATGCAAAAATGCATGCTTGCCTTTACTTACTGAAGTTCCAGTCATGTTGAACACAGAAACATACCTGGGATCCAAGTTATTTCAGCTCTGCAACAATTGCATCAAACACTGCTGTAGAATTTTCAAATTACTTCTACAAACCACTGTTCAGACTGTAAAATTTGCTATAAAACAAACTGTCATGGTCAAAATATTTTTAAAAAGTCTGCAATGCAGATGGTCCTACACAGCAGTAATTTGGAAAATAAACTAGACAAATATACATTCATTTGAAGGAACACTATACCTAAGGTTTTAATAAGGACACAGGAATGACAGAATGATGAACTCACCGAAATTCTAATGCTCCCAGGAGAAGCATATTCTATCTTTTTTTACAAGAGAACGATTCAGACTGGAATGGAGGCCATTTAAAATAAAATCATCTACTCAAAACAAGGCCAACAGGTGTTCAATTAGGCCTTCTCCAATCAAGTATTTTTGAAGTTCCAGTGCTTTACTATACAACATGATATGAGTTTGCACAGTTAGCTTTAATTTTTCTTTCTGGGACTAATCTGCTGTGATAGGTCACGTTATATCACACTTCTGTTCTCCCTTTTTTCTATGTTAATATCTCTTAGAAAGCATTAAAAATAAGTATTCAAAATTATATTTTTTAGGAAAGTGCAACACAATTTTTAAATTTCACAAATCCCAAGGCTTTTAAGAAGTGAATGGAGGAAAAAAGGAGTCAACAAGAATGATAAACATTATAAGCATGGCTGAAGAATGTCTAAGTCTACAAATTTTCTTTCAGAGACTTGAGAATGAAAAGAGAGCAAAATGTATGTGCTGCCAGTGACTAATTTTCGGAACACATTAATTTCACTAAAAAAGATGTGAAGAACAGATGCAGTATAAATGGTACCATCTTCTTGTTCTGTTATAGATATAGAAGTATTTATATACATAGTACACACATACATATGGTTCACAATATTTGTATAGCAAAGTTGGAATCTTAGCCTTGAATTTAAAACCTGTAAAACTGAACTGCTAGACTAGTCCTACCTAAAATGAATGACTTTGCTCCATAGCTGGAGGCAACAGAATAGTAGTTAGGAGGTAGCAGAATAGGATGTAGTAGAATATGCATCACTGAACCTGTTCAAGCACTGATTATAGTCTATCTCAGTCCTTCTGCACTGCAGAACCTGAAAGAGGTTGAGAAGAAAGCTGTAACATGGAGTTATAAATATTGATGGGAATATTGCAGTAACAAAACAGGATATAATTTTCAACCCAAGCTCTTCCTTCTACAAGTTTTTAAACATTCCAGAAAAGAGCTGGGATACTTGATCCTGATTTAGCATTTTTAATCACCAACTCTGCAATCCTTACATGAAGAAAATTTACTTATGAATCAAAATTAGAGTCTTAAAATTATAAGAAATGTACTAAATAAGACTAACTTTGAGAGCTGTACCACAAAAGACTCCAGGATAGCAGGAGGTGACTAGCAGCACCCACATACAGTTGCGGCCAAAGGACTAACACAATTCTTCCCTGCATTTACCGTGGCCACTGACCTCTGTGATTTTAATAACTTTATTTTCCACTCTACATCACCATTAGTAAACTCCGTCCCATTTCAACTCCTATAATTAAGAAGGCTGATAAATAAAAAGTAGTGGGAGGAACACAGAGGGAAAAAAGACAAGTAAAAGTGGCACAAAATTTACCTTCTAGTACAGTACCCTTCCTACCTGTAATGTTTTTTTCTTTCCTATTATTGGTTTAAGTTAAATATAAACATTTACCTATTAGTTTATTCAAACAAGAATTACTTTGAACAATTCACATGACCGATCTTCCGCATCAGATTTTAAACGTGATGTTTAAAATGTGACCCTAATGGTCACTTTTGCACTTGGAATCTGCAGTGTTTCTATCAATCCAGCACAGATAGGCCTAACTTGCATCCAAGTAACTAATGCATTATGTTTTTTTCCCCTTTTTCCACAATGACTTGCCAACTTTGAGAGTAGCCTTAAAAACACTGAATTAAACAGTCTATTGAGGTGTTAATCTGAGCACTACTTCGTGATGCTGATGAGAAGAAACCAAACATAATGGCACAATTGAACACACAACAAAAGTGTTAACATTCTGGAAGCCTTTTTTAACACTCAAAGGCAGAAATTACCAGATGATTATTAAAGCAACTGTCAACTCTTCTCCTATATACAGGTCAGTTTAAAACATTAAAAGACCACTTGGATCACTGAAACGCTATACTTTCATGTCAATTGTGAAATACTTTTTAATAAACAATACTTTAAAAGTATTGTATCAAACATAGGGAGCAAACTCAAGCCAAAGTTTCAGTAAGGCTTCTTTGTTAAAACATAAAGAACCCTCCCCAATATAAAATTTATTTCTTTTTAAAAAGACATTTATAAACACGGGATTAAAGTCTTAAACACTCTAATCTACAACACAAAATAGAAGAAATTAAGTAACAGAAAAAACCTGCTTATTACTGAAAATGTTAGTTTCTTCCAAGACGGGTTACGTAATGAAATTGTCTCAAGATCAGAAAAAAGAAAGGAAAGGGTTTTCAGAAAAATTCTACAAAGTCCATGGCTTACCTACCCTACACATTCCACACTCTTATCCAAGGTATCCTTCCTTCTCAAAACCCCTCAGGAAGGAATGCTGCCTTTCCTCTGCACCTACTTCAAGAGGTAGGTGAAAAGAGCAGAAGCTGTTGCCTTGCACAGGGTAACAGTGTTCACCACTGGCAGAAACAGCAGAATGACTGATTAACCAGTGGCTCCTTCCCTGCTCCCTGACATGTTTTTTGGTGAGACAGTGCACAAAATGCAGGCAGAACACTGCCATGAAAGCTGGGCCAACATCAAATGCAAGGCTGCATTACTACTCCAAGACCTCCTGAAATGCAAGGAGCTGAACCACAGAAGCAGCTTTTCTGTAGACCTGTGAACAGGTGACAGAAAGGGATAAGCCTGCTTGGAAACTTGTTTGTGAGAGACTGATGTAGTGGAGGAAGCTACTAGTAAGAAGGGTGCAGAGCTTAAACTAGAGGAGATCAGGATAGATTTACTGAATCTTGTTGGAACAGTTTTGAAGGTAGATATGTTTAGCAAGTATGAGTTTTTTCATGGAGAAGAAAAGTCAAGAATTGGCATGCACAGAGATCTGGAGCAGGCCAGTGAGTGGATATAGGCACACTTGGAGGGAGCAAGGTAACATGAAATCATTGTGAAAACCAAAAAAAATCTAATCCAGTATTTGGGATGATCATGATGTAGAACAGCATAATCATGCTATTACATAAACCTGTAATACCTCTTAAAGCCAGGAAAAGTTTGGAACTAGTCTTGACCCACTACTGGGTCTCTCTCGGCAACCTCCAACAGAACAAGAATGGCTCACAAAACAGTCTCAAACTATTGCTACTGGTAACTAGTTTTTAATCACATCCGGTAATTACACAAGAAAAATTTTGCATGTACAGAACCATATCTGCACTTGGTTGGATTAATCTATCATATTAATGTGGTGGGGCTTTTTTAGATTTATTTCTTTGAAAGACAGTATAGCTTCTGGAGATGGGAAAAATGATGAAAACTTCTGTGAGAAATGTAAAAAAAAAATCCTGCCATTTTTTTCCTCTCCCACTGTATTTACAATACTCAGAAGTTTACCCAACTACTTCAACAAATTCATTTTAGTCTGATGAAAATATTTAAAATCTTACTATGTTAACAAAGAACTTCCAGATGTCTACTACTACTGACTAACCTTTTCTTCCCAAATATCATTCAATCTGTTTATTGTTACTCCCACTTTGAATATTCAAATTGTGCACAGAATCAAAATACATTACATAATCTGTATTTTCTGATTTCAACAGACCTTGAGGTAACTACAGGAAAGACTCATAGTCAGGACCATATCCTGTTAGAAGGAAGTAATTCTTGAAACAGGAAACAAAAAGTGAAACCGTAAAATTATACTAGGTATCATCTGAAACATACCAGCAAAGTAGGCTAATCTGAAGCCTTTTCTGGAGATGCTATCATCTGAATGAAATCTTATCCAAACATGATCTTGTGAAGAGATGTATGGTGAGGGAATGGAAGAGCCACATGCTCTATAGCCTTCAATGTTCTTGTAGCTTCCAATTGTTAACCAATCTGAGCTGCATCTTCGAGATCCCTGAACATCAAAATCTTGAAAGCTGAAAAAGAGAAAAGGTCATAATTGCTACTGAACTGAACATTACACAAACAAGCTGCTGAATTACTATGTATGAAAATTAGCTTGAAGGTTTTTTTTAAATAAAGAAATACTACTTCTTCTGAAATTAAAAAGAGTAGCTTCTCTACCCATGTAGAAATAAGGTTTAACCTTGTGCTGATACTTTTATATTACAAGGACAAGCAAGGCTCTATTCTGTCAAACAAAGTATTGCATCCACTACTTAAATGTGATTTTGTTACAAAACCACACACTGTCTTAATCTAAAATTCTGGTAAGGAAACTGTCCTTATGTGTCTCATTTAATGACTTTCATACACTACTAAGTGATTTTAATTCAAATTTCACCAGAATTTTACCTAATGCTACACCTATGGCAATAATATGATTTGGCATTATAAATAAAGCTAAATTGTTCAAAACTATGTTTTCAGATAGGACTTCCTCCCAGTTGCACTACTTGGCTACCCAAGCATTATGTCATGGCCTGCCATGGTATGGCTACAGTTGGTCAAGACAAGCTGCCATGGTAATGACGTGTAAGGGGGAGACTACAAAACAGACCACACAGAGCACTATCAGAACTGAAATGGGGTATGTGTGAGTGGAAGAAAACAACATGAAGGAAAAAAGGAGTTTCATTAAAAATAAACAGTATGAAAAGTTTAGAAAATATTCTAGAAGCTGACCAGTTATACCTACTTTACCTTGCATTTAGGCCAGTTAAATATTTAGTAGAAAGATTGTTTAAATTAAGAAGCAGAATGTAAATGAGTAACTGATGTCAAAGCAAATACTTCATAATGAAGAGCAGTTTCTTAGGTTTAGGAAGAACAGTTTCTTGAACTAGAAACTGAAGAAAATCTGCAGGTAATGCAGTTTCATATACAAGTCTATGAAGCTACTATGTAGTATATATGTAGTATGTATGTTTAGCATCAACATACAAGTACTAACTTGGATGTTGATGCTAAACAAAATCAGTAATCAAAAATGAACTTATAAGAACTTGAATCCACAAGTTTTTTTCCATTTCTATTTTAGAAAAGTTACAAGATATATGAAACTGTGAAGAGCTCCCTGCATCAAAACTCAGCCTTTCCTAAACTGCAGTCATATCTATTGACTTGCTATTGTCCCTAACATTTTTAAGGATACCAAGAGATCTCATAGCTATGAAGCATTGCAGCATTTAGTCTATACACTTTTAAATAAAAAATTGCTTTGTTTCAGACACATTGAAAAAGTTTGAATAAATGAGTACACCAAAATTTTTTCAAGAACCAATTCTCCAGCTAAAATGCTGCATGGCTGTGTATGAGCAAATCAGATAAAAAGAAAGGCAAAAAACAGACAGAACTGAAATCCTTCATTTACAGGAAGGAAGAGAAAGCTGGTATGTGTACAACTGGCAGTTAAAAATGTCTGGTTAGTACTTCTTCGTGGATAACACAGGAGCACTGTTACCTTATAGTAATGATCTCCCCTGGGTTCGCATGGATGTACCAGCTACAGTTAATTCGGGCAGGATACTCAGAGGGCCACCCTGGACTTGTGATTGTCCCACTTGGTGATCGAATTTGTTCTGGAATATCTCCACAAGCTAAAAAAATACATATATATCGAAAGCTAATTGAGTAATTCCATTTTTAAAAAGCCAATAGGACAAAACCCCCCACCCGAACAATTAGCACCTAATTTTATCACTGATAGTCCCAAGTCTCCCAAGCTGTCAAAGTTAATGGTAGCCCAGCAAGTTACACACAGCAGTTTGAAGATAAGAACTATTACAAATATGGAAGCACTTCCATTATTATCTGATCATCAAAAGCTTTTAGAATTGCTATTTGATTAAAATAGCCAATCAGAACTGATGAATAATCAAACACAAAGAATGAACTGGATTTATAACAGTGGAAAAGTTGCAAAAATGTAATTTGTGGACAGGTTTTTTTTTCTATTTTTATACACAATCAAGCTGTTAAAATAATTTTGCAATACTGTGGGGACCTGAAATTATAAAAAGTTATAATCTTAAATTATTACTACTTTAAAGTATTTCTATATGGCATAACAAGTATAGTTAAAACATATTTTAGAAGGACTAAAAAACAAAAATGATGACATGTGTCTGAATTTTCTGTATTAACCTAAAAACCACTGCAAAAATAAAACTCAGGAAATTTTGTACCTTCCTGTAGATCTGTAAGAGAATAATGCGTTAAATAGTTTTTCACATGTTCCTTTTTAGAGCTTTATTCATGCTTCACAGTTAAGTATTAACATACCTCAACTGTAGGACACATGAGCTACCCTAATATATCAGGATGAAAGTCTCAAAATACAGAAAGATATTTCATTTGAATATGCAATTATTCACTTTCTTTTTAATTTCTGAGCAAACCCTATAGGTGGTGCTCTAACACCATGATAATTTGAAACACAGCTCCTGTGTAAGTGATCATTTGATACTTTATATTTGTTCAGGCAATAAATGTAAGGACTTGAAAGAAAAGCTGGTTATTCAGTGGTTTAAGTAAAATAACAGTTTTAACAAAACCCAAAAACCATATTGAATAAAAACAGGCAAAAAACTAGAAGAATTTTGAAGATATTTTGTACCAAGCTTGCAAATGCTGGCAACAATACCAGATACTACTTGGTTACTACTGAAATAGTCCCCAACTTCAAAAACATTGCCTGGAGGTAAAATTTACACAACGTACACCTGCTATCAAATATTCCTAAATTGACAGACAAAATTTTGTCACTGAAAACCTCTAAAGAAACTATTACGTTCACCTGACAAAGGGAACTTTGCACCAAAGTACATAAAACCCAATCCATCCAACAGGAGTTCACTCAGTTTTAGAGAGTTCACCTCCAAAAACATTAACATGCTAAACCCTACAGCAGTACGAACAGTAATGTATTTGTACACATGTACAAATGGAAGAAATTCCACATGAAAATCCTGTATAACCAGGGTAGTACTTTCCAACCACATGAAAGCTTCCAGTTTTACTCACACTCAGGACTGATTTATCCTTTGCGGAGCCAACCTTATCTCTGTAATTTCTACGCTCCTTTATTAAGATGTCTTTTTCTCTGTTTCCAGTACAGCTCACACTACAGAGCTGACAGCAAAAGATGATCATTTGCAATAGCATCCAATATGGGGAGAGAAGCAGACTAAGGAGGGCATAAGGAATCAAAAATGACCACAGGTACAATAATACAGAGTGATCAAAACTGCCTAAGTGCTGTAGAAGAGAAATCACTCAACAAAGTATTCATGTGACAAAGTGGGGGGGGGGGGGGGGTCAAAAAAAGGGAATGGACTTGAAAAGCGAATTACAGCTTTCTTAACTTCAAGTTGGCTAGACAAGCTAAATGCACTTTCATACTTGATATATATTCATGTACTAAAAATCTCTTACTTAGGAGACAACAGAAATCTCCCGTTTGCTTAAAAAGTGTATGAAAGTCAAGATCAACTGGGCAGAAGCTTCACTTCAGAAGTTCTGTCTTTTTGAGAGAGAATAATTTCTCAAAGATATTTAAAATCAAGGATAACCTTTTGAAATACAACAGCTTTAAAGCGAATATACTTTATAAAGATAACGGCAAGCCTTTAAAATCAGTTCCTGACCCTCTGCCTGACTAGGATGTTTCTCCTACACCTTTATAGACTATAAAATACACATACATATAGACAAACATTTTATTCACATATTTGCAAGCACGCAGAATGTAAGAAACATCACGAAGGATATGGGATAAAAAAAATCCAACTGGCAGCATGTAAAACAGAAATGCATCAATAGAGGCAAATATCCTTCCTTTAAGCTGAGGAAAATTTTGACTTTTAATCTCAATTGCTAGTAGCCCTACAAGCATTTGTCCTACAGGTCAGTTGTGTCTAGGACAACTTAAAATTACAGGAAAACTGATTAGGTTTAGAATAACTTATTTAAAGTATTAAAAATACATAAGAGAACAGCAGAATGAAAATTAGACGAGTCAGGATAAAAGGAAATGAGTCTGCAACTAAGGCAGAAGCACAGAAGAAATTGAGAAGGTTGCGTAGTAGAGAAGCAGAGATACCCAGTGATGCATGCCCAAGTTCTAAAATCTCATGCTGGTGGCCGTAGTATTTGGAGGGGGGAACAAATTCCTCTTGCACAACTATCTCAATATGAATGTTGCAGCTGCTTACAACATTCCCTTCAATGCCCTTGCATTCTTTGGCACAATTCTACTCATCCATCTCCTACCTGTTACAAATTCTTTCCTTTGATAACCTTCATTCTATTAAAATTCTGTTTGCTACTCTAAGTGTTCAGTAAATTGCAATACTACAATTAGGACAGAGGATGTTTCATGCATTACAGTGTAAAATAATGGTCAAAAGAGCTTGCTCATAATTTTCTGATGTATATGGATTTTCCTGTAGACTTTTTAAAAGCCGACAACAGTTCTCCTTATTGTCTTTTCCCTGAAATTTGTTTACCATCGCACATTACAGAACATTATCATAAACTACAGGATGTTGACTGGCAAACACAAGAGAGACAATTAAAAGTTCACTTTACCAAATTCAACTAACAAGTTACAACAAGAAAATAATTAAGAAACCTTTGTAAAAATTCTGTAGCAAGATCTAGAGAAGTAAAGTACCTGTAGTAAGAGTGAACAACATGTCAAGGAAAAAAGTCACTTCAGAAAAGCAGGGAGAGGGAGATTAGGGATTTATCTTCACAGTAATGCCAGGAGATTAGTTGAAAAGATAAAAGAATTAGCTTTCAATGTGAACCACAGGATGATAAGGTATGCATTATATTGGACATGGTAAGGACATGAATGCAGCTGGATAAATGATCTGAAGGTGTTTAAAACAGCTTAGAGTAAAAAGAGAATAATGTTGTGATAAAGTCTAAACCGTGAACAGAGAGGATAATTATTGCATTGTAACTCTCTGGAGCCACTGAAAGTCTTATATGGAGAACTACAGGGGAAAAAGGCATAGGAATCTCTGCCTCCAGGTCAAGCCAAAAAGCTTTAATTTAAAATGCCCGTTTGCTCTGCAATAGTGACATATACAGTAAAAAGAGATCATTTTATATATATATATATATATAGATACATACATACATACATATATATGTAAAAACCAGTGTTTCAGTTCTTTAAAATGCAGAATGAGGGGCTGGGAAGACAGGGAAATGGTTTTGCAATTGTTACAATTATGGCTCAACATACCTTAAAGACAGACCTGAAAATATTTCTGAACTCTTCAGACTTTAAAAGCATATATACTTGTTCTGTAGTGATAGCTTATATGCAAAGAGACAGCATTTCACTAATTGTTGCTGGTTGAAAAAGCATGCTCATATATTAGAGGGATACCTGTAATTTGGCAATATAATACACAGGAGAAGCATAAATACCAAAGGCCAGAGGTCTGTGCTATTAAAACATAATTTAGTAAGGTAGGTCATGTAGTCTTGCAGCAGCATCATGACAGGAAATCTACCATCAAGACAAAAGTTTCATTTAAAATCCTGTCTCTATACAACTGTTCAAGAAAATCGCTTGCTTGGTTTCAACACCAAGTGAAAGTTGGTATTAAAAAGAATAAAGGCCAGGTGTCTTTGGTTCTATTTCACAGAAACTCTGCTTAAAATTGTTCTCTAAATATAAAGCTGTCCAGGTATGCTTGGTGAAACATATAGCCTGCAAATATGAAAATATGATTGGGAAACCAAATTCATTTAAAAGGAACTAAAAAATAATTTAATTCATCACCATCTTTTATACTTGGACTATGCATTTAAAATTTAAGATGTATATACAAAGAGCAGTAAGGAAAATGCTACTGGGTCAGTCTATATGCTTCAGGTTATCCTTAACAGATCACCCCTTCCCCATTACCTCAAAATTCCCCAGTGAAGAATTTGCACTTTGAATTAAAAAAGAAACTTAGGGTACAGCATTTACTTTTTCCCATCTTGAAAGCTATTTAAAAACACAAGAACATCAGAGATAATTTTTGCTGTTGTTATTAATATTTATTCCTAAATGGATCTTTATTCTTAGTAGCTAAAAGTTCTATCTACCAGCTGCTGTTATCTTGCATACAAAGAACGTCATGTTCTGCTCTTCTTGGCACAGCCTATTTAAGCATGCTGGCCAAAGTACTGGAAGCAGAGTCAAAAATTCCATTCACCTCTTGCCCAGCAGATGCTTTTAGGGCCTGTATTGTGACCTGTGACACAACCCCTGCAGTAGACAAAGGCATGAGGGGTTGTTAAAAAACATACCCTGAAAACTGCATAGCAAGATTTTAGGTTGACTTAGTGTCTCTCATCCATTCCAATTCCAGCAATAATTGTTCCAAGAGGGGCAAGTAGCTATGCTGATATTTATTATTTACAGTGTGCCCTAAATCTAGTATATGTGATAACTGGTGCACCAGTAGTGTTAAAAAAACAACAGCATTCTTCATGATGCAGCACAAGAATGGGTAAGAAAGATCTTCTATAAACAGACTTTTAACAGTCTTTAAGTGGTGAACAAATAAAAGGGAAATAGAAAACAGTAGGTGTAACAGACCATCCACTGACTGTAAATTTATTCAGAAACTCAACCATACAAGTACAAGCAGTGACGTAATGTTTAAAGCAATACTGCAAGGATAACTACAGTGAGACGCACAAGCTGTTCTCAAAAAAGGACAACTTTGCATTTTGACTCTTATTTTAGGAGAAGGGGGTGTGAAAATCAGTTTGAATTCTAGAGATTAGAGGCAGCTTTCCTAGTGAAAGAACCAGGCTTGTATTCTGCTACCTGCTGAGCCTTTATCTCCCCGTTTGCACATATTCTGGGAATCTGTATGATAAACCACGCCCAGCAGCTGCTGACACTGCACAGCATCTGAAGAACAAAGACCGTACACCAGTGCCTCAATGGCCACAGTCCCACCACTAACACACAACAGACCCGACTGCGGCTGCTGCCCAGAAGAGGCTGAAAGCTGATTTACTGGAAGAGAACACAGAAACCTTTGAGCAGTGTGTGCTACTTTTATACCCTATATTCTCCCAGCATCACACCGCTTTCTCAGTTTCATGAGTTCTAAATTTTTTTTCTTGTATTAAGGAAACTGTGCAGTCAAGTGTACAGTCGTTTCAGTTAAATCTAATCAGGTGAAACGCATAACTTTTGGATTTATGTAATTTGATAGTAGCAGTGTCCAAAATTACATTTCAGTAAATTTAATTTCACAAAAACTTTACTCTGGAAAGAAAATATCAATTCAACTTAAACCAACTTTTCTCTTAGTTCAATGTTTGTATGGAAAAATAATTAAGCAGTCCACTTAGAAAGGCATAATCTGTTCATGAGTATGCAGGTATCAGTTTTATCTTATGAGAATTTTTCCATGTTCCAGTTGCTTCATTCCTTATTACATGCTGCAAAAGGCAGTAATAATTTTTATAGCCAAATATCTCTTCATAAGATACCAGGTGGCTTTCAATATTTACTATTTAAGTCATGCATGAAATTTAAACATTACAAAAAATGACTTACCCGTTGACACTCCTGAAATATGCACATTTTCAGAATGTTCTGCAAGAGCACCATTTCCTAAAATTAAACATAATGAATAAGCTAATTTCCAAGATAAAAATTGTAAAAATTCTTCAGATACCTTTTTACAGAACAGAATGAACAAACCTGAAGTTATTTTAATTAATATTAAACATGAAAGGTCCTACATAAGTTTTATCATAAATTAAAGAGAAAAACTAGAGAGAAAGTTACCACACAATAAAAAATACCCCCACCCAAGCATTGTTAGTTTACTAGGAACAATTATATACACTAAAAAGTTAAGGAACAAGCAGAGACTGATGCTGTCAGTTTTGAGAAACTTCAGGTGTTAGATGGTAGACTTGATGTTTTGCATTAAGTGCTACCTTATTTTCAAGAAAGGTTTGTTTCAAAGCATCTTCCCCATCTTCTTCTGTAGCAAGATTTGTAAATAAATGATATGCAAATAAAGATATCCAGGGGACTATATTCATCTACTTCATGAAAATTGTAGCCTATACCCTTTTATCCAGGAAGACAGCTCAGATACAGCAGTGAACCAGCTACCTTCGAGAGTAACTACCCCCAATGTTCATTAAAATGAAGTAGACTTGCAAAGACGAACAAGACCCATGTGGTCATCAAGAGTAAGAGACCAAAAAAGTTATCCCTCCAAACCCCATACTGCTTTGTACTCTCCAGAGTAAAAGTCTGCAAAAGCAAACATACTTGCTGGCAGGTGGCAGTCCTGGTACATGATGTACATCAAATACATCAAATTGTATTTGTGTGCATGTGCATTTCTCCCCTCCTTTCTCCTTTTTTTTCTTTTAAACTTTACAATAAAATTTTAGTAAAATCTTTCAGAAGTTTCAGGAGGAAAGAGCTACTTTGATACATAAGCTCATTTGAACACAGGCAGTGAATCTAAAATGTAAAATACTTCACTAAGCAAATCTTAAAATCACAACTCTTAATCCTTCAAGGTCTTGTAATACTGAAGATTTGCCATGTCACACAGATTTTCATGTGTTATCAGTTGTTCTACCAGCACTGCGATGTCAGTGTACTACGTCTGGATAACAAGAACCTTAAATATATGAAGAAAACACAAATTCCTTTTATACCAATTTAAAGGCTATTAAGAGTTGACCAAGAACATCGTATACCTAAGGCAGCATCTCAGCACTCCTCTGGTACTGTGATTACATTAGATGTTTCAGATATTTCTCCCAGGGTTGACACCAAATACAGAAAGTCATAAATTTTAGCTTCTTAAAGACACGATACAGTTAAAAACATGATGATCAGAATTTGTAGAAAAACAGCAAGGTTAATTTATTTATTTTTTAAAACTAAATACCTTGGCTCTTCAAAGTGACGTGTTTCCCACCCCATTTTCAAACTACTAATTTCACTGCATATATTTACATATGAAGTTGCTTTGTCTCAGTTGTTAAAAAAATTCCACACTGCAACAATTCTCCTCAATGTTCAAAACACTGAAGCATTTTTAAAACAAAAGCTATTTCAAATACTATGTTAGTGAGCAACTATTTTTCAATTAAACTATTTTCAAAGTAAAATACACATCGAAGTTTTAAAAATCTCTTCTCCAAGTAGTTTTGCACATCACTGACATGCCAAGGGATGTTGCCACTCTAATTCTGCATGTACAGTAACACTTAGCTCCCAATTTACAAAAATCTTTGCTGGAAAATTATTTTATTTGTAACTAATTCCATAGGAGTACATTTCTGATTGTTTTGTTTTTCATTATTTCCATCAGCATAAAGAAAACATTAACACATTTCAAGACCTCTTGTCTAACCTAAAAAAAAAGTTACTGACATTTCATCTTTCAAATACACCAGGGATTATTCACCTTTTTACTCGTAAAAAGGGGCATTAGCACATACAGCTGTATCTGTAGTTATTACTGAACACTGAAAACACTGAACATCATGACAAAAAAGAAGGAACTCACAAACATCTAAAAATATGAGAAACCCCAAAGTAATTACACTGAAGACAGTCAGTATCTGAGCACTCCATTGATGGTCCCAGAATCTGAATTCCTGACAAGCTGCCTGTACATAGAGACCAGTAAAACCAAAAACCCAGAATACTAATGAAATCAGCTCTGCTAAAAATACAACATGAAAATACTGACATAACACTGAAATGATGGAAAATAAAGCAAAGTATATATATATACACTATATATATATATGTATATCTTTATATCTATATATATATCTTTAATATATATATCATATATATATGATATATATATCAAAGACTGACAAAAACTATAAATCAGTAATAATGAGAAGCGTACTAAAATGGGAACTTGCATCCAAATACCATATGTGTTGATTAAGAATTAATAGGTTAAGAAAACTTAAGCTAATACCTAAAGAACACTTGAATATTTTCCATCTAAATATGCTTTACAATCTAACAAGATAATCTTTAATCTCTCAAGATAAAGTGATGTCAGATTTATCGTCAAACTAACTTCAGTGGTTATTTGGAAGTGGCACCAATGTGCGATGATGAAGCCTAAATTCAGATCCAAGTACTACAATATCAAAATAAGGGTTGTTTTTTTTTTTTTTTAAATAAACTCTCAACAGACTTTCATTACATTAAAGATGAAAAAATCTCTCAGATTATTACTTCCTCTTTCATTGAAAACTGTCATTAAAAGAGCGTGTGTTCAGATGCCATTTAAGTGTTATTAACTGCTGACACCTTTACGAAATTTTTAGGCAATAATCCTTAAATGATCTCAAGAAATAATCACATGGTTCCCTATAAAGTTAGCCTACTAGAAGAACTGATATATCAGAAAACAGATCAGTAATTTTCATTAACATAAGGGAACATAATTATCTTTGAAATTCCTGCTAGTCTATTAAACACAGCAGAATATAAAATTGTAGAATAAAATTTCTTACATCACCAGTAAGTTTTTATATTTCTTTATGTCCTAAAAAATATTTACTATTTATTCCCATTTCAACCTGAAGTTTTAAACTGAAACAAGTGTGATCTAACAAAACTTAGCACTAGGTTTGTCCATATCACTTAGAGGAGTGTGACAGCACAGCACTGGAAGCTGCACAACAAGAAGTTCCTGCCTTCTGTGTTGCCTGTGAGAAACCAGGATTGGTTTTAAAACCAACATCTTCCATCATTATTTTTTTCTGGTTGCTTCTTAAAAGAAATCACTTGTGTAACCACAACTATATACTCATCTTCACGTCCTTTTGTAAATGCTTAGCACAAATACCAAGAGCAAGGAAATAAAGCATTTAATATGCTTTTTTCTAAACAAAACAAAATAAATTAATAAACAGAATATGAGATTTTAAACTACTGGTAACCTATAGGTTAAGCAAAAGTATGGAAAGTGCTTTTAATGGCTTTCTACTGATGTGCACATTAGTTTGTTGCCACCATTCATGGTAATATTTCTAAAGATTGCTTGACTGCAATATAGAAAACCTCACCTAAGTGGTTATTAAATGAGTTGGACTCTTGATAGAATGTTTTACAGCATGGAACAACCTTTAACTTCTGAGGTGCCTTTCTGTCTTCAAAAAATTTAAAAAACTCCCACATGTTCAAAGGAAGAATGGTTATGTTCAAAGTTGTTCATCCATTCTTAAGATGCATCCATAAAATTTTATTTTACTTCCACAGCACAAAGCCAGACCTTTTGACCTCCACAACGTTTTTCCGTTCCACTCAAATCCTCTGGGCAGCAATGCCACCTCATCTAAGGAGCAAGCAGAGACAGACAAGTAGTTCACAAACACTTGAATTAATTCCTTTTGATTCATGTCTCACAGTCGACTGACCACAGAAGCAAGAAAGATGACACAAGGTCTGCCTTCGGGTTTTCTAGCATTTGGGGAATTTCTCCCCTACAAATCCATATGAAACTATGGTAAACATCCCAAACCCCACAAAGAAAATCCTTACACTGTCACAACATTAGTTCCCAATATCCCAGTCTAAGACTCCTGTACGTAGTTTGTAGAGGTGAACAGAACTAGGCAAAAGATAAAACCCATAGCCTTGTAAGCTATTTGACTCACTAAATACTTCTGAGTTTCATCATATATAGGAGATTATGTACAGGCCAGGGGAGTGGGCTGGCAACAAAGAAAATGTGGCAGCAGCAAACAATTCAACTAAAGAGCAAAGGAAAAGAATGCCTTCACACTTGAAAAACATGACATGTTTGGAAAAATCACCTGCCAAGTTCTATTTGTATTTGAAACGCAGAGAGTAGCAGTGATGCTGAGCCTCGCTGAGGAGGCTAACCACAATGCGGCAGCCTTCGGTCAGGATGTCTTGCCCCTGCATCCATCCTTCCAGCACGCTATGCAGCACAGCTCTCTCAAAATGGGATGAGCACCAGGCTCTAAGGATTATGTGCATGTAACTTCAGAGCATAAAACTAAGCCTACAGTCCTGATACAAGCTACTCCTTTGATTATTACCCAGATTCATGCATTTACAAAAACCACAGCCAAACAGACCCTCACTTACCTCCACTCTCCTATAATTAAGTGTACCTTAGTCAAAATATTCAGATTAAACAAGACAATCTTCTGCTCTCCAGATATATATATATATGAACTCGAAAGCTTCAGACAAAGAATGAGCTTATCTAAATATATATTTGAGACAATAAATGACTCTTAAATGAAGGCATTTTGATTTCAAATTGACTAAAATTAGTAATACTAATCTAATATACTGAAGTGATAAAAACTGCAAAAGCACACGCAAAAGATCTGGTACATGCAACTTTGTCCACTGTGATTGTAAAATCCAACTCTGTAACTTCATTTTGAAAGAACATCATGTCTCTTGAGATTAAGTTAAACCAAGATTCTGTTTTACAGAAAAAAACTGATTGTTGAAATGAAAAAAAAAATTAAGAAAAAAAAAATCATAGTAGCAAAGGTTATTTAAGTCACCTTTATTTCTGCTGTTACACTAAGTAGTTACTGTCCACAACGAAAAGTCACACACACCTATCTCCACTGAAGCTAAAATCTTCTATATCAAGATTAAGCCTGTGCCATTATCTTCAACAGCCAAATTACAACCCCCTATAAATAGAACTGTATAAACTGAAGAAGTGCTGTAACTGAACGGCCATGAAGAGATCTTTTTCTAAACTACCTTGAGTTAAAAGGTACTGTGGTGCATAATGATGCTATACAAGCAGACTGGACAGATTATTTTTTCTTCAACCACAGTTATCAAGGGCAAGAGATCAGCAACAGTTCCTGTCTATAATGTATTTCTAAACACCCTTTATTGTGATACATGTTCAACTTGCTTTACTTTAGACAATGTATTTCATGACCAAACATCCTTTCTTCATCGTATTCCCAAAATTCCCTACCACCCTGTACCTTACAAAGCTGCCTCCTGTCAGCTGAAGTTACCTTGCATTATTCTTCACCAAGTTTTGCTTCTAACTGACCAAAATAAGGGTACTATATGCTTTCATGAAAGAATTGGTGCTGCCTTCCGTATCACCTCACTAAAAAGCCACTTAGCAATGATACTTTGACTACTGAGTTCAAAAATAAAAATAACCTTCTTCATCTACAGATATAGGAGCTGGAAAATCCATGGTGCATCTGCAATATTGCATCAGGCTTCTTGGAAATGATCCTTTTTGATAGCACATTTTGTGACAGCCAGTGGCCCACTTCCTGCAAACACCTAAGCAGAGCTGTGCAGCAACAAGCTTCCGCTGAAGATTCTGCCTGTCCCACTGAACCACAGGCTCCTCTGCCAAGCCTGTGGGAGAAAAGTGCAAATGCCACAGCCTGCCTACCATGCCTATGGTTAGTCCATGGTTATGATGTTACAGCTCAGAGCAGGGCACGTGGGAGAACAACAGAAAAACAAGTACTACTAGTCTTCCAACACAAACCATTCTATGATAAAAGCATTAGTTCAGTACGTAGCCCAAAACACTACTGAATTATTTATTTGGGGGCCACCTGCAGTTAATGAGCCAAAAAAATTCAGTTAGGAGCCTTCTAGTCTTTTGACTCATCATTTACAACTTCATCTCTTAAAACTTTTCTTATATTTGTTAAACTAATGTGCATTTAGAATAAAATACATTAGCTGCAGGAATTTAAAGCTGTAACTACAGCCAAGAATACACATTCATAGGCATGTGGCCATACTGTTACCAAGCTCTCCTGCACTGCAGAAGGATCAGTATACTGAGAGTACCAACTGAAAGAAACACTTTCTCTAATCTCAGATGGATATGAGCATGCAAAAAGGACTAGATGTGTTTCTTCCTCATTTATAACCCAGTCTTTAAAATTATGGTTTCTCCTTTAGTTTCTTTTCTATCTGTGCACCATGTGTTCTCCAACCAGTGCTAAATCAAACTACAGAAATTCAAATTTTCTCTTCCTCAGAAGACAGAAGAGCTGCGTGTGCACTTCAAATTACACAAGTGAAGGAACTGAAAGTGAAGCAAACGGAAAAAAAAAAAAGAGCAGTGTAATAGTTTGAAACTTACCCTACCAGAACAGTCTGTGAAAATAGAGTTATTGCTACAGGGAATGCTTCAAACTAAGGTGTGGCAGAGCTCAGAACATACAGTCCACTGAAGCCAGGTAACCATTTGTAATCTCTCCATATCCAGTAAAAAAGGCAAGCAGCAGCATCATCCCCAAATTTCTACAATACCAGTCCCAGCCTTTACAGTACCATCATTCTACTATTTTCTGCCTTCTGACAGCTTAGTTTGCAATCACTATATTCCTTCTATTATAGAGATATGCATGAAAAAAGGTTAGTTTGTGCACTGATATGTATTTGGTCAACTACTCAGAATAAGATTCACAAACCACAGTTACCTCATATTTTCCTGTCTTCAATGTCTTTTTTTACATAATGTATTGCACTCTGACAGCTAGTTTTTGTCCTACACCTAACTGCTGCTTACTTCCTTCACAAAGGGCAACATGCAACTCATGACAAAAGGCAATTTAAAAAGTATCCTGAGAAGGGATGATACTGACTTTTAAGCATTAATGGATCAATAATTTCCAGTGTAGCTGCAGAATCTCTGGAAGAGTTATTGACAAATTTTGTATTATCTATTTTTAAATCACCAGTTTGGCATTAACTAGTTAAATTCACTTTTTTTTCCTTATTTCCTTAGGGTTAAGAACTGGAGTCATCAGACTTTCAGGTTATCATTTGTAAATTAGATTTAAAATGTGCAGCAAGATGCAAAGTATTTTAAATTAAAACATAACGGATCTTCTATTCCTAATAGCTTTATGGTGTGAACTTGGGATTTGTCTATATTAGTATTTTATTTCAGGTAAGGGGCATGTTTCTGAATCTCCTGATCTGTTCCCCTTCCTGTGCTTTTGTGCACATTGCACTGGGGCATTGGAACCAGCAAACTTGATTTCTTTAAGAGATAGCTCCTGCTTCTAATGGGACACACTAGACCGAGGGCAAGAAAAACCCTTTAGAAATGTATATAGCACCAACTCATGACTTCAGCATAACTTCCTTTGCTCCACAAATCCCCTCTTGCTAGGCTGAGGGATGTACCAACTCACACCCCAAGCACGTCCTCCACTCACCACAGCTCTAGTGCTGCCAAGGAGGCTCCACCTCAATTTCAGGAATAAGCTCACCCTCCACAGCCATTCAGTGTAAGCCACACAAGTTCTCATTCTGGATTCATTAGGCACTGCATACATTATTCAGTAATATTACCCCAACCGTGAATGCCACTGCAACATACATAAGAAAATGTATAAAAGTCTCTATCATCTGAGATGTTAGCATACAAATTTGACATAGATGCTGCATGCCAGATGATGCTGAAGTCTTAAAATGGAACCCACAGCACCATCAGGAAACATCAAGCAAATGTTTGGAAGATGCTGCAGTCTACAAATGATTCACATTCCTGCGCCGTAAGTGCGGCTTCCCAGTCACTTTCCACTCTTTTGAGTCTGCTATCATTAAAATACAAAACTTCAAAGTAGCAGCTAAACTAATTTGACTTAAGGATTTTTGTGTGAAAGTTTCAGAACAAAAAAAACCCAAAAAAAACCAGTTAAAGCTTCTCAGTTGTTGTTTTAAAAGGCAGGGACAGAAAAGAACCTGACATTATTTTTTTATTCTCAGTCAAAAATTCCACAAACTATTTATAGACAGCTCTAATATACTTGGCACCAAGCAGTGGAAATTGGAAATCTAGCAGAGACACTGGCTCAGCTTCAACAAGATTCCTGATTTTAAGCACATAAGTAGTTCTATTCATGTCATACCCTACCCTATTTCTGCCCTGCCAGGTATAAAGGAGGTTACCTGACTGACCACTGCCTGAAGGTTGCACATGTTCTCAGGTGGTAATCTAACACAGCATTTCGCGTTAGACAGAGTAGAAAAACTCCCAAATTACTAAACAAAAAAATTCAAACAGTGAATTCAGTCACCTAAATTACAACTACATCTCAACTTAACAAAAAACATTGAGGAAATCAGAGGAAAAGGGAGTAGATCTGAAACTAGCAGGGAAGCAAGAGAGACTATACTGCTTACCCATCCTCAAGTGAGCTATGTCCATTATGAGGCTTAGAAGCCTATTTTTAACTGATCAGACCCCATCATTAATTTGCTCTCCTATTTGGAAACTTCCACTGCTATTTACTTAAAAAACTAGAAAAACCCCATGATTCTAGCTATTTTAAACAGCTGTTTAAAGTACTAAAACTCTATTATTTTATGAAAAAACTGCTTAGCCCATTTGTACATGTTTGACTGCAGTAACTCTCCTTTTCTGAAACCCCATTTCAGAATTTAACATACGTCACATCTGAGAAGTGCCAGACTAGGGGAAAATTTTGATGTGTGGGCTGCAAAGTGCTTATACAGTAGAGAGAAAAGCATTGCAAATCTGATTCACACTCTTCACATGCTTTGTACTTTTACCTACTGATTTCTTTAAATTACAGCTGAAGAAAAAAAATTTGTTTTGTTTTTCATTAGGCTAAATTATTTCTCACCTTAATTCTTTGTAACTACAGGAAGAAATGTTAGCATGCAACAATCTA
Source organism: Sitta carolinensis (assembly GCA_032173965.1). Lineage (NCBI taxonomy): Eukaryota > Metazoa > Chordata > Aves > Passeriformes > Sittidae > Sitta > Sitta carolinensis. The sequence continues at coordinate 134,054,915 of CM063284.1, forward strand.
CGTAGTGCTGGTGTATTGTATTATAAAAAATTAAAATCCAAACCCCATAAACATCTACAAACAGAAGATTTCACTACTCTGTCACAAGTTAGATGATAACTGCAGGACTTCATCAGGTCATATATATTCTTAAAATATAATACTGCTGGTTATCCTCTTTTTCTCTCAAAAATATTTTTTTTTTTAATTTAAAAATAAATAAAACAGACTAAATTAAATCATTTTCATAAATGATAACTGCAACCATCAAAAACCTATTATAAGGTTGAAGAAATGAAAATATAATCTATTACTCCATGAATCTCTACCAGGAACCCACAAAACATCCAAGCTTCTGGTTCCAAATTACAGTATGACTCAGATTTACAACTGGTTTGTTTTTTTTTTTTTTTTTAAGACTGAAATAGTGTAGGAGTACTTGAAATTGGAGTGTGGGGGAGAATCATGAGGGTTTTTGAAAATAAGGAAAACACTGCTCTACTGCTGCACCTTTATTAGTGAGCCTACATCTCATATGCAAAAAAAAAAAAAAAAAAAAAAAAAAAAAAAAAAAAAAAAAAAAAAAAAGCCCAAGATACATCCAGAGAATAATGGTTTCCAAATCCAGAAACCTAACTGGATTCATAAAATACAGTTACAACATCTATTTATTTTAGGTTTTTATTCACCAGAAGGGCTCTGTCACAATCCAGACAGAGATCAAAGAGGAAATTTCATGGTTCCGACTAAAGCAAAAATAGGGAACTGAGAAATCAAACCATTATTTCCAGATCTGCTATATTCTTTTTGGAACATTGGCCTGAGCAAACCAGGGAATACTGGAGTCAGTGGTATAGTGCTGCTGAGCTTCAACTCCACCTTTATGACAGTAACAATAAATTAGAATTAACTGCAACACATCCCAGCTGAATTCACTGTAGTGACATAAGTGACTTGAAAGCAAGCAGTTTACTGGGAAGGGCAGTGAAACAACAGGGTATTTATATATATTTGCACATATATCAAAATCATAAAACCACTGCATGTTTATTGCATGCAGGAAAAATACCCTCATTTGAAAGATAAAACCGTGTTTTCTTTCCTTCTTGCTACTTATTACTAGAAATAAAACTTTGATTTTGACAATTTTTTATACTCTTTAATGTGTTTTGTTTTCTTTCTGATAGAATTAAAAAGCACTGTAGAGTTCCCAAGAAAACTTGTTTCCTTTAATGTACAAAAAATAGTTCACAGACACTACAGACCTTGCAAAGACTTGTGCAGACTTGTTTATGCATAGTCTAGCAACTAGAGTTTTTAGACCCCACGCACCCATTCACACTGAAACTGAACTTAAATCAAATGTCATGCTGCCTGCCCAGCTACCTTCCAGTAACACAAGACACAGTCTTGGTCTCTTGTTAATGCTTCACTGAGCTAACTGAAGTGTAGAAGTAACTTTGCATAGTGTAATCCTGCATCCATTCACAAGGATTGCAACAGCATAGTGAAAAGCAGAGCCAACGGGGAAAAGAGTTCCTAAGGCAATGCACTTTTTTTGCCTGTCCCTTCAACATGTGTGAAACAATTATTTTTTGTTAACCTCATGCAAACAACCTTGTGCAAAATTAATTTCATTAATTATTACGAGCTATTTGCTCTACTCTAGTTACAGCAGACAGAAGTGGAGATGGCACCGAGTTTCAAGGCAACTACAACATGTAGGTGCTTCTATTCTTGCTACTAAAAAGACAATGAATTGACACAGCTCTTGCTCTAATCCTGTCAGCTGGGAAATTTCAATTTCTGTGATAGGAAAGACTATTACTTAGCTACTCTAACTTTCCAGAGTTGTCTAAATAATGTTGTTTATTAAATATCCTCAGGACTTAGGAAGAATAAGAGATGAACTTGCTATAACTTGCTGGTCATAACATACTGCGTTCCTCAAAATGCACCATGAATCGCAACAAGCCAAAAAAGACAAGAAAATGATTTTACCCAGATTAGTAACTTCTTTAAATAAGAATCAGATCTTGCAATTGCTAAAGCATAACTCCTAATATTAACATCTGTTCACATACTTGCATGGGTACACTCAGCACCCATGAAATAACTCTGTGCATGGCAGCCTTGACACTTTTAGATCCTTTTGTTCAAATAGACTTGATTCATCAAAGCAAATAAATGATAAGGGAAATAGCCAATAAAATTTATAATTTAATAAAAATTATTTTGTCGCCAGTGTTTTATGCAAGATCTATATTCTTCTCTGAGGAAACTCCACTACAGCTACTGCATTAATTCAAGTCACTGATTCCAAACTGGAAACTCCAGAGATCCTCATGGATATTTTAAAAGATTCTAGAAGCCATCTATATGTATTTTAAAATATTAAAACCAACAGACAAATAGGTGCATATCACTAAGACCCAAATTCTCTCCCTCTCTTTGAAAAGATCTTTTCTTTTTTTCCTCCTTCTCTTCCATGTTATTTGCTATAAATCCTGTGATTCTTCTCTTGTAAGAATAATGCTGATGCTCACATATTAGCATGAGTACACCTGTTTTATTTCTAATACCATGGAGTATCTTAGAAATAAATTTTCAAAATAAATTTGTGATCAATTTGGAGTCTTCTTTAGTTGGCTCATGATACAGTAACATACGACTCCATGGCTACTTTTGCCCTAACAGAACAAATAAGCTTGTCTCATTATTATAGCTTTATTGTGTCAGGAACTGTACAAAAGAGAAAAACAACTTTTACTCCACAGAACTCATTGCTTTGTAAAAACTGGGTATGATACTTTTTTATCAGATAAAGGAAAGGACAGTACTATGCAAAACTATGCACAATACACAAACCAATTAGAAATTTCAGCCCATCATGTTCCAGAACATAATCAAATGGCAGGGCTTTACAGGAAGCACAGCAGAGACAGGCTGGGTTGAAGAAAGCACATATGACTTTGTTTCCTGTGGACAGAACTACCCAGATGGTAGAATGCACAAAGGAAAAAATGTCTAGGCTTGAGTGATGTTCGTAAGTGAAAGAGCTATCAGTACTAAAGAAACACAGCAGGACAACAGGAGAGTAAAATCAAGTGAAACAGAACTCTGATATACCGTTATCCTGTGCTAACAAGGATTATCTCCTCATTGTGCTTCACCTTCCCTCTCTCCCCCATGTCACCAAGAAAAACAGTACAAAATTCTGAGCACCAAAGGGAAAGACTTGTCCCTTTCATGAACCATTTGGAAAGCCTGAATTACACTGATTGTCCTGGAGGTAGTAACAGAGACAAGAGAGATTATGTGTAAAACACTTTTAATACAGTAATTGCAAGATAAGGACAGTTAGCATTACCACCTTTATATGCACTGGTAACAAGTACACTTCTGACAGCCAGAATACTATTTCTCATATTGCACAGGACTGCAGGGTACTACAGCCTCTTGCCATGGGGGTTTCAAGTAGTTAGAAAAGATAACCACGATCTTCTATTATCAGGGACTACAAACATGAGTGTTGGATAGTACTATGACTCCACAACTGCAAAATAAAAAAAAATAAAATCCTTTCTGTACAGCTAGATAAGCATTTGACTAGATAACACAGTTTAGGCAGCTTCAGTTCAGCCCAGTACAGCACAACCTCAAGACAGCCGTAGTATACTTAACATCAGATGAAGAGAACACAATGAAGTCTGTTTCAAAACACTTAAGTATGTAATTTCCCACTATCAAACTACATCCCTGAGACTCACAAATTGCCCCTGAAAAACTTTAGATGTGTTAATGTAGACACACAAGTAATTTGCTATATGGATTCTGGTTCTGGCTTTTTACATAGCAAGTATTTGTCACAGAAACTAAAGGATCACAATTACTCACAGATGCCACGATTTACAAATGAAGGCTTGTTTGTAGGACCCTAGATGCAATTCCTGTGCCTACTCTCAGTAGTCGGTAAGAAAAAGCCTAACATTTCACATGTCACAAAACCCAAATTTGATAAAATTACAGTAGCTCTAAGCATTCAAGAATCTTTTGTTCTTTTATGTAACATGAAAATTGAACTACATCCAGGTTTCCTTAAATATGCATAGATATTCCTGTCTGACTGTCAACTACATCCATGTAGTCCTGGGCAGCAGAACCATAATTTCTATCAAAGTGCTTTGCAAGGAATTGGAAACATCTATAAAATTCATGATACATGTTTATCTCAGGGTCAAATTAACTCAAATGTGGTGGAACATTGCACACAGAACCATCACGTTTTAGATCTAATTTCACTGCAATTCAAAAGTGCCAAGAGTTTTCCAGGAAGTTAGGTAGCTGAAATAGGCTCGACTACGGAGGCATGAATCGGCCCACTCCCCCTTAATATTATCAACTGAATGCAAAAGCCTATAGAGATGAATGACAAAGAAATAAGCTTCCACCTTTCACTGAAACACAGCCATACTTGCAACCATACCATCTCCCTCAGCTTCAACATGACCAGCACGAGTCTGCCCATTTCTAATACTCCTGGTTCTCAGGCTCACCCACATGCCACTCCCAACAGCAGAACTGGGAAAGGAGGTATTGAAAACTTGCATCCCTGGGATGTGCACTGAGAAAACTGAAGAGCATCACACTGCAGTGCTCTGAAAAACCTTACCAAACTATCAGTTCCCCAGGGAGGGAAAAGCAGGGAGCCATGAGTGCACAGGCATTTGCTCTAGGACAGGCTTCCAATGACAAAAGCACAAATAGAAGAGAGGTTTCAACATACTAAGAGGAATGAACACCTTGGAGAAGAGAATGCCACCTAACAGGTTAGTTCCAAAATCCTTATCACCATATACCCTTACATTCACATCTATAATTACCTTCCAGTATGCTATCTCTATACCTAGTACACTTATCTCTTTGACCTAGTACTCGCCATCTCTTCAACAAAAGCTGTTCTGATCTATACTTTTCTTGATCAAAAAACATTCTCACTACTTGTTTACACAAGTCATTAAGTTTCTCAGGATATTTTTAAACAACTTTTTCTTTCTGCAATCCAGCTTCCTAAAAAAAACCAAAAAGAACTTAGTAAAATATATGGGGTAACATAAAAAATAATTTGAATCTGTGGAAAACCCCGACAAGAATCATTCTGATTAACACCAGATGACTGAAGGCCAAATTACAAAGAAACTGACTGCTTCTTCATCCATCCAGTTAACAACCTCATCCTCCAAAAGCCACTTCAGTTGTTTAAATTGAACATATTCACTGTTAGCCAACCATATAACTACCAATTCAAGCTTCACTTCCTGTGGATCACTCAGTTGCACACATCTGCACACTCCCCACAGCTTCCAAATGCTTTGGACTATTTCTACGTTTGGTAAAAGAGTAACAGTACCAAAAATTCAGTTAATAAAAATTTAAAGGAAAAAATCTTACATTTCTATATGTATTCCTACATAGAGGTTTCACTGTAGATTTGTGACTAAGTGTAACAGACTCCAGACAGAATACAGCAATCTATGATAAAGACTGTTCTACCTCTGCTTCCAAGAAAATGTATCTGGTCTGAAGGAGCTCTTTAAGTGGAGGCATCAGATCATCACTAAACCTCTTAAAGCACTCTGCATCCACTCAAACACAGCTGAAATATACAATAGACTTCGTTTCTAATGAGCAGATGAGAGGAAATCAGTTAGTACTAACATCTGTAAAAGCAGACAGGGATAGGAGCTGTAGTTTGAAATAAAGTAGAACAGACACTGCTCTGAAAGTAGTCTATTTTCAGTTCCACAACAAAAACTCGGCAACTGGGTATTTCCCAGAAGGATGCTGTTGGCATTTAAATAATTTAGGGTGACTCTTCATTCTCTAATTTCCCTCTGAGGCCCAGACTAGTCAGCCTACACTGAGAATTGAGTCTTCTCTGAAAAGGAGTTCAGATCATTAAGTCATGCTCCTGTTGCCTCACATTCCTTTAATAAACCTGCATTTTCCCACATTGACTCTGCCTTACATTACACCAAACCAGGACTCCCCCCCTTCACTCACACAGAATCAGTACAGGATAAGAAATGTGGAGTAACAAACTCTACACACGCACAACCACGAAACAGAACTTATTTTCTGTTCTTCAGCTTCTACCTTGCTCAACAAACTTTTCAAGAATACTGTCCGTATTAGTCTATCTTAATAATTAAACCTTAGATAATAAAGAGCTTCTAGGAGACTATGCAAAGAATATATTAAAACAAAAATATTTATTGAAGGTTTACTACCAACCATGTCACATCTTGGAGCACAGTAAATTCAGATGCAAGTCAGGTTTATAGCATGCTTTTGGAGTAAAAAGAACTCCAAAGTAGAAAGAAGAAATTTTAAGAATAAAGCCCAGTACCAGCAAGTCACCACTAGGTACTAACATGTTCTTATATAAAGTGAGATCGAATGTGAAGTTAACAACCAACTAGGGAAACAAACAACAGCCATTTGTTGGGACACTCAGATTCAACCTGTGTATGACGGAAAAAAAAGTGGCTTTTTGAAGTATGAAGAATGCTTTGGAAAAAGACCTAAGTGAAAAATATATTACTTTCTTATGTTAATACCTTTTACCAAACTTGATAGGCAGTTGTATTCTTCTGGATGTAGCTTCTTTTCAATGCACATGAAAAGCATTGTTACACTTTTGCATCGATGAAAGCAGATTACATGCCTTACAATTCCTTACTGGTAACTTTGTCTAATGAATAATAGTAGTAAGTCACAGTCTAAGGGCATAGACTGTGTGTTGGCTCCTCGAAAAACAGAAAGGGTGTCTCTAGAAGAGGCTCAATTCTAGGAAAGAAGTATAAAGGAAGCCTGGAATATTTAACTGTACCAGAATTTTCCATTCCTCATCTGTTATTGATGGTAGATACATATACAACTTCGTAAATTAGGGAGAATTTTCAAGTCGATAGAGATTACAAAACTGAAGAGCATGGCTTATTTGTGATAAAGCAGATATTGTGAAGACGGCACACTTGCAAATTCTTAAACTGTTTATACTTTACATTGATTGTTATCCACTTGACTATTGCTTTTCCTTCTGGTTCATCTGCAGAAGTACTCAGAGGCTCAGTACTGACATTATATGGCAACTTTTAGATGGAATCTGCCATTATCAGTGCTAGAGCACCAAGACAATGTGATTTCTCAAGATATCTGTGTACTCACTTGAAGTATTTTAGATGGTTCAGTCCCCAGAAGGTAATTGGTTAGGCTTGCTGTGGCTAAAGACAACCACACAGATGGCATTTCTGTCAGCCTTTGTCCTCACCACTGCATAGGTGTCACAAATGAGTGTTTCGTGTTTTTTTAAACAATCAACAATCATGTTACAATAGGTGTACTTTATACTTTACTCCTATTCTGCTTCTAAAAGGTTCTAAGGCTCTAATAGCTATGGCTTTCCGTTTTTAAGAAATGTAGCTGGAACAGCAAAACAGGTATATTAGGTTTCAATGCATTAATTCAACTGTAAAATAAAGGATAAAAAATACTTTCATTTTACATACATTTCACTCTATTAAAAGCTAACCTGATAACAAAATTCAGCACTTGCTCCTACAGCCTTTTTAAAAGGAGGTACTGAATTTTAAAATAGCAAAAAATGTGACACAGCATGGTGACAAGTACGAGATCGATGTCAGACATAATGCCTACATGTTCAAATTTCAATTTATCTGCCTTTATATAATGAAGTATGTCACTAATTTAAGTACGTATCCTTCCTGTTTAAGAGCAGATTTCCAGATACAGGGAGAAAAGCACTCCCAGGACAAACCCCATAAATTTCAAACCAAACTCTGATTACCTGTCTAAATAAATTAAAATATCATCAAGACACTTCAAAAGTACAATGTATTTCAGTACAAGCATGAAGCAGTTGCTTACTAAGAACCTAAAACCATGATCCTTATGTTCATAGCAGTAATTTATACACCACATTCAACAATTCAAGCTTAAAGCTAGTTTGGACTGCTTTGCAATCACAGGAACTCAGCTCTCTCCAAAAAAAATGGTTTGATGTGATCATTTTAGTTGAGCAACACATACACCTGAGAAATTGTGCATGATTATTTTAAATTAGGTGCTTTGAGCACTTTATTGGCTCCCAAATGCACAGTATGGCCAGTAAGCAAGACCTCAGATTAAAAAATTAAATTCAGCTTTATTTTAATCATCAATCATTTCTGAAAGCTTTTGCATTTTATGGGGAATTCCTTCATGACCAACACTTTAAACTGCCATCTCAGACTTCAGATCCACCTCCTTTGTAAAGCTGCAAAATACAGATGGTTTCAGAAAAATGGTGAAAGAAAGCCAAACAGAGATCTATTCACTTAATTCTAACATAATATTTCCTGGCTTCCATGCTTTTACTTAACATTTTAAGACTGAGGTACAGCTGAATATTTCAAGATATTCAAAAAAAGTCATTTATCATGCACTAATAAAACTTTCTGTTAGAAGTATGGGATATCTCTCAACTCCCCAGACATGACCTTAATTTTACTCTCTGGGCAGATCTGACTTGAAGGATGTCATCACTGTGTAGGACAGTCGCACTGCTGCTCCTCCTAATCTACACAGTAAGAAAACAGGATCGCTTATTCCAGGAAAACTCCTCATGGACCCAAAAAGCACCTATATTGGGTTTGCATGGCCAGTTTTTGGTAGCAAGGGGTTTACAGGAGTGGCTTTCTGTGAGAAGCTGCTGGAAGCTTCCACTGTGTCCAGGAGAGCCAATGCCAGCCAGCTCTAAGACACATGTGCTGCTGGCCAAGGCCAAGCCCATCAGAAATGGTGGTAAAACCTCTGTGATAACATATTCAAGAAGAAAAAACAAAAATTATTGTGCAGATATGACTGCAGCCAGAGAAGAGCAGAGTGAGCATATGTGAAAAGAACAACTTTGAGTACACTCAGGTCAGTGGAGAAGGAGCTCCAGGTCAGGGGAGTAGGTGCTCCAGGCACGGGAGCTGAGGTTCCTCAGCAGACCATGGTGCAGCCAGCCCATGGTGAGGCATCTGTCCCTGCAGCCCATGGAGGACCAAAGGGATGCAGAGATCCACCTGCACCTGTGGAGGAGACCCACACCAGAGCAGGTGGATGTTGAGAGGAGGCTGTGACACCATGGGAGGCCCATGCTGGAGCAGGCTCCTGGCAGGGATCTGCAACCCCATGGAGAGAGAAGATCACGATGGAGAAGGTTTCCTGCTGGGACTTGTGACCCTGAGGAGAAACCAGGCTAAAGTAGGCTGTCCTTTAAGGACTGCACCCCAAGGAAGAATGGCCCACAATGCAGCAGTCTGCAGAGAACTGCTGCCCATGGGAAGGACTCACACTGGAGAAGTTCATGGATAACTGTCTCTTCTCATGCAAGGGACCCTGCACTGAAGCAGGGGAAAGACTCCTCTCCCTGAGCAGTGTCAGGGATAAACTGTGAGGAACTGACCTAACCCTCATTCCCTCTCTCCCTGTGCCACTGCTGTGGAGAAGGTAGAGCTGAGAGAGAGGGAAGGGGGGGATGGTGCTTTAAGATCTGTTTTTATTTCTCATTTTCCTGCTCCAATTTTGTTAAATTCAGTTAATATCTCTAACTTGAGTCTGTTTCATCTGTGACAGTATTTGGTGAGTGATCTCTCTCAGGGACCTTATCTCAACTGATTAACCCTTTGTTATACATTCTCTACCCTGTCCAGTTGCAGAAGAATGTAGAGTAGCTTTGGTGGGTGCCTGGCGTTCAGTCAGGATTAGCCCCGTACAGTGCCAAACACAAGCTTTGCAATTCCAACTGACAGTGGGGAAAGCGGACTGAGCTCCTCACTAAGGCAAGAGGAGAAAGGCATAGTTCCCTCCCCCAAGCCTTACTCATTGGAAGCATAAAGCCAAAACGCCTGTATACTGTCCCACATGTCCACAACAGATGAGGAAAACTGGAAAGCTAGAATTGTGGACCTAAAAAGAGGTTAGTAACATTATCACTCAGCTGTGGTATATTGGACTGTCATTTGCATGAGAACTGTGATACCACAAAGGCTTAGTTACATTGTGCATGTACACAGACACAACAGATAATTTAAAATTTGGAATTGAAGTGAGAAACTAGACAACACCTAGGCAACAGACACTGGAAACAGCATTAGCTAGATCAGCAACAGGAAGGTAGGTCATTAGTAAATGGACTCTATAAACATGCAGCTCCCAGGCACATCCTGCAGTAAAACTGCTGGAGTGCAGAAATGCCAAATGCCAGAAAAAGGGATCACAAAGAAGGATGCTTAAAAATATTGACAAAAGCCATTAGCTGAATTACGAAATGTTCAAAGATCTCTACTTGTTTATTCACTTATTTGCTAAAGTACAGGTCAAATACAGGAATCTAATGTTCCTGTAACACCCCTTTGCCTGAGACTACTTGGAAGGCCAGAGATCAAGACCCCAAGCAATTTCCAAGCTCTTCCTGCATTCAAACCCTTTCTTTTGCTTGCCCATAAGAGTAACCTCTTAGACTGATTAGATGCCCACTCAGCCACCATAACACCATCAAAATAAAGGGTTGGATCCTTTCCTCCCTTCTATTTACCCAACCTCTTATAAAACACCTGTTCTTGCAGACATCTTGGCCTCCTGTTCCACTCAGAAGAACAGTTTTGCCACCTTTAGCTGTGAATGCTCCTTTTATCAAGACATCCCAATCTTTCCCTCCCTGCCATCCCAGCTCTCCTGTCTTCATGGATCTCTCCAACCACAGACACCAGCTGAACTTTGGCCATGGAACTGACTGCTCGTTCAGTACCTTTAGATAGGAAACATGACAAATGGGAGGTGCCCTGACAAGGGATGCAATTTCTACTAATTACACAATCACCCAAATCCATCCCCATCAGTGCTTCCAGACGCAAGTTGCTGTGATCAAGAGTCATGTGTCTGATGTCATTCATCTACCTGACTTAAGAGAAGACCTCTCTCTCAGATTATTTTAACTGATGTTTAGATCATGGAAGGGACAAGTTCTTTCTCCATACTTTACAAAAATTTAAAATTGCAAAAAATTAAATATATATTCTCTAAAGTCCAGTTACAAATATTTCAATGTGGTTTATACACATATTTTGAGTTAATATCCCTGTGCACTCTCCCTGAGCACTTCTTTAGAAGAGAACAAATGGAAAAATGTAATTCTTTAGAAATATGAAGAACAGGCTGAAGTAAATACAACAATATTACAAACAAAAAAAGCACCTTAATTAGGACTCTAGAATGAATCCTGAATCTCTATTTGAAAATTACTCTGTTGAACTCAATGTGCAGGAAATAAAGGGAAGGTTAAAATCTCCACTTAAAGCTATGTGATAAGAGAAGCACAAGTTACAGATTTGTTTACTGCACGTGATGTATTCATTATCTCAGTCCCAGTTACTACAATATCCCTAATGGAAGCTTTTATTTGAGCTACTCCATACAATTTCATAGAAGGAAAACACCCTACCAAGATATACTAATTCACTGGATTATAATACCCTTTGTGAAGCACAGGAAAAAAAGGCAGTAAACAGTCTTATGAAAACTCATATACAGCTAAAATCTAGAAGTCAGAGCCCATGAATGTAAGTGCATGCCTTCCTACTACAAGGCACATCAAACAAGACTTCATTTTTCTGTTCTAAACTGCTTACCTTCAGTTATTGAAACATTCTTTCTAATGGAGCATCTCCTTAAATAAGTAGGATCATTAAATTTTTAAGAGACATCATTGACTAGAACAAACTTATTTCTAGTAACACTAGATACAAATGAGAAGAAAATACTATTTTTTTCCACAAAAGAACTATTCTCACAATCCTTCTGTACTTACAGAGGGACTTATCTGCACCTCCCAATAGGTGCATACGAAGCTGGAGTAATAAAACCAAGTTACAGGACCCTCTAGCAGACTAATTTTTTTCTTAACTTTTAAATACAAGCAACATTACATACTTCGACCACATGCCAAAGTGTGCTCACACTGTGTGTTAGAGGATAACTCTACTGTTCTGTGGCTACATCTGACTTTGAATGTCTGCTCTAGTTATCCGCACTCAGTCCCAGGGGCTTCCAATTAGCAGAGGGACTTTCTCCAAGGTTAAACAAAGGGTAGTCATGAATTACACAAAATCAGATGGGTGAAACATGCAGTCCCTATCCTCTATAGTTCAAACATACTTTCCACTCACAAAGAAATACATCTAGTTCACTTTCATTGCTTTGTGGAATTTATAATTTACTCAGTGTGAGCATGTTGAGCTTTCTTGCACAACAAAAAATTTCACAACCAAACAAATGTATCTGGGAAAGCCTATAAGTACTAAAACTAATAAAATGCTTAAGTGAGAGACCACCTTGACTCAAGGTACTAAACAACGGTTTTGTGTGAGTGCCTTCCATCCTTCAAAACATGCTCTCTCTACTTGTAAGCTTTCTTAATTTTGGGGAGGCTGTTATTTTTGCTTGCTAACTTCCTGACTAGTTCCAAAACGTAGCTTCTCACAAAACAGCTGAGAAAGATACACAGGAATTCCCTCATAACCTAAAATTCAGTATCAAAGAGAATAGCAGGGAAAAAAAAAAAATCTAGTACATAGCTATTAAATATGCTAGCCTTGATAAGAAGGCACCACTACCATGATACAATTTATCAAAAGTTATAGCATATCCCAATTTAAAGCATCTGTTCAGAGAAACAAGTCCAAGCCACAACTTAGATTAGGGCTTTTTTGAAGTGTTTGCACTGATCTGTCAATTATGCTGAATTTAGTAGTTTTAACTTAGATACAAGAATCAATAGTATATATTTCAAAGGAACTATAAAGCTTTGCATAACAAATCATCAGTGAATTAACAACTGCAGCAGAAAATCAAGTGTAAAGAACAAAAAAAGATAGCAAGAACACCACAATTCTTCAGAGTATGGTATCATACAGCCTGCTACAAACCACTTTGAGCATTTATTTCTGCTGAGGGGATAAACACAGGAACTCAATTCTATAACCAAATTTTTTAGTACCCAATGCACCGGTACCCAGTGTTTTCTTAAAACCATGTAAACTATGGAGGCTCAATTTTGCCAATCAACAGACACCTCAAGTAATAACTGGCACTGCAAAAAAGCCACAGCTAGTAATTCTGAAATGCATACAAGCTAAAAACATCCCAGACTATCAACAAATCACACTCTCTCAATTACTGCCTAGCTAGATATCTCAGCTGTTCCAATATTTTAACATAATCATTAACTATCTGGGACAGTATAAATGGAACACTAGAACTAGAGAGACAGCATGCAGAGACATCTCAGAAAGCCATACTACTTACAAACTGTACTCATGATTTAAAAAAAAAAAAACCTGTAAGGAAATTAGTGAATTATACTTAATAAGTACAGAAATGATGTCTACAGCTTGGGAAACTTGTGGCATCTGGTAAGAGGAAGATAATGTGTGAAGGAATGTACCTAACACACCAAAGGCACAAAGTTTAAAAATTTGAGATCTGCTAACAAACCACAAGACTGATAATAATTGCAAGTTTTAGCCAGACCAAATACAAAACAATAAGTATTTAGTGCTTAGTTGAAAATAATACTGATACAGTTTACATCTATTTGATACTAAAACAGGAATGACTGAAGTAATCAAACAGATTCACCTGAAGGCCCTTCCAATACTAATGCAGTAGAGCTCTTCCTCTCCGTGTAATGACAGAAGAGATGAAAAAGCCATGCTAATTACATGCTTTGCTCTGATGACAGGAATGGAGTCAGATGGCTTCTGTCATGATTCTGGTTACAATTACACCTCTGCTCTTTCTCCAGCTGACAGTACTCTCATTTAGTGCATAATAACAATCACACCGCCTACCTTCTATTCAATTTTCAAACTTTTTCCTATGAGGTTGTTTAGGATATGGGTTTTTTCTTCTCCCCTCAAATGAACATTGCTTTAAATATTGTCCATATGACCTCACAGATATTTTGACTACAGATGCAACACTGGCTCTGAACAGTCCGTTGAATGCGTACACACTTTGACAAGTTGAGATACGATTAACTTATTAGACAACATAAATTTCTACAGTGTTAAAATTAGGACATGTTCTCTTAAATTACTCCAAAACTGTTCTAATAAATTAACTGCAGTAGTTTTGCCAATATTACGATTTACAGCTTAGCAAAATATATCTGTTCAGTATATCACAAAATATCACTAAAGACTGACATTCGGGAGTTTAAGATACAATAATTTATTAAGTCAAGTGATTCCTTTAGGACAGTCTGCTCTGGCTTTAGAGTTCAACTTCTATAGAAAATTGAATAAACTGGCTGGCAGACTTTATTTGCTTACATGATTCAGGCTATTATTTCAAACAAGGTGAATGAACCCAAAGAACTATTTTTTCTTCCTCCTCTCATACCATCATTAACAAAGTGACACTCAACTAAAGTTCAGGTCCTGATAAGTGAACTTGTAGGACAATTTTACATATCCTCCCTTAGGACCAAATGAAGAATGAGTTGTATATACAGTATTGTTACAACTTCAAGCAATATCTGTACCACAGAAACCTGGAATTGTTCTAATCCAAAATTAAATGTTTCAAAGCTTATGTTTTAAGACATAAAATGCTGTGTACTATGTTTTGTTTCTTTAACAGGACAAAATAGCACCAGTAGCACTGCAGTCTCAGTAGTCAAACAAAAAACACTGTTTCTATCACAACTCTGGGGAATAATCCTTTTCTGATCTCCATTAATGTTTCTCAATCATTAGTGCTTCCAAGGGTACTAAACAAACCAAAAACCAACCTGGAGATAAGGATAATTAAGACTGACCTCTTCTGCCACCGTTTCTACCTTGGAACTCTTCTAGTGTCCTCTCCGACTACTGTCAATATTTTTCTTTGACACACACATCTGGAAGTCAGAAGCAGGGAGATTCATCTACTGTACCACTGCATTGAATGCTACCAACCGTACTAAACTTTATAGAAATCGCCTGTAGACTTCTGCTCATTGTGACAGAAATTCAAATTAATATATCTGGGTGATAAATACAGTTAACACTACATAAAGTTCGAATAGCCAGAAATCTATCCGAAGAAGCCAAATACCCATGCTTCCAGACTCCATTCCAAAGGAAGGCATATTCAAGTTTCTGCATTATACAACCTCAGAGACTTTTCATAACTCAGCCTCTGCTCTGAACACTAATCCCTCACAAACTGGCCCTGAAAGCGCTGCATCACAATACCAATTAGATATAAACCATTATCCTGTCAAGAGTTAAATAAAACTAAAGCAAAATGGTAACATTACAAATTCAGTTCCCTAACCAAAGCTCATGAGCTCACGTTTTAGCAAGAAAAGAAGTAGGATCAGCATCACTGGAGGTACTTTAAATGTGTAAATGTGTTGTTCAGAGACATGGCTTAATAATGGACTTGACAGTGCTGGATTTGCAGTTGGACGTTTTTTCAAGTTTTTTTTTCAAGCTGGATCTTGAAGGTTATGTAGTTCTTTGATTCCAAGATTTATTTAATTTCCAGCTGATCAATCAATGAACTTTGATTAGAAAAATACTTCCTTCAAGAACAGGACCAATTTCATAAACAACATTTTTTCCCCTAACAAAATTACTTGCACAACATATGGTTACGTTTTTAAACTCAGATAACTGTTATGGCCTTTGAGATAAGCAGAAATTTCTTAATATTTGTCCCAGTAAAACCTAAGCCAGGATTATATATAGACACATAAAAGCAATTATTTCTTGGATATAAAACATTTAAGCCAACAGGAAGGCTGGAAATATAAACCAAAAAATACCGTTGCCCAATGCCCTACCAAGCTGTATTTCTTGTTAGTCAGTGCTATTCCAATATTTCACACATCAGTATTCCTCCTTCTCAAATTTTTATAATTATAGTCATCATCAGAAAGAAGGTTTGAAAAATTCACCAACTACAGGGAAACAGAGAAACATTCTCTGGAGAGCTCAATGCCCACATAACAACCTTGGTGAATTTAGTATTTTAATTAGCAGAAAATTCTAGACATCTTAGCTGTGCAACTGCATAATGGAAGGCAATTGAAGTGATGCACCATTGCTTTTCCAAGCATGCATTTACCTTGGGTACTGCCTACTGCATTCAAAGCCTTAATAATGATATCTGCAAGGCTCTGCTCAGATCAACATTAGAGTCCAGAGCTATGCTGACAGCAGTGTCTTGATCAAATTCATGTCAATACTAAATCAGTATAGTTTGGAAGAGCAAAAGCAGTTGTACAGGAAGGTAAAATGCTTTAATAGGACATAGCTCTGAGTCCCACTTTCTTCTCCCAAAAATAAATGGGAGAAATCAAAGTGAAAGTTAGAGAAAGGGCTACTCTACACAGTAAATGCTTGCTTTTGTTTTGGATACTATAGCTTGGGAAAGATAAAGTTTCTTTCCTTTGAGCAGTGAAACTGGTCAGAACTTGAGGCATTTTTACCAAAAACTGTTAAGAGAAACTAATTTCTCATGAAGATGAAGTAACACAATGTGCTGATCAAAACCATAAGTGATCAAACTCCTTCCTGGCGTGGCACTAACGGATGGTGATGTGTTTCGTAGCAAGGCAAAAGAAACTTGTGAAGCCTTCTTGGTTGAACTTTCAAAAGTCTTGACTGAGTCTATGAAAAATATTATTCAAAAAGAATTTAATTTGGTTGGTTTTTCTCTAACCAAAGATTATGCTTGTGATTTAAGTTTTTGTAAGGGAAATGCTGACAGTAACCTAAGGTACAGTATCATAATTCAAAACGTAAAACTTAGGTCAGGCTGATGAGGAACATCACAATTATAATTTTGACTTGTAATTTCAATCCTGTGATGAGTATAATAAAACCAGTACACCAAGTTTGTTGAAAACCTTTTCACAGAAATTAAGTTTTTTAAGTACATTAAGTAGGCAAACAGAAAAACTTAATAGATCCAAACTTGAGATTTTTGCTACCACTTCCGGCTCCACCTTTAGCTAACTCCTTTTCAGTTGTCCCTGTAGTTTACTTTTTGACATGAAACTCTTTTGCTTTACTTAAAGGGCATTATAAAGCCTGGTCCGTACCCCACTGCGTTCATGCAAATACACCCACTCAAAAATTCAACTTTATCAGTGTAACTATTTGGTTATGGGTACTGGCATAGTTGTAGCTCTGTCTGAAGAAGACTTACTTATTTTTCTACTCATGTAAATATTAAATGGAAATGTTCCTACAAGTTTACGTATATCTACATTTTTAGAGTTTGGACTGATTGTTGTGGCACAGGCATGTGCTGGACAAAACACTTAGCAAAGGCAAGTCTGAATAATGTTCCAGACACAAGCTTGCTTTTTTAACAGTGAAAGAGATTCCAATTTCTTATGTTCAATCATGTGTTTAGAGCAAAGCCATCTACTTCAGAAACTGCTGAAGCAGGGCCCCCGTCGCTGTCCTCCTCAGGGCAAGGCACATACCCAGCTGTGTGCAAAAGGCTGCTTCTCCTGCTTGAGGCCCATGGACACAACCTAAGCTCGAGTTCATAAAACAAACACAACTCCCTGAGAAAACATGAGACGACTCTCTTTGTCAAGTATCTGTGTTTTGATCTGTCATGTGTCACTGGGCCGCCTGTATACTGTAAAAACTAACCTCAGTACACTTACACAAATATTTTTCATACAGCAGTTCTGTTTAAAAGATGGGTTTATACCCAGGAACGAAACCCTATTCGGGTAGGAGCTGCAGATAGGCTAAGCATTCGCAAAGGTCCCCGGAAGGTCTTCCAGGCCTGTGCTGATGTGTCACAAACTCATCACCAGTGCCAGCCACCGACCCCGTGGCCCGGAGGGGCCGCCCTGCCCCCGACACCAGGCCTCGTTCGTCGTGGCCGGACGTGGAATATCTCCCAAGCATCCATCCCTATTATCCACAGGCAGCGATTACTTGTGACTCAGAGGATTTGGGGCTGGCTTGTTTGTGCGGCCCCGCGCCAACTCCGGAGTTCCCGGCAACGCACATCTGCGGGAGAGCAAGCCCAGGGCAGCTGGGCCAAATCCCAGAATCCCGGCCGCAGTTTTAAGGACTTCCCAGGGTTGATTTCCGTCCGCCCCCACAAATAATAAACAAATAGATAAAAAAATTAACAACACACATAAAACCCAAACAAAATAAACAAAAAACCCCGGAGTGAATTCTAGAGCAGTCGAGCTCGAAGGAGGAGATGGGGCTGGGGGCAGAGAAGGGAAGCACGGGGACACCCGGGCCTGGCGGCGGTCCTGGGAGGCTCCAGGGTCCCCGCCGAGGCCGGCCGGAGAAAGGCCGCTTTGTTCCCCCTCCCCGCGGCCGCCTCCCGGCCCGCGAGACGAAGGCGGACGGGCGGCGTCACTGCCCGGTACCTACCGCAGCAGGAGACGACGAGGAGCAGGAGTTGCGCTGACCTCCAAGCCGGGGAGCCCTCTACGCTCCCCCAAGGGGCCATACCACCCGCCCGCGGGGAGGCGGCGCGGAGCCGGAGCTGCCACCGCCGTGTCCCCGACACGGAGCCGGAGCTGCCGCTGCCGCTGCCGCCGCCGCAGGAGGGGCCGGCGGCGCCTCGCCCCCTCGCCCGCCGGAGCCGCCGCCTCGGGAGCGCTAGCGGCCCGCACGCCTCGGCCGCCCGCCCGTCCGCCGAGCCATGAGCCGCCACCGCCGCCGGCCTCGGCCTGCCTCCCCGCGCGCCGCTTCCTCCTCCCGGCTGGGCTCCGCCGCGGCTGCGCACTGCCGCCACGAGCGCATGCAGCCGCTCCCGGCAGCCGCGGGCCGGGCGGGCGGGCGGGGCGGCGGCGGCCCCCAGACGGCGGGGGCGGGCTCGGGCTCGGCCGCCGCGCTGGGCGCAGCTCCGCCCCGCCACCGCCTCCGGCTCCTCCTTCGGCACATCCTTCTTCCCTCCCTCCCTGCCTCCTGCTCCGTCGCCGCGGCAGCTGCCGGGTGTTGGCCCGCCCCGCCCCGACGAGGAGGCCGCTGCCCCCCGCGGAGGCTGAGGCAGCACCCGGAGGAGGGCGGGTAAGTGTCCCGGCAGCCGAGCAGCCCGGATCCCCGGCCCACGCAGGATTACCCAGTGGGTGTTTGAGTGCCCTGGCTCTCTGCCCTGAGTACAACTGCCTGAGTAACTCCAAACCCGTCTGTAAAGCGCAGGGGTACTCTGGCAGCTGGCAGCTTCTCTGCTTCTGACCCCCAAATCTGCATTTCAACAGTGAGACCGAAAAATTACCGTGGGAGCGCAAAAAGCGCAACTGCTCTACAAGCAAAATTATGGACCCATAAAAATTCCTCTTTTTTATGGAAAAAAAGATGTATTGAGTCAGACCAGAGTTCTTGCTCCACAAATGGTCATTGCAATGGAGAGTGCTCTATGCTATTTCTTGTCATCCATCTCATTTTTTCATAGAATCATGAGATCATTTTGGTTGGAAAACACCCTTAAAATCATTGACTACAACTGTAATTATATTATTACAAGTCCACTACTAAACCGTGTCCCCACATGCCACATCTACATATCCTTTAAATACCTACAGGAGTGGAGAATCCACTACTTGCATATTATGATGCTTAACAACCCTTTCTGTGAAGAAACTTTTCCTAATATCCAATAACTTTTTCTGTCACAACTGGAGGTCACTTCCTTTCATTTATTTTTCTGTGATTTCTCCTACATTTGTTTTCAAATCTCCATCTGTTTGGGAAGGAAGAGAAATATAATGGGAGGATGTCTCATTTGAAAGGGAGAAGATGTTTATTTAAGGCTATTCATTGGGATGAAGATTCAGCATTAATAATTGTCATGAAAGAAGGAAGGTAGATCAGCCAAGCATGAATGCTTTCCCAGTCTGGGAAGCTATGGTCCAGAAACACCCTGAGATAGCATCATTGAGTTTAACAGAACTCAATGGATTGGTCTTCAGTACTTTTGTCCAGTCACAGTTTGAACCAATGGGTGTTCACCTCTCCAAAGCCATGAGGTTTATACACAAAATTAACATTTCCTGGAAGAAGAATGCACAGCTTATATGTTTATACAAATAAAAAAGCATTCACAGCAGCTTGGCCACCAATCTTTTAGGTTTCTTTCTATTCTCAAGTCTAATTTCTTCAGTGAAACTCAGGTGGCCTTTTATTCATGCACTCCATCCCATTCCTTTTTATATTTTGAATTATTAACAATGGAGCATTGAAGGAATGCTCAGGAAGTCTGGTCTGTAGCTACTGAAAGTGGCATTACTGCTTTTATGAACAGGCACCACACAAACCTAATGAACACACAGGGACTTCTAACCCTCCTACAGAAATTACAGCTGTAACTGAGAGATGTGATATGGTTATCTTTCCATATATTTTAGCTGCATAACAAAGAAGACAACACTAATTATTTTTAAAGATTAAATGCAATTCCAAACAACTCAAATATCTCTGTTGGCAAAAGTACTTCCAACCTACTGCACAAACAGGTGGCTACCCTTTACCATGTACCCAGCTTGATCGTTCATGACAGAGAGCAGAGCATCAACGCCTGGCATTGGGGGCTTAATTCCAACATCCTTCTTAAAGATGCAGAGTGAAGACTGATATGCAAAAGAGTCTTGCCTCAGTACTAAATGAGCTTGGCAAACTAAAGGTGAGATGCGAAAGTGATGATCTAAAGAAAAAAATTCCCACTGCAGTAGCAGTTTGCCTGCATATGAGATGAGCCAGATTTTGTAGGTCCAGGGAAGAGAGTGTGTTAGTAGTCCAGATAAAACACTCAGGATGTCAAGCAGCATCTACTCACATAACATCCTTAGCAGGTCCACCAGATCTACAAACTTCTTTCCCAGCTAAATTGCCTAAGTAAAAAGTCTTATTAATTTTTGGAATTTTTTTGCTACACCTTTTGGTTTTCACTGAGAGCTTTCTTAATCTCTTTGATGTTTTGGAAAAGTATCTTTACTCCTTTGCCTGAAAAGTATGTTGTAAATCACAGTCATAACTTTATGTACATGGAATTCTAATCATGACCGCATTTTTGTTTGGACTTTTTTTCTGTACTGTTATCTGTAGATGACTAATAGAAGTTTATTACTAGGAATAATTTAAAACTGGCACAGATGTTGACAGCATCTTTCTTTTGTATTTGAAGGCAGGTGAAGATAAAACATCCTCAAAGCACACATGCTTCACCTTGAACCAAGTCAAGATTGCTGTTACAGGCAGTTATTCTTCTGCCTGATGCTTTAGGTTGGCACATGAAGCTACTGAGGCAGCTTCAACAAGAATTATCAGGCACCCACTGACAATATCAGCAAATGATTTTTTTTCCTCCTGTACTTTTCCTAGCAATATTATTATGTTTTAATGAACAGTTGGTCATAGTCACTTCAGTTTCACTTCACTTCCTGCTAAATGCACTTCCTTTTTGCCATCTTTGCTCTTTCTTTTCCTCATCAGTTCTCCCAGTTCAGACTATGGTGTTAACAAATGCCACCCACAAATTTAACAGCAGTTTTATGGCCCACTGTAAAACTACTCCACATTTAATTCCTTTCTCTCTATTCCTACTCTGACTGTGTGCAAAATTGGAGAAAATCTTATAGTATCTCTTTAATGCCAAATCCTGGTTGGAACCTCTCAGCACCATTTTAATACACAGAATGAGGAAAATTTAAGACGTTGACTAGATCTTAGCTAAATAAAGTAATAGTATTCTTCCTTTACCAATCTCATTATTTTCTGTGCCATAACTTCCCTTCACATGAGCTGATAAGAAATATTGCTATAATCAGTGCCAGTATTTAACTTTTTGGTGAGTTCTCTACCACATCTGAATTTACTTGAACTGTTTTTTGCAGAAGTTTTAGCATAAGAGGGACAGCAGTGGAATTCTAAATATTAGTTTATTAAAAACCCTGTTATTTATAAACAGTAAAGCATAGCAAATAGGCGCCAGAGGAAGTGAATTTCTCTTCCACACATGGTTATTTTGCAGCACAACATATGAACACTAGGACAAAAGTTATTTGTGCCATCTATTCAGTCATTTATTTTTTCTAACTAACTGTTGTTTTCTCTACAGTTGTTTAAAGGGTGCTACTAAACTACATTTTTATACAATGTTAATTTTAATGCTAGACCATAGCTACCTCGAATCTAGAGTACCCTACATAACTACATTGCAAAATGATAAAAGACAGTAGACAATGTTGTCAGAAATGTCTGGATCAAGGCCATTGTGCTAAAAATATATAGCATACATCAGAATCTGCTTACAGTGTGCTGGTGTACATATTCATATTGCTCTTCCATACTGGAGGAAATATATCAAATGTGTTAAGTCGTCATTTAGTTTCTCTGGTATTTATTATTAGTATCATTGTGCAGTCTAGAGGTCAGTCAAGAGCAGGGCCCCATTTTGCTAAGGACTGTACAAACATAGGACATGCTGTCCATTTAGCAGTGAAAATAGTCCAAATATAGTTCAGCTAATGGCAAATGAAATGTTCCTGGAGACAGTGACAGTGTAGCTGCATCCTTGTATCTTGCACCCACCCAAACTAATTTTGTATTAAGCACTTATACTCCACTAGCTGCTTCTGGGATTCACGTTCGTTTCTTCAAACCACTGCAGAGCACTTGGAGTAAGTCACTGCTCTGTTTCTGGACTGAGGACCTATTTCTAGACAGTTTGTAAGCTCTTTGCCTAGAATCTAAACAAAGTAACTGTATCCCCCTTCAGGAGAAAGGGATTTGTCTACAAACAAGTTTTAAGAACTGTCTCCAAAATTTCTTACTTCAGTTAAAAGTACTTCATGTCTCTAACGCAATAGTAGTTGGGATTTTCTTCGCTCATCATCCAAATCTGGTCTGTCTCTCCTACATGTATCAGATATTATGCTTTAAATATTTTTACAACTGGTTTATGTTCAACTGACTCTGCACAATAAAACATGAGTTGTCGTCATAAGCTCTTTAGTTTCTCTGACAGTAATAGCACTTCTGTCATATGCTGCATGAATTGCAATTGCCTAATTTTGTAGTTTTAAACAGTTCTGGAAATGTTGCCGAGGCTTATTCATTTATTGAAGTACATCGCTGCTCCTGAAAGGACAATCAAACAGAAGTAACATCAAATTGGAATAAGCCACATGACAAAGTGTGACCTAATTCAGCCTGCAATTACACTGCATAACTTATTGCTTAGATAAGTACAACATGGTAACACCACCAGTATTAAAACTGCTTTTGTTCTTTCCTTGCTCTTAAGTAAAGTGGCTTACCTCTTACTGTGTCAGTGTGGACCTAGATGACAAGCAAGGATCAACAAATGTGGTGATATCTTCATTCTTCTGCCGGCTTCCTTAATAACAGCCCCAGAAGTGGTTTAAGAACCATTATATTAGCATTATTTTACTACAAAATTTCCCGTGCATTAGATAAACAGCAGCGGTTATCTCAAGTGGTTCAGTAGTATCAGAAGATAGGAGATAATCAGAGTCTATAGTTAAATTACATCTCAAAAGAAGATTTAGTCTTCCACTCCAGTTGTTAGAGACCTAAGGCTGCTCTTCACAGCCATTCTCTTACCTTTGGATTTATCTTCTCAGGATTAAGGAACCAGATCTGCTTGTTGATACCTGGGAGAAACTTCTGTCACTGAAATCTCTGTTTGATTTTTACACATTACTGTATAAAACATAATAAACCCATAAGGAAGGTCTGAGCTTAAAGTCTAGTAAAAACAATGTATTTATAGCTGAAGATATTTATATAAAGCTTTCAAATATCTTTTAACAATTATCCAGTCACAGAAGGAGCACAGAAGAGTAAACTATTATTTTAATTTTAGAGAAATCTCAGAGACCAAAGGGAAGAAAAAGGCAGAAGATCCCGAATATGCAAAGAAAAAAAAAAAAAAAAAAAGCAAACCAAAAAAAAAAAACACAAGACAAAAGACTTCATGATTGCAAAGAAAACAAAAAAATCTCGTCAATACTATCAGAACATTTCATGAGCAGTTTTAAAACTTAAGAGTCTAATTAGTTAGTGTGAAAAGAACTATTAAAAAGTCCACAGTTTCTTTTGGGTTTTTTTTTGTGGATTTTTTTATTTTCTAAATTAAATGTATTTTTTCTTACATGCAATTTTGGAAACAATTATCTTTTTAATCTCCATACTGACACTGGTAATATTCTTGATTTTTAATTGGTTTAAATTAGAACCTCCTTTATCTGGCCTGCACATGCACATTATGTCTCCACTGGTCATCAAAGCAGAAACAGCACAAAGTCTGAAGTAGTGAACTACTTCAAAAGTATAGCAGTTTAAAGTTTACTGAATTTATCAAAGTTTGAAGAAGCACAATAAGTTATAGTTTTATAGTGGTAATCATGTTCTGCATGTTGATAGATCTGGAAGAAAAGCCAACAAGCGAAATATGTTAATATTTTGCCCAAGTAGATATTTTTAATCTTGTTGAGTGCAGCTAGTATTTAGTCGTGGTTCCAGATCAGCTGTTTCTACTGTGCATCCGTAACCTCCAAGTGAAGACTTTGAGCCACAGGGAAGGATCCCAGAAACAGGAGTCCTCAGTGAAAGAAAGCTGTGGATCTGTTAGAATGGGTCCAGAGAATGGCCATGAAGATGATCCGAGGGCTGGAGCATCTCTCCTATGAAAACAAGCTAACTTATAAGGGGGCTTATAAGAAAGAGGGAAAGGGCCTTTTGCATAGGTGGATATTGATAGGACAAGGAAGAATTTATTTGAACTGGAAGAGGGCAGGTTTAGATTAAGTATTAGGAAGAAATTCTTTACTGTGAGGATAGTGAGACACTGGAACTGTTTGCCCAGAGAAGTTACAGTTGTCCCATCCCTGGAAATGTTCAAGGCCAGATTGGATGGTTCATTGAGCAAGCTGGTGGAAGGTGCCCTTGCCCATGGCAGAGGGCTTTGAACTTGATCTTTCAGGTCCCTTACAACCCAGCCCAATTCTATGATGATTCAGGGACTTAATCCAGTCTCCTTCCTTGGTGGATGCCAGAACTGATGTCTACAATTCTCCAGGACCAAGAAGGAAGTGGTTTGTTTTTCTTACATGATGGCAGTTGAAATTATGCTGTTTTAAAATTCTTATCAGATTTTGTTTGGCTTAGCCATGTCTAATGCCCTTTCATTGATGTGATTTGTGATTTGGAGAAAATCATGGGGTTTAAACTTTTAGAGGTGATGATGAACACTCTGTAGAATAACTGCTAACTTCAAAGGCAGGAACCTCTAGAGGAGCCAGATATTCAGGGTGGGATTACATTACTTCAGTCTTACTCATCCTTTCCATTGTTCCAATCAGTGGAAACTATCCTTTAAAGTCATAATTTGGTGCTTAAGGCATGAACTGGAGTTGGCAAGAGGAATTAGTCTTAAATCCAAAAGCAGTGGTATCTCTTAGGTTCATGAGAACTGCGAGTCAGATAATCTAGCTATAGTAAGACCGTAAGATAAGCAATAAGATAGTCAAGGTTAGATGAGAGGGTCTTCTAAGAGCTTCCCTCAAGCTGTTAAATATAGATGGAGCAACTGACAGCTACCGGTTTCAGCAAAAGCATTCCAAGGAGTACCACACTTTTCTTGCTAAATTTCCGAACATGACAGTTATTCTGTCGAAGGTCCAAATTTATAGCAGACTCATACACACCTGTGTGTGTGTGTTATTTCAAAAAATCCTAGGAGTCATTCTAGTTCTCACCTTCCCTTGCCCCAAATTACATGGTTATTAAAAAAGTTGTAAGGCTCTCAATAAGTCTTTGCATATGACTTGACTCATAAAACATCATTCAGTAAAGCTAAGACATAAACCATGTGCTAATATGTTAAGAGCACCAGGGACTTATAAAGGGACTTCTAAAGTCCAGATGTCCCCAAGATGAACACGAACTTTTTAGTTCTGACGTGTACAAAATATGCATGTAAATTCGAACTCAAAACAAAATTAATTCTGTAGTTTGTTTCCATTTACAAAGGTATTTTATAGACCATTCTAGTCTACTCTGACAAAATCACCTTTATTTGAGATCACACAAACTTTTCCTTATCTATAAAAGCAAAACTGTATTAAACCACTCATAAGACAGAGCAAGTGCAGTTCAAGACTTTGTGCATATTCCTGAAGATGTACCTTAGTATATTCAAGTAATATAAATTAAAATAAAATGTCCTAAATTTAATAGTTCAGTATTTTAATTGGACATTGTAGTAGTGTAATATCCTGTAGTGAAGAAAGATATATTACATTTTTGTTTTAGCATTTCCTTACCTTTTAACTAAAATACAAGGAAATGTGAAAGGAAAATTAAGATTATGATATTCACATTCTGTCACCTATTCTTCAGAGCATATCAACAGTATCAACAGTACATTTTGCATCTAGTCATTAGAGCTACAGGAGTAAATTAAAGCCTGAATGTATAAATCCCATTTGCATCTTTCAATGCATCTCCCATGAGTGAGAGATTCACAGCAGAAGAGATGTCCTCATATTCCCTGTTTCCCTGTAGCCACAGATATCAGTGGGTTACAATTAGAATGATCATTTGGAGAAGCATTTCAATGTAGCAAAAATACATATAAGGCTGGACTCAGTTGTTACACATTTTAGTTCTTCACTGTGCCAGGCAATTCAGCACTTCATTTTTCCCTTTTCAACTTTTCCCTTTAAAGCTTAAAGCTTTTAAGCTTTAGTCCTGCTATGTTATGTTGCTTATTTATTGACATGTTTTTTTGAATATATTTCTGTTAGGCTTGTTGAAGCCTTTGATACACTCCAAGTGAGCAGTACCACAATAACACTGAAATATTTTCATGGCAATACTCAGAGACTTTTGAGTTAGAGGTTGTATTACGAACTGCAGGAATTAGTATTGTTCTTCAAAGTGAATGAAACTCCACTAATATCAGATTTGCCTGAAATCACTCTTGGATCAAGCTTCAGATTTCTGTTTGTGAAAAGTTCAAGCATTTGATGAAGTTTCACTTGTCTGCAAACAGACATCTGGCTTTTTTCCCCCCACTGGAAAAAAAGTGATAGTGGCTAATAGACAAAGGCTTTTGTTTGTTTGTTACAGAACAGCTGCTCCTAATCTACCTTGGACTCACACTGGTATTGCAGTATCAAGGAGGATATAAGCAGACAAACAAGAGGAGGATGAGATCCTGAAGGGCAGATTTTCAACACCAGAAAACCCAGTAGTAGTGGATTTTGATGCAATATCATGTAGTTCGCTGCAGTCATTTATTACATTGTCCTTTAGCTCCAAATGTGCAGAATACTGTGCTACTGATCCTGCATAATTGCATTGAAGGAGATATCTGGGACTCCTGGAAATCCTGGCAGCAGGGATTGTTTTCATAAGAACTAGCATGTGAGGCTCTTAAAATTCAGAAAGATATTTTTTTATTTTTCACAGTTACTTGTTTATTCATGCCTGTCTAGGGCCCAAAGGTAAAGACATAGGCTGTGTCAGCACTAAACCCTCTATCACTGTCCCTGATGACTGGCCTGTGTCACAGAAAGCTAGCTAGCTGACACTGCTACCCCCATCTTTCATTTTACTCCCCTGTATGCCCTCCTCCACCTCCTTATTCATCACAGATCTAGAGCTGGAAGGATAAAAATTGAGGGGAAGCCAGTATTTCCTCACACTTTATCTGTGTGTCCAAAGACAGAATACACTCTGGCTACACTCTGTTAATATCAAAGTGCCCTGAACAGATACAGCTTTCTAGAGAAGCTGCTGTAAACACCAAGGAGAAGATAAAACTCTCTTGGATGCTTCCTTGGAAGACTTCAACTTCCTAGTCTGAATGTGGACATAAGTGCAAGAACAAATCCTAGCAATTTCTTCCTGTAGGAGGAGATAAAATCTGATGAAAAGAGGGACAGAGCTCTAAAACTTCATTCCAGCAACTTAAGGCATCAGGAAGCCTATCAAGATAACCTCCTATTCAGCAGCTGTTGGGCTGTTTGCAAGCAACATTATGTCTTTTCCTGACCAGGTCCAGTACAGACATGGTGCTTGTTGCTCTAAGGATTGAACTGTTCTTGACAAAGGAAAGGTCACTGAAAGTTCCACATATTGCTGAAATTTTCCGTAGGCTCTTAGTTACTCATTTCTTGCTCTTCTAACTAGTAGTGCAGAGAAGTGGAACTTTGATATTTCAGTTTGCTGACTCCTTCAGCTGCCCATTAAACAGACCTAGACTAAAGTATCACTTTCAGTACAGACAGTTCTGCATAGGATAATTCAACCTACCTGTAAGATCTACTTAGCTCTGTGACAACTTCTGACATTTAGGCTTTGCCAGAAAAGAAAAAAAGGAAGGCCAAGAGTAATAGAAGATTGGAGTGCTGCTGACAGGACATCCATGGAAGCTGGCACAAACTGGCACTAAATCAAGAGATAACTTCTTGCCTCTGTTCCAGTTATCCTCACTGACCTTGTAAAAACCAAGATTTTTCTGAATCTGAGTTTCCAAGGTAAAGAATGAGATAATACTCTTTTACCCACCAATTTCTTTAAACTGGGAGGACTTTGATGGTGGATGTCTCACTGCAAAAATGCACAGTGCCCATTGTTCAAGGATTCTTATTTTAAGCATACCACAGTGTGTTTAGGAAACTGAATTGAAAAACTCTCTTTGTAAGATACAACTATAATTCATGACATGTATATCTGTAAATCCAGCAGCCTCTTAGTATAACTCATTAGTAAAAAGCCTATTCATCTGCCTTCTTTTAAAAAAAACAAGGACAGTGCAAAAGCAAAAAACAGATCCATGGAGTAGAAATTCACAGAGAGTAGAGATGCAAAGGTAAAGCCTCTGATCCCTTTTACTGCAGCCATTAAGGTTTATTTCTTAGGAAATTCTTCTTATGTGTTGATGTGTACCAAACACCTGAAAATCTCTTGAGTTAAATTTATAGTTGCAAATTGCTTGCAAATTAGATTTCACTGGAATATCAAGCAGCCCTCCCCTCTTATTTTAATTCCTCAAAAAAATGCCCTAGCCCACATAAGGAATATACAAACATTTTTGATATATGTGTATATATACATGCATAATTCATATGTTGCATGAAAAAGTACTTTAAACTACAGTGCATTCATAAGTGAATAAATTTAAGCAATGGATGCACAAACAGCCTTTATTCTCTATTTGTACTTGCTCATTATGTAGGACTCTCCAAATATTAAAGGTGTATTTATTTTCCAACTGTTCTTCTTAGGTGGCTAACAGATAATATTCCCATCATCAAATGGTTTATTTTTTTAACCTGTTTGTTATTTTTTTAACCTGTTGTTAACCTAATTTGTTCAACAGACTGCTCAAAAGCTGCATGTCTGGCGTAGAAACCCCTTGACTAATAATTATAATTAAGTAGTGAAGATTATGTCACTATGTCTGGTGATTTGGCAGGTAAGGAAATACATGAAGAAACAGAATATATAAGGATGAGCCAGTCTAGAAGATATGCATCCTATGGTCTTCAGGGTATTCGCTAATAAAATTACTGTATGACTTGTAATTACATTTTGTAAGTTAAAGGAGAGGCAGAATTATATCTAAGGGATTGGAAATGAAAAGATAGACCAATTAATTTTTTTTAGCTATATATATAAAGGAATAGTAGTAATTACAATTTGCTAAACATACCTTGAACTATCACAAATTTAATTAAGATCACAAATAAGAACATCTGTAAGTATTTACACCAGTAAGGACTAATAACAATTCAAAGGATGCAGATGCAAAGGCATATGGCACCTTAATGTTTTAGGTCAGAATTTCTAGATTATTAGATACAACTATAAAATCTGTTGGGACTTGAGGAGTTACGGAAAGAGGAGAAATTCCGTAGTCAACAGCAATGTGAATTTGAGATCACAGATTCATGGAATATTCCGAGTTGGAAGGGACCCACAAGGATCAAGTCCAGCTCTTAAGTAAATGGCTTGCACGGGGATTGAACCTACAACCTTGCTGTTAGCACCATATTCTAACAAGCTGAGCCTAGTTAAATACAGAGAAAGCCTTCATTAAAAAAAAAAATAAAATAAAATATGTATTTTATTCTAAATTTGACAGAAATTGTCAAGAAAAATTTCCAGTTAGCTTGAAAAAGCATGGGTGGAATTCTACATGAATTTGAAGTCAACAACCTAAGACCCATGAACTCCTGCAGGCAGCAGACAATATTTTGTACTATTTTATTAAACATAAAGTTTTTACACTGCATTTATTGCTGTGGTCTCTGAGTATTTTGCAGGGCATTAAGGTGAGGACTGTCGTCTGTGTGCCACTCAGCTGCTCCCTTGGAGCAGAAGTGAAGGTGCTGGGTGGTGAGCTTTTCTCCAGAGGTGAAATGGACAGACCCTGCTGGTTACTCCAGTTTTCTCATAGTGCAGCGGATGTGGATGCAGGAGGTGAACTATATCTGGAATCAGGCACATATGCTCTGTGGCTACCACACAGATTTGGCCACTAAAAGGTGCTCTGTAATGATGCCAATGTAGAGAGGCTGCCAGGACGAAGGTCCAGGCCCATGTCCGTGCATCTCCTCACCAGCCTGGCTGTATGCTTCATATACCAAGGTCTGAGCAGTGCTAGCAATGAGGAGCTGCACGGGTTAGGGAATTTGCAATGTTATTTCACTTCCACAGCATTATACTGCCAGTCTTTCATCTGCTGAGTTGTCTGACCTATATTACATCCTGTCCGAAGTAGCTTAATTTCTAAGAATCTTCCTCTTTGTACATTTTTAATTCAAAAGAATAGCTTGTACTGATTATCGTGCAGGATCTCTGAGTTTTACCAGAGGTGGAATACTATTTACATTTATTTAGCTTGCTCAGCAAACAGTCTTTTAAGAGTAATTATTGACAAATTAAGGAAGTCAGGTTAACTGCTGCAGGGATACAAAGGGATCACACAGAGTGTCTTAATCAGAAAAATACTGCTTGAAACAAAACATCATCAAAGACTGGTAAATTGAAAAATGTAAAACATCTGTTAGATAACCCATTTACCATTTGCTCTACTGCCATAATTATTAAGAAAAAAAACCTGATCAAAACAACAAATTCAAAATGCTTCTGTAGCTGGTCACTGGTGGAACACAAAAGATAGAACTTCAGTAATCAGATGATACAAAATTATAGGAATAAAAAAACAAAATAAAATACCCATTTGTTAATTTAAGTAGAGCCTAATGATATCCAAATGACAATGTCTGAAATTACATCTTTCTAATTAATATTGAGTTTAAATAGTGTACTTAGAGATTATATTGCTAACTATAGGGAACACCTAAAGAACAGATCAGTCATCTGCTATTTTATTTGAAGACTACTGATAATACATCTGATGTAGCATTTCCTCAAATACTATTCTTCCTTGATCTGAAAATGAAGAAAACAGATGTGATTTTTTCCAGTCTAACAAACAACATTTTATAAAAGAATTCAAGGTTGAACAATCAACAAAATCCCATTACAAATACAAGAAAATTAAACACCATCACATTTTGTTTTTACAATTATGGAAACATACAGCTCGTGTCATGTCCTTCCTGCAGGAAAAAACAAGTTCAGCATTATGTAAAGAACAGTGTCCTTACCTGTGGGAAAGCTATGGAATGCCACACCATGAAAATTTTCAACGTAAAGGAGCTATTGAGCTTGTCTCCTTCTCTCTATTTATACGCCGTGTTTTAAAAGTCAGCATTTTTAAAACTGGCAGCTCCGGTTAAATCTTAGTTACTATATTAGAATAATAAATAACTTCAGTATCAAAACTATAACTCAGTCTTTTGACTACTACTAAATATTGATATTATAGTTGTGAAATAAGGTCTGGGTTTCTTTGGATAGCTCTTCAAATAACAAAAATTTCTATTCCTTATAAATGCACATAATGGCAACAGTCTCAGTATTTAAACAGTATCAAAGTAACACCACATTTAGGATTTTAACTTATATCCTTTAACTTTCTTCTAAAAAAAAGTAAAATGTTAGCTGCTACTGCTTAAAAGTAACATATATAGTTCCCATATACTGATGAGCAGAAGTATTTTTGCTTCCTTAGGAAATTTCACATTCACCCTTTATTTAAACTCTTTGATATTTTCTCTTAAATGATCCAATTGTGTTTTTTTAAAAATCTGAATCTATAATACTTTTGCATAAAATTAAATAATCCCCACTGGTATAGTTCAAATGCTAGGAAACTCAGAACTGTTAGGAGTGATGGTCCATATCAAAACTTCGTCTGTGACACTGGGACATGCACAATTCTTCCCAAACATGATATTCATATTCCTTTCTAAATTCACATGTGAAAAGGGTCTCCCTATTCATTTTGAAGGATGCCTTGTGTAATGTGAGCATGAACATATATGAAGAAATTCCATAAACACATCAACTGGAACATGCAGTATCATACTTAGAGTTTCTGGGGGTACTAGCCATAATATGCACAAAATTAAGCAAATATTCACAGGGCCAGATTGCAGGATGGCAGGGCCAGAGCGTGACTAAGCCTCATGGACCAGCAGATGGACTAACAGCAGATATGAGCATCTTTTATCCAAGGCCATAGAGAAGAAGGACAGGAGGGCAGAGCCACCACCCCAGAGACCCATGTCTGCAGTTGTGTGGGTAAGGAGAATTCTGGGCTCCCAAGGTGAAAGTCACTGGAAAGGATGGCTTGGAAACTGTGAAGAAGTGGACTGTATATTTGGTCTTAGTAAGTCCACAGAAGCAAGATACTGTGTGGATTCTTTTGTAAATACACTGAATTTCTCTAAAGAAAGACCTTATTGTAAAAATCAATTTCTCTTACCAGCAGACTAATTAAGTGCAGCTCTGAATACTGGCTAAACACTTGGGTCAAAAAGCAACAAGATAAAACTTTGAGCATAGTAGAAAAACTACTAAAAGAATCTTTTCAAACCTATTCTGGAGCATTACACAACTTATTTCTTCTTCAGCCTTATCCCCAATGCTCACTGTCACCATTCTCAGAGCTTCTTTCTTACTACCAGTATTGAATAAACACTAGAAATAGTCTGCCTTTCTACAGCAGATTTCTTTCATGCCTCTTCAGTTTCAAAGCAAAGTCCAAATATAGATGATGTGGGAATATCACCTCTACCAAATGGGAAATTGATGACAAATGAATAGGTGGAGGCATAAAAAGAATGCTTATCTCTTACTAAATTTTATTTATCTTTGCTTCAATGTGGAAGGTATATACCAGTCCTCACTGTTTTTAAAGGAAAGGTGTTCAAAAGCCTGTGTTGGCACAGAAGGGTGAAGAATCAGGAGAGATTCCAGCTAAGCGGTGGCTGAACTCATTATCAACTTGCTTCCTCCAGCTCACAAACCCCAAAATTCAAAAACCTCTGTATCTAATGTCATCATGCAAAAGCAAAAGACTTTCTTCTGCAACACCCCAGTACACAATTAGGCTGGGGAACTTAGAAGATGCTATGTACATTAATGTGAATATGCCTTTTTAATAAAGTCTTGAAGAAATATCATTCTTAAATAAGCCTGTGTGTCCTTGTGCTTTATGCCAAAATTAAGCAGACTATCATATAACAGTCAAAAGAGTGCAACAGCACAGATAGGTATTTAATAGGAACAAAAGGTCTCCCACATACAGATGTGAACACTAAGCAACTTCACCAAATGCAATGAAATTTAGTCACTTTATGTCTTTTAGTGTTTAAATCTATGGCTCTGCCTTCAATCTTGAAACAATTGTATAAAACTTCATTTGTAATGAGTGTTGTTCATTTGACTACATTAAAGTACATTTCATTAATGAAAGGCTTCCTCTTATTCAGAATCACATATTTTGAGTTTGGGGCCATAGATAAATAACCATATACACAAACTAAATGAAAGTAACATTTGCACCGTGAATGATTTTCTTTTTCCTCTCGCTGGAAACATTCTCTCCCTCCATGCTAGTAACCATAAATTTTTCTCTGTACTGCTCTGTTAACTTTAATAAGAAGTACAGCACAGTAGCCAGTGCTGACTTTCACTTACTGTAGCTGAATGTTAAGCAGCATTGCAAAATGTTAAGTTGCAAGATAACTGAATAGTTTTCTTAAGTCTTTGTATTGGGTTTCCATGGCAAGATTTTGCAAGTGGGAAGGCTAAAGGGTTGGCTTCTGTGAGAAGCTGTTAGAAGCTTCCTCTATGTCCAATGGAGCTGATGCCAAGCAGCTCCAAGATGGACCTGCAACTGTCCAAGGCCAAGCCCATCAGGGACACTGGCAGCACCTCTGGGGTGATGGATTAAGAAGGGGAAAAGACCTGTGCAGCTATGCTAAAGGAGACTGACTTCTAATGTAGAGTCTGTTCTCTCCTCTTTTCCAACATATTGGGAGGCAGAGGAGAGTGAAGATTTTTTTTCCTGAGAGACTTTATGGCTAGAAATATATGCTCAAAATGACAGGATGAAGAAATGAAAAATGCAACACAAAAAATATGACTATCAGCACTGAGTTTCTATGCCTGATTTTTGCTCATTCCTCTTAAACTGCCCATAATCAGAGAAGATGTGTTACAGCATGTCTGCAGGTTCTGTAGCACTCAGCTGCCACAGCCATGCAGCAGTCTCTGTCAGGGAGAGCATGCAAACCAGAGGATGGGGAGGAACACAGCATTTGGACCTGTTAAGATCTGAAAAAGTAACAGGACACACTAAGCATATGTTCTGGAAAACACGTACCTGATTTCCAGAGGGAATACTTAAAAATATTTCCAGAACATAATGGTCAGAGAAGGATAATAAGATTTTTGCCTTTGGGGTATAGGTATCTCAGAAAGCAAAGTAAAAAGCAGTGATCCCTGTGGATAGGTCTATTCCCCCAGGAGGGACAGATGCATCTTCTCTGTGATGTAAAAGACAGAGGTTTTTCTTTCGCTACTCTAAGCAGAGTTGCCATAGAGCAACTGTTTTGCTGAATTGAAAATATCTGCTCTTTGGGTTTGCATGGGAGTCAGCTCCTGGCAGAAGGAGAGGATGCTTTCCTCCTCTTGAGGCTTTGTACACATTGTGGGTTGTGTTAGATGTGGCGGGGCAAGTGATCTCTCTAGTGCATTTTGGTTTCTCTATTTTAAAACTGCAAAGAACAGATGAGTCCATCCTTGATTGGAAGTTTTGGCCAAATATTTCTTAAACTGTGTTTTCAGAATTGCAAAATACTTTGGGACTGTTCCAAAATCAAATCACTTCACTGCTTGTCTACTCTTTGAGCTAAGTGGCCAATAAAGTTGTGGCAATAGCTAGAGAAAAAGATAAAGGTGCTGACATTTATATACAGAGCGGAAAACATTCTTTATCAGTCTAATGGTATGCATTTGGTTCTGCTGTTTGTGCACAAAGAAACAAACAAACAAAAAAAGTGAATACATAATGATGGCTGTTCCTGATGTAGAGGTATGAGTGGTGAAGTACATGTCTGTAACAGTGGCTGGCCAGGCCTCATTACCCAGTGGACTTCTACCCAGGATGGCTCTCCAGAGCTGCTGACTGCATAGAAAAGGCATAAGCAGGTTATCAGGTTGCATAACCAGCATTTAATCCATTTGATATTGAGGAAAAGGTAAATATTGATGAGTTGGGAGCAGGTATCATGGCCTTCCAGTCACAGGTCTCATGGGACTTGCTGTCAGCTGTGGGAGCACTAGGTAGCATGGTCATGCAGACACCAAACCATCCAGTGAAGGCTGAAATTATATATTGATCATATTTCATGTTACATTTTAATCTGATTATTACATTTAAAATGCCTACTTTACATATCTTGGACTGTTAGATCACTGAAGCCAAACAATAACTTTTAAGCAACAACAGAATAATTTTAAGAATGCAATAAGAAACAAATGAAATTACAGCAGGGCTTCTGCTGTGACTGTAATTCAATTTCTCACTAAGTGTGATCAACTCTTCCTCTCTTGGTGAGGAGTGTGTTAGATAGGACCTGCCCTTTGCTCTGTGAACGTATGAAGGGATGGTGGGGCAAATTGCTTCTGGTGACAACTGCTTTGGCTCACCAAAAATCCTCAGATTCAGAAATCTTCTAATTACATAAATAGTGAATTGGAGCACTGGCAGTCCTTCTTCCAGTGTTAGAGAGGGTGTCAGTGTCACCACCTCTTGCTAATTCTCTGCAATTATACAGTAAATGTAGATGAAGGCAGCAAAACATTTCCTTTACCTCAAGCTATGAAATAATTGGAAGCACAACAATTTAAATCCCTTGGTGCTGGAGGGAGGGGTAAAGGCAGTGGAAGGGCTAAAGGTGGGCAAGAGGTAGATAAGAGATGGGCAGCCTGGCAGTCTCTTCTCAGTCTCAAAACTCATTCAGTTGTAAATCAGATGACCTTTGT
This sequence comes from Sitta carolinensis, assembly GCA_032173965.1. Classification (NCBI taxonomy): domain Eukaryota; kingdom Metazoa; phylum Chordata; class Aves; order Passeriformes; family Sittidae; genus Sitta; species Sitta carolinensis. The sequence continues at coordinate 134,091,484 of CM063284.1, forward strand.
GCTACTTTTCAATTTACTTTTCATGGAGAGATTCAGAAAACCCAGTAGCCTAAAGCAGAGCTTAGCAAGCCAGTCTGCAAGTCAAGGCTTGCTTATTATGACCTTTACTCATGAAGACTGTCTGCACTTTCTGAAATGGTTTTCTTTTACCAGTTTTCAGAGATGGAAATATTATGGTTCATGGCTTAAACATTGTTATGAAGAACGTTTTGCCCATGATTACAAAACTGTATAAAGAAGGTGTGATTATCTAAGCCCTCCCCGCCCTGAAGAGGCCTCCTAAGCGGAACTTTGGACTGCGAGTTAAGTCATCTAAGGCAACTTGAGATAAGATAGAGGTGTTCAATCACCTCAGGACTAGGGAAAAGCAAACAAGGCTGAGGGAGAAGAATTCATCTGCAAGAAAGCCAAACCCAGCAGCTGTCCCAAAAATAATCCCTGTCTGGGTTCCTTGGGATGGGGGAAACTGTAGCTTATAGACTCATCTGCTGAGGTCAGGTTTGTACAGCTCCCCTTCCCCCCACCCTGCCTTCCCCCACCCCAGCCAAGGCAGGAGGAGAAGAATTTTGTGTGTGTGACATAACCTCAGTTCAGAGACAGTGAACAGCCATCCTCCCTTACACAAACAGGCTCAGTTGTAACAGCCCCTGCCCCGGGAAGGCCATATCCATGGGACATTCATGTGAGGAGCAGCTGAAGGTGGTGTCATAACCCATCAAACACCTCCCAGAGTGCTCCCCAGACTTATTCCTGAGGCCTTTCACCAGAGCACTGCATGTGATTTAACAAAGTCTGACACAAGAGACTGTCAAAATTGCCTGCCCCTCCTGGGTGGTACCTGGGCATTCCATCAGGCTTGAATGTATATTAACCCATCATACTCTATGTTTTTTGGGGGCCCCTCACCACCAAGAAGACTGGATGGAGAGGCTCAACAGGACATTGTTGGGATCCACAGAGTGGTGATATTTTCTACTTAATCTATCTCTGTCACTCTCTTTCTGTTCTACCACCTCTTTTCTCTTTCTTTCTTTCTCTCTCTCTCTCTTTCATTTGCTTTTTAAAAAAATCCATACTATTGACTTTGGCATATGGTCTTGTTTGCACCTTGTTTCAGGCAGAGACATTTCTAATAATTTAAAGAACTGGATCATAACACCTACATAGTAGGTATTTTCCAACCAGTGAAGAAAATGCAAAACTTGTCACAAAAAGCGTAAGATTCATGAACAGCAATTGAAAGGACACAGTTTACCATAGGCTGCATCTTGATGCCTGAGCTTGGCAGGAAAATTTACTTCTGTTAAGTAGTGGCTTCTGGTCCATGAAACATTCTTTGATTATATCATTTTCTGGACTTAACTGAGAGTCAAGTTATAGAGGGCAGCATGGTATAAAATGTGACAGGTATTGTACATGTAAGCCTTCATTGTAAATGCCGTGAATGGGATGATGCAAAAAGATGTAAGGTAAACACAGAAATATTTAGAAAGGTTCTATAAGGGAAAACTCTGAGTGACAGGATGAAAAGGGAGGCTAGCTGCAGATGGCTGCAGAGCTGACTGCATTTAGTCTGAGCCAGAGGGAAGACAAGGCTCAAGGAGGTCAACCTGCAGCAAAGCTACCATAGTCAAGATGGGAGATTACAAGCTCCTGTAAATAAGCTATGATCTAAGAACTGCCTAATAGAATATGAAAGGTGAAGTGAGAGCTTGATTCCAATTCAGTTGGAAAACTTTAAAATTGCAGTAATAATTCCAGCATCCACTTCAAAACTGAAGTTCTATGGAGCAATACATTATTAATTTCCTTCCTTTTCCATACATCTTCTTTCCCCAGTGTGCTACCATGTCTGTGAGTTCGCTTTTGAAACACCCTTCTGTTTCAGCAATGATTCGTTTGTTTCCATCATCTTTCCTCCTCCCAGGCCCTTCTTGTCCTTTTGCTTTTTCCTAGCTCCCTGCCATTAATTCCTATCTATTTCCTCTCTTACCTTGCTTAGTCCCATGTCCCTCTTTACCAGCTCAGTCCTAGTAAATACTTGCAGATAAAAAACATATGTTAGATTCTTCGCTGACTGCTGTTTTTAAATGCAACTCCAGATTTCAGCATCCAGAAGCCTTTCATTGGCATCATGCTAAAATAATGACACAGGTAGGGAAAGGGAACTGGGCTTCCAATAATTAGAGTTGTTAAAATTACAGACTCAGTGTTATGACCTGTCCCTGAAGGTGAGGGTAACTGAAGTTCTTTTTAATACATTCCCTTGGGGTGGATTAGAGTGAAACAACAGTGAATGATCATGTTTAAATATATGTATGTGTGTAGGGTATATTTTGAAACAATTTGGTTGCAATAGAAAGGAGACATAGCCATTTTGGTTATTATTCTCTATAGTAATATAACAACATAGAAGAGTAAAGAGATAACTTAAGAAAATATATAAGGAAAAGAAAGAAAAAGAAAGGATAGGGGTAGATTGGAAAGAGAAGAATATCACCATCTGTGGATCCAGATCTAATTTCACCGGAAATGAGACTTGATCATTTCCATTTCGATGTCCACTGGTTGAAGTGGTCATCACAATCTTGATCCATCAGAGTAGGGGAGGGCCACAAAACACAAACTTCAATGGGTTAATATAAATTCAAGTTTATGTGCAAATGCCCAGGTACCTCCCCTGAGGGGGCAGTTTTACACTGATGTAACCCTATCAGTCTGTTGCAACACTGTGGATCATGCACAGTCCTCTGAGGTGGAAGGCCTCAGAAATGTGTCTAGGGGCACTTGGGGGGCCTTTGATGGTACATGACACCTTCTAAGACATGACAGCTGTTTCTCACACCAGCCAGCATAGTTGAGCCAGTTATGCCCATCACAAGGGATGAATACCTTCAGGTGTACATGGGAATGTCTTGGTACTTCCCTGGACGGGGGGAAGTTTTGCAACTGAGACAGTTGTGTAAGGGAGGAAATTGACCTGATAAAAAGCATTATCCCACCTAGCAGCATCTGTTTCTTATTTGTCCTCTCCCTTATGTGGCTCAAAACACAGCTCGTTGCTAAACAAAGGTTGTATTTTGTGGTCATCTGGTGATGAGTGCTCACCCCCTCTGTCTTATGCAGATCAGAGATTTCACCACCACACACCAAAACCTCTCCCCCACTTTTGCTGGGTGTGCAAATCTGGCCTACCAAAACACCTTGTTTTTTTTTGCAAATGGCCAATTGTTAGACTCATTAACCATTAACATTTCAGTCTCCCAGTCCTAAGGCTCAAAAGGAGTTGAAACTGTGCAGTTAGTTCTGCATCATACACTTACACATGCAGAGTTGCTTCCTCTCTCTGCTACACCCCCAGCATATGGGGTGAAAGTGCTGGAGGACACAGAGACATCTCTTCTAGAGAGACTGACTTCTTTCCACAATACTTCAAGATGTGGCATTGTAGTAGAATTTGGGGCTAAATCAGGATGTCCTTGACTGTGAGCAAGACTACCAAATGTCTGGGGTTTGCATAGACTTGACCTTTTTTCCAGTCCCCAAAATCTTTCTGGGTAAACAGCTGACACATGAAAGCCCTTTCATGACAAAGTCATCCATACTATACTTTGTTGTCCCAAAGTGATGTTGGGCTGATTCTTCTCTTAGTGCTCTTACACAAAAAAATGATCATATCCTCTGCATTTGGCAGCAGAGATCTTAATCCTGACCCTAAAGACTGTCTATCAAAATTTTCCCTCAGCCAAAAGACCAAGTGGTTAACAAAGAGGAAAACAATAACAATCCAGCTGTAAACAATGATTGGGTGTTCCAGTGCCCCAAGGATAACCACAGTCTAGTATTTGGATTATCCAACAGCATCAGTCAATGCTACAACTGATGGCTCTGGTGCAGGAACGACCCTCAAACTCCCCTAAAACTAAATGCAGATTGGTGGTCAAAGACTAGCCAGTCTGATCTAACATTTTCATGGATGGTCCAAGTGATAAAAGCATTAAAACCACTGTGCATGGTCTGCAGAGTCACAGAACTCCTATGAACATCAAGGAAGGAAGAGACAGCCACACTGAACAGAGTCTGCCTAAATGAGACAGACGCTGTCTTTTTCTGGCATAGAGGGTCACGCAGTGACAAGGGGTTGATCCATAGCTGGAGTCTAGTCATTGATGTGGAGGGAAATCTCTCATAAATCTAAAATACAGACAGCCAAATGCATTGGTTTATTTGTTTTGCTTTGGTGGGGAGTTTTTTTGTATGGTTAGTTTTTTTTAGTTATTGGCATAATATTTTTGTTTCCATTACAATCTAGTTTCTTGGAATTTTTTAGTACCATGAAAGTAAAACAACTTACACAGTAAGTACTGCAATAAATATAATTCCTACTTATTGTTGCCTCTGGAAAAAGGGGGATTTCTTCCTCTCCCTTTGGTATGAGCATTTCTGCCAATTGTTAAAATTTTTTTTAAAACATCTGTCTTTAGTATGCTTACCTGGACATGACACTCCAAAAAATGCTTAAATTAGGCACACTATTTTCAAACCCCGCTACTTAAAGCTTCTATTTACTAAAACTATTGTAGAAATAAAACTGTGGTCAGTGAAACTTCTGACTAGTCTGCCTGTTAGTGTCAGTCATGTTAAGCATCAGCTTTTGAGAAAATTAAGGCTCCAATAAAATAATCTATCATTAATTAAAAATGGTTGTTTTAATGACTTATTTTGATATCTGAAAGTTGAAAGCAATGTAAATGAGACATCTGCAGAACTAATATTCAGTACATCATGAACACCCAACTGCTGTCCATTAGTCTATTAATAATTATCACATGCATAGCTAGAATTAAAAATTTAGATTTGCTTCATGGTTTTGAGAAATTAATTTATAAAAGGCCTGCAACATAGAATCACTGTAAAAACCTTTTTTGCCCTGAGCTCAGAAAGACTTTTTTTATATCCTGAGAGCTTTTGTTGGTTAGCTGTTAGAGCATGTGGGAAGACAGGACCAAATGTACAATTTTGGAGAATACAGCTGCCATTAGTTAAGCACAGAACATGAATGAGAGTGTCTGTATTGCCGAAAATGTTCAGAGCCTTTAAAAAAAAAGCCTCCATTTTATATCAGTCAATTTAAATGCATTAGTTCTGAGAGTTTTTTAGTTATTTGTCATCACAAGAAGCCAAGATTTTTTTATGGAATATGGAATATAATAATAAATTTTCATATAGAAAAAGCATTGGATTATGTTAAATACTGTATGTGTGTGTATATATATTATACACACACACACACATACACATATTCCATATAAAAGCTATCTTCAGGATACCTAGAGACTGCAAAACCAGCCAAATTTAAATGTGTCAGCACAACCCCTTGCATATTCATTATATGCAGTTTTTTGGAACATATTTTTTCACACTACTGTCTATGGAATACTTTAAACCTGTTTTCACTAGAAAAACCTACCTGTTCTCTAAGAATCATAGCAGCATACCATCCTAAAATAAGCTTTTTGACAGCTCTACAGGCTGAGTGTGCTATTGCATTCTCAGTTCTTGGTTGCCTACTCTTTGCTGGGCACTGTTGCCATCCCCGTTTTACAGGTAGGAATATCAGGGGGATACTTCCCTTTTATTCTTGCTGTCAGCATGGCCAGGACATTCAGTCCACCCAGGTCTCTGGTTTCAGTTCACCCAGATGGCCCAGAAGTGGTGGCATCATTATTTTCATGTGGAAAGCCATGGATGGGGACAGGATTACAATGAGCAGCTGAGGTACAATAATATCTCCAGTCAGTACAGCCAGCTTGGACAACGAGGGGCTTCCACAGCCTCACTTACACTAGCAAAATAGTATTTTTGCTGACATGGGTGTTACCAGTTCCCAGAACAGAATTAAGGCATGTAGCACTTGTTCATCTGCTTTCTTATTATCTTTATTAACTTCACCTCTCAGTGGAGTCTTTGCCTGTAGAAACAAAAAAATGACAGTGAAATACCAAGAGATTTTAGATCTAAACTTGACATTACATTTTTGCCTTGAACAGCATCCAAAATTTTGAAACTGAGTACCATATGGATCACAGGTCTTCATGTAATAATCAGTCTTTCAAAAAAACAGTGATTAAGATGTGTATCACAGGTCTGCCTCGAAAATCCTTTTAAAAACCAGAAATCAGGTCCTGAGGAAAGCTAATGATTTACCTTTGGAGTAAGGTAAATCTGGTACTTGCATACCTGAAGTTCCAAGCTTCGATGTGGTGGTTTTTCAGTTCCCTCTCATTGATTCCCATGACCCCCTCTGTAAAATACAGCCTGCATAGGCCCATGGTGTAAGAAGCATCCCAGACACACTGAAGGTCTCACTTCTGAAGTTCTCTTAGAAAAATTCTTGGATCCTGGTTAATCTTAGGATCAAAAAATCACAACTTGGAGTAATTTTTTTGCTTCAGTGACTTGAGAGATTAGCCTTTGTAAGAGGAAGGCATACTACAAATCTTATAATATTTCTAATATTAGTGTTCTTTACAGTCAGTAAGTTCACCTTCTACCATTCTCAATCATTATATTCCCTCCTTCCTAAAGAATTATTGAAATTAGATAGTACGGTTCTGTAGTTTGATACCTAAATTGAGAAGGCAGACAATTTTTTATTTCAGATGTACATGAAATACTTGAAATAAATCTTTAGTTCTTTTCTCCTAACCTTGACTATAGGACAAAAACAATTATAGCAAGCTACTCATAAGTGACCCCTTATAATAATTTTCAGCTTGGCTAGTGTTGGTTGCTCATTTTGTATGTATATTTTCACTGTTTTAATAAACACCATACTCACTAGGAATGAAAGCTTTTCTTCAAATAAGACAAGAAGTCTCATTCAGCTTTTTTATAAATTCCCTGACCATTGCAAGAGGTCCTTTCCTCTTGGAAAGTAAATTAGGAGTTCCAGCTATCCTGACCCATCGTGCTGGCCTTTCAGTCATTTCTGTGAGAGACAGAGAAATTTGATCTCTGCAATGTATTAACTTTTTATTCCTTCTTTGAACTTGGCCAACAAAGTGGGTCAATTAACATAAATGGCAAAAGAGGCTGGACATCTGGGGAATGACACCAAATTCATTTTCCATAAACTTCGAAGTAACCAGATGGCAAATGATTCAAAGGCCTATTTTCAAGAACCAGCTGTATAGTCCCCTTACCAGTATGGTGTGAGAAGTCAGGAATTACAGTAAGAAATAGTAAGAAATTTTACCTACAATTTTGCCAATGACCTCACATTAAAAAAAAAGAAAAAAAGGTTAAGAATTGTCACACTACAGAAAATTTATAAGGGGCTTATCAGTAAATGAGGTATAGGCTATCTATCAAACAGTTAATTCTATAAAGACAGCACTTAACAAGGAACAGGGTATACATCTTACCTATGCAGGCTGTATATTCAAAACAGATTAATGTTAATTAAATGGTCCGTCAAGCTGGAGTGTGCAAAATCGATGAGCACTGACAGCAGTATAATAGAGATAAATCTAAGACACTGTCAATTATAGAGGAAAAGTTTAGACATTACACATAAGGTGTGGCATCCAAATTTTTACTGGGACCTCCTCACAGATTCAGTGTTTACTCTGGCTGGGTTTTAGGGTCAATTCACAGTATAGAGTGAGACCAACTTTCAATATTAGCAGCTTTTGGACTGAGATAAAAACAAGTAAGCTCTACCAATCTCACATATTTAGGCTGAATTCCCCTTCCTCCACAGACTGTAGATGAAGCACGACTTTTAGAAAGAGATCTAAATCTCATGCAAAAGCTTTCTGCTGAACTTTCACACTAAAGTCAAAGTGACATTTGACTAAGCAGCATCCATCACTTGATGATTCATTTCAGCTCTCTTTGCAGAATATGCAAATTTAATTAGCACAGCTTTTGTGGTTTAGAATCATTCCTAAAGAAGGTATTTTGGTCCTTCTGGAACATCCCCTCCTTGGTCTTTGTATTAGAAATACACTAAAATGACTTCCAGTTCTGAAACAAAGCAAAGGTTTAAATCAAAATGTCAAGAATATTAACTGCATACTTCATGAAATGCAAGAATTTTACTTGTTTCTATATAATACCAGACTGACCTAGATGAATTATCTAACAATCTCATCTCTTTTTCCTCAGAAGACCTTCTTGATAGCAGGTTGTCAAAACAAAAAGGGAACAAAGTACAGTTGATAAGCCTCTTTCTATCCAACATCTTTCTGTAGCAACCCTGTGCCAAGCATAGCACTGTGGCATAAAGAGGGACCAGAGCATCCCTTGATCATATACTGAAATAGCTACATGACAGAATAGAGAGAAATGCATTAGCTGTACTTAACTTGTAGTTTTAGTTTCTTTTCTTCCCTTGACACTTTCCAGACAGGAATAATTTTGGAGAACTGCAGGAACATAAACATCTCACTGAAAAACTTTTCTCTGTCTGCTCCTTAATTCAGGTTCAGAAACTTTCCACTCTGAGTGAATGAATGAGTACCATGGGAGCATCACATGGATATTTTCTCTTCAAACATCACAAATACTAAAATGAACTGTGCCTGGTTTCTACAACTTGTAAGTCACTACTCTTGTACTTCTCTAGAACGGTGCAAGCTCTCCTGAAACTTCTAAGGCCAGCTCATTTGTGTATCATTCCTCTGCTGTTAATTACCTAGTGCTTAAAAAAGCATGAGCTCATCCAACATCTTTTCCTGAGGGCATGCATGATATTTTCTTCCTCTAAACAATCATCTGTTTTCACAGAGTGCAATTATCTCTGAGGGCTGATTTCTGCAAGGACAATGAGCTTAAAAGTGACTAAGAAGGGTACCCACATCTGTATATGCTTGCAGAAAGGCAGCATAATTTCATTTCCATAATAAGCCATAAACAAAAGTGCTTTTTAGATATTAGTCCATCTATGGAATTTCCCATAGTCAAAATTAATGAAAAACATTAGCCAGTTATTTTCAATTGACCACTCTGGTCAAATAAAATACAAAAAAAAAAAATCACAACTAAATAATATAATAGCTTAGTATAGGAATCAAAGGAGGATCTATGCCATGCAAAGGAATAGGAAACAAGTGGTAGCACATCCTAAACAAAAGGCTAAGAAAAGAGCATTTTGAGTCATTCAGCCTTATCAACTCCCATCCTGCTTTACTCTGTGCTATGCAGCCTCACCTCAAGTCCTGTATGCAGTTTTGGGTGCCACAATTTAAGAAGGATATAAAACTCTTAGAGAGCACCCAAAGGAGCACCATGAGGATGGTCAAGGGCCTTGGGGGGAAGCTGTATCAGGAGCATCTGAAGTCACTTGGTCTGTTCAGCCTGGAGGAGACTGAGGAGAGACCTCACAGTGGTCTACAGCTTACTCACGAGGTGAAGCGGAGGGGTTCTTTCTCTTTGGTGACTAGCAATACAACCCCAGGGAATGGCATGAAGTTGTGTCAGGGGAGATTAGATATTAGGAAATTATTCTTCACCCAGAGGACAGTTGGACACTGGAACAGGGTCCCCAGGGGAGCGATCATGGCCTTGAGCCTGACAGAATTCAAGAAGCATTTGGAAAATACACTCAGTGATGGGATTCTTAGGGATGGTGCTGTGCAGGGCCAGGAGCTGGTCTTCAATGATGCTTGTAGGTACCTTCTGACTCAGTTTATTCTATGATTCTATGAGTGACACTATACATGTGAAAAGCAGTTTCCTGACATTCGCATAAAAACCCGATATACTTTATGTACCCAACATTTCATTGTGCCACCTTCTTTTGGGAACTCCTCTTCCTTTTATTTGTCTTTGACAGCATCTTTTCTTCATTTTAGGGATCGATTGATACACTCACAAATGTTCTCTAAGCTCAAATATTTTGATGTTACTTTTGTTCCAGGAACAGATTGAATACAAAAACATTCTGAGAAATTGCTTGAAATGTTTTGGAAAAAAACCCAGAAAATATTCTTTTTCTTCAAATCGAAAAGAATAATTTCAGCATTTTCATATCAGCATATTTAATTTTCTTGCATTAGAACCAACTGAAGAAATGTTGATTGAAGACCACATGAACATCCAGCAGTCTGTGAGGTTGAAGTGCCTCGTAGGACCTGTCATTCTAGAGCCCTCCCTCCCACCTAAGACTTAGGCAGCCTTTTCTGCAGTGCAAGATTGCTGTGACAGTATGCCAAAATGCATCATGAGAGAGATGTATAGGCAAACAGAAGTTCAGACCATGGAGTAAGGGAGGGCCACAAAACATTTTCATAAATCCTTGAAACTATCCATAATACAGAAAGGTTGAACTGATTTCAGAGAGAGTTTTAGTGCAGTTCAAAAGATTTTAATTTGGATCAAATATATTCAAGAGGAGGTCCTTTCTTTAGTTTTCTCCTTGAAATAAAAATATCAATAATTTAAAAAATACTGTATTAAAGAAATTTTAATCATAGCTTCATGATTTTGAGTAGAAATTTTTGAACGGGAAACAGCTTTGAGTGAGTCCAAAGGAGAGCCACAAAGATAGTCAGAGGGTTGGAGGAGCTCTCCTATAAAGACAGGCTCAGGGAGTTGGAGTTTTTCAGCCAGAGGAAGAGCTGGGTTGCCCTTAGAGCAGCCTCCCAGTGCCCAGAGGACACTACATGGGAGCTGGAGAGGGAATTTTTGTAAGGGCACATGATTTATCGCTGTTTGACCCATATGAAAGTAAATATAATGTAAATTTCTATAGGAAATTAGCTATAATTACCAGCCAAAATGTTGGCAACCTAAGACCATTCTGGGGTGATTTGCAAAGAAAAATGACCCCACACAAAACTCTTAGTTTTCTTTGGCGGCAGTTTTTTTTCTCAGAAATGTTGACTGTCATCTGGTAGGGTTTAACTTTCTAATCTCTTTCTGAACCAGTTTGAAAGTGTTAATAATGTCCCATAATTTTAAGAAATCATTCTTCTTTCGAAAAGGTAAGAAGATTCAGGTGTCAGCCTTTAGGGACCTTTGAAAACATTATTATATTCAGGAAAACTATCCATAATCTTGCACAGAGAGAAAAAGTCTTATAAGGGATTAGAAAATACCAGTGTTCTTTGTCAGTAAGTATATAATTCATTCAATTTAGTTACTGCTAATCTTTTTTCTTTACCTTTTTAGAACTGACCTGATGTGTCGAATTTACATACATTTCAATAGAAATAAATTCTCTAGCCATACAGAAAAGATTAGCTATATATAGCATGGTCCTTAAGAGTTCCAAACTCCTTTTTAATCCTACAAAGCAATAGTTTATAAGTGTGCTAAGTGATCTTTTTATATATTTGCTAATAAGAACATTAGCACTCTTCCCATTAATAGTATCAATTAATCTCACATATTAGTGTTAATGCATCATTAGATCAACAGCATTGATTTCAGAAAGCTTTTATTATGTCTATACGTTTTGGAAAGATGAGATTATAATAAATTTTTGCTTATATGTGTCCCTTTGCATATGCTTATCATTATTGAGCTTTGTAAATGACCCATTCCTCAGTCACACCAGGAGAATTATGGTAAACCAATTGATAACACCAAAGGAAGTGTAATCTGTTAGTCTCTGTAGAAAGCACTGTACAAAATACCTGCCTAAAAATTAAAAGGAAAACAATAAATAAAAAAAGAACAACCCATAACTAGAAAAGAGATTGGCTGGATTGCTGTGTGATTAAAAACTTAGGTTTAAAGTTGGAAAACCTAGAGACAATTCTTGTATTTACTAATGCGATTCATGTTTCTATTCGTAACTTTGCATTTGTCAGATGAAATGAAAGAACTTTTCTACTTAAGCAGCTAATGTGTTGGAAATTCTCCACGTTTCTTTTTTGTTCCAACACAACAGCATCCCAGTGCAACTGGAGACTAGGCACCATAGTGGCATATATTAAGACCCCTACAGAAATATTTATACATTTATTTATAATATTTAAGATTTTAGAGCAGGTAGAGGGTAAGGGGACTCCATAGCAAAATGAAAATTACCTAGCTAAACAACCATAAGAGACAACATTTAAGGTCACAGGATGAGATATAAGAAAGTTCTGGAATCAGTGTGCAGGTACCATTTTTAAGGTAGTCATCCTGACTGTTTGGTTTTTCATTTTGGACTGAATGTTCACCTTCTAGTCACACAGAGAGGAAAGGATCAGCTGTGTAGAGGAAGTTCAAGAACAGGAAATTACTTCAAATCTCATCAGGCAGCAAGAAACTTTTTCTGTTTGTTTGTTTGTTTGTTTTTTTCCCATATATATGCTTTTTTTCCTTGGGTGGATTTCAGAAGGGAGGAATAAGGATGAAACATCCCATGACTACTGTCCTTGTGAGAATGGGCGATGTACGTCATTTACCAATTCTGTGGGAATTCATCAAGCCCCTCCTCTACCAGTTGAAAATCATTGTGCACATTCTATTTTTAGTTCACACAGTATTTGTTTGTGTGTCTTTTTTCCTGTCTCTTCTGCTTCCCACCAGACTGAGCTCAAGCACTGTGGGAAATTCAACATCTGTTTGATACATATTAGTTTTGGTTTTGTATTTTAAGTAGCAATAAAATCTTCCACATTAAAAGACTAGAGTGATCCATGACCATAATCTTTTTTTTCTGATGAACAAGGTTATAGAATATCCTTGAATAAACAACCACTTAAAACCATGTAGATCTATCAAAGTGGTTCAGATTTATTAAAAAACAATAAAGGTAGTAGACCACCTGCAGCATTCATTGGTTAATTGTTTGTCCTCAGCATTCAAGCAGTAACAAAGAAATAATGAAGGAAAGTAAGTCTCTGGGCATCAATTTCTAGACTGGATTTTGTCAAGCATGTACTGCTGGGTACCAGTCATATCTTCATCTGCAACACTGAAACCCAGACATTTATCAGTTCTCCATCACAGGCTATAGCTGGGAAACAAGTCAGCCCTTAGCTTTTTCTGTCACATCAAAGTGAATGGCACACAGAAATCTCAGTCAACAATGTACTAAAGGATGGTTTCCAAACTCTTCCCTAAGCCCTCATTTAGTGTGGGAAGGACACAACCCTGAGACAGTTGCATGCTATTTGCTCTGTGTCCTTGTACATCTGGTTCTCCCAGCTGCTGTCTGCCTTCTTCAACCCTACAATCAAAATTGAGACCAACTCTTTCAAGTTCTCTTCAACTGCATGCACAGGACCTGCAGCTACTCTCCAAAATTTCCTATTGCTATTACCTTTCTCCTGCTTTGCTCTGAAAGAGTCCTGGCAGCCAAAGTCCTCCCCAGGGAAAGAGCATCTTCTGCATCAGCCTCCCTCAGGACTGCCATAGTACTTCATTAAAGATGAACTGCATCCCCCTTTCTAGTATACACGGAACACTGAACTACAGCACACATAAAAGCACGTGGAAGAAGCTGTGCTATTGGAATTACCAATATTGCTGTCGGGACGTGCCTTGGCTTGTCTGGGGCTCTGTTGCTGAACCAAACAGTGGCAGCTGTGGTGTTTCACCACAGAGACAGTTTTGGCTAGCTGGTGATACAGCTGGGACCGCAGAGACAAGTCCGGGCAAGCCCGGGCTCCGGTGGCGGTGGGATGGAGCTTCCTCCCGTGGAGGGTTCGCTCCTCTGGTTTTCCTCTGCAGGAGAAGCTTTAAGGCGATAGTGAAGGAAAGGAGTCAGTTGTGATGGAGGGTTTTAATCCAGAGCTTTTATTCTGGCCCACAGGGCTCTGCATCTAGCAACAGCTCCAACAGAACTCCCGAACCGCGTGGTTGCTCATCCTTTTACCCGGGGGAGAGCGGGAGGGAAGGGGTCAGAAGCCACCAACCAGGTACAGGCGAGGAGGTCTTGGGGGACAAAGGACACCTGGATGGCCCAATGCCCCCCCAGGGGTAGAGGGCATCCTTTGCATCTGCCAATCACTCGACACCCTTCTGGAATTCCAGGAGTGACAGAGAGTGCTCGGCAGGGTTGGGGAAAGGAGGGATGATTGACACACCTGGGAGGGAATCTTCAGGGTAGGAACCTGGGGTCTGGGGTAAACCATGACATCACACTGCAACACTGTGCGGTGAAGTTTTACACAATTACACCCCTCAGGGCTTGTTCTGCCTTATTTATAGCTTTCTGCACCCTCTTATTCTATCCCTTTCCAGGTAACAAATCCCAGATATGCTTGGATAAGCACTTCAAAACCGTATATTCAGAGACCAGTTACAATAGACAGCTCATATTTAGAGTTGCCATGGAAAACAACTCTACTCTGTGCCATGCTCTGTCATCTTAAAACTGGTTTAGGCATGACGGGCTGAACAACCAAGGTAATTACATTTAAAATACATCTATCTGGAGTCAAGCAGTTATTCTTTCCTAGACTGCAAAGCCATAAAGATGAGATGCAGCACTGATGGTAGTAAACTCAGTGATAATTTTAAGGCTAAATGTTCTTCCCCCTTTTCCATTTACATGTTTCTTCTCCAGGTGGGCCTTAAAAGCTTGGTATAGTTTGCTAAGTAATTACTGGCTTAAGACACCCAGTTACAAACAACGATAATAAAACTCCCAGATCCCTCAAAGGTATTTCAATACTCATCCTCTTACCAAGGAGTCATCAATGATCCAATGTGCTGGGCTATCCCTTTCCTGCCCTGACTTGGTGACACAACTCTGCTAGGAGCAGCTGCCTGTGCTGAGTGAAGCCTTGCTGCCCCTAAGACTGGGAGGAATTTGTCGTTAGCTTCCAAAGTGAGGCACCAAAATCCTTTCTATGGAAGTCTCAAAAGGATCAAAGGGAGGCATGGCTCAATCAGGTTTCTATTTCTGACATCCACCTGAATCTTGCAAGAAAGTGGATTATCCTCATGCAGATGTTTAAGCATTCCAGTGATTTAGGGGTTTTTTTGCATATATTTCAGCATGAAAGTATGAAACATATATACAACTCTTACAAATTTAGTTGTGCAAACGTTTTCCAAAGCTGCATGATAAAATTATGTTACATTAGCTGCCTTCTGGGGCCAAGCCATATATCTATTTTAAGAGAATTTGAAAATTTAAAATTAGTGGTGAAGGATTGCATATATCCTCTAGAGCATAAGGTATTGAGGATTAATATATTTACTTACCCACTTTATCTTGGAGAAATAATTAGTAAGCAAACTAATTTCTGACATGGCTCGGAACAAGTATGGAGCTTTAAGTGTGCCTACCTCTGGCTCCATATCTCAAATTTGAAGTTTATATCAAGCCTACCTCTATTAATAACAGGTCAGAATCATGCAGTCATTTACAAATTAGGAGTTAAGTACATTCTTTCCCCACTAGCCTTAACAGCTGAGTGAAAAGGTGATTATATATCAAGTCTAACAATATTTATAAAAGGGTGAACTGAACAAACATGTCATATGAGCTAAAATGAATAGTTATAATGATCTAATCATCTGTTGGTTAGTTCTTATTTTCAGATCAAGTAGTGTGTTAACTTTTCTACCTGTTACATTATTTAATTTATAACCTACCTGTTCATAATCATCAAAAGACATGGTATGTACATATATTTTGGTTTTAACACCACTTGTTTTCAGCTGTAAAGATCATAATTTTCAGCATTTTTTATTATCTGCAATATTTGATAAGATCTGAATATAATGCAGTGTAGTAATCCCTTAAGTGCTGTTTTTCAGGCCAAAGAAGCCACGCAGAAAATTTTCTGAGGTCCTCAACAGAAAAGGTTTTGTGAACAAGGAGGATAATGAACTGTGGAGTTGTAGTATAGAGAGACAGGTTAAGGCTCCCCAGGGGTGTTACCAAAATTGAATTTTGCTTCTCCAAGGATGGAGACTCAGGGCTATGACTATGAGAATGGGCAGAAGCACCATGGGAATCTTGTGAAGGTACAGAGTTTGCTGGGTTTGCTGCTGCCAGAGAGAAGGACTGGGCACTCCCATGGGACTGGGCTGCCCACATGTGCCCTCATCCTCACATTGCAGCTCTACTTCCAATAGTGACCTTTCCAGTTTTGCCACAGGCAATGTAAACAGGAGGGGCACAGCCTTCCACAGTCTCATCCAAAGCAAACACCAACTCTGTGAGTTCCTGCTCACAGCTGGTGATAATCTTTAATTATCAAGGTGTCCCCATGGCAGACAAGATCCAGTGCCTAAGAGAATGGTATCTCCTTTTCAATGGATAAATAAATATTTTTGGAATCATCATACATGAGCATAGTGAAAAAAATAGGATCATAAATATGCAATGTAGAATCATCCTCCAAAGGATCATCCTTTGTTGCTTACCAAAGAAGAAATTTGTTTCAAGTAATAAAGAGAGATATTCAATTACTACAAATTGCTACATGGTACAGACATTCAAAATTAATTTGAAATTCACAGATCTGTGATAGTTTTCATTTTCAAACAGATCACATAGTAGAGTACAGTGGCTGTAGTTATTATGTTTGTAGTGTACACAAGTGTCTAGAGCACGTGGGAGCCACATTACACGAGTCAACAGGCAGCACCCATCTGGCGACAAGGCACCATTCATACAGACAGTGTGTAAATACTGGACGAGACCAACAAAAATCAGGGCAACATGGGGACGGGACAAGGAGGATGATGAAGTTATGTAACAGCAAGAACATGGTTTAGTACCAACTACTCAGGCACATATGCTACACAAAAAGAAGTCACTGGTAGCAGCAAGCACAGTATGAATGTTACAGCTAGGAAAATAAATATATTTTAGCTGATTTTAGGTTCTTTTCAATTTCCACATTTATTGTCCAATTCAATTTCCTTGAATTTGCTCACTCATAGCTATATTTGCTTTCTAAAATAGCTTCATGAGAATGCCTGGTTCTCTGTTTTCAAATGGCCTATAGAACCAATCACGAACAATTTCAGAAGGGGAGTTACGCAAAGTTTGTTAACTGAGGTATTTGGGCAGCTAACCTGCTAAATTAAAAATATTATGAATTAGTCCTGCTTAGTCAGCTATCGTTAATGATACTCAGATTCCTTTCCCCTTTATAAGTTTCAGCTGACCAGATATGAGAAGCAATCTGATTTGTCAGGACTTCATGAAACCCTATTAACAAGAGTGAGGAACAAATAGCCAAAGCAGATGAAGAAGCCTTGGGCTGAAAACATGTCCAAAATTTCTAATACCGAAATACGTTTTATTAATAGTTTGCAAACAGAAACAACTGCAGTCTGAAAAAAATTTTAGGATGAATGGCTTGAAGGCATTTATTTACCACATCAGCAGGAAAATTTCTAACATTTTAAATAAAATATTTATGTTTTTGAAATAGGAAAACATTCACACTATATAATTGTCTTCTCCTTACATTGATTGGAAACATCTCAATCTTTGCAACAGAAATAGTTATTAATTAACAACACTAATTTTCTAGACTTGTTCAGACTACACTGTTGATTAAACATCCTCAGGACCCAGTAAGAATAAAACATGAGTGTGTTATGACTTGTCAGTAGCATAAACATCACTTTCAGTTACCAGGAAAGTCTGTGAGCTACATAAATACTTACCACATTCCTACAAAATACAAAACACATGGTGAACTGCCTCCACTTGAAAAAAAAAATAAAGACAGCAGAATTGCATGTAAGAAGTCATGCTTTTTCACTTCTTAAATTATAACTTGTTAAAAAACAAGAGGAAATCCAGAGATATTGCAAAGTGGTCAACATACATTTGTGCATAGACCTTTCTGCCCATGCATTTATGTAAATACAATCAGCATTTGATTTCCATGGGTGCCTTTTTTTCCCTACACTGTTCGAGTTAATTTCTGCATTACTTCCTTAGAAAAATAACCAATAGGAAGGGAAACAAATAACAGAGGAGACAAAGAGTGTCTAATTAAATAAGGTATCTGCCTCCTTCCTGGTTCTCCATTACATCACACTCCCAGAAAATATTTTCAGAAAATCCATTTTTTCCAGATATTGCCTTCTCTCCAGCTAATACACACAGAGCTTATCCTGCTTTCAAAACACTTTAGTCTTAATATTTTAACCAGTTCACACTGGAACATTTGTCTGGATCCTTTCACCTACGTTAGATATGGCAGATATCCAAGCACAAATCCTTACAGCAGTGTGAAGGGTATTTTTGCTGGGATGGGAGACCTATTCTTTTTTTGTGCTCACCATTTCTTAATCCAAGACTGTGACTTCTTTTTTTTGGATGCTGGTTCTGCACTTGTGTGCATGAAGACAAACCTGTAAGAGATCGTTTATACTACCTACAAACTCAGGTGCACTGGACCATGGAATGTTCCTCTGAGCCATTTCATCTGCACTGCCCTTAGAAATAGAGCTTTGTCTCCTTCTTGTTTGCCTCATTCTCTTTACCACCAAAAAAAAAAAAAATGGTAATGTGTTGGTCTTTAGTACAGCTCACATCAAGGTCTTGGACTCCATTGTGTTAGAAACGACATAAACAAGGATAAAAAAAATATCCTTGCTCTAGAAAGCTTGCTGTTTTGAGAATTAGATATGCTAAGCTGCGGCACTAATGGACTAGATCAATATGGCATTTGCTGTATTTTCTTTTGCTTTGGTCCTTCTGGTAAATAAGGTAAATAAGGCATAGACTCACTTCACTAGCTGCCAAGCTGTAATCAGGGAGCAGGGAGCAGAGAGTCACAGCTGAGGTAAATCTTTGAAGGCTGTGTGAAAGTCTGTGGAGACCATAGGAAATACAGAAGTATATTTGCAGGAATTGCATGCAATTACTGTAAATTACTCTTTAGATAATAAAGCTTCTCACATAGCTTAAAGACCAGATGATGAATATTTATAAAGATCCATTCAAACCTACAGGTCCCCTAAGCATGTAGCATTAGGACATGGTAATGGAAGGAGAGGATGTCTGTCCATTTGTGTAAGTGTTTGCAACTCCAATACCCAGGAAATCGGGTTTCCATTTGCATCAGGACTGATTAAGGACATTTCAAGCTGCTCTCTATGGAACTGCAGGTTGCCCACCCCCACATCCTGACAGGGTCAGTGGCAAAATTAAATTAAATGACAGCTTTTCTGGCTCCTCCCCTCCCCTCCCTGGCATTTGCCTTCCAGAAACCATTCACTCAGGAACACTTGCTCCTTGCTGTGCAGCACTTCTGCTACTGAAGACATAAATCAGAGGCAGCTATTACACTCAGATCTCATGCTCTAGGGCTCCGTCAGCCCAGCCAGGACAGCAGACCAGACAGCCCCCAGGACACCCCACCCGGCTGGATGCCAGGCTCTGTCTTCCCATCCTGCTGGATCATCTGCTCCTCCAGTCTCTGCCTCCCACCTTTTATTGCTACCAAATGCAGACAACTTCTCATCTGCTAATTCCTTGGAGCAACAGTTATTTCCGTGGAGGGGTTTCTTTTTTGCTATTTTGTGGTAGGTCACAGAGCATGACTATAGGAGGGCAGGAAATAGGACATAACCAATCCCCACATCCAGGCAAGACAAGAAAATGTCTTAGG
The DNA here is from genome assembly GCA_032173965.1 of Sitta carolinensis. Lineage (NCBI taxonomy): Eukaryota > Metazoa > Chordata > Aves > Passeriformes > Sittidae > Sitta > Sitta carolinensis. The sequence goes on from CM063284.1 coordinate 134,111,028, forward strand.
ACCATCCAAAGGAGAAAAGAATTAAGTTGGACACGCTGCTTTTGCTGTGTGCCTCACCAATGCTTTCCTAGGAAGTGAGAGAGACCTACTTGACTGGCAGCCAGAAGTGTGAGTTAATTCTACATATCTCAACAAAAATCCTTGGAAAATCTTAGTAAAGCAAGGAAACACTGGCCCTTTTTAAAGGTTCATATGTAAAGACTGCCTGGCACAGGCTGTGTGGTGCCCCCACAGTAACTTCCTGCTGACACCCACTGTGCACACACTGAATACAGATGTGCCTGGGAGAGCCTGCATCTCCTGCACATGCAGAAAAGTTCATGTACAGCATAGCTGCTTCTTCCCAAAATGCTGGCATTCACTCCACAGTGGCATTGCTTAGGATTTGGAACACACAGCACATAGGCTGGAATAGCTCAAAAATTATTGTTCCTGCATACCAGGAAACATGGGATACCTAAGAAAAGTTTTCAGACAGGAGAAGAATGCATCTGAGATAACCTAACTGTGTAGTAGCTGTAGTCTAGAAGAAGGCAACCTTTCAACCTTTGCAGAGGACCCAAGAGTCATTCAGAGTATTGAGAACAGAGAGTGCAAATCTTTCCAGCTTCCAGACTTGTCTGTGTTTCCTGTTCCCACTAATCTTTCCTGCCCCTCTCCCCACACCCAGCTTCTCCCTGGAGTTCACTAGCCCAAATTTCTTTGTCTCCACACACCTGCATTTATTTGCCCTCCTGATGTACATAGGATTCTGCATGTATGATCTCCTATATCATCTCCCTGTGGTCATCCATACACACCTTTACTGTCCTTTCTGAAAACTGAACATTTTCTGAATTCTTCACTGCACACAGACTGTACTTCTTTTTATGTCCTCACCTTCCACCACCACCAGAGTAAAATCACTTCCCCCAAGAACATAAGAAGCTTTATTCCCCCTCCCCTCTTTCCTTTTATTCGTTTTTTTTTTTTTTTTCTGATTATTTCTCTGATGGCCACTGGCTTGGGGTGAGTGTCAGGGCCATTTGCACTTCCCTTTGGAAAAAGCTACCCACCCCACATAAAAACCAGGCAGGCAAAAGGTCTTTTGGCCCTTCTACCTCTCAATATAGTTTAGGTTTGCAAGTAAAGCTAACACTCCTGCTTAGAGGACTTCCCCCATTCTATTTTAACTTGTGGGTTTTTTTGTTTGCTGGTTTTTTTTAATAAATAACCTTCTTCATGCTTTTCTCTCTGTAGGGTAGCGAGTGACAAGCTTTAGCTGGAGTAAACTTCAGCCATCAGGAAGGACAATTAAAATATGTTTTTATTTCTCTGAATTTTGGGAAAACCTTGGCAGATTGTGACAAACCTTAATTAAAGCTACTTTTAGAAGGGGACTTTTCCCCAGAAACCTTTTACTGAAACTGCACCAAGTGTGTCTTGCTGCCTGAGGTACCATGTTCTCCCGGTGTCCAAGTAATTGTTGACTGTTTCCAGATGTCCGGCAAAAGTCAACTGGTGCTGGCACTTCGTCTCAATGAAAAGGGAGAGAGAGCCTTAAAGGTAAAGAAAAGGTGAAAGGTGTCATCTCATTTTTAGTGGCTGTGAGCACCAGGAGCAGTGGCAGTTATACTGATTTATAACTTCCTCTCTACAAAGAGGATATAAAATAGAGTGAAAGGATGCAAGTATGTGGATATAGCTTGTGAATATCAGCTTGATTATTCCTGGAAATAATTTTTTGTGGGTTTTTTATGTAACTTCTTATAGAATCAAATCTCACTTTGTGTATTGTAGAAGATACCTGTTAGAAAAGTTCAGGCTGCTGCCTCTAGCCTCCTCCATTTGGAGTTTAGGATTATGCATGGTTTGGTGTGTTCAAGGTCAGCAGTCAGTCTATGCTGGAGCCTGTTGGCTCCCTGCTAAAAACAGAGGCTCATACTGCACTGTAGAGATCATTAACAAGGTCAGCTTGTTCAAGTAAAGGTCTCTTTATCAAAAGGATTGTTTGCAACACAAGCAATCCCAATGTTTTTTGCACACCAAATTTATCATAGAACTTCATGTCTGCACATCTATTTATTTCCAGTAGTTTAGATACAAAACACTAGGATGTTAAACCACAATTGAAAAAGAGGGAATTTTTTTCTTTTTTAGTCTTCCAGCAGAGCATATCTGCTGCTTAACTGGAAGCCCAAAAGAGGAGAAAATCCCCTGAACTTCAAATAAAACCAAATGCAGACTGAGATTTGCATTGAGTGAAGAGAAATACAATGCACATATGAAAAGTGGTCACCCTATTTTCCATTTGAAAATTGTATGTATTTTTTTAAGTATATGACTGAACTTAAAATTAGTCATCTGTTTAGACAGATTACTTAGCACCTTAGCACAGATGTTCTATGTTTTTTTATTAAATCACTTTAATTAAAGACCATTCATCAGCATTCACTCAGCACAGTTAAGTGCCATTTTGAGTAGAGCTGCACAGGGAATGAGTTCTGTATGCCGTTTGTAATAGCAGCTTTAAATCAGGTGGTGTTGGTAAATGATTGCCACAAAACCAGCTACAACCTTGTTGCCACTACTGAGTGGGGAAACGTGTCAGGAGGGGACTCACATTCACATCTGTGCAGCAGATGCCAACACACCTTCCACTCTCCTGCTATCCCCAGTGTTCCTGGAGGGAGGGGAGCAGGATAAGATCCTGTTATCCTAGTGCACCTAGAGGGAGGGGAGCAGGAACTGAGGAAACCAGCTGGGGCCTCCTCTCTGGTGCCCACTTTGACTCTGCCCTGTTGCCTTCTCTCGCTACTCGCTGGTCTCTTCCTGCTGGCCCCCAGCAACAAATGTACTCTACACACAGTAAGGGGTTTTCAAAGGAGTGTAGGGAGAAGCTGACACAAAATCTGTCTTAGCTAGGCAAGGTTACTGGGAGTCTTTGAGGCTAGATCCCAGGAAAGCTACAGAATGCTAACCAGGAAGGATGTGGAACAGTCCTTCAAAAATATGTGACAGGTGATGCAGTCCAAAAGAATAAACTTAAAACAGTGAGTCAAGGATAAAAGTTTACAATTTTAATGTCATATCCCTGAAAAATATTTCTGCAATTCACTGTATTCGCCTCACCAACATTGCACATCAGCCTCTTGCAGGTACACCATGCCTTCCACTCTGGGCTCTGCCTGACAGAGACTTGCAGAAATGACTGTTGCATACCACAGAAATGTGCTGGGTAGGTTTGATTTGTAGAGAGCCTATAATTTGCTTCCTATCTCTTTTTAAACCCACTACATCCCTAACAATGGAAACTGTCAGCTGAAGTGATTTTGTCAGCCAAATTTGAGAAGCTGCATATTTTATGACCATTAAAGTTTCCTGTTACTTCTCACTTGAATTTTTCCATGCCTAAGACATGGGGGTTTTATTTCTCAAATTCCAAAATAAACAGCAGCAGTGATAAAAACTCGTCAGCTCAACAGGAAAGGAACTGAGGATTTGTTTCCCTGGGTTACTTCTATTCTTTTAATCTAATGAATGTTTCGCATAAAATGTACAGACAATTATATAGTTACACTTAATGCCATTCACATTTTTCACCGTGTGGGTTTTGTTTGCATTATCCACAGAGGCAGTCCTTCAACAGTAGAAGGAGAAATGTTTCTCAAAGCTTAATTTCACTCGTGGTTACAGTATTTTTCCAGGTCATGTAAGGTACATACTTGTTTCAGGCCAAGAGGGTGCTGAACTTCGAATTCCTCTAAGGCATATTCTTATCTTCAGCAGAAAATGCCCAGCTGGGTCTAAGTGGGAGGAGGCTTACAGCAGCCTGATGCTGATGTGTCACCTTTCACTACCCACACATTTTAAGTAGACCAATGCAGTGCTCTGTTGGGAGGGTGGTGGCTCACCCACCAGGCAGCGAGAGCAGCCAGCTAATAGGTATCTTGAGATCCACCTTGCCAGATGGGATCCTAAGTGATTTGCTTTTATTCAACCCATAGTTTCTTCAGAAAATCACTCTTAGTTGGACACTTCCCTGCCATTTGTGTGTTTTTAAACTGCTGGTTTTTTAAACTGTCTATGCATTAAGGACAGCATCGTTTTCCTCTGTGCTAAGCAGAGCACATAGCAAAGGCTTGGTCAAGAAACACAGGGCAGTTGTGTTTATTGACACAACTGATGTTGTGATGATTATGCTGGGGCAGAATGAGTAGATGATTTGATGGAACTTTGGGGCAACATACAGAGTAACTCTTTTTAGCATTGTTTCTAAAGCAGCTTTGTAGTCTCTTTCTGCGTATGTCCTTTGCATATATCTTTACCCTTCTGACTTCTGAAGTTTTTTCTGTCCTATTTTTTTGTTAGTACAGGAATACAGTTCTGCTTAATATGCTTTGATTCCTGTTATATGTTGATATAACAGAAAGACAATTGAATGGCTACAATGGCTTAATCCTTATCCTGGTTTGGTGGATGTTAACAAATCTGGGAGACTGTATTTTGTATTTTTGTGTTTTGGAATGCATTTCTCATCATTCACTCCCTACCCTACTGTTCATAAAAGACTTTGTGGATTGTTGGGGGTAGGGTCCTCTTGTGGAATTTTTTTTCCCATAAGTTGCCAGGGAACTGATCTCTGGGTACTTATGGGTAGTTAAGAAAGACAAAAGAAGTGGCTGAGGTGGAGGGAGAGGAGGAGCACGTGGACTTCACTTCTTTTTTGGGGGTTGTGCTTGTTGGGAGAAGGAAACAGCAGGCTGTGGTTTTCAGACTTTGGGGGAGATTTTTCACAGGCACCACTGGAGTGGAGTTCGGGGTTTCCTGCCACGGTCTCTCCGTGTGTGTCCCGGCAATCCTGACCCTGCCCCTGTCTGCCTGGCCGGGAGCCGCTGCAGTTCCTGCCCCCCTCGCTGTTCCTTCGCTCCTGCTCCGAGTGTTCTCCACGCCTCAGCCCGCACCCCCTGCCTGCCGGGACTCGTGCTGCAGCTCCAGCCACCGCCGGGGAGCTCCTGATCCATCTCCAGCATCCCGGGACTCTGCACCACAGCTGCCTGTGTCGGGAACTGCACCAACGGGGAAAGGGTGCCAGCAGCAGAGAAAACTGGGACTGTTCCCCTGGTTCTGTCTGTTGTTCATCTCATAGTTATTGTTGTTCTGTTTTGCCTTGCTAAACACAAGTAAAGAACTGTTATCCATATCCTCACATCTTCGCCTGAGAGCCCCTTAATTCTAAAATTATAACAATTCGGAGAGAGGAGTTTTGCATTCTCCATTTCAGGAGAGGATCCTGTTTTGTCCTTAGCAGATACCTGTCTTCCAAACGAAGGCATGGATGAAAGGCAAAACCATGCATGCCCTGCTTCAAATGCTGCTTACCTTTTATAACTACATGCAGCAGCAAGTTGGATAAATATTTTTTCCTGGAGTAAGGGATGAGAGAAAGATGGAAAGAACAACAGGTGACAAGTGTCAGTGAGTTCACTTAATGCACAGTGAAGGCATTCAAATACTTAGAAAAGCAAAGAGGAGACAAGGATGAAGTAAGAAGCAGTGAGTGTTCATGATCCAGAGGACCTCTTGACTTCTTTATAGGTGTCTTGGTTTAAAAGACAGGTGTCTGCTAAGGAAGGCAGGAGCCTCCCTTGGAATGGAGAATGTAAACCCCCTCCTCTGAATTATTATAATTTTGAATTTAAGGTGCTCTCAGGCAAAGATATGGGAATAGAAATAACAGTTCTTTATTGGAAAAATTAAAAAAAATAATGCAGTAATACAAAAACTAAACCCACTTGTCACAGTGGGCGAGTGACAAACGACACGAACCTCCTTTGGCAAATTCATCTGACTCCAATCTTTATTAAAAAACTGACCCCCTTTATATATCTTCTAGAACAGGCCATCTCATTGGTCAGAAGAGTGCCAGAACTTTTCATCCCATTGGCCAAAACCGAAAGACACAGAGAACGTCCGTCCCACAGACAGGAATCCAAAACATCACTCTTGTTACAACAACACTTGCAATGTTTATGTCAAGCCTGTGAGAACCAGGTCTTCCCAGACCAAAACATCATGAAGAAACTGAGTCTAGAAACTCATAAACTTCAGGCCTAGGAGACTCAGACTACACCCACTGACAGAGTCAGAATACAACCTGACACCCTGTGGGTCAGGGTGTTGGTAGAAGTCTGATTAAATGGTGGCTGCAGCCCTCCTGGAGTGGCAGATGTGGCTCTGTTGAAGCAGTGATACTGTAGAAAGGTGTAGATTTCCTCTGAAGGACGAGTGGTGGTGTAGATGGGCCTGGTCTTCCTCTGGGAAGACAATGGGAAAGGCTGCTCCTCTGTGGATCCAGTGGAAAAGACTGCTTTGCTCTTCCACATGTCAGATTTTTATCCAAGTAGGAATGCTTGGCTCCTCCCCCTGGATAAAGTGTCTCCCAATGGGGTGATGTAAGTTCATCAGTCATGAAATGAAGCTTAATGGCCCATTAGCTGAAGATACCTCCCTGGAGAGAGGATGGACTGTGGAAGAGATAAAGAAAACTGCCCTAGCTCTTTTTTTCAACAGCTTCCCAATTAACAGAGGACCCTCACACCCCTCTCCTGTTTTCAACAGATGATAATAGAATACATGCTTTTGGTTACAACTTGCACTCAACCCAAGACAATAGGAAGGACAGGTTTTTTTGTGACTACAGCTACTTAAAATAGGGTTTGACAGGATCCACTCATCAGTTAAAGATCAGTGTGGTTCTACGCTAAGATGCCAAATTGCAAGATAAAGTACAATTTCTCATCAAAGTGCCCTGTTAGAAAACAAAGCATAGAGGAGACCATTTTCCATCTAATGTAGTTGAGAAACTGATGCTAAAGAAACTGGCTATTCTGCAGAATAATCAACAGTTCAATGATTTTTCTTTTTTTTTTTTTTTTTCAATTCAAATTTTCTGAGACTAGTGTCATATTCCTGACTTGGTTTATGCCTTACGGCAGGTTGTGCATTGCCCTCCTTTCAGTTTCTAGGCTTGCTATCCTTCCTGCCTTCTTAATTTATAAATTATATATATATATATATATATATAATGTAAGTAAGTGATTTGGATAAATTTCCTCATTCCTTTAAAGAAATAAAGAAAAGAGATTGATTAAAACAACTTTGTTTCTTTCTGGTGGATTTGTAGAATCACAGAACCAGTTAGGTTTGAAAAGACCTCTAAGATCGAGTTCAAACATAAACCCAGCACTGCTAAGTCTATCACTAAACCACGCCCTTAAATGTCACAACCACACGTCTTTTAAAAACCTCCAGGGTATTCCCTGGCAGCCAAAAAGCACAACAACCCTTTTGGTGAGGAAACGTTTCTAAATATCCAGTCTGACCAAGGAGGTCAGTCCCTCTAAAAGTACCACTTGTTACTTGGGAAAAGAGACACCTCTTTATCACCTCTTCTCAGGCAGTTGTAGAGAATGATAAGATCACACCCAAGCCTCCTTTTCTCCAGGCTAAATACCCCCAGCTCCCTCAGCTACTCCTCATGGGTCTGGTGCTCTGGACCCTTCACCAACTCCATTGCCCTTCTCTGGATCGCTCCAGCTCCTCGATGTCCTTCCTGAATTGAGGGGCCTGGAACTGGACACAGCACTCAAGGTGTGGCCTCACCAGTGCCCAGTACAGGGTCCCTGCCCTGGTCCTGCTGGCCACACCATTGCTGATCCAGGCCAGGATGCCATTGGCCTTCTTGGCCACCTGGGCACACACTGGCTCATGTTCAGCTGCTGTCAACCAGCACCCTCAAGTCCTTTTCCACTGGGCAGCTTTTCAGCCACTCTGTCTCCAGCCTGTAGAGCTGTTGCTGTGATGCCAGTGCAGGACCCAGCACTTGGCCTTGTTGAACCTCATACAGCTGGCCTCAGCCCATTGATCCAGTCTGTCCTGACCTCTCTGAAAAGCCTTGATTTCCTCAGCAGATCAACACTGCAACTCAACTTGGTGTTTCATCTCTACTTTATTTTGATATTTTCAAGACAACAATTCTGAATTCAACCAAAAAACAGAGAATTTGTCAATATTACCTTCAATTGAAACCTGAAATGAAATATTTTATTCCATCCCCACCAAGTGTTCTCTATCTCAAAAGTAGTCCAGAGCTGGCAGTTCTGATCTAGTATTCTCACACAAATTTCTTTCTTATCACCCTCCTTCTTATACTGCCTCACTATAACATTCCCCTGTGGTTTTGCAGATGAACCTTTGAGCTTGGGCTAGTGAGAAAACCAGGATTAACCACCTGCAGGACAGGATTCTTTTTCCTTCACTGTCAGGAGTAAAGACTGCTTCTTTGAAAGAGTGGATTGCTGTTTCTGATTCCTTCAATTCACTTTGTCTGTGATGCTGATCCTTCCAGCTGTGAGACATTGTCATTTGCCTATAAAATTGAAAGGGGACAAACTCATCAAAGCAAAACTATTTATTGATATAAACAAGTAAGCTGAGTCAGGCACATCTCACTGAGGAGGCACATCTCTTTCTAAAATGCACAAACTTTTAGACACTTCCTTAACTGGTGGCAGCTTTTGCCCTTTGGCTGAGTAGTCAGAAATGCGCATTCTTTCTGATCCTACCATGCTCAAATGGAAACCTCATTTACCCTCCTCTTTCTATCCCTCTCAGAACTAAGGACTCTATATAACAAGCATCATTTCACTCCTCTTTTTCTCCCCTCCAAGTTCAGAAGGCCTGGCCTCCTGCTAGCTACATCTTTGCCTATATGACATAAGTACACATTCTTATGGCTGAAACAGTGGCTGAAGCAAAACATTATTTTCTCTCTCACACCAATCCATGCCAGAGTTAATTTCATTTTTTTTCTGCTTTCTGACTTAGTTTAAAAAGTCTTTTAGGCCTATATGGAATATTAAAGTTACTTAAAATTGCATTATTTGTAAGAGAAAGCATTAAAATAAGCTCCCTAGAGACATGGCCACAGCAATATGCCTGCCAGAGTCTGGCAAGAAACTTTTGGACAATGCTCTCAGGCACATGCTGTGATATTTGGGGTTGTCAGGTACAGAGCCAGGAGCTGGACTAGATGATCTTAGTGGGTCCCTTCTAACTCGGGATATTCTATGATTCTATGAAGAATAAAATGCAAAAGTCCCCCCACAAGTATTTGCAACATGGAAAGAGAGAAGAGGAAAGCCGTGATCCCCATCAGTTTGAATGAATGTAGAGCAATCAGAGACAAGATTCTGCTTACCTCTCCCTCCTAGAAACCAGAATGGTCAGTGAGATAAATGATGACAGATACTGGAAAGGACAAGTAGGACATAGTTAGGTAAGCCTCACGGATCAGGGAACTTACAAACTTCCAAAACCAAATGCTGACACGCAGACCTGTGACCTCCTTTTCGACAAACTTGGGAGTAGACAAAAAAATACAGCAGCTTGCAGTGTTTTGAAGAGTTTTTTTCCCAGTGTAATTTAGTTGTTCTAAGTGTTAACATACAAACAGGAAAAGATACATACTCATCCAAACATCTAGAAAGGACTAAGGGTGCTGTATAGCATCCAGATACTGTTAGCAACAATAGCTTTTCAACTGCAAAGTAGAAGCAGTTTTCAAAGTAGAGGTGCGAACAGAGATAACTTTAGAAGTAATGAATATCCCTCAGCAGCAGCAGCAGCAGGAGATATCTCAGTGGGCAAACAGTATCATGGTCACAACCTGACCGCAGAAAGAAACAACAGGCTGAAAGTTACAGTCAACAATCCTTTTCTACCGATTCTGATGCCATTATGCTAAGATTCTATGATCCACAATAATATTTACTTAACAGACTTATGTCATTGCAAATGAAAATTCTGAAAATTAATGGATTTATATATGTGTGTGCATGTGTGCATATGTGTGTGTGTGTGTGTGTATTCAGGGTCACAAAAATAATCTATGGACTTTAATGAAAAAAGAAAGAAAAGGGGGTTATTCAGCTTTTTAAAATTAGAAAATGGAATTTTTGAGCATTGCTGCACAGAAGCATTAATGTGTACTTTAGTGCAGAGTTCACTTGAAGTGTGTAAATAATCTTGGAAAAATTGGTGCTGAGAGAATTTTAGTCTAGAAATCAGTTTTCATGACAGTACAAATATAGAGCTGGGAAGGTTCATATATTACAGCTCAAATTGACCACTTTAAGGAATAACAGAACCAAGCAGACAGGGCCTATCATGCAGACCTCTACGTGCAGAGGGAAGACACCTGCCTGATCAAACTAGCGAAGTGTTCACAACAGGAGTGTCCACAAGAGATGTGCAAACATACAGCTATGGAACTGTGCCTATATAACACGAATCACTGATTCTTGGGCCACCACAGGGTAAGAAAAGTATGCAAAACCTATGTTCTGTATGTAATAATAGATCGTAGAATCACAGAATTCTGTTCCGGTTGGAAGGAACCTTTAAAAGTCATCTAGCCTCAACACCCCTGCCATAGGCAGGGATCCCAGCTTGCTCACGGCCCCATCAAACACGGCCTTGAATGCTTCCAGGCATGTGAAATCTCTGGGCAACTCGTTCCAGCGTTTCACCACTCTCATCGCAAAAATACCCTCTTGCTTATATCCAAACGAAATCGACCCTCTCTCAGTTTAAAACCATTATGTCATAAATCCTACACTGGCCTGATAAAAACCCGCGTTGCCTAAATAACGCCGCTGGTGAGGACTGTTCCACAGATTATACCTGTCCCCCATCTCTTTCCTGCCCTGCCGGCGGTGGGTCCGGCTCTATGAAGGAGCCGGGGCTGCCGGGGAAGCCCCCGGCCCGTGAGTGCCGCTGGCGCCGCGCCCGCAGCGGAGCGGCCCGGCGGGCTCGGCGCCGGCGCCACAGCGGCCCCTGGCGGCTGCGCCCGCCCGCGGGCCCCGCGCCGCGGGCCTGCGCTGGATTCCTGACACGGGGAATTGCGACCGGCTGGCGGGCGATTGCCGCCCGCATCACCGACTGTGAGCTCCGCAGCTCGGCGGGTGCTGCGTGCTCGGATGCGCAGCACCTCGGCGGACACCAAGCCGAGGGAACCGGGCTGGCGCCGCGGGTGCCCGCGGCCCGGCTCAGGCCCGTCCTTCCTTCCTGTCTCCATCTCCCTTTTTTGGCCCAGTTCAGCAGTCTGTCCCTGTTCAGGTTACTCATGCCAGCCTGCTGCTGCTAATTTCTTGTTACAGGCAACAATTTTCTATAAAAACCCAGCTCTCCCCATCCAGAATTTGGCCGTGTGCAAGGTCCTGAGGCAGGTCCATCTACGGCGAGTTCACTGAGCAGGTAAAAACAGGAGAAAGAGAAACAAGACCTCTGAAAATGAGAAAATTTGCCGAGTAGTGTACCATCATCAATCAGCTGCTAATCTCAGATTGTCCTTTCACTAACGCCAAACAGGTATGTCCGCATGAATGAACAGATAAACAATAAAACAGGTACTCTGCGTTCTGCCAGAAATCAAGAAAAACTGTTTTCTCTTTCACACAGTTTGCATTTATCTCACCAAATTCAGTGTATGACCAAATGTTGATATGTAGAACTGTGAATCTCCTGTGTTTAATTAACACTTTAATTTTTTTAATTTACAATTTATTGGCCTATTCAGTAAATATAATTTACACATTCTGGAGCAACTCAAGCTGCAGGAGTGGTCCTTCAGAAAAAACCTTGGAATTTTGGATCCTTCAGCTGACAGAGCACATCCTGCAGCATAGCAACACCATCAATCTGAATGAAAATCCATGGACTGACAAGTTCTGGATCAAGCCCTTGAGGTATGTTTTACAAAAACACTCCTTTGGTCATCTATATTAGCATAGCATCCAGTGGCATTTGAGCTGGCAACAGGGTTGCATGATGCCAGAGATTGAATAACCTTTCAATAAGAATGGTATTTTGTTCTTAAGAGGTAGAGAAATTGAAATCAATGTGTGAGTAACGTGATACTAACACCAGTCACACAGACTGTAGAAATGACACAGTAACAACCGAAGAGATTAATGGAGCTACCATAACAATACTACATCAGACCTGCACACTCAGGATCTAGAACTAGACCACAACCAAAGTTTTATCCCAGCTGACAGCCCCAACTGGTGAGACTAAATGTAGTGAGAGGTCCTTTATTTGTCATGTTTTTCGCACCAGCTATGAGAGATCCTCTGTTTGTTATCTCTTTTGCACCATCCCCGTTCCCAGCCTCAGAGGCAGAGGGTGTACAAAGCATGTTTCCCACTCCTACACTTCAGCAACAGGAACCCCAGGCAGTGCTACAGACCTGGGGAAGGGTGGCTGGAAAGCTGTCCAGGGGAAAAGGACCTGGGGGTGCTGGTCAACAGCTGGCTGAACGTGCGCCAGGGGAGATTCAGGTTGGATACCAGGAGGAATTTCTTCAAAGAAAGGGTTGTTAAACATTGGAATGGGCTGCCCAGGGAGGTGGTTAGAGTCACCATCCCTGGAGGTGTTCGAGAAATGACTCGTGCCATTTAGTGTCATGGTCTAGTTGACATGGGTTGTTTGATCAAAGGTTGTACTTGGTGATCTCAGAGGTCTTCTCTAACCTAAATGATTCTTTGATCCTCTGATTCTGTAAACGTGGCAGTGAAACGTGGTGGAAACAAGAAGAGTTGCCTGGGATAGGTCTTATTCAATAATATGCCTTCAGAATGCTGACATCTGCTTTGCCTGTCACAAGTTGGCTGATAGTAATTTTTTTTTTTTCTTCCAGTAGTTCTGCTAACCTGTTCCTGACAATCTTTATGATTCACTGTATAGGCTGAATCATAAAGGCTTTAAACAAATACATAAACAATAAACAAAATGCGTTAATTTGAATTATTTCCTATTCAATTTCCAATTTTCTTTTTACTGTAGAGGCTGGATATGCCAAACAGGTCTCTGACAAATATTTATTACTTATAAAAATTCTTCAGAGTTCAAGTTCTTGAAGCTGAAAAGTTTCAAACAAAGTTGTGCAGCCATACCCTGGTATTTATTCTGCCCAAAGAATTTTTTTCAGAAAATTCTTTCATATGGGCCTCATTTTTTTCCCCTGGACTTTTAAAGTTAGTAACAAATAATTTTTAGTAGTTTCAGCTCATGGGTCTTGGTGTATTTATTCAACAACATAAAAGAGCCTCTCATCATCTGGTTTTCTTAGTGTCTCATAGCTCTAATCTTGACCTAGTTTGTGAATGTTTTATTTATCAACAGTAGGCTGCACAAACAGCCTCCTCTCGGAGAGATTCCAAATACAGGCTCAATCCAAGAGGATGCAGCTTCTCCAGGGCATCCCTACCTCCCCCATTTTTATTTTTGTCAGCTACGCCCTCCCTCCTAAAGGGCCTTTAAGGCCTCATTTTTCCCTGACAGCATTTCTTTTTTTTTTTCACTAAGAAACATTGCCATGACACATAGTTATAATTAGTTTCTCCTTTCTCCTGCAAACTATAACTGCAAACTATGACTACAAATCATGCACACAAATCTTGCAGGATTATTGGGAAGTATCCATGGTGGTATGACTCATTTCTCAGCTGAGATTATAAACTGGGGCTTTGCATTTTTCTCATCTTTCACTAAAAATAATATAGGAAAAGAAACAGTCTGAAACTTCAAGAAAGAAGGGACAACAGAAACTCTGAAAGTAAGTTGAGCGTATATCACATGTAACAATACATTTTCTACATTGGCCTTTATGGTCCTTTATGGCACTTCTGTTTTAGAGAACAGTCTATATATACTGTCTACACTAAGTGATGAAAAGCTGGACGTGATGCAGAATTGTGCACTTGCAGCCCAGAAAGCCAACATATCCTGGGCTGCATCAAATGACTGGCAGATCAAGGAGGTCATTTTCCCCCTCCACTCCTGTATGACCTCTCTGGGGTGCTGTGTTCAGCTCTGGGGAGGGAGGATGTTGACCTCCTGCAGCAAGTCCAGAAAAGGGATATGAAGTTGATTAGAGGTCTTCCCATGAAGACAAGCTTGAGATAGTTGGGGTTGTTCAGACTAAAGAAGGGAAGTCTCTAGGTGTATCTTATAGCAGACTGTCTGTACTTAAAGGAGTTTATAAGAAAGATGGGGACAGACTTTTTAGCAGGGTCTGTTGCCATATGACGTTGCATAGGTAATGGTTTTAAACTGAAGAAGGGTCGATTTCAATTAGGTATATGGAATACATTTTTTATTATGAGAGTGGTGTAACACTTGCACACATTGCCCAGAGAGGCGGCAGATTTCCTGTTCCTGGTAACATTCAAGGCCAGGTTGGGCTGGGGCTCTAAGCAATCTGATCTCGTTGAAGATGTCCCTGCTCAGTGCAATGAGAATTGGACTAGATAACCTGAAAAGGTTCCTCCTAATGCAAAATATTCTATGACTCTATGATTAAACCCTTGATGTCAAAGCATTCACAAGCCAAAAGACAGAAAACCCCTCCAAAGTAAAATCTACAAAGGGAAAAAACTGTGTATACCACAGAAGGATTTTTACCCATTTAATTCTAAAAAATAGCATGACACTTTGTAGTTGCACTTTGAAAAGAACTAAACATTTATACTGTCTACCTTAGCTCAGGCAAGTGGGCTTCCAGCAAATTCTGAAAGTACTTGGACAGAGACTGTCTGCTTTCAATATAGCTGTTTCAAATACCAGCATAATGCTGTACCAAAAAGCCACTGCCTGAGAAAAACAGTATCAAATTAGAGCAAATAGAGATTTCCACTGCAGGAGAAGTTATTTCAAGGGCAAACATAACAGGCTTCAAACAAAGCAAATTGACCCAGGAGAAGTGAAATACTCCTGTTGGCAGAGTTTCACAGGCCTCCTGTAGAGAGCTACGTAGCCCAATAGACTCTCTGGGGATGTTCAGGCCACCACCCTGAGACTGTGGGTGAGGCTTGACAGCAGGGGTACCCCAGAGCTGCTTCAGCTCTGAAAAAACAGCAGAAAGATCATATGGTTGCTGCATATTACCTCAAGGAAAAGGAGCCATGGCAAGAAATAGGAAGGACTTGAGGCTGAGGGTAGAAAAAAAGGATGATGCCTAACCTCACTAAACTCTGTAACTGTCTCTCTAACCAGCCATGGCTATTTTGACTGTTGGCTCAGCATGTGACCCCAGAGCAAGTGCTGCCTCCCTCTGCTCCCAGCATATTTGTAGATTGAATTTACTTTATTATTGTCTCATCATATGCCCAAGGTCCACCTTCTGCCCAGCTCTTTGTCTCTACCTTTTCCCCAGCTGTTACCTTTTCAGCATCTCATCAGCATATATTTTCAATTCCC
This sequence comes from Sitta carolinensis, assembly GCA_032173965.1. NCBI lineage: Eukaryota > Metazoa > Chordata > Aves > Passeriformes > Sittidae > Sitta > Sitta carolinensis. The sequence continues at coordinate 134,126,331 of CM063284.1, forward strand.
TTTGAGGCTATTTATAAAGGTATAAAGGAACATAAATTCAGTTTTCTCCCAAGTACATTAGAGATTTGACTGCTTTGCAGCATACTAAAACTGGACTTGTAGAAAGAGGCTTCAAAAAGGTCAAATTCTGTGAATATTCGGTTTCTGGCTACATTATATGCAGCTGTGCTTATACTCGTTTTGTGTTCATTTTGTCAGGCTATACTAACAAATGAGTTTGCTGATATTATTTATGGGATAGTAAATCTTATGTGCAACAACATAAAATTCATACTAATGAGCAGAAATCCATCACTGATCTGTGTGTTCAGTCAAAACAAAAATAAATATCGGAGACTGTGAATACCAAATTCTTAATAAGTCCTGGAGGTACACAATTTAAGGATTAAATTATTCATAGTTTCCACTGACTTCAAATAGTAAGTGTATATGACAAATTTATAACTCATTTGTTGTTAATTTGTAAAAGGAAAAAGGTAAAAATTGCCATATATATGATTCTTTATGAGTTTATGTCAAATAATCTCCTAATTTTAATCAATTTGGAGTCTTGAAAGTTTCCTAATGAAGACCACTTCAATTAGTTTCAAGAAGATTTTATCACAGTGTGAATTGATTTACAGTGATAGGATTCCCCTGCAGTCAGTGGAGCTAATCTGATTTAGTCCTCATGAAGATCTGACCTGAAACAAGGTACCAGAGGCAGCTTGCTCAGAAAGTATCCAGAGGTGGAGGTGCCTGGAGTGGAGGAGCTCTGGCTGGTAGAGAATTTGTGCAGTTATTTCATCACACCCTGGGGTGCTGCTCCTCAGCACATCCAAGGAAAGAAGGGTAGGTGTAGTTGCAACATGGCATAGAGGTGACACAGCAAAATTTGATTGTCCCCATCTGCTGGGGTTGTTTTGAGTACATGATGGTCACTGAATTGGGGTCTGTGGATTTCTCCATACTCCCTCCACCCCTTCAGCACAGTGACATCTGGAACTTTACAGTGAAGATCATTCCTGTAATACATCTAATATGGACTAACATGTAATTTCATTTTATCAGGCACTCAGCAAGGGATGCTTTATTTTTATATAAACTTTTTAATAAAATCTTTGCAGTCTCAGACAATTAATGGAATTTTAAAGAGATGGGGAAGTGAACAACAAAAAGCAGAAAGAGAAATGAAGAAATGAAGTCCAGGAGGAAAATAGTGGATGGAAAGGAGAAAATTAATAACTATAATTAAGTGTGACTTGAAGATGTTAATGAATATAATGGTGCTGTGGTCAACAGCGTAAGGCTATAGCACTCAGTAGAGAATGTCAGCTTTGTGACTAAAGTCTCCTGGAAAAGAATTTGTCATCAAATATCTGCCATTTTTCTGCCTTTGCATCAACTTGTTTGTCATTCTTGAAGGCCTCAACCATGCTGTCATTCAGTTCTGTGGGGCTTTTGTCTCCTGTCCTCTTCTCTGCTACACCCTCACAGCCCCTTTTCTGCTTCTGTTACATCACTATGGCTTGTGCAGAGGCACAGCTTGCCCAGCCAGGCCTTCTGCAGCCAGTGGTCTTGCCTTTCTGTTACTCAGAGGTGACAGTGAAGAGAGCAGAAGGGTGGCTGGAGCGCCCTCCTCACACCCCCAGTTCCGCACAAACTGGCTGCTGAAGGAGAGGCCCTTCTTCCATCTCCCCCAGTTACCCCTGTTGGCTTTCATAGGCAAAGGTGGGGAAAGTCATCAGGTACATGGTGCTCCCCACCGTACCCCATATACTGGGAATTCACGAGCATCCCTCGGGTGCATGTCCAGGAGCCACTGCAGCCTGTCACACACATTCTTTGCCTTGGGTTTTATGATTAAAAGTAATTTGTACTGTAAGTAATCTTGAGAGATTGAAACCTCTTTTTAACCGCATGCTATACCCTTCCACCCCAATCTAAATGCGCAAAATGTGGAGGGGAGCAGGAGGCAACAACAGCTGGGGTGATGCAACTTAGTGGTGGAGGCAGAAGCAGAATGCAGTTCTCTGCTCTCCTCTGTCTTACTGAGATTGTCCCCCACTAAAGGAAAGTTTATAGTCCTATGTATTTTAAAGCCATTATAGCTCTGGGCTTTTACTCTGGATCATAAAAGTACTTCAGAGGGTTGAATCAATTTCATTAAATGACATTTCATCGGAGGTCTTTTGTGTCAACACTCTCTTCTACACCCCTGCCAATGACTGATTCCAAAGTAAGGGAGAGAAAAAGAATGAGGAGGGAATGGTAACATTGCTTCTTCAGGTCCTAATTACTAATGCAGATTTTAGGTTTGTCTTATGGATATTTTTTAGCTTCTAGCAAAGCTAGTGAGTACTACTGCTCTGCATGGATAAAGAGGAAATCAGATTGACTGCACGGATCAATGGCTTGACACAAAAGCCTTCTGCATGCAGACTAAAAAGAGATCTGTTAAAATGAACCATGCAATCTATGGTTAGAGTGCTGACATGCTCAGAGAAAAAGAAAACTAGTATTTAAACCAGACCCTTGTGAATAAATCAGTATCTCCAGCTGGAAATGACAGAAAAGATGTAGTGGATTTCCTAGAAAAATTACAGTCTGCTATTTGTGAGCTGCCAGAGAATGAGGATGTTTCCTGCATTGATTGATACTATAAAATACTCACCCACAACCAACTCAAGGGTACTCCTTCCAAGAACACAATGCTTCTGACTTTAGTGGAAATGAGAGATAAGGAGACGATCCTTCGGGCAGCCAGGAAAGAGAGAAGCATTGAATTCCAAGGGCAATTGATAACAATTTCTCCAGACTTCAGCCAAAAGATACAAGAAGGAGTTGGTAGAACTTTAAAAAGCCTTTGTAGATTTAAAATCTTGTCACCTCTTCTGAAACTGGGAGTTTTACATGAAAATAAAGATTGCCTCCTCTGGGATGCAGATTGAAGGAAACAGTTTGTGGCAGATATTACCCTCGTTTTCACTACCCTCGATTAAATCCTTGTGTTTTGCTGGCAGGGCCCTTGTACATTGCCATTCCCAGTAGTGTATGGTCTCATGGCAGAGGGTCCCGTGGGAGTTACAAGCAGCCCACCAAGTCTACTCCATCATGTGTCTGAGACAGATGGTGCAGCTGCCAAAGCTGGCGGGGCTGAGCACCTGGTAAATGTGTTGATGTAAAGCAATTCTCAAGCAGCAGCCACTGCTGAGGCTGAGATGAGCACAGTTCAGAGGTGCTGCCTTGTCTGAGCCTGGGGTGGAACTGAGGTGGTATTGCCACAGTCTCTTCTTTGAAGTGAGTTCCAAATGTTTTGGAAGATGAAGAAAAGTTTTTGGTTGACCTGTCAAGGATTGCTGATACTAGAGAGAGAGTCAGCACCATGGAAAGTTATTGCTACCACTATTTCACAGTGATGTTCGATATTTAGGTTCCTCTAAGAATATCCTGGTCAGGCTTGTATTTTATTTCTTGGCTTTGTCAGTATCTTCTATCTTTCCCACTCTGAATAAACAAAGTCTGGTTTAAATATTAAACTGTACTTCAGTTTCTGACTGCTCATAGCCGGAGATGAGTGGTGATTTCCCTGGGATACAAACACCACAAAGGGAGAATTTACCATCCCAAAACTGAGACTACACCTTTGGTGATTGCACTCCAGCTAGATTTAGACTGGCAGTGTGGAGGCCTAGACATACTGTTCTTTGGGGTTTTTTTGAGTCTGAGACAGCTTTTTTTCCCAATTTCCTACCATAGCATTGGTACCAGATGACAGCATGCTGCTTAAGGACTACATAAGTAGAACCTTAATTATATCAAGTCATCAGAAGAGGACTGGTGAGAGAGGACTGAGGAAAAGACTACATGCTAGGAAAAGCTAATAAATTTTTAAAATCTGCATGGACATCCCCAGAAAAGGCTGTAGGCCTATTATTAAATACTACTATCATGCCCAAGAAAGAGAGCACCCGTGAACTGTGAGGAAACATTGCCAAAGCCATTCCCACAGTTGCAAGGTGAGACAGCTCGTCAAATTCACTGATACTTCTGCAAAGTTACTGCACCACTCTGAAGACATATTTATTTATAAAAATAATTTATTTAAGTAGAAAACAAATACTTGTTGCATGTGTCAAGACCACAATACTAGGAAATTACTGTTGGCAATGCTGTCAGTAAAACTCTTCCAGTACATCTCACAGAAAAGTCAGCCTCCTTGGTGGTCAGATACTGATGATACTGGAGAACTGATTTATAACTGTAAACTTTGTCAGTTTTTATAGCTGAAAGTTTCTTCACCAAGAAATCCCTGTGAAGTTGCCCTTTTTTGGATGAAAACTTTGCAAATGAGGCCAGGGTTTGTTGTACAGTCTTCTCTACCCTACAGGTCCCTTAATTTCTGTGACTTTTGGTTTACCTAAAGAATCAATGCTTGATATATTAGGATGTAATTTACACCTTAAAAACTGAGTAAAATTCTGTGTGTTGATAAAATTTGACATGTTTTATCTGTGCCCTACCATCAGAGTACTAATGGGAATACAAATGTTTTTAGAACTTTTTAACTGCAACACAAGCATTCAGGTGAGCCCCCTTATCTTTAAATCAGAAAATAGCTTTATTCCTGCTATCTTATCATACTGCAGCACGTGGTCCTACAAAAAGTATCCCCACCGAACTACTAATGGGAAGGTGTTTACATACCAGACAGAAAGCCATGCAACCTGTTTTGGGTAATCATAGGAAACAAGGGAATCAAAGTGTGGTGGAAAAGGAATTCCAGAACTGATCCGAAGAGGAAAGAAATTTGGATACAAAGGCTCCTCTTAAAAGCACGAGGAGCACGGATAATGAACCTTGATGAATATGGGTGGAAAAGATGCAGTGACCACTGAGAAAGTTATTATTTCCTGGTACATAAAAGATCAGGAGAAATTTATTAATATTAATTTTATTTGCCAGTTTGTAATTCCTCCATTGTTTATATTAAACAAAACATTTAACAGTTTATCTTAAGTATAGACAGAGAGCAGCTATTAGTGAATTAAAGGAAGCACACATGCACTGTATATATTTATATGCAATTACACTGCTTTACCCAGAGCAATGGAAAAAGCCAGCAGATTTGGCTTTAAAAAAATAAAGAAAAAAGAAACTTCTGAAGATATTTTTGCTTCTAACAATCCAAGAATGTTGGTATATAGTATATAATTATATATGAGTTTATAATTTTACAATTATTCGTTGAAAGGTGTAGTTGATTCTTACTTTGAGAAAGAAATAACAGCATTAATAATAGCTAAAAGCATGTCTCTGATCCTCAGCCCTAGGTGTTTTAAGGAAGAAAGACGCTGCTCTGCTCCATAAAGTGCTTTGCCTCTCTCACCTCCTTTTGCTTCTGTGTTTTTGCCACTTCACTGCTCAGGTATTCACTCTCTCTCTCACCCTCCATATCTTGCTTTGGTTTTGACATGGTTGATTCCAACCTCGTTTTGCCCCGTGAGTGACACCTGTTATCTCACATTTTTACCTTTTCCCAGAAGCATCTTACTTCTTTCTCCCACACTGCCCCCAGGCTTTGCAGATGTCTCAAGGATTGGTTTCCTTAACCTCCATCTCTAAAATGTCTAAGAGAATGGTCTCCTTAGCCTTCATAGTTAAAACACCTTTGTCTTGGTGTCTGCAAGAAAATCTGCCATTGTTGGGATGACCGCTTTGTGGATAACTGTCCGTCACTTGCAAGAACTGTCTTGTTCTTTCAAGCCTTTCTGTATCCATCTGACTGTTAGGGCATGTGGGGTTCACTCTGTTCATTCTCTTGCATTTGTGCAGCTCCTGTGACAAGCCTCTGAGCAAAGCTGGGAGGCAGTACCTCAGCGGCTAAATGCAGCAGGGATATGTGGTCTTCCTGTGTTAGAAAGCCCACTTCTGGTCTGAAAGTTTAGATATAGAAAAGACAGTCTGTTTTATCCTTGCCTTACAGAATATCCACTTGGGTTTAGGAACCAGCTCAGAGAGCCTTGTTCACTTGCTGACTTCAGCATGACTGTAATGTGCTTAGTTACAGTCCTGATCTTGAAAAATTGATTCCACTTTCAGAAATATTACCAATTCTAGGGACATTCACCATTGTAAATATAAGGGCTATTGCAAAATCCTGGAAACCTCAATGATCTTAAATGTCCTTTCCAACTAAATATTTCTATGATTCTATGAAATTGTGAAAACCATGGGCAGCTTTATAAATGTGCCCATCAAGTGTTTCAGTTCACAGGAAGAGGAGGCACACAAGTCTCAGGAAGCTGCAGGCTCATTTCACCCAGACTGCTCGAGTCCAGGAATATCTCAGAAGAAGACATTTTCTTACAAATTTTTGTATGCTTTTTACAAACCTGTTGGAAGCAATATTAAACCCCAATATTTTTTAGCATCTCAGCCTTTTGTGGTCTATGTTTAAGTACAACAGGCATCCCATAATGCTCTTTCTTCTTCTTCTGATTTGACTGTGGCTGGCACAGAAGATACATTCAAAACTTTGGGTTTTTTTAAAACCTGAGAGAGGCTCTAATCCAGGTAACCATCAAGGCACCCTGTGCCCTAAGACCCCCTTCATCCAAGACCCCAGAATGGAAGAGTGACAGCCCAGTGTGTCCCTGGATAAACAAGACTTTGCAGGGCTCTACCTGGCACTCAGCGGCAGCACTTTTGGGTGTAGCTGAGTTAGAGCCAGGCTTGAGCAGCCAAGAGGAGTGTGCATCTTTCCTGTGCACTGCTGAGTCCATGCAGCTGTTTACTCCCTCATTGCTAGCTAAAGGATGCTGGCTGAGATATATGTCCTGCATTCTGTTAAAAAAAAAAAAAAAAAAAAAAAAAAAAAAAATCGTATCCATTTTTCTTATCTAAAATGTAGGAAACATAGAGGAGTAGAACAAGAATGAGGAGAAAAGGGTGAAATTCCTCCCTTCAACTTTAAATGGTCTTCTAAAAAACTGTTTTTAGTGTGTATGATGGGTTTGGAATAAATATTAGGAATTTTTATTTTCCCAGTTTTTGTTACTGTGTTGCTGTCCATTGCAAGATCAGGTGTGTGAACCTCCATGACCTAACACCCCATGTCAATGTGGTTATTTCTATGGGAAGGGAATGTGTTGGGCCCAGATGGTAGCAACAAAATCCAGGTTCTCAAACTCTCAAACTTGCTGCCGTGAGCACTCAGAAATTTATTTTGCTCTTGCTTTCTGTCGCAAATATTTCGACAAATGTGTGCATGTGCAGTGACAACAGCAACAAAAAGCAACTAACGGGAACCAGTTGGATTCAAAGCCACTCTTCTCCACGCTATACCCTAGTTAAACACATCCCTAAACATAATTGCTACTGAAGAGAAGATACAAAAGAAATACGTGAAGTGTCTATCATATCTACATACTTAGTGAACCCCTTAAAGATATTAATAAACCGTTCGGAGGGCAATATAAGGACATGAATAGACTAAACTAGAAGCGATTTGTGAAGACAAAAAAGAAAAACAGTGGCCAAAAATTAAAATTTTGTTTTGTTTTGATTTTTTGGTGATTTCTTTTATTTGTTTGTGGGGTTTGGTTTTGTTTTTTTTGGTTTTCTCTGGGTTTGTTTTGTTTTTTTAATGTAAGACCCTAGCTTTTAAAAGGTTCTGTTAATCCTCATGTGGACGCTAGATGGAGATCTTGAGTCAGTCATGCCAGAGACTCCTTTATCCTGCTTTTTCTTTATTTTAATCTGTTTTATCACGGACAGAGTACATGCAATGCAAGTTTACTCTTCAGGCATTTATATTTATACTAAGGGTTTTTTTGGGGGAAGGGTAATCTACAGTAAATAAATATTTACTTTTAAAAAGGCAAGTTTAATTAAGGCTACATCGCATCTTTCAAAACAGAAGGGAATGCATCTGGAACTGTAGAGCACATGCTCTTCTTCGTCCTAATTATTTGTTTAATTCCAATGGCACATTACAATTGTTTTCTCACTTTTCAGTGTGGGATGCGGTTTACAGTGACAATTGTCTTACCGCTGTGTAGCACAGATTATGACAAGGGGAGAGGTGGCGGAGTCGCTCACTTGCGGCAGTACTAATGACCCAGGCATTGTTATTTCCATAAATGGGATCTTTGTGTGCTAACTAAACCTGAGCAATACAATTGTTAAAGCTGCTTTCCTTCAATCTTCCCCAAATCTCCATATGACTTGTGTGCATGATAATAAATTAATCTCTCTTATTACCATGTTGTTGTTTGTTTAGTAAGTACCTCTTTCTTTCATGCGATGTCAAGCTCAGCCTTAAAATGTGAATCGTATTTTGAGCCATTGTCTCAAATAGTTCCTTTCTCAAAGGATTCCTTCTTCTTCCTTCAGTAAACTGGGCTTTGCAAATTGCATTGTAAAGGAGCATGTATGGCACCAACCTCATGCCTTCTGACACTGCTGTGGACTGGTCTTAACTAAAGTGAGTTTGGCTGTCTCAGCTCATTTTCTAGGGACATACTAGCCCACACCATGTAACATGCAGTTTGGGCTTATTGCCAGTTTACTCCCAGAAAATACTCAGAAAGGAATTAGTGAAAGGACTGAATGACTTCTTGAAGCATCTGTGGAGTCAGGGTATATCCAAGGTGAAATAGGATCTTTCCTTGGGCAGCAGAAAGGAGGGAAAATAAACCAACCAACCCTGCAGTGGCCTGTTGTTCTTAGTGCCTCATGCCATTATTGTTGGAGCACTCAGAACTGAAGCATGCCGGTGGAGGAATAATTCGTGCTGCAGAGAAACAAGCTGAACCGAATCAGTTCTTTTAAAAGGATCAATTTTTAGAATGTATTATAAATAAACAATTGTTTCTCGATGTGGAGAATGATTTTATTTGATGACACACAGTGCTGCTTCTGCAGAGCTGATTGCTCTGCTAGAGCAAAAGGAAAAAATAATATGTTAAAGACATGAGATGCATGAAAAATGTCATTAAATAAGTCTTTACTAGCCTTGAAATGGGGATGGTTTGCATAATTGATTAATCATAAGGGGACATTTTTGGTCACAGAAATTATCATTAGTAGAGCTCCAAAGTTAAATAATCTCTATACTAATAAAAATGCCATTTTCCCTTCAGATCTTTCCAAGATCTCGTCTTTCTTTTAGTCTTTCTTGCTTTTAAAGGCCTTAATAATTAAACGATATTTAACTCGAAGTGTGGGTGATGAAACCCTCGTGACCCAATTTCTCCCCCCGGCACTCAGCGAGAGCAGCGGCACCCAAGCTGCACACGTGGGCCAAATCCTGCAAGCTCAGCTGTGGTGCTTCACCCCCCTGCACCAGCAGTTTGGATCTGGGCTTTTCCTTCCAAACTCCAGTCAATGAGAGCTCTCTGAATTTTCTTCCTGTAAAAGAAAAATATAATCATGCCAGGCAGCATTTTGTGCACCTTTTTCCATTCCAGTATTAAAAAAACAACTGTCCTGTTTGTTCTGAAAAATTTAATCTTCTTGTGAAACTGAGGGCTTGATGAACATGCACACACTTTTTTTTTGTGAGATAGCTTGTGGTCCTTTATGACGGATGTCACTGCATCTAGTTCAGAGATATAATAATAAATATTTTTTTTATTGCCAAGAATTTAATTAAAGGAAATGGCTTTCGATACACTTCTCAAAGGATTTTCTTTAGCTTTCTTTTTTTTTTTTTTTTTTTTTTTTTTTTAGGCTATTTTACATTGAATGAAAGAAGGATTGCATGATACAGGGTTAAACAAGGCTTGACATGAATTTTATTTCATTAATAAAAAAATAAATGGTGTATGGGTAACCACACACACAAATTGGCAATCTTCTCTACTTATCATTTATTGTCAGTCCTTCAGGAGGTACAAATGGTGGGAAATCACATCTACAACAAAAAGAGGAATGGATTTGTTTGGCATCAAACAAAAGACTTTCCCGTTTGTTATTTTGCTATGGATAGTTACATTTGGTTTATTTAACCAGGAGATGATCCTTAAATTGAGACATACAGTACCTTCTCATCATAAATGCCCTTCTCAGGAGACCTCCAACCGAGAGCTGCAATACACTGCAGACAGGAAAATGTGTTCAAAACCTCATTTATTACTCCATTTTTGTAATACGAAAATAGGGTAATACTCATGTATCTCAGAAACATATTGTAATGGCTTCCAATCATGAACATAAAATCAGTGTAAAAGTAATTTGAGTCCATAAAACTTTTTTATTAGTGTTTATTTGTATGCAGAAGAAAACATATATGTTAACACAAGCCACTATTTACTTCAGCTTCTAATGCACTGAGATAATTACACTGAATTGAATATTGACACCTGTGGAAAATATTTAAAGGATGGAACTGATGTAAGAGACAATTTCAATGCATTTAGACATTAATTGTACAAAATCAAGATATCCTTAATAAGTTATAGTGGTCTTATTTATAACTGTATAACAATGTAACTGTTTCCTGAATCTCTAGTTGTAGCTAGCCAAATTAAAAAATGAGTCTGAGGATGATTTTGAAGCAAGCCAGTTTTTCAGTTTCTTACCAGTTGTATTTAGCAGAGTAGAATCAGAGCAATGCAGGCATTTAAAGGGTTTACAAGATTTCATGAGGCCAATTTATATATACTTTTGCCTGTGAAAATCACAAATATTGATCGATGAATATAGCTACTATTTTAAGCAGTATATTATAGTAGTGTATATAGTAGTATATATAGTAGTAGTATTTTAAGCCCTCTTACCTCTCTCCTCTAAATTTGTTTCTATTTTATCAGTATATTTTCTCAAACTGAATTGTATATATTTTTCTCAAGATTTGTTTCAATATCTCATAGGTATATAAAGCAAGTGCTTTAAAATCCTGTTTTAAAAGATATCTTTCATAAGCAAGGATTGGCAACTTAATAAAATAATTTTTTTGTGTGATTTTTTATCAAGATTTAGCTTGATAATACAACAATAATGGTTGCATTGAAGGTCTTTTCTTTCTGCTTCTGTTTTGATACTCTGTTTTTCTGCATCCGCCTGCATTGGATGTTCAGCATTATCAAATATTTGTATGAACAGGAACATATTACAATGCTGCAATATGCTCAACCAGTGTGACAATTTTTTTTTTTTTTTTTTTTTTTGTGTTTCGCATCTGGAGTTTCATAGTAATTTAGTCCCTAGACCAGCAGCTGATACTTACTAGCATGGTATGACTGTATTAGAGGTGCAGAGACATACATTTCTCCTGAATCCACCTGCCAGTATATTTTAATAGCAGTCCTAACTTGGATAATCTTCCCCAAAGAAGTTGTTTAATAGAGATATTCTTTCTTCCACTTTACATTTTCCTTGTATGCTACAGTTCAAGAAAACTTCCCACATTCTGTATTTAGGCATGTTTTGAAAAGCATATTTTAACTTTGCCAGGATCAAACATTTTTTCAAGACTAGTGTGAATATTCCAAGGAAATGAATTATTTGATATTTACATTATGAATGCGTGATAGTATGCATACTATCCTGACATTTATAAGAATCAAATATTTAAAAACACAATAGTAATTTTTGTTAGGTTCTGGAAGAAATCAGAGTTTAGCTGATGTGAGGGAGGAATACTTTCTCTTAAAATATGAAGTTATGATGATCTTAACCATGTAGAGTACTAAAATATATATTGGATAATAATAACTTTCTGTCACAAAAAACTGCTTGCTTTTAGAATAGTGACCTAGGTAAGATGGGATCTGTATTCTATTCTTACTCCCTAAAAATACCTAGTCATGCAAAGCACTTTATCACCTTTCATATCCCAGTGCATTATAATATGCTGCTAGATCATATAGCCCAGGATACCTCATGCTGATGTGTCATTCACATGTGTATAAATTATGGTTTATATTCACTGTGCCTTTATGAAAGAGATGTTTAGCCTATTGATCTTGCTGCAAACTCTAGGAAAAATAAAAATAAAATAAAATAAACTTTTCCAGAGACAGTACAATTAAATCCTCAAGAGAATGAAATTTGTCTCCTTGACTCCTGGAGCTCCATATAGTGAGACAGGACTGACTCCCATCAATTTCATCATACATATTCACCCAGTGTGCATTGAATGCACATTCACTCAGCTGCTAATTCAGGAGCATGAGCAAATTGTACAGTGAAGGTACAGGATAACTCTACCTGGAAAGACAGATGGTGTCCAAAACCTACAAGGCTAACCTTGTTCACAAAAAGCCCACGTTATTTCTGGAACAATTCTGTTCAATACAGATACTTTTCATGGAAAATCTGTTTCCAGTATTGTGCACATGCCAGTATCCCCTCTCTTGTTGTAGTTGAATGCTGACATAAATCTTTTTCTAATAAAATGAACTATTCAAATTTTTCTTTACTGAATGATGTCTGAAACAGATGTATTTTAATCTGTTGGACATAGAAAATGAAATTTACATGTCAGTGAGGTCTTTCTGGTTAATAAATGTTTTAAAAGAGAGAAAGCAGGAAGCTAAATATATGTAAAACTGCACTGCTTTGCATATGGTGCTTTTAGCAGAAAATGCAGTATTCTGTACTAAATTGTATCTTATTTATGAAACAAAAAGTATACATATTTTGTGATAACAAATGTCTTTCATGTAGAGGTAGGTATCATACAAAATGCTGGAAAGAATTCTGATTTCTTCAGCAATACTTCCCTTATGCGAGTCCCAATAATTCTTTCTTTTCATGTAGGAGCAGCATCTGCACAAAGCATTTTGTTTGTTATCTGTGTGTGCGTGCAATTTTGAACTCATTATGTTTTCCTATTATTTTAGCTGTTTACATAGCACCAATTTTAGTACATTACTGCAACTTTCTCCTACTCTGAGTGAGATGGAACTAAAGCCCACTAAAATCATTGGATGGGCCCTGTTAGCTGAAGTTGATTTGTCACTGGGGATGGAGATTAAGACAAAGAAGAGTTGTACTCAGTGTTCCCTGGAGGTTCAGACATGTTTTCCAAATAATCATGAACACTTCTAAAAATAGCTGGATATGTTGATGAAATTTATATTTTCCATCACAATAATGCTACTCATTTTTTAGCATTTTTTTTTTTTTGGGGGGGTTACATCAAAGATAAAAGCTATTAAAAATGAACAAAATTTACTGTCTGAACTGTTGCCAAATTTGATAGAGATGTAATGGCGGAGTTAGACTAAATTGCTTGTTTAAAAGGCCAACAGACAGCCCTATGTGCTGCTTGTGCCATGTGCAGATACCCTCAACCTAGTCCTCTCTCCCTCCCTCCCCTCCCTCCCTCCCTCCCTCCCTCCCTCCCTCCCTCCCTCCCTTTTCCTTCCATAATAACAAAGAATAATATTATTTATAAATAAAAATAAGCAAAAAATGTAAGTAATAAATAAAATATTTTAATATCAATATAAAACAATATCCCTGTGTTCAATACCCAAGCAGTTCATCCTCTGAAAATACATTGATAGCTGAGGTGACATGAATTTTACCTCAAGGAGAAAAATGGTCTAAGAGAGTCTTTTTTCATCAGTCAGTGGTTGGATAATGCAAGAATTGTCTCCTGAACATTCCTACCTTAAAAAAATGGGGCTGCAGAACCACAGTAGAAATCATTCCTTAAGCATCTCATTTGAGAGCTCAGTTGTTATCTTGTCCTGATTGAAAAGTGCTTGAGTTTCTGCAAGTTTTCAGCTATAGAAACTCAGGAATGATGTCCAGGTTAATTTTTTAACAATTAGCAAGTCTGAGCCTCAAACTGACAGATTACCGCCATTTGGCAGTATCACCAATAGACAGGGAGTTGTGAAATTGTAAGATATTATTGTATTGTTGGTAGCCTGAGTAAATCTAAATCTTTTCAAGCTTTGCTTCAGTGGGTTAATTCCAGGACCTGAATTACAAGTGCAATTTGAATTACATTGCAAAGACTGAACTTACTTCACTTTAGCAAAGTCCTTTTTCTTAAGACTTATGAATTCCAGTTATTTTGAAATCCTGAAATGTTTAAATCTTTTGATACCTTTCTTATTATTTCTAAGAAGAGATGGGTAAAGGTTTTTCCTGACTTTTCCTGCCAGCACCTCTTTATTTCGGAAAATGTGTTTCTTTGACTTTACCTTTATTTTGTGGTATCTTAGCAGCTGCTACATGCAATATACATCCACAGGGGCTTTTTATTTTTCCCGTCTTAAACCTGAGATAGTAAAATAGCAGAAATAACAAACCTTTCCAGAACCAGAAAATAATAAAAAGAAAAAGAATCAAATACATGTTCTGTATATATTTAGGGCAATTGAAGAGACCTGCAAAAAGCAGGGGTGATTTCACATTGTCTCTACATATTTTGTCTGAGAATTTTAAAACACTTAATGGATTCTAGCTAATTAAGTCTCAAAGCTTGATGCTGAGCTATACAAGGCAGGGCAGAGGACATCACCCATTCTGTTGAGGAATGAAGGGAAAAGTGATTGCATGATTTTCTGGGTACAAAAGATTATTAAATATTGGATTTGTGAATAAGGATACATATTCCAGTTACAGTTTAACCATTAGGATTGATTTTTTTCACCAAATGACATGTGTGACAATAGAGAAAAAGTATGCTGTAATGAAGTCTCTCATAAAGTAATTTGTTTCATCAGTAGCTTGTTGTTAAAAGAAAGCTGTATCTGACAATAATACATATAAAATTTTATTTAGAGTAGAAGGGCTGTTACTGAGTACTGGCTTGAAACTGTAGATTTTCAGGTTGTGGAAGCATTTATTATGCATTCTCTACAACAGAAGTACTCACTGGATAATTGCTGCAGAGGGCAAAAAAAAAAACCCCAAACAAGTTAATAATAGCAGTTCAAAAGCTCAACAATATTTTTAAGAGAAGCAGCTAAATGGGGCTGTGGCCCTGCAGTTGTTTGCAGTAATCAAGGACTTTCAACAGACAAGTCCTTATTCAGTTCTAACAACTGTGTGGATCTGAGTAATCAGACTGGAAACTGTGTATGTACTGTTCAGGTTTCAGCCTAGTTTCTGGCAGCTTCGGCTTTCCCTGGAGTAGCACCAGGTTTTTTGCAAATCTTATCAGATAAATTCTCTCTGTGATGATGCATAATTCTGCATCTCTGTATTTCTTGCCTTAATAAACCAAAAATTAATGGGAAATGGAAAAGATCCATTGCTAGAAATGTTTAGTCTTCCATATCTACCAGTTGCAATTTTTTCCTCCCAAAGTGTTTTCCTTAATCCAGTCTTAAGAGATTGAAGTGATGAAGCTTTCTACACTTCCCTTCAGAGAGCATTGCAAAGTATAATACAGAACAATGCTCAATATTTTTCATGAAATTATGGTTATATTTAGCTTTTTATGTGAATTCTGTAAACCTGATATACAATCTTGTGTTTGCAAGAACCCATTATTCTGGGAAAATATATGCTATTAATATTTTCAGCCAGTTATGCTAGCCTCCTGTAAGTATTCTTGCGGATGTTTGTTTCCAACGATTTTAGAACAATTTAATGCTAGGAAAACATGTCTGCAAAGCAACAGTTTTGTCAAAATATTTGAGGAGAGTATTTTCACTTAATTCTGTCTGGAGATGAATTTAGGATTTGGCTCAAGTCAAATTATAGTACAAATGCCTTACACGAATTTTTAGTTTGTGTGACCCTGTGGTATTTGGTCTGCTTTTCTGTGTTGCTCTCTTCAGGTTCTCAGACTTCTCTTATGGTAAATTCCTGATTTTGCAACATGATGCAATCAGAGGTATCAATAGAGGAAACAAAGATTCAAATTAATAAAAATTTGGTTTATATTTTTCATAATCTATTATTTTTCAATATCTGTAACTCTATAGGAAATCTCTTTCGTATTTATTTACAAATTCACTTATTCCCCTGGTTCCTTCTTATTGTATGATGTGCCTTAAATCTCTCAGGGTAGTGCAATGCAGAGACTGCCAAGTGCAAGAAATACCTTATGCAGACTCTGAAGAATGTATGGCATTGGCTCATAATTGCATTTAAACACATTATTAGACCTCCCTCTGATTGCATATAAACTATCTTCTGTAACCATTTGAATTTGTGAAGCTGGAAGGGGAAGGCTGCAGTGTTCCCTCATTCCAGTGGGATTCGGATTTCCAAAATCCTAATATGTACCAGATGTGAACAGAGGGAGACTCTAGCCAGACTGATGAGTGGCTGACCGCTATATTACATATTTACCCAAAAGTGGGGAATGTTCATCACACAGGACACTCTCCATGGGGAAAGGGAGAAGGTGGAAAGCCATTTGAAAATTCAGGATTCAGTGTCCACAATATTATTTAAATGCTTTATGTCCATCAAATACATTGTAGAAACAGAAGCAATGTATTTTTTTGATGCAAGGTTTTTTTAAGAGCTTGTTTCAGAATCTGTTTTTCTCATTAAAGTTTTAAATCCATGGCTTCTAACTTTGATCTTATTGGTTGACATTAATCCTTATTTTACTTTGTCTCTGTTTTGGATTTTCTTGGGAGGGGTGTATCCCTCAGTCCAAGACATCTAACGCTACTTCATCTGAGTTAAAAAAGCAATCATTTTCCAGGAGATAGTTCTACTTTCTCCCAGGCAAGGAGGGAGGAAGTGTCAAAACCAGAATGAGCTAGACACCACCACCACCACTGTCTGGACACAGCCTGTATTTACCTCATTGCACCCTGGACTGCACATAGGACAATAAGAGAACAGCCCTCTGAACTGTCCAAACCTCACTTTCTTTGGTTGGTTCCACTCTGTGCTGCAGAAGAGATGTGGGTTTGAAAGAGAGACAGAAAGAAACTTTCTTTCAATTATGTGGGCTTTGACCGTTGAGTTTTGTATGTAAATGTCATAAACATTTCACAGCAGGTCATATATAATGCATGTTATGGTGTAACCCTGGCAAAAGAGAAATATGCTGAGAGTGGTGACATCTGCCTCTGTCCTAACTGCAGAACTGAAAGATGTACCTGAATTCTTTTCATTTGGGAAACCAGACCCAGGTTTCATTTGGCATGACCACATACCTACACATCCCCTTATAAATGTAAAGGAAGATACTATTCCTTGACATAGTGCTTGTAAGTTTTATTTGTTTGCTACTAGGCTTTCCTTTGCCAGCATTGTCTCCATGCCAGCAAGACCTTTACCTGACAGTATTTAATTTAGGGCCAGGATTTGGAAAAAAAAGGAGGCCAAGTAGAATATCATCAGCTCTACATTTGCAAATTTGCCTGGTTTTGTTTAAATGACTTTCCTGCTTCCTAGTTTGTCTTCCCCTCAGCACAGAAAAAAAGAGGATTAAGGCTGTCAGGGCTGTACTTCAGAGGCAGCCCCAGCAAAGCCCCTAAAGAAGAAAAGTGAGTGATCATAACCCATCCTCTGGATCCCCTCCAGCATAAGAAAGGATAAACTAAATTTTTTTAGCACTCATTAGGTTCCACAGTCAAATAAACAGCATCGCAGTCTCTGGAGGATATTGAGGATAGAAGGTCACTGAGATCTGGATTTATTAGTGAGCACACTGAACATTGTCCTAGTTTCATAGGGAGCATTTCAGTCACTGAAACTGATGCCCTTCAGTTGCCATGTCAAAATCTGAAACCTGACTGATTGGTGTCTAAGAATTAAGAGCAGATTCTGTTAACACTATTTGCTATTTATCATCTCTTCAGTAATCTTGCCCAGAAATGGGAGGTTTAGCAATCAGACAATAATTTCTTTACAAGAAAATTAGTGTCAGAAGAGGATTTATTGAGTAAGGACCAAATAAATGTATGCTTGAAGGCTTCTGGCAGTCTACATTTTCTTAAGAAAAGATTATCAATAGTAGGTGTTTTCCCCCAATTTTCACCATGGGGGACATATTTCCCCTCTGCAGAGTCCTGTAGAAATTTTCCTTTGAGGATCCGGGACTCCCAATTGAAACAGGTGAAAACTGAGTTAATTGAATTATCTGGTATCTTTATTCCTTTCTGATATTTTACAGTGACAAATCCACACCCAGAATTCAACTATAATGACAGCTTTATGCAGCGTGAAATAGTACAAGCTTAAACAGTTGGAGGTAATCTTGGATAATCAGATAGACCAACATCCATAATTGTTTAGTGAGTTTTAAGATTGCTTGGAATTCACAATAATAAGTCCAGTCAGGACTGGAATTTCACTGGGAGAACACACAATCCAAATGCTGTGGTCCATGCCCTGCAAACTTCCTGTTCAATATAAGGACAGTTCAATATTGAACTGCAATAGAAGAAAATGCAATAGAAGAAAATGGATGTTAGAGATGCATAATGATAAAGAGGTCACATCCTTTAGCTGATGCATCATTTGCTACTTCACAATTATTGACAATTTATGGCTCATTGGAGGACAAAAAGAGATTGAGAGGAAGGTACAAACAAAGTTTGGATGGCTAGACTTTGCATTCATTAGACTTGATAAAAAAGCAATTTCTCTTTATTTTTTTTTTTTGTCAAAACTGATATCTTTCAACAGCAGATGAAGTATTTTCTATTAGATAGTTTGAGTTCATTTTTTTTGAGCATAGTGAGCCTTCTTCAAGATATATCTATCAAATATAGCCCTAGATAATAATTTGAGAGAAGGAAATGCTAATTTTTAAGGTCTAATTCCAACCATCTTATCACAGACTTGTTGACACCTACTTTTAAAGTCTACAGTCCTAATGCATCCTGTTGTTTAGAGGAGAGCTAACCATAATATTTTGCTGCAGAACAAAACAAGGACTCTAAGTATTTTTAGCTCATGTATTTTACCCGTAACTCTTTATAACAACAAAATCACAGACTCTGTCTCACAGAGTTTTAAAGGCATGAGAAGAATGAGGAGAACAGCTAAAAATTTGCTTTAAGATCTGTAAGTTACTTATTAGAAAGACTTTATCTCTGTGTCAAATTCTGTACTTTCTTTGTTTCAACAGTAACAGTTCTTTATATTTCCTTTCGTTTGCTACTCCACATTACACTTCTGAGCTTTGTTCTTTCTCATCTAAGTGAAGTTGTATTTCTGGTAATGCCAATAAAGCATGTCTTCTCCAGACAAAGAATTTGTTTTTGGAATATCTATATTTGAGTTCAAAGACAAAAGCTCTGTTAATGCAATTTCTATTCTGAATTCTGAAATGCTGTTACCATTTCTCAGGTTTAAAAGGATTTGTGACTTTTTACTTAGGAAGTCCAATTATTAATCCTCAAAATAATCTGCCGTGATCCACCTAGCACTCACCAAGAAGTAATGGCTTTAGTGGCTCTTCTTGATGTTAGTTGTCCCTGCCTATCCCTGTTATAAACCAAGCAAAGATCCATCCTGCATTCCCTTGGGTATGATGGAGGGCATCAAGAACAGACTTGTCTATATAGTTACAAGAAACAGCCCAAAAAAAGAGATGTTAAACAATAGGGCTGGAATCAAGCCAACATATCTCAAAATAAAATGGCTGAAGGTTTCATCAATACAGGAGTCACACATCGTCTTGGGGAAAAAACAAAAAATACAATTTTCTCAAATAATAATCTGGAACAATGATACTAAACATTTTTTTTAAATAGTACATGAATTTTTCAAAATCTTCTGGATGAAGGCTTGTGAGGTAACAAAGGCTTCATTCTTTCACATTTTCATTTGTTATACAACTATGTAACTTTATAGATTTTGTGCCTCTGTAAGGGCTTCATCCAAAGATTACTTTATCATTGGAAAAAATTTGATTAACTTACACATGCTTTGTATAAGGGCATAAATGAAAGATGAACTCTCTGAATCATTGTGCTTCATTATTTCTGTTAAAATTTTGGCCTTGATCATACTTCTTCTGACATAGGGCATAAAAAGGACACATCCTCCAAACATTTATTCATATGAAACCAATTTGTAGTAAAAGTTTTTTAAAAATTATATTAGACCACAAATATTCCAGACCTATGTATTCATTCATCCATTAAATTAATTTCATTAAAATCGCATGGGTGTGCATGAAGATTTTCCTTTGTTTTATTCTGTGGCTATTGAAACACTGAAGAGTGTTGGCTGACAGTTCAAGCAAAATACCTGAAGGTATGATCATCTTACTTGATGTATTCTGCCAAATTGCATTTGGATTTCAGAGTAGATATTTAATTTTTGCTAGACACATAGGGAATAAGAAGCATTTTCTACTTATGGAAAGTGATTGCAGCTGAAGACATGCAAGTTGTCAATTTATCTCATGCAATGTGTATTGCTGTACATCATAAATTATGTTCTTGGAGGAAAAAGCTTCTTTTAATCTTAGCAAATAACGCACAAGAATCACAAAACCATTCCATTATACCTGTTTGAGGATCCGAGTCTAGAAATCAATAATAAAAAGTAGATGTCCCTTGATAGTCAAATATGATTATGAAGAAGGAATTTTGTAGAATCTCCTATGTATGCAAATTCCCTAAGTTAAATGTCAAACATAAATACTCCCTGGGCCAGTTCTAACTATGCCATTGCAACACATTTGATTTTGTACTTTAAGTGAATAAGAAAGTTTTGCATTTGAGAATGTGTTGTAAGAAGAAATTCATGGAAAGATAAAGTCATGGCTACTTTTGCTAAGAGACACAAGCAGTTTGAGGTGCACCTCTTGGAGGCTGTGAACCAAGTAGGACTCATCTGAGGAGTGTGTGCCTGCCTCTGAAGGCTCTTCCCTCAACCCCACCTATGGTGTGCCTGCTCCTTCATGGCAACCTGTACAGGGAATTCAGTGTGTAGTTCTCTAAAAGAATATATTACTGGTTTGTAGTGTTTATTGGTATGAAGCAAGTCAGTGGAAACATGGTATAATTCTTTACTTTGTTCAGCAGAAGCAGAGTATTCTATAATGGGTTTGGCTAGTTCTGGAAACAAATATTTATTACTGAAGGATTGCCATAGTGGTTCCTGGGTTGGTGAAGTGTGTGGACTGCCAGGTAGAAATCAGAAATAAACTTTTCCGAAAAAATTGACTATAGCATTTGACAGTAAGTGAGCTTGTATATAGATTCTCTAAAGTTGCCAAATGGGGACAGAATTTCTTCAGCAATGATAAACACAGAGTGGCTTCTGCTACGACATGTTTGAGTTGCTGTGTGTCTTGCAAGTTTTGAAGCCTTGCACTTCAGTTTTGTTAGCCTGTTGGAAGAAATCTCATTTAACTGGCATTTTTACATCTACATTAATTCTTTTAAAACACTGAAGTGAGTGTTCTACAGCTATGTAAAGAAACGCATTATCAAAGCATTAAGATATGATTAAACTGACATTTTCTTAAGAAAACGAAAGGAGCAGGAAAAAGCCATTCTAAAAGGACTGAGTGCTACATACTCCAGATATTATCTTCAGTGCTTACTCAGGGATCTTTAAAGAAGCTTATTACCAAGTACCCTAAGAAGACAAGTGTGGATGTGTACAGATCAGAGGAATGCAAGTTAATGCACCTGCCAGATTTTACTATCGTACAAAGCATGTCAATCAGCACTCAGACCTTGCGTTTAAAAATGTGTTCCTTCAGATTTTTTTCAGTGCTGTATCGCACATAGCTAGAATTTCCTAGTCAGTATCCATCCAGTGTTGCAAATGTCATAAATTATGCTATTGAATATATGTCACTGACGTGAATGTGAATAGCCCTTCATTAGATGCAGTAATGAGCTATAGAAATACTGGTAGATATGGTTGCTGTGAGTACATATATTTAAATCTTTCTGCTATTCTCAATAGGAAATGAAAATAATATATTGAAATTAAAGAAAAAATCAGTTCTGCATATGTTTTCTTTAAGAAAGATAAATTAAAATACATAGTGAGTTGAATAGATTGGGCAGTTTATAGCACATGAATTTACAGTGGTTTGAAGCACAGCTACTCGATAGCTGCATACAGCTCACATCCCACAGGACCATTTTGAAAGTGATGTGTCAGTTTTGGCTTGGTCTTCATTAGGAAAAAATATGTTCAGAAACTCATTCTGAGAGATCACCGTCTGGAAAAGTCTGTAGTAGAGGAGAGCCTGCTGCACCAGATCTTCACAGGATGGCTGAAGGCTGCTGGGAATCTGCAGTGATGAAGAAGACAAATACAGAAGAGAACTTAAGAGAAACAAAGGTATTAGGGCCATCACACACTGTGATAATAAGGTTTCCTTTGTTGCTCTGTACAAAAATCTGACATTGCTCTCTAAAACAAAATTTATCTAAACTGGAAGTGCTATAAAGGACTAGAAGTAGGATGTGTAGAAAAGAAACTCAGAGGAGAAAAACCTTCCTTTTGCTGTGTCTACAGTGTTTAGGGAAGTTATGACTACTGAGGGGTCAGACAGATGCCATCCAACCTAGTAGCCACTTGCACAAGAACAAGCAGGTCTTTAAGGGCAGGTGGGTGAATCTTGGTAGCAGCAGGCAGTAGATCTTAGTCACCCATCAGGGTCCTCAGGCTTTGGTTCCCACCAAAGGGATGCGTCTGAACCTGGGAGGTTCTCTGGTCTCCTTCACTTGCTCATGCTCTCTTGTAGCTCTCATTTCCTCAGAGCGAAAGGTCTTCAAACCTTGCAGAAGGGTGCAGCACCATGAAAACCTGTCTCTATTCACTGTTTTAGTTGGTTTTTCAGGATTTAGCCCAAAAATATTTTATCAAGTAAAAACTCAGTATTTACTGAGTAAGGACATCAGGTTGTAATTTTAGGTGGAAGTCACTTTATAAAGAAAGTAGGATAAACATAAAGTGACTGAAGATATTCAAGTGACACTCTTCTACTGGAAATATAGTCTTATAAATAAATGGGCTTTATCAGTTTGCTGGTACCTCCAGCAATGTTGACATTTGCATTCTCCTCTCCTACCTCTGACAGACTTTAGTTCTATTAAAATAATGAATTCTTATGCTGATATTCACCTCTTAGCATGAGGCATTTGGAACAAGTCAACACAGTTTCAGGGATGAATTTTGGAAGTTTATTAAGATATACAGATTTAAAAAGGAGAAATCTGTACAGATGGCATGTGTCAGAGATTTCTCGTTTTATCAGTCCTCATAAAACATGTCCATATATGATGCGTTTTCCAATAGAAAAATGAAGCACAAATCCTATTGGGATCACCAGCAGGGTCTGATGTCCAAAGGCAGATATTTTATTTAAATGATCCTATACTGCTCAGTAGGAAATACCATTTTCATTGTGTTTACAAACATGTTAGCATTCATTAAAATGTTTTTCTGCTGCCCTTGAGATATGTATTTTAAAATACAGACTTCTGAAAAGCTTTAGAGAGTGGAATTTTTAAGTCTGATCATTTGACAGGTGTTAATTCACATTGAATTCTCATTGCAGAGACCTAAAAGCCAGTTTCAACACTGGAGAATGACTGGACCATAATGTCCTTCATAATAGTTTTTGCTTACTAACTCTCTGGCTACTTTTGAGGTCAGTTTAGTGGTACCTACCTGGGATATGACATACTGCAGTACAATCTGTCCAGTGGTTTCCCCACTCAGCCCCATGCTCTGCTTGTACTTATCAGCATCTCAACACTGTCATTTCCTTTTGATGCATGACTTCAAATGTGAACAGCTACTGGATAGTTTTGGCATCATCAGCTTTTGTAGACAATTAAGTTAGTGGTTTGATAAACTCTAAATATGTCATGCTCTGAAGACTGTTTATTCTTCCAGTTTTTTTCTATGGTGCAGAGACACATTTCGTTAAGACAGAGGGATGATTTTAAATGCTCAGGAAAGGTACTCCATTCGAGTCCCATCTTGAGACACTCTGGCCTATTCAAAATTCATTCTTTTCACTTTACAAGGCTTTTAATATGAATATCTCCTCACTAAGTGTTCACCAACTGGGAAGCTAAAAGTGCAGGAGAATGATGTTGTTGGAATAGGCGTGATATTACCACAATAGGCATTGGGGATTTCTCTATAATAGAGAAATTTGGGGATTATATGCGTTTCTTTTCAGAACTATCCCATAGCTGTTTGTTGAGGAAAGGAGGCAATGATAACAATAGGGAGCAGGGACAGAGTTATTTTCTGTTCCAAACATGATACCCTGATATGAATTTTCATGTGCAGCCCAAAAAGCCAAAAGATTTCTAACAGAGGCAAGAGGCTGCTTGTGTAGCTCTGCTGAAATCACTTAGTGTTCCTCTTTTTCAGGTGCATAAAGGACTATTTGAGCAGATATGTCTATCAGGCTGTAATTGTGGTCCTTCAATCATCTTGGCTGAAATTATACAGCTTTTCTAGCAAAATTGCTATGACTAGCATTGTCCCAGTATGGAGAATTTCCACAAGGATTGATTTCTTCATGGTGCAGTACAAAAAGTGCTAATTACTATCTCATGTGACTTTACCTAAAATTAGGGGTCTCGCAGGATGCTCCAAGGAAGATAAAATAAACAGTATGGATATTATTTGTTACAATTCTGCCTAATTGTAGACAATATTAGCTTTCATATTCCTACCTTATGTGGAAGGTGATATTTTCAAATTATGTTTTACAGCATTACATCTTGTTAATGCATGAATTAGCCAGCAAATTTGAATAACTTCTTTGATTTAGGGTACTTCAATATGTAATTTAGTTCAGTGTTTAATTTCAATCAATAAATGTTGTTCTATATTGTTTTCATTACAACAGGAAGTGCTTTGAAACCAATTTTGTTGGTATGTGCATTTGAAGAGAACTGTGCTCTAAGGTGTAAGATGCATTGCTTAGTACCTGGAAAAGTGTAGGCATATTCTTTTCTACTTGGATATTGCATGCCTTGAAAGTGATTGTCCTGTTGAGAAATGAACATGCACCATAGTTTCTTACTTTGGATGTAAAGTAGGCAAACTTTCAAACACAAATTCCCCTTATGACAAATTTTTCTGTTATGATTAATGAAGTTATGTGATGAATCCTTTTTTTTTTTTTTTTTTTTTTTTTTTTAATTCTTTCTTAATTCATGGACAAAAAATATGACTTTAAAAAACATTTAAATGAAAGAGGTGTTTCCAGCTGTCAGAGAAGCCCAGCTCTACCAAGACCTCATACCATCCTGCAACCATTCCACAGAACACTGAAAGGTTACAATTATATCCTGGAGATGCTGAAGGTTCTTTAGCCTTTAGGGCAAATGGAGACCTCTGTATGTAATGCAGTTTTTAGATCACAAATTAACTGGAAAACAGCTTGAGCAAAAGTAAATGCTTGACCCTCTGTTGGGTCATTTTTTTGAATGGTTCTGTGAAATCTGTAATTTTTCTCTATTTTTTTTTAATAAGTCTGGTATTGAAATGGTTAATTAATGTGCATGAATAACAATGACTAGGGAGAAAGCTGAATCACTTTTGTTTACTTCACACTACCATTATGGTGAGGTTTTGGATTAGTGAAGCAATGATGTACAGGGAGTTCCCAATTTCAAGCTGGTGGTGGTTTGCAGAATCAAAGGTGGCAGTCACTGGAAGAAGTGACTCAAGGTCAAGAAGACCATGAGTCTGATTATGTGCTCTTTGCTGGAAAGTAATTCCTCCTGAAAGTACTTCCATGTGGATCACCACAGTTGTGGATGTGCTGTTATTGAAGTAAATTCAGTAAATGCAAACAGAATTTATGTGCGAGCCTGCCCAGTTAATCAATTTAGCTTCTTCTTGGAGCAATTTAAGAATGGATAATTACGTGTAGATAGCTTCTTCCAAGATACTAAATTATTTTATGATCTTACCACCAAAATCTACTCATTTTTTAATGGCAAAATTCCAGGAATTTTAGAGTAAGCTCCATAATCCAACTTTTTTAGAAATCTTTCATCATATCTCTAATTCTAAACTCCTTGGAAATGTGAAAAATCTTTTAAAAAAATTCTCACCAGTCCAGTGTAATAAAGATTTATCCATAATTTTTTCTAGCTACAACTACGAATGAAATACTTACTTTATTTGGCCTTCCTATCATTCATTCATGAAGTACATGGCAATGTTTCTCAGTACAAGTAAAAGTTTTCTTGATCTTCCCCACATCAACTTCTCTAAATTTCCTTCTTAGTTAGTGAAAACTTCTTCTTCATTGAATTATCTAAAAGAAACCTAAAGAAGCTTGTAAATTTAAAACAAAATTGCCACAGTACAAAGCAACCATCCCACAACAATTTGATTCTCACTCTAGAGGGAATCAACCCATGTGGAAAACGTAAGTTTAATGTATAACTTGAAGAATACTGTAATGTGAGTTATAGAAAAAGTTAGTTAAAGATGATTGTCTTTTATTTGCACTGTCTATACAGCATAAAAATGGAAATGCTTTAATATGTTGCATAACATTTGCCCTAACGCATAACGTTGCATAACATTAGCCCTAACTAATCTTTGAAACAACACTGATTTATGTACACAGTAACTATTTGCATCTTTCTACTTAGCAGAGTATTAAAAAAGAGATTAGGACCAAGGTTCAGAATGAAGTTGCCTAAAGCTAAGTATTTGGTTTTGGCTTTAGGAGTCTAAATAAAAATGGCCTAGTTTTTAGAGCTGCTGAGCACAGATACCTCCAAATCAATCCTGTGAAAACTCTAGTTCATACATGAAGAGGAATCTGTCCAGTCTTTGAAGTGACTTACATGAGTCGAAGTGTCTGGTTGATGTTGAAATGTTTGAAAATGTTGGTCTATAGTGCTTGCCCCAAAACAGGCTAAGCAGTTAATCAAAGAGAGAAGGAATCCTGTCAGAGGGACAGTGATCTCTCACTCCCACATTGAAGACAGAAAAACTCCTTAGAGAGGACAGCAGCAAGACCAACAATTAGTAGGCATGCCCTTGCCTCTGCAATAGACATTGGATCTTAATGGACACCTGTACAACACTATACAGTAACACACAAGAGTGGGAACTACCCCTGACATCAGAAGGAATGATCTTCAAAAGCATCTATATTGCCTCTGAGTTCCAAAGTATGTTTTTCACAGCTCCTTTCTTTGTTGTGTGGGCACACATCCCAGCTCATACATAACACAGGTGCCTCTAGGATGAACACTGTTGCGACTTGGGGCCTACTCTTGGGCTTACTTGTTCTCTTGAGTTGAATATATTTAAAGATATCCCTCTTGTCTTGATTTTTTCCATCTAACTTCGGCCTGTTTCAGATATGTAAACTCTTTTTCACATGCCAGTCATAATTCCAGCTGCAGTTTGAAGAAATTTACCATACGTATGAATATGAATACATATTCATAGGTAATGGTCCCCTTAGTCAACTGAATCTTTGCTTTTGAGATATCCATTTGCCATTCTGGTGAGCCAGAATCCAGGTAAGGAACCAGGATTTTGCACACCTGCCTTTTTCAGCAGATCTATAATTTATCCATCTTTTAAGAAACCATCGTCTGTAACTTCTCTGAAAAGCATGTGTGACACAGTATTGTGTTTCATGGAACACTCTTAATTGGTAACAAAGTCTCTAAATATGTATAGGCTAGGGTTAAATTTTCTAAGTTCACTTTGGTTTACACTGCAGAATAAATTTGCTTTTCTGTGTCATAGTAGTAATATATGCACTAATAAGCACAAAATCAGGCACAAGGATGGATTTGAATGGAAGGCATACTATTTCAACTTGATAATGACAGGAATGTTCCCACACACATCAGGAACTAAATTGGTTCCAGTGAGAACTGGAAAGTCTTAATGCCACATTAGTGGTGTTAAGTGGAGATTAGCTTTTTCAGCCTGTCCCAAATACACTGTTCATTTCTGAACATTGCCATCCTCTGCTCTGATGGAATAGAGAATAAAGAGGGACTTCTGACATGCCAAATCTTGCCTGTCCCACAGTTTACATCTGTCAATTGGTCTATTCTGTCTTTATGTACAGAGGACTGCAGTAGCAACATGCTCAATAATTCCAGGTCTCCTAACAACCACTTCCTATTCATATAATCCTGACTGCTCCTTCCCTTGTGGTCCTTACCAAGTAGACCCGAAAGTGGAAAGCAATATTTCCAGTCTCTTGAACACATCATTAGTCATGATCACATTCACATCCAGGGAGCTCTGCTGTGAAGAGATGTGTGTCACACCAATAGGGAAGATGTTGGAAGAAAGAAGAATCTGGATGATCAGATGGGAATGGAAGACAAGAAGAGGATCAGTCATCCTCTTGAGGATGGAAAATTATAAGCAAAATCCTAGCTATCCAAAGTCTGCATGACATAGACTAACTCTGGTTTTGACTACATTCTGAACTAGTCCTGCAGTTTAAGTACTGGTAAGAGTAGAGATTGTGGCACTCTGTCCTTTACACTGCATTTCACTGCAACCCAGGCAAACATATTGGGCCTTTTTCCCTGAGTTAAGGGTGTGATGCTGCCTGTTTAAGTCACAAGTGCAGTTTCTGTATCTCAGGGGCAGGTACCATGAGCACATGTAAATGCACGATGTTCAAAAATTGCCAAGGGTATTCCTGGGTATTTTAACACAAACTGCGTCAATATGATTGTGGCTCATAGCTGTCACTTGAGGGACTCCAGGAGAAGTTTCCACAACTTTCTCATGTTGTAAATCAATAATAAAAATGAAAGCACTTTTGTCCTACTTTCCAGCCAGCAGAACACAATGTTAATATTGACTAATTAGCCCACATGAATCAGGACAATGCTCACCACGTCTGCTCAAAACGTACAAAGAGGCTGGGATATTCACATGAGCCTGAGGGAGTTCCCTGCCCAAATCACATGGCGTGTCACAGGGAGGTGGGTGCTAACTCCCTGAGGTACCCTTGAAAAACCAAGCTTTAATAGATCATGTCTACAGTCAATTTAACATACAATTAAGCATTTTCACAAAGCAAATAGTACCAGAACTGTTGAAAATGTAATCCTGCCCCCTTGTTAAAACAGGCTTGGCTGTTTGGCATTATGCAGAATGACTGTCACCACAGCGCTTTGAAGTCACTATCGCTAAGGCAAACATGTGCAGGTACAAATAATTCAGCAGCAGAACACTGATGCTCCCCAAGTTTCTTATGCCATGTATGATCCTGAAATCTTCAGGATCATATTTTAGTCTATTTATTCTCCACACAAAAGGTATTTTACAAAATCTGCTAAATAGCTGGGCCTACTTACTGGGTCCCAGGAATATGCCCTGCACTCATCTCATCAGACACATCTGTGCCTCCAGCTCCTGCTCCTCTGTTCTCTTTCACCAGCAGCTGGTCTCTGAATGGATGACGGAGACTGATCTCTTTGCTTTGCTTAGGCTGTGGGATTGTTTCTCTTCTGGTCTGCAGAGATCTGTCAATATTAGCTTAAATGTAGGTTCTTTTTCTCTTGTGAAAAGAAAAGATAATAATTCTTCCTCCTGATGGTGGCTTAGAGCACTTCAGATTATCCCTTGTTATTTCTTTGCAAGAAGAAATGTATATTCTTTTTTCATAAGAATTATAGCAGTTAACAATCCTCCAGCCCAAACTTTGTCCCATGAAGAACTAACATCAATGGGAGTTAGCTATATCCGCTAAGGGTAGAATTAGGATTCTCACAGAAATCTTTAGGTTCAAATAAAACAATCTTCACTGCTGTAACCATAGCAGCTCTCATGTCCTACATAGTACTTTTTAAGGATATCTTGGTCAAACAAGCTTTCAAAGTAAAACATTTTTTTTTCTCTCTCTAGGCCATGCAATTTTCTCTCTATGGGTCTCTGTTTCATAGAGCAACAAATATTTCTAAAATGTCAGGAGTTCTGGTTATTTATTTGTTTCAATTTCAGCCTTGTTTTCTAGATTATTTTGCAGATTCTAATTTAAAAATTTAGGTAAAATCAAAACAAAACAAAGAAACACTGCACAACCTCAATTCAATTATTGTTTTGCCTTGTGTGCTGTTTTTCTACAGTTATTTGTTATTTTTATACTTAGTTTTCCTTTTTACTAGTATATTCCTTGGCCAACTTTAGATGCCTAATTTGCACACCAAAGTCGGTTTTTGTCAGCTTCCAATATAGCTAATGATGACAGTGTCTCTTCTAGAGCAAACTTTTGTTTTCCTGTGTGAAAATTTGCAAAGAAGCTTTTTTTTTAGAACCAAAGATGTCCAGTTTAGGCACCTAAGGTACTTTGGTGCTAGGAGAGCCTGTTCTTTTCTGCTTCCTGTGGGTCCCATTCCCCCTTGCCCAGTCAATGTGCTCAACCTCTGGAGACAGAGAAGGCCCTCCACATGATGTACCCTCCCATTTGTGTTTGCTCCTGACCAGAAATTACTCATGGGCTAGAAAAAACTTATTGAAGAAGGGCCAACACTTCACCAGGCTCTGAACCATGGACTTCAGCCAGAGTGCCAGGTTTCCAACACAGAAACCAGGAATCTGTTTTCCAGTACAACCCGTGGAAAGGGAACAGCACCTATGATTCCCTTTTCTGTCACTATATTTGTTAACCAGTGTTTGGCCAAATTATCAGGTTTTCCACAATTGCAAGAGCTCTTTCTATAGAGATTGATATTTCTGCAATGGTTTTAAGGGCTAATGATGAAGCATCAATCAATCAATACATGATTCAACAAGTGGAGGCACTGGAGTTGTTCTATACTTAATTCATTTATCTTAAAGAAGAAAACAGATTTTATTTGGGGGAAGAGTTGAAATTGTTATAGGATACCTTTGTAAGGAAACTCAGTATTAAGTTTTAATGCAAGTAGGTCACAGTACCAGGGAGAATGGGATAAATACCCATAAAATAAACAGCACAAAGACTTGACTGAAATGATAAAAGAGCTTGATTGTGAGCAATTAACAGCTATGTCCTTGATCACTTTATGTATCTTTTAGTTTACAGGATTAGTTGTCCAGTGTGGAAGTAAGAGCTGTTCACTGGGCTGCAGAAACAACTACAGTAGCAATGGGGACAAATTAGAGAGTGGGGTCAATTTTTTTCAGAATTTTCAAAATAGAATTTACTTCAGAAATCATTAGAATAAAATACAAGTCTTGTGAACTGGCTGAATATGTCACCTGTTATTAATATGTTTTCCTTGATCTATCATTCATGTTACAAAGCCATGGCAATGGTAGCTGTTTTTATTTGCTTTTTTTTAAAATGGGCTATTATTTTAACATGTGGCTATCCCAAATACACTTGTCCTGTCATCTAAATACGTTATACAGTAAGCTGCAGTCTGCCCCTTTGATGCATTGGTTTTAATATTGGATGATGTTAATGCAATAAACATTAATAATTATGTTAAATCTCTACTGTATATGACAAAAAAGTGAAGCCATCTTTCTAAATTTGAAATGTGCCCTAAAGCACATGGTTATAAAGCACCCATAGGGACATTGTGTGCTTAGGCCATTCTGAGACCCAAATGCCAGACAGCAATGAACACTCCCTTCCCTCAATAAAGATCTGTAGCAAGAAACAGATATGCTCATGTACAGTACTGTTAAAATGAATAGTTCCCAAAATGTAAGTGTATTTAATTGTGGAATGTATATGACTTACAGGATCACATTCAGATGCATGTGCCTTCCACAATGAAAAATGGATTTGCAATTTTCATTTTCCCTAACTATAAATATTTGTATGCCACTTAATTTAAAGATTATACTGAAAGATATCATTTTCGATTAATATGCTGTATTTTACACAGTTTACATTCCATTTCAATATGCTTGCCTTCTATAAAATGTATTTCAAGACTCCCTAAAAAAAAAAAAAAAAGAGAAAATAGGCACACTTTAAGCAGTTTACAGGAGACAGATCATTATCTCCCACAAAGGAAAGGAAACAGGAAAGCTGTAAATAATAAGTTCTGAATAGGAATGACATAAACAGCCTAATCAATGTCTTCCAGAACTGGCAAGTGACACCTCTTTGTTTTTTGCAAATAAAAACCTTCTTAACATCACAATATAAACCATTATCTCTGCAGGCAAGGTATATTTAGAAATGTACAAAATGTACATTTCCTGCCAGCCACTAGATCAGTAGGTGGAGATCTAAAGTCATGCAAATATTACAGTAAATGTAGGCAACCAATTTCTAATTATTCCATATCAGCAGATTTGTGAGGAATATAATTTATTAAAAAAGAACAGTTTATGATCAGCAGACCTTAGTTATGACTGTTTAGGAATTCAGTGCATTTTGATCTAATCACAAAATCAAAATATTCATGAAACACAATGATATCTCCCCAAAGCAGCCGGGCAGCCATTAATTTTGAAATTCGGGTAATTTATTAACACTTATCTGTAGCTGTAAAAGCTTACCTCTGTGTTTGTAATACGGGTAAAAGTGAAAGCAGTTTTAAAACTGATTCCTAATGATTTATAATGGTTTGCTGTAATTTGAGCCAGAAATTCAATTAAAATGTATGTCTAGTTTTGTTTCAAGATCTTTAGTTAAAAATTCTATTAAAATTCTATTTCCTTCTTGCATTAAATGTATCTGTTATCTGCATATATGAGAAATATAAGAAAATTCTATCATTTATTCCTCAGACTGCACAAATGCCTTAAAAAACATCCATTTTTATTTCATAATTCTGCCAAGGTACTATTTAGAATTTATGTACAGCAGAGGAAGAATAAGCATGCATGCTATTTTTTTTTGAAGAAAACTAGCTTCTCTACTGAGTGCTCATGCAAATATTCAAGTGACATTTATCAGTTCATCAAAGAAAGGAAAAACAAATAACACTGAATTATCAGATGTTTTAAAAGCTTAATTACAATACCAAGGGTATAGTTTCTTTCTATATATGTTCCCTTTATAAATCCTTCTTGTAGAGGATATGTAACTTCACTACCAAAATTCCCCTTTGAGATAACATTTCACATTTTTATTTATAAATAATGAAAAGTAAAACCGGCCACTCTTGTGTTTATGTATAAGGAAACATAAAAAAGAGACAACTCACTGCTGATGTTGGAATCACTCCAGGCAAAACCAGAAGTGAAGGAGTGAATATTACTCACTTTCCCTCTGTGATTGTTTTATCTCAGAATACTTCACAACGTGTAAAGGTAAAGGACTGAGTTTATAGATGAGCACATCTGTTAATGTTGATGAGTGTGATGTGGCCAGTCCTAATTCTCTGTGTTAGTAACTGATCTTTTGTAACGCAGTTATCAGTCGTTTCTAGATAAAGAGAAAAACATTCAGGTACCCAAATAAATGTTGCCTTGTGCAAAATACTTATTATTTTCAAGTTCAGTTCTTCTGCATTTACCATACATAGGTATAATTGACTGGGAGTAGTGGTGAATCAGGACAATATACCAGCAAAGTAAGGATGCAGTTCAGTACACTAAGTGAACTAGGAAAGCATTGAGGGCTTACTTGTTCTGTTTGATCTGGGTCAGTAGCAGCTATTGACCCTGAGAAAGTAAGTTTCACAGAGGACAGGGACACTTCATAGTCTGTGGTAAAGGTAAATCTGAGATGAAGAAGATGTAGGTCTCTCAATGTAGTATAATTACTGGATTAGATTTGCAGTGCAACTGATCCACTAATTACTTCATTGGCTTTAAGACTCAAGTGCTTTTGACTAGAGAGTAAGGAAAGTCTACAAGTGAGGAGGTTCCAAAATGGAAGGGTTTCATAGAAAGAAGGAATATTTGCTGTGGGAGATGTGGATTAACAGAGACGGAGGCAACACACAGAAAGTATTTGGGTGATGCTTTCACAAGATGAAGAGCAAAGGATTAACTTTTCTACTGTTGATCAAGTGACAAAGGAGAGAGTATTTGTGTGTTGTGTCTTACCCAGAAGCAGAAAAGGAAACGACAACCAGTTGACACTGGCTAATGAGAATAAATGGGCAGGGCTGATGAGAATCTTCATTCCCTAGGTGATCTCACCAATACATGGAACATATCACTGTTATGGTTCTGTCCTTTCAGACCAGTGACAATTGCTGATTTCTTCCAGATGTGGTGGAAGGTGTGGCTCTACAGAGATGGTATTTTGGACACAATCCAGTCTGTCTGTCATTCTCTCCTGTGGAGGGCAGTGGTACTCTTAAATAGTAGCTACAGGCTTTAATAGTGTAATTAATGATCTCAAGATGAAGCAGCAGCCAGCATGTTAACAATATTATTGTGTACTAAACTGGGCGAGAGATATTGCAAGAAACAAGAAATGATACAAAGGGTCATAGAGAGGTTAGAAATGTGGGCAAAGAAATAACAAAATTGCTTTATCTCTAAGACAAAATACATAATTTTCTAGTTGTTTCACACTTGTAATAACAGTTCACAACAGACAACAGACAACAGACAACAACAGACTTAAGGAGTGGGTGAAACTTGGAGAAACCTGCTATGCCACGAGATAAGGGTGAGAGAACAAGAGACCTTAAAGTGAAAGAACAAGAGATATCAGAGTGATAGCATCAGAGACCTTATGTTTATAGGAGATGTAGGAGTGATAGAAGAAAGCAAACCGGATGGTAAGTGAGATGCACACAGGCATATGGGACACAGAAAAGACTCTAGAAGTATTTAATGAAGAGATGTGTTCCGAGAGCTAAGTATGTGTATTTCATTGCTGGTGGTTAAATTAGATTTTTTTTTGTTTTGTTTTACTGGGTTCAGTCAAAATTCTAAGCAATTTAGGGAGATTTCTGGAAATAATAAATCTAAATGTGTATAATGTGAAGGAACTACAAAGAAAATTTTGACTCCCAAATTTAGGGCAGTTATTATTTACAAAGCATCTTACAACTTAAGATATTAAAAATCATGGTGAAACAATTCTTTTGTTAACATCTAGAGGGAAATATTTCCCTCTTATTCTCTTAAGAGAATTGTTGGCATCTGTGAGGGCATTGCCTCTGCCTGTGCTGGTATCATCATATCTGGACATGTCTTTCCTCTTAGAACACCCTCGTGCTTGCTGGTTCCTGACACCAAACCCTGTTGCAAGTACTAGGAGTATATTCACTGAGCTTCCATTTTGAGGCAGATGGCTGTTTGCTTTTTCCAGCTGGTGAAGGACTGAGATTTTTCTTTTGACTTAATATGATCTTTTTCTGCTCTTTTATTGGAAGACATTTTTAAAATACAAAAATGATATATTGAAAAGAGTGAATGAAAAATGTAATTTTAAAAACAGTAAATAATAATAATAGAATTCTGATATTGATTCCCAGAAAACTGCTTCTTCTACATAATTTCAGAGCTGAAAATATTTTTTCAAATACTTGTTATCATCTGTATACTTGCAAGAACTGAACACCATGTATGAATCATCATAAGCTTGATTTGTTCATTTAGGAAAAAGAAAAAAAGAATCTTTTCCATTGTTCAATTTCCATAAAAAATTACAAAATACCATCAAGAAATGCTGACAGATCTGCTTTATATTGAGCCAGATTCCTCTGAAAAAGCAGTATGTAACCACCATCCTTAATGGCATGCACTCCATAAATCTAAAAGTTGAAATCCTTTATATAGCTACCATTCTGCCTTCCAATTAGAGACATGTTTCTAACCAGAATATATTAACAAAATATATGTACAAAAAAATACTGATACCTTTTTTGGTACTGAAATTTTTGTGCAAGGGCAGGAAACAGCCTGAATGCTAGAAAAGAGGAGACTCACACCCCAGTTCTGCAGTGTTGTTATGCCATCTAGGTGGGATCTGTCTTCCCTTCCCCAGGAGTCAAGCAGCTCTTGACTGCTTGTTCTTTGTCTGTGTGCTGATTCTGAACTAATCTGTTAAAAAAGTCATCATTCATGTCTCTGCTCCCTTTACTGGGTCACCTTGTGAATGGAGGACAAAGGTGCTTCTAGAGGAGACATGGCCTGCAGCTATGGCAGGCCTGACTTGGAGAGTCTTAGGCTGTGTCAGGGCTACATCTGCAGAGACACTGACAGCCTGGCATTCAGAAAGTATCTGTGAAAGACCTTTGGGAAAGGAGCTAGCAAATTAAGGCTTGGAGATATAGACAAAAAAACACTGCCTTAAAGTATTTCTTAAAACTTTTGGGGAAATTTGACTCATACCTTCTTGATAATACCAGAAATACCTAATACTATTATCAACTTAGTCCCCTTTCAGCAGAGTTTATATGCCCCTCAAGCATGCTGCTATATTATTTAGCACTTACAATTGTTCTGGTGTTTTAGATATGTAAACAATTGCCCTTCTTCAAAGCAGGTTCCCAAAGAGCTTGGAATGTCATCTGCCAGAAGCACATGATGTAGCTCTATGTCTCACTGACATCAGCGGGTTGATAACAAATCCCATCCTACTTCCTGAACCGTCCTTCTGCCAACATTTTAGTGCTTTACTCTGTCCTCGCCTGAAACCCGTGGGAAGCTGGAATTCTTGAGCTTAGTAAAGTAGATGTCCAAGTCTCTGTTCACATCAGTCTAGTGCATTCAGCATTCCTTGAAGGAGAGCAGTCACCCATACATGAGAAGAATCCAGAGCTTTCACCTTTGTGCTGTTTGATCACTGTTTCTCTCTGCCTGATTTCAGTGGGATTTGGAGCAAACGGAGGAAAGATGAAGGAAAGTGTGGAAGGTGCCATTGATGATCTCATACATAGTTTACATAGAAGAATGGAGGTCTAAAACATTTTTAGGCACTCCTTTGAATATCTACACCTCTAAAATAATGGTGCTGACTTTGTCTCTGAATCAGCCATAATATTTTATAAGCATACTATAGCTGTTCTAGTCTCTCTTTTACTAGCTGCAGTTACTCTTTTTTTCCCCTGTGAAATGGAAACGTGGCAGTATGTTTTAGAAAACTCCATTGTTTTCTCATAGAACTCTATTGCCTGTGATGTATTAGCAGCCCTTTTGCACTGGAGAACATTTTGTATAGTATATTTCCTAATTACTTATGAATTTTCCACTTTTATTGTTCTATGTCACAGCCTTAACATCCCTTTTAATGTACTTTTGTGTGCAAATTAGAATAGCAAGAGTTAAGAAGTAAGACTTTCTGTACATGGTGGCGGATGTTCAGAGCAATTCAGCATGTCAGGCTGGGGTCAAATGGAAAGGGAATGTCATTACTAAATGGTAACATTTTCTGTGGGTTTTAGAGAAATTCAAATCCTTTTCTAATCTAAATTTATTTTATCTTTTTTTTTTCAGGGTTAAGGGTTGGACTTCAAGTTCCTGTCAGACATTTGTATATTAAAATGACTTTACATTTAATTATTTTCTAAACTAACTTTCAAAATAGTTTTTCACAGAACTGCTATACCAGAATGCAATCTATTTCACAGGACCTCTTATCCTGTCTCACATATATTTTGTATGATATACTTTCCTACTTGTAAGGCATGGGTTCACATATCCTCTAATTATTTTTTTAAATCTCATCCCCAGGAAGTGTCTACTGTCATTCTAGAAAATTCTGGATACAATTCTGTATCCAGTATGTGTATGTCTAAATGATGCCTAAATGTCACTGATTTACTCTGAGTAGTTGAGCAAGAAATTTAATGCATGATCTATTGCAGGAAATTTACATAACAAAAGTAAAGGGGAAGAGTTTCTATCTGTGACACTCATGACAGTGGTCAGTTACTTTATTTTTATTGTTCTCCATTCCTGTACAGAGAGTGCAGTTAAAATTCCTATTTTCCTTTAAATCTGTGGTGATATTGGAATGAGTTTGAGATGGGATAATGTATTCAAAATCATAATGGTTTAGAAAATTACTTTGTATTTTTTAGCTATTACCACAAAGTCTTGTAATACATTATCATGAAAAGAAAGGACTAGGCATGACAGGTGTGCTGTAACTTGGCCATAATTGTACTAATGTGTGTGGGACTATGTGGCAGTAGATTATCCCATACATCTTTTCCATTATTACCCATTTCAGCTAGTCAAGGGCAACTCTCAGCACCAAAACTCTTCCTTCTCTACTCTCATTTCCTGCTCACCCAGTTTTCCTTCACTTCAGCCACATGCACCTTGCTAACCTATGACCAACAAGTAGTGCTGAGGCTCTACGGGACCCACTAAACTGCATGAGACAAGGAGGAAAAAGGGATTGCTTTCTTATAATACAATGTCTTACATCATTACACACCCTCCAGTTCTGTTCCTGCTTTTAATTCTGATTTCTCGGCAAAGCAAGCCCCAGTGGAGTGCTTATTGACACCTAAGTCATGAAAAATGTGCTGGCCTGAGAAGCAAGGGGTAGGAGAGAGACCTGAAATGAAAATAATGTTATCTAGGCCAGTCTGTAAGTGAGATTCTTTCCCAGCTCAATATGATGCCTGGGACAAAGTTCTGACCACAGGATCCAACAGAAAACCTAAATAGATTGAGGACACAGCAGAATATGTCCATGTATTCCAAGTAAACACAGCCATTTATGAAGCTAAGTGGGGGTGCTTTGCTGATTCAAGCTACTCTGAAATGTGTTTCAAGTTTTTTAGAACATTTCTGTATGGAGAAATCTCCATCACTCTTTATAATGACTTTTCTTTTACAAGGCTTGCAATATTTAAGGTGTATAGCAGCTTAGCCTTGTAAAAATATTCATCTTGTCCATGTCCCTGTGAGGCCTATATTTTATTGATAGTTAGCCTTTACTTTATTCATACTGTAGAGATTCCTTTTTTGTTGCCAGTAGGAAAAAAAAAGAACAAGTTCATGTTGTTGGCATGTTCAAAAATATATTTTAAAATTTTTATTTTGTGGCTTTTTTTTTTTTTCCACATTGAAAACAGCCTTGGAGTTGAAAAAATGTAGCGTTTTTGCATTCTGAAACAGTGACCAAATACAATCAATTGCTTTCCAAGTAATTGTTCCACCACAGAAAGGATTTACCAAGTATCAACAGTATTTTCAATGGAGGAAGAAAAGGTCTTTTATTTCTCTCATTTTAATAACTGGCATTTAAGGAGTGCTTATGAGAAAGATAAATCCCCTGATGGGGGGGCTGTTTGAAGCCCATGTGTTTCTAAATGTGTGCAGCCTGTATTTTTGCATTCATATCCATAGCCCAGATCTGTAGTGAGAAGTAATGCTTTGATTTCTTGCAAGAATCCACCTGATACTCAAGACTCCAGTGCTGTGTACAGAGGTGAGATACCAGTAAGAAAAGACTTCAATTAAAATCATGAAGATGGCCATGCTGTCATTCTTTAGCTGAAAACTGTGAAAAAGAAATCATGGGCCAGATTTTGTACTAATTTTCATAGCTGTAAACTGTAACTGACTCCATTTGAGTGAATTCAGATGTGCATTACACTGATTCTCTAGTTCCCATTAATTGACACACTCTTCCCATTAATTGGTTTCTGAAGTGTATCAAAGACAACTTTGAAGATTAAATTTTCACAAAGAAAATGAAAATTTAATTTTTAAGCATTTATACAAATGACTAAGTTCTTCATACATTCAAACTCAGGATTGATTCCTCTCCCTTGCTGGGAACTCCAGGCACATTCAATATATAGAGTTGACTCACAGAACTAATTAGGTCTTTGGACCTAATTCAATAGTTCTTGTCTGTGAAGGAAAAGTGTGTTTTCTTTTACTAGCACAACAAGACATTATGCAGGACCTTCCAAGCTTCTCAAATCCCACTGCTATACTGAAGTAATGAAGCATCTCCCAAGAATCTGTGTGCTGTGCTTTAAGAATATTACTGGTTAAAGAAAGTAAGTATCACAGCTAAATTCAGGTTAAACTGACTCAGAATCCTCCTGTTCTAGGGTAACTATATGAGATATAGAAGAAAGAATATGAGAGAGATTAAGGAAGATCAGTCTTCATGGTTAAATCAGTCTTCCTGTTACATTGTCTTCTGTCTAGCCTCAGAGAGAAACAAGGGGTCAAATCACAGTGCTGCACTGCATCGCTCTCTAACATAGCCTGTAACCCTTTATTGATTATGGATAAAGTGGGGACAAACTTTTTAGCATTTCCTTAGGCTTACACTGACTTAAAGATTCCTATTGATTCAGCAAGAAAATATGATCATCACTATTAGCAATG
The DNA here is from genome assembly GCA_032173965.1 of Sitta carolinensis. Classification (NCBI taxonomy): domain Eukaryota; kingdom Metazoa; phylum Chordata; class Aves; order Passeriformes; family Sittidae; genus Sitta; species Sitta carolinensis. Next base: position 134,166,378 of record CM063284.1, read on the forward strand.
ATAGTTGGGGTATACAATTATATTGTCTGTGTTATGTTGTTAGGGCATAGGGCTTTATCTGGATTGTTCTTGAAAAACATAAAAGATGTAAACTGCCTAGCCTCCCAGCAGATACTGACAGGATGCTCTTAGATGACTGGAATTGCCCCTTCAGGTTGGAGCAGCTCAGCTCCATCAGTCTCTCCTTACAGAGCAAATTCTCCACCCTCTCCAGCTCGGGGTTCTAAGCTGAACTAGCCCACATTTATAAATGCCCTCACACTGGGTTATCAAAAGCAGATGTGGTATTTCAGATGTCTCACTAAGCTTCAGCTCTGCTTATGAGTGTTTTGAAAGAAGTCCTTACTGAATGTGTAATTGCTTCTCAGTGTATCATCTTCGACAAATGTCTGTCTAAATTCATAGATTTTAGAGAAAGTAAAATGAATCATCTGGTATTATGGACAAGTCTCTTGCCTGGTTTTAAATCTAGGAATCATTGTTCAAAATAAATTTCTAATTAAAAAAGGCTAAGCAAACACTCCAGTTGTTACATCCTTTCTGGTTTATTTGTGAGTTCAGCAAACTGAACAGAATTGCTAGGAAACCGTAGGAGTAAGGAGCTGGAAAATCTGCTCCACATGGATACGTTAGAGGAATTACCTGTTCCTGTCTACAGGAAAGAATCTGTTTTCTTTGGAGATCCAATCCTCCGGTTTAATACTCCTTCCTGTTTTTTATAGGCCGTTCTTTGCACAGGGCAACCTGTGACACCCCTGAAATTCTTTTAGTGTCATTGTGATAGTTTTTACAATTTCCATTATATGCTGCCTTATTTTTGTAGAGAAAATAAAATAGCAGGAGTGGTAGAAGAAAAAGTTCTGGTTTCTGGAAGGATGCCTTAGTGAAATACTCTAGATTTGGTAGATTATTTTTGAGCTGTTCTATTAATTTATTTTTCTTAATTTTTTATTCATTTTTTCATTTTAGAAGAGTTTGTCGTGTTTTCAATACCTTGATTCTAGAATTCCATTGTCTTAACTTTCTCTATAAATAAAGAAGTGATCCCACATGCACCATGACCAAATGTATGTTTTGTTTTCCAGTAAAAAGCATTAATTAAAAAGGAGATATTGAGGGTCTGCATTGATTGTTATATTTTATTCAAGTATGAAACAATTCTCCCATTTCAGAATGCCATTGAAGTCCCAGCTATATTTTCTACAAAATTTCTTGTGGTTCTGTTTTTTTTTTTTTTAATCCATTTTATCAATTATATCCATTATATCATTATAAGCATAAGTAACAAATTTAGTTATATCAAGTGCTTTTAGCATCAACTATTCTATCCCATTAGTTAAGGGTGGTGTATTTAGATCTCTATGAATGAAAATGACCCAATGTTATATTTGATAAAAAAAACCCCGGTATTAGGAAGAGAAAATTGGATCTTGGGTTGCTTGAAATCTTGAAAGGATTTACAATAGGATGAATCAGAAAGATCGCCTATAAAATTAACACTGCTTACCTTCCACTTCTTGAAATCTGAATTACCAAGAAGAATGGTGAAAAAGTGTTTTTGATTCAGGATGGAAGGGAAAAGCATCATGAATTCAGGATTCTAGCTCTTCTGCTGGAGGAGAAGGAAAGCCTTCTTCTTGGTCTAGGTATTTTCCTGAGGCCAGGAGATTGACTCAATTTTGTGTTGTTACATTGGCCCAGATTTCTCTAAGTCATGTATTCTTGTTACTGCAGTACCTATGGCCAAAATACTCAGCTTTAGGGGCAAAATTCTCTTTGCTCCCCAGTTGAAAATTTTCAGTAGGAAGTGCTAGATTCTTAATCACACTAATGTGCTGAGCATGAAAGGCATGCTGAGCATGAAGAGGTAGTGGTAGGCATTTCCTATAGCCCTCACTTCTCTGCACTGTTCTTGCTGGTGAGCTGTGGACTGACTGGTCTTGAGAGGAGCCCCTTACTCTGGGGTTAATTTTTCTATTGAATGACAGGTACGAATACGACCATAGTGATGAGGAAAGCTTAAACTGATTTTCAGATTTTTTCTGGAAAAAAATCTGCTGTTATTTCATATTCAAAAATGACATGATTGAATGAATGCTTCATGCTCCACTAGCTTATAACTTTATGTGAATGGCCCTCTGCATACATCAGTCTGGAGGACGCATTTATGCACTGAAACTTCTGAAGACTCAATTTCTGTTGGAGCATTTCATCACATATACTTATATTTTCAACTTGAAATAATGAGTTGACAGCTATGTTTTGTGAGCTTCTTTACACTTGGTTAGAGCAATTTGGGCACTCCGGGCCCTTCATGCCGAGTAAAAGTCCACCACCTGCTTGACAATGAGGGACCTTGTCCTATTCATTATTGTGTTAACAGTGTTTCATGAATGGCTAAGCAGCTCTCTTTTCAGCAGCTTTATAGCTGTGGCAGTGTGACACTTCTTCCCCTAACATCCCCCATTAATGAAAAGCTGCAGGGATGGGTTGTCCCGTGCCCCCGCCGCAGTGTTGCCGCGCCCCTCCAGCGCTGGCTGGGGCGGTGGCGGGGGGAGAGCGGAAGGCAGTAGGAAGGCGACACTATTAGTCAGCTCTGTCTTGCCTGACCTCAGCGACCAAGGCTGGAGTTAAAAGCAGGGTAGTTGTGTATAAAGCGAGTGTTACAGACATGTTAATAGCTTCCTCTCCCCACCCACTGTATCAGTGGAGATACCATGTTCTCTAATGCTCCACTGGTAACCTGCTGGCTTTTGACTTTACTTCGTATGAGATGAAATCCCAAATTAGTGATTAGTTTAAAGTTAATTTATTGTCCTCACAGTAAAGGGAAAGTTCAAACAGGTTTCAAGAAAGGCTTCAACTATGCCGTTGCTGAGAGAGGTGTCCTGGATATTAGGAAGGAATATAAATACATCCCATATTGGTGTTTTGTGTGTTTGTATCTATATCTCTACCTATATACCTATCTATATTAGAATATAAATCTAAATGGGACACCTGTCTAGATCTACATGTGTAAATATTGCTTACTAATATGTTATATATAGTTATAGGTGATGTAAATATCTTCTTGTACTTATTCACTGTATTTTCTTATTTTCTGTGTGAAGGCTGTTGCATCCAGCTTGCCCTGTTTTCTATCACAGGTGGATGTAGCATGGCATAACAAGGAAGAAGTTACTTTTTCCTTCTTTTTTTGGACTGACTGCAGTTCTTTCTCCCAGTAGCAGTCCTTTTCAATAAAGCTTTGCATGAAAATCGAGAGGTGAAATCCTGTCAGGAGTTTAGTGGCAGCAGGATTTCTTTCTTGTTTATTTACATGCAGTTTAAATGAGGCACTGGGCACCTGCATTTTGAAGGGTGTTGGTCGTCTAATTTTGTTCATAGGTGCACACACATTGTGTGCTTTTCTCTTTCTTATGCAAATGGAAGTAAAACTTAGAAAGAAGTGCACTATTGGTTATACGAAAGAATTCTGGCTCCTCTACTGCTTATTCCTGAGGCTGGTCCTTGACCTGTGCTGTAACGTAAGTCGTGTCCAGGTGCTGTCACAAAGAAAACTGCACAGCATGAGTGAAAATTTTGTGAGGCAGTGCACTGACAATAAAGCAGTGTAGTTGTCTCTGTTCTAGCACTCAGAACCAGGCTATCACTATGCTGACCGAGGCAAAGCAGTTCACCTATAGCTGGAAGAAAACGAAACCATCACAAGAACTGGTATTGGCTAGAGATTTGATCACAAGTGTATTTTTTCCTTACTTCTTTTTCTCCTTCCTACAAAAGTTAAAAAGCTAATGACTATAATGGTTGTTGAAAAAAGGCTGAAAATGTGATCTGGGTCCATATTGCAGGCTCAAAACCTAGAAGGCGAATGAAACAAACATTGCAAGACCCTGTAAAGGCATGTTTTAAAGCCAATTGCATGGTTTGAGGGGCCTGACTTTTGAGTGGTAAGTATTTGACATCCCTGTGTGCTGGTTTACCAAAGTAGGGCTATTCTTCCACAGAAATCCTCATGGGAGCAGTTCAGCTCTCATTTGCATTAACAAATTTCATATGATAATGCAAAAAACCCACTTATGCATACTTAGAGCAATGCAGTACTTAGTTCATATTCTGTCTCATATCACCCTGACTTTGTTTATGCTTAGATACTTATCTGGACATGGGCAGCACAGTTTTGTTAGTCTGCAAGGTTCAGATGCTGCAGTGAATTCCTGCCATTGATGAAACTGCGATAATGGTCTCGGTTTATGTGGTGTTTGTTATCAGCTACAAAATCACAGAATTTTATGGGTATCTCACTCACTGTAATGAGATAGGAGGCTACCAACCCAGTGGGCATTGTATTTATGTATTTTAGCCACTTACTGGTTCATGGTTTGACAAGTAGTCATTTTTCTTCTAAGAAACAAAATATTTTAATATTTTGTATTTCCTAGAGAAATGTGTTTATTTCACTTATGTGAAGAGTAAATAGGGTATCTCGCTCATTTTATCCATGTGTATAAACCCACATTATTTATTATTTGAAGAACTAGCTTAGTAGAGATCTTTACTAGGGACATTTTAGCGCTTTAATTTCTGGAACACACAGTACAGTCTACAATGCAGTCATACAAACTACTATCAAGAAGCAGTCTATAGATACATCCCACAATATCCTTTTTTGTGTCTGTGGAATCAATGCTTCATTGTCATGGAATCACAGATATATAGGGCTGGAAGGTATCTACAGACATAGGATAATTCATTCCCTATCCTCACTGTTCATAAAACAAGCATGACATATCTCACTTGTTCTTAAAAACCTGCAGCGAAAGAGATTCTGCAAACCTGCCTCAGTAAACCTTTTCAACACTTAACTGCCCTTCCAATTGGAAACCTTGTAACCTGAATCTCCTTTGCTTCAAATTATTTGGCTTTCTTCTCTTACAAATCCCACTCAGGCCCTAAGAATAATTGATCGCAGCACTCTTTCTAGCAATCTCTCTATATTTGAAGACATTATCATGCCTGCCTTCGGTCTTCCCTTTTCCAGACTAAACAAATCCAACTCGTTCAACCTTTCCTTGTAGGTCATGTTTTCCAAAGCTCTTATCATTCTTTTTGCTTTTCTCTGGATTCTCTCTAAATTGTCTGTGTCTGTTCTGAAGTGTGGTGGCCAAAATGGGAAATGTTACTCCAGCTGAGGGCTGAGCAATACCCAAGGAGAACAGGACATCAAGAATAGCACCTCCAATAGCTTATACACAAGACTTCTGATGTCCCTTCAGTTAAAGGGTTTTTGCAATAGCAAGAAACAGCTTAGTTTATGGCCTTCTCTGTTTGTTTTATATTAATCTTAACTATTTATTCTTCATTTAACAAGAACTATATAAGTTCTCTAAGTAAAGTGTTCTGCATACATATTAACTTCATTTCATGTTCACTTGTAAATGCTTTCTCCAGGATTTGACAAATGGCTTGTATTCTGACTGAACTGCCATAATGCTTTGCAGTTCTTGTCTTATTCCATGTAGTTTTGGGACAAATGCAAAGTATAAAAAACATAACTGTGTCCTCCATCCCACTACTGAGATTGTCAGTGGAAATCATAGAAGAACAGAGGCACCGGTAGGGATTCTTAGAGGATTCTGTTTGAAATATCCTCCAGTTTGACAGGGAATCTGTACTAATCATTGTGGTGGGTGCTGTTTTCCAAACACTTCGTCACACTCTCTTCACTAAATCATCCAGACCACATTTCTCTTGCTTATGAGAACAGTATGCAGAGTCGTGTTGAAAGACCTGCTGAAGTCAGGATTTATCAAATCTGCCTTCTGCTACGCTGTTATCCAGTCATCCTGTCAAAGAAAGAAATTAGATTCATGTGATCTGTTATTGACAAATCTATGCTGACTGTTTCTTTTCACCTTGTTATCTTCTTGGTGCTTTCAGCTGGATTGTTTAATGATTTGTTGGTGCGTCTTTCTTGCTGTCTTTAGCTAGACTATAGTTCAAAGATTCTATTCTTCTGCTTTTTTTTAAAAAAAAAACAACAAAAAACCCAGTTACTGTATTTGCCATTCTCAGTCCTTTGGAATCTCTCCCATACTTGACAAGATTTTGGACACAATGACTGATAGTCCAGAAATTACTTCATATAGATCATTACAGCCTAGTAACTGAATACCATTTGGCACTATAAACTTGAATACATGTAAATTATGTACATACCAGGTCTTTAACTTGATTTAATTAAGACTTTGTTGGATCTATTCTCAATATATTGCTCAAACTATCATATGAATTTTTATGAAAGTAACACTTTTTAATGGGATTTATTTTCTGCCATATTGAAGTATATATTTGAAAGAATTTCCAAAATCTGTTTACATTTTTAAAAATCTGTATGGTGCAAGAACTAGTTTGAAAGAGTTTTGGCTCCCAGGAGTATGTCTATAATCAAGTGACAGTAGTGAACCAAAACGGGTCAAAAGAAATAGGATAGGGAAAAAAAAAGAGAAGAGTAATGGAATTACTGAATTTCAAGGTTGAAAGGCCCCTCAAGAGATTGTGCAGTATAACAGCTTTCACAGAATGAAGGTCACAGGGGACTAGACAAGCTCCAGCTGATAGTTTATACCCAGCTTTTAATATCTCTAGTTGTGTGGTTTCCATCAAAACACAGTATTTTAGAATTCTGATTATTGAATGATTTTGTTAGCATCATTCTGTTTTTCCCCATTCATATTAAGGCGATTTCATCATTCATATAAATACCTACCTGAAAAGAGGGTGCAAAGATGGAACCAGGCTCTTTTCAATAATGCCCAGTGACAGGACAAGAGGTAATGGAGACAAACTGAAACACTGCAGGATCTGTCTGAACATAAGAAAACACTTCTTTCCTGTGAGGATATCTGAGCACTGCTACAGATTGTGCAGGGAGATTTTGGAGTCTCTCTCCTTAGAGATATTATAAAAACACCTAGATGTAGTCCTGTACAAATGGCTCTAGGTGTCCCTACTTGTCAATCTGGGTTGAACCAGATGACCTCCAGACTTCCCTTCCTAGCTGAACCATTCTGTGATTCTATGATCCTATCCCTCTTCCGAAGTCAGGGAAAGCATTTGAATATTTTCACATGTATCCACAGTTTAGGCTCCTGTAATTGAGTTTTTTTCTAGTCTAAATAAACCCATTTTCTTCACTATTTTCTTGCATCTGCTACTCATTTCTAACCAGATGTAGATTTGGGCTACTAAGAGAGCTTGGTATCAATATATCTCTTTGTCAGGAATGCTTAAACGTTGTTCTATGTGTCATGTTCATATACAATGAAAATGTATTTGCCGCTCATTGCTGGCTGAAAAATCTCATCAGAAGTGATCAATTATATGTTGGCAAATTGGGAGGTATTTCAAATGAAGCACAGTAGGAGTCTTTGGCAGGTCTAGGTTTATTCAAAAGTTCCATTAAGAAGCTTCTCTAGCTGTATCTATCTGCACGTCAGTTGAGCAAATAGTGGCATCACACATCCCTGGATTTACCTTCAAGCAAGGTCAGGAGTAGAGAAGATGAACTCTTCGATAGACAATTCACAAAAGAGTTAAAGAAGTGAAAGGGTTTTTAAAAGCAAATGTAAGTTAGAAAAAACCCAACATTTTTTACAGTAAATCTGATGATATGCCTATAATTAAGTCACATAGGTTAAAGGCTTGTTATGCTAGGATTAACATATGGTAAATACATCCACTGAATTTCACTGAGATTCATATGATGATTACATATAAAATTCCATGTAATGAGATATATTTATCATCAAAAGGTCTTTGGCCTTTAAGAAAATGTTACAACAATTATCCTGTGAACGTGAAAAGTCAATAGAGGTATAAATGCATGTTTTTATGCCATTATTGTGACTGGATTAATTTCAACCGACCAGCCCTGCTGACATTAAGCCATCAAGGGGGAAGCCTAGTGTTACTCATACAGCCTCTCAGCATGCCCTCTCATCTCTCCTTGTCTGCTTGGACAGACAGAAAGAATTTTTTTCTCCACTCCATCCTTTTATAATCACAGCTATGGAGTTCCATAGTAAGTACTGCAAGATACAATGTCCTAGAGCAAAGTTTTTTCTTCTTGTATTTCCCAAATCTCTCAATTACTAAAGTTGTATTAGACAGCAAACACTAAATTTCAGCAGTCACTATTGTGATTTGGAGTAACATATTACTATTGTGCAGCAAGTGGAGGCTCATAAAAACAAGGGCAAATAAACTGTGGAGTTATAGCAGAATAATAATTTTCTTCCATCACTGTGAAAGTGGGATGCAAAACTGAAGGTATGCGTGAACAAGCAGTAAAGAGACAACAAATAGATCAAACAGATACACACACAGGTGGCACGCCAACCTAGATCCCTAGAGCTCTTCTCCAAAGAGCAGAAACACCCATAAAGTAATTGCTTCCCTTTTTTTTTTCTGATCTTAAGTGTCTTGTCCTGTAGCAGTGTGCTTTTTAAGTTTTTGGAATTTTTATATTGTTATATGGTTCGTTTTATGTACCCCTATGTTCTTTCCCTATTTGATTCATCCCCCCGGTTTCTGTTACCTGTCAATCTTGAGTTCTGTAACCCCCAGACCCTGCCTGTCACTCTGAGACCTCACCTTCAGCCTAGAAAGTTCTAACAAGATCACAGAGTGATTGGACGGAATTCCCCCTTTTCCCCCCCACTGTATTCAGGTTTGTTCCCCTACATGTCACTAAGTTAGAGAGCCGTCTCCACTTATCCCTAATTGGTCCCAGGTCAGACCCTACCCCGAGTTCCTCCCCCCTTTATCAGCTGCTGTACTCAGGTGTGCAGGGAGGCTTCACCTGAGCTGTCACCCGTGTCTGGGGGTCCCCGCTGCCGGACAAATAAAACCAATGGTTTAAGGCCAGGCGGGGTCTCCCTCTTTCTGTGCTGCCATCGCCGCTCGCTGCCCGCAGACCAGCCGGACCCGCGGGTTCCACAAAGTTCATCTCGCTACTGAGCCGTGCCCTCGCTGCAGCGGTGCCAGGGCTGGCCGGGGCAGACACCGTAACATTGTCCCAGTTAGTTATTTTCTTCTTGCTGTATAACATTCCCTGTTGCTTAATAGCTAAAATTTCTAGTCTCGGGCAGTCTTTTGGTCACAGGTACTTAGTAATGTGGATGTTAATAGGATGTCCTGTTTGAGCACAAACACTGCGTTTAAGGAGACTGGAAGCAGATTTAGAGTGGATTGTCTGCCTTGGACCCTGAGAGGGCTTGCACCTTGCTTTCAAGCACAGGAGCAGCCTGGTGTAAATCTTATTTACCAAGTTCTTATTTACTTATTCACTTATTTGTTAAGTACTTTTTGTTTTAACATTTGTAACAGCAGTGTTATACCTCTTGACCATTTTACATTAAAGCAATATTCAACCACAAAGGGATATAATTATAAAAATCAGTAACACTCTTCAGTGGATTAAACAAGGACAGTTTTTACTTCTGTTTCAGTCTGCAAAATGCTGGGAATTTGACAGAGACCTAAATGACTATTTACTCAAAATTTATTTATTTATTTCTCTTTCTTTAGTAACATTCTACATTGCAGATTCTTGCCTTCCACTGTTGTCTTGTGAAAGACAAGAAGAAAATATGTATATTTCTCACCACTACTTATTATTTCACATTCTTAATTTTTCTCCCCAAAATGATTTGTACATTTAATAGGATTCCAAGCAACTAAGTATACCGTTTTTGTCTATAAATTGCAAATTAAGTTAAGCTATGAGCTCTTGTTTGGAAGTATAGAAGTTTACATTGTATTATATTTAAAGGCAGCTGTCTTTTGTGGAATTTTAAAATAGGCTATTTTTTATCAAAGGTTTTCCTTTCATGTCCTTTGATTACTAAGCTATATAAGTTAACCAAAGATAACTAAGCATTAACCCATGTTGCAGTTTTTATCTCCTTTGGCAATCCCATGAGACTTCAGCTAAGTACATTAAATGGAGCATAAATCTTTTAGTTGTTTTCATTAAGTCACATATTTAGAATACATATCCCAGTTTATTTGATCAATTGTAAAATATTAGCTGTTGCAGTGAAGATTTGTGACATGGTTTGCAGCAAGTGAACAAACATTTCTGTGGAGTGCTGAAAATTTTTGCTGGAATGCATGGATAAGTTACAACAATTAGGGTTTGGAACAGCCATTTGAGAGGTTTTTTTCTTTATGTAACTTGCAAATGTATGCTTAAAGGCCAGTAATACCAACAGGCAAGCTTTGAAGATAATTCTAATATCGGCTTAATATTCTTGGTTTGCATTTCTGTTAATTTTCCCAGTTTTTCTATCTTTTGTTCTTTTTTTAAAATTTTTTCTTTAATTTATTGGCCAGCCACAAACCCCAAGAAGAACACTGGCTGCAGAAGGGCAGGTGTTGGGAATAGAAGTTTTAGTGCATGGTGGGGCTTACCATAGTTTCCTAAAAACTCCATATTCAACTTGGTTCTGATATGAAACTATGAAATAGGAGTAGTTATGATAAGTATTATTACATTAATTGTGTTGGTGGGTGGTCTGAATATAAGATTTGTATTAAATAATTTGTTGAAATCTTTTGTCCTTGAAATAATATTTTGTACTTTCAAATTTGTTTTTGTCTAAGACTGACATTGTTCTACAAGGATTAGTATCATGCATCTCAAAACACAGCTAAAAAGGCTTATTTTCTCATTTACAGAAAGTGAAGCTCAGGTACTAAGGCATGACACAATTCCTTCAAAGTCACAGACAATAGAAAAACTAAGTTTAATGTCAAAATGTATGGACTTCAGCTAGAGCCTTACACTGACATGATCCTTTCTTGGCTCTTGTGTTTTTTTGAAAGAGAACAGTTTAGCTCCTTGGCTAAATTGCCTGGAGTAGAAAGAGTGTCTGGTATAAGGTTTTGCTTATCCACAGTGATCCTGAATGTTTAATCAGGATCATTGTCCTGTGTCCTACTCTTTTTTTATTGACTTTTTTTATGTGAGCATCCCTTCCCAAATCAATAAGGCAGTTCATGTAATAGGAAATTTCTTAAGTGAACAAAGAACTTTGCATTATTTTGTTAAATAACTTTTAAACCATACTTTTAAACCTGTGCCTAAACCATCTTGATTTTCAAACCTTCACTGCCAAGGAAATAAATAAAACAATATTTACCTGAAAACTGTTCTTAAAGTATAACCTATGTTACCATTTCAGTATTTCTGACCAGACACATAGGATATATGGATTCATCAGTACATAATGGTATTGCAGAAATTCAGACTTACTGCAGAGTTACATAACAATTTGACAAGAACTGCATATGTACAAAGCAGTGTTCACATTTAAAATATGCAGAAAAAGCCATATGGAGATTTTTTGTACTTCCTTTACCTATATGATCCTGCAGTAATTCTGTTTAGTTTCACAAATGTTCAAAGAGATTACATGAATGTCCAGTTTTGGTTTTAAAATTTAAACTGTGTATTTGACACAAATATTCAGTCAGCAGCTCAGACAGAAACATTTTGAAATTGAGAAGCATATAATCAACTTGGTAACAGACCTTCATATTCTTTAGAAACATTGCTAAAATTTGATTCTTAGTAATAGCCAATGTGGTAGTTCCAAAGCAAAAGCAGGACAAGTGCATGTGCCCCAAATCTTTTTAATATAAAAGGCATAGCTTCAACCTCATTTATGATAACTGCAGGTCTTTACAGCACTGGGAGGTCTGCAATTCCTTCTTTAGTTGTGCATCTTCTGATAAATTATTTAGCTCTTACTAACTCAGCAACAAAAGGCTTTAGCCACCAAATATTTTGAATCCTGGTCTGGAATTCTTTGTTTTCTCTAAGACAAACAGTTAAGTAATGCTCCACAAAAGCAAGTGAGCTGTGCACTGCACATTTTAGGGACCATTATGTAGGCCAGTTTTGCTATCAGTAACACACCATTGGGGAATCAGTAACACATTGTTAAAAACTTGTGTACAACAGTCTTTTTTTGGCAGTGAAATACCCCCTTTGTGTTAATATACACTGCAGTTCTGCTTATTTTAGTCATGCTATACATTAAGTAGATATGATAGGTTGGCATTCATTGACAAATTAAGTGAGTTGATTAGAAATCTGAAATCTGCATGGACCTTCATTATGTTTGTCATGAATTGTAGGCCTAAAAAGTGCTTTTCAGATAAAAGACACAAAACATGAAAGTGAAGCAGAGGCTGATAACCCTTTCTGAAGGAAGAGCTATTAGTAAGTCTCATTGCTTAGCCATCTAGTAAACACTTCAATGACTTCTGATTACTATTAACCAACAGGATGATGTTTCTCTCAGTAAAAAAACCCCTTATGTTTCCCAAGCTGTGCATTTCACTTCAATAAAAAGATGGTAGCTTGGTAAAACAGCTGTGCAAATGTTGGCCAGTTTAAGAAAGCATAGGCAGATTTCCGTCTGTTGAACTACCTGTTTTATACAAAGCAATTAAAATGTTCTCAATAGAAACCACAACTTTTTAAATATATATTTAATCAGATCCAAGGTGGTCATTGCATTTTTAGAATCACGTGTTCATTGAGCCTTCTTAAATCAGTCATTATGTGAAAATCACATCTCTCACTTACATGCACTTGGTTTAGTATTTTCTCAGATCAAAATGTGTGATTTTTCATTGCTTAGACTATATCTAAATTTATAACTATGTGATGAAGTGAGGTCTCAAATAGCTTAGAATCAGGGCATTCTTAGCCAACACTCATACCTCGGCCCTATGGAAGCCCCTGACAGCATAATTTAGGATTGCCTTAAACTGGCTCTAAATTGCATCCAATTAGCTGGAGTTCCAAGATGCTTCCTTCTAAGCAAAGAACTGCCAAACAGAGAAAAAAAAAAAAAAATCTACTGTTTCCTCATCAATGCTTCTATGGGAAAAGCTGTGAAAGAGACAATTAGAATGAAGACTGTGTATCAGTATGAAAGTTGATGGGAAAACACAGTCAGAGTTTCTGAGAGAATGACAACAGAGAGCAGAATCAATGTTCATGTGCTTAAATGCAGACAGAACTTTTAAGAAAAGGTAATATGTAGCTGAAAAAACAGGCATAATTCCAGTTGCACAGCCTTTATTTGAATAATTCACAAATTTTTTTTTTCAGTTACACTTTTAGACAACCATGGCTGTAACAGCAATTGAAATACCCAAGTGCCAAGGCAGTTATGAACATTTATTTTCAAAGGAGACAGTTTCATCAGTGTTGTTAAAAGCAATGGTTAAAAGAACTTAAATACCACCAGATAGGTACAGATTGATTCATTTTATGAGGAGGCAGGACATGAACAATTGAAATTGTCTTCTAGGGTATGTAGGGCATAAGCCACATGAAGTCTAGGCATGCTATTACTCTTCTATTTGAGTCTGTACCCATCAACATGATGTTGTTACTGATTTAACTTCAATCAAAAACTACTTGACAGAGAAAATAAGTCACATCATGTTATGCAGATGAAGTTTATCTCTGTTCTGTAAGAGTATATCTAATACTCTAGGTACTGGGAAATGATTTACAGCTACAAAAAATCCTTTTTGTGTTTTGTTACCTCAGCCATACTGCAGTAAAACACATTAGTATAGCAAAATATTTGGTATGCAGCAAAGTTTCCACCATAATTTTTAAAGGAAACTCAAGTAAAGTCTTGCAGCCTCTATTGAATGTTAGAAATTCTTCATAAAACTGGAACAAAACGCCACCTCATGAATATATTAAACCATGAACATAGTTCTGCATTGTTTCCAGGTAGATTTGAATAGTTAATCAGAAGAAGCAATGCATTTCTTTATTTACTAGGTAATCAGAAGCAGAGTCAGCCCTTTAAGTACTTCTCTGCTGTCAAAAATGAGGTTTCTAATTAACAGATCTATTTTGTCTTTTTTAACACTTGCTCATTTTAAGGAATACAAAACACTTCTGGCTTGTTTAACATGCAAATTATTATTGGATGGTCTACAAGGCAGCTTGCAGGTCCAAGGTCCTAGGTAGAACCAGGTTTTTTTCAGTATCAGTAGGTCATCAACAGAGCATTTATGTCATAATGTAGGCATCAACACAAATAAATCTACAAGTAAACCTTTCAATTACTTTAATCTGTGTTGAAGTTAAACTGCTTTGCTTAAGTGTGAAAATGCATTATCTATTAGTTTTGGATTCATTGTGTCTTTATTCAACATACCTCTTAAAGAAAAAACAAATAAATACCACATAAACCCACTGAAGCTTTCAAATGCTTCAAGGAGCATTTAAAACAGTATTTGAAATATCATCAGGTGTGCTAAAATATAACTTTCAGGTGAGCTTGATGGGCTGTTATTACCACTGTCATAAGCATTATAGTTATTTAAATTATTTGATCTAATTTTAGGATAAGACAGGACCTCACTTCTGTAAGTGGTATATAAACAGAGACAGTCCCTTCTGCAAAGGTTGATGAAGCACAAACTTAGTAAAACCTTCCCTAGCTCTGCCTCAATCAACATAGGAATCCTAGCAACAGTCAGGTGTGCAGAAAAGAAATTACTTTCTGCATTAATCAGTGATGCTGCGTATATATATTTACTGTAGTTAGGATAAGATACATTTGGTGCATATTTTGTGACTTCAGTGCAAATATAAGCAAGTCCTAACCATACAAAGCAACTTTTTCTGCTTAGTTCTGACCATTGAAGAAAAACATCATGTTCTTTTCAGCCTTTAATATCCAACATGGGCCAAGCATTGGCCTTGAGCAATTTTGATTCCCCTTTCCGTGCTCAATGTTCTTCAAGTTTTGAGGCCAGTGGCCATAGACTTAATGGAACTCAGATCTTAATGTTGATAGTTCTGAACAATGCATTTGAGTCATCAAGCGCTTCAGGAGGAAGGAAACTTCTGTCTAAAGGGACAGATTCTTGAAAAAAGTGAGTTACTGATGAAAGATTAAGGAAGTTTGTGAGAAGAGCCAGAAACGATTCATGTTCTATTTGCACCTGCATCTTGAGCTTTGCGGGAAAGGGGTTGTTTAGCAGTGCTAAATAATTGTCAGATTAGAAAGGCTTCAATTTGATTTTTTTTCCCTTCCATTATAAAATCACACAAATCACAAGAGTTTCATCTAGGAAAATACAGAACGCTTGAATTTCCATAGTCCATGCATTTTCATTATTGTGTAATAATTGTATTGCTTTCACCTACAAGTGGATTTCTTACTTAGCAAAACCTTTGAGATTATCAATAGCTTCTACATGGATTTAATGTTTGATAAAAATTTAGTGTTAATATTAAAACATCCAAGAATTCAAAACCAAACTAGGATTACAATCTCTTTTCACAATGTTTTGAGAGACTTCAGCACAAGGAAACTAAAGTTATCTAAAATGACCTGCAGAGTGCTTTGGGAAATAATAGCCTTTTCACTTCTTTTCTTTTTCACTTCACTTTCTATAATAATTTTTTTTATAAGATATGGATAATGATTGTGCATGATGGTTCATAATCTCTCTTCTGTATCTTAGTTTTCCTTTCATTTTTCTCTTCTTTGTATTTACTAAGTCAGCTTAACTAGTACCATTTCATGTTTCTCTCCACTTCATGGTGCGATGAATGCAGCCATTCTTCTCTCCCCATCATTACAGCTGGTCTTTGATCCAGTACAGCTAATTTATATTTACCAGCTATCATCTACCATCAAAACTTTATTGGAAAAGAGGTGCACCTGGACTGAATTAATTTATTTTGATGGAGTTTGAGACTATTTTAGGACCTGTGGTAAGGACACATTCTTAATGGAACACACAGAGCCATCTTCTAATTGGTGCTAGCAAGCACTTGTTTTGTGTCAACACACCATACATATTTCAGAGTTCCTCAAATATTAGATTTGGATACACTCATTTGTTAGTCATTTGATCAGAAAGGTTATTTTCCTTCCTAAACTGTGATGTCTTTTATACACGTACAAATGTTATTTGTATTTGTAGCACAATCCTAATCATAAGTCTTTATAAAACTGTAAGGATACAGCCACCCAATAGACTGAAGAAATATCTCAGGTAATTCTGATCCCTACTCTTCCACAGATGAATTGTTATGCATACATAAATTTATTTAGTTTATCCCTTTTAGACATGTCTTCATTGTACATAAAGAGAATGCACAATGTGCAATTAACATTCTTAAAGATGTACTTTCCTTATACCTGTATACAACCATCAAAAAATCTACCACAAGTTTTCTTTAGACAATTCATTCAGAGGTTACTCTATTCCACAGCTGTTTTTTCTTTACATTAACAACTGAAAATCTCTCACATAAGCAAATTTGGCATCTCTTCTATCAAATTGTTAGATGAAGCGGTGTAGTGTGGGTTACATTGTCAATTCTCCTTCATGTGATTTGAAATAGTGTTGCACTAAGGGGGATTGGTGACAAGTATCTACACGCTGCTGATATAATTTATTCTTGGGGGTGTCAGCTCTATGTTAAAATATATCACCTAAGTTTGAAACTCTACAGGTACATGTCCACATGGGCCCTAATGTGTCAAAGCTTCTCTTATAGTTAATACAGAATCTAATTAATAGAGGCTGAAGAGTGGCAATGCTCATCTTAAGCAGAGATCTACTGTGTGTTTAGAAAATGGCCACTTGTGTTTTTTTTTTTAATAAGTTGTTATGTTTTATTCTATTTATCAATAAAAAAAAATAAAAGAGAAGGCAGGTATTTCAGTTCCTGGAAACTCACCACACTCTCCTCAGTCAAAAGACACAGACACTGTCTCTCAATAAAGGGACTTAACTGGGGAAACCTGAATTGTCTGAAAGTTCTGTATTATTCTGGGAAAGTCCCTTGATTTGGAAATGTCCTCTGTCTCAAAGCTGGAAGGATAGAAGTCTAGAAAGTCACAATTCATACTGAGTACTGCGGAACTTCCATTCTTCTGGTTTTGACAGGGATCCAAGGTTCAAGGAAACAAGTGGTGTAGGCAGCTCTAAGTTATGGTCAGCTGGAAAGGAACCTGAATGCTCTCCAGTCCTGTGGCCAAGGCATTCCAGGGTAGTTCTGTCCCAGTCAGTGAATCTTGCAGACCTGTGTGCCTAACAGCCTGGTCTATTCCACTGAAATTATTTTTGTGTATTGATGAGAACTCATTGAATTCAACATACTCCTTCAAAGCTTTTAGTGTAAGAAAAAGATATTAAGAATTTCTTAGGTTAGAAACTAGCTTTTCCCTCTTAGCCTCTTTGAGTGTAGCATGCTTGTTCCGTGTCACAGGATGAGGAGTAGAAATACAATCATACTAAGCTGAGTTTTGTGGTGTATGTGAGAAGAGCACCTGATCTGATCATTTGGAAGACTCTGAAAAAAACCCCCAAAAAACTTCAGGTGGAAAATTCAAGACAAATTATTTGTAGTTCAAATTTTGTGCAGAAGGCTGTAATGGACAGCATGCAGCACACAGAATGGATTTAAAGAGTTAAGGACTTAAACAACACCTTAGGCAATAACATAACAATACTGAGTTACAGCAAGGTCAATGGTGGATTTACATTGGGTGCATGAAAAATTACAAAGGAACATGTACTCCTTCCTCTCCATTCAGATCCCATTAGTGTGACCTGCCCTAGTTGGGGAAATGATCCCACAGTGACTCTACAGCTTGCTCCACACCATGTCTCCATCACAGCTGCATCCAGTCACTGGCTCACCATGGGGCTGACGACAGGTTGTTCACTGATAATGACCCACACTTCATAACTCTCTTGTTTCAGTCATCCTTGATAGATCATCAGTTCCAGCAAACCTGTGCAAGGCAGTGACATAACTGCAGGAAGAGATGTTATTAGCAAAAACACAGTCAACTCCAGACACCTAGGCAGAGCCAAGGCATCCATGTTTTCTCATGTTAGAATATAATAATAATGACACAGAAATTCACACTTAAGTGTTGATTCAATCTTTTTCTATCTTTGATTTAGAATAAAATCAGCAGTTGTTACAATTATCAGGGCCTATTGGCCTTGGCCACATGAAAGAGTTGCAATCATTTATTAACTTCATCCTTTTCATGTATTTCAAGCTAGACAACAAATGCTCATTTCCAGGCATTGTATCTATCCATTGAACTTTTATTATAGCCAGAGCACTGGTGTTAGTTAGATGCTGTGTGGGATTTTAATCTCTGTCATTTGTTATGATTCACACAGGAAGACAGCACCTTATACAATGCATCGCATCAGAGAAATCTATTTAATCATTTGCTTTATTATTCCAAGAGTGTAAAACTTCACATGGTATTATGATACTCTGTATTCAGAGTCCCTAGACAGCACAGAGTAAAACAGTTAAAGCATTAACAAATTTGCAAAAAGCCTGAAACTATTTTAAAAACAACAAGATTTTAAACAGGATACTGTTTAGGGATTTTTTTTCCCCTTATTGGGACTTTCTGTGTTCTGTGTTCTTTCAGACATTTTTGTTTTCATTTGGGGTGAATTTCAAGATTTTCTTATTCTCTGCATGGTCAGGGACTCCATTTTAATGAATATATTTCTGTTATTTCCTGATTCCAAGAGACGAGAATTTTCAGGAAAAAAACTAGCAAAGCAAACCTCAAAATGAAAATCCAAACCAAACCCAAAACACACCAAACAAAACAAAACAAAACAAAACAAAAAAAAACAAGAAAGAAGTATAACAGAATCCTAATGTAGTCAGGCATTCTGCCTAGATTTTATTCACTGAAATTGCCAAACTCCACTCAAAATAAGGGCTTTTAATTCAAAATGCTAGTTTTTATTGTAATCCAAACTAGGGTAATTAATAAATTCTTATACAGAGAAAAATCCAAATAATTGGGTCAAAGTGCAGAGAAGTCACAAGCAGGGAAGAAAACCCTTTGCTACAACCATGTGAGTCCTCCCAGGTCTGTCTCTGCTTGCCTGCTTAGTTCAGGCCCCTCAGAAACTGTCAGCTGGATTGCACCCATTCTGCACACACCTCTTTTGTCCTTGAGCTTTTGCTTTGTCCATCACCTCGTACAGCTAGCTGTGCATTTCTCCTCTTCTCTTCCCAGTATTCTGTCCTGAGAATTCCAAATTACCTCTATGAATCCCTATATTTTTTATTCCCACCCAGAATGGATTTCAGATGCAGTTTCTCCAAGAGCCCCTCAGCTGCTGAGACTGCAACATTCCCCTTCCTCTATGACTCTCCCCTGACCAAGGCCATCTCCTGATAGCCAGGAAAAATCAAAGCAGACACCAATCTGTGTTTTGCAAGACTGATTTTACTCTAAATCCAAGCTGGCAATATATACTCTGCATATGTCCTTTGTAACCTACTGTGCTAACCTCTGAGTTGGACCAATGCCTGTTTCTACAGCCTTGGTCCTGATTTCAAGTAGATTGCTATATTTTGTGTGTTTATGCAAATATGTATATCACTGTGCTGTGCTTTATGTTGCATATTTTCACATGCATCTCGCTATGCATCTAGCTCTATGATATCTGCTGAAATCACAAGGAGTACAGTTTAAGGCTCTGAATGCATAATGCAAATGATAGCATTGCATATATATGTATATATATATACAAAACAAAAGGAAGTCATTATAGTGTCAGAAAGCAATTTTACTGTCATGCTTACTCTTGCAGTAATCAAACATATTTGCTAGTTTATTATGTAAATATAAATATATTCTGCCATTGTGTTGCTCTTAGAACTCCAAAGTAGGTAACATCTCACTTTCTGTAAGAAACACAATATATGAACATTTCTCATTGGCTTGATTAGATCTTATATGATAATTTTTTGAAGGTCAATAAATGGTACTAAATGTTTACCAGATGTGTTACTCACTGAATTGTCAGTATTTATAAGTTGTTGCAAAGCCTAATGATAATTAAGCTTTTTGTATTCATCTCCCATAGCTCCTTTAATAAAGATTCTGAGAACAGTTTATGACATACCATACATGATCACACTATCAACTCATTTTCCATTTTAAGATGAAAATGACATATAAAGTTTGATCCAAATTAATGCTTAAAGATATCTCTCATCCGTCTCTAAAACACTATCATCCAAATACAAGTATAAATTAGATACAAATCTGCTTAGCAGCAGATGGGGCTGTTATGTCCTGATATATTGTCTATGTAGATAGTGGAGGGCCTTGGAAGTAAATCCTTTGTAGGAGTTTCAAAGTGAAGAGTATAATCCAAATATAAGCTAATAAACTTTGTAAGGAATAAGCCTTTGAAACTCAGGACAAGAAAACTCTCTCACTTCAGGAGAAATGTTTTTCTTTCTGTAGCTAAGCAGTCACTTAGCTGATATTTGAATCTTAACTTATGTTTCCTGAAGTTGTTCTTTGATCCAATACTGCTCAGTCAAAATCCACTATTGTAAGTTTATATATGGGATAGGAAAGTGACCTCAGAATGTCACAACATGTGTTTCTCATGAGCTGTTAGCATGCTATTCCCTCATGATTAGAAACTGCAAGATTCCCCTGTGTTGAATGATCTGATGATAACACAAAACTTGCATTTCTCTGGATTTTTAGCTACTTCATTGAGACAATACAGAACAGATTTTTTTTTTTCTCCAAATAAATGTAAAACATCTATATCATGAGAATAATGAAATTTCGTGTAAGCAAGAAGGCAGTAGCTGATTTGAGCTGGTGTCCTGGGGAAAGGACTGAATATTCAGTTAGCTGTCTACAAATTACTAAATGGTAACTAGAGAAATGATACTGCGAAGCACAATGCACCTTTGAAAGACTGACTCTATGTCAAAATGAAAGCAGAGGCCTGCAAACCATGAAGCAACCCCTGCTGTGTACTTAACCCCAGTGTCAGCAGGCTGGGGGGAGTGTGCACTCCACCCAGGCAAGGGCAGCGGGGTGTGCTGCCCGTGGGCACTGCACGCTGCCGGCTGCAGCACGTGGGCAGCACAACGGGACTGGGCAGAAGAGCAATCAAGATATGGTGAGGAACAGCAGGGAAAGGCTGGTTTTGAGGGGGGAGGAATCTCAAAATAAATCCCAGGACTTCAGGCATCAGGGCTTTAGGTGAATTGGCATCCAAGAGAGGGATGAAGGGTATGGAAGGTGGGTTACAGGTGTTCTTCCTAGTTACAGAGCTGAACTGTAGCCTCAAAGGAGGCTGCCTTTTCTCTGAAGGAAGAAAAGTGCAGTAATTATGTCTATTCCTATAAACTGTGGGGAATGAGATTATACGGGGGTGGAGTGGAAGGAGGAACAGAATGAAGAGATGGGTGAAAGCCTTAGGGTTCCCACACACACACACCAGCTAATCTCCCGAGACCACATGTCTTGGAAGAGGAAGAGCTCATGCTATGATGCCTGGGGCTCTTCCACTGCTGAGCTGCACACTCTTCCTGCTGTGACAATAGCTCCTTTGGAGGAAATGCTAGAGGGAAGGAGGAAAGGATGAAACTTGGAGCTTTCTGGGATTATCATCAAATATTCACCCTGGACATACTCAGGATGCAAGTGTCCAGTGTTAGCCTGTAAATAAAAAAGAAGAGCAATGACTATAATGTCAAGATGCCACAGGAGAAAAAAACTTTATTTGACTTTGTGACTCTGTGAATTTATTTTCAAGAGCTGTCCATTTCCTTTTTCTGCTCTGTCTTGATGCAGAGCCTGCTCTACAATAAGGACTTGGTGAATATAGTTGTTTCTGAGTTTCTTACTTAGCTCTGAGCACCTCAGAAAAGTTCGGGAATGACTTTCAATCAGGCGTTTTTAAATTGTTTTTAATTTATCTAAAAACTAAGCTAAAGAGTTTAATTAACAGGCTCAGAGTAATAGTTATACCATTTTTCCTCTGCTATCAGCTTTCACTTTTATTTACGATGGGAGTCCCCCTTGTATCTCCTTTCCCACAGGGCCCACTATCACTAATATTTCTGTGATCTGTGAATAAACCAAAATTTAAAGTTAGTGCTTACAATCAATGCAAATTAATGATTTCTTAAAAAAAATATTTCAATCAGGAAAAGCAGCTTTGTAGTTGAAAATCCCATGCTGGCCTTAGAGTGGGAGTTTTTCCAGCCTCTGCTTAAATCCAAAAAAATACTGCAATCTTCTGGCACAGGCTCACTGTAATGCTTTAAAAACAATTTAGCAACTGTCATTGCTGTAATTACAGTAACTAATTACCATCCTTAGCAAACAAATAGCTTAACATAATACGCAAGCCGAATCAATTTTGAAGAAATGCAAATTCCGAAAGTGAAAAAGGGCATTTTGGCAAACCTGAAAGAGAAGCGGGAAAATAATACACTTTGTTTTATCTGCACATAATTCCCAGGGAATATCATATCATAAATATTTGCATTCAGTTCTTATCAGGACATTTGCATTTGCTTCTTATCAGTCTGCAGGCTGGACTGTGCCAGATAGAAAGTAGAGCTCCACACCATGCACATATTTCTAATGAATCACGTCTCAGGCTGAGAGAATATTTTGGCTGGAACTTTATCACTGAGATGAAGAGGTCATTTACTCTCAGAGTCAGTTCATCTTGGAATTGTCTTGAGATTTTGATGTGATTCAACCAATATTTTTTAAAACGAGAAACAAACCAACTTTGCATTCTGTTTCTGTAGCAGTGGTTAAGTCTGATTGTTTGAGAAGTAATTCCTCCCCCCAAAATCAGAATCGTATGTAAACAGGTTTGTTTCGTATTTGTGTCCCACACTCTATAACAAACAATGCTGCACATTTTCCAGTGTAAGGAAAAAGAATAAAGAGTAACAGACTAAAATGAAGCCTAAGAAGGAAACAAGCCACACTTAACAACCATTATCTTGAAATTTAATGCCAAATCCTTTTGTAGTGCTTCAGAAATGCATTTGATTAGTGGCAGTTTTCTCAGTAATGAGAGGAAATGTTTATGATGGGAAAACAGTGTCTCTAATGAGCCATCAGATTTTCTTAGCAGTTAGCAGAGGAAAAAAATCACCTTTTTATTATAAAAAATGCATTTCACCTGTAAGAAAAACAAGTGGAAAATGTCATAAACATTTTCCTGTTGCTACTTCACATACACAAAGAGAATATACACCAAAAACACTGAATAAACTCAATTCTGCTTCCAGCATTCTTCATGTATGCAAGATTTTGTTTGTTTTTATGTAGAATAAAAGTGTGAGCCCCTAAACACATCCCGTGATGGCAAAAACATAAAGACTACCTATTCCTAAGTATAAAACTGATAACTATTACATGCCATCTGGAAAAATGTAGATTTTGCACATTTATTTTAATGGAACTGAACAATTATTTTCTGTGACGTTCAGTGCCAGAATACCCCTTTTTTGTTTGTTTATACGTTTATATGTATTTTATATTCCCGTAGCCTAATTTAGAATTTAAAACAACTTTGCTTTTATTTTTAAAGTGTTTACTTTAAAGCCATGCAAATTACCACTTTTGAGTTTCTGAACTAGTACAACAGCCAGATCCTTACCAGATGCAAGTTGGTATTGTTCAATGCACAGTTGCTGCTTACACCAGCTGACTATCTGGCACTATTTATTTTCACATAACTTCTGAGAAGTTGGATCTTGGCTAGTGATCAATCTACTATATGGTGTGTCTTTCCTGTTTTGTGTTGTAACATAGCAAACAAATTTGTCTCCTGGTCATTTGAAGCATTACGAAAACATTTTAAAATGCATCTACTTTTTTTCCATGTAATGATTACTTAAAGTTAGTTTCACCTGATGCCCAAGTATTCCACTTTGATTTATTTGTTGAAACACACTGTGCAGTTTCTAGTTCATTATAATTCAAGTGACTGATACAGCTCATTTGGACCAAGGAAAACATTGCATCAGCAGTGTCAGAATTATCTGAAAACAGCCCCTGAAGCCTTACTGCTGTTGCCAAAGTTGGGATAGTTTTGATAATATACTGTGATAGAGGGTGAATGTTGTTCTGCCCTTTCCTGGTGCAATATTTGGATTTGCAATACTGTAAGGACTTGACTGCCATGCAGCTGTAAGGAAGAAGATTGAATATGTGAATGAAGGTTTGATGGAGTTGTACAGCTACAGAAAACATCCAGTTGTTTCTATATAGAAGAGTTAAAATCACCTAAATTTTTTTCCTTGAATCATCTGAAATTAGTGGAAAAACCTCCAGAAACAGAAACAATGACATCCTCAAGCCCTCCCAAGGATCTCCTTTAGAATAAGTACACATCTGAGCTCCTGAACATTTCCCACACACATAAAATGTGTATGAAGAGGAAAAAAAGACCCACAAGATTGTCTTTCTCTAATTTTACTTCTAAGAAATTAAGTTATTTAACTGAAAAGTAGAATTTTGTATTTGTATCTATTTCTTTAAAAGTAGAACAATTTAGCTTTTGTTTCCATGTTGCTGAACATATACCACTGCAGTCAGTGATAATTTAGTCATTTTAGCTCATTGAGAACATTTTCATCCTCATCCCCATCCATTCTCCTTCTGTCTCATATTAAATTACATTCATACTAAACTAGGACTATCAGTGCAGTGAAAAAGCTGTTTTGAACATGCAGTTGAATTCTGTAACTCCTCAGGTCTAGAAATCATCTCTAGGGTTCATGTTTTATCATTTGTTTTTAGCTCTTTCTTTGAGGTGGGAAGGGCTTATAGTTAAGAGCCCATTATCAGAGTGAAGGATGCAGGAAGTCCAAAATATTTATGTTTGTTCATGGCACGTAGACAAGAAACAGTGCTCAAGAAAAGGGTTTTCTGATTAAGTGATTGAAAACACTCTGGTGTATGTTAATGGCTTCTTCTGTCCAACAGATAACATCATCTTTAGCCTTATCGCTGTTCTTGAACTTATTTTAAACATTCTCCTGTGCTCTTCCAATTATATACTGTGCTCTTTAGGCATCCCGTCTCTTCGTTACAAATCATCTCATTTGTTTGCTTTCTAATTTTTTTGACTGCAGGTTGGGTGTAAAACTAAGCATTTAAAAGATACTTGAAGTGAAAAAATACTTTCCTGAGTAAAATTAATTTACATGGAATTAAAACATACACCAAAGAAAAATTGGTTTTTAAAAGACTAACACTTGAATTTTAATACCTTGATATCGTTCTGGCTGCATGAACACTCTGAAAAGGTAAAGATGAAGAAGATCTGATCTTTATTTAAATGCATGCAGAAGACTCCAAATGAGATAAAATTAGGTATGATCATGGTAGATCACAGTTTTTAAATCACTGAATATATCCTTGTCTTTTGAGCTGTAAGAATCTGTCCAGGATAAGACGCTACAAAGGCTTTTGTACCAATCATAGTAACACTAATAGTAACTTATAAGGTACCTTTCATTGTGTAGGTACCAAAAGGTAACCACAGAGGTTAGCAACTATGTCTGCTGCTTCTTCAGTAAAGAACAATGCTTTTAATAAAAGAACTACGTCTATATCAGAGGTACATTTTTATTTAGATATTCTGCACTGTCTGTATCAGTAAGTAGGGAAGAAGGCTGATCCAGAAATTAGTACGTAACTGTAGGCCTGGTTTAGATGTAGTCTGTTGCTGAGGGTGTAGCAGATGAACAAAATAAAACATGAATTCTCTGGTGAGAGAGATAGGGAGGCAGAGAGAGAAAGAGAGAGGACAAGAAGGGAGAGAGAGTACAGAAGTAGGAGGACTGTTTTCCAAGACCTGATTCAAGATTAATTTCTATATTTTGCTCACTAATAAGTACAGATTTTTTTCTTAAGCAGTGTCTAAAAATTCAACTTCAACTTTTTTAAGTCAACGACTCTACTCCCCTGGCCATTCAGATGAGTGTTTAAACCCTTCAGAGTGAGCTGGGTGTTAAAAGAAGTCTGATATTTTCTTGTTTGAAGAGATAATCACTATGATATTTTGCAAAAAGTAGGTTACATCAGTGGAGGTGTTTTAAAAGAAAAAGTGAGATGAGCCAGGCTGTGTACCCTGGGTGAACAAAGGTGCACCAGAGGATCTCTGAGTGGGGGAACCATCAGCAGGATGTGAAGCACCCGCCCTTTGTCAGCACCTCGATAGAACCAGTGAAAAAGAAGTAGATGTAGATCCTACTTACTGTCATTTATTGACTGCAAACAAGCAGAAGTTCCTAGAAGGGACTTAGTCTCTGTTTGTGTACATGAAAAAAAAAAAAAAAATCTGGGTCTATATTTCACATCCCTGAATCTCTGGTCTGTGAGATGAGAGCAGAAGACTTATTTCAGGTGTTTATTCCTTTGGAGGAATAGGGAAATGCTGAGAGAATATTAAAGGTGGCCAACATTAGAGCTGTATTAGTATTTCCTAACATAGAAATTAGTTGACATTTTTAAAGGAATAAAATAATTGAACGCATTTTTGGTAAATATTACCTTTGTTTACTGAATTCTTTTTTGAAGCATTCAACTACCCAGAATTACTCTGACACCTCATAAAATTACTTGTTGAACACACTGTTTGATGAAAATTGGTAAATTTCTCAGTACTCTTATGCCTTAAGTACTATTCATCCAGCTATGATACAGATAAGAGATTTTTGCTAAAACACCAGGCACTTTAGGATTCTTTCGAATTGAAGGACCTACATAAATATTGAGTTCTATGGATAGAAGGGTTTACACCAGCCTAGCTTTATTAAAATTACAGCAGCTATACCCCTTTTTACTGACATAAATCCAACTCAGATTATAAGTACTGCACAGACATGTTAACTTTTATATTAATGAACATATCACACACTTACCCATTTATCTATCCTTATGTTTCTTTCTAATTTTCTATAGGAAACACACGTGAAACTCTTCCTGCATCACTGAAATGCTGGCATCCATTGAGGTGAAAGGCAATTTCTGTTTAACAGGAGACAGAAACACAAAACAAATGTTTAGGACAGGAAGTGAAGGAGAACTAATCCAGCTGAAATTCCAAGGGTTTCCAAGCAGACAGAATAATATTTGCAGATGTGATTAAATCACTTATTGTGAATGTTTTTCCCCCATTTAGTCTTGAATTTAGGACCATTTTTCTGAATCTTGTTGTATCATAAACTGTATCATCCACTAAGGTTAATATTAATGTGGATATATTTTATTTACCAGTGTTTGCTTTTGAATTTCTCATAAATATATTATAATCAATAGATTTTTTAAGCACTGATGGGGGCTTATCATACTCGTTCTCCAAAGGGCATAGCTGATCATCTAAAACTTATGCTATTGCTCTGTATTCCTGATGGATGGTTACTCTTTAAGACCCCATGCCTCCTTTATTGAATGAAATACTAAAGGATGAAAAATGAATGCCAAAACACTGTATTCATATAAATATTAATGCTGAAAATACTCAAAGTCTTTGAAATCATGACATTATAAGTGAAGTGGAAATTTTCAGCATGTCTAAAACAGTTACAGTGGCAGAAATAAAGAGCTGAACAGTTTTAACAGCTTGTGTTTTTAAACTAGTCAGTTCTTGTATTCATTTAACCACTGCAGTTGTCCAGATTGTCCTAGAGGTCTCTCTTCACCCTCAGCCAGGACAAAGCTGCTGGTAAGATGATGCAGGTGAGCACTGGCACCATAACAGAAGAATTCCTCAGAGACAGTTTATTTCTGGATCTCCTTGTCTGCATGGACATGAGGCCCCCCTGGAAATCATAGCTTACAGGCTGTAAGTTTATTTGGGCTTTATTCCTATTGCTCAGCTGAGTCTTATGACTAAGTAAATGTGCACCTCAAATTCCCAAGTTCCCTTCCTTTTATTGAAACTCTGTGGTGCTGGGAGAAGCTGACAGGGAGGGAAGAAGGCCTGGGTACACAGCACCTTGGTGGGGTGGGACTGCTCCTCCTGTCTACATTCAAGCCATCCCACCCATCCTGCTGGCAAATGCTGCTCCTTTCCCAGGATGGCAGGGTTGAAGGGGCTGGAGGCAGTTCAGTGGCTGAGGCAGAGGCAGGCAGCCCTTCCTCTGGGAACAGGTTATGTGCCTGGGGCCTCTGTCCCCTCTCAAGCCAGTTTCCACCAGCCCTTCCCACCATCGCAATCCTGCCACACACTTCACTGTGTACAGCCACAGAAAAAAGAGTAAAATAGCTTGCTGGTAGAGAAAAGTCATTGTGAAGAGTGGTGATGATCACTGGAAAAGTTTCTGGACCTGACAGGTTTTCAAACTTATGTTTAAACACCAATTCTGTACCCGATTCATGTTCTAAACTTCACTATTAATTGTTCCTTTTGAAGCAGTATAAAACAAAGAGAGGAAAAATAGAATCTCTTAATAGAGTCTCTTTGCATCTGGAAAACACACCAATTGAAATATCTTTGTGGGTATGTCCGCTCTGCAGACACTAATTGATATTGTCTGAATAAGTGGAAGTGCCTGTCAGAGAATCCTTTTAAACTGCTGACTTGTTTCCATATCCAGTATGCTTAAAATTGGCATGATGTTAGCTTCCCTCTTAGAAATCCTCATATTTTGATTTATGAATGTTTTCAAATTTTTAAGATTCTCAAAAATGTTGTTTCACCTGTAAGTAGAGAGATAGCTTGTTTGGCTAACTGCCTTGAATGACTGTGTGCCAGGTAATGAATAATGCCATGTTCAATATTCTAAATTTGTGTTCCAAATTCTGAATTCCAAATGAGCTGCATGGAAGTATACTGATAAGTGGCTGATTTTTACTGCAAGGATTGTCTTATTTTAAACTTTAAATTTAGTTGCCTTACTTTACTCAAAGGATTTTTAATGGAGTGGGATTTAAAGTGATAGTCCATAATATTCCTACATCTTTCTAAGTCTTGGATGATGCCAAACTGAATAATGGGATAAATCAGTGCAATCTATTTCTGCGAAATGAAAGGACAAAACACATCTCTGGGTGTATCTGTCAAGATTTAAGCCAAGAATGAATTTCCTCCAAGTATTAAAGTTGCCAGTCTGTTTAGATACTCTCCTGAGGCAAATCAACCTTATTAAATAAAAGCTATATTTTAGGTTTGGCACTCCTTTTATTTACATTATATAAAAAATTGGGTTAAAAACCCAGTGAGTTTGGGTGAGGGACTCAGGGAAACCATATACCAGTGGTGGGCTCAGAGATACTGTACTATTTTTCAGTCTGGAATATAAGGAAGCATTGTGTTTGTTTTTCATTTACATAACCTCATGATAACTGCTGACTATTTAACAAGCATGTTTGAAAATTGAGGTTAATAAAACCAACATCGACAAAGAGACAAAGGAATTAAGTCTTTTATTAGAAATTTAAAATGAATATGAACTAAATTTTATTTGAATATATAACTGAGGTCATCACTATGTAAAGAAATGTGAAATGAAGATAGTTTGCATATTTTGTTGCTGCACATGCTGTGGAGATTGTGCAATATTTTAAATTCTCTTTAATTAACACTTCCTGACCATAACTAGTGTCACATATACAGATGTGGAAAACTACTAAAATGGTGCAGCTGATAAGCAAAATAACATCAAAAGTCCATTACAATTATCACAATATATTTTTTTCAGTATAATAACATGGAACTGATAATCATTATTTAGCTGCAACTGTGTAGCTGCTTTAAGACTAATAAAATGCAAAATAAAACCCAGTTTCAATATTAAGAAAGTTTTAGCAGCAGAATTGCTGTTAAGTCAAAGATATACAAGAGGTGTAGCTGTGGAAATGATTGACTACATTAACTACCGCTGCATATTGCGATTGCTCTTGATTTCACTTGTACAAAAATTTCAAGTTATTCCAGTTTATTAGAAAATTATGATTTACACAGAGATACCTTTGTTCCTCCTGGTGTTGTTTTAGTCCATTTTATCAGGATATTCTCCATCACCAGAACAATCTCTGGAGAAGTATATTTGCTGACTTTTAATGTAAGAACAATGCCTCTCATCTAGAACAATACATGTTTGAAGTATTTTTATTGTCTAAACCCATATGAATTCATTTACATCTCCATAGTTTACATGAGGATTGCTTCTATGTCAGGACAATAGAATATGGTTTTGTCAGTCACAAATAGCAACAAAAAGTGCAAGTCAAAAGTGAAAAAGCACAATCACAGAGCAGACAGTCCATCAGAAAAATAGAAAACAGTAATTGTAAAAAGTGATTACTGAAATCTTTAAAAAGTAAATTTGCTGCAGATTTTAGGGCCATAGACATGGAGGTATTAATCACAACAATTTCACTGCAAGATGTAGGAAGCAGAATTCCTAAGAGTCATTTGGTCACCAATCATCTTGACTCAAGAGCAAAGTCAGACTAATTAGTAAAATTAGTGCCAGAAGACCAGAGTCTTCAGTAAGAGATGTAATCCCTTTTCATAATGCAGAATGAAACTGGATCCCAGGAAGACAATGGATTTTTTGTCATCTATTTGTATTCACTGTAAACTAATTAATTGAAATACAGCTTAGTATTGATGTTCTGCTCCAAAAAGGTATCTTGGAAAAAAAGGAGAGAATTTGGTAACGACAATTTTTTTTTTCTCAAAGATTATTTCAATTTTGATCTGCCAAACAGTATTAATTACATTTTATATCTTATCTGCCATGATTTTTTTTTCCCTAAAAAGGGATAAACTTCCAAGTTTTCTTCTGTAGAGAGTCTGTCCTGTATAGGTTAAATGTCTTTCATACAAGTGAGAAATTCTTCAGGTGCTTCTATCATGTAAAAAAACCCCAAAAAACCCCCAAGGTGCTGTTTTTGAAACTTATAATCTTTTCACTTCTCCAGTTGGCATATTGCTTTCTAATGGCAGTAAATACTAAAAACTTTGGCGTTCCTTTCTTATCTATTTTCTTATCTCTGTTTCCTTATCTCTGTTTCCTTGTTTTTCATTGCTCTTATGTTATTCATCAAGATAAAGGAGGCCCCAAAACTGTCTATTTCCCTAAAGTTTCTTTGTATAATCCATCTCTGTAGGAGAATTTCCTTTTTTAGTTCTTAACCTTTAAGAGGAGCTTGTGCCAAGATGGGCTCTGTGCATTATCTGAATCTTGCTGAATATGTTTGAAGTTCAGCCCTATGTTAACGATGTCCACAGAAGTCTTGGCGTGATCTTCAAAGATGTGTAGGGCCGTATTTTAAAGGTATTTAGGCACCTAAGCATGTTTTTATCTCTGGTTTTAGGTGCCTAAACATGAATTTATCTGCTGCATTAGCTGATTAAAAAAATGTGTTTATGTAGAGTTTTAAAAATCTGGCCATAAATTTTCAGGTAATTCAAGAAATATTCAACCAAGACCAGAAAAGGTTCTGGGGAGAATACATCACTGTATGATGTGGGGAATTTGGTGGCTGCTTCTTCAGTGTGAATTCGGGGCTAACTTGCAAATCCAGCAATAATTCATGTGAACATTAGAATGTTTGTACTGGAGATGATGAAGCATCCATCTGAATTGTTGTCCCGCATCCAATAGTTGCCAGTAGCCGATTAAAAAAAACCACCTTAACCAAGCAAATAAACCCAGGGCAAGAAGAGAACAGTATTTTTCCTGGAATATCATTTTAACCTCATAATGGTTTAGGGATTTCTGGAGACAGAGGCTGCCCATGTAACAGCTCCTTAATATGCTGTCAGCACTTAGTGGTTGCAGTACAGCACTGGCCTGAGGTTTGCGAAAAAAAAAATATCCAAGACCATCTCCAGAATCTGTTTTTGAAGAGTAACAGCTATCTGATATTCTATTACAGCTATTTCATCTTTCTTTAGGATTAATTTCCCAATATAAGTTACTTTAGATTCATTGAAACTCAATTGCCTCAGCATAAAGATGCATGAGTACCTTCCTGTAGTCTTAGTCCACTGTCAGTGTAACCCTATTCTTTGCTTCCCCTCCTTCATACTCAAAGATTAACTCATGTCTGTTGCTAGCAGCTTTTCTGGTACAGAAATGAGACTTACTGACTCATGGTGCCAAGACTGTGTCCTGGAGCTCTTTTAGAAAGTGAAGTCACATTTGCCTGTTCTTGTGCTGCTGAGCATGAGACTGAGCTGGAGCACAGCAGTGAGGATTAGACCAGAGTCCAGCAACATATTGAGATTTTTTGGAGTCCTCGAGTGAGTGGTTCTCGTTAATTTCAGCCATAGGCTCTAAAACCTCTTTAATTTTTGCTCGTTTGAGACAGTTCTTCTAACCTGTCCTTTTCATTGAAAGAAGCAAGTGTTGGACTCCCTTTAAACTCCCCAAGAGTGAACATTAATGCAAGGGATTCTCTGAGGTTTTCTAACTACTAAAATTTTATTCTCATCGAGCACCTTTACCATCTATCAGCTGTACAGAGTCCCTGGCAGACTTCTGGGGTTTTTTATGGTCTAAAGATGGTTTTATTGTTAGCCTTTTATGCTGTTAGAAAGTTGTTCCTCAAATTCTTTTTTGGCATGCCAATGTTTTTTTATTTATGGTTTGAATTTACTTACTGGTGTTTAGATTAGAAAGAATTTGCAGACAAGCTAAATGCCAAGGTTATCCATGAAAGTAGAACTGGATCAGCTTAGGAGTTCACTTTTCTTATCTTGACAGTGGCTAACCCAAGATATTTCTGGAAAGAAAGGAGAGGGGAAAGGGAAGAAAAGGAATAGGATGTTTTCAAATTACCTACTCTAAGACATTATGGTGGTTGAATTTTTCCCTGAAGCACAGTATTTTATATCATTAATATTTTTTAAATCTAAACCTTCTGTGAATTTGACTCCTTGCTTTCACAATATCTAGCATAGTGAGTTCTACAACGTGTTTATTGTGGGGGAAAATAAATCTTTTCTTTACATTGGAACGTAACAAATTTCAATACCGCTACTTTTTTCTTTCTTTTGTACTATGAAAAAAAATTGACCAGTCAATTCCTATTATTCATCTAAACCTTTCTATTTTGGACTGTTTGGGAGGAAAGAGCTTTTATTTCAGAAGAAACAAGAAGAAGAGTATTGACTGGATGCAGTCAATATATATTTGATTTACGTGGGAGGGACTTCAAAACATTTGTGGACAGAAGATTTATGAAATGAAAAGGTCTTAATTCTAGTGAAAGGAAGAAGAATATGAAAGTAGTCACAATAAACTTTGAAGAGGAAAATGTCAGTAATCAATGGTTATGTAAATTCCTTGGGAAAGAGTTCTGTGAAGAAAAATGAAGTTCAGGAGAATTGACCATTCATAAGAGAGACAATATTAAAATCACATCAGTAAATAGTTGTGAAACATAAGCAGTGCATAACCAATATTGAAATCTTTAATGCCGTCAAAAAATGAAGAAAAGGAGGAGAAGGGAGGGGAAGGGAAGGGAAGGGAAGGGAAGGGAAGGGAAGGGAAGGAAGGGAAGGGAAGGGAAGGGAAGGGAAGGGAAGGGAAGGGAAGGGAAGGGAAGGGAAGGGAAGGGAAGGGAAGGGAAGGGAAGGGAAGGGGAAAAGATCAGATAATATATTGACATATGAAATGTATTTTCATCAGACAAAATAATCCAGTATATTACTATGTTTAGGAACTCCTACAATGTGAAAAACACTTGACTCATAAAAATGGGGAAAAAAACCCCTACAAAAATTACATAGGACACTGTACACATATATTTTTTTGAACTTTGGATCTAATTATTAGCCAATAATACAAAGCACATAGAAGATAAACATGGTTTTGTCCAGACAAAATGATCTCAACCCTATCTATTTTCTTCTTTGTCAAAGTGACTGGAAAAAACTGGAAAAAAGATAATGATGATTTATCTTGCTATTTGTAAAGATTTTTTTGCTGTCATATTACATCCCCAAGAAAATCATATATGAACTTGATTAAATAATTGCATTTTAGATGAACAACTGGTTGGAAAATAATACTCAAAGAGAATGCATCAATAGCACTCTATAAAACTTCAAATTGAACCATGCACAATATTTTTTTGTGACCTGGATTAAGAACTGGAAAGCATAATTGGTGAATGTCAAAACTGGGAGGGATAATTACACACACTTTGAAGAATAAAAAAAAATGCAACATTGAAATCTGCAATTAATGAGATTAAACCTGAAGGGGGAGAAAGTATAAAGTGATACATGCAGAAAGGCGAAGTTAAACACAAAAATGCAAAGTGGACAGTAACTACAATGATGTACTGCAGAAAATATCTTCAGCACCACAGTCTGAATGTGAGGCAGAAATGTGATGTTGTTTAAAAAAGAAAATCTTAGTCAAAGATGCAGAAGAAGGATGTGAGATTTGGGAGGTAATTATTCTGGTCTATCTACTACTGGTGGAATGTTTTATCCAGATTTGGGCACCATGGTTTAAAAAAACTGAGTCTGGCAAGAGTCCAGGACAGAGTGACAAGAGTGATTAGAGGTTTAGAAAGCATGGTCTATGAAGAAAGGTTAAAAGAATTTGGTTTGTTTAGTCTAGGAGAAAACAGACTGGGAGACAGACATGGTAGCAGCCTTTCAATATGTAAAAACTTGTTATAAATGGACTGAAATTACTTGTTATTGTTGTATAGGTAGTTAATTGGAGAGATTTTTGGTAAAAATTTGAGTTATATATTAGACATGTAATATTTGCAAATGAAATATTTAAGCAATGGAGCACCCAAATGAAGAAACTTCTGCAATCTCAGCTGATGTTTTTTCATATCAAGTAAACCAAACACTTATGTACTGCGTGTTAGATCCTCTGTCAGAGCAGGAGGAACATTAGATGGTCTCCTCACAACCCTGTTTTGCCATTATGCACATTTCCTTAGAGTATTTTGTATTTGTTACCGAGAAGCATGTGAACAAACTAGCAAAACTCACTATCCCTTAGTACACCTTTTTTATGACAATGCTAAATTTTTGCTTATTCAAACAGCCAAACACATTTTTTCAGAATAGTTCTCAATTAGTTCTTTCATGACTCTAACAGTAATAATCAGCTGTCATTAATCTCTTCTCTACCTATTGTCTTTAAGATAGAACCACAGCTGATCATAGAGTTCCAGCAGAGAATGAGCTGCTTGTCTATGACCTAGTATAACTTGTCAGGATAATTGTCTATCCTAGTCTTTATTCCATCTTGTACTTTATTTCTCTCTTTAGCTATTGTTGACAACAACCTGACTGTTTTTTGAATGCCTGTTTACACATACTTGCATTGTGCTCCTCCTCCTTAACTTTGTGTGTCCTGGTTATTCTGAATGATGTTATGTCACCGAATCTTTGCTGGTTTTTTTCCCAACCTTTCTGCCCATCATTATTAAGGAACAGTCCTAGTTTACGTTCTTTATGTTCTCTTATCTTGACCTATTGCTAGGATAAAACTATCCCATTAATATCCTCTGCCTTTTTTTATGTTCCCCACAACAAATGCTTATAAAGTGAGTTCATAGCCTTTATTTTGCTTTAATACCTTGTACTTAGGGATGCACAATAAAAGTAATCCCACATCTGACGTGTCCACTGTTGAATGTCTTCCATTTAGTGGAAAAG
The DNA here is from genome assembly GCA_032173965.1 of Sitta carolinensis. Lineage (NCBI taxonomy): Eukaryota > Metazoa > Chordata > Aves > Passeriformes > Sittidae > Sitta > Sitta carolinensis. Next base: position 134,201,958 of record CM063284.1, read on the forward strand.
AGCAGGATCTTAGGAATGCTATTTTAGATGTCTATTTTAGACTACATGAACTAGTTGACAGTTTCACTGCACTGAATCCAAAGACAGTCTGACTGGCTCAGATGTGGAGTTTTGGCCAGGTGAATTATCCTAAAAGTGTATGGGGATATTTGAACAATCAATTATGCTTTTTCATTGTGTGAGAAGTATGTTTTGGAAAACAGTAGCTGCTAAGACTTCAGAAGCTGAAATTACATCTAGTCACTGCTTCACATATTGTTTGGCATCGTAGAACACCAAATAAATATGAGAAACTTGTTTGTGCTGGAATCCACTGGAGAATTACAATAGCTTCCTTATGTCTGTGACAGAGCACAGACTTCCTCAGTACACAATTCACAAGGAGGGGATGAAGCATCAAAACCACAGTGACACCAACAGTAGAGCGAGCATCAGCCCTGTGTAAGCTCTGGGGTGGAGTCCTGTATGAAGACACAGCTCCACAGACAAGCTGAAACTAAAACTTTCTGCAAGTAGGATTTGAATACCAGGACATTCCTAGCTGAAACACTATGTTAAAAAGGGCCTGATGACCATTTCTTGAGCCCAGAAAAGGTTATTCTCAATCAACAGAGAGTGAATGCTACACAAAGAAGAAAACCTGAGTTAAAAGCTGAAGTGATCTATACTGAGCATTCTTTGTGAGGACACTGAATTCTCTACCAATTGTGCAGGAGAACTAACAGCAAAACTTGGGAAATGAGACTATGTAGGTGAAGTTTAATGGTATAGAAATATAGAATAGCCCAGGTTTGAGAGGACCTCAAAAATCATCTGGTCCAGACTTTTGCAGGAGAAGGAGCTTAGAAGAAATCACATTTCCTTTACAAATGAGCTGGGATGTCTATTTTGGCCATATGACTGGGCAGATTTGCTGTTACATAGCAAGAGTCAGAATGAAGCATATGTGGTTGGCTGAAATAGGTACAGGTCTGCAAAATTCCTCTTGACTTCCACAACATATCTTTATGTATGACTGCGTGAGGAGGTTAAGAAGAGAAGAGGACATGAGTAGATTGACAATGTATGTATAGTATCACTACAAGAAGCCCTTTAGCTCCATCATGACCACTCTTGTCTCTGGATTCCTTTACCACCTCCAACACTGTCAACAATCTCACAAGTGAAAAAGGAGACTATTCTGCTTCTGGGCTTGCTCATTCCCTGAAAGTGACAAAATTGCAGCTATGATTCAACCATGGTGTATAGAGCAGTAAAGCTTTGTCCATGCCAGTCACTTGAAAAGAGTCAGCTACTTGAGACAGCTACAGGCAGAGATGTCAGGTTTTGGAAAATAAACCCCATGAAAGCCTACAAACTAAGACCACAGAATTAGTACTGGTTGGGATGAGTGGGTCTGATTAACCTAGATTTTTGCAGTCACCCAGCTGATAGGGATTATTGCATTGTTTTATGTTTAAAATGAAACCCTCAGGATTTTCTCTTCATAGTTATCACTGGCTGCAGAATCATCTCCTTGATGTTGAATCAAAAAAAAAAACAAAAAATGAAAACAGCTACCATATGTTCATCACTGTGATCTTTTAAAATGTGCACCAGGTACGAGATGATAAAAAATACTCTTTTCTGAATCTTCAGGGAGCCTGAAATTTTATCTGTAACAGAGATGTAACCAAACTGCTTCGTTCAGTTTGATTGTCCATTGTGAAACTTAAAGATAATAAGAGTGCAACAATTGTTAACTATATATGTGCTGATTAAATGGACGGATATTTTTGTTACTTTTCCACAACTTCAGCACTCTACTATATTTTGTCTGTGTTCTTGCTTGTTTTTTAGAGGTCTCAAGACTCCATCATCTGTCCCTATCTCAGCCCAAGGCAACTTCTAAATTACAGTGCTGTGCCTATCTGCCAAAAACTATAACACACTGAAGATGTCTGATTAGAAACAGGTAAATGAGATGTCCCAACAGCAAATGAAGAAAAGAGCTGGAAATAAAAAAAAATCATTTACATTTTCAAAAGCTTCTGTCCGTTTCCCTTAATTGACCAAACTGTGACCATCATAACTACTGAGCAGGAGCTCAGTCTAAAACAAATAACATCCCTGAAACAAGGGAGAAAAAGTATGGCTCTGTCATGGGTAGAAGTGTCACTGCCTGGTCCAGACAATGATGCCTAAATTAGAAGGACACTCAGGAATCTGCCATTGTACATCACAGCAATTTTTCAGTGTTCACAACTGCAGCCCCATCTTGGGCTAGGATTTGTCTGTGGTAGATGTTGCCATACTAAGGACAGGGTTCTAGTGAAAACCAAGCACAGTGCAAAGATACCCAAGGTAGCCTGGCTACCAGAAGCAGTACAGATATTAGTGTATAGGCTGAAGGTATGATAGGCAGTAGTCATTCTTCCTGGTTAAAGCTAGCCCAGTTATCTCTCTAATGCACTGCTGTCTGCAGAGTGACATATCCTTGAAACAGTTCTTATTCCAGGAAAAAATGAGTATTATTAGCATAGTCACACAGAAACCCTGTGGAAGAAGGAACCTTCTCCTTAGTTCTTAGCCCTGGTTGTTAATTAAAAGACCAGACTGCTCCATGCTCTTTAGCAAGCCTGGCTTTAATAGTGAACCCAGTTCCAGTTTGCAGTATAGTGCAGAAGTATAGATAGTGCACTTTGATAGTGCACCAGTGCCAGCAGCCCCATCCAGGCTGTTCCCTGGTGCCTGGGCACAGCCAAGGCTCCTTCTCCTCCCAGCACAGGCGCCTCCCTGTCCCTGCAGAGTTCCCCAGCTCCTCCTAAGCAGCAGATGAAGTTCTTCAGCTCCCTTCCATAGCTCTGTACCAGGACTCTGGGCCTCGTGAGAGTGATTTTCAACCTGGGTTGAAGGAGTAATGCATCCAGAGAGACAGGGACCGTGCTGTCAGCTAGTTGAGCCAAAATCAGTCATGATACAAGCCATACTAATGTAAAAACAAGAAAGGTATTTATGTACAAGATCTGAAGGTAAGAAACATTCATAAAGCAGGTGTAGGGGAATAAAGGAAACTTACTTATTTTAAAGGCTTTTTTTCATAGTCTGTTGACAAGTTGACAAGCAGTTTAGAGGCTTGTTTTTCTACATGAATGTCAGCTAGAACTCATAAGAACTTTTTGTCCTTAATTTTGTAGTTATGAAGCAAATTCTTTGTTTGCAGGAAGGCACTTAAAATCTAATTCCTACAGCAGGAAGACAGCTAATTTAAAGCTAGTTCCTACACATTACGTTCATTCACTGGAAAACTCCCTTCTTTCAGGAACAATTATATGGGAAAAAAAGCAGAATGTCCTCGTCAGAAGAGATTTCCACTGCTGTTTGTCCTTTGCCTCTGGTTTGAGACCAGGAAATGATATGAACAAGTTATTTCAGGTGAAATAGAGTTAGTCACTGCAACCTGTTCCTTAAGGGGTGCCTCAAAACACTGTCTTCTTTTAGACTCCATTAGAAAAGCTACAGTCTGAAATTAATTTATATTTAACAGCTATGGCTAAGTCTGCTACCACAAGGTTCTGTGAAAAACAGGGCATTTTTTAAGTAAGTTATTGAACAACGTTTTCCAGAAGGTGTGTGGATGTTAATGTATTTCCCTGAGAAAGCGTTAATTCCCTCAAAGTTTTTCTTAATTTCTATACCTACAGTTCTGTAAGGCTTCCTTCCATAATGTACTGTTGAAAAACGGGGTAGCAACGGTGTCTGATGTGCATTGATCCAAAATAGTTTTGAAACTATAAATCCAGTCGAACTCCTGAAGTATCTACTGGCATAAGTACTTGGTGGGAAATATTCTGAAATGCTGTAGAATCAGGAGGATTTCCATGTCTGAATATTTTTATCATGAGAATACTTAGACTGCAATTCCAAAGCAACATGTACATAATGCCATTGTAAATCATTCCTTTCTCTTTAGACTCCACAAGGAACATGCCAGAACTCTCATCTCATATATGTTGAGATGAAAAACAATTAATAAATGAATAAGAAAGAACTAACTTTAAAAAATCCAGGTGTATATTAACATTTACCCTAAAGCAAGTAGATTTTACAAATATACAAGGAAATGATAATTAAAGACTTAGAGAAATTTTCTCGAGAGTTGAACTTGTTTCTGACTTATGCTGCTTGGCTGAGAAATTCCCCAAACCCTGTCACTCTCCTTGCTGTGTTCACACACTGCAGAAATCACAGTGAACATGCTGCCAAAGCAGATTGTGGTGGTTTCTTTACTCATCAAACTATAAAACTGTAGCATTTATCTGAACAAAAATGTTAGAGCTTCTTGCAGACTCCTGAAGAAACATCCTATTCCTCCAATTTCATTTGAGTATCATTATGCCAGAACAGATCAATATCTGACTTGGGCAAGCTGACGTCCCCCCAACACCAGGGTAGAAATACAGCTAATGAGGCTCTAGAATAGGCAAGTTATGATAATCAATTTATTTCCCACTATATCTGTGGGTTAAACAACAAGGTAGTGGTTTGCCCTGAGGAAAAGGCTAATGATGCAAGCAGCTCCTGCAAGACTTGTCTGCAGCTAAACTACTGTATTTTAGACACCAGTGTTGAATTGTTTCAGTTTATGTCAACAGAGTACTTGAGAACACTGACATTTTAATGAAGTCTTCAATTCCTGCTGTTTATGAGGGTTATGAGACCTCTGGTGGGGCATGCTCAACTCTAAAGCCTCCTAAGATTGTGCTGCAGTTGCAGAGCAGGCCATGGTTTGTACATGGGAGCACAGCCCAGGGCAGCACTGCTCAGTTCTCCTGCTGCCCTGGGAGACCATAGCACGGAGGATTCCTTGCTGAGTCTGGTGCTTACCAGGACACTTCACCTGGCATCTAGTTTTGGTGATGTGCAGAGTGGAAACTGATGGACTGATGTGTGTGTGTGCCACTTTGAAGACCTGCCTTACAAGACCAGCAGGTGCTTTGAACCTCCAGCTTGTTGCAATAAATATTGGCTGATGGCTGATTGATTAGCAGTCTGATCTTCTAATTATCTTTGTACCCTGTAGCATTTTTAAGAAGGTCCCTGAATGTAGCTTTCCCTTTTCCCAGCATGGCTTTAAAATTACTTGCAGTGTTCTAAGTTAGCAGAGCCTGATACTTCTACCTTCTGGTGGAAGTCCCATGCCAAATTTGATCCACTGCAACAGAGACATCTTGAGGGTGTATTCTGTGCCTTGCAGGAGATGGAAAAAATTATTTGCCTTCCCTCTAGTTTCTGCAGGGTGATTGATAGTCTGATTAAACCAGGCTGACTCCATTTGGTTACAGAACTGAGGTTTTGCTACTGTGAAAAAAAATCCTGTTACAGTGCTTTGCAGTTTAAAAAAAAAATCACGTGGATTTAGACAGAAATATCTGCCTCCATGGAGACAGAGAAATGTTCAGAGAGGACAAATGTTCATTTTAGTTTGAATATTACTTGCTACTTCCTGAAGTCCAGGATAGGGAGGCCCTCAGAAGAGAGAACTCCATCACATCCTTTGTGGTAATGGCAAAGGCAATACACTTTAATGAGCGAAGATCTACTTCTGATAGATATGAAACAAATTTATAACTATCTTCAGCCAGGCTATGTGCCAGATGTGTCCTTATAAAAGGCCTATTGAAATGTATAATAATTGCATACTTGAATAACGAAATGATCACCTCTTGTTACTGAGTTTAGAATTTAAAGAGGTAGGTCTGTGTTTCAAGGGGGTTTACATAGGGATTGGGTAAATCGAAAGAAATCGTTATACTTAAACAAGTAACAGACACCAATTCATTTGAGACTTAAAGGCTAGTAACCATGAAGGGCAAATGGTAGATCTCTGGGTAAATTAAAAAGAAACTTCTGCTGAATTTCTAGAACCTGCTCACTTCTTTTTGAATTTCACTTCCTTCACAAAATGATTTTTTATTTCATCACAGTTTTCTATTTTAGTGTCACAGGATCTCCATTTCTTTTTGCCATTTTCTTTATGCATCCCAAGATTCATTGTAAAAGCAGTTTCACAAACAGTTATTTTTACTTGCTAGCAAAAATCTTCCAAAATGTACTTTACTCCAGATTGTACATAAAGTATGTATTTGTTATTGCCTAACTGTACGAGTTTTACATCACTCCAGCAATTAAACCAAGCTGATGAGTGTAACGTAAATAATCCAACAACTGTTTTTGTATTGTGCCAGAGTATAAGGTCACTGCCCTAAACACAGAGTCCTGATTTAACAAAGGTTTTTTTTTTTTTTTTTAATAAAGCATACTAATCCTACTGTATTGGTAGCTCTGTCCCTCTTTTGAGTTGAGCTCTCTATCCCACAAATTGGATGAAAATCTCATTAGTGGAGCTATAATGAGCTGGCAATGAAACCCCTTCAAGCCTGCGTGCTTAGAGCCATGTGCCTGTTTGTCTTACTCTTCATCATGAACCTAAAATTGCCCATTAGGATTCCAGTGAAGAGCTAGTCTGACTGGAGCTGCAATGCTGACAGAGCCACCAAACAGGCAGAAATCTGTCAAAACCCAAAAGGGGGGCAGGGGATTATTTATGGGGAGACTGCACCTGTGCACTTGTACACACTTGTTCATTCAGAGGTGAACAATAGGGGACTGGGGAAGAGAAGAGGAAAAGTACAGATAGAATAGCTGGATAGGATTAAGGGAAAGGGAGTAAGGAATTTGTTTTATAAGAACTTTTAAGCATGAGCCAGCAACATTTTATACCTGAAACTAATCAGATGTTAATGAAAGGAACTTCAAGCAAACTCTTCCTATAAAGTGTCATGAATGCCAGCCTTAATACCAGAACAGGGAGAGGCACAAGATGGTTATGCAGATCCTTTGAACAAAACTGTTAAAATATGACTCCAACCCAGATGAAAAAAGGTGGAAACCATGGCAAAAGCTTGACCACTAAAATGACAGGTGATTCTGCTGCCTTTCAAGGAGACAATATTTTAAAAAGCTAACATCCAGGACACTGAATGCTTCAGAAAAACTGAAGTCCTGCTGTGAGAGCAGAAGCCTCAAAGCTGCCAAGACTAAAAGGAGAGTGAGTTAAGGATTCTAAATGCCCAGTCAGGCACAGGTACAATGAAGTCACATGGATTTTTTACAACTGACTATAAGCATATTTAAGTGTATTGTACATAGTCAGCAAATATTTTTAAAAATCAAGTTGACAGTAAATCATTACAGAGACACAAGAAGCTTTTGCACTGTTATTTACAAAACCAAACCAAACAGAAAACCAAAAGAAACAAAACAAAAAAATCAAACCCCAAACAAATAAACAAACAAAAAACCTAAAAACCCACACCATTGTGGCAAACACTTGAAACTGCAACCCAGTAACTACTTGAATGCAGAATTAGCCAGACATGGAATATTAGTCAAAACTCTCACCGCGTTTATCTGTTCATCTGTAAGATTCAACCTTAAAGAATCTTTGGAATATTCTATTCTCTTAAATGAAAAACAAATGAATAAAAAATCCTTCTCAAATTCAGGCCTTTCAAATAAAAGGAGAAAATAGAAAATACAAGGCATTTTAGAAAAGCTCTAGCTAGCACTTAGCAACAAGAAAAACCCACCAAATATAAATGGGAGACAAACCTAGGATGGAGTTCTTCCCAGAAAGGAAAGCATGTTCAATAAGATGTACTGTTTAGACTATGAAACTGCATGTCTTCATTTACTTGCTTTTTAGTTTAAATTTAAATGTTTCCTGCTTTGAAATCAAGGTTTTTACCCTTTGCTATGTTAAACTCTGCTCAAAATTAAGTCAAGAAAGTCTGATAGACATAGAGCTTTTAAAGAATTCTTATAATTAAACAATTAAACTTGCATTGCAGTCAGGCTTTTAGATTTCTATGTCCCTAATCAACATTACCAAAACTTTAAAATTAGTAATAACATGTTAAAACACAGTTAACATGAAGCACTGAGAAAAGAAACACAGTCATATATCAAATCAAAGAAGGTCAATGTGATGACAGCTATAAAGAACTTGAGGTGGGATTCATTGTACTAAAAATCGACTATATGAGTTAGAAATATAAACTAAGCCAGTCAGGCTGACTTCTTCTATGGTCAGTAAAGAGAGAGGAAATTCCACAGAGTGATTCATCACACTGTGATGAAGAGCATCAGTCCACTGTCTACAGACAGAGCCTAGATGACAAGCATTAACTCTAATAAAACACTGTAGAACATTAAAATGTTTGACTGAGTTTGTTTCTGCCCCACAGCCATCTGCCCAAAATTCTTCAAAATATTTCTGCCCTTAAGAAACATTTCATCTACATATTAATCAGCTCCTGAAGCACTGCAGCCTTTAAACCTGTATAGGACGCAGTAGAGGATCAGCAGTAAATTTGTGTGTGGATCAGGTGTTCTGGCCTTAAGTTGGCTTTTCATATCACAGATACAAAGCATATTTTCCTTCTGCTGTTGAGTTTTAAACATTGTTCCTCTTCTATCAGAGCCCTTAAGGTAGACAACAGTTTTCAGACAACTGAAGTTAATAACATCAATATCCTGCTTGATATTGGTATATCCTACTTACTATGCTAAGCATAAACTATTACTTATCATGTGTAAAACCTGTTAGATTGAAAGAGAATTAATTTTCAGCAATGTAGAGGAAGCATTTTGATTTGCACTACGGAGACTCATTATAACTAAGTGAGTTTTGAATGTGAGTAAAAAAACAAAACAAATAAATCATAACTTGAAGTCCAAAAATCTGTATTTCAAGATGTGTTGGTTTGTTGTTTTTTTTTTCTCACTTAATTTTAATTATTTATAATAACACTGAATTAAATATGTTCAGCAAAAAATAATGAAGTTTTAATAAGAGGAAATTTTACTGGAGCACTCACTTACTGAAGAGTTATAGGAGTTTTAATTACCAAAATAATATCAACTTAATAAAAGTGTTTCAGGTTTGTTTGTTTTGTTCTATATTTCATGATGTATTTAATATTTATTCTCACTGCAGTTTTGTCCAGAAAATGATCTGAGTTTATACATTATGCTATTTACTGGGTCACTTCTCTCACAGTAGCCATAGTACTCTTATGCATCTTGCCTCAGCAGGTGTAGTGTTGCTTATGGTGTGAACAGCTTTAATTCTATAACTGCACTTTAAGCTAAATAGCACATAGGAAGATGCAGAACCACAACCAACTGTATCATTCTTTCTTCTAGATGAAATAGTTTTCTTTTTTCCAAGTTCTTTAAGAGACAGGACCATCTGATAATGATGCTGGAGAAGAGAAATGAGAACAGTACCCACAATTGATCAAATACAGTCTACTGTTGAGATCACTGCTTGTGTTTACAAAATTCACTCTGGCAATGGCATAGACTAAAAGTGCGGGCACTGAAACAGCTCCAGAAGATACACATTGAAGGAGCAGAGTGCTATGATACAAAACTGGAAAAAGCAGGAACAGGGACAAGAGGTCACATTTTATTTCACGTGCTGTGCTCCATACTAACATTGCCACATCTCAGCTCTGTGTGCCAAATCCTGTCTGTGCAAATCCAGACCAACTGCTGAGTCAATCCCATTTTTCTGTCTATAAAGAAGCATATTGTCCACCCTGTGAAACAAAGATTAAGATTGCTTTTCATTGAACCCTCTTTATTAGTTGCTTACTAGAAACGTGACATGCAACAACATGTGCCCAGTGGTCAAATGAGTTTCACCACTGTGACAGCACCAGAACACAGCAGTCAAACCCAAAGGATTGGGCAGCAGTTTGTTAATGCTTTTTATTGACCATTTACTGTCTTTTTCACAGACTTTTTTTTTTCATTATTATTTTTATTTAAACTATTTTAAGCACTTCCAAAGTCAGAAATTTCTTTTGTTTTTGAAGTAACTAATACTCAGAGCAACTCATTCCACCTTGTTCTGTCTTACTCCATCCTCTTCTATCACATGATGGTGGCTATTCTTGTGCTCTATGAAGTTTCATTCAGCTTTACACACTTCTTAACTCACAGACTGTGGTTCAGGGTAGTAGATTTTGCCAACAGAGAAAAGATAGCAATTTTAGCATTATTTTTTTTTGTAAGAAAGAAGTTCTTATCTTTGAACACTATGCTGCAGAACTTGCAAATACCACTCTGGGTTTATGTGATTACTTTATCCTTGTGATGCTGTCTTGTTTGTCCTCTAGGTTCTTGGAATAACAAAGTTGCCAATTATTTTTGGTTATTATTTTTCATATCACATTCTAATGTATTGGTGCAATTGTTTATAAACTGGCAATGTTTCACCTCCAGCTAAACCCCAAGATCTCTAGGAAAAAATGTCAGAGATGTCAGGGAAAGAAATGGCCATATTTCCAGGAACTGTAGTATATGATGGAAATTGTTCATATCATTGCTCAAGTTGTTAAGAGATTGCCTGGGGATTTTAGGCTGAGCCACAGAAGTTGTAAAAATCATTACTCCTCTGATCATTCTCCTTCCTGTCCTTTTCAGTGCTCTCCTGAAGGGTTATAGTCAAAATGGTAGTGATGAAATACTGGAATTGTATTTCCCTTTATGTCATATGTTTAGCTGATGGGCAAGTAGTGTTGTTAATAGTGATGATGATCTTGAAGTCTCTGGAATCTGTTTTTCTGCCTTTTACTGATCTATCCAGATACAAGACCCCAAAGGTTCTTCCCTTTTTTCTTTCATCTGCCAGTAGATCAGACTTCTGATCTCATTATTTGTGATGTCTAGGAGAGGAATATTGGCCACACAGATCATAGTGAAGGGCAATGTTGATGCTATCTGTGGTTTACACATTGTGCCAAATGTATTAGGCATTAAGTTTTATAGCCTTTCACGTGTGTTATCCCTCCTCCCTTTGTGTGTCAAGAGGCAGTGTGCAACTGCAGCCAGGACTGTAGTGAATGATTTTAGCTGAGCTATCTTACCCAGAAGAGTCTTTATTGACATTTTAATGTCTCTCACACATTTCCTATATCAGGGCCTTCTGCCTTTAAAACTGATTTTCTTTCCACGATTGGATTTCTTCCCTGCGTTTCCACAATTACTCCCTTAGCCGATAACTTTAAAGCTTGTCTAAGAAACAACTCTCTAGACAGAAGTTTTTCAGACTTCTTTCAGCTTTCCTTCTAGGGATATTTAATATCTCAGTGTCTGGTTTTGGATGTAATATTCTTTATGCAGTAAGTCACATTTTCGGTTATTCTTGCAATAGTCTCGGTTCTACTGAAGTAAGTCTCTGCAACACATATTCAAAATAGGGCATGGCACTACTCTTGAAGAGAGGCTGTTTCTGCTAATTTTGCATTTAAGGTGTGAGTTTTGTCTGAGGCATAATGGTTCAATGTAATTAAAAGTAAATAATTTGTTGCAACTTGTCTGAGCTGTGTGATTTCTGGAAAGACTGGATGATCTTCATGAGGATAAGATAATTTTACCTGACTTAGTAATTATCTAAGATTTTTTATATGTGGGGTGGTTATTAGGAACATTTTTCAAGATGCATTGAATTTCCATTCAAGTTTTCCTTTGAAGGCTGAATAATGACAAGTTGTAAATTATGAAAATTTGGATAATAACAAATTCCCCAGAAACTTCCCAAGGGGTTATGGACTGGGTATAAGCTGCAAAATTGGAGGGGGAGGTCTCTGTCTTCAAGACAGTTTTATGTAAATTTTCAAGAGTTATATTATTGTGGTGCTATACACTCTTAATGCTTTCTTTATTCATGTATGAGGGACAAAATCAAAGACCTCATAGTCTTTGCATATTATCCTGAGATTTTCTGGTTTTGGCAGTCTTTATACTCTACACGTCAATCAGAAACCAATCCCCAAAAGTACTAGTATTTCTTTTTACATTCTATTCATTCCCGTGTGAAATTTGCATTGGTAACCACGCTGGAGTAGATTTTTTTCTGATATGATCAATGCTAACAGTTTGCAAATGGTTGAGACATGTGATTTTTTAGGAGCTGGGAACTACTTGATGGCCAGTGCTTTTGTTTTCCATAATTAACACTACTCTGATGTGCATCATAATGATTACTCCTGAGGCAACTCACTGGAGTTTTAAGCTGGTCATGGTGCAAAAATACAAGATACTGAAGCCAAAAATATGGACAACATCTGGTCCTGCCATTTTTTTTTCTTAAGGGATCTCTTTACTACCTCTGCTGCTGATTTTAGTTTTATTTTTTGTCAAACCTCTGTTCCAGGATCTTTAATCCACCTGGTATTTCTTTTCTGTTTAATAAGGTTGTTTGGAATTTTGTCGTGCAACTTTATGGACTTGGAAACTCCTCCTAATAAAGTTTTTTTGTTTTAATTTGAAAGGTCTTTCAGTCTGTATGACTTACATTTTTGTATCTTTTAGTCTGTAGGTGAGAAAGGCATGGATCACTTGCTCAATTCTGGATAATTGATAAACATTAATAATAACCTGTGTATAACAAATTAATAGAGGGAATTTTTTTATACTTGAGTTTTTTAATGTACTTGAGCATTTGTAGATTGCATGGCTTCTGAAACTGTCACTGAGTTTTTTCACTGGAAATGTGTAATTTTTTGTTAGTGGTTTTCCTCTTTCTCCACATATTTCTCTCATCTTTCCTAAACTTATCTCTGAATGATGTTATTTTGGTGTTTGTTTGTTTTTTCATCCTTCTTCAGATCCTGTTCTGTAGAAATACTATTACCTGGACTCCATTTTTTGAAGATATGCTCTTGGGTATAATCCACAGACTGCAAGTTTGGCCATCTCACCCATTTTACACAGGAATTGAATAAGAAAGGTTAAAGGATTAAAGCCTCAGATATGAAGAACAAATACCTATTGATATCTCTGGAGTCTTTCAGAGAGCTGGGGTAAAGTCAGCATAGTGTTCATTTATTCAGAGAGAGAGAATCCTCAAAACTTTGTGATCCATGGTAGCAAAAAGCAAGTGACAAAAAAAGACAATATTAATGTCAGCTTTGACCAGTAATGTTTGTGACACCTGGATCATGTCTGTAAGATTAGCTATCATTATAGCTAGATGCATCTTTTCCTCATTCATTTCAATAGTCTGCTTGGAAAGACTTGAAATATGGATAGGAAGAAATTATATGTCACAGGAAAGGTATCACCATTATTTTTCAAAATGAGCATGGTCAACTAGCAAATGTAAAAGCTGCAGTGATTATTTCCCAAATATATTTTAATTGGAAGTAAACCAGATTTATTTTTACCAAGTCCAGTCCCATTTTGCCCATGACAATAAGTGGTAAGTTATCTTGTATTTATCTCAACCCACATGCTTTTTCATCATATTTTCTTCCTGTGACACACTGTGACTTAACTGTTAGCCAAGGTTAACTGACCACATTTCATCATAGTCTGGTTTATTGTCCTTTTTACTGGGACTCCTGCCATAGGTACATTTTTCTATTCATGTTTGGTGAGTGTGTTTTTTAAGAGAATGCCTGACCAGGTCCGAGGTTAACATTCAGGGAGGTTTCAAAGCATAAAGGCTGGGTTTCCTTTGGATAAATCTATCTAGGCAAAGTTCTAAAAGGACTGCTTCTGGTATGATCCAGCCACTAAGGGGTATTCTGGCTGGAGCTAGCTCATCCTGAAGCATGACGTGGACACTGAGCCTGACAGAAACCCTTCTGGCTACACAGTTCCAGTCCTCTAGTGTTTCCTGGTAATGTAGACAATGCCAATGGCCTTCTTGGAGATTACTTGCATTAAAGCTAAAGAACATAGCCAAGTTAAATAAAAGACAATATGGATTTGTTTTGGTGTTTCATAATTTCTGGCTGGATCTACAGCGCTGTAGTCCCTGACCCACAGACCAAAAGGAAAAAATACATTCCACATTGGCCTAGGCCCATTGCCCCAGATGTGATATGCAATGATTGTTCCAGTTATTTTCAGGTCATAGGCACCCTTCTGAATTGCACTTTAAAATATAATTTTATTTTCAGTTTGAAGTGACTCAGATGTGGCAGTTCTGTCATGGCCTGTGACACGATGTTTTATAGCGTCGTGCTGCAAATGTAATGCATACTATGGGCAGTGGTGAGACATGAAACAGTATCCATCCTTGTAGGTATAAATCTCACAGTTATAGGACTTCATCACAGTTTCCTTTCATCTTAGAGCAAAAACACATAAGGTCACCTCTGAGTTTCACCTCAGAGGGAAATAATTGTCAGGAAGATGTCAAATAGCAGTTCTGAGCGCACGTAGTTTGGACCTGAGAGAAATAAATAGATGATCTGAGAAAAGCAGATCCACCTTCTGCTGAAGATCAGACAACTCCCCAAGAAGAGAGTATGTAGTTTCTACCAAGATAGCAAATGTTCCTAGCTATGCAACATATATAGTTTAGTTTTAGCTAGCCCTCTGAGGACTAGGGAGTTAGACTCAATGTTCCTTATAGATCCCTTCAACTCAAGATATTCTGTGATTCTATGCAAATTGTTTCAGTCTATTCATACTGAGATGAAATTTTGTACAGTCATTACATGCATGGTGTTCTCCCTTGACATAAATAAAAGCTTACAACCAAGGGGATTACCATGAGGTATCCTTATCAGTCCTCTCAAATCTTGCTTATTTTCCTCGTCTTAAGCAAAGCAGTCACGATTTTCATAAAATGTCAGTGTTGCCTTCAAGTTAATCTTGGTTTTGGCAAAAAGTCAGGCTAAAGAGACAGGCCTATCACCACCTTCTAGAATACCTTGGCTAGCCAGGATTTAAACAGAAGTTAAAGTATAAGAGAAGGAAAATGTCTTCAAAACTGTGCCATAACTCTTGCCAAGACCAGCTTTTAAGTCTTTCACTGATGACATTTGGGTTCAGACTCAGCGAAGTGTCTCTGAACTTTCTATTAAACCTGAGCCCTGGGTCTTCATCTCTTTCTGTTAATTAGTCTCAGTCTCTGAAGAATTATGATGTCTTGTGATGCCAGCACAGCTCTGAAAGGTCTAAGTTTGTCAGTTATCTCCTGTTTGCAGGGAGTTTATCAGTCCTCCAACACACTCATCTCAGGGAAGGATAGCATCCTTCATCAGGCTCTTCTGGAATCTGTGTCCCTCAGTGTCCTGCTATTTGGTTATTTTTAAAGTGTCCAAATGGAAAGAATTAATCACTTATATTTTTACAAGTGCATAAAAAGCATTGCTCCTTTACCAGGAATATTATTACGTATTATGCCTCAAGTGGTATGAGTGACTCCAGGAACCAAATGTTGGATTCAGGATAGGATTGCCAATGTTCATGAATCATGTGCTTAAGTTCAGAGAAAATTCACAAAGGAATTCTCAGAGGATTAATCATTTTAGTAGAAAGTATACGAAGTGTAGCAGTTGACAGCTGGGATTTTTGTTTGTATAGTTGGTTTCCCATGTAATTTTCTTTATTTTTTGGGCAGGGGTAATGAGGATTTGTGAATGTTATTCACTTCAGTGTGAAAGATTGATGTTTTTATACTTCTATTATTCATGTTGCACATAATGTTTGCTGTATATGCTATGAAGGCTTTTATTTAGCATTAGTCATTTGCACCAGCCTTGGAGAACTGAACTTGCTCAATACACAGAACAATTTACTGAAAGAGCCATCAGTGAAACCCTGGTGGTTTGGCTATGGTTCTTCATGTCTAAATTGCAGGTTACCCTAATTTTCAGTCGAAGTCATATGAAAAACTATTTTTTCAAGGTCAGAATTTGACCTTTTTATAGGAAATATGTTTATTACTTGTGCAACTAGAACATTGGTCTGAGGCTGACTTGTATTAATTTGCACAAAGTGAGGAAATTTCAGGTTGTTATGTATCTAAAATCATCCCCAAAGTCATTTCTAGCATTAGCAGTAAAGACAAAGGGACTTTGGAAGCCAATGCCACCAATACTGAGCAATACAGAAAGAGAAGACTTTCTGTTGCATGCTCTTAGGGAGAGTGGAAGTATAATACAAAGTGGACATTATTTGGGTCTGACAATGTATCATGCACATTGCCTCTCCTCCCCTGTTTGTCCTGCACTGACAATGCAGGATGATTTTAAATGGTGGTAGATAGGAGTGGGGAGAAGAGGAGAGAGAGATGGGCCAGATGCTAGCTTGAACCTTCAGGAATTATTTCAATAAATCTGTTTGATCAATCCAATAAAATAATACAGCAAAAATAATTTCACTTCTGGCTGAGTATGTTTATTGGGATTTGCTTATAAATAGAAAGCAAATGGCCACATAAAGGGGAATCAGCAATAAAACTTATGGATTCTGCTATATGCTAAAATGAGAGGCTGCATTCTGAGTACAGAATCAGGTTCTACCAAAAAATTGTACATCATAGTAGATTGAAGGGCCAACATACTATGTAATGCCTGTTACAGCACTGAAATTTGTCTTTTTACATGAATATTTCAAGATTTTACCAGGGTTTAGGGGCAATTTTTTTTTCCTTCAGTTTACTGCCCTCCTAAGAGCTGATATATGCTCTGGTGGCATGACTCAAGAAGAAGGATCTATTCCCATTTACACTGGTGGGAAGTTTGCCCCATTGGATTTTTCATAGCATGATTTTAATGTTGGAACTGATTTCTGTAAGTCATAAATTTTGTTCTTTGTGCTTGATGATTATACTTTGCAGTTGATTAGATGAAGTTTATTTTTAATAATTTGCAATTTTTGGAAGATAAAATTGGTGAAAATTTTGCCATATTTTTGTATATGTCAATTTGTGTTACTTCTAAAAAAGAGTAATATCCAAACTGTGTGCTTTCAAATCATATTACCTGACTATTTTGAATATACCAAAGTGCTAAAACAGAGCATCATGAAATAACTGATTATTGCCCATAAGAAGTAATTGCTTGGAGGCATTCAAGTATGGTACTTCTAGACAAAATAGGTAATATTTTCAGAGTCTTCTCACAGTTCATCTTCTTGCTTTAACACATTGCATGTTATAATGTAATCTATGAGATAGAAACAATACCAGGAGTCCTAATTAAATTAAAAGCAATTACCCGTTGTGTAGATACGGCTTCCAATTGAGCAGCTGCAAGTTGATATTTTGTCATCCCCAGTTTATCTATATGCTCATGTGTGATTCTTTGTATCAGTTATTAATGACATTTTCTCAGTACTCATGAAGTGTTGTGGAAAACAGGAAAGGAAAAGGATGAATGGAAAAAGTGTTATGGAAATTCAGACGGGGAATGAGTAAATTTGCTACTGTAAATCCTTATTTGGGGTGCTGGTTCCTTGCTCACTTATTCTTTGTTCTACTCAGAGTAGTATGAAAGAATTTCGAGATTGTGCTTTTCTTCCCACCTCCTCATTTTTTGGGGCATCTAGCAGCAGATTTAAAAGACAGAATCTGACAGATTAAGCATAAGGACTTAGTTCCTTTACAAGGCACTTCTATCCTGTCCTGGAAATGTCAAAATATCCTACATCAAACATAAATAGAATTTATTTGTTTAATATATAGATATAATCAACACACTTTTAATGAGCTTTCATATGAGGAGAGGAGAGGAGAGGAGAGGAGAGGAGAGGAGAGGAGAGGAGAGGAGAGGAGAGGAGAGGAGAGGAGAGGAGAGGAGAGGAGAGGAGAGGAGAGGAGAGGAGAGGAGAGGAGAGGAGAGGAGAGGAGAGGAGAGGAGAGGAGAGGAGAGGATAACCTTACTGAATATAAACTGGAAAGTGTTCAGGTTTTTAATGTTGCAATGGATTTTCCACTTTCTGAAGAAAAAGTATTTGGCTTTTAAGAAGAATTTTATGTGACAACAAAAGGATGATTCATTACAGAAACAATATTTCAGTAGAGTATTATTCAGTCTGATTTCATGTCTTTTTCAGGTGCATGGTTCTCCTGCAACAATGGGATACAACAACATTCTCCAATTGAGAATATTATGCAGTTGCTTAAGAGTGTACACAGGGAGATGTCCATTTGAGTGACTGTTATCTCACTGGCATAGGCCTGCTGTCAAATAGGAGCAATTATTCCAACACAGTCAAATTAAATTTTCATAACTACAAAGCTGCATTTTACCTTGGGGCACAACCTGATGCCCATTTCTTCATTCCTCTTTCCTTAATCCTCTATATTAAATCTAAACAAATCAATGTTTACTAACATTAATATTTTAACATACAGTACTTGCTCTGCCTTCTGACATCTTGTGCCTTTATTAGTAACATGGTGAAGGCTCTGTGCAGCGTTTGCTTTCTGCCAAAGATCCTTTTTTTGGTTTTCATTATTTTTAACTGGTCATTTCTTTATGTGTGAATGTGCACATACAAGTGTATATTTTTCTGCCACTTAAGTCACCAAAAATTCCTAATTAATTAAAAAACCCAAATCATCTCACCACTGAACAAAAGTCAGATTATGAAAAGACTAAGGGAGCATCAAAAAACCCTGCTTCAATTTCTGCATTAATCAAGTGAACAAAATGGGTTCACTTCCCTGTTCAGTTACATCTTGGTCCCCAGATTTACCAGCACAGGTGCATGCACTTTTATGAAAGCACCCCTCTCTCTCTAAGGACTGAAGGCAAGGGCTTCTCAAACTATATCAACAGCAAAGCACATCTGCTGCTTGTGAAACTGCTTCCCCAATACAACGATCCCACAACTGTCTTCGTAGTCACAGACCCCTGATACCCAAGCTGCAACTGCTTCATATTCCTATTAGATGTCTTCCAAATACCTAATTATAGTATTTGAATGACTACTCAATACCTGGACTAGTGTTTGTCTCTATGTGATACAAAGCAAACTAATGGATAAGAACTCAAATCAATTAAAATAATTAAAATGGTATTCTATTTCCTTTCTTCTTTCCTTCACTCCCACC
The DNA here is from genome assembly GCA_032173965.1 of Sitta carolinensis. NCBI lineage: Eukaryota > Metazoa > Chordata > Aves > Passeriformes > Sittidae > Sitta > Sitta carolinensis. The sequence continues at coordinate 134,220,871 of CM063284.1, forward strand.
CTTCCCATTCATTTTGTAACTTTCCTGCTTATATCTATACCATAAGTCCCCCTGCATTATTTCTCTGTCCCTAGTGAAGTTTAAAACTCCTTTCCATTTAGTATCAGCAAATGTAATTACAGGCTAGTTACTTCCATTTCCAACTAATTAATGAAAATGTTAAATAAGAATGGACCTAAAATACCTTCCTAGGAATCCACTGGGTAAGGTTTTCAATTTCTATAATATGGTCACTCTCTTCCCAGAAAGACTTTTCAGAAAATATTGACATCACCTCTTTATTTAGTTGGTGGGAGTATCTGTATAGTCATCCAGATTCCTCCAGGACTAAGTATAATCTCTCTCATTGCCTTGAATTTCTTGCCAGCTCATCAGCTAGCAAAGCCAGGCTTGAAAACTGAGATCCTTGGCACACAGCTACTGTTAGTTTAAGGGCTTATTTCTTTGCTGAAGATGAGGAGTTGGGGATAGAAAGAAAATTACCCTTATTTAAGTTGTTCTAGTACTAGCACTGGTTTACCTATGGCTCGGAGTATGAACTTGAAAGTAGAATTCTGTAGGCTGTGTCCATCAGCAATGAAAAAAAAGAGATATATAATTACCAAAGTAACATCAACAGCCACATTTTTTTCTGCCTTTTTATTATTAGAAAAAGTTAAGTCCTGATATCGAGTTCATTCGTTGTGTTTTCTGGCACACACTGGATGTTTGTATGCCTGCTGGGCTGGAATCCTGATGCTGGAAAAAATAAAATAATGCGTGCTGCAATTTCTAGCTAGCTACTGGGCTCTTCCCTGCACTTAGCTTCAAAGATTTTTTAAAACATATTTTTCTGCACCACAGCTCTGAGTTGCTAAATCCAGAAATTGAAACATTCTGGGAACCAAATCATTTGGGGGAAAATCAAAGCTCTTGGAATGTTGCCCTAGGATTTTGAAGATAGCAGTTAATAGTAAAAATGTTCAATATTTTTAAGGAAATCCCAATTATAAAAGGCTGCACCATTCAAATCCATGATTCAGGAATAGAATGAATGCTACATGTCTAACAGTGAAGGAAATTCATGCCTGTGTTGTGAAGGTAGGAATTAATAAAGAAAAGCAAACCTCTTGCATTTTATGACTTTTTTGAATTTGTATTTACATGCTATGAACAGTTGCATGTGAATTCAAAGATGAAAATTATTTAGTGGTTCAGGTAAGTCTCTATAAAAGGTCTGACAACAACTGTAAAACACTATATAATTTATGTAATTTGTATTTAAATACTGGTGTTTTCCAAATGGAAAGAGAAAGGATTAGGGAATGGATGAGTTTAAATGGTGGTGTCAAGGTTTCTTTCCCTCCTCTACCACAATTCCCTAATGCTTGAATTGTGCAATTATATTTTAAAGCATATTTTAGTTGAAGTATAAGTTTGCAGAGGTTGTAGTTACACTACTTATATCTGCTGTAAATGTGTGCCCTCTGTGAAAGGGCTGCTCAGGACTCAGTGGTGATAAGGTGATCTCTTCAGTTAGTTCTCAGCAGTACCCAGTTCTCTGAAGCTGTTGCCAGCACTGTGGAGTAAACAGAAAGGAATGGCTGAGGATAAATGGAAAGACAACATGAATTAATGGCAACGAAAATTTACCTCAGACTATAATGACTATGAGGTCATGATCAGAGAGAAAAAAACCTGACAAAACCAGACCTTTTAGACTTTTCCAAATGCTCCCAAATCCCAAAGCTACAATATCCTCAAGATTTCAAAGATAGTAATAGTGTAGCCTGAAGGCCCTATCTTTTTAGGCAGATTACTGGTGGTCCCCAGGGAAGAATCTGTATCAAGGTCAATAGGACCACTGGGCAAACTGATTGAAAAGCCTGAGGAGTGAAAAAAGTGTAAAACTGCAAAGTAGTCTGAGGGCTCTGCCAACAGAAGTCCCTCTATCATGGTCATTTATTTATCAGAAGCCTTATATATGTGAAACATTCTGCTTATTTTACTACAATATGCAATAATTTTAAGTGTAATTATTGAGGAGAGCCTGGATTTAGAGACCATGTGCTATTGAACACTGGGAGCACTGCTGAACAGGCCCTCATGCAGGAAGGGTGCAGAAGCAGTGGTGATGCACACATATGCTCAAGGGGTGTGTGTTAAACAATGATGTTTGGCATATGGGACTTAAAGATGTCATGTGTAGAACAGAATGTCTTTACAGTAGTTGAATATTTTCTTTATAAAGCAAAATAATATTTCCACCAATCTGGCTTCTTAATACTTATGTTTAAATGGTAAAGCTCCATGTATTTTCCCCAATACTTTTATTAAACTTATGGTTCACCTAATCTGTGGTTTGTTAACTTCAAATAGAGACTCATAGTCAGTTATCTAACCTTAGGTACCTGAGTGTGGTGTCTTACATTAGAGGCCTTGACTTCCTGTGAAGTCAGATAATAAGAGTAGATGTTTCCAGACAATGATCTAGGACTGCATTTCTCCAATGAATGCAAAGTGACCTTAGATTGATTCTAGTTTCTGCAGCCCTATTGAAACACTACATGAGTTGATATAAAGCACAGTATTAAGGATGAATGTTGGTCATATTTGCCTTCCTGTAGATCTCACAGAGCATCCAATGACAATGGCTAAACCCTGTGACAGTCTTCATTTTGGAGTCAGTCTCATTATTTTCCTAGTATCGGTTTTCCCTATAAAGTGTTTTTTTATTATTCATCTCAGCAGGAGACACGTTTGCAAAATGTATTCTCCATGAAGGTGTGCTATTCTGTACATTTTCATGTTGGCCTGAAAATCATGTGTGTTTTACTATCGTTTTCATTTGAATACTAAGAGCAAAGGAAAGATCTCTTCCCTATCTACAGATTTATCTGATACAGCATCAGATGAATTAACTACAGAATTTGAAGCAAAAGCACTTTGGCATTGCTGTGCCTGTTTAAAATATCAGATCAAGGAGACAATTAATGTGGGAAGGCACGTGCCACAACACAGCCAGATCCATGTTGGGATCATGGCTGCCCTGTTTAGGGATGCCCACTCAGTACTTCAGGGCACTGTTTGTACAAAATTGGTACTGCTGACAGCTAACAGGGAGTCCCTTCATGCTCAGGAAATAAGCCTAGTTAGTGCATTTATTGCCCTGGCTTTGGTGTTTGCTTGCCAAGAGCTACAGTTATGTAGTGCTTACAGCAGCAGAGCAGCACAATCCCCTTTATCTGATCTTTCTTCTCTTCCCTGGCGTATTGATGTGATCCATTTCCTATTCAGAAAAATAATATCTTGAAAGTATTACCAAGTTATGATGAAATAATGAGAGGTAGTGGGTTACATTTTCAAACTCTAGATGTTCAAAGTCTTCCTGACAAGATATTTTTGTTTCAGAAAGCAAAAGATTTTACCGATAAGGAAATGCTCCACAGACAATATCTGGAGTTTGTAGATTTTCCATTGCTGGTAAAATAATCTACTCTGGCAAACAGTAGGTTTCATGTGGTACCACAGGGTTCTTCTGTGCTCTCCAGGTCCCTACCAGGATTTACCTGAACTCAGTATAAGGCTCTGTGGTGTATCATTATATCCTATGGCCCAGGTGGTTGTGATATACAAAGCCATCTTTAGTGGATTATTTTTTTTCTGAAAATTACTTCTGTGCCAAGCCATATCTCTTGCACAATGCTATATTAAGTGTAGTGTTTGGTTTTGTTTAATTGTCATACTACCAGCTCCATATTTTCTATATGTTTCAAAGATGGTTAGGATATTTTAGGTTTTGTTGGTTGGGTTTTTCCTTTTTTCTTTAAAGTAAGACATGCATGTGAAGATGGATTTCTAAAAATTCTTTACTGGCTTAACTCAGCTCTCTTTGATAAGGATAATACTAAGAGGGTTCCAAACATTTTTCACAGTTCCATGCATTATGTAGTGAACCTAAGATGTTTCCAACTCAGCATTATGTACTTTTATTTCTCCTTACACTTAGTTTGCCTTTGGAAAACTGATTACCAGGTTCTTGCCAGTTTGTTGTCTTCAGTGCTGAAAGACGTGTTAGTGCTGCAAAACTATGACTTTAAATATCAGAGATGTTGCCTTGCTGGAGATATGATTGCTGTAAATTCTACCTTTTACTTGTGTTTTTCCCACATGACTTATGCTGATAAAGTTATCTTCTAATATCCAAGAGTCATTGTACTGTTTCATTTGCTTCATTATTTTCGAATATATTCTGTGTTTTGTGGACTCTCTTAACCTACGTTTTGTGAATCAGAAGTTATTTCAAGAACAGTAGTTCAAGAAGCAGTAAAATCCATGGTTTCATAATATACACACCTCAGCGTTTTCAGAGTTGGAACTGTTTATGCTCCATGGTTTCTATCTAAAATGCAAAAAACCAATTCCAGGCAGTCAATTCAGACATTTAAATCATATGCAAGAAGCCTTAAACTGGGTATTCAAGGCTGGTATCTTCAAAGTTATGAGTGCCTCTTTCCAGATTCTTGTTACCTACTTGCTACACTGCATTCCCAAACACTGTATACTTTAAATTACATTAGCTAATAAGTGCTGCAGGTGATCAGTGCTTCAAAACCGATTCCAACAAAAACCATCAGGTGTTTATCCTATTTAGCATTTCATTAAAATGGTTCATTAAAGTGAACCATTTGTGGATATGTCAACTTTAGTCGTTCCAGCATCTTAATTCTAGTTTGTAATATGCTCAGAAAGAGATCTGTTCTGTATTTCCAAGATAGAATATGCATATAAAAATTAAAATTTTTAATGATTTTTCTTCTCATCACAAAAAAAAAACCCACCCTAATTACTCTTTGCTTGAGAGAAAGAAATGACACACAAATTTTCTAACCTCACTGACCAGATTGCTGATGAAACCTCCCTTGCACTCTAGCACTTTCTTTATCACATTTATGACATGTTCATAAGCAAAGACCAAGTGTTATTAGTAGAAAAGGAATGATTATTTTTTTTGCAAGTTGAAGTGTTAATATTTAATTGTGACCTTTGTAGAAATACTATGGTTAAAATGGAAAAGTTAATAAAACTTCTATTCAAAATAACAGCAGATGGCCATGTAGTGAATACAAGCTTAAAATCACTCTTGGGGCTCTATTATGTTCACAAACTGCCTCAGCTATCAATTCCTGTGTATGTTGTTGATGAGAGAAAAACTGAACTCCTGTTTCATGTAGTGCACCTTAGCTGAGTATCATCTGACATGAAGGGCTATAGACAGCTCTGATTTCTAAACAAATCCCCGGCAGAGAGGCCTTGCAGCTTCAGTTAAAAAGTATTCTGCTAACATTACTGTGGGGTTTTTTCCTATGAAAATTGTCATTAATATAGAACAGTTTAAAAAGTCACATAGTAAAAGAAATACTTTCATTCCCTAGAGTATGACAGTGTTGAGTCAACTCATCTTGTACAAAAATGGAGATATGTGAGACAAATATTTGGTGAAAGAGAAACTTATGTCTGATGCCTTAGACTTTAGTGAGCCCAGTTTCTGAGAAAATGGAAAGGCAAGACAGCAGGAGGAAAGGTAGATGGATAAAAGCTGTAGAGAAGAAGATGCAAACCGACCCAGTGAAAAAAACAGGTGATATAGCTGAGATATGCAGAAAGCAGGCAGACACTTCTTTTCTATTTTTGTGTCTTCTTTTTTAATAGCTCAAACCTTACTGACTCTGGTTGAATTTTTACTGGCTTCTTTGGCCTAATACTAGATATTGACAGTAGGACTTTTTTTTTTTTGTCTAAGGCAGACAATGCTGGTCGCAAATTGTTATTCTTTATTTCATTTCTTTCTTCTTCTGCAGGCAGGTATTTTTAACCCTTATTAAGTTTCCCTTTTTTACTTCCAAGGCTATGCTATATTATTTGGGGCAAAAGATAGAAAAGAAAAACATATTGGAACATGTCTTTTTAATAATAGTCTCACAAACTTTTTTTTTTTCTTTCTTTTTATCCCTTGCTGATTCTCTGGTAAATGTATAAAAAACTTACCAAAAAGATGGTGCAGAGCTTACTAAGACTGATACAATTTAAATAGAATTGCTGCAATTTTACTTTACACTGGAAAGACATATATGTGGAATAATGGCTATTAAAAATGTTGTTTCCTCACAGTGTCTGAAATAGCCTTTAGGGAGTTCCTCAAGTTCATACTTAAAGAAACATAATAGTAGATATTTTAACAAAAGTAAGAATTCAAACCCATTATGGTTTGACATAATGTTTTGACTGTTCAGCAAATGGGTTTTGGTCTGACCATAGTGTATGGTGTAAACATAGAAGAGGATGTCAGCAGAGATATGTGCACATGTGGGGTCTGCCCTACAGGTTCTCAGCCTGCAGCATATGGTGAGGCAGAGGTGGCCTAAGCTATAAGCTCTCTTTAGCTTATTCTTGTAAAGGTAAAATTTTCTGCTTTATTTCCTCTCTATGTTGGGAAAACCCCTTTATTTTTATTGGCTCCTCTGTTAAAGCCACCAACTGAAAAAACAGCAAAGGTTTAGCAGAGGCACACCTTAGGAAAGAAAAAGGAGTAAGAGGGAACCACTTCATCAGCTAGTCATGTAGAACCTTCTGCAGATAGACACATGGGACAGCCTTAGTCGTCCAGCAGATCCTGAAACCTGTGGGAGGAGTCCTTAGATCCATTCTTAGCCAATGTCTCTCCTGGATGCTTCAATGCCTTTGGTTCCAATCATAAAGTGACAAAGATAATCAAAAGGTGATGCTTGCAAGTGTCGCAGATTATCACTGTGTCTGGGGTACATAGGATATAATGAAATGCCAGAGAGATAAAGGAAGGGCTGGAAAAGTAAAGTGTCGCATACGGGAGGTTTGCTAAACCTATTCATTTTACTCACCAGTATTTTTAACAAATATTTCAGGACCAAAAATCTTTTCTGATGTTTTCAGGGATCTTAGGAACCAATAGGTGATCGGAGTGTGCAGCAAACACTTACAAGAAACTTGTCTGTAGCTGGAAAGCTGAAGAATTTATTTGCATTTATGTTCACTGTAAAGAGGCTTCAACACTATAACCTTTACGGGGAATGCCTTAGAGAGTCTTCTGGATCCAAAATGTCACAAAATGTGTTGATATTATATAATATATATAGGTATAATCTAATGTATATATTCTATAATAATAACAATCTTCAGATGGGGATTGTATGTATATGGGTACGTATTGTGATGATACTGTACCACAAAAGCTTTGACCTTGTATTTACAGAGCAAGAATTACCACATGGATGTTCCTCCATGTCTTTGAAATACAAGGTTGCAAAAAAGATACTAATTTTTAAAACAGTCTCCTGAATGCTCTGTGAGTCTGATGGCCTACCTGGGAAGCTTTGTGGAAATTATCATAAAATAAATTAATCAGCAAACAATTTGATCAGTATAGACAGGAGTGTTCATATGGGTTTTGCTCAACTTATGTCCCAGGTAATCTATTTGAAAGACTCATGGAGCATGTGCACAAGGATGAGACAACAGATACAGTGTTCTGACATTTCAGAGGCTTCACCAATCTTCACCTTACTTGTGACCAGTTTAGCAAGAACAGAAAAATACCTAGCACAGATAAGCATCTTAAAAGATAGTAAAAGAAAGGTAGGAGTAAATGGTCATTAAGAGAGGGAAAATAGTGCTTCCTACAGAGACCTGTGCTAAGGCTTGTTCTATTCAGCATATTTCTGAAGGATCTAGAAAAGGTGGTAGAGACTGATAAAGCTTGATGATGTTAAATTATTCAGTGTAGTAAAAATGAAAGCTGGTTCTGAAGAGCTGTGGAAGGATCTCACAGTGTTGAGTAATTGGGCAGTAAAATGGGAGATGAAATTCAGTGCTAATAAATGCAGAATAATGCAGTTGGAGAAAAACAAGCTTAGTTTTACAAACATGGTATTAGGCTCTGAGCTGTTACCACACAGTAAAGAAATCCCAAAGTCATAATAGGTAATTCTAAGAAAACATTAGCATAACACACAGTAGCTGTCGAAAACAAACAAATTAACAAAGCCAAAACAGAAAGCAAGGAATTATTAGGAAAATACCATGGCAAAACCAAAATGTAACAGTAAATCCAAGTGTCTTCTGTTTGGTTTTGATGCTCATCTCAATAAGAATTGAGAAATTTGCATGCATTTGGTGTTCTCCTTTTATCTATGTAGACCTGAACACATATCCTCTGTTGCAGTGTCTGGAGCTTAGAGAATCAGAAGTGGGTGTTCTTGCTCTACTTCCTTTTGAATTTTTTCACTGTGCAGGACTGCTTGCATGTACGCATGTAAACCTTCAGAACAGCCTTGGTGTGAATGCAAAAGCCTAGTGCAATGAAAGCAGTGCGAAGATAAGCATCAATGAGCAGGCTCACCAGGACACATGAACTGAGCAGGGATGGATTTCAGAAAAGATTTCAGCTGCTGATGATTGAGTGGATTTCAAAGGAAACATTAAAACGAGGCAACATGACTACAAGGGCAGGTGAAGACGGGCTACAAAATGAGAAGATGTTTTATGTGCTGAAACAGCAGCAGAAGTCGATAGAAGCAGCTTGTCTGGTTGTTCAGATGCTGATTTGAGAAGTGTGTTGACAGAGTTGGCTTTCAAACAGTCTTTGAAGGGGAGGTGATGGTTCTAGCTGAAGGCAGGATGACCTGAATGAAAAAAAAATCTTGAAAAATACCTAAAATTGTTCACTCAAGCCTAATTATGTATTAGAACAGTGTCCAAAAGTTATCCCTTCTGAATAGCAAACTAGGCTAATGTTTTAAAATATCCAGAGGGTGGGCGACGGTTGAGCTCTGGAGGCCTGGGTGGATATTCTTCTTCACCCAGAGAAAACAGTTTCTAGAGCCCAGAGAGTCCTGATGGCAAAAAAAAGAGTTAGCAGTAATGTCCTCTAGGGAGGTGTGTAAAAGGCAAGAGGGAAAAATCAGTACAGCATCTGTGCTTTACAGAGATTTAACCCTCAGATGAAAAGAAAATACTGAGCATGATGAGAAACAGGGAAGTTGTAGACAAATCCAGTGACTATAGGAATTCCAGGGGTTGGAATTCCAGCTTTTTCATCTTGTGTTTCCTTTTTAAAAGTATTGTCAAACAACATCCCTGTTGTAAAGTAAAATAAAGAAGTCCAGCTGCAAGAATATTAAGGTTCAAAAACAAACAAAAAACAACCAAGTGGCAAAAGAAAATGAGAGTAGTTGCCTGGGAGGAAGGCAGCTGAGGTGCGTGAAGGGGAGCTTGTGTGGTCACCCAAGCTGCCAGCTTTTCTGTAGGAAGCTGAGGAGGATGCAAGAGCATCTAAGGCAAAGAGGGACTGGCAAAGAGAGACTGTCAAGAAACTGGAAGCCTGTCTTATTTTCCTTCTGTCTTTCTGAAGACCTTTGCTCTTTCACTTTCTATCTCAAATCTCCAGAAATTTCTACTTTGTCGTCTGTCTTACCACCTGCCCTTGTGGATCATTCTCCTTTCTGGCCTCGGTGCTTTCCTTAGCCTAGGGCCTGCTCTCCTGTGGCACAGTCTATTTGTTTCTGTAACATTTCCTCCCTTCTTTCTGCAGCTTCCTTTTAGATCTCTCTCCTGCCTTACTTGTTTCCCAAACTACTCTTTGCCATCAGATTAAACACAGAAGAAGAGACACCGAGCCAGGTAACAACAAAACAGCACAATCTGGGCAAGTTCTTTGCAAACAAATGTTTCCAACCCCTGATCTTTTTTACTGACAAACCCACCATAGGATGTAAATCCAAATCCTTCCCTATGCTTGAATAAAGGTCTTCGTCCTTGGAGTCACTGTCACTTTTCTTCAGACTTCAAAACAGGTTTGGCAGCCCTGCCTTTTCCTCAGTGAGCCCCCAAGCACTGCCACATTTGTGCAGGGTTTCTTCCCACAGCTATGAGCATGTTGAGCCAACAGCTATAATTTTCTAAAAACAAAACTAGAATAGTCAATAGACGCGTTGACTAACTTCTGCACTTAGATATTTGAGGCTTTCTCAAAAACCTATTTGATGACGGCTCCTTTACAGTTGCAGTTGTTTCAGGAGAGAAAAGTAGGCCAGTTTTTGCTTTTGAGATAGTCTCTGATTTTTATGATCTACTAATTAGAGTATGTACAAAAGAATTTCACATATGTTTACAAAACAAACATTTACGGTACTTGTGTAATTACAAAGTCTGCCATTAAATTAGTGTTTCATGTGTTTATGTTTTAATTATTAACTGCAGCAGAATGTAGCTAAAGAAAACATGTAATTTCTATGATAATAACTGAACACAATTAGCTGAATATCTTTCTATAAACAAAATGTGGGTTTCATTTGGATTTTTCCCTTGTATTAGTTATATTTAAGGCAATGCAAAGAGCCTGGCATGCTCCCTTTTCACTGTAGGGATTGTATGATATTTTACATTCTGGAATCTACTATGCTAAAAGTTTTTTTACATTGTCATGATTTAAGCCCAGCCAGCCACCAAGTATCTCACAAATGCTCACTCACTTCCCCACCAGCAAGACTGGAGAGAAAATCAGAAGGTAAGAGCTGAAAAACTTGTGGATTGAGATAAAGACTGTTTAACAGGGAAAGCAAGGTAAAACAAAGAATTGATTCACCACTTCCCATGGGCAGGCATGTGTTCAGCCATCTCCAGGGCCCCATCACTTGCAGTGGTTACAAGAAAAGACAAATACCATCATTCCAAACATCCCCCCACCCTTCCTCCTCCTTCCCCACCACTTTATATACTGAACATGGCATCATATGGTCTGGAATATCCCTTTGGTCAGTTGGGCTCAGCTGTCCCAGATTTCTGGTGTCCTCCCAATTTCTCATGCACACATAGTCTTCTTACCAGTGTGGCAGTACAAAATGCAGAAAAGGCTTTGGCTCTGTGCAAGCTCTGCTCAGCAATTAATAAAAAATCTCTATATTAACCACATGTTCAGCACAAATCCAAAACACAGTCCCATGATGACCACTGTGAAAAAAAAATAACTTTACCCCAGCCAAAACCAGCATATAATGTAACTTCTTATAACACCATATGGCATGACATAAAGATGTTATATAGATCTTGCCTCATCCATACATTATTGTCTATATAGTAGTTTCTTTGTACTTTTTCTGATGTACCAATGGCCCATACATCTATTATAACTAATAGTCAGTTTTGTGCTCATGGTTCCTACACAAGTTTCCTCTCCTCATCTGCGTGGTCCTAATAATTTCAGAATACACTTCATTACTGATCCTGCCTTTATTGTTATTTTTTCAATATTTTTTTTCTCAGATTTTTACCTGTTTTAATAATTTCTTCTTTATTATTGTTATTGGAAGCTGTGATATGAAATAATTTCTTAATGAAAGAGTGTCTCATCTTATTGAACTTTTCAAAAACTTTAATATGGATTTCTGAAGTTAAGGTGCTCTACAAAAAGGTGAGTAGTGCATCTGAAAAGTCTAATTTCTAAATACATTAATCTGCCTATCAGTATGAATATTATGCATTTTAAATTCTTTGTTGAGTGACAGTCTAGCCATCAAGAATTTCTTCACTGAGGGCAGCAAAAGCCAATCATTTCTTCAGTCGTCTGGAAGATAAAGGTAAAAATTTATGTTAACTTTCCTAGCCCTGGTGGAACATGACAACACACTAACTCCTTAGTCTATGTGCAGGGGTCTAATATTGGATTTCACTTAAGTAATAATTTTCCTTCTTTAGGCTAACAAAAATATTGCATGCAAGTTCCTGAGAGGTTTCCTCATAGGGTGTCACTCACAGAATGGAGGGAAGCATTACTGTGACTCCTGAAAGCTGTTTCCATGGTCTGTGAGCTGGAGACAGCTGACAAATTTGAAAATCTTTTGACAGCTTATCTAGTTACACAAATTGCTCAGATTACAGATGTTCCTTACAGCCTGGGACAGCCCTGCTCTTGCAGCTTCTGAAGACAACCCAGTCTCAATTTCCATACAGCTTTATTCCTTTGCTTTAGGTGTTGAGACTTGATACCTGCTTTGGAAAAGCTGCCTTCACAGAATGTTCAAAAAGGCGACAAGAACAAACTCCTGACGACAGGGAGAGGGCTCTGGATTCACCTCTAGTGGCACATCTTAGGCAGCCTTTTGCAGGCTCCCTCCGTTTCCCGTCTGACGCTGACTACAGCCCTCTGAGTTGTGTGATCTTCACGTACTCCATGGCCCAGCCTCTTTCTCTGCTATTAAAGATTCCCACAACCTGGATTACCTACAAGCAAAAGGACTGAAGGATGTGAAGAACGTTTTCAACCTCTGGGCCATCGGGGCAGGGATGCAGTGGGAGGTGGAGGAGAGCATGGGCTCCAGCAGACAGCTCACACAGAATGCCACCATGCTGGATCCTCAGGGCACGCTCAGACCTCCTGTGTGACTGGGGAAGACACAAACGTGCTGCGGGTTGCTGCATCTTAGGGGAGAGAACTAGAGTCGTCTTCACCCCGACTCATTATTTCCTTTAAAAGAAGATATGACATATTAAGATTTGATTAGGTCACCTTTTAATTTTATTCTGATTCATAGAAGGAAAATGAAGGAAATATTTGACTGAAAATGTCACCTGGTGAAGATGTCCTTGCATGATACATACAATCATTTACAATAAGAGTCTGTACACATAGCAAAGAAACCCAGAATTTCACAATCTTGGTCCTGCTGAAAGATAGGATAAAACTGAACCTTCACATAGGCAAACATAATTTCTTCATGGGACTCTCACCAATTTCTACCACAGCTGAATTTGATCCAAATTGCTTAACACTATTTTCCTTAAATATTCATTTTTCAGGGAAAAGGTTTATATAACCTGTCACCTTATATTACAGCTGATGCAAAAAGTTTGTGACTGCAACCCTAAATGTTTTATCACCTGTCAGACATTTCAATGATAATAAAAAGTAACATCCTTTAAATTAATTAGTCATGATTAGGACTTCAAGCCCACAGGCCACTTCATTATGCAAAAATTATAAGTTAGCTATTTAAATTACCATTAAATTGATTCTTATGTTAATTGATATCTCACAACTCCTATTTTTAATTTCTATAGACTCTTATTAAGGTTTAATACATGTAACTGAAGTATTTTAACTAATCTTTTAAATAAAGATACTGAAAAAATGATAAATAATTTTCTCTCCTTATGATTTATGGTAAAAACAGGAATTACTTTAAGAAAATATATCAGACATCACTCATGCAACCATATTAGCATGCAAATTGTTGTGATTTTCTATCCTACCATTCGGCATAAGAAGAATGTTCCTTCTGCACGCACAATGCATCTGCACATGCACAGCAGAGATCTTCTTAGATATGCAATGATTTGCAAGATATTGAAAGGCAGAACTTGGATCGTAGCGTACAATCAAACCAGTAATGTGGAACACTAATGGTGGAGATATTTATTAAAATTCCTGTAAGTCACATGTTAGTACTTAGACTAGATACATCTTGGCTTGTCAATGGCTCTTTGCCTTGTCTATGGAAAAGTACCAAATTTCTTGGAAAATGTGTGATTTGTTCCTTGAGTTAGGGCCTACTAACACAATAGTAGAACAGACTTGCTCATTTCTCCAAACCCTTTCACTTTCTTAGCATGCTGTTAAACCATGGTGAAGTTTGATGAGCTCAGTTTATTGATTTTTCCTTTATGGTTTCCAATATTTTCAATGAAATCTCATTTGCTATTTAGTGTCTTTCCTGATTATTAGCTTTCTGAATAATGTAATATACATGAGAAAATGGGAGTTTATTCTGCTTCCCCTTCTCCAGTCAGTGGGAATGTCACTGGACCTCCAAGGCTTTTCAAATATGATGGATTGTGGTTAAGGAAAGTTTCACCATCTTTAATTTATGAATGGGTAAACAGCATAAAACCCCCCCCAAAGTTGCTGGCCATTGTCATACCCGAAGAGAAGTCTTCTTCAAAGCAGTAACTCTGATGTTAACACAGCTTTGGACAGTAGAGTGCCCACAGTTCCTAGAAAAGATGTCTTGTATACTGAGCTAGAATGAGAACATGTTTTATAAGGGTCCTTCTCCCCCACCCCACTTCCCCAATTCCCTTTGACTCATGTACTACTGAATGTAGATTTATTTACAGAAAGGAATAAAATCTGTCTTTCCAGAGTCTGATCCTGCTCACATATCTGGATTAGTAGTCCTTACCCCAAGATCAATATATTCAGTTGGAGATATTATATATTAGATGCTTTCAAAATATTGTTCCTCTCACCTTTATACTGTTTAGTATGGGATTTTTTGTTTTATCCTGGATGGTTAATCAGTCATGATATTACCTATTTACTATTAACCAAAGTTTATCTTTGGTTCTCTAATGAGACTATACAGTCCTTGGTGGAAAATATTTCCTCATGAGTATACATTGGAAATGGCTTCAAGGAAAAGTATGTCTTAACAAAATAGAAGTATAGGTTCCAGCTTCTTATATCTAACACAAACAAGTCCAGTGGCTCAGTGGGGTGGTTAGTGGCAGTCTTCTTCAGTTGGGAAAGATTTAAAAATGGCTTCATGGTGCAGATAGTTGTTCTCAAGTAAATTGAGTTGTGGCTTCATTAAACAGCATCCTTTATTTCTTTTTCCCATTTACCTGAAACAGCTATGACTAGGATTAACTGTTGTGTGAGAATGTAAAATTGAGAGACATTCTCCAGAACTGCAGACCCTAAAGCTTTGTAGGGATTTAAAGATTATAACCAACACTTTGACCTGGCAGTAGATGGGCAGCTAGGGAAAAGCATGGACTATGAGTACAGTGTACCATTCTGATAAAATGAACCATAACATTCAATACCAGATAAAGCTTCCATGGACATTGGCCTCTCCATGTTATGCTGTGTGTCAGCTGTACTATTGGAAGACATTAGTGCTGTAACATTTCCTCAGCATGTGATACCTTGGCAATTTTGATAAATAACCCAACCTCAGTTACCATCTTTGCACAGATGAATCATATACATGTATCTCTAATGCTCTGTCCTGAAACTGATCTTTGTGTTGAAAAGTTAAGCCTTTATATCTCTTCATGGGTATGGCTTTCAACTCAAGTGCAACATGACTAAGAAAAATCTTGTTCTTTTCTGCCCCAGACTTTTCTGTGTTGCTATAAGCATCAGCACTATTCTACCTGCTTGTTCACACCACTAACATGCCATGATTTTTCCCTCATGGCTTTGATTTTTAGTTTTCATGTCCAAGCCATGGCTCAGCTTTACATATTACGGCATAGGCATATTATGGCATAACTCTAAAAAATAACAGATGGTGCAGGCAGCTAGGGAAGCTCAAGAAAATAATGAGACAATACCGGTCATTGTAACAATTTTTTTGCAGATCCTTGCAGGAATGGCAGCTTTTCTAGAGAATCCTCTCTATACAAGTCTTCAAGTGATTCTGTACTCTTTATCACTTCAGGAAAAAAGCTCTGCTTGTCTTCGTGCACAAGGCCCTGCCAGTGTCCACTCAGTACTGATTCAGTAGCTAAAAAGAGGATAATGACTCACAGCAGGCCGGCCTTCAAGTTTTTGTGCTTTCTTCAGTACTGGACCTCCAGGATAAGAGATGACATTGAAACTACACGTTATCCTCTTTTTGTCTCTAAAACATTGTCTTTATGACATGATTTTCCTTCTGCTTCATTTTGTGCAGTTCCAGCTACAATGCAGTCCTGGTGCAAAACTGGAAATTCCAGATGCTTCATCAATATTGTACTCAAAATCAATTTCTTTTAACAGCATCTGAAGTACCTTTACATGGCTGTGACAAAGCAGACAGGATTCAAGAGGCATGAAGATGAGAGAGAAACCCTCCATCCCCTGCAGTTGATGTCAGGCCATGTCAGCTGAGGGTTTGGGTCTTTCCAAAATGGCATATCAGAAAAGAAACTAATTTTTGTAACTGAAGGCAGTTTGCTGAGGTTAAAAGAGAATAGCTGAAGTCTTTTACTGGACCATTTTTTCCAATGATTCCCCCCTTCGCCCTCTCATCAAAATACATTTTGATATACACTTTCCAGTTTTTGATGAAAGACTGGAAATTCTTAATGTTTTTCACTTAGGTGTGTGTTGTTTGAGTTTTTGTGGTTTTGTTTTGTTTTTTTTTTTTCCAAAAAGAATCTTTACGGGTATGAAAAATATTTTGAAAAATATTTAATTTAGTATTTTTCATTGAATCCAAAAGCAAAGGTGATGTGGCAAACTAGGATCTATATGGAGGACCTCTGTGTACCACAGAAAAGGTGGTAGGCTATGAGAGCCTTTGAACTCAGTTTATTGGAGATGCCCCAGTTCAATAAGGAATTAATTCAAAGAAGTCCTGTGGCCTGCATAATGCAGAAGGTTAGACTATAGGGTCACAATCATCTCTTTCAGCATAATAATCCATGAATCTGTTAGACCATCTTTTATGGTTCATTTCTTCTAAATGACAATGTTTATTTGTAGCTGTAATATTATTTAGAATAATGTATATAGCTGGCAAGTTTATTATTTTTTATTATTATAATTTATAATTTATTATTTAGTATAATGTATATACTAAATAATTATACATTATTTAGTATAATGCATATAAAAATGTGCTAACACTTTTGCTTAAATATTTTTATGAAAAAATCAGAAAGTGGGTAATAGATGATGTGATGAACACTTATATCAGATACTGACCTCAAAGAAGCTCTAACTTACGTATTTTTCACTGGATCTTTTTCCTAGGCTAGAAACTTTTGTTCTTAAAGTATTTTAACTGAGGCTAGGAGAGGATCTTGAGCTTCTGTATAGGGTCAGACTACAAGAAATTTGATTTAAATATTATCAGAAATTTAAATACCTCTGTCACAGAGCTCGATATTTTTGGCAGTTAGAGGCCACCTTTGTTCTGTGCAATGATGAGGGTTTGACTTCACTTGATATTTCTTTTTTTATCCAAAAGAATGGTGCATATTTCTTTAATTGTGATCCTCATCAACCATTTGGCCCAGTAATACTATGCAAATTGAACTCTTCAAAAATTAATGCTAACATTTATTAAATAATGCATCATACAATAAGTTAATTTGAAATTCTAAGTTGAAGTCCCTGCTCATAAGAGAAGGATATTTTTTTCCCTGTGCCATCTTCATAAAACATCTTTATAGTCTTTCTAAATACCTTGAATGTCATTCTTGGGTTTTGACAAATTGATCTCTCTCTGAGGTTATTCATAAGGAGACATTCTCTCCATTACAGAGCTTTCAGATACTCTATTCCTTGAATTCCCTCCATTCCCTCTATTTCAACGTATTTGTCTGAGCATGTTGGAAAAATGTATTGATGAAAAGCAACCATTTGCTGAAGATGTAAAAGCTCAAAATACATGTGATGACACCTTCTGCAAACCAGGATGAATTTTGCACCATTATAGAAAACACACCTCATTTACCTGGACATAATATCATACATGTGGAAGGGTGACCATTTGAAGGATTGATTTATATATATATATATTTATTATGTATGTATATATATATGTATGTATGTATAAATAAATGCTTGACCTTTTTTATTTATGATTTTAGGGAAAGCAGAACTGGGACCTGAAAGTAAGCCACAATTTATGTATAAGTTCCTTTAGTTTGACAAAAGCAAATGTAGATTTCCCCATTTGCCAGTGTTTAACCATTCTGAATGCTTTTTGAATATGCCTTTTCTCAAGTCCTGTTTGGGGTTTGTCCCTTTTCTCACATGTTGAATGCAGATATGAGTCTGTCACTTTCCACTCACTCATCCAGTGGCCATGACCCAGGCAGGTGGTGAAACAGAGGCTGGTAAAATAACTGAGTATTAACATTTTATATTATATAACAGAGGCTGGTAAAATAAATGCAACAAAGGGTAATAAGGTCTGTTCAGTAGGAGAGGGTCTTTGCAAACACAAATCAAGATAACACAATCATCCCTTGCTTAGCAATTAGCAGAGCCCTGGGCAAGCAGGCTGCAGTCCTCAGCCTCCTGGAGTCCCTGCTGGCTCACCAGAGGCGGCTGGGGCAGCGTTAACCTGCTGTGCTCCTGCACACAGCTGCATCGAGAGAGCCACACCAAAGTCAGTATGTGGAGGAAATACATAAAAATAATAGTAATAAATATATACATAGATATTTCCCTAGACATAATATTGTCACTAGTGTGCATGGGGGGGTGACATTATCAGTGGAGTCATGAGTTTAGGTTACTTCTTTGCTTTGAGCAACTTAAGAATGTCTTCATGCTTGTGTTTGAGATGAAGGTAGACCTTCAGTTGAGGCTGTCTTTACCAGGAGTACCTAGTACATTTTCCCAGAGTAGAAACTGCCAAGCAGCTCCCCAGCAGTGGCAGCATGTACAGGTAACTGGGAGCAGAATAACCGTGTGGAAGGTGACAACTTGAAACATCTCCAGCCTGTTTCCTCTTTCCCCCCTCATACAGCCTTGGCAGACTGAGATAATGGTGCCCCTAAGGGATATCACGAGGAATGTGGAGGCGACCTGAACTTTTGCTTGTGACTTGTGCTGATGTGTGGCTCCATCCAGCACATCAGGAAGCAGGCATTGGCTCTTTGGGCTGAAGATGGATGTGCCTTGGCTATCTTGCTCCCAGGAGTGCTACTGTTTTCAGAAACAGAGGGGTCTTACTCATTTTCATCCTGATGCATTTCTCTACTGGGGGAGGGGGGTACTTTTGTGCTTTCTGTTGACTAAATATCACTTTAACAGTTCAAAAGGCATGACTTTATGAGTGGAAAAATGTGATGTATTTGAGTATGATGGGCTTCTATGTGAGCACAAATGATTTGGCAAACTTTGAAAAGAGAACATGTGGCCTGAATAATCAACAAGAGGAATTCACAATGGTTTGGCTTGGCTTGCCTAATTTTTTTTCTCTGATTTGTCTGTTCTTATAACTGCCACCTGTTCTTTTGTTTTCCCCTAGATCTGCTTTAAAAAAAAAAAAAAAAAAAAAAAGACACACAATGACAATTTAACTTGACTTTCTTCATAAAAATAGAAGCTATAACTTCACTGCTTCCAATGCATTTGTGATGAAGTCTTTAGAAAGATATCAACGTAGCATTCCCAGTGATGTCATCACCTCGTTAGGTAAAAACTTCTTGTACTTAATTATTTCCAGTGTTTAGAACATTATGCCATTTCTACTTGAAATTTTCCTGCCATATACTGAGTTTTGTTCACTCTTTGGAGGTAGAAAGAGCCCTCTGCAAGCAGAGACCACCTGCCCCAGCACTTACTTACAGGCTCTGATCAAGTTGCTTCTTTCACCTTCTCTTTGATGAACTGAAGAAATAAAACTTTGTATCTCTCTACCAGGTGAGATCTATATTATCAGTCATTCCTGTGGCCCTTTACCAAACTCCTTGAAGCATTCTGAGGTCCAGTGTTTCAGTAATAGTTGCACCAAGCCTGTAATATCTTAGTTTTAAGAATATTGACATTCATAGGAAGATGAAGATGTCATCTCGGCACATTTTATCAATCTTGTGCAAGAGTCAAAAAACAGTTCAGCTTCAAATTCAGCAATGCCAAAATCTTCTGACCTTTTTTTATTCATATGGGGGAAAGCTGTATCATATCACGTAAGGTTCCCATATTTAATTGCAATTTCTGCTGCAAAATATCTGCAACTAAACAAATTGAATTGAGTTGTTTTAGTAACAATAGATGAAGAAAGATTGTTGAATCCTACAGGGAATAAATGAAATCTGCTTCCCACAGGAAAGAATCAGTTTTCAAAGATAACTACAGTAGGGCAAAATGGAGGTCTTCAAGCTTCCTTGGGCATTTTGCAAGGTGAAACTGTACAGGTCATGGCAGTTCTTTGGAGATTTGTTTTGAGATTCATTTTCATTTCTAATCCAGTGCATGAGAGAGAGAAGTTCAAATGAAATGAAATAAACCCATGTTTCTATGAAGCCATTTGCTATGAAACTCCACCTGCCACAGAGGAAGAAATAGCTTTGATTTTAATCACTTTTAATCAAATCACTTAGTCAAACCTCTCCATCTTCAAAATGAATCCTGCTGAGGGAGCGTGTGAGCCCACAGCACCACAAAGAAAAGCGGCAATCTAGTTGGAAAATGATTCCTATCATTTTGGCAGATTTTCAGACTGCTTTGATTCACAGCAGTATAGACCTATTTACTTTTGCACAGTGTGTATGCCCATAGTGTAATCATTATATTTAATTCTTTACTTGGTGGTAGTAAAGAATGTATAGCATCAGACTTAAATTTTCAGTAGCAAAACACTTGAGGGCAAGCTCCACTGTTTAGTTCAGCCATGTAACACATACTCACATACAATTTTAACTCACACTTTGATGAAGTAACCGACTTCACCTAATGCTCTCTCAGTAGCAAAGAGTGGCAGTTAGAGCTAGAACTATTTTCTCTTGATTCAGGGAGACAGTGCACAACCTGATGAGTGATTTAGATGCCTTCTTTCCTTCTGCCCCTTTTCTTCGTCACAGAAACTGCATGTAAATTGTAACTTCCTCTACAAGTCCTACCTGCATTATATTTCCACTCTGTGCAGTGCTCTACATATGGAATTAATTTATTGCTCTGGCCAAATTCACTTAGGTATTCCCCATGCATTCATTACAGGAAAATCCATCAAATAATGCATGCCTCTTTATCTTTACTTATCACAAAGCATTTTTTCCTTCTGGGGATCCACCCAAAAATTCCCTTCTACATGACTGGGAAGAAAGAGTGACATTGCAAGTATTTAGTTTGCGTCAGCTGTAGATTTCTTTATCTTCATTTCTAACAGTATTTTTATTTTTTAAATGAAACTTCAGCAGAATTCAGCCTTTCTCTTTCTTTCTTTCTTTCTTTCTTTCTTTCTTTCTTCTTTCTTTCTTTTCTTTCTTTCTTTCTTTCTTCTTCTTTCTTTTTTCTTTCTTCTTCTTTCTTTCTTTCTTTCTTTCTTTCTTCTTCTTTCTTTCTTTCTTTCTTTTTTTCTTTTTTCTTTCTTTCTTTCTTTCCTTTCTTTCTTTCTTTTCTTTCTTTCTTTCTTTCTTTCTTTCTTTCTTTTCTTTCTTTCTTTCTTTTTCTTTCTTTCTTTTTTCTTTCTTTCTTTCTTCTTTCTTTCTTCTTTCTTTCTTTCTTTCTTTCTTTCTTCTTTTTCTTTCTTCTTTTTCTTTCTTTCTTTTTCTTCTTTCTTCTTTCTTTCTTTCTTTTCTTTCTTCTTCATCTTTCTTTCTTCTTTCCTTATTCTTTTTTCTTTCTTCTGAACCTTCCTTCCTTCCTCTTTCTTCCTCTTCCTTTCTCTTCCTTTCTCTTCCTTTCTTTCCGTCATGACTTGACCATTAAGATTTTAAAAATCAGATATATCCCTGGCTTTTTAAGACAGATTCAAAAATACTGTGTTTTTCCACTGAGCTCAGTGCTATTTCTTGTGCATGTGGTGCTTGGTATATGCTGACATTGTTTGTCTTCTGTTACAGTGTTATAAGGTTCCTTCAGCCTGGTAAGGGAGAGCATAGATTGAGTATACACAATTTGGTTTTAAATGTTGCTGTGCTATCTTTTTCTGTAGTGCAGCAGTAAATTCCTCCTATCACATTGAGAGGTAAGCATGTTCTATGTTTCAAGTTTTAATAAAAACATAATTAAAAATGCTTCTTATGCTACAATATATGTATGTAGTACACGCTTTCTATTTCTATAGCATACAGTATATAATGAATAATGTGATTACTCTAGATCTAATATAGGACTCCTCAATATGAATATGAATTATGTCCATGCAATGGTTTTGTATATCTATCTTTTGTGGCACAATTTGCTTTATTTTCTTCAGGGCACAGCTTGAGCTCAGTTTCCACCTCTGATTTTTGTGTGGATGATAAAATATTTATAGTCTTCAAAATTAGGAGCTGAGACAGTGATTAGTGTGGTATGAATGAGCAACTGAATAGATAAGGGCGTGACATTTTGTACATGCATTACCACATACTGAACTTATGCACGCAAAATCCCAATTTGTGTGCATGTACATGCTTGTGATTCCAATTTAGCTGTTGCTTTCTTCTTACCAGTGACATTCCTCCTGCCGTTTTACCTTCCCTTTGTATTCTTCTGTTAGGAATATATTTGGCCACGGCAGCTCTGCTGCGTGGACACAAGTAGCAACACAATTCAGACAGGCTATGATTTTTCTGTCTCCATTCAAATTAAAGTGTGATGCCTGGATGCAATTTTCTGTGTGCCTCTTCCTTAGGTGGATGATACATTAAAATGCAACAGCCCCCAAGAAGCCTGTGACACTCCAAAAGTGCCTTTGACCAGGTCCATTTGCCAGAATACCTTCTTCCCACTCCACATCCTATACTGCACTCCCAGTGGACACCTTTAACTATAGACAATTTCAGTGTCTTGCAGAACATTTATAAAATGTTTTGGAGACAATTCAGGTCAGAAATACTGTGCTAAGGTAAAGAAATCTTTAAAGTCGCTCTTTGCTATCAATTAAATTTTAGGATGTTACCTTCATTTCTGTGCCTTGTAGACATAGTAGTGAATTCAGTGCTTGCCTTCTTGTCTTGCCTGGTTCAAATCTGTCTATTTAAAGGGCCCACAAGAAAAGACACCGCTTTACAGAACCAGTCATAACAGAAAGGTATAAGCTTCTTCAGCCTCCAAAGATACTGGATGCAAGCTTATTTCTGCAAGGAAGTACCCCAAAGTACATTGGGGTTGATGACAGTAAGCAAGTTATCTTCCTGCATAGAGCCCTTGAGAATATAACCATACTCTAGGATAATTCATTAATCTGTTCAGTATTTTTTTAATAGAAATACAATTTCTTTGTGTTATGCCCTTGAAAATTGTTTTGGTGGTTTTTTTTTGTTTGTTTTTTTTTTTTTTTTGTTTTTTTTTTTTTTTTTGTCAACAAGCTTCTTCTATCAAAAACTGTGTTTTAATTATGACAAAGAAATTACAAATGATCCTACCACATTGTGAGTCTTTGAAAGTAGTAGATAATGCAGCCAAAGAATTGATCACATGATACTGACCCAAAGGGCTTGTCATTTGCATGTTTCTTTTAAACTAAAATGGTACTAAACCAAAGCATCCCAGCTATTGCTGTGCATGATTCCTCTTCTAGTACTTTTTTCTTAGAGTTTAAAATAATTGTTTTGTCCCTCCCCAGAAGTAACACTGTCATTCTTGTGGCATATACATGTAGTATAATAAACTAGCTGTCAGAAATATGATTAGCTGAAGCCACATTTATTTTCTCAACCAAGTTGAGAGCATTTGGAATGGAGAAGCAGCATTGATCATACAGTGTATTTTGCCATTGAATGTCTAATTTAATATTAGTTAAACTTGATCAACAATTCAAGAGTTTAGGGTCACATTATTAACAGAAAACATCAATCCTTTGGATAATTCAATTAAAAAACATCAATAAAAATCTAATTTCAAAAGTCACTAGTATACCAATATACCATATCCGGCAGACAGAAACTGCTCAGCCACCATTGAATCATTGCCTGTTTTAATAAGTATTCAGAAATTATACTGAGACTTCAAAAGAAATTGTAAGGAATTGTTAGCAGGTTTATTAATGTTTTATGTTTTATTAAAAGTTTGGGTGTACATTTCACAATGAGCAACATCAAAAATCAGACTTTCTGCTGTAATTTTGCTTCCTCCTGTCTTTCTGCCTTTGGGATTCGCTCTTTTCCTTTCATCAGCTGCCATTTTCAGCAGCATGCAGTAATTTCATGGCTCATTGCAAGCGCTGAAAACCTTTGAAACCACAAATGCTAACCTACCTGGCCTGCAGCCATTTAGGAAGAGATTAATTTAGCAAACAGAAGCAAAACACTTTCTACTTCTAGCCTGTGCATAATTTCACTTCTATCTATATTTATTTTACAGTGAGCAGCGTAATGACAATTTCAGTAATTGCAACTCTGTAAAAATTTGCCTACCTAGCTTATCTCACTATCACAAGACTGTGAGTCAGTCAGATTAGAAAAAGTACAGCATGTGAAACTGCATTGGTTGCCTTCCAAAAAATATGTGCCTTATATAAAATTTAAGTGATGCTTTGCACTTATTTGTATACTTATCTACAGGACAATGGATTCTCCATGATGTTTGCTTGAGATGCGTATGCCTTTTTAATGCACTGTGATTTATGGGTGCTTTTCCCATACAAAAAGATCAGCAATACTAGTAGGCTGCAAGTGCCAGCCCATTTCTGCAGACTTAGTTACAAATGGCTGTTATGGTGCTGTCAAGCGATTTGAACAGAACTGAAAGTCCATCTGGGGCAAATCTAAGCTATCATGCTTGGAATGAATTCAAATTCAAAATTAGCCTACAAACTGTTAGCTGAAAAAAAAGTTCAAAATGTTTTATTGTTTCTAATTTGACTCAAATATCAAATTCTCTAAGTAAACACAGAAACTTTTCTTCTAATCCATTTTTTATTCCATTGGACCATCATATTCAGAGCAAGATGCAGAAAGTCAAGCTTATAAATGTTTATTCATACAGTAAGATAGAAACTGCTTGATTTTCCTGTCCCTCTGTGATTTGTTTCAGTGCTGAGTATCCCACTTCTAACTGAGTGTGTTGAGCACCAAGGTTCCTATGTTTATCCTCTGGCAAATGTAAATGTTACAATAATTGAACCCAAAGCCTTTTGCTGTGCAAAAAGAAAGTAGCAACAAAGAGTTGTTGCAGCATTTTCAGATACGCAGGAGAAAAAAGATTTCTTGTGATTTCTTTACAATTCCCATGTCTGACTTTATAGCCAGCATGATGGCCTCAGGTATGAGGAATCCCTGAGGTATCTCACAGCTCCTGGCACTGGTAGCAGGGCAATCTGGTGCTGCTTTCTGGCAGTCATTGCTCCAGGCTGAGCGGGTTGGAAGGGATTTCAGCGACCTTGAATGACCTTGTGGATGGCAGTCACTGGGTAATGATTTTGACTGCAGGATTATGCAGTGGTACTTCCTGCCATGAGGGGCTGCAAGTAGATTGCTGCCAATGACATGGAGGGAGATGGAGTCAAAGGGACTCCATCAGTGTTGGAGACGAAACAGTTTAAGGCGCACAGCTTTCCAACGTTTTACATGAGAGTAGTGAAAGAGTAATTGAGTATCATTGTTAGCTTGCTT
Source organism: Sitta carolinensis (assembly GCA_032173965.1). Classification (NCBI taxonomy): domain Eukaryota; kingdom Metazoa; phylum Chordata; class Aves; order Passeriformes; family Sittidae; genus Sitta; species Sitta carolinensis. The sequence goes on from CM063284.1 coordinate 134,246,149, forward strand.
TACTGCAATTCAGATACATTTAGCTCAGCGAAAGTAAAGTGTACAGCATTAAACTTGTTTATGCAGTGTTTTTATAATAGCTAATTCATTTAAGCATACAGATACACAGACGGCAGTGGGATGACTGGCCAACCCACACAGATGTACACCTCCAATCTGGCATCCCATAACATTCATAAAATATGTCAACACAGCCTGGATTCCTTCCATAGTTTATGTTAAACTATTGGTGTTCGTATCATACAAGCAAAATATTTCATGTTGTTAAAATTTGTGTCCCTAGTAAATAAATAGAAAAACTAAACACATTCCCCCTAAATGCACAAGCCGTGTGCAGCAGCACTGAAGCAATATGTACTGTTTGTACTTCTAGTAACATTGCAAAAATTAACATTTGTAGAGCTGTGTATCATGCAGGCAAGTGGCAATATGGAGGCTCCTATGTTTTATTAGTATTCTCCTTTTAGTTGTAGAGTCCCTAGCACAGTGCTCTCTTTAGTTACTAGAGATTCCCAGTACATGGGACTACACATCAGAGCAAGCAGGGGGGAAGAGGATGAGATGAGGAACGTGACTGTGTGAGAGGAGTCCCATGGCTTAGTGATACCCCCATATTGCTGCCCCATAGCTTTGCATTGTCCCTTTCACTCACCCTGAGTCCCCAGCTACAGACACCAGCAGTTGGCATAAGCCACCTCTTTTTGGCATGGAGCGTCCTTGAGCGGTGGGAAGGCAGCAGCTCCACTGAATATGAGTAAGTGCAGATGCTCTAGTGCAGGATAAAGGCCAAGAATGAGTCTGGTGTGCAGGATGAAAGAATAAAAGCTGAATCCTATTTTTAGACCAGAATTCATCCAGCACCCTGAATGTAAAGTATATTCACAGACAGAGTCCTCATAATCCATGGAGCACTTGAGAAGTCTTAGCACAATGCTGCTACCCCTGCATACCACAGCAGAGTTATCCCAGCTCCCCTCAACAGGATTATCCCACCCGTGCTTTGCAGAAGACCGTGATGGTCTCAGCAGCTGTGGAGAGTTTTTGGGCAGCACAGCAGATATTTCCCTTTCTAAAAAGGAGAAACTAGAATGGTTGTTGCAGAGTAATAATTGGTGCCTCTTGCTGGGGGTCTTTGACGCTTTTGGTGCTTGCCCAGGTTTGGTTTTTGACTTGTTTACAGAAATTGTCCAGACATCTTCTCCAATTTCCTAAACATGGATTCTTAAAATAATGCACCTCTCTGAACCTCTGATACTTATATATTGTTATTCAATGATTAAATATTATTTTTATATTTGGAGCATTAAATTGTGTCACTAATAAATTGTCACTAATATCTAGACAAGTAAAGTAAAACAGATCAGTGTAGTACTGTGAAACACTATAGTATAGAAATATGTATAGTATATAAATATGTATATTAAAATAGATCCATTGTCATTATGTTTAATGAATAATATTCCCTATTAACACACATCTCTGCATTTATGTAATTCCAGTGTTATGACACAGACCAATCAAATGAATATATGGTAAACAAGCCATCATTTTGCTCAGGACATGCAATGTAAAATACTTAGTGAAATTAGTATGTGCTGTCTGCAGAGGCAGTGTAGGATTAAGAAGATATTCAGGTGTACCTTCACCTTTCCTTGATTAGAAAACATGCCCATCAAGTTACAGGAGTAGTGTGGAGGGAAGAATGCAATATTTGATCATTAATACACAGACACAAAAACACATTGCTGTTAGACATGCAGAAGTCAGTAAAACCACATGCTGCTTGGAGAGGATTGAATTATCTTCAAGCACTACCACCTAATTAAATATGTATATATTTCTAGGGTCTGAGCTCTGGAAAGCATTTCTATTGAAGAGGGAGTTTAAACATATGCTTAACTGCAGAATGGGGGCTTGGAGGAGGTATTACTATGTGAAGTCAAAAAGTAAATTTAGCAGATGAGAAGAAAACTTGTTTCACAATCAAGACTGATGACAGTTTGCTATAGGTTAATCAATTGCCTCGTTTCATTACTTCATTTGAAGTTGGGTGTTTTTTTCCTGTTGGATGGTGCGAAACATTGTTATAAATAAGTAAATTGTTCTTTTTGATTAACAGATGGCTTGAGACTAGCCAAAAAAAAATTATTTTTTTAATTAAAGAAAAAACATTGCTTGTGGAAACCTTCGATGTTACAGTTCATCCAAGGGAAAATTTATTAAAATGAAATTATAAACTTGTGAAAATCAGGATTTATAATGGAAACATGGATGTAGCCATAACTATAACCATATGAACTACGCTGCTATTATTTACTATGGTAACATTATAAAAAAACTACACTGTTTAGGCCATTATCCTTACAGTTTTCTTTACAATACAAATCATTATATTTATTATCTGTCTTCTTGTAATAGAAACCAATCAAAAGCCAAAGAAGCCTGCTTTTCAAAAGGAAATTGGACCTATTTCTAATTCTTCTTTATCAAATACAAGGAGTGCAGATTTTTTGTGAAAAATTGTTTCATGTAAGATAAAAGTGCAGATTATTGGTGAGAAAATGACACATTTTTCCCTACATCTTGAAGATTCTTGGATGATACTGCCAGTTTTCCGAAGAGATTTTTACCTTACTCACAAATGCATTTCCTTACAGACTTCAAGCAGGTGCTGGGGCTATGAGTATTTATTTGGGAATATACTGCATTATTCAGCTATTGTGACTCAGAGATGTCTTAGCAATGTGGTATTTTTGAGTGAATATTGTACATCGTATTGGAAAAATTGATGTTTTTAGAAATAAGCCTTTCTAATTTACTGGGTAAAAAAACCCCAAAACTGAATTTGTGTTTGTTTCTCTCATCACTTCTTTCTCTGAGTCTGGAAAAAATATGAATCTCAAATCTATTATTCCTACCTCCTTGGAAATTGTTCTTAACATATCTGTATTTCTGTGTATTATAATTGTCACAAACATACCTGTATAATACCTGTGTATTATCACAGTTAGTGACAGTAGTCTGGTATGGACACAGAGCCCTAGTGCCTGGCTTACACAATTGCCTTTAGAATTATGACTAATATATATGGTTTTTAACTCAGTTTTTTAACTCTTTCAAGCCATGAATGAGATGTGGTAGACGTTAAGTCTCCCTTATGGACTGGACAAGATGTGATGCATGTTCAGAAAACATTCAACATAAAACATAAAAAAGCCTTGAAATTTTATTTAGGTGATCCATGACTATTGACGCATCACTAATCCGAGATGAAACACCAATGCATGTGCAACCTCTTTCTTTTTTCTTCTGAAGCACCCAATTGACTTAGACATAAGTTAAATATAGCACAATATGATTAATCCACATTTATAGTAACTTTTTTATGTGTCCTATTTATCTGTGGTAAGATACCATGCATTAAAAGCATGGCTGTAGTGAGTCAATACTAATAGCAATGGTTTAATGCTATTATCTGCATGACAACTATGCTTAATTCAGTAAACATTCCTGGCATTGTAAACATGGCCAGTATAGCTGTTAATACAAAGTAGGCAAATGTATTGATAAATAATATGGCTAGAGATACAGGGCTCTTAGAGACTATGGACTCAAATTCTACCAGTTCAGCTAAAGAACCAAACGCCACTTTATGACTGCTGCATGATGAAACTGTTCTTGTTTTTGGGGTATTTTTTTCAGACTATGCTTCCAATTTAGGAGTATCACCTGTGCAGAAAAAAGCTGTGTCACAACTGGAAAATGATAATGCTGCTAAGACACAGTTGAGTTTCTAAAGCTGAAACACCCAAAGCACTTCACAGCATTTGATGACTGCTTATGATGATTAAAAAACACTTTATTTATTAGGAAAGTAGATATTGAACATAAGAGTTAACCCAAATGGATTTTATTTTAGACTACCTATCGTTATCTCAGTGTATGTCAATATTACGTGCTTAAAAAAAATGGATAGGAAACGTTTATCAGTAGACAATGAAGGTAAATAGATTGTTTATGACTGTATAGGGAATACATTTCTTGGCAAGATTTTCAAGTGCAGTCAGGAGGGTCATTCTTCTGGCTGCTTTTGTTGACATTCATCATAACTGAACATCTAGATGGTTAAATATATAGTGTTTTTGCACCAAGTGATTCTCTAGGTACAGCATACTGTGTTTGTATTGGACTTTGATGGCACAGTCACAAAATATAGGATGTTCAAATACTCTATATGCCACTGCTGCTTGTATTTTCGGTGTTTCTTGAATTGCTCATTGCAATTTAAAATCTCAACCAAACTTTAATTTGTTTAATTCCCTCTTATTTTTTCTGAATATACTTGGATATATTTTTGTCAACATTCATTAACTCCCCTTATTTCTGACATTAAAAACTTAGAATTATATTTTGAAAACAAATAACCAGAACAAGTTTATATATAAATATGTGTGTGTGTGTAAAATAACACACAACACAAAAGAAGATTAATATTTCAGTTTTAGTTGATTTGTGCATTCTTGGACATTTTTTACTAAATTATTGTCTTAATGCATTAATTTTTGTACATCACAAATCCAATATCAGGAAAGGTAAAATCATGGAAAGATATGATCAAGGAATTTTGCTGTTGTGAGGATTTCAGAAATATAGCTTGTTTCATAAAAATATTGCATTTTGTATCACTCCATTTTGCATATTAATGTCTTATTAGTAGGATAGGGAATTCCAGTTTTTACAAGGTCTATAAAAACTGCTGAACAATAGGCAGTGAAACGAAGCCTGGAGAAGGAAAAGGCTCATCACTACCCAGACCCTCTATTTCAGCTATTTCAGCTCTTATTTCAGCAATGCACCAGAACCTTTACAACTAGTCACCAAAAAAAATAGTCTCAATGCTTTTAACCGTTGCAGATAGTACAGCACATTTTATTTATTACTGAAGTTAATAATGGTATTGTATTTATAAGACTTACAAATGACATTTCCTTTATTTACTACAACTTACATGGCTGTTTCACTCTACCCTGAGCATGCCCTAAGGAACCTGTTCATGATATTTATCTTTTTCATTTTAAGTAACCACTGATTCTTCTCTTTCAGAACAGGCTGGCTTTGTTCAGCTGCTCAGTTGCCGAGCCCTGCATCGAGCAGTGGAGCACAGACCTGCACAGCCTCCCACCATGCTTCATCCTTCTACAAATAAAAAGTACACAGACATATTACCATATGCAAGATTTGGACTAGTTGGAGCACACATATTTTTGTTCCTTGCATAGGCTCATCACTGGTTGAAAGTGGATATAAAATAAAGGCTCTTCTGGTTTGGCATAATCTCACACCTACTTCACACTCATCAATGTGAGTTCACAGCTGGTTCAGAGCAAAACAAATTCAGGCATTATCAGCATAGATACATTTTTTACAGAATAAAGTATTGTCAGCATGCCACACTCTCTATGTTTGATTAATGTGCACATTCAATACAAATCAGGACGGTCCTTCAAAGAGCTCAGTTCGTTTAATTGAGGCCAAATTTTAGGAATTGCTGATTGGTGAGGTGATTTTGAAAATGTGGCACTTTACACAGAGATTGCTGCCTTGCTGCTTTAATGTCATAGAAGAAGATTTTTTTGTGCAGATCTGTTGTTTGAAGATGCAGTCTTCAGATGCAGACAAATGAGGGGACACCATCATTGCTCCCATATATGATTTAATAACAAAAATGAGTTACTGAAATATCACAGCAGTTCTGCGAAGCAGATAGTAACACAGAAAGACTGAAAGACTGGTAAACTTGAAGAACCCAATTGTGAACGATGAGTAAATATTTTTGACTCCTGATTTAGTCCAAAATGCAGAGAAGAAATGCAAGATGATCCATGCAAACATTTAAGTGACATTAATGAAGTCTAAGAAAGTGCAACTCACAGGATGAGAAGCCAGAAAAAGGAAGCTGGAGGTCCATGATAGGACAGGGAAACAATGCTAACGGAACAGATATGTGAAGGGTGTAAGTTACAAAACCAGAGGCTTATTTCATACACACTTCTCTTTTTGGCCTTGTGGTCTAATCGCAAGACCACAATCCTTCTCTCCATTTATTAGAAATATTAACATTTCAATCAAATTTACATAAAGGAAAAAAGGTCAAAAATTTTAAAATATAAATAGAGGAAAAAAATTTTAGGTGAAAATTTTGGGATCTGGATTCCAATCAAAATATTTATGTATAGAAAATTAGCTAAGAATTGATGAGGTAGTTAATGTAATGAGTTGAAAAATAGATTTTGAACAGTAGATAAAGTCCATTTGGATTTCCTAACTATAATATTATGGATACAATGCAGAGGAAGAAATACATTCTTAAATGAGTCTAAATGTAAATAAACCCTTGCATCCATTTGGCTAAATCAGCGAAGAAAGCATCTTTGTTCTACTACATTTCAAAGGGCACTCAAGAAGCTTGGAGCTGCATGTATATGAAAACCCCACCCTCTTCATCGCTCTCAACATTGAAATCCATTATATTCACTAAAAAGAACTTGGCACTAAAATATCTGAAGATTAAAAGTATCTGGAGATGTTTACATCATCAACCTTTACTGATACATACTTCAAGAGAAATCACCTAGCATTTAGATCAGATACCTACAATCCAATCTGAAAGAAGGCTATTAAAATTGTTCCTGCTCTCCTTTGTAAGTTTGCCAGTCTCACATGGTACGGTGCATCATGTTGGCATACAGCATGATGCTGCATAAACAACAAGACTGTATTGTACATCATCAGAAATATGTGAAAATTCATTTGGATCTGCCACCAGCTATCAATTTCGACAAGGAATGTATCTGCTCCAGCTTAATTAGAGAGGATGAAAGCAGGGCATACAGGTCAGCCTTCCCAGGGCTCTGTCACAGACATTTTCTCTATAAAACATTCCACTTCTCACTTCAGTGTCATCAGCCGTATCTGAGACAACAACAGTAGTCACAGGTTGCAGATACAGACTGACTTAATGAAACATACCTGGATTTTGTTTTCCAGGTCAGCTGGAGGAATATATTTATCTTTCCCCTTACCCAGTGTCAGAGATGAGATTTTACTGACTTCAGTGTGGTACTGAAAATTGCTCATTTGGAGCAATGCAAAAGAGACTAAACTCAAAATTCTGGGAAAAATTCTTCTTTGACAGTGAAACTTACTGAAACTTAGTGTCATTTCACATCGTACCTAAGATATGGCTTTTGATGTTTGATTTTTGTATATTTGTGTGGGGTAAATATATATATACATACATACATACATACATACATACATACATAACATACATACATATAGTATGTATGTATATGTATATGTATATGTATATGTATATGTATATGTATGTTTATATACTGTTATTTATATGCACTTATATACTGTTACATAAATTTATATATTTATATATTGTTATACAGATCAGGATTATAACACTTTTCATACAGAAGCTAATATATCTCTGTCATTAAAAAGAAAAAAAACATCTGTTTTCCTCTCCTTTCTTCATGCATTTATTTTAAGGCTGCTTTTTAATTTTTTCATATATTTCCAAAAAAGCAAGGAAAATAGATTTTTAAATCTCTTAAATACTTTAGATATTTTAATGTCCTTAACTTCATACTGTTATCAGTGCAGTTGCATTTGGCAAAGAAATTGCTTTACTACTATCCCACCCGTATAGTTTGTGACCTGTTATTTTACTAGTCTAAAGGTGACTTTCATTTTCATGTTGACTTTACTCTGTGCCATTTGGAGGTTCATTCAGTGAAATAAAATTGCCTTGTAATTATTTCTACTTAGAGAAATATGACAGCTAGAATTTTTATGTTAATTAATCTTTGTGTTTTTTTCATTATTGTGCGTCTGCCTATCATAAATTTCCTTGCAATCCATTTTTAATGCATTCTATAAATTATTGTGGTTTCTTCCAGGCCCATCATGCCTTGCAAATAGTTGACTTTGCACAGATTTCTGTTGTTTGCTGTTGTACCACCATACGTGTATTCAGTAGGAATGGCTTGCGTCTCTGAAAATACACAATTAGGAAGGTTACTCATCAGAAATGAGCCCATGGTCAGAATATAATCTTGTTATGAGCATCTGTAAAAAAAAAAAACAAAACCCAAACTTTCAAAAATCTAGAAAGTAATATCCAATTCAGTCCAGGGTGTACTGGACTGAAGGGAACAAAGAGGCCATTACGTTTCTTCTTGTTTTGCTGGCTCAGTGAAATTAGGAAGCCACTGTTTCCTCACCTGCAAGCCCAGTTAAGGGCCATCTGTTTCCTGTTTAAATGTAGTATCTCTAACATGGTTTTTCCAAACCCCCTCTTGCATTAATCAACACAATCCCAATAAACAGAAACACCAAATCTCGCTTTTCTTACTCATGAAAACATTTTGGTATTTGCATCTACCACACTTTGGCTTTACTGCAATGCTTTTCCTACACCAATATTCACTTTTGTTCTCTGCATTTTAAAAACTTCTCATCTAATTCTAGGCTCATTTTGCAAGCTTTCTGCAAAAGACTGTAGTCACTCCTAAAATAATTATTTGTTGATTTTGTTCACTAATGTTTTTAATCTGGGTCTGGTGTCATGCGTTGTAGTTAAACATCTTCCTGAATGTTATTATAAATTTAACACTGAGTTGAAGATAATAAGGTCAAATGTATCCTTGATACATTGCCTTGATTAAGGTAACAAATAATGAACATGGCCTAGTCTCCTTATTATCATGGTTTAGATTTACAGGAAATCATTGGTGGATGGATACTCCTGGTAGGAAGAATCAATGAGCCAAATTGGTTACTTGAATTGGGGTGAGATTTGCACGGAGAAATAATAACTTTTATTATATCAAATAATTGCAGTATTATGATGCCACCACAATGAATACAGACACTATAAATATCAGGTGTCATCTTTAGATAATAGTCTTTAATAAAATACCATTATCATTTATATCAGAATACTTTTTTATTTAATTTTAAATAAAAATGAAGATTAATGAATATATGCAAAAAGTAAGGAACAAAAGTAGCTTATAAAAATGACCAAGTGAAGTACTTAATTTCATAAATACATGCACTACACACAAAGAAAGGCTTTGAAGAACTTCATTAAAGTTTTCAGAATCAGCCACTCAAAAGTTAGAAAATATGTCTTGGGCATTATTGATCATACCTACTTTTTGCATTCATTCTGGTACAGCCCTGAACTGCATGGATAACATTTAGCCCTTCCTCATCCATCGTACCTGATGGACAATCCCCACTCCATGAGCTTTTGTTCTGCATCTGTTGTCTCCTCATTGTTCAGTGAGTGCTGTGAGACTGTATTTATAGCACTCTTTTCATACTTTCCCTGAAGGCAGTCAGTTATTTTTGGGTTCCTCTTGGGTGCTCATTGGTGGCTGTAACAGCAGTGGGGAGATCCATGCAACAGCTGCAGTGTCATGAGATGTAGATACAGCACCTGCAAGTGCAGGCCTTGCAGTGCCTCCTGCAAATCCTGCCCTGCCAGCAATGCATCTGAGTGCTTGACCAATTCATTCTTCTCAAAAAGTCTCATCGTGTGGGTAATGACTGTGCTGTTTTTATTTACAGGCTAAAGATTAAACAAATTTTGATGAAAATAGAAAGCGTGCTCTAATTTTCAACCAGATATACCTAGGATCTGATTTTTTTAAATCCTTGGGAGAACTCCATGGCATCCCTGCACACATAAAAACTCATCTTTCGTTTTGGTTAGACATAGTGGTTTACAATTTCCACAAGACAATCATCCCATTCTGAAATTAGAACTCTGGAAATTAATATACTAACTGAAATATTGTGAAAAATCTGGTTTAAGTAATGGTCCAGCATCACCGAATCCTGACACTTTGTGCAATACATTTTGCTTTCATCCAACCCTTTTCTCTTTTGTCTGAATCATAAACCATAGAATGGTTTGGGATGGAAGGGACCTTAAAGGTCACTTATTTCCAACCCACCCTCCTTGGGCAGGGACACCTCCCAGTAGGCCAGGTTGCTCTAAGTTCCATTCAACCTGTCCTCAAATACTTCCAGGGCAGCCACAGCTTTTATGGACAACCTGTTCCAGTGCCTCACCACCCCCAGAGAAAAAAATTTCTTCTTGATATCTAGTGTTGTTTCCATCCATTCAGTACACAGACATCTGACCTTTCTTATCCCTTGGCTAATGAGTCACTTGGTGCCATTTTTTAATTCTGAGGTCTGTGCTCAAGTCCCTGACTCCTCTTGTTTCAGCTGATCACATGAGAGCTCTTCTGTAGCCACTTGTGGCCTCCCTGCTGTGCTCCTTGAAGGCTTTATCCCACTGAGCAGCAAAAACTGGGACAAATTTTGTTAGATAGAATTGTTTTACACAATTCTGTTGCAGACCTGGGACCAGGCAAAGTTACACTGGCTGCATATTTGTAGGAAGTGGACTTATTTCTACATCAGTCTTGTCCTCCTATCCTGGTGACTATAAGACTACAGCTGGAGAGCAGGCCATGGCAGAAAATAAGATTAGCTGACCTGCTTCCCCACCTTGACCACCTACACTGGCATATATTTCCACGTAAGTGGTCTGACTTTCAGCAGCAGATCCAACTGAGACAAGAGGCAGCCTTATGCCAGCTGATTTTATCTTGCTTGTGGCTGGATACAAAGGTCACTTAGTCCAAGTCTGTGCCTGAGTGCAAAGAAAAGGTGACATTATTCACAGCAATGATACCAGTATTTTTCAAAATGCATAATACAGGACTCAGTTACCCTTGCTGAAATTTTGTCAAAGGATCCAGCCTAGGTCAGACAGGAAGCATATAATATTATTTTATTACAAACAGATGAAATTTGGCTAAGCCTTGAAATCAGCAGAGTGTCTGGTATATGACAGGACATGTTTCCAGTCCCACATATAATGTGCTGAAAAAACAGTGTGAATGCCAAACTGAAGATACTAAAGCTGGGTCAGAAGTGCATGGCTCAGGACAAGGAAGTTATTTCAGCTTGTGAGTTAAATAAGTAAAGATAATAAACAGAGACTGGCACAAAGGGTTAAAGATTATACAGCTGTTTCATCTTGAGTGTATTGAACAGATCGAATATTTTTAGTTGACTTAAGCAACTTACATTTCTATAAAATAGGATAATTTAACATATTTATAGAAACAACAAATATAAATCAGATTATACAAAAGGAAAAAAAACTCAATCAAAATGGACATTTATGAGAGGAAAAAGATGCTGACAGAACATGGGGCCCAAATACAGAGGGAAGTTAAAGATCACAATGCCTCCTTTGGTACCTGAGTCCAACATATAGGTAGGTACGGCTGGTACCTGACACCTTGTCTAATCCTGTAGATGCCTCAGCTTCCCTGACACCTTGAGAAAGTTAGAAACTCCTAAATCCAGAGAAACCAAAGCTCCTAGGCTCACTGTCTGTGTGTTAAATAGTCACAGGTCAATCCTCCTCTATAGGAATGACACCAGTAGGACTGGATCTACCAGGCTTGGATAACAGAAAAATAGGACAGAAGAGTGACTGCATCCATAATTTTACCTAAAGAGTCTGTGGTTTTTCTATTAATTTGGATTGTGAAATGTCCAGCTTTAAGTCTTTCCTTCCTGTTGGGCTCTTAGATCACATCTTTTGGTCCCCCAAAGAATGCCCTTGGCTCTGAGGTGACCTGCAACAGAACCTCCACTATCATGTGAGTCTATATGACATAATGCAATATTTATTTGGGTAGTGAATGGATAAAGGCAAGAAAATGTGATTTTTTTAGATACTTGAATGAGATTAATATAAATAAACCCCTCTCATTAAGATGGTTAATATTCTGCTTTCATGAATGTGATTCTTCATATCCACCCTTTCCTAATTGCAGTATAGGGAGGCCCTGTAACTGACCGAATCAGGACTGGGAGCTCCATTAGATGGCAGGATGCTTTAACATGACAAAGTTCAACACAGAAGAAAATAAATCTCTCTGTTCACTTCCCCCTTCAGATGACTTCCTTCCTTGTTTCCTGTAGCTGGATGTGTGCTATGCAGGAGCGGGGGCAGGGTGACTACCTGGTGTAAATCCTTCTCTCTACTGGCTGATATCTTTAATTTAAATTAACCTTTCAATAGTATATCTGAATTGACATATTCCTGACTTCACACTACCTGTCTCTCTTCTAGTCTTCTGGAGACAGACTGGCAAAGCTGCAATGCATCATATTATCTAACACAGTAAATGTGAAACCTTCTTCTTAAACAAGTCTTTCTCTTTGAACCTCATATTAAGACCAAACTTGAAAGCATAGATACTGTAAATTAAAATTGAAAAGTTTACTTGAGTAACATTCCAACAACCTCTACTTTTCTAGAAGAAACAGCTCAATGTCTGCCTCTAAAGTGCTTCCAGTGCCACGTTTTGGACTGGAGCGGCCTCCCTTCTCATGCAGGCAAAAGACACTAACTACCACATTTAAATTTCTTCTGAAGAGTCAGGGGAAGGCTGCTAACATGTATCAGATCAGGCTCACTCATTTTGTAGCTTCACTTTATAGTTCATCCCTTGAAATCAAGTTAAAAAATTCATTGTAAATCAAAAGGATGTAGGAAAAGAGGTAAGCTCCAGTGCAAGTTCTCATTGCTGTCATGTACGTGGTGTTTCTCATCCAACTCTAGCTTATACAACAGAATGTATAACACGGTTCCTGGATTTTTACTTTCATAATTTCACAGTGGCCGAAGCACTGAAAAATACATCCATCAGCCAAACATTAGCTGCTTTGTTCTTCCCTCTATCTAGCTTTTTTCTTTCATCCCTTCTTTCTCTTTTGACCTTCTCTTACTAATTTCCAGTTCTTTGTCCTTCTTTCCAGTATTATAATGCCTTTCCCTTCTTATTAAACTTCAATTCTACTTCCAGTCACTGTGGAAGTTGTTTAGTTTTCCCTTCTTCTTTAGTCATTTCTATTTTTCTCTTTATAGCATGATCTCTCTTCGTTTTGCTGATCCATTAATTTCTCTGGTCAAGCAACTGTGTTACTACTTTCTCTCTGTAGAGATTCCATTATCATTCTCTTTTTTTCTGCCTTCCACCCTTCCCTTATTTTTTTCTTCTTTCTCTTCAAAAGCATTTTCTTTGTTTTAATGCTCTCCCAGAATATTTCTTTTCTGACATTAATAGAGAAAGTTTTATTCATCGCCTTGCTTTCCCACAGGCTCAGTTCTCTCTCATGTCTCCTTTTTTGTCTAAGCAGCCACAAATATCCAAGTAGGAACTGGATTAACTTAGTTGGACCAAATACAGCTGATCAGAGTGATCATTAGTGAGATAAATAAAGAGCACAGCTGGACTGATCAGGAGCACACAGTTTGCTAACACAGACCTGCTCAAGAATAAAAGAAGCTCACCAGTTTTGAGCATCTCAGGAGCTCTCCAGTGCTGTTAAGAGCTTAAAGGGGCAAACTGAGAAATGGTGTAGAGTAGTATGTGGAAAAGGCAGGGAAGATGAACTAGAATATTAATTTTATATTATGTTTCTTTATGCCTTTCAGGTCATTAACATTTAGGGTCTGCCAATGCACCTTGAGACAGCCATTTATATTTATTGTTTGAAACATCTCAAAATTGTGTTATGAAGAACATTTTTGGCTATGTCAGGGTTATTTCTAACACGGGAGAAAAGTTAATTCCTCCCAGAACCAAGTTATTATCATAATTTGCTAGCATATGTCTTTCATAACTATGTTTTTTCTTGGAATCCTTCCAGCAGGTAATTTTGGGAGACCATTTAAGACAGTCCTTTCTCTCTACTAAAAAATGGGAGCATGGGGATTTTAATTACTATTACCCCTTTTTAACTTTTCAACTGTTATTTTAAAAAGCGAGGCTTGGGTTTTTCGTACTTCCAATTCAGTTTTCAGAGTGCAAAATGAAGGTCTGGCACTCCAGGGTGTATGTTAGCTACAGGATAATGTTTGTGGCAGAGAAGTATACAAGACAAGAAATAGCTTTTGTGGGTGATTAAATACTGAAGTGAAGCTGAGGTGTTTGATAACCACAGAAGCTATTTATTGTGTGTATACTCCAGTGCCATGAACATTATTCGTATTATACAATAAGACAAAAGAAGATTCAACAAACCATAACGAGAAAAGGATGAAGGGTTTTTTTGGTTGCTGTTTTTTCGTATGATGGAAGTTTGAAAGTTCTAATTCATTCTGTTTTTCCTAACATTTCCTTTCACATTGAAGAGTGGCAGGGGAGGGGATTAAGGCCAAAAGACAGAGATTGGCCTGCAAATGGTAGTAGTAGTGACAGAATTCTGAATAAATATTGTGATTTATCATATGTTATCATCAAACAGCAGTGTTCACTGTTTTGCTGGGACTCCAAGAAAGACCATGCTAATAGTATTCATAAAAAACACTTCTTTATGTTGTGACAAATAAGCTAAGGAAAAGAATCAAGTATTATCAGGTATAAAAAACCCCAATAATGTGATATATTAAGAAGATAGTGGTAATATGTAGCTTCTACATATTCTATTAATCCTCACAGTAGCAATGAGAGCTCAGGAAATACTGTGACACCAGGCTCAAAAACACTACTTAGATTCTAAGTGGTAATTCTGCTTGCTTGTTCCTTGCTTGTTTCCTGCTCTTTCTGTATATTATTTTGGTTATTTGGGATGGCCTTCAGTGATCTCCATCAAAACTCTATTCTCAGAAGGAACCAAAAAATGCAATGAGCTTTGAATAAAAAAAATCTATCAGATGGGGAATCATACCTGTCTCACTGTCATCACTTAAGAGGTGTCAATTCTTCCTTAAATCACTTTAGTTGTTAAGAAGAGCAGAAACAAAAAGGTGCAGCTAAAATGACCAACTACCTGGTGCAAACCTGGAGCAAAGGAAATCAGTCACAGCCAACCCCACCACTGGTCTTTGTAAATCTTGCTCATTAAACAATTATAAGCAGACAATGTCTTTGTTTTGCTTGCAAATGACTTGCCTTAGATAAACAAAGCCTTCTTTGTTGAATCATGAGAAATAATTTAACCATCTGTAGTCACAACAATCCTGTGTGTAGCAGCTGTTTTTACACCACTTCAGAGTTGGGGAATACGGAGAGAAAAATGTTTTGCACTAATGGCAAAATGTGAATTAACTTAAAGCAGGGCTAATCATGGTATGATTTCTTTCCACATCTCCTTAAGTAAATAATACAAATCCATGGGAATGATTGTTACTTTAATGACTTAACATTTAACGACTTTTAAGGTTGATGATATTTGCTGTCTGCCCATAGACATTCCTTCAGACCAGGCTTTTTCTAAAAGTTTTTTAAGTCTTTAAAATATTATCTGAGCATATTGTTGAGTACTTGCAGCTTTGAAAGGTGCTGGACTGTCATCACAAGCTGACCTAGCAATGGAGATTAAGGGGCCTTACACCTGCCAGCCATAATATAGGAGCAGCACATGGTTCTGCTGCTCCCTCTGAGGTCCCTCCCAGCCTCTGCTGCAGTGGATGATGGTGAAGGCACATTCCATAGTCCTCCATCCCTTCCCCTTCATGCCCAGGGAATATTTCTTCAGTGTCAATATGTGAGTTGTTACCAGCCAATTTTTCTCTCTTTTACTTATCACCATATGTGGCTTAACAGATCAGTGCCCTCTCCTGTGAGACTCAGTACCCTACCAAGCACATCTTCCTATTTGGATGATTGATTATTTTAAATACCCTTGAAAAGCATGCCAGTTTTGTTCAAAAAGAAGGTATTTTATTATTATGCTTATGTCCGGGGTTTATATTATTTACAACATCTAAACATTTGTATCTCTTGTTGAATTGTACATAAAAAAAATTAAAATGCACAAATGGAAATTTATTTTAACGCCTAAAATAACCATGCAAAACAACAGTATGGACTCAAGGATTCTTGCTGTTGTTTTTCAGGTACAAATTTCCATATGAATTATGGGATAATATTTCTGCTCTGGAGTAGAATCTGAGTACAGCTTTCTTTGTGGCATTCAGTGCTAATGTGCATATTTAAATGACAAAAAAAGTTCTACTTATTCTAAATTATCTTGAATTACTATAGGGTATGAAAACATACTGTTACATTCAGATGTATCATTTTGAAGGGGGTTTTCATTCTCCTATGATGTGACCTAATTTCAAAAAAATTGAGGCTGGGAGTTGTGCTCTGTTTGTTTTACACAGATGTTAATGCCATTATCTACTTATTTTGAAAGCTGCACTGATTTCCACCGTTTCTTCCTTTGAGTGTCATTGCTGTATAAAAAATACTATCAAGTATAGCAAAGGTCATTTACAGTTACCAAAAATGCTGGCCTGACCTTACAAGTAATAACCTTTTTTTTTTTAATCATATCCATGTGGATGGCTGTAATGTGACTATTGCATAAGTCTGGGTGACATAATGAAATAACAGAACTGGGATTGTCATCAGGAAAAAACACCATAAGAAGATTCCTCATGACCTTGCTGTCCCCTGGGTTAGGAACATTCTTGAGGACAAACTATGTGGGGAAAATAGTGCTGGCTAATATTTTTGCATACGATTTTATTTCTGTAGTTTCAATATCAAACCTATTCAGTTTACAGATCTACTTCAGAATAAACTATGCTTGCCTCAGGTTTTAGAGTTATAGAACTATTGTAGTCTATGAGCCAACAGTATCTCCTTTCCAAACTTAAAATATCTTTGTTGATGTTACTTTGATTCTCAGCATTTTTAATCTCATAAAACTCCTCAAACTCTACTTGCATCCTTTTTCAAATGCAATGTATTGCAAAATTTATTAATGCTTCTTTTTTTATATTTCATTTCAACAGCCTAAAAATTCAGTTACCTTTTATATGAATTGACAAATCATAATTTGGCTTGTGGTTTTCCCAAGCATCAGAACCATCTAGTATTGGGCTTTATCAGTATAAAGCTAAGGAATCTGTAAGAAAAACATTGGATGTGAACAAAACTGATATTGATAATTCAGTGGGTGTCATTCTAACTGCTACACATTCACTGTATCAGAATGCTAATGGAGGGATTGGCTTTCAGTTAAACAATTCTTAGTTACGTGATTTTAAATAATTTCCCTACACTTGTGTTGGTAGAAACTCCTCTGAACCACTACACAGAAGTAGCTTAACTGTATGAACAAAAAAAAAAAAGGTGTCAGATCATTAAGCAAGTACAATAGAGGGTGCAAATAGTAACTTGGAGAACCAATAAAAACTCTTTCAGCAACACGATCTTGAAGACGTTGGTTACTGGACAAACTTATGGGTTGTGTCAGGTGGATGTTGAAAAATTTGTACTCTATAATATAGGTCCTGCAGAAATATTTTAGACCCTACATTACAGTTGTTCCTGTAGAGAAACCTTGACATCTCAGAGGGACAGACAGTCACCAGCTGTAACAAATACAAGTGCTGGGTTTTGTGCCCGGATGGGGCAACCCTGGATGTATGGACAGACTGGGCAATGCGGCTGGAGGCCAGCATCGTGGAAAGGCACCTGGGAACCCTGGTCAATGGAAAGTTGAGTATGTGTCAGCAGTGCCCTGGCAGCCAGGAGAGCC
Organism: Sitta carolinensis; assembly: GCA_032173965.1. Taxonomy (NCBI): domain Eukaryota; kingdom Metazoa; phylum Chordata; class Aves; order Passeriformes; family Sittidae; genus Sitta; species Sitta carolinensis. Next base: position 134,263,825 of record CM063284.1, read on the forward strand.
AGCCCTGTCCTGGGGGCATCAGGCACAGCATGGCCAGCCAGGCGAGGCAGGGGATTGTCCTGCTCTGCTCTGCACTGGGGCAGCCTCACAGCAAGTGCTGGGGGCAGCTTTGGGTGCCACCAGGAAAGAATAATATTAAGCAATTAGAGAGTGTCCAAAGGAGGGCAACAAAGACAGTGAAGATATGAGGTGTGATTGACATCACCTAGTTTATTCAGCCTGGAGGAGATTGAGAGTTTTCTCAGTCCAGAGATTCCCCATGAGTAAATATTTGCAAGCAGGTACCAAATCTTCTTTCTGATGTCCAGTAGTGGGACCCAAGGGAATGGACAAGGGACCCAAGGTCGTGTCACAGGAGGTTTAGGTTGGATATCAGGAAAAGGTTCTTCCCCCAGAGGGTGTTTGGGCACTGGGATAGGCTCTCCAGGGCAGTGGTCACAGCACCAAGCCTGTCGGAGTTCAAGAGCAGTTTGGACAATGCTTTCAGATCCACAGTGTGATTCCTGGGGCATGGTCCTGTGCAGGGCCATGAGCTTGACTTTGATGATCCCATGGGTGCCTTCCAGCTGGAGATATCCCACGAATATTTTGTGAGAGAATTACTGTGTACTATGCAATACAGCTAAGAGCTTACAAATACTGGAAAAGAAGGAAAGCATGTCTGCTAAAGATTATCTGAAATTGTTTTTTACATGTAAACAGAATTCACAGTGATGTAAGAGCCGAAAGAACAAAACCATTGTTAATCAAAATAATTTCTAATACATGAAAATTGCTTTTATTTTTTACAGAATTATGTGGTAGGATTTCCTAGAATTGTTTACATTTTAACTTGAAAGTTGCATAAATTCCAGCTAAATTTAAATAGAGGTGCAAATGGCATCAGAAGAGGAGGAGATCATGTGGTATTTTAACATACTTGGATTATATGATAAATAAAGGCAAAGAAAGTCAGCTTGTTGGCTCTGAGCTTAAAACCGCGTAACTCTACAGCAAAACACATCCCTTCATTTCTCAGTTCTGTTTATCATCATATTACTCAATGCCTACAACAATGCTGTTATGCCAAAGTTTTGCTTTCTGTGTAATAAAGATCAAACTTGTCTTCTGTAATAAAGATCAAGATTATTTTATGTCTGTGATTTTTTTTCCTATACATGTTCTTAGTTTTGGGATACATATAAGTACCTAAATATGAAAAATGCCTTCCCAGATTATAGCTATCATAAAAAAAAATCCAAAATAAACAAAGAAATTAGTAGATACTTAAGCCATGCAGTCAAGATTGCTCTTAAGATAATTCCAAACATTTGAAAATGTTATAATGAGAAAACTTTTTCATTATAATGAGAAGTATTTTTATTCATTTTTCTTGAGAAAATCTTACAACAGCTTTTGAAATATGGTCTTGAGAGAAACTTTTCTAGGAACAGCAAACCTTAGAGCATCTTTACTGAAAGTAAAATTACCACAGTTCATCTCTCAGCTGTGCAGTGACAGTCCTGAATGCAGACATTTTGGCAACCATACAGTTTGCAAACAAACATAAACTTTGTAAATACATGATTAGGCAGGACTCTTCTGCAGGATCTCATATTTAGGATGGTCATAAGATACTCAAACAAAAAATTAATGCGTTTGTATATACAATCCCCTTAGAGAGAGATTATGAAATTTTCAGATAAACCCTCCAAAAAGGATTCATGATGAAACACTATCCATAGCATTAGAAGTACATACCAAATCCATTCTTAGCAAACATTCCAATATGTCATTTTCCAACAGAGCCACCCTTAGTCTCCATAATACGTCTGCTCTTTCAGACAATAGACTTCCCTCCATCTTACAGATTAAAATGAAGAAAAGGTAGAAGACATCCTAGTGGTGTTGTCTCGGTACTAGTACAATGCCTTTGTCAACTTAAAGATAGAAATTTAAAGTATGCAGAAAAGAACTGTAATCAGAAAAAAACCCATAAAGTTTAGGGCCAGAATTTTGAATGCAATTTTAAAAAATAATATATTCATTTAAATTAAATGCTTCATTGTTTCTCAAATCTATTTTGCTATAAAGTAGGCATTTTTTCATATTTAAATAAAATTTAATAACAGTACAAAATGTACATGGTTGAAACTGTCATAACAAAATACCCCAAGTGTAAATTAAAGAAAAAATTAATTATACCTGAAAATAACATAAAAATAGTTGAAGTAAGAAAAATATAGTTCAGCTTGACCAAAGTGAATTTTTAGCTTTAATTACATCCAAAGCTAAATGAAAAATCACTTACTTGTACAATTCTGTAGAAAAGGAAAAATCACAAAAATATGATGACTATTTTCTTAACAGAAGAGTTAATTTTATTACAAGGGAGATGCTAATTAATACCTAACCAAATCATTATATTGTTTAAAACAAATGAGTTATACTATTCTTTATGCTACATATAAATTGTTACCGGATATGGCTTTTTTTTCCTCTTCTGACAGTAAAAAACCACAGATGTTCAGGCAAGCCATACTCAAGGATACGTATGAAACAAATAATAAAATCCTGAGTCCTTTGTGATGAGATATCACTTCTTAGTGATGCAATTATTCGGAAAGAATTATAAGAAGTAAAGAAACATCATGTTGCTTGATATCATGTACCAATCTGTGGAATTACGGAACAGCAGAGGCCTCTCTTAGTCTAGCCTTAATGTGTTACTTGCTTAGTTCAGAAGCTCAGTGTGCCAAGCATTTACTGCAATTTCATGAAGAATTGTTACATCCTTGGCAATACCATGTAGAGTTCAGTAAGCAAACGTTACTTACTCTGAAGAGATAATACGTTTGGTGTCACTTAATTCATATTCAGATAACTCGAATGAAAATTATAATGGGACAGTCCTAAAAGAAGTGGCCTGAATCACTTACTCCAATTCACTACAATCATATTTATGGTATTTCTTTTATTTCAGCCTTTACCAGACTTATTGCATTAAGCAGATATAACATAAAGGATCATGTTTATCATACACTGTCAGAGTCAATCAACTAAAAGCAAATTTCTGTAATATGCTCATGGGGAGAAAAACAAATGGCTTTTGTTGAAGTTCTAGGCAGGAGCAAATTTAAATAATATTCAGTGCTTGCAGAGGCAGGAATGGTAGCATATGCTCAAGAGAAAAGAAGGAAAACCACTTCTGTTGCTTTTTTTTATCCAGTCCCTTAAGATAGGTGCTGAAATATTATAGGCTAGATCTGTTTGGAGGGTAAAGTCAATGACAGAGACAGATTTGGTTTTAATGATGTTCCATATTTTTTTTGAAAAGAGAATTTAAACGATTGAGGCACAAAGGAAAGAAATTTCCTGTGTCTTTCCAGCCAATGTTCTTCTCAGAAAGCCTTTTTCCTGGTCTTTCCCTTATGGCCATGCTTCAAGCATTTCTATAGGTGTCCTTGCTGCCAGCAGCAGCAGCTTCTCACAGGCCTTGGTGCCCCCTGCTCCCAGGCCCACAAACGTCTGCGTTTGCCCACGTTCTTCAGGTACATCACTCACTTCCTTCTGCTGGTGTCAGTGACCCATGTTTGACAATTGTCTATTTGCTGTTCTTAAGAAGGGCTCAGGAGACCAACTGACCCAGCTTAATTAGTTTATTGATTAGTACTATAAAGTCCATAACCAATTAGTGAGAGTAAAGTTATTAATGTCCAGTTCTGCAATAGTTTACTGTGGGGATGCAGCCATGCAGCAAAGCAAAGCAAACACAAGATACAGCTCATCATAGCCCCATGTGTATCAGCCTTCTTCCCCAGATCACATGAGAAAACCTCCCATTGTGTGCACTTCTGTCCCCATTTTCCCTAACACAGAGAAGAGAACATGGCATTCTGGGTTTATTCTGTCTTGCTGCTATTACAAAAGGAATAACTGACCTAGCCCCTAGTAGAGAGATTACAGTTCTTTAACTGTTAAAAAAAAATGACTGCTGTGGAATGGAGTGTTGCATGTAAAACAGGATGTAAAACAGAGTATGTAAAACAGAGTAACAAGACTTTGGATAACAGGGCAATAGATCCTATTCAATATCTTTTTGAATGAGATTTAGTTATATCTATCATAAAAATAGGTTTTCTATACTGTGAAATTCATAGTCACATGCTAATGCTTTAGTGGGAAATTAAGCATCGTGTTTTACGACAGCAGTTAAAGTTAAAAAAGGAATTACAGAATACAGCCAGGATGCAGTGATCATTTGTGCACAGTGTTTGGGCTCTGATAGCAAGCAGGTTGTTCTTTCCCTAAATATAGGGAAAAAAGCCCTATGCTGTAAATGTTATATTGTTATATGTTTTGAGGTGTTGTGTTTGGGCCATTAGATGCATCTTCATAAAGGAAATTTTTTATTCCTTTAATATGACTGCAAATAGCTGGAGGTATCAACATGTTGTACAATTAAAGGACTATGTTAAACAAAACAAATGAATACAATTGCTTCTAACAAAATCCAACAGGAGCAAGGGAAACTCATCTGCATGGCAATATGATCGATTATGATCAGAATCTGTAAGGCACATCATTAAATAAAGTCCTCAGTTTACAATGGTAGAGGGATTTCTTGTTCTGTTTTCAGGAGCTAGCTTATTCTGTCTTCTTGTTGCAATTTTTTCTCTCAAGACTTTTTCGATCATTGCCTTTTATAAGGATTACACTGTGACATTCAGTTTAGGGAAATAGAATAATTTCTTTCTATTCCAGCTTTGTAACTTTATTGGGATTTGGTTATTAATGTTTTTATAGTACTATCATATTTTACAGCATACCTCATTGTTCTTAAGAGGTAAGCAAATCTACTATAGCATAATATTAACAAGGACTTTGTTCTCACCAAAACAAAGACAGAAGGGGTACTGCATTTGAAAGGGCTTCAGCAACATTCTTAGAGCTGAAAACCGATACATTGAAATTAGCTTGTTAAAAACAAGTTAATTATCCAGTTTCATTGGAGAAAATTGATTCACGGAGGAAAGGCAGTGTGGGGGGTTCATTACTTCAATATTTCTTGCATGAGTTCATTGATGCCTTGCTCTCATGTCGTGAGTTGAAGTCTCAGCCTGAGACATTAATTCATGACAATACTGCAGTGTAGCTCATTTCTGAATGTATTTTTTAATACTGTGCTAATGGTTCATTCTTTCTCATGATAGGGTGGTTGTGCTCCAGAGAAGGGTATAAAAACATGATCATAAGTGGCCCATATCATTCCTAGCTTGGGTTATTCAGTGACATTCAAAGAACATGAAAAAGCTGGTACATTTTTCTGTATTTTTCCAGAAAACAGGTTTGCATCTTGTGGGAAACCCCTGAGGCATCATTAAACAGTGAAGGATGAAATAGTAAACTCTGATAAAAGAATAAATAGCAAAAAAAAACCTTGTGGAAATTAGATGTTTGACCTTTTGCAAATAGAAGAGAACGTTTTTTCAGTGGAACCAGTACTCTCTTCAGTCTGTGCAATTGCTCGTTGGAATGGAAATTTATTATAAAAGTGGTAGAACTGCTTTTTTCCCTCTTTTTTTTTCTGAGGTCTTCCTAGAAATTTGCAGGTGATGAGAGAAGCCTTCATTCTAATAAAAGAATAGGCCAGCTTACTGATTGGAGAAAATTACATGAAGTTTTTTAATCAAAGTCTCTGTGGTCTGCTGTCTGATTTTCTAGGCCAGATGTCAAATGTTTTTCACTGATGTCGATGTTGAAGTAATCACTAAGCCAATTCCAAGAATGAGTAAGTGAGACTGTAATAACATTTCATTTCAGTATTACATAAGCTTTTTTTCTCAGCTATGAACAAAGTAACAGGACCCCTCTGATTCAATATAATTACACAAACTATTACTTTGAAATTTGTGAGACAGTTTTATGTGTGGGCAATTGCTCTATACATATATATGGGAGGTTTCAGTACAAAATGCAAAAACACATTTACAAAGTTTTATATTTTTAAACATTTACATTTAATTTAAAACATAATTACATTTTTCATATTTAATCTATTTTATTAAGTTTATCTTTGCTGCTACAGTATTAACCAGTAATTTGAAAGGCAAGACTTTTCTAGAAAAAAGACCTTGCAATTTGAAAATAGGGATAGAAAAAACTAGCTGGCTCAATGGATGATGTACCTTAGTGAGTGAATCTCAGCTGAATATTGTGAGACTGTGGCATCAGATTAAATAATTTACATTATTTTTTGTGAAATATAATCAAAGTTACTCATAGTGATGTAGAGAATTAGTCAAGTAGAAATAACTTCAAACTTAAGGAACGCAGTCTATAGCTGTTTCAAGAGGAAAGTGGTGATATAATGAAACAAATAAGTACACAGATAAGTACAGAAAAAAAGCAAATCTAACTAATATGAAACTATATGCAATGCTCAGAGCAATCTTTATGGGTAAATCAATAAATTAATGGGTAAATTGATATGGGTAATTATTAATACAAAGTTATTCAGGTGGCACATTGACCCTTAGCAGACACTAATTAATTGTTAACATTGCCTCTTTCACCACAATTCATGTCTTTATTGAAAAGATATTTTGATTACATATCTTCTGCTTTATCCACTGCATATTTGGTGAGCAGCTATCCAATTTGCTGTTCCTTCATTGGTGAAGAACTGCCTTGTTTCTTAGAGAGAATTTCATATTCTGTTATGAGTTTTGCTATGGTGCTTGGTACTACAGTTCCATGAGCAGTGACGAGATCATGAGGTTTTCAGACTGCTTTTCTGAGAAGGAGCGTTATATATGTCCATTTTGTAGAAGGGGAATATTTGCAGAAGGCATGGAAAGATTGACACCAATATGTCTTAACTGCTTTCTGGTACCCATCCAGGATTGTTTTTTAAAATACTTCACCTCAAAAAATGATTTGTTCAAAGATCAGCTTGGTCCCTACATGCAGTTGGGATGTTATTTGCGATGTCTGTAATTTCAGCTCATGCCTCCTGTACATAAAGTATGTGTACACACAGTGTGTGTAGAAACCAAGTTCCTGTGGGACAGATAGAGTCCAGCTCCTCTTGCTGGGCACACAGGACTCCTAAGCCTGCAGCCCAGACATCACTGCTGGCTCCAGCTGTAAAACTGCACCTCTCAAGGGCTGGGGATCTGATCCAAATTAATTTGGTAATTAATTTAAGCAAGACAGAAAGACTAATTTTAAGGATGGGGGCACTAGGTCTTTTAAGGAGAGGTCACTAGAACAATTTAATGGAGCTTGGGAGCCCTTGATATACCATGTCCTTTTTCTGAGATACAGTGGAATCCCTTTTGGCCCATATCTCCTTTATTTTATAGTTTATTCAGTCTGAGAGTTACACAACAGGAAAACTCACATTTTAAAACCCAAGTTTAAGGTCTGAGAAATATGCCAGAAAGTGAAGACAGAGTATTAAAATGGGAAACATCATACAAGATTCAAAGCAAGAAGTACTACCAGACCTATCCCCAGAAACAGACAGAATATAAACAAGTTGGAGAAATATTGCAACAGCACAAACCCTTTAAAAATATAAGAGCTTTCAGCTTAGTCGATCCCCAGGGACAACTGTGTCCTGCAATCCTGACTTAGTCTACCAAGTATCTCAGAGGACAGTGAATGCAAGATTGAATATATAGTGAATAAGTAGATGAGTTAGAAAAGTTGACATTTCATCCATAAGCTCATATGTGATCTTCTACTATAGATCTATGCCATAATATAAATATTTTCCCACAAAGTGAGCAGCTTTGTGCTTAAGACACAGGCTGAGAACTCCAGCATCCAGTGATACCTTTCTGCTTTATCAGGCAAAACCAATTTCATATGCTACATATGCAGTAAGGACCAAGAAACTGCAGTGATCGAGATAGTCCATTCCCACTTTGACAGTGTAAAACTGAATTAAATAAAAATCTTGGAGACACATATGACTAGACACTAGATATTGTATAAAACAACTGTTCTCCAGAACTGCCCTGTGCAAAAAATTTGCATGTGCGAGCAGTCTTTGCACACTCAAATGTTGGTACAAAGACATCATAAATGTTTGCTTACAGCTTGGGCCCTAAATGAGAATTATAATAATCAAGACTACTCTTTCAGATTGGAAAAAAAAATGGAAAAGTTAATATCACAGCTAAAACAGTTGAGGATAACAAGGTTGTATTCCAGGATATGGATCTGATTCCATTTATGTGTACTTTATTACAAAGAACCTGTTCCCTCTAAGGTTAATAAAAAATGGCACACTGAACGGTCTAGCATAGTCAAAGAGAAGTACTCGAAGCAAAATCTCTTGAAACTCATATCTAGTATAACTCCTTAGACCATATAAAAAAAATCCCTTCAATAAATAATGAATAATTTTTATTATTTATCAATTTTTCAATATTTTTGCCTCTCCACTGCTGGTTGAAAATAGCTTGTTTTCTTTTAATCTGTGTTTGAAATTGTTCACTTGGTTTTTTGTGAATTTTCATTTCTCCATAATTTCTTATTTCAGTTGTTTTCTTAGCTACAATGGGTCACTGGAGACTCATATAATTGTTTCTTACTCTCTAGTTGGATGTGTGAAATTGTAGATACAGAGCCTCTGATGTGAAAGCTCCTGGAAAATAAATACCTGCAATTGTTGAGCATGCAACATTAAAATATGTTTTATGAGATGTTCATGGCAATAAAAAGACACTTTCAGAAAGTGAACAGGAAGAAAGACCCTGGTATGAAAACATCCCCAAATCATTTTTTATTTTGTGCAAGTATTTATGGAAATAGTATTTGCTGTAGTGCGCTAGAACTTACACAAACAATATTTTTCCTACTCTTCAGGGAAACAGAGAAATACCACTCGAGTAAATCATTCAAAAGACACATTTTTGTTAAAATATTAACATTTCAATATTTTGAAGACATACATGAATTGGTCAAAACCTGATTATCATGACACAATCAAACATGTCAAAGTCCATACTGGTGAATGCAGACTCAACATTTAAAATAGCATCCATAAAAAGGTAGGCATATTCTTCTATTTAACATCCCCAAAATATGGCTTTCAGAGTCTTACATGCACTTTGGAAGCAGAACATTTTGCCTGATTCTCGCTAAGAAAGACTGTAAATACTACTCCAAACACATTCTTAATAAGGCTTGCCATAAGCAGAAAAAATAAAGCTACTATGGGGAGGTCACCAAAAGGAGGAGGATGACAGAACAGGTAGCTCATGCTCTGTGTACTGGCTCCGACCATTGAAATGCTTCTTCCATCTGCTCTGCTTTCTCCCTTCTCCTATCTCTAGCTGTAACACAAACAGCAGGACCTGGCTCTTCTGAGCGTGGACTGTGGCAATTTTCCCAAATGAGACTGCAAATCTTCCCAGTGTTTTGTGACCCAGAGTAACAGCACGAGTTTAGTAACTACTGCCAGAAGATGGAAAAGTTAAAAGCTTACTGAAGGAAGATGAGACTGAGGAGGAGAAGTTTCCATACGGAAAGATAGGGAAAAATAACATCAGCCCATTACAGGATGAGGATGGTCACCTCACAAACAGGAAGACCTGAGACAAAGGTGTTTAACATATTCTCTCTCTCTGTTTTCAACATGGAGGATGGACCAAGGATGTCCCAAGTGCCCTGAGCTGGAGGACCATGTCTGCAAGAATGATCATCTCCCAGTCTACCTGAAATTGTACGGGATCTGCTGCTCCAGCTGGATCTCTACAAATCTATAGTGTCTCTTGGGATTCATACAGGAATCCTCAAAGAGCTAGCTGATGTCATCTCAAAATCAAATTCCTTCAGATAACTGGAAACCTCATGAATCACTGGTCCACTGCCCATTTTGAGAAGGATACAGGGCTGTCTGGCTGGCCCATTTCAGGGGGCTTGGATGAAAAACATGAATGTTTCTAAGTATCAAGACTTTTGTGAACGGGAAAAACTGTGTCAGCCCAAAGGCTGCCAGAATGTGGGTGGGAAAAAGAAATCTATTTTAAAAAAAGATGTGGTTTTGAGGGAGATAGAACAAGAAGTCTGGTCTGAATGAGATCTGAAAACAAGACAACAGTGGAAAAAATAGATGATGATCATCAAGGTGTTAGAACAAAGGAAGAGAATGGTTTCTTGTTGCATTTTATAGCAACTAATCTTAGGGACAGTCAAAATGGTAGATGCACACTCATAAAGGTATACACTATATATTGAAGGCATAAGTGTGAATTGCAGACAGTTTAAACCAAGAAGAGGACTAAAGGAAAAATATCATTTCCCAACAGAAGCATATAAAAATGAACATTTTTGAAAGGAGAAAGCTAACAAGTCCTTGTTAATGAAATAAGGTGAATAAAATGAGGTATAAGCTTTTGCAAAGTCAGGAACAGTCTTGCCCCGTACTTTGTATTGAGCAATAATGTCTGTTTGCTGAACTGATCCACACATAGCATTGAGCCTTGCTATTTTCTTTTATTCAGACTGATGATTTTGCTAATGCATTTTTCCCTTGGGTGTATTTTCCAAAGTGACTCCTCCCTAACTTCTGATATACAGGCCTTTCTATTGCCAAATGAGGTCATGACTTACCATCTTGGGTGACTGGACAACATATTCTTGCTGGGACTGCCAAAAAGCTGTGCTACTTCAATCACTCTTGGTGACAAGCTTAACCATGTCTGTACCAGAGGCACAGCTGTCAGTTGACTACTGCTGTTTTTGTGCGCTCTTTATGTGTCGTCGTGTTACAAGCAGGCTCATTTCACAGAGCATGCCTCCCATCAGAAAGGCATCTTTGCTTACACTAGCTGCAAAACTCATTTTACACAGCCTGTTTTAGTCCATCACAGCAGTATTGTGTACTTTGCATTAAGTAAAGGACATGCTATTCTGGTTTCTTTGAAGATGTTGTGAAAGGTGGGTTAGCAGTACAATCCTGATCATGGTCCCACCTTTTCCTCAGTCTGAGTAATCAAAGCAATTCCACTAATCCCTTCACAGAGATGAGAGCGGCTTAGTTGTGTTCACGACGATGGCTTGCTGTTTTTCATCTGGGACTTTATTCATAAAATGGTGTCCCAGGCAAAAGGACACTTTGGGGGTGCAGCCTTGAAAATTTGGCACCTCAGTGAATTTAATATCTCTGCACTGTCCTGCAATATAATTTCATTAAGAGCTGAATCTTTTGGTCATTTCCAAAAGCCACAAAGACTCTGCAGATTTCTCACTAGAATTCAGTGCCTCATGATTTCAGGCAGAGACTGATTTAGGATTTGGGGTTTTTTATGGACATTTCCAGGGATGACTGAAAAGATGTCTGCAAATGACAAACACCTTGTTATTAGTAATATTCCAGGGGACATATTATACTGCTACAAAATTTTCTTGACTCCTGGGATAAATTATAGTTAGTCTTCCAAAGCGAATTGTGGTTATTGGCGAGGTGAGCATGGGCCAGCAGTGCCCTGGCAGCCAGGAGAGCCAGCCCTGTCCTGGGGGCATCAGGCACAGCATGGCCAGCCAGGCAAGGCAGGGGATTGTCCTGCTCTGCTCTGCGCTGGGGCAGCCTCACAGCGAGTGCTGGGGGCAGCTTTGGGTGCCATATTAAAAGAAAGACATTAAACTACTGGAGAATGTCCGAGGGAGGGCAACAAAGATGGTCAAGGGCCTTGAGGGGAAGCCATATGAGGGGTGGCTGAGGTCACTTGGTCTGTTCAGCCTGGAGAGGAGGAGAATGAGGGGACACCTCATCACAGTCTGCCTCATGAGGGGCAGAGGAGGGCAGACTGATCTCATCTCTGTGGTGACCAGTGACAGAACGTGAGACAATGGCCTGAAACTGTGTCAGGGCAGCTTTAGGTTGGGTATTAGATGAAGGCTCTTCCCCAGAGTGTGGCTGGGTGCTGGAACAGCTCCCCAGGGAAGTGCTCACAGCACCAGCCTGACAGAGTTCAAGCAGCCTTTGGGAAACAGATTCAGGCACATGGTGTGACTCTTGGGCATGGTCCTGTGCAGGGCCACGAGTTAGACTAGATGATTGTTGTGGGTCCCTTCCTACTTAGAATGTTTTGTGATTCTGTGATTTTAAACCAGAGCTGATATCTCTGTAAAAGTCTATCAGTATATTAAAAATTAGTTACTCCTTCAGACCACCAAATACGATACACATAGTACTGATGCAGAAAAAGTATTTCTGGTATTTTTAAACTGCTAAAAATTTAGTTTGACTGGCTTGACCTTTATCTGGGAGCTGAACAGTGCAGAGGAATTAATTTTCTTCTCTTACACTCTCTTAATCACTGTCCAGAACACTTTCCAGTTTTGATGACAACTGCAAGGCCCAAAAGACGGTCTTTACAGCAGAGTGCAAGATAAACAGCCCCACAGTAAATTGCTCCTAACTCTCAGAATAGTGAAGATGGCTTCACTCCAAAATTATCACAGCAAAGACCCCACAGATGGGAAGATTTAAGTTCCCTTGGTGAGCTGCTAACAATGCAGGCCATTTTGCTCTGCAGCGCCGGGATGCAGAGGTAAGCCACCTGTGTTCTCATGACGTCACTGAAATAAAGGCCAGGGGCCGATTACCTGATAGGTGCTCTTTTATTATCATATATCAGGTGTCACCTGCACTTTCATGTCTCGGGCAGTAAGAGAGAATTCATCTGTCATCTTCCAGTGAATCTCAGTGAAATTTCTTTTCTTTTGAAACTGAGACCATTAGATTGGTGAAGCAGATATAAGAAAGGCCAGATGTTAAAAAATAATTCCAGAAACCTTAAAGAATTTTTTTAAAGGGTTTGTTGATAATTGATTTATGCCACATTACTCATGACAGATGTGTTTCTTCAGTTATGCAATAACAATAGATTGCTGGATTATTTGTATACATAAGGTCTCAAGGTTATTTTTGTAACCTTAATTATAGTGACATGCGTGTAAATGGCGTGAGATAAAAGCTAGCTACATTCAATTTACTTCATGAACAGAGACTGTGTTTCATTCAGTATGATGCAACTAAACATAGATATGCTGGATTTATTCTGCTCATCACATAATGTCTCCAAAGGGTCTATATAATTTGTAACCCTTTAAATTAATAGCTGACATGCCAGTGTAAAATTGGCAGGTGAAGATAAAAACTCACTCAAATTTCTACTTTGAATTCTAGCTTTTCTTCTGTATGGAAGATTTCATGGTGTCTTACTGAATCCGACACTTGTGACAAGCTCCATATTTATTTTTCATGGCTGCACGACTCCAATGCAGTCAGTCTGTCTTGAACAAACTAATATTGTACCCCGGGGCTTTCATCATGATGCCTAGTTAGGAAATTGTATAGTCTCACTAAAAATTGGCTTGGTGATCAAGGCTGATACCCTCTTCTACCATCTTTTCTCCAACTGTGTGATGGCAGGAGTATTGTTAACAGAAGTAATAGTCCTTTGTAAGTCAAATTTCTGTGAATGCTTTCAGCATGATACTTTGTCTTATTTAAAAAAAACGTAAATATTTTTTGTGTGGTTTTATTTTTATTGCAGTATATTACACCAGGACATTTTCTGGTACTGTTATGATTGATGCTGTAAATTGCAACAGTTGCAAAATTTTGGAAAAACTTTATAGCGTTATCCAAGATGCTGACTTATACTAATAAAAGGTGGGAAAACTAATGTAGTATTATGTGACTGAAATTACCTTTGGAATTTTAAAGGATATTTTACATTAATCTTTGAGTCTCATGATCTTCCTTAATTTTAGTTATAAAATAATTTTTTGTAAAGGTTGAATTTAACTTTTATTCTGGCTATATATGCACAGAACCTTTATGCAAGAAATTAAAATAAATCAGGTTTCAAACCTCACACTGACATTTACGGTTAAGTTTAGCCTCACCTTAGGAGATGAAAATGGGAAAGCTGGAGATGAACTGATTTGTGCATCATCCAGGATTTGCTGTCAGAAAAAAAATTGGGCTGGAACTTTTAACACTATAACACAAAAAAGAAAAATAAGGTAATACAGAGTCATCTTTTCCGACAATTCATTTTCCACTATTTTGTACCAGCTTTTCTTGTCTCTAAATTTGAATGTCATTGTGTAAATTGTGTACATCATATATACTATGCACATTTTTTAAACTGAAAAACATTTTCAGCCTGGCCCCTCACTGCCTTTACGAGACGTAACTGGCTGTACCAACCTAATTCACACAGGGAATGTGTATGTGGGACCACAGATTGCATACACTATGCAGCTATTAAACTGTAGATCTTAGTTCCTTCAGAGGAAATTATACGTATGACCTGGACTTTTTGTTCAACCAGAAGAGTGAGGTCAGTAGTCCCATCTAATGGCCCGGGAAGTTAGTTTCTCTGCTTAGTCATCCAAACCCTTCAACAAAAGGGAAAATTGGGATCATGTGACTGCTTCACAAAAGCTCTGTCCACACAGCCAAAATGATCTCTTAGGAATCGGAACAAATTAATAAAAATCAGTGTTAGCAAGTCATTATCCCTTATTTCTGAACAAACTCAAATATCAAATTTAATAATATTATATTATTAATTGGTTACTGTATAGATTCTAGATTCATATCAGAGGGAAAAAAGTTAGACATGATACCTATTTAAATGTAAGGTTTTCAAGAAGTTCTGGTAGATTGCATCTTGTATGTCGATTCCACACTGAGCAAGTTGATGGAATGTTATAGTAAAGAATTGTCACATGTTATTATAATGATATTCTTGAGACTAAGACACATTTTAAGATATCATTAAGGTTATTATTATATTATTATTAGATAAAATTTGAAAATTTTAATAGGAAATTTGCAGAGAGAAATTGTGTGTCACTAACTTACAGGTAATTTCTTTTGTGGAGTCAGTGAACATGGGTAGATAAAAGTGATCAAATTCTCTCAGCATACGTTGAACACTAAAAAAATATATCTTCCGACAAAGGACTATAAAAATCTGGACTCTCATGGTTCTAAGTCATCTAAAAGTAGCAGAAATTAATAGTTATTTTTACAGTGCAAAGGAGTTAACAGAGGAGTTCCTTACAGATCAGTGCAGTGACTCTGTTATTTAATGTATTTATCGATATAGAGGAAGGCTGTTTGGTACAGAAATCATCATCTAAAATTATTCAGATTACTTAAAATGAAAACTGAGAAGACTTGTGGAGGATGTCACAACACTGTGAACGAGAAATAAAATGGCAGATGAAATTCATACTGATGAACACAAGATTATGTAAATAAGAAAAAAATTATAGGCTGTAAACTAACCATTGCCATTCAAGAAAAAGATTGTGTAGTTATAAAAATTCTATGAAAACATCATTTCCTTAACAATAACCACAAAAGAAAATAAATACTAAAAATTATAAGGAAATAAAGTGTGAAGCAAAAAATATCATGTCATTGCACAGACACACAGAACTCTTACATATTAAACAGAGAGTAATTTGGAAATCATAATAAAATAAAATAAAAATGTAATAAAATAAACAGTGAGTTATTTAACCTGAAAAATTATATAGTAGAGCTAGAAAAAAGTAGAGACAAGAAAAAAGTGCAAACCAACTTTTTATGTGAAAAGACTAAATAGAAAACTGCTTTTCACGTTGGGAAAGGAATGAGTGTTGGGAAACAGAAATTAAAGTCCACAAAATCATGAAAGACATAGAAAGTGCAAAGAAAATGTTTATTCATTATTCATGTAGCAGAAAAACTTTTATCAATTAAAATTCATGCAAATCTTTACATGGAAGGAAGTTCTTTACCAGTTCACACAGTCAGTTCTACCGTTTGGGTGAAACCAGAATGCAGTGGAAGCCTAACGTATTAGTCTGTTAAAAAAGCAATTAGGCACATTTTTTTATAAGAACATTCTGCTAGAATTGTCAAGCTCAAGGAAGTAGATTCCTCTTCCAGCTCAGAATGCCCTCAAGACTTACATTGCCGGATGAAGATTAAAACAAGGGAAGATTTGCCTTGTTTTCACAGTGGACTTCTTTGAAAAGTGGACTCCTTTTTTTCAAGTGTCCACAATCTGTGTAGACAGTCAAAAATTGTACCATATGCTTTTCTTCTGAGAAATACTGCTGGTGTTGTGAATTTTTAAGGTTTTACTGATTCTGATAAAAATGAGTACTTCATCAAATTTGTAAAAAAGAATTCAGAACATGATGAATACGATTTTTTTCAAAAATGGTGAATTGCATGTGCACAATTTTTTATTTGTTTTGCTGTTATTAATCCTATTTCCCTCCACTCTGACCAATGCCACTTTTACACACAGGCACTTAAAACACCTCTTTTTTCATGGCTCTGCTTGGAATTGGTGTGATGCTGACCAGCTTGAACTCCCTGCTGAGCAGAAATGTTAATGGGAGAAGTAATAACCCAAGGTTGTGGGTCCAGTCTCTGTATGGGACATTTACTTAAGAGTTGGACTTGATGGTCCTTGTGAGTCCCTTCCAACACAGAATATTCTGTGAATCTGTGAATTTGGATGCTGTGTCCCTTTCAGCTGTGGCTCTAGCAAGGCAAACAGTGAACGGGTCTGATCTCTTGGCAGTGGACTTAGGTGTAACAGAGCTCCATCCCTAAAAGCATATCCTACCAAAGGGAAAGCAGCCTTGATACAATCTCTTTACAGTAGAAAAAAAAAAAAAAAAAAAAAAAAAAAAAAAAAAAAAAAAAAAAAGAAACGTACACATATATGCTTGTTTTGGGGGAGTTTGCTTATGTCTTGGCACTGCAATTAATGTTTTCAGGAACATTTTTAAGTAGATTAGATTTTGTTAGGGTATCTATGATAGCATAGGGATGGGTCTAACAAAAACAAAGTTAAAAAGTCATGTTGGAAAGACAGTGTTCCTGTCCCACATTTTGAGTCTGCAGTGATACCCTCAGCAGGTCACTTTCCTGTCTTGTGCTTTGGTGGTACCACTTGACTGCCTTTGGGGATCCTTTCAAAACACTGTCTGTGCAAAAAGCTCCTTTGTTCGCATTTTTATTTACCTGTATCCTCAGAATTAAGCAACCTGGGAAAGGAGCTATCCATGATGTCTTTCTGAGCTTAAAAAAAATACAGACAATAATGTCTCTGTATAAAAGCAAATAGATATTGCCTACCTTTAGAAAGTTCTATTTCTTAATAAACAGGTTAAATTGTTTCCCATGACTAATATTCTTACTAAGTCAAATAGCAAGAGAAAACTTTTAAAACTTTTTTGATCAGAAATGCAAATTCCTATCCATCCTTGCCTTTTAATTAACTTTTTAATTTTCAAATACAAAGATAGTGTTGATGATGACTGGTAAGCTTGGGCTGAGAGATGTACTGATCTAGTGCTGTTCTTTTGAAATCTGCAGAGAAATGAATCTCAGGGTACAAATGAAATGATAATTGGGATTTCAGTTCATCAGGGTTCAATTCAACAAAATAAATGCTCAGTTTCACAGATTATTTCTTAAGGTCTTCTTCTGTAACAACAATTTTTCAAGACTCAACTGACAGTTTAATTTATTGTAATTTTTTATGATATTACCATTGTCTCAATCCCAGAAAGGTGCTGTCAAGATCAGAAGCTCATTGTGTTCAACACTGGGAGCAAAGAGAAGGAATAGTCACCCTTTTAAAGTCCCTACAGCTGCTTTTAGAGCTCTAGATCACCTCCTGAAGGCTCCTAACTTGGCTCTATGGGAAAACTGGAGTCCTAAATACTAGTGCCTATACTTCATGTAAATGGTTACAGCAACCTGAAGCAGACTATTTCAATATTTTACTATTCAAAGCAAATTATTTACTTAATATGGCATGTCTGGGAAGGGAAGAAAGTAAGATGTGCAGATCCACAAAGCCATCAACTTTCAGATCCACAAAGCCAAACTGGAAATGCCTACTCTTTTAAGAGCTGGAGTTCTGGAGCTCCATATCCTGAAACACAGGAAAGTCCAAAACTTTACCTGAAAGTCCAAAATCATATAATCATAGGAGCAAAGAGTCGTCAAGGTTAGAAAAGACCTCCAATATCTTTGACCCCAACCTTTGACTGAACACCACCTTGTCAACTAAACCATAGCACTAAGAGCTGCATCTGGGCATTTCTTGAACATTTCCAAGGATGATGATTCCACCAAATCCCTTTGTAGTCCATTCCAATGCCTAGGCACCCTTTCAGTGAAAACTTTTTACAGGATATCTAACCTGAACCTGTCCTGGTACAGTCTGAGGAAATGTCTGTCACTTGTTGCCTGGGAGGAGAGGCCAATTCCCACATGGCTGCAGCCTCCTTTCAGGTAGTTGTAGAGAGTGCTAAAATGACCCCTGAGCCTTCTTTTCTCCAGGATTAACAAGCCCAGCTCCCTCAGCTGCATCTCATATGATTTATTCTCTATAATTTTCCCCATCTCTATTGCCATTCTCTGGATTGCTCCTGCACCTTAATGTCCTTCCTGAATTGAGGGCCCAGAACTGAACACAGAATTTGAGGTGTAGCCTCCCCAGTACTCAGTACAGGGGGCAATCCCTGTCCTGGTCTGAATCAGCAATAATGTGGCCAGCAGGACCAGGCCATTGGGCCTTCTTGGCCACCTGGGGACCTGGGCTTGTGTTCAGCCACTGCCTGAACACACCAGCTTGTGTTCAGCCACTGCCAACCAGCATTCCCAAGTCTTTTTCTGCCATGCAGCTTTCCAGCCACTCTGTCCTCAGCCTGAGGCACTGCAGGGGTTTGTTGTGGCCAAAATGCAGGATTCAGCACTTTGCTTTATTGAACCTCATACAGTTGGCCTCAGCCCATCAATCCATTACGTCCAGACAAGTTGACACTTCTATTTATTGCACATATTAACACTTTAAATACAAGGAAAATCCATATTTTTAATGGAATCAATCTCAATGGAATCATTCAAAATAGGATCGATTAACGATTCCATTTCCATCTTGGGTTTAGATAGCAGATAAAGTTTGAAGACCACAGTGATTGTGGAGAATTATCATGTTGAATTAGACATCAAAACACTTTGGGGTATTGATCACCAAAGACTGAGAAAGGGGCTATTAGTAGCTGCACCACATGAAGGTTCCTGATGGGTTGGCCCTGGACACAACTCTCCCCCAGCACCACCAGCAGAGAAGGCTGAAAGCTGGGGTAGCAGCTGGTGTGTGTGGCAAAGCTGTAGAATAAGGTTAATCAAGGGAAGAACTCTAAGCTTGATCTGGATGGGATGTGGTGAAGCAGAGGGATCTAGTAAAGACATTCAGAATAATGACTCAGACAAATGGTTTTAGCAGTCTGAACTGGCTGACTGGGAGTAGAGCATAAATGAGACCACAAAGTAGAGAAGACAGAAGAGTTATATGGATGATTAGTTACAGAAGGTTATACTTGATTTCAAGAACCATATTAAATAAGACTAATCAAAATAACATTATTTTTTTTCTCATGAAAAAGCAGGAGGTGTTTATGGTCAAAATACCATAAAACACAATATGCAATTTCCAATGTGTCAAAGGGCTGAAAACATTTGACTGCAGAATCTCTCTCATAAAAGTTGAATTACTTTGAATATTTTTAGTCCTCATCATAACTAATTTCAACATGTTAACAACAACAACAACAAAAAAAAAACCCTAAGATTTGACTTCTGATGGGTTTTTCTTTTTATATAAATATACCATAACAAGAAGGAAAATCTGAGAAGGTCATAATTGAGCACATCCCATTAATGTCTGTCCCTGAGAAACAGCAAACTCAGTTATATACCTGAATCACAGAATCACAGAATAGGTTGAAATGGCTGTTAAAGATCATCTAGATGAATTCCCCTACCATGGGCACAGACATCTGCTACAGGACCAGGTTCCTCAGAGCTCCATCCAATCTTGCCTAGAACTTCTGGAGCTGAGGTATCCACAACCTGTTCCAGTGCCTCACCACCCTCACAGTAAAGAATTTTTTTCCTCATATCTAATCCAAACCTACCATCTTTCACTGTGAAGCAATTCCCCCTGGTCCTATTACATATTTTATACCTATTTTCATACCCCTGTAAAAAGCCATGCTCCACCTTTCCTGTAGGTTTCCTTCAGGTACTGGAAGGCCACAATTAGGTCACCCTGAAGTCTTCTCTTATCCAGACTGAACGATCCCAATTCTCAGCCTTTCATCACAGGAGAGGTGCTCCATCCCTCTAATCATTTTGGTGGCCTCCTGGGGACTTGCTCCAACAGGTCCATGTCCTTCCTGTGCTGGAGACAGAGCTGGACACAACATTCCAGGTGAAGGGTTGGGCACTGTCTGACTGACCCTCTGCTGTAGGTTGCCAAGGTCCAGATTCTGTCAGAGTAACAAAGATCCGATCTACACCAGACTACCTTCTGGAGATTGTTTTATACAGGCACCCTATTACTGATAACCAAAAAAATTGCAGACAATTAACATAGAGAGGAACCATAAAAATTAATGGGTTAAGGTAATTCAATTAATATTTTGGAGTTAATTTTTAATTGGACAGAAATGTTGATTTGCTATTTGGTTTTTCAACTCTACACACCTGACAATTATTTTGAGACAAAAGGAAAACTGAGGAAACAAATAAAGAGAAAATATTCTTGCTTGGGCAAATTCCTGCCTGGCAAAAGGCTGCATCATGAGTTATTGTATGTACATTCTTATACCTAGGCCATCAATCAATAATACAGGGGTTCAAAGAATTATAATTAAGTTTAACTATGTTGTAGACTTGTTATCTATTTAAAACAATAGAAACAAAAGACATAGGTGTTTATGGCTCTGCATCACCCCTCTCAGTAGCACATGGGGCCCACAAAGTCTAACATTCCAAAAGGACTGCTGCTTCTGATCCTTGCTCACACTGGAAGAAAAAGGGGGAGAAAAAAGAAAGTCCCTCTTTTAATGATTACAATATATTAAATGAAGAAATTGAATGAAAAATTCTGGGAGGGTATACATAATGATAAGAAAGTAAAATAGCAGTGGTTACATTTTCTATGGTAGACATAATTGATATGTTTGTTGTCTGTGATTCACACATTATTTTAAGTTTCTGAGGGGGATTTTTATTGCAAAATATTCTGCATTTTAAATACTATTTAATTATGGTTTGTTTCCTTAGGGATTATATCACCATGTGACTTTAATTTGGTATATACCCTAAGGGGCAGCATATTTTCAATTATGAAATATTTCCTCCAGAAACAATAATGGTTCAATGATTTATTGCAGGATCCTATTATAAGGTGCCTCATACAAGTGAAATCTGAAATGCAATTGGCTTAGCAATATAGTATAGGCAGGACTAAAATGCATGTGAACTGAGCATATGGGCCTTTTTCACAAAAATCATATTTATATACTTTCATCCTTTGCATAATACTTCAATTATTATATCTTGAAAAAAGAACTTGGAAAGCTGAGAGCTATGAAACATTTACATTATTATCTCTTCAAAAAGTTCATTTTTGGACAAGTATCATTTGGATAGGGATTAACTTAATCAGAGATTTTGAATCTTCTTTACTTTAATTTTTAATCTCTTTTTAAAAATATGTCTGAATCTTAAAAAGGCCTAAACCTGTAGTCACAAAGCACTGCTTCAAAAAAGGGAAAAAAAAAGAAAAAAGAAAAAAGAAAGTTTTTAAAGCAGCCACCAGCTGTAAGAGAGATAGTGCAAGCAGCAGATTTGTGACAGAGTGGAGCATGAAACCCATCAGCTGATGAGTGAAAATCCCTGGTTTCTAATTAATCGAGGTACACAGGCCAAGGGATGAAGAGGATCAGGGAAATGAAATCAGGAAAAAGATACCATCAGTCATTTCTGCGGCCCATTGTCATACTTCAGAATCTGCTGTAATGAATCACTCAGGCATTCCACAGATACATTCAAATGGTGAAGAAAATTCATTGTCCGGTGAAGAGTGTTTGATAAAAATCTTTCTTTTCCCCCTCTTTGTCAGAAGCCTATGATCAGAAAAGGAAATCCAGACAGCACAACAGGTGTGCTTTTGCAAGCCTGGTGAAATCTGCAAATGAACAGAGGCACTAAAGAATTTTTTTGTACTAAAATTTCACCAAAATGAAAAAAGTCACTTGTAACCGCAGGCAGTGGTAAAATGCACTGAAAACAACTGAAGATTAAGGGGATAAAAGGTATACATGCTCTTCTTGTTGGGAAGTTCCTGTCTCGATAAAATCATCTATGGTAAGGGTGAACAAATATTTTCTTAAATATATTTTTGCCAAATTTAGCATTTCCAGATTTTGACATCTGTCTTGAAGAGCTACTAATCCATGAGCTAGCCTGAATTTAAGACAGCTCTAAACTGTCATTCTAAAACTGGGAGAGAGGTGTGTGCAACTGCCTTTTTTTGAAAAGGGGAGAGTTTAATCTTGTTCTCGCCGTTACTTCGTTTCCTTCAAAGACAAAACAAATACATTTAAAGGCAAAAGGGTTTTGTTTTTTTCCTCTCTTACAGGCCTGTACAAGCACACACATGAAAATACTGCGAACAAAATGATGGCTACATTTTGGGTTCAGACCTGTGCAAAGGCTTTAGAATTTATAAAAAGATTAGACTGAAAGTCTTCACAAATTGAAAACCCCATTATTTAAAGCAGGGAACATTTTTTTTATTTTATTTTTGTTTTGCCTATGGCTCAACTTTTTGACCCTGAGCAGTTCTTATTCCAGTGTATTTCATAAAGTGGTGTCCCCCATTAGGTGACAACAGAATATAACTGTTTCTAAATAATAAGGTGCTATACTAAGACGTATAAGGATGGCTGGTTCATTTTAGATTTAATTACCATAATATAGGGGTTTGCTGTCTATAGTATCAATCACTGAGACACTTTATAGTTGATAATATTAAAATGGCAATAATGAGAATTCTGCTTCATGATGAAAATAATTTTAATCATGGGTAGATTACAAATCCATTTACTGTTACGGTTACTGAGAATTCTATTATCTGCCTCCTATTGTGAAAGATGTTGAAACTTGTTTTCAGGAAATGTAAAAGATTATAGAAGTATGCGCTCTGTGCAAAGTTTCTATCACAGCAGAGCACAAAAAACCTGCTTAATACATGGGACTGTTAGAGATGAAACTTGCCAAGTGAACTTGTAGCTGCATCTCTGCATGAACACACACCTGGCTATGCAGATCTATTTATAGGCTCAAGGACAACATGGGTAGCTGGTTGAGATTCTCACCATGATTTCTTCTAGTCACAAACAGTACTTAGTCAGGTGACCAGCAGTTGCCTTTGCAATGAAGTTGTTACTAATTACTAGCTCCAATCTAATGTATAGATATAGATAATCTAATGAGTACTTAGTTTTTCTGGTGGCTGTACCTCTGATGTTTTCCTGTGACTATGGAACTATCATCTCAAATATTTTTTTTCCCTTTCTTTTTCTGCTTTTATTTTAAATTCTGTTCAACACTAGACAAGTATTACTACAACAGGGCTGTTATCAGGCTGGGATTGCCTTGTGTCTCCTTTATAAACACACTAAGGCTGCTACTGTAGATTCCTAGAATTACCAATTCACTGTTTCTGAATTGGGACTAAAAATTTGGATTCTGTTACTATAGTATACCATAGTTTGGGTTGGAAGGGACCATAATGATCATCACGGTTCCAGCTATCCTGCCATGGGGAGGGGCACCTGCCAGTTGAACAGGTTACTCAAAGCTCCACCCAGCCTGGTCTTGAACACTTCCAGGGATGGGGCATCCACATCCCTGTGCCTCACCAACCTCACAGTAAAGAGTTTTCTCCTAATATCTAATCTAAATCTACCTCTCAGTTTAAAACAATTGCCCCTTGTCCTATCGCTACATGCCCTTGTAAACAGTACCTGCCCTGCTTTCTTGTAGGCCCTCTTTAGGTACTGGAAAGCTGATCTGACAGCTCTCCAGAACCTTCTCCTCTTCAGGCTGAAAACCCCCAACTGTCACAGCCTATCTCCATAGGAGCAGTGACCCAGCCCTCAGTCATCTTCATTGCCCTTCTCTGAACTTGCTCCAGCACGTCCATGTCCTTCTTCTATTAGGGGTCCAAGAGCTGGATGCAGTATTCCAAGTGGGGTTTCACTGGTATGGAGCAGAGGAGAAGAATCCTCTCCTTCAGCCTTCTGGCCAAACTCCTTTTGATGTTGCCCAGGATGCAGTTGACTTTCTGGGCTGCAAGGGCACTTTGACAGGTCTTATTGAGATTCTTATCAACAAATATCCTCAAGTCCCTCTTGGAAGAGAGCCTATCCATTTGGACATGGAGCTATTGATGGCAACTCTTTGAGCACAACCATCCAGTCAATTTCTTACCCATGAGTGGTCCATCAGATCCATGTCTCCAGTTTAGAGACAAGGATGTGTGGGACAGTGGCAAGTGCTTTTCACAAGTACAGGTAGATGACACCAGTCACTCTTGCCTCACCCACTAATGCTGCAACCCTGTCATAGAAGGCCATCAAATTTGCCAGGCACAATTTTTCTTTATGAGGCCATGTTGGTTGTGATCAATCACCTTGTTTTCCATGTGTCTTAGGAGTTTGCAGGAGCATCTGTTCTATGATCTTACAGGACACTGAGGTGAGAATGACTGGCCTGTCATCCCCCAGATCTTTCTTTTTTTTTTCCTTTTTAAAAATGAGGATAAAAATAAAAAATCTTTCCCTTTTTCCTGTCAGTGTGTGGCTTAATTGCTTTCTCTGCCAGTTCCCTCAGGACCCACAGATTCATCTCATCAAGTCCTATGGTCTTGTGTACATTCAGGTTCCTTAGATGTTCTTGAGTCTAATCTTCTCCTACATGGGGCAGTTTTTAATTCTCCCAGTCCCAGATTTTTCCTTCTGAGACTCAGGCAGTGTGACCAGAGCACTTTCTCATGATGCTTGAGGGAAGTATGGGGATAGCAAAATTAATCCCAGAGTCAATCTACTCCCAAAGTACTGTTGTGGCTTGAAGGGTTGAAGATCTCAGATCATTTCCTATTCACAAAATGGCCAGGTGGGAACACTGAACTCTAAATGCCCCTAGCTAGCATCTGCACTGGGAGAAGTGGCTAGGATGCAGAACAATTGGACAAGGGGATTTCTCAGGCTAGAAGTGATTTTTTCCTGGAGTGCACATGCTGCTGCTGCTGCACCCCTGCAGTGCTGGAAGAGCTGTGATGTCTAAGAGCTGTTCTGTTCCAATTTCATTTAAAACAAACAAAGAAACCACACTGAAGTAATTTTAACACAGGATTTTGGACAGGGCCTTGTACTGCTGAAACAAATAGCAAAAGCTTCACCCTGTTGAACCTTTTTCTGAAACCGTGTGTGACTATGTGTGCACATATACATTAGCACTGCTTTGATTATATAATGTAATGAGCTCAGTGGATTTATTCTGGATTTACACTATGAAGCCTCAGAGCAGAGTTTGGAACAGTGTCTTGTCTTTAAGATGCCAGTTTTGTAAATGCGTTTCTTTTCTTAAGGATACTGATGAAAATTTATTACTGATTTTTCATGCATAACTTTGCAATGGAATCAGATTTTTATGTTCCAGCTTCATCACTGTTTCTGAATTGGGATTAAAAATTTTTACAAACTTAGTAGAGAATCAGTTATCATCAAAGTCCCCAGGAGCTCATTTATGGGTGTGCAAACTGCGCCCCACACTGGTCCCCTGCTTTGGAGGAACTCAATGAATAAATTAAATTTCCAGAGACAGCCAGCTTTATAATCCTGGCCTACTGCTCTTCCTTCCGACTTGCATAATTTTTTATCATTCTGGGCTTCATTCTCTGTGTTTGGCCTCTGTTGCTGACCAATGGGTATGGGGGGAGGGACACCAGGGCTCAGGAAGTCTGGGAGCATGACTCACAGGGAGCAGAGGCCAAAATAGTAGATGGTTACAAAAGCAGCAAAACACATTTGTAAAATCGTCTGTCTATGAAGAAAAATGGTAAAATATACTGTCTGCCCTTTAATTTGCATGAGATATACCATTAGTAAAATGAACAATAATAAATATTGGATAAATCTGGGGTTTTTTTTACAATAAACAGATTTCTTCTTTTTTATTATATCAGTTTCCTCAAAAAAAATTGCTACTGAACCTTGTTAAACAACCATAATTTTATATGAACAATAAATCCATTGTTTTATTTTTTACCTTGTGTTTAAAAAGGCATGAGACAAAAGGGAAAAAAACTTTATAGGTAGCATGATCGTCTTTGAGAAAAAGTGAAATAGCAAAAGCAACAAAAAGATCCTCTTAATCAGTCTATTTTGTAACTCAGAAAGACTATTTGGAAAGGTTTTCATCAAAGTGATTTTCTGCAGATAGCTCATAGGTGATCAGGATAAAGCCCCACTGCTTCAGCACTTCAAATATTTATCATATATATGTTTGGTTGAATCTTGATAAGGGTGAGATTTGGGAGTTATGGACACTGAGATAGGATGTCACCTGAGACATTCATCTGATTCTGAATGCAGACAGAAAGAAAGTGCCTCGGAGAGGCCAGAAAAGAGGGAGGGAGAGAGTAAGGGATACTAGGAATGGACAGCCCTTGTTCCCAGCTCTAATATCCCGCTGCAATTATTTTGTGGACATCCACTCCTTGCCTGCACAGGAGATAGGGCTATAAGTGTATGTTATTTTTTAATTACAAGGGGGTAGAAAAAATCCTGATGATGGGCTGGAAGGTGCCATTGCATTGTTATTTTTTTCTCTCCCTTCGTTTGCTGATTATGTGAGCTGGGCTCCTTTGCTAGCCGATGATAAGCAGAATTTCCATGTTCTCTGCATAATTAATCCATCTCTGCCTCTCTTCATGCCAACTCGCCCGTTATCGCCGGCACATGCCTGAATTGCAAAAGAATCCGCTCTTCAATTGGAACTTATTGATATTCTAAGAAAAAAAAGAGAGGGGGAAAAAACTGAAAATCCTTAAGTTTAAGCCGCAGATTTTTAAATGGATTAATTTCGCTGCAATCGCAGCCATCTAAGGCGGGAAGGCAGGCAGAGCAAATTGAAAGCATCTCCATGTTTGCAGAATTGGGTCCAGAATGCTGAAATATACTGGCACAGTTCTCTTTTAAAGTCAGAAAATTACCATTCATTTACATCACATGAAATACTTTTTTATGCTAGAAATATTCAAGAAACGTTCCTTAAATGCCTGCTAATGCTAGATAACATTTCTAACTTTCAACATTTTGCTAGACTTTGATATGACATGATAGGAATGCCTGCCAGTGTGGAATATTATATGTGCCCGTAATCTCTTTTTATCACATATTTAGATTATATCGTCCTCTCCCTAAACCATCCTGAAGTAGTCTTTAAACAATGTACTCTGTGTCGTAGGCTCCTATTTAGTATTGTTATATGAGCCAAACTTGGTATGTCACATTTAGACTTTGCCCAGTAGGAAGGGGTTTTTAAAGTGACAACAGACGATCCTAAAAATACCGTTCATCTCTTTCTACCTTTCACAAAGTTAGGTTGTGTTTCTTATGGTCCTTTCTACATTTAGAGACTGTTTTCACTCATTTACAACATGTGATGTGTTTTGTTAGTTCGATGCAGCTCTTGAGGATTGTATTTACATTTTAAAAGGGCTTAGCTGTACTCCATACCAGCCTGGCACTGCATGTGGAATAGCAAGAGCTAGTGACAAGCTATAGGACTTTTCCTCTTCTCTTTTTTTTTTTTTTTTTTTTTTTTTTTTTTTTTTTTTTTTTTTTTTTTTTACCTCAAATGATATCAAAATCCAAATATTCTTCTCCTTTTTATTTCTCTAACACTGAATTCACATCCTTCATTTCCTTGACCCTGGGAAGCAGCAGCATTCGGCAGCACTGAGAGATTTCTTTAATGCCTCAGCTAAGCCACAACATATCTGGCATTCCATGCCCATATGCTAGAAATCAGCAATTTATGCTGTTGTAGAAGAAAATGTTGACACTCACAGTTAACAGAGGGGGAAAAGTTGCTGCACTGACTGCAAACGGAAATTTAGCTGTTAAGAAATCTTTGTTATTAGGCAGATGCCTTTCATTTGAAAAATACATGGGAAAGAAATAAAAAAAAAAAAGAGGAACTCACAGGCACATATCAGAGAGAAAAAAAAAAAAAGAGACATACAGCACAGAAATTATATTTGTGGCAACATCTGTTTCAGATACAAAACAATGGGCTGAATACATGGTTGGGCCTTCTTATCCTATAAAATTAGCACTTGTAATGAATTTTATGTCACTAGTAAGTAAAAAAAATGCCAGTGTTCTAATTTGGATTCTCAGGCAATAAAAAGCACCATACAAGAATGACTAGTGATCATATTAGGATATGTTTTTATATAGCAGAAAGAGAACAAAGAAGGTTTTCTGATTGCTTCATAATGATTGACAGTCTTAAAGCACCAGTGAACTTGAGGATATTTCTGGTATATTACAATTTTAACATTACGGTTTAGGGAAAAATCAAAATGTTTGAAAATGCCTGATAGAAAACAATAGTTACATTTGCATCCAACTCTATAAGCTGCTAAGAGAAATAGTAAAAACCATATTTGAAATAATCCAAATTTTTAAATGCCTTTGAAATTGTATACTTAGCACATGAATAAAATGTCTAAAGAACAAAATTCATGTGTTCTTTCTACATATATTTGTAGTATCAATAAGTAAATAATAAATAAATAGCCATTATTCAAAATTGATGGATATATGCATTTTCAATTGTGTATTATTTTGTTAAAAATAATAATTTCCAACCTAATTTAGGATAAAAAAAAATTAGTAGAAGATTACATATGTCTACTGCGTAATATCACAGAACTTCCTGATCTCTTACAGTGAAATCCTGTCTCTTTTCAAATCAATCACAAAATCCACATTGCCTTTAATTACACTTGCATTTAAGCAAAATTTTAGTAGTAAAGTCATATTTAATTAAGCTTATATAACAGTTAATGTTGATTATTTATATCAGAAAGTTTCTTCTAACAATTTATAGTGCAGACTTCCAGCACTGGCATCATTACACCACACAAAAAAATTCAAATATGCTAAACTTATTTTAGCTATAAGTAAATTGTAGATATTAATTAAAAACATATGCCTTTTATAGTTTTTATTATATCTATTTATGTTCCACCTTTTTATTAGCACCCTATTTTACATAATAGCATTCTGTAATGATTATTTAAGAAACTAAAAATTTTCATACAGTTTTAGGAACCAAAATTTCTGTACTAATACTTTGAAGGATTTTGTGGAATACTTTTTTGCACCTGAAAAGAACTGCAAGTCACAGCAATGAGGAGAAAGGGGATCAGTAGCACGCAGCAGTCTTCCAGTTATTCAGCATATTTCAGCATTTGTTTCAGATGATAAATATAAATTTCTCAAGCTCCTTGTTATCAATCTCTGTATTGATTCAGCCTTTTAGAAGATCAACTTGTAGATAAATAAAAAAAGAGATCAGTGCTCAGCAGAAATGTACCCTCATTTAGAAGCCTAGATTCAGTGCAAATCAAATGACTGCAATTTATCCATGCATGGCATTGCCTAGCATTAATCTATCCTCAATTTTGTAACTGGAAAGCAACTGTAAATGAATTACCAATTGATTTGTAAATTTTACTTAGAGAAATTTCCTTGCTCCTTCTAAAAATAATACTTTTAATTTAGAGTTTCTGGGTTCGTTTAGTATATGAAATCTGTTTAATGTGCTGTTCATCTTCAGACAGTTTTGCAGTGAAACCCCTACCAAGGAAGCTGGGAACCCTTTTCAGCTCCTTGATGCTTGCCTGCTGCATATTGAGCTACCTGGCAGGAAGTACAGCATAAGCAACAGATTTCAACACATATCAACACACGGTCAAGAGATGAATCAGAATCCTACAGAATGCCATAGTTGCAGAGGGATTTGCCAGGCTGCATTCAGAGTATAAAGGTTTTATTGTTTGTTCTGGCAGGCATGTACCATCTACAATGTAAAGACTGACTGATATTTAGAATCTTTGGAAAGCTGTTGTGCGACCCACTTTCACCTTCCTGAAGACATGAAGGAAACCCTGAAGTCCTCATTATGATGGAAGTGTGGCATTGAGTGTGGCTGTGTTATTAGGTGCCTATTGTCTTAACCTTTGTAAGCCACCTAAGAAATCAGTTGTGATATACAGCCCACAAAGAAAGGCCCTTAGCAACCAAAGAGACAAAATACTGTAGGTGAGCATAGCGTATTTGATTTGTCCATAAAAATCCTCATTCAATTCAATTAAGAGAATTTGGTGTCTTGTTATTATAATAATATTTTAAGTAAAGAATAACATAAAATCATAACTCAGTCTGAAAAACTAACCAAAAAACTACCCTCCTGTAAGAATAAGTGGGTAGATGCAATGGGAACCTCTCTTTGGAAAACAGCCTTGATTGGGGTCCTCAAATGATCCCTGGCTTGAGATGATCAGTGAGATTACCTGCACATGTAACCTCCTGCCATAGATATGTAGCAGTAAGACCTTACTAGGGAGTTATGAGGGAACAAATAGATTCAGTGAAGTCCAGCTGGATAGATGTCTCACTTCATTTTAATAAGAATAGATTTGCATTTTTATTTTATATCCTGCTCAAAAATGTACCCTTGACTCCAACTCTAACCACCAGGATGAACTATTATCAGCAATAGTAAATAAATAACTTGGCAGATATTATTACACATTCTTGTGTCAAAGTGTTTGGGTCTTAGATGAGTTTTTAGGCTTAAGAAAATACAAAATTTTCCTATGTACTGCAATACGGTCAACAAGGTATCCATGAAATTTGCAGTGATAGATCCGGGGAGCTTTGTCCCCTTCCTTACTCTCTCTCATTTGTTTTCCTCAGGACCTGAGAAGAAACTAAAGCATGTATAATTCTGAACTCAGTTCTATGAAACTGAAGAGACTATAAACTCAGTTCCGTGAAACCAAAGTGAATGGACTATACACATCTACGAGAGAAGGTCAGACTGTTTCTTAAAAAGCATGATGTTATAAGTAAAACACTGAATTTATTTGAAGCATGCAATCAAATTTTTTTTGCCACAAATCCTGGCACAGAGCTACAAAGTGGTTTTCTGTATTAGAAAAAAATATAACATAGAGTTTTCAAGAAAAGAAGTTACCATTTAGGAACAAAATGTGTATTTTTACTATTTTATAAAAAAAGCCAGAAAAAGTAAAAGAAATCAAAACTTTTCTCAGCATAATATATTATCAAGGGAATATTTGCATGAAAAGCCCATAAATACATTCGACCTTAAGCTAAAGTTGCCAACAGAGGGATAAAAATAGATTATTTCCTGGAACCAAGTTTGCCAGTGTGTGCTTTATGGACTCACCTTGATTGTTTGTTGAGAGCTGGTTGGAATCAGATCAGATTCATCCATCCTCTCTGGCCCTGGGCAGTTTGACCCAGGAACAGGAGTGGAGTAAGCCTACATCAGAAAGAATGCTTTGTAACATTCACTGGTCAGTGATATACAAATGAAGTGGCACAAAACCCCCACTGCATTCACACAAGCTTTCCTAAACAATACTTGATGATAGGACTGGAAAATGGAAGGTAGCCTTTGGCAAATAGAAAAGGGGGCAACCATTCCAAAACTCAAGGGCAAATGGACACAGACAGGCACTAAAACAGCAACTGCAGAAATAGCAGATGAGCGTTTCCAGCCTATTGCAAAAGAAGATGATCCTCCTTGTAGTAAGTGGGTTTTGTGCTCAAGTGAATCACAAGAACAGGCCATTGAATATTTCCCTCTTGGTGCCACATCTGCACAACTCTGCTGTTGCGTGATTTCAGATACACCTCAACAATGAAGCACAAATCCCTGCAGGAAAAACTTTCCACTGCAAATCTGTTCCAAGGCAGATTGCAGCCTGGTAATAGAAAAGGCAGAGCCATAGAGTTGCCAGCATTTGACAAATCACAGTAAGTCTCTTTGCCTCAGTGAGATAGAGCAAGGAGAGCTCAACTGTCTGAATCTGTGGCATCTAATGAACAGGAACACAATTACCTCAAACCGTTAACAAAGAAAAAATTATTTTTTCTGAAGCTGAATTTACTATGGGCTATTGCAGCTCATAACAAAAGTAAAGCTACAACCTAGACAGAACTGAGCATATTTTTTATTTTTCCATTTGAAACCTGGGATTATTTCCTCCAGGCATTTTGGAAGGACAATGCTAGCAGAACCCTCTTTGCCAGTAAAGCTCAGTTTTGGAAATCACCATCAGTCAGCATGAAAATGGGTCCAGTGGTATGGAAATGAGCTCATTACTATTATTTTTTTGCTGGCACACACACAATTTGCGCTTTTAGAATTTTGAAAAGCAGGACATGAATTGCAAAGAAATAAATGAGTTAACAGTATTAAACAGTCAGTTGCTAATTACTGAGCAATCCAAACCTGTGTCTGATATGACATGCTCAGACATCCAGCTGGACCTCAGGCCATATGCTATCCTAGATCCTCATGCACAGCTCCCACTACTGTCAAACACTACAGTGTAGGGTAAAAAGTTCAGTGCACAGATTAAAATATGGTCAGAGATGTATATTTGAAGATGCTTTGAAAAGAATAGTAAATATCTGCAATTTACCAGTGAAACAAGAGCAGGAAAGCTGTAGACAGCAAGGTAGGAAATCAGTCTGAATCACTGTTCTTGTTTCACTCTCTCTGCTTTGTTTGAAGCAGAAATGTCCAATAACTCCAGTGCTGTTTTTTCTCCATAAGGAGGCTACTTACATGGATTTAGAATGTTACTTCATTCTAGTACCACATTTCAGCTGCCATAGATCACATTTGTAATTGTTCAATGTAAGAAATGAAGTTTATTATCTACTTATTGATCCCAAGGTATAATACTTGGCAGAAAGAAACATAAAGAAAATCCTAATATAATGTAGTAAGTTTTAATGGTGTAATTCCAAGGATAATAATATTGCTAAAAATATTATTCCCCTAAGTATGAAAAGTCATTTACCTTTAGCTCTAGGTTTCTTCTTGGTCCTAGCTAAAATATTAACTTTTAATTTATTTGAATTGTATTTCTTATCATGTATTTTCCAGATAGAGACCACCTACATTAAAAAGTGTACATATGCTTAACTAAACCAGATATTCTGTGGTATCTTCTTGTAACAATGAAGATTTCATTAAGTATATTCTTCAGTGGAACGATTTCCTACATTTATGTCATATTACCTTGCATATATAAAATAACACATAATAAATAAATTTAAAAATAATTCAGAGAAGCCTTTAAAAAATAGAGGTGTCTAATTTTCATTTGCCCAAATACATTTGCTTACATGTGTGGCACTTAAAAATTATTGCAGCCTGGATCAGTGATTTGATGTTGATCAAACTGATTCAATATTGTAAATTTGCTGGTGATCATATGCAATCAGTTGCAATAAGGCAGAGAAATCTTCAAGTTTAGAACAACCCCCAGGAACTGAGCCAATACACTTCACTACTTTTGGATATTTAGTTGTTTTTCTGATGGGCTTAAAATTGTGGTCATATTTTGTGAGTTTTCGTGAGAAAAGACTGAAGTGGCAGGACTCAGAAACACCCAGCAATTTATATTGATTTGTTTCCATGATGTTTTCAAAGATCTGTAATTCTTACTCATGCAAACAATACACAATTGTGGTCACGTAACTAGATTTAAATGAGAGACATTTAAACAACTAAGAATTAAAGCAATCACAGAATCCTTTAGCTTGGGAAAGACCTGTAAGATCTTCAAGTCCACCCATTAATCCAGCACTGCCAAATCCACCACTAAACCATGTCCTCTAAGTGCCACATCTACATGTCTTTTAAAAACTTCAGTAACCGTGACTCCACATGTTCTTGGGCAGCGTGTTCCAATGCTTGACAATTCTCCCTGTGAATTAATTTCTCCCAGTAACCAAACCTCTCTGTTGCCATTTGAGGCAATTTCCTCTCATCCTATTCCATTTTACTTGGGAGAAGAGACCCACTCTTACAACCTCTTCATGGAGTTGTAGAGAATGACAAGGAATCCCCTCAGCTGCCTTTCCTCCAGGCTAACAAGCCAGGTAAACACCCCAGCTCCCTCAGCTGCTCCTCGCAGGACTTGTGCTGCATACCCTTGCCCAGCTTTGTTGCCCTTCTCTGGACATGTTCCAGCACCTCGGCGTCTCTTGTATTGAGGGGCCCAAAACTGAACACAGGATTCAAGCTGCAGCCTCTCCAGTGCTGAGTGATCCTCGCCCTAGCCCTGCTGGGCACACCATTTCTAGTACAAGCCAGGATATTATTGGCCTAGTCAAAGCAGTAGCTCATAAAGGACAAAATATCATCGTAGAATGATTTGGGTTATACATTTTAAATTCCTTCACAGAAAATAAATATTCCTTCATACACAGGTACATTAAGCACTTGGTAGCATCATTTAAGAACAAATGCCCTATGATTTTAACTAATATTTTTCATGTAGCTAGTCAACACTGTATCTGCAAAGTGTGAATTAAAAATAAAGATTATTCTACTAGTAAAAAGCTGGATATTCGCACATTTGCTTCCTATATTCATTAAACATTTTCACGCAGAAAAAAAAAAATCCCATGGAATGCTGAAATCTTAAGCAACTCATTTTCCACTTTAGGAAGAGTCTCACTGATCACTGTGAGCCTTATTATTTCTTTATTTGTGGGAATTTCTAGCTCTTAAATTGTTCTGTTGCAAATCTGAAACATGCAATAATTTACATTACAGTAATATTTAATAGAGAGCTGAGAATTCTGAGATAGTTTACAAGTGGAGCTACTATTACACTTCTTGTAACATCTTTCCATTAAAAAACAGACAAATTGGATTAATTGCTTGGTGACAATGTTTCTTTTTAAAACCTGCTGTTTCCATGCAGCAAAACATAAATGCTGTATACTGTTACCAGTATTAGTCTATTTTAAAATACTGCTTTTCTCCCCCAAAAGTTTATGGTGTACATACACAGGCTCCATTCTATTGCACCAATTCATGCTATAATAACCTAATAAACCATGGAACTTTAAAGAACTCACACAAATATACATTTGTGCAGTTTGTGTGGGAGGGAACAAAACCAGAGATTCTTCAAACTCCACACAGTCAGAATAAATTTGTAGATTGAAAAATGTCACGTATGGCAGATATTATTAATTTGAAAGGGAAAATAATTTCATATTTCTAAACTGAACATGTGTTTACTTAAAATTTACATTATAATTACATAATTTTGTCCTCTCTGTTAGTTATGCATACCGATAGAGAAATCTGGGGACAAATCTGCAAATCACCTGATGAAAATGTAAATGATATCTGGCATTCCTTGATTTACTTGAAAGTTATTACAGAAGTTGCAGTAGCTAAAAGGTATTGATTTTTTAAAATAAATGTGCACTTTAAAGGCATGTAGTAGAGCATAAGTGTAAATTCAAATTATCTATTGCTTTATTATAAATCAACAAGTGCAGTTATTAATTATGGTATTCAATGGTTTTATAGCCATTTTCACATATTTTAAAAAAGTATATTAATAACAGATGATAAAACTGCAGGTAGATATTACATAAAGTTAACTTCTGAAATATATATTTTTGAGTGAATATGTTCATAATCCATCGAATGTGGGTGGGATTTTTTTTGCAGTAGATGTAGCTAGCATTATTAGGAAAAAAATACTTTTAAGAAATACAAATTCTGAAGTCTGTAGTATCATGTACTAGATAGTTGCTGTTGCTTAGGACTGAGGCAACTTGACTCAGAAGGCAAAAGTATTCTTTTATTTGATATGAACCTTTTGATTCCATTTTCTGCCCTATTCAAGTCATGTTGAATATCTAGATCTTTTGCTTCAAAATTCCACTCTGAACTGTAGGTGAATGAAATGAAATCCGCTATGTTGACTGTACAGGAGAAAGGTATGTGGACAAAAGGTTACAGGCAGCTGATAAAAATCCACTTTCAGTGGAATATGTGCAGAACCAGTAAAAAAAAGCTCACTTTATAGTAGTTATGATTACTAATTCCCTCGTGTGGGTAAGCGAAGCGTATCTCATGCACCTTGTTTCGTCTTGCATATCCTTTCCAGCTTGCCAAGCATATTTAGGCAAAGGAGTTCCTCCAGTCAGGAGGACAGGCTCCAGCCATCTGAACCAGCATTTGCAGTGCATGGACTGGGAGCGTGCCTGCTTGAGATGTGCTCTGGAATAATTTTGCAGCTGTTACTCACTTGGTGGGTAGTTTGGGAACACAGTGTGTATGCTAGAGCAGTTGCCTGCATCAGGAGGAAAAAAGACCTGCATCCCGCAGCTTGGAGGTTTGTCAAATAGGACCCTACCACAGACTACTGGGTTTTCCTGGGAGGTGCTCATACTGTGCTTAAACATTTTTGTGACAGTACAAAGTGGCCTAAAATTTAAAGGCCACCATGGAAAAATAGTACCACTTTAGGTGGCTGTATATAAGCATGTTTCTATGGTCCTATTTAGAAATTAGTTTATAATTAGTTTATTATATATAGCAAAATGTTTGCTTTGATTTCAATGAGTGCTATAAAGTAAGGTCCCATTTAAACGAACTCTGAACCAAAAATGATGCAGAGGGCATAATGTTTACCTTAATGCAGTAAACACAGAAGAATTTATTCCTAAGTGTATTTATAATCCCCTCTGCAGGAAGTATCAGAATGTTCTCAAAGATATTTAGATTGCTGATGAGCGTTTTTTAATGAGCTTGTTTGTGATCATCAGCACTTAGATAAAGCCTTTAGAAAGGACAGAAGTAAATGGGGTTTTTCATATTCTACTATATTTCATGAATTATGGATTTTATAAAAATATATGATTTTTCACACTATGTATCTTGAGAAGCTTTAAAACAGTGCATAATTTGCATCTTGGATAATGAAATTTTCATTAATAAATATATAAATCATAAATCATTTATTCATACAGTGTAATGTAGCAGTTTATTACATACTGCTTGACTTTTGTAATCAGGGAATCCCTTGATGAAAAAATAGCACCATCTGTGCTAAACAATAGGAAAAACAATATTTTAATACAATGACTTCATGCATGTCAGTTATCTTCAACATTAAACCCTGCAGTTTTGTTGATGGGGTTTACCTTCTACTCATTTAAATAACTGATGTTCTTACAAAGGTTAAAACTATGAATAAATGAATTAAAATTAAATATAATGAAAAATACCAATAGATACACAATGGATCAAGTTAATTCATCAAATAAATGACTATACAGGTATAGACACCTATATTTACATGTGTCTTTTTAAATTTCCCTCAAATGTTTCAATAAAATTATTATTTACATGCTCAGAAGACTAATGTTCAACTTCTAAGAGTTGAGGGGGTTTTGTGATTTTTTTATGGGTTTGTTTGGTTTTTTTTTAATTAGTACAATTCTAAATATATAATCCTTAAAACATAAGTATCTACTTATCAATATTGTGAACATGAGATGTTTTTATGCACACAAAAATATGCATCTAGTGCATATAGTGCACTTAGTATCCTGGATGTGTGAATTCAGGTGAGTTAGCTTTCTCTTGCTATAATAACAAAGCTGTTACTCATACATCCAGGTGCTGATTTTTTTTAATGATTTAAGGACCTTAAAAAGTATGCTAGCTAAATCAAAGCTACACCTATGAATATATTTCCTTCTTGAAAAACTCTGCCACAGGAGGCAGCCAGGGGTACTAGGATGAGGACAGCATTCAAATTCAATGATTGTGTTTGCCATGGGTAAATCTTAAACAGATTCCTTATTTCCAAAGTGCCTCACCTATACCCATGCCCATATCACCAATGTTCAACATCCTTCCCTCTGCAAAAGCTTATTTGTTTACCTCTGACACAATAATTTTCTCTCAGTAAATTGTCATCCAGTTCTAATTATATTTAAGCATATGCTGTGTACCAGAAGTGTTTTTTTCCACATCTATCATATATCGAGGTTGTCTATTGACTTTCAACTTTCCCCATAACATCTGTTTTAATTTTTCAGTACTTCAAGACTCCGTTGCCATTTGTGGCCTTCAAAGGCACATGTCAGAATGCTAAGAAACCACAGACAGCTGTGTCCCAGAAGAGTGCTTTCATTTCTGCATTCATATGCTTTTGGTGACAATTATTCAGGTTTTTTATTTAGAATTTTCACTTATTGATATACATGCTTTCATAAGTATTGTGCGTAATGCTGTTTGCAGGAATTTACCTGAGAGGAGACAGTAATGAGTCTCCCAAAGCTTTAGGAAATGCCCAGAGCATTTATTTACCATAATAAAAATTAAATACTTATTTACAGCCATCAGCTCACCTACTGAAAGGCAGTGCGAATTCTCCCAGACCCTGGGCAATCTGCTTTTCCACAGCCTCCAGTGAGCTGAGCATTATTCTCTGGCAGTGTATATGCACTTGACTGTGTCAAAGGCAGGCTCCTCCCTACTCTCTGCGTGGCGTCCCACCCATCCTGCAGCTTGCTGATTTTCAGGCTCTTCCATGCCACATATGGAGAGCTATGACATTGGCTTGGAATCATGGAATTGTTAGGTGGGAAAAGACCTCTCAGACCATCGAGTCCAATCAACCACCACTGAATAGTGTCCGAAAGGGCCACACAGCTCCAGGGATGGTGGCTCCACCACCCATCTGTGCAGTAGTTCTAATGCTTGACAA
The DNA here is from genome assembly GCA_032173965.1 of Sitta carolinensis. Classification (NCBI taxonomy): domain Eukaryota; kingdom Metazoa; phylum Chordata; class Aves; order Passeriformes; family Sittidae; genus Sitta; species Sitta carolinensis. Next base: position 134,302,659 of record CM063284.1, read on the forward strand.
CCCTTTCTGTGAAGAAATTCTTCCTGTTGTCCAGTCTGAACCTGCTCTGGGACAGCTTGAGGCCATTTCCTCTTGTCCTGTTGCTGGGTTGCCTGTGTCGCTGAGCCTACCTGGCTACAGCCTCCTTTCAGGCAGTTGTAGAGAGCAATGAGGTCACTCCTGAGACTCCTTTTCTTCTGGCTAAACACCCCCAGCTCCCTCAGCCACTCCTCATATGACTTTCTCTAAAGACCCTTCACAAGCTTTGCTGAAGGAGACGATGGCTTTCCAGACATCTGCCTTGTGCTAGAGTTGAGTGATAAACCAAGGAAACATTTCAGACAGAACCATAATTCTCTTTAATGCTCTGTATTAGAAACAAAGGTATACAGGAAGGCTTTGCACTTTTGAACTGTGACATATTGGTACTCAGCAAACAGCAATACTTTATTGTGACATCTCCAGATACTGTCTCAGGGGTTCTGCAGTCTCTTGCTGTCAGTGAATTCATGTACAAGCTAAATCCATTCAGGTATTCATCTCCTTACCAGGGCTATCTTGGTCTGCTACAAAAGTTGTAAATCTCATCATATACTCCCTAGGGACAACTAAGAATGGCAAATTCTGTCTAATTTCTTTTTCTTCTTCATTTTGATGTATGTTTTTTATGCATGTTTTGTGGCCACTGCTCCATTTCCACATCAATAATTATTTTCTTGAACCAGCCTGGCTATTCTTCCCTCCAAGTGTTTTCTGGTGATCATTGAAAAGATTTATTTCTCCTTCACAATCTATCAGTTTTCTCAGTTGTGAATATGACTCCAGACTGATATCTACTTCCATACCTATATAACTTTTCTCATTTCATGTTACTGTGATTTTCCTTAATTTATTACAGGGAACCTCCTCAGAATGAGTGTTCAGATTCTTACCTTTATTTTTCTTCTCAAAGAAAATGTCCTCCTCCAATTTGCCCAAGTTTGTGCTATTCAGTGCTTGCTTTTCCCAATGCCAGTCCAGACTGCAAATGGACTATTATGTAGAATTCACTTATTGCTCTTAGTGGTTAGGTGACTTCCTCTTTCTGCTGCCTTTTCTTCATTATTTCTTCTTACTCTCTTAGACCTAAGTGCTTCTTCAGGCAACAGTAGTTTTCTCACACATGCAGGTCATTTCTATGGCTCTCTATATTTAAATTCTTATCTCGTTCCAATATATTATTACAGGCAGTTTTGCCTAAACAACATATTTTTCACTTTTTAGTGGTGACTTCTGTTATATGTCAAGGCTTTTCTTCTGAGGATTTTTAGGTCTCTTCCATTCTCTTTTCAATGTATTTCTACTCTCAGAAACTTACTTCCCCATATTCTTCTCTTTCTGGTTGTTATTTCCTCCCAGTTGATCAATAATTATTTTCAAAATATTATTTTAATTGTTCATCTTTTTCTAAACTTCAGTGATTTCTCCCCATCATTATCTTCTCTACCTTGTTTGACTTGCCAAAGCTAAAACCTTAAGCTCTCCACTCAACACACCTGGAAAACAATATTTTGTCTCTCTTGAGACAACCTTTCAATGATGTTCCAGTTAATCAACACTTACAGCTTGCTTTTTAGCCCTTAGTTTAATTTCTCCGTTGTCTTCTCCATTCTTTCTCACTACTCATATTCTCTACTTAGAATCATAGTATGGTTTGATTTGGAAGGGACCTTAAGGATCATTCAGTTCCAATACCACTGCCATGGACGGGGACACTTTCCACTAGACCAGGCTGGTCAGAGCCCCATCCAACCTGGCTCTGAACACTTGCAGAGATGGACCACCCACCCCTTCTCCTGGCACCCTGTGCCAAGGCCTCACCACCCTTGAAGTAAAGAATTTCTTCCATAAAATGAGGAAAGATGAGGACATGATCATAGAGACTTTATACAGTATGGAACAGATCTCACTTGCCTTGAATATCCAAATAGTTATGCTGATAATACCTGGAAAGATTCTGCCTTAGATTACTGTTATGCTTTATTTTAATTATCAGGACAAGGTATTTTAGAAACATGAATGTTCTATTTAATGCTTAATATCTCTCAAATAGAAAAATAATAGCTAAAAAGTACATACTGAATAGCAGATTGAAGGAGTACAAATTCTGCTCATGTCAACCTGAAACTTGAATATTATATTTGAAATCTTTAGAAAATATACAGCTGCTGAAAATATATACTTTTTTAATTATTACTGTACTGCAAAATATCTACATATTCATATAACGAGCACTATACTGACAATCTTCCAGTATAGGAGTCAGGTATTAAATTTGCATTAGTAATTACAAAATACTGTAAATACATTACAGAAAGATAGAAATGTTTACTTTAACAGATGAACCTTCATAGAATGGTTCAGCTGATAGCAAGTTTGAACTTTCTGTCAGTAAAGATTTGCACCTGGCTTTGCAATTAAGTGAGAGAGGCAACTTACAAAGAGTTCTAGTCAGAACTGCTGGTTAGTGACACCAAGTGTGTAAGGGGCGGGGGGAAGCAGTGCTCCAATGGGCTTCAAATAGTTTTCAGTCCGTGGAGCACTTTGAATGTCACTGAGCTTCATCTGAGCGCTCCTGAAGAATGAGCAAGCCACGTAAAAGCCAGATCCAGAATTCAGAGGCTGCCACAGGGCAATATTGCTCCTGAAATACAATCTCCCGATATCTTTGATTTTATGGTGGCGAAAATCTTTAAACAGAGTACATTAAGAACTGATGGTATATAGATACACATACCCAAAACATATATAGTGCTTATATAGAGACAGATTATATGTGCAGGATATATTTAAGATTGTGATGGAAAAGTGCAAATTATTCTAATTCTCCAATTACATATTGTATATTTTTACATAAAGCCCAAACTATCTCATTATTTAAATTCTATAGCTGATATTAAGAATTAGATTTTATTGGTAAGTTTTCTGTCCCACTTATTGATCAGTTTATCTTTAGTGATTCTTCAAAGACTTCTGATAGGACACTTGTATTAGAACCTCTTCAGTGTATTTCAGCTTCCCAACAATGTGGGAGTATTTTTAACCCCACTTTCTCCAAAGAGGAATACTTTTTTGGAGAATGTATATGGTGCTCAGACATTAGACATTTGACTTACTACCTATAGAAAATGCCCAAGAATCATGAACTAGAGGTCATTGTCTTATAAGTTAGGCTCCATTTATGTAAATAATACATTTAAAAATGCAGTCTTTTTAGAAAGACTTATGTTACATCTAAGCACATGTTTTTAGCTAGTAGTCTGTAAAGCTGACACTTGCAGGTAAGGTATTTATATGTTTGTGGGTTGGTCAATAAATCACTTCTAATGAGGCTTTCTAAATAGCTTCTCTTTTTTTTCCTTAGAAAGCACAAACATCAGAAATGGGACAACGCTGCATTTAGCTACCAAGCAAAGCTTAGGAGTATTTGTTTACTAGTTAATTTTTCTAAAAAGGTATATATACTTTAAATGCACCAAATTTTTTCATCATTCAGTGTCATAAAATTGTCTGTATATTCACTAATATTATAGAATGAATTTTTCTGTTCATAGATTCACAGAGTCATTTGGGTTGGAAAACACCTCCAAGATCATTGACCAACCTTTGAATACCACACTGTCAACTAGACCATGGCCATGCTCTATTTCTTGAACACCTCCAGGGATGGTGTCTCCATCATCCAGTCCACTCCAATGTTCAACACCCTTTTCTCTGAAGAAATTCCTCCTGAGGTCCCGACTGAATCTCCCCCCATGCACCTTGAGGTCAAGTCCTCTCACGCTGTTGCTAGTTTCCTGGGAGAACAGCCCGCCCCCCGCCTGGCTACAGGCTGCCCTCCGGGGCTGGCAGAGAGCGGGGCGGTCACCCCGAGCCTCCTTGGCTCCGGGCTGAACAGCCGCAGCTCCCGCAGCCGCTCCGCACAGCACCTGCGCTCCGGAGCCTTCAGCAGCTGCGCTGCGCGGCGCTGGATCGCTCCAGCTCCTCAGGGTCCGCACGGAACTGAGGGGCACGGAACTGCACACAGCACTCAAGGTTCAGCCTCACCAGTGCCCAGTACAGGGGGACAATCACTGCCCTGGTCCTGCTGGACACACTATTTATGGTACAAGCTTGGATATAGGACACAAATATTAAATAAGTTACAAAAACTGAGGAAATAAGCTAGGTGGCATTTGTATAAAGCTATCTTCAGTCTAGAACAGCTGAAGGAAATAATTAAAATGTTCAGATTTAATGTAGGTTAGAGTAGATATTGTTTTAAACTTAAGTTTGTAATTGGTGTAGTTACCAAGAGATTGTGCACAAAATTCAAACCGCTGCTTGATAATTTTGTTAATTAAGTCAATAGAGGGACCAAAGACTGAGCAAACAAGTAGACCTAGTTATCCCGTCTTATCAAAATCAATCCTTTTTTCTGTCACGGTTTCAAGACATGATACTATCAATAGACTTTTTTCAGAAATATACATTCTGAAATTTCCAATCCAGATAGAGATAAAAGAGTGATATCTGTGAAAAGAGAATGAAAGAGATGTCAGGAAAGAAACCTTTGTATGCATTTTTCTTTGTACTTATGGTCTCCAAGCTGTAATTTTTATGTTCGTGGGTGGGAGCAGTAGTCAGTTATCCTATCCTAGTGGATCTATCCACTGTTTGAGGAGATTAAATTAGGGAAATGATAATGCTTGCTGTTTTGCTTCAAAAACTGTGCTTTAGATGTTTTTGAAAAACAAGTAATGGTTAATTCTATTCCAGACCATAAAGTTAAAAGTTTCTTCAGAATGGAACCAGCTTGCAACTCAGTGGATCTTTTTTCCGTTTATCTTGTAGGGCAATCATGTTTGTTCTCAAGATACTTTCCAAATTTCTGTGCCCTGATTTTGTTTAAAACAAGGTTGAAACACCAAGCAAGGATTTTTTTTCTTATTCAAGTCTGTGGAAATTACACGAGCACATGGAAGATACATTGATGGTTTTGGAACCTTGACTGAGTTCTTTATCTCCAGTTTGATGCATAAAAATCCTTCCCAAATCTTAAAACAAAACCAGATACTCCTATTGGATATTTAGACACTATGTATACTGGTTTAAGACGTAAATGAATGGATCTTAAAGTCATTTATAATTGCTTTATTTACAATCAGCTTTTCAAAGCTCTCTACCATGTGGCGGGTGTTTCATCTTGCTTATTTTTCTACCATAGGCACACTTTTGTGCATTGTTGTTGTCTAATTCTCTTTACAAAACAAGAAATGGATATGTACTGTTGATGGGAGATAAGGTAAAATTACTTCTTTATAATATGTACAGTCTAAGTAGCTTAGTTTCCCAAAATTTTTTGGAACATCAAGTCAAAGAAATGTTGTTTTCCTTTGATTTTGAAAATCACACTACTTAGACACATCACTAGGGCTTGGCAACATAGTCTAAAGAACATGCTTTTGCATCCTATCTGTAAGTGCAAGAATCAAAGGTAATATTTTAGATTCTACTTTACTGCATATTTGTGAATTTTATGAATGGCTTTTTCTTTTTTTTTTTTTTCATTTTTTCTTTTTTTTTTTCAAATTCTTTATTTCAGAAATACATTTAAAACAGTTTATCTACAGATTGGGAAAAAATCTACTCTGAGGTCATCTTCTTTTTCTTTTATTAGGGTAGAGTAAAGGTCATATATGAATTTTTGAAAAAAAACCCCAGTAAATGTATTCCTGACAATTATTGCCATTAAAAAATCCAAACCTGAATTGGTTTGACTTTCATATTACATCCTATATGAAATTCAAATTAAATTAAATTCTTGCTCTAAAAGGCCAGGAGCAGGAATAGGAGGTTAAAATACATTTTTAACAGCCCATAGCTTTCATAATCATAAATATCAGTTGCAAACATAAAAACAGATCAATTCCATTACTAGTGTTCTGATACATTTGACTCATGAGCATAGAATTTGAAGAGACAAAAAATACTAAATGTTAGAAAAATCATACTTGTTATACTTCTCAAGTCAGCTTCTTTAACATTGATTTTAAAATGAAATCTCAACTGGCTGTTTACCAGTTGTAGTGAAACAGTCAAGTCCCACTAGACTTGTTTAGAAAATCTTGAATCTTCAGTAGTGCCAAATAGGTTTGAGGAGAACCAGTGCCTGGAATTTGCTCATATTTAAACATTACCTTCAGAAGAGAATGAGCTGAGTCAAGAAGAGAAAAGAAGAAAAAGCATGAGCACATAAACAAGCAACACAGTCAAGTGTTGCTTGGTTGTGCATACTCTACCACTCTGGTACTCTCAGGTACTGATACTACATCGGAAAAGTTTGTGTGGTTTGGACAATTTTAACAATATTTCAGTGTAAGGAAATTAAGTTACCTCTGATATACTGACTTAGGAACTGCTAACTTGAGCTATAATTATGACCCTACTCAGAAAATCTCTCTAGTGCACAGAGGAAGGCACAAACTGTAAAGAACAAAAAGGCATTTCTCTAGCTCTGTAAAAGGGCACTGGAAAAAAGCCTGGGAGAAAAAGAAAGGAACTGTAATGGAAGAAGCAAAGTAGCAGGGGGAAAAGAACAACAAATCCAAGGGGAAAAAAAAAAAAAAAAAAAAAAAAAAAGAAAAAAAAAGAGGACAAAAAGAATAATTTTCTAAAAAATACAGTATTTTCTACCTTCCACTTGAGAGAGAAGCAGCAGGCCAATGAGAACATACAGATTGTAAATAAAAACACCCCTCATGATGCACATTTGGTGGCTCACAACATTTTCTGCTTCTGCTATTTCCAAGGTTCACCAATACCTGAGCTTATAAGGAAGAGATTAGTAAATGAAAGGCAGGAAATAAAAATATGGCCTGATAACCATCATCCTTATCAATACTAACCAACTCCCAGAAACACAGGACAACCATTTTTTGCCAGTCTATACAAAACTTTATCTCAGAAATGGAGCAAAAAGTTTTTTAAAGGAGTCAATTTTATCTGCATATTACCATTGTTTCAAACATTTCTTGAAAGTCCATAATTGCACTATGTGAAGAATGAATATTAGAAAACATCTATAGCAAAGTGGCAGTGGCTATGGCTAGGTGAATTTTCCAGCTTAGTCTATTTAATTTCAGTTTTACACATTTACTTTAAAATTTTGTTTCATTGAGTCATGTATGGAATCAAAGGCCCTTCTAGAAAGCTTTGTAATTTTAAGATTATTTCATTTTAATTTAATTTAATTATCAATCAAAGGCTGTAGTATGTGGCAAGCTTTTGAGTGCCAGAGAAAATAATCCTTTATTTCTGTTGTTGTTTCATCAACAAGAAGGTTACATAGTGCATTACTTCTGCAGGTCAAGCCTACTGTGCATGCTGGGGAGCCTTTCTTCTCCCCTCTAAGTGCACTGGCTACAAACATTCACATCCCCTGTAATTTGCCAGCTCTTTGCAGCTCCTCGAGTTCCTCATTTCATCCTAGAGTTTCTAGATACACCCCTACCCTTGCTTTTCTCCCCGAACAGGATACCCTCTAGTCTTACCTTCCTGCCAGAGTGTCTTGAAAACCATTCATTCAGGGATTTTCATATCTTAAAAAGCTGAAAACAGGTGCACAGGTGAAAGTCTATAGGCTGACACAGAGGCACTTTTAGGTTCTGGGTATTGTAATCAGAGTTGCACCCACTTTGATTTTCCCTGTTCAACCTGTTGATTCACAGAAAATTATTAAACATAAAATTCCAGACGTGCACAGCAAAAGTAGACAGAAATGCCATTGAGCTGGGTGTTGAATCTCCCTTCAATTTGGGAGTTATGCTGCTGCTACTTCTTCGTACCACCTCTCTGCTAGCATATGGATAACAAGGAAAAGCTGTTTTCCCTAAAAAAATTCAAATACACAATTAAAATTAGATCACTTCTTATTTCAACTGTGAGACGCATTCTTTTTCAGTGGTTAATAGCACAGCAGTGTGAACCAAGTTAGCCGAGTAGTCATGTTTCTTGCTTCTCTCAAGATATACTTTTGTTGGTCTGGATAGGGACAATTCTTTGTCTGTTTCTCCAGAAATTAATTTCTACAATACCATGTCAAAACTGACTAATGGGGATCTATTTCTGTCAGCACAGTACATATTTTTATTCAATATTAAAATAACTATTGATACACATGGAATACCAAAATCACACATATGTTTTAAAGAGAAATGTGGATACCTAGAAATTTTAATGTCACTTTTACACATAATTATATGCATTTTTCTTATAAATTGGTATGTTATACTTGGTATAAGACAGATAGCAACATTAGATAACCCATTAACTGAAAAAGAATTATTCAACAGTAAAATACAGTTAGAAATAATACATTAATACATTAATTTTTTTCCTAGGGGTTTCTACCGAGTTAAGTTAAAGGATTCCTTGAAATGAATGGACTCTGTAGGTGTTACATATCTGGGCAGTATATAGATGATGAGAGCCACTGGATTTAATATAGGCATTGAACTACAGAAGGGCATTATAGCTTTTGATTTGCATGCTGTATCTTTCTTATGTGCAGTTTTCTGTGCACACAGTTATGTTTTTCTATGTCTAAGACACCTTCACTGAAACCAACTAGCTGGAAGACCAGCTGGAGATCTTTCCAAAATGTATTTCATAATCTTGAAGGAAGGGTTTTCTTATTTTTCTGGCCAGCAGTAAATTTTCTACCTCAGTAGCATGGCTTATGGTACAATATTAAAGATCCAAGCTTTCACAGCAGGTCGTATTGGCTATGTAAGCTTACACTGATTAAGCTTCTAGGAAGAAACAGTCAAATATAAATACACAAAACAACAACACAAATTCTCAATTGAACTTAGCTAAATCAATGAAATGTGAATTGTGAATTTATCTCACTTTAATGTACATTATGCAACTAAACCCAATTTAGGAAGCGGTCAGATTCATGGCCTATAGATTAATCCATATTGATATTTTCCATGCAGTGTTATTTCGACTTTCCAGCACAAGATATCCAATACTACTGCTCTGTCTGTTGACAGTCACATTGGATTCTTTTAATAAAATCCAGTATTGCATTGCTGCTAGACTGAACAAGAAGTGAATTTCCACATGGGAAATTTTGGAAGAAAAGTAGATGCAGGTCTTATTATTACTGTGTCCAAAGGCAATAATACACACTCTCTTTTTGACACGTCAAGTCTATTGATACATACTACAGAAATTAATACAATAATCATCACTAATTACTGCAGGATCACACTTGGAGGATGTGGCCTGGAGCCTGGACTCTTCCTCACCTGCTTCACTGTAAATTCCCCTCTAGCATATCTTTGGAGCATACAGTCTTTGCAGGTATCACTGTTTCTTTTGTAAACAAGGTGAGATGACAACATCTTGCTGACATTCATTGCCTATAAAATAATTATTATATGAAGATTATGAAGATTGTAATAACACTTCTAGGCTCCACACCCCTGCCATGCACACCACAGAATTCTGTCACTGCACACCTGTGTGCAACTCAGATCTGGAGCTGAAGCTGTACTGCAAAATCTAACTCTTCGGATTATTTTTTTTTCATGCCTTTGAAAACTGGTTAAGATTCTCTAAAGGTTTTCCTTTAAAAAAGTCAATATTTCAAAATGCCAATATTTCTTATGGCTTCTCTGTTTGGCAGAAAGTTTTCCATTGGAACTCATGAAGATTTTCCTGGCAGTCCACACGGCATTTTACTTTGCCATCTGCTGGTGGTCCCCACCTTCCAGGTTCCTCTGTTTTAGCTTACTTTTTCTGTGAAAATCTTCCAAAACTGGGAGTTCAAATCCACAAACAGACCATGTGGACTTTGCTCAGTGGCTTGACCCTGATGTCTGGTAAGACCTCACTCTCTACATAACAAGCATGAGGACCTCAGTCCTCCCATTTTCCCTGGGTCAGAGTTGGATTGTCTTGCTTTCAGGGCACTGGTCCCTCAGTGCTATCTTAGCTGCCTGGAAGGTCTGGCTCAGGCTGTGACTTTGAGTTTCCAGCTCCTCTGCTATAGACCCAAGGGCAAGCAGAGGTTGGTTGATTTACCTTCTCATTTTTTATTTAGGAGAACATAGATACAAGGCAAGCCATAAAAAGCCAGAAGGTTCAGAACTTGTGTTCTTATTCAGTTTCACATAGAATTTTTCAAATCCTCTTGAGCGGAAATAAAAATCTGCTGCTGTGGTTTTGAATCAGTTCCCAGTTTCTGCTGAAACTGAAAGTGAAAAAAAACCCCCTTAATTAACATATCGAATATCATATATATTTGGAGTCAAATGACCTAGACATGAGAGCAATGTTTTCTTTTTCTGCTTCTCCTTGAATGCTCCCAGTCTCCTCAGTGTCATGAATATGCTGAAATAATCTCTGTTTTCCACTGTCTAATGGTCAGCATGCACATGAGCTTTTCCCATGGCACAGAGAATAACACAGTCACTCTTTCTTGTAATCTTGGAAAATTAAAGCTCATTTTCCCTACACTGTATTCCAATATGTTGTATTTTCCCCTTTTTCTCAGCTTGGGGGCTGTATGAAAAGCCAAAATATAGTAAAGCAAAAAATCAGACTACAAATCAATCTCCAGAAAATGAAAATATTTTATTATTGTAATTTGAGATAGATGGTATTTGTAGAGAAAACAACTCATCCTCATTAAAATGAGATTTAGTTTTACTTTTTCATACTGAAATTGAACCTTAACCCTCGAGAAATCCCACAGAAATAATTTTATTTTTTTAATGTTCAATGTGAGACCCTGACCCCACTGAAGTAAATGGCAGAGATTCCATTAACTTCAGAAGAGTCAGATTAATTCCTGATCTCCTTGGCTGTTAGAGTCTGTCCCGGCATCTACCTAGCAGCATAGGAAAGTAAAGTACCATCACAGAAAAGGCTTACGTACCTTTGATGAGCATCATGTCATTTGGTAATTCAGAGAATTTAAATCATATAGTACAGATTATTAATCATTATCACATACCAGATTCTTGTCTTTGTGCTCACCTTTATTGACCTTCACATGTACGGCATCTTTCTAGAATATAATTTCCAGCAAGTTCTAAGGTTTAGCTCATACCTGCTTAAATTTACCTTGTTAGCAGCTGTGGTATTTTTTAAGGTTAGGTTTAGCATTACAGGAGGGAAGTTCATGTGTTTGGAAAAGGAATTCTGTGGAAGGGAATACTCCTCTTCAGGAACTGTTTACTGTTCTCTTTTATGTAGGGTACTTGTTGCAGTGGAAATGATGGATTAGTTTTGTTTGCGGAAACTTGTGAACTTCCATTGTTCAGAGGTCTGCAGAGCAGGACACACTTGCAGACAAGTGCAGGCAGCTGGCTGGGAGACAAAGGAAAGTTTTGCTGGAGAACTCACTTGGAAATGATGATTCCAGGAAGTGAAAGTTTGGCTTAGTTCAAGTTTTGATGAGCTTAAGATCTATATTCACTCAAACTCCTTTGCAAGTTGTGGATAGGCAAGTGAGTTTAATCACTGATACCTTGTAAGTGGACTTTTAGTAAATCTCAAATTGCTGTTAGCGCACCTTCCTCAATGACAAAAATGTATTATAATGTAGGGGGAGAAAGAATAAAGTTTGTTGGTACTGTATAGGCTTAAACATGATCCAATATAATGCAGCATTTAACTCATCATTCTTTACTTTTTTTTATCCTGTGAGACAATAAGAAACAGCCAGGCAACATTTCCAGATATTAAACTCTTTAAGGGAAGGAATATGTCTCTTTGTGTGCACTTTGAAGTGCCTCCAACACCTTGGTTCTTTATAAACTGTAGTAATAATAATCATTTATTGCTCTGCAGTGAGGTCTGGTTTCCCATTTGCATCCAGTATGATTGGTTGTGCTGTGTTGCTGTCCTGTTCATCACTTCTCACCTTGCACTTACATGCAACTTCTATTATGGTTATTTTTAGAATACATAAGGCACTCAAATAACATGATTACAAGTGTGGAACAACAGCTTAGGAAATAGATAGGAGGATAGTTCACAGAAAGAAGCAACATACTGCACCTAGGCTGTGCAAGATCAAACCTGACACTGTAAAATCAAAGAGAGAGGGCTTAGTAGGAAAATAATGTGATGAGCTTACAACGACTCCACCTTTTTTAAAGTTGTTACCATCATTAAATGAGTTTGTGGGTGTACTAAAAAAATCTATCTATATGTATCCATGTGCGTGTCTATCTATATAGGCGATATATGTGTGTAAATGTACACCTGGGATGTGTGTTTATGTGTGTGTAAGTTTTACAAGCTACTCAGGAAATAGTGTGCTGCAGGAAAAAAAACAACCACCTGTAAGGTCCTATAATACTGTTTTACATTTCTGGAGAGAAGTAAAATGACCATAAGTTTCCCTTTCATAGAATCTGAGCAATCTTCATAGAAAGCCTCATTTTCTGTTAGCTTCAGGAATGACATATATTTACATGCATTCAGACAGTTTGTGATGCCTGGAGGCAATGAGTATCAGGGAGAGGAGCAGTGTGGAATGCTCTCCCAGCTCGGCTGACAGAGGGTACTGAGTGTTTTGTTCCAGTTGTCAGTTGTTAGAGCACCCCTGCGATTTCTCTGCTTCGTGCTGGCTGTCTTGGGTTCTTATCGCCAGGATGGTGCTGAGATGGTGGAGGCATAAAAGAATCTGTATCTCCCCTCTTTATTCCAGTGTACCAGAGGAATGAGCCCAGTATAATATGACCACTACAGGTAAAGTTTTTAAGTCTGTGTTCCTCAAGGCGTCGACTTTTTATGATATCTATCATGTACCAAGTAATAGAGAAATTTTGCATCAGATTTAACTATTACCCCTAAATACTTTTTTCCAGTTGAACCAAATACTGTAATTGGTCTGTCAAAAATGATACAATAATATATTGTTTGAAAAATAATAACATACATTTTGCATACAATTGAAGCAAATTTTAAAATTATTATAACTCTTCCTATCACAGGTACTCTTTACTATAATCCTACCCTGAAAATACTTGTTTGCCCTAAACCTATTAGATCATCCAAATTTGCTTCTGCTGATGGCTCTCACAGCTGGAAACTTTAGTCTGGGGTCAGTTTTACTTACACTCGAGTCTCGTTTATTTTTGGTTTCATCATTTAAGTTTAACATTCCTTTTGATGCTACTTCACTTGACTCCCATTTCTCTGATCATATTAGGTCAAGGTGTGCATACAACTCACTAACATCCAATGGGACTCTGCATAAAGCACTGGCTGGAGGTTTTATAATTTGCCGAAGAGCATAAATTTATTATTACATTTCCGTATCGATGTTACACTACTTTACATCTCTCAGAGTAAGAAGATGTCGTAAGACATTATTCTAAATAAAGAAATTATACCCCTGTAAATTTTAATTGATTCTGAGTCATTAAGGCTTAATATTTAAGTCAATGTATGCATCTAAAATAATTTTAACACCTTGAAGCAATGTAATTTTCACCTAAAACTATTTTTAATCTCAATTTTACTTCAAGAGGGATTGCTACAGGTCTTAAGTAGTTGTCAGCGATGTCCACGATGAGGTAACACCTGGATGAAATGCAATGTTTTAAGAAAATAATTAATTTTAAGTAAAATAACTCAGCCTGAAACAGATGAAGGTACAACCTTTTATATAATCTTTAATTTTAATAATTATTTTGGAGAATTTGTAGTTATTGGGGGCAGAGAACATGGAATAGAGTATAAGCATTTTAGCTCTACTGCTTAGAAGCCCATAGAATAATGTAGTCAGTAAAGAGGTGTCTGGGGACATTGGTTGACAAGGTCAAGTGGTTGGATTTAATCAAATTCATTTTGTAGCTGGAGATTTAGTCATGGTTATAAGACAGAGAAATCATCTCAAATAACGAAGCCTAACAAGAAAGCAATATATCATCTGCATGAAGTGAAATATATTGCTCTCAACCATTTAGCTTCATGTCAGAATTAAAGGAAGGTTTTGGAAGTACAATTCTAGCATGGGCTATTTAAATACAAGTAAGTGATAATGTAAAGCAGTTGTGCTTTATTTTAGTGATATTGTGGATCTCTGGTAACAGTTAAACATTATTGCTACTGGGATACACTGATGTCATGAACTGGTTGAGGACAAAGATCTGTGTTTCATTACAAGTTTCAAAGTTTATATAGTTTTAACATAAGGAACTGGTTTTCATCACCTCCTACAGCCGCCATGGAAATTTAAGGCGGTCACAGCATTAGTTTCACATGGAACTGCCCTCTGACTTTCTTATGCTGTTTGAAAATGGAAGAGACTGCAGGAGCTCAGCTGCAGAAACAGAAGCTGAGCTGTCTCATAGAGCATTGCTCACTACCTCAATTCGAGATTCAGATCATATGAAATGTTTGAAGTTTACAGCTTTTTATGAGCTACCAGATTTTGGAACAGATAGGCTGAAATTTGATGATGTCAAGATCCGCAATCCACTCAGAAAATAGGGTGATTTGTTATGAATCACTGATCAATAATTGTTCCTGGTCTAAAATTGGAACCAGAGTCACTGTGCGTCATAAAGGACATCCTCTGGTGTTTTAGACTTTTTAGTAGGTTCATTTAGTATATGCATGCCTTTTTGTTCTAAGATCAACTTGTTATAAATACCTTGCTCTGAATTTTAAAAATCTGAATGAGTTGAACTTATTTCAACTTGTTTTCTTGCATTCGATTCTAGACATTATTTTAAATACATAGGTATTTAAAAAAAAATGTATACAGCTCAAATAATTAAAGAAAATAGATTAAAGCTGTGTATTTTTATAGAACGAAAATTTCTTGGAATTAAAGGCTCTAGGAATAGGTCTAACCATTTATACCACCCAGTCCAAAGGCAGGAAATGGAGGCCAATTTTTTTTTTATTTAACTGAATTTTGAAGCTATAAATGAAAGTGCCTTATCTTTAAAAAATTTATTTTCATAATGTAAAATCCAACATGACAGCATTTAGGCATTTTCTTGGTTAGAACAACATTTTCTTGGTTTAAACCACTAAACTTCCCATTCTAGAAGTCTATGCCACCAATTCTTAAATATTATCTGTTACTGAGTATTTTTCTGGAGAGTGATATCACAAAACTATCTTGGTCATAGTAAAATACACTTGTTTCTCATCAGCATTACTCATCAGCTACTCCTCAGCTTACCCAACTTTCTTTAACTTCCTGGAATTTCTTTTTTTTTCTTTTTGTTTTTTTTTTTCATATCCCAGTGCACAGGACCAAGACAAGAAGTTAGGAATAAGAACAAGAGAGATATATTGACAAATACTGAAGAGAATATGAAGGGTAAATGATAGAACCATGTAAGTAAGTGAATAGGAACTGAAAATAATGCACAAGGTAACTAATTAGCTAAATAAGCATACTCATCAATATTTTTCTGTCCTTCAAATGATCAAAGTTTTGTTTTCATGAGGTAGAAACTGATGGTTCTTCCTGTAGGTCCCACGTCTCGCATCCAGAGCCCTTTTCCCAACCCCCCAGGCAGAATGATGCGTTGGAGGACAGTTAAATAGGTCCATTGCTGTTTGTGGTGTTAAATTGAATGTTGCAGGTCTGCAGCTCTTCTGGCAGCATGATTAAAGTCAAAAGATGTTAAAAGTCTCCAATTAGGGTGGTGATTTAAGAATAAGAGAAATGTTAATTTCATATTAGTATTGGCTGGCAATCTTCTACACAGTAAAAGTGTACAGGGAAAGATTCACAACCTGCATTTTGGCCAAGATGATCAAAGCTGATTTGAGCTCACCTGCAACAGGTTGCTAAAGAAAATTAATGACATATCTGAGTAGGACTTCCATTTTCAATCCGTTTGACAGTTACACCACTGGTTTTCTTCTATACATTTTGAAATATTTTGTAATATTTTAAGAGACATGGGTTAGCCATTTAGATATTGGAATATCCACATTAAGAAGCAGTGAACAAAATAAAAAACTGTGTGCTTCAAAGCTTACCACCAAGCTCCAAACTTTTACACTTGCTTGAGGGGATACTCTCTATGGCTCAAAACACCCAAAACCTTAAATAGCCCCAAACCCATTGTGTGTCCTACTGCTACATAGATTTTATGAAATTAATTAATTTGTGCTACAAGTGTTATAGCACAGATATAAATCAATATTTGAGGCAATAATCAGTTGAGAATGTCTTAGAAAATAAATTCGTAATATTATATTTTTTTCAGTTGATCTGTGCATTGTAATCATACAAAATCTACATCTACTTCTAAGTTTAGGTAATGTAATAAGCTTTATGTAATATTTAGATGAATAACTACTCAAAATTGTCAGTCTAATTTTGAAGAAATTTTATACTTTGCACAACTGAAAGATATTAGAACAAAGCACATATTTGGAAATTTTATTATTAATTATTTCAGTAGTCTACTTATCAGTGGCTCAAAAATATTTTTCACTTTATAAAAATAAAAATACTAAAAATAGGACAAAATAAAAACTTAAGAATCCTTTAGAATATCAATTATCTTGTTTTATCATCACAAGATGCATTCTGTGAGCAGAAAATTCAGCCTATATACCAGATGTCCAAGCACTATACACATTAGGAGAACAGAAAATATCATGGAACTATCTATGAGTATTGTGACAGGAGTAATGACAATAAAATAAAATAAAAAAAAAAGGTGGATTTATAAATTTATTTGAAAGAGGTAAATTTTCCATTCTGTATAACATGGACCCTTATATAGTTGATATACAAACTAAAATGATGGGTTAAGGAATTGGTGTTATTTGGAAGCAAAGCAGTGACAAAGAAAAGGAAGCAGTGCTATTAATGATGTAATGAATGTAAGAATACGACCTGTGTCTTCCAAATAATACAAAAATTCTTCATTAATAATTCCAGTCTGTAATTCAGGAATTGGATGAGTATGAGCAGCATATACAAAGTGTTGTTTTTTTGGTTTACACCAGTCGTACAGAGTGAGTGAAAGGGAGTTTAAAGTATTGAATAAACAAGCTCATCTGTGGCTATTTGAGTTCATTTGATGTAATCCACCATTTCATAGCCAGAAAGCGGGCATAGAAACAACCACCAGGGAAAGGATCAATTAAACATTGAAAAAAGTCTCTAGGATTTTTAGTAAATGCCATAAAACAGGAAAATACTAGCAGGAATATATGATCCATATATTAGATTGTATTGTATTCATTATAGAAATACTTTCAAATGAAGGGAAGTTGATTTGAATGAAACAAGCTCTATACACAAATAAACTCACAGATCTGACAGTAAGCTTTGCAAAGTTGCTTACATCAAAGGGTAATGTGTGCAAAGTAATTTGTTTTTATGATTGGAGAACACTACTCACTTGTATTGGTGAATATGATTTTATAAAAATGAGGGCAACTTTCTCATTTGGGTTCTTGATGGGAAAAGGCTAGGGAGTGATTATTCAGGACTATTTATTTGGAGAGCTTCCACCTTAATCCTTTTAAATCAGTGGTTGGGAAACAATCATGAACTCTGATTTTCTCCTTTTTATGCTGGTATAATTCCTAACTATCAGTATCACTCAAAGGATTGTCTCTAGAGCAACATTTTTGGAAGCAACTTGATTCAAAATTTAATTTTAATTTTCAAGAGGGATTAAAAAGGAAAACTGAAAAGAATTCTAAGTTACTGAGACACTTCAGAAAAATCGCAACCTTGCTTTTACATTTTAAAGTGCTATGTGAATTTTTGTATGTTACTTGTGGATTTTAGAAGGAGAGGAGAATTTGAACTAAATTTTGTTGTGAGCAGATATAATATGAAGGAGATAAACACCACATATACTGCCAATATCTTCAAAGTCAATGATGCATTTAAATCAACCAACTTTGAGAATAATTTAGCTTTACTGTGTTATAAAGTGGGCTACAAAAAGAAAAGAATATGGGGTTGCAAACTACTGAGGGAAAGTGCATTTCCTTTCATTGTTCAGTCCACTGGACTATTCTATGTTTCACTTATTTTCTAAGTTTACTGTGCAAAGAATCTGGTTGTGATGGTGGAAAACCTTGGGACGGTCACATTTTCAAAAGAAAGTGCATGGGAAGATTTCCTTTCTAATGTAGTCAATTCTATTTATAGGATAAAACAAAAAAATGGAGTTGCATAAATTATGAACACCCCCTTAATAACCCAAAACAAGTCCAGCAGCTGAGAGGAACCTAAAATCTCAAAAGGAGAGTCTATGCTGGCATAGACTTTGAAGTTTCAATATATATTCCTATTCATGATGATGATGCATAGTTTTATATATACCCCAAAGTGGTAAACAATACCAGTTCTGATACGTATAGAGGACAATTTATGCAACCATTCTGAAGGGTGGAAGTTTCATTTGCACAATGTGATGAAGATAGGACACAAGTACAGATGATACCATATACTCTACCAGCTATCACTGTGTGTTTGTGTAAGAACATCCATCCAATGAATATACAGCAGAAGAAAAATTTGTTGAAAAAAAGTTGAAGGAGTTGATAAATGTCATTATAATGCCATAATGGTAAACTGGCAGAATGATACTTTTAGAGGAATCAACACCTATGTTTCCAGTTTTCTATTTTTAATGTCTTGATCATGTTTTTGTGAATATTGTTGAGATGCTGGTGGGTATGCAACCTCCCTCACTGAGACTGGGCAAACTGAGATGCCCATAATATCTAATTTGGCAAGAGCAGAGACATTATATAACAGTTATGGAAGAAGACCAAAGAGAAGAGAAAATGCTATTTTACTTCAAACTCTGCATCTAGGGTTGTACTTTATACTCGTGTCACTACTTTAAGAGACTTGCACTCTGAAGTCATAAACAGTAATTTGACAATATTAATGTTATCTTTTCAGTGTTAAGCTATATCTACATGAAGCACTGCTGTTGGCTTATCTAAAAAGAAATTGAGATAGAAATAAAGATATTTTTAAAGCACTACAGCTGTTCATTCCCTTTTCCCTGTTTCTTCTATTCTACTATCCCTTAACTTTCCTTCATTTTTCTCATATCTTATTCTCAAGTCCTCTGTCTCTGGGCTTCAAGAAAGCTCATGACACATCATTGCCTGCATGTCTGAGAAAGGTGCCTCTCTCAGAAGCCCAAACCATAGAGTATTAAAACTGTGCTAAGGGTAGCATGTTCCTGGGGAGGGTAAGGCCACGGAAAGCAGAGTTCTCTTGAGTTGTAACAAAACTGGCCTCTGAAGGCCACACACACGCCAAAACACTAAGTTACTGCTGCTGTAGGCTGCAGTCTTACTACTGGCAGAAATCTGCAATGTGGTGTGGGATTATACATGCTTCAGTACATTTCTAAGTTTTCAGTAGTCATATGTAAGCAGTGGGGTGAACGGACTGAATTTCAGACAACCAAGGCATCCAGGAGTTTTTCCTCATAGGACACTGCTTCTTCCATCCCATACTCCAGATGCTGCTGTATGTGTGATACAATACCTTCTTGCGAACATGCATCCATATTTTCAGTTTTGTTCAAAAAGATTTCTCTAGTTATGCCACATCTACTGAATTTTCTTTTCCAGAGGAAGGCACAGCACATGACAGGTTAGCTTGTGCAAGTCAGTTTTGCAGTAGAATCTTGCTGATATTGAGATATATTTTTTCCTATAAGGAGAGTGTGGATGTCAAAATTAGGATCTGAGTTGTATGTATAATTTTTCAGAAAGGAATTAAATATTTTTTCCAGGCATTACCACAGTCCTGTGCAGTGCAAAAAGAGCATTTTACATTGTTATGAAGGTCATGGCTATTCTCTGATTCTGATTTAAAGTTGCCCAAAATGTCTAAGCAGTTCGGTAGAATATCATTTTGTTCATCTATAAGATTACCTGAGGAATATCAGAGAGCATCCAGTCAGGAAATGAAGAATAATCTTTGCCACTATTTTTGGATAACAAATAAGATATAAATTTTAATGTGAGATGAAAAGTATCTTGCATAACTAAACTATCAGAAGAGATCACTGATTCCTGCTCTAAATAAATACATGAAAAGAGACAGAAAACTGACACCACAAAAATACTAAGCTTTGCAGGAACTAAAAATTATCTAATTCAGAGAATACCCTTTTCAGGAAAAGTCTGCTCAGGAATCCAGAAAGTTTCTGAGGTCACCATTTATTTCTGTGCTATTCTTCCCTCTCTATATGTAGTGGACATGGGTTTTGGCCTCTAAAAACTGGCAGATGTCCCAGAATGGATGCAAAGGTCTGGTCTATCAACGTGAAGTCTGACTCAGCACTGATTCCAGCACTCTGTGAGTCTGGCTTCCCACATTGCTGTATCCATTGAAAACCTGTGGCCAGGAACTTCACTGTAGGGTTATGATTATTCCTAGGGAGCAGAACATTCACAAAAAAATTCGGTTCCAACTTGTCTACAGGACTGGTTGAAAGGGTAGTTCATATCCACTGGTCTCACCTGTTCCCTTTGGATATCTTCAGATCTTCTGTAGGTTCCTTTGGGTGTGAGGAATCTGACTTGCAGCATTTTTTTCCTATATGTCATCTAGAAACACATTGGAGGAGTTTTTTCTTCTTTATTTCAAAAGCCAGAGGAAGCTTTATTTCTAAATTCAAAGCTCAGGCTGATCATTCATCAGCTGCCCAGAGAAATATTTAGGTTTATTTTCTTGCTGTCTTAGAATATATGTATGTCTGGCATGACCACACAGAAAATCTACGCATTGTGAAATAAGAATAAACCGTAGATTTTTCCAAGAGCTGGGAAAAGTATGAATTGTCCCATATTCATGCTAAAGAGGTATTCTGAGCCTTAATTTCATGCTCAGTCTAGTTAAGCATTTCACTATTGACCAATGAAAAAGAGGAATAAAGTTCTAAAAAGCTATGCCATGTACTCTTTCTAATGTTCTAAGTGGGAAAATACTTGGGAAAATACCAGCTTCTTCTTTTTCATTAGCATCTAAAGAACCAAACACTATGATTAAGATCATGGAAGAGTCCAAGTCGTTACTTTGGAAATTGCAGCCTAAGAGCCCAACAAAACCTATGCAATTACAATTTTAACATTACACATTCTTATTCACTGTTATGAATAGTCAGAACTTGGTTATGTATACAACACAAAAATTAAGCACGTTTTCTTCCAAAATCAATTGCTACCTAAAACTTCACGGTATATTCATTATACAGAAGTATCTTTGCATACAATCTGTGTTCAGATTTATGTGAGTATTCTGAAGTTAATTTCCTCAGTGTATATATTTTCCTCTTTTTCTTTTTTTTTTAAAAAGGGAAATCCATAATTGCTAGTCAAGAGGTTAATTCTGCTTATAGGAAAATACTTTAAAATTTTAGTATTTCCTCCTTTCAATAAGTGAATGGAAAAATTGTTCTAAGAATCACTAAGTTTTCTCCAATGAAGAACATTGTTTTCAAAATTATGTATATTATCTATGTGTAAGAAAGTTGCTAACACTTGAAGATCATGAAATCCAAGCTGCACTTTCACTAGTTTCTTTGCCAGAATATAGGCATTTCAAGAATTTAAATTTTAAACTGTGATAACCATTCAGTTAGAGGGTTTCCATAAACCTTTGTAGAATCTTAGCAAGTATAGAGAGTTGGAAGTGACGAAGTTCAAGGTGTATAAGAAGTGAGCCTCTGTGGAAGTTATTTTCTTCTTCTTGAGATATTGTAATTAAATACAAACATACATCTTCTGGACTGGTCCTATGCCACCACTGCTCACATCCAGTTACCATTTTGGTTGAATAGTTTTTAAACTATTCTTACTACATCATTTCTTAATTATCTGTCCGTACCCTCAGCTTTTGGCCAGATGGCCACCATTCCCTCAGCACAAACACTGGACACATTTTTCCTCTGTCCCCTCGCTCAGCTGCTGCAGTTGCCTCCTGGGTGGCGTTACTGGTCCTCTGGCTACGCTGGCAGAGCACTCAGCGTACTGGCTGGTTGCTACAGGCAACATTCAACAGGTGAGCACGAAGAGCCAGTAAATGGCACAGGCACTGCAACCTTGGTATGGACAGCATTGTGACTACACAGCAGTTTCTATAGCCATTCAGAAAATTATGCAATTAGGGAGAGAGAGGCAATTTGAAAAATCGGAAAGATCGACTCTGAATGACTCTCTCTGCAGGCTAACAGAAAATGCTGGGCCTATTCTTGAGCCCTGAGGGAAAACTACGCTGCTCGACTTGTGTTCATGCAACTCAAACCCCTGCTGCAGCAAAAGAAAGTGGCCTTGCCCACAGAGCTTATCGGAAACTGCTCCTGGTGAGCAGCACTGGAGAGTGGCTTAACAATAACACAGCGTCAGCGGTCACGTGCGGAGCTCGAGCTGCTCCCCAGCCCAGCCACAGCAGCCACCCACGGCCTGCTACTGATATTTGTCATCTGGGACATACTACGGGCTGCTTGTTCTGACAAAGAAAATGGGCAATTTCCATGAAGTATTAAAACGTAGTAAATAAGAGTTCCTCTATAAATGAGAGAAAATGGCTCATTAGTTTACACCATTAATTACATTAATGTAGCAGGCATATGCATGTTTCCTTTTTGGCATTTCACAAAGAGCTTTTTCAACATTAGGTAAATAGGTCAAAAATAACCTGAAATACATTGAAATGACTAAGTGTAATAATCCTTTAAGAGATCAAACATGTCTCTGAATGGCCATAGAAATAATACAACTTTGTATAAACTCTTTTGAGCTGATGAAGCAGAAAATAGCCTTAATGTCTTAGAATAGACAAGATATGTAACTAACGTTAATGTTTAAATATTAACGAAAGCAGGAGTCAGCACAAAAATTATGTTATGTAATTTACCCTAAACAGTATTTAAGAATAAGCACTTAGAGACTCTAGCATTGCTTCATTTTGCATTGCTGTTTATCACTTATTTGTAACTGGTTTGTACCACATAAAGTGTACTAACTTTAAAGTTACAGTGACAGTTTTACAAGTTACAGTTCAAATATTGTTCAAATGTTGGAAACAGATTACTCAACTTCATTCTTTAACATTTAAACAACAGTAGGTTTAAAGGCAGTATCTCTCAAATTGCCTGAGCAGACAAAAAGCTGTGTGAGAGCCTGGCAATAAAATAGGAACAGAAATAAATGGTCAATCTATATGAAGGAAAAGACATTGCTATCTCTAATTAGGGAATCGGACTGCAATTTAAGAGTTGAGAATGTTGAGAATGGATAAAATAAAATATTAACTTAAATTTGAAAGATGGGTATCTCATCCACATAAGTCCCCTTTTGAGTCTTGTTCTGTAACAAAACCATAGCAGAGCATTTCACTTGGTGTATTCTTATCACATTTATCTATTGCCATAGAATACCTTCCTGCAAACACTACCACTATTACACTGATAGTTAACCAAAAGACTGCACCTCTAGGAAAGAAATCGAAATACAAATTTGACACACCACAATCACTTCAGCTAAACAGAAAACACTTATTTATATAATCAGATTCTTTAAAGTATCTGAACAACAAATGTTAAATATTGTTCACAGATTCCACCACGTTCTTTAATAAAAAAGTGGGTTTGTAAATTCAGTTATCATTTAAAATCACTATTATCTAACAAAATATTATTGAAAAATTTAGTACATTGCCAAGTTAGAATTTCTTCTCCTTATATGAATACTTCTGCAATATTGCCCCCCACCCCCCCCCCAAAAGTACTGAATGAGTCAAGATGTCTAGTCAAAAACTGCTTCTCTTGAGATTATTTTGACCACAGAGGTAAGACTGAAAGCATTGCTTAACAGTTTACCTGAACATATCTCCTGCTAGTGAAGCTCTAAGAACATTTACTGTTGTATTACATTCATGTGTCAGATCTGAAATTTCTGGAAGCACAGTAATAAAGACATTTCAGTATCGTATGTTCTTCCTTGGCATCCATGCAATCAGGCTGATCCTCTTTTGTTTGCGTGGACAGATTTTTTTTCCCAGAATTCTTTAAAAGTTTGTGTTTGACCACACTGATAAGGTGGTAATGGGCGTGCAAAGCTTGGCAAGGCACTGAAATACAGAGAGCGCAGACTATTCATAGTGGGTCACTTACAACTGTATACGTAAATAAGATTATTCGAGAACGTTAAAGAGAAATTTTGTCCAAAGACACAGAGTGTAAACATGAGCATTGCTAATAGTTTTAGCTTTGTCCAAATACTTAACTGGTGTCAGTAACAGGAGCGTCAAATGTTGGCTTCTACTGTGCAAGAAAAAAACGTTCACTGTTATCGCTCTTTAGAAAGGCGAAACTAACGTAGCCGAGGGAGTCGGTCGGCCGGCTCGTCTCCCTCGCTCACCTACGAGTCAAAACGCGAGCACTCGGGGGCGCGGGGTAAGAGGGTTAAGCAAACAGCGACAGCCCCACAGCCAGAACTCCTCAGGCTACCGCCGCGAGCGGCCAGAGGACCGCAAGGGAAGGACGCTGGCAGCTCGCCCGTCCGTGCGTCCGTCCGTCGGCGCGGGCAGCGCTCCGGGCTGCGGGCCGGCTCCGGCAGCGGCACCTGTGAGGCGCAGCGGGACCCCTCCGTCCGCAGGGCCGGCGGAAACCTGCCCTGGGCCGGGTGGGACCTGCCGGGCCGGGGCCAGCGCGGCGGGCAGCGCCTGCTCCTGCTGCGGGCAGCGCTGCGGCCGAGGCTGCGGGGGGAACGGGGGGCGCCGGCTGCGCCGGGACACCCCGGGGGATCCCTGTGCGGGGCGGGGGGACTCGTGCCGCCCGCCTGCTGTCATCGAGCTTCTTCGCCCCTCCGCCCTCCCTGCCTCTTTCAGGAAAGTTGCGGCTCTCCCCGCCACCAGGAGCCCTGGCAGCGTCGGGACGATTGAAGCCTCCCGCCTCGACAGCC